>CAKXYN010000007.1:39570000-40820000 GCA_935064755.1 Tragelaphus eurycerus | reverse complement strand
AGACAGAGGATGTGCAAAGGCTCTGGGACATACACTCACACCATGAATTGTCATCTGTTTTCCAAGACAGAAGAGATGGGACTGTTCCTCCCTCTACACACTCCTTTCAACTACCTGTCACCTGTTCTTTTTTTTTTTTTTTTTTTTTACCAATGTACTTTATTAATTTTTTTATGAATTTATTTGTTATAATTAGAGGATAATTACTTTACAATATTATATTGGTTTTGCCATACATCAACATGAATGTACCATGGGTGTACACTTGTTCCCAATCCTGAACCCCCCTCCCACCACCCTCCCCATACCATCCCTCTGGGTCATCCCAGTGCACCAGCCCCAAGCTTCCTGTATCTGGCATCAAACCTGGACTAGCGATTCATTTCATATATGATATTATACATGTTTCAATGCAATCCTCCCAAATCATCACTCCCCCCTTCCACAGAGTCCAAAAGACTGTTCTATACATCTGTGTCTCTTTTGCTGTCTGGCATACAGGTTTATCATTACCATCTAAATTCCATTTATATGCGTTAGTATATTGTATTGGTGTTTTTCTTTCTGGCTTACTTTACTCTGTATAATCAGCTCCAGTTTCATCCACCTCATTAGAACTGATTCAAATGCATTCTTTTTAATGGCTGGATAATAATCCATTGTGTATATGCACCGCAGATTTCTTATCTATTCGTCTGATGATGGATATCTAGGTTGCTTCTACATCCTGGCTATTATAAACAGTGCTGCAATGAACATTGGGGTACACGTGTCTCTTTCAATTCTGGTTTTCTCGGTGTGTATGCCCAGCAGTGGGATTTCTGGGTCAAATGGCAGTTCTATTTCCAGTTTTTTAAGGAATCTCCACACTCTTCTCCATAGTGGCTGTACCAGTTTGTATTCCCAGCAACATTGTAAGAGGGTTTCCTTTTCTCCACATCCTCTCCAGCATTTATTGCTTGTAGACTTTTGGATCTCAGCCATTCTGATTGGCATGAAATGGTACCTCATAGGGGTTTTGAATTGCATTTCTCTGATAAAGAGTGATGTTGAGCATCTTTCCATGTGTTTGTTAGTCATCTGTATGTCTTCTTTGGAGAATATCTGTTTAGTTCTTTGGCCTATTTTTCGATTGGGTCGTTTATTTTTTTGGAATTGAGCTGTAGGAGTTGCTTGTATGTTTTGAAATTAGTTGTTTGTCAGTTGCTTCACTTGCTATTACTTTCTCCCATTCTGAAGGCTGTCTTTTCACCTTGCTTATAGTTTCCTTTGTTGTGCAGAAGTTTTTTTTAATTTTAATTAGGTCCCATTTGTTTATTTTTGCTTTTATTTCCAATATTCTGGGAGGTGGATCATAGAGCAATCTGCAGTGATTTATGTCAGAGAGTGTTTTGCCTATGTTCTCCTCTAAGAACATAGTTTCTGATCTTATGTTTAGATCATTAATCCATTTTGAGTTTATTTTTGTGTATGGTGTACAAAAAAGAGTTTCACGACCCAGATAATCATGATGGTGTGATCACTGACCTAGAGCCAGACATCCTGGAATGTGAAGTCAAGTGGGCCTTAGAAAGCATCGCTATGAACAAAGCTAGTGGAGGTGATGGAATTCCAGTGGAGCTATTCCAAATCCTGAAAGATGATGCTGTGAAAGTGCTGCACTCAATATGCCAGCAAATCTGGAAAACTCAGCAGTGGCCACAAGATTGGAAAAGGTCAGTTTTCATCCCAATCCCAAAGAAAGGCAATGCCAAAGAATGCTCAAACTACCGCACAATTGCATCTCACACGCTAGTAAAGTAATGCTCAAAATTCTTCAAGCCAGGCTTCAGCAATATGTGAACTGTGAACTTCCTGATGTTCAAGCTGGTTTTAGAAAAGGCAGAGGAACCAGAGATCAAATTGCCAACATCCGCTGGATCATGCAAAAAGCAAGAGAGTTCCAGAAAAACATCTATTTCTGCTTTATTGACTATGCCAAAGCCTTTGACTGTGTAGGTCACAATAAACTGTGGCAAATTCTGAAAGAGATGGGAATACCAGACCACCTGATCTGCCTCTTGAGAAATCTGTATGCAGGTCAGGAAGCAACAGTTAGAACTGGTCATGGAACAACAGAATGGTTCCATATAGGAAAAGGAGTACGTCAAGGCTGTATATTGTAACCATGTTTATTTAACTTATATGCAGAATACTTATATACAGAATACATGAGAAATGCTGGACTGGAAGAAACACAAGTTGGAATCAAGATTGCTGGGAGAAATATCAATAACCTCAGATATGCAGATGATACCACCCTTATGGCAGAAACTGAAGAGGAACTCAAAAGCCTCTTGATGAAAGTGGAAGTGGAGAGTGAAAAGGTTGGCTTAAAGCTCAACATTCAGAAAACGAAGATCATGGCATCTGGTCCCATCACTACATGGGAAATAGATGGAGAAACAGTGGAAACAGTGTCAGACTTTATTTTCCTGGGCTCCAAAATCACTGCAGATGGTGACTGCAGCCATGAAATTAAAAGACGCTTACTCCTTGGAAGGAAAGTTATGACCAACCTAGATAGCATATTCAAAAGCAGAGACATCACTTTGCCAACAAATGTTCACCTAGTCAAGGCTATGGTCTTTCCTGTGATCATATATGGATGTGAGAGCTGGACTGTGAAGAAGGCTGAGCACCGAAGAATTGATGCTTTTGAACTATGGTGTTGGAGAAGACTCTTGAGAGTCCCTTGGACTGCAAGGAGATCCAACCAGTCCATTCTGAAGGAGATCAGCCCTGGGATTTCTTTGGAAGGGATGATGCTAAAGCTGAAACTCCAGTATTTTGGCCACCTCATGCGAAGAGTTGACTCATTGGAGAAGACTCTGATGCTGGGAGGGATTGGGGGCAGGAGGAGAAGGGGACGACAGAGGATGAGATGGCTGGATGGCATCACTGACTCGATAGATGTGAGTCTGAGTGACCTCCGAGAGCTGGTGATGGATAGGGAGGCCTGGCGTGCTGCAGTTCATGGGGTCGCAAAGAGTCGGACATGATTGAGCAACTGATCTGATCTGATCTGATGGTGTTAGAAAGTGTTCTAGTGTCATTCTTTTACAAGTGGTTGACCAGATTTCCCAGCACGACTTGTTAAAGAGATTGTCTTTTCTCCATTGTATATTCTTGCCTCCTTTGTCAAAGATAAGGTGTCCATAGGTATTTGGGTTTATCTCTGGGCTTTCTATTTTGTTCCATTCGTCTATATTTCTGTCTTTGTGCCAGTACTATACTGTCTTGATGACTTTGGCTTTGTAGTAGAGCCTGAAATCTTGCAGGTTGATTCCTCCAGTTCCATTCTTCTTTCCTCAGGATTACTTTGGCTATTCGAGGTTTTTTGTGTTTCCATACAAATTGTTAAATTATTTGTTCTAGCTCTGTGAAAAATACCATGGTAACTTGATAGGGATTGTATTGAATCTATAGATTTGTTTTCCTCTATTTCTTTGCATTGGTACTGAGGAAGGCTTTCTTCTCTCTCTTTGCTGTTCTTTGGAACTCTGCATTCAAATGGGTGTATCTTTCCGTTTTTCCTTTGCCTTTCTCTTTGCTTCCATTCTCACCTGTTTTTAAGGCCTCCGCAGACAACTATTTTGACTTTTTTTCATTTCTTTTCCTTTTTATGCTATTCAAATTTTTATTTTCATTATAATCCATAAAGTTTTTTAAATTTTTTTGTTATTTTTATTTTTTAAATATAAATTTATTTATTTTAATTGGAGGCTAATTACTTTTCAATATCATATTGGTTTTGCCATACATCAACATGAATCCACCACTGGTGTACACGTGTTCCCAATCCTGAACCGCCCCTTCCCCCACCTCCCTCCCTGTACCATCCCTCTGAGTCATCCCAGTGCACCAGCCCCAAGCATCCTGTATCCTGCATCGAACCTGGACTGGCGATTCATTTCATATATGATATTATACATGTTTCAATGCCATTCTCCCAAATCATCCCACCCTCTCCCTCTCCCACAGAGTCCAGAAGACTGTTCTATACATCTGTGTCTCTTTTTCTGTCTTGTATACAGGGTTATTGTTACCATCTTTCAAATTCCATATATATACATTAGTATACTGTATTGGTGTTTTTCTGTCTGGCTTACTTTACTCTGTATAATAGGCTCCAGTTTCATCCACCTCATTGGAACTGACTCAAATGTATTCTTTTTAATGTCCAAGTAATACTCCATTGTGTATATGTACCACAGCTTTCTTATCCATTCGTCTGATGATGGACATCTAGGTTGCTTCCATGTCCTGGCTATTATAAACATTGCTGTGATGAACATTAGGGTACACGTATCTCTTTCACTTCTGGTTTCCTTCGTGTGTATGCCCAGTAGTGGGATTGCAAGACAGTATGGCACTGTCACAAAGACAGAAATATAGATCAATGGAACAAAATAGAAAGCCCAGAGATAAATCAATGCACCTATAGGACAACTTATCTTTGACAAAGGAGACAAGAATATACAATGGAGAAAAGACAATCTCTTTAACAAGTGGTGCTGGGAAAACTGGTCAACCACTTGTAAAAGAATGAAAGTAGAACATTTTCTAACATCATACACAAAAATAAACTCAAAATGGATTAAAGATCTAAATGTAAGACCAGAAACTATAAAACTCCTAGAAGAGAACATAGGCAAAACACTCTCTGACATAAATCACAGCAGATTCCTCTATGATCCACCTCCCAGAATATTGGAAATAAAAGCAAAAATAAACAAATGGGACCTAATTAAAATTAAAAACTTCTGCACAACAAAGTAAACTATAAGCAAGGTGAAAGGACATCCTTCAGAATGCGAGAAAAATAATAGCAAATGAAGCAACTGACAAACAACTAATCTCAAAAATATACAAGCAACTCCTACAGCTTAATTCCAGAAAAATAAATGACCCAATCAAAAAATGGGCCAAAGAACTAAACAGATATTTCTCCAAATAAGACATACAGATGGCTAACAAACAAACACATGAAAAGATGCTCAACATCACTCATTATCAGAGAAATGCAAATCAAAACTACTATGAGGTACCATTTCATGCCAGTCAGAATGGCTGCTATCCAAAAGTCTATAAACAATAAATGCTGGAGAGGGTGTGGAGAAAAGGGAACTGTCTTACACTGTTGGTGGGAATGCAAACGAGTACAGCCACTATGAAGAAGACTGTGGAGATTCCTTAAAAAACTGGAAATAGAACTGCATTTCTTTTCCTTGGTCATGTTCTTGATCCCTGTCTCCTGTACAATGCCATGAACCTCCTTCCATATTTTGGCAACCACTCTATCTATCATATCTAGTCCCTTGAATTTATTTCTCACTTCCACTGTATAATCGTAAAGGATTTGATTTAAGTGATACCTGAATAGTCTACAGGTCTTGCCTACTTTCTTCTATTTAAGTCTGAATTTGGCAATAAGAATTTCATGGTCTGTGCCACAGTCAGCTCCTGGTCTTATTTTTGCTCAGTGTACAGAGCTTTTCCATCTTTTGCTGCTAATAGTTTGATCAATCTGATTTTGATATTGACCGTCTGGTGATGTCCATGTGTAGAATCTTCTCTTGTGTTGTTGGAAGAGGATATTTGCTATGACCTTTGTGTGCTCTTGGAAAAACTCTATTAGCCTTTGTTCTGCTACATTCTGTACTCCAAAGCCAAATTTGCCTGTTACTCCAGGTGTTTCTTGAATTCCTACTTTTATATTCCAGTCCCCTATGATTAAAAGGACACCTTTTTTTGAGTGTTAGTTCTAGAAGTTCTTGTAGGTCTTCATAGAACCGTTCAACTTCAGCTTCTTCAGTATTACTGGTCAGGGCATAGTCTTGGATTACCTGATATTGAATGGTTTCCCTTGGAAACGAACAGAGATAATACTCTCCGTGTTGAGATTGCATCCAAGTACTGCATTTTGTGCTCTGCTGTTGACTACCATGGCTATTCCATTTCTTCTAAAGGATTCTTGCCCACAATAGTAGATATAATGGTCATGTGAATGAAATTCACCCATTCGAGTCCAGTGATACCTAAAACGTTGATGTTCAATCTTGCCATCTCGTTTGGCCATTTCCAATTTGTTTTGATTCATGGACCTTAGATTCCAGGTTCCTATGCAGTATTGCTCTTATAGCATTGGACTTTACTTCTATCACCAATCCCATCCACAACTGCGTGTTGTTTTACTTTGCTTCCAATTCTTCATTTGGGTGTTATTTCTCCACTGATCTCCAGTAGCATATTTAGCACCTACTGACCTCGGGAGCTCATCTTTCAGTGTCCTATCTTTTGGCCTTTTCATACTCTTCATGAGGTTCTAAAGGCATGAATACTGAAGTGGTCTGCCATTTCTTTGTCCAGATGTGTATGTGTGTGTGATGTATATAGTAGCATGTCTTCAGGCATACCTCAAATAATACCAAAGATTTCTCATTCTTTTACACAGCCAGTCCATCAAAACTAAGCTTTTATTTATCTTTCTGCATGTATTAGTCAGGGTTTTCCTGACTAACAGATGACATGAGATTTACATATATAAGAGGATATTGATTATAGAATTTGACTCACACAGCTATTGAAGTTGAGAAGTTTCAATATCTACTCTCTACAAACTAGAGAACAGAAAAGCCAGTGACATAATTTAGTTCAAAACTTTTGAAGGACTGAGAATCAGAAGAGCTGATGTCTGAGGGCAGGAAAAGATGAGCATCTCAGCTGAAAGAGAGAACATATGGCCTTCCTCAACTATTTTATTTACACCCTCAGTGGATTGGATGATGCCCACCTACCTGGTGAAGGCATTCTTCTTTACTCAGTCTACCAAATTAAATTGCTAAATGATACAAATTCTCTTCTGCAAACACCCTTACAGATGTAAATAGAAACAATCTTCTATCACCTATCTGGGCATTTCTTAGGTTAGTCACATTGACACATAAAATTAACCATCATATTATCTGCGCAAATCACTGTAACTGATTCTGATTTAACTTCAAATTTAAAAAGCTATTTTTCCATAATTTAATGCTATGATAACATTCATAAAACAGACTCCTGAAAATACTACTTTCTTTAAGCAATGTCTTACATGTAATTCCTGATACCCACTAGATCATGGAAAAAGCAAGAGAGTTCCAGAAAAACATCTATTTCTGCTTTATTGACTATGCCAAAGCCTTTGACTGTGTAGATCACAATAAACTGTGGAAAATTCTGAGAGAGATGGGAATACCAGACCACCTGATCTGCCTCTTGAGAAATCTGTATGCAGGTCAGGAAGCAACAGTTAGAACTGGTCGTGGAACAAAAGATTGGTTCCAAATAGGAAAAGGAGTACGTTAAGGCTGTATATTGTCACCATGTTTATTTAACTTATATGCAGAGTACATCATGAGAAATGCTGGACTGGAGGAAACACAAGTTGGAATCAAGATTGCTGGGAGAAATATCAATAACCTCAGATATGCAGATGACACCACCCTTATGGCAGAAAGTGAAGAGGAACTCAAAAGCCTCTTGATGAAAGTGAAAGTGGAGAGTGAAAAGGTTGGCTTGAAGCTCAACATTCAGAAAACAAAGATCATGACATCTGGTCCTATCACTACATGGGAAATAAATGGAGAAACAGTGGAAACAGTGTCAGACTTTACCTTTCTGGGCTCGAAAATCACTGCAGATGGTGACTGCAGCCATGAAATTAAAAGACGCTTGCTCCTTGGAAGGAAAGTTATGACCAACCTAGATAGCATATTCAAAAGCAGAGACATTACTTTGCCAACAAAGGTTTGTCTAGTCAAGGCTATGGTCTTTCCTGTGGTCATGTATGGATGTGAGAGCTGGACTGCGAAGAAGGCTGAGCGCCGAAGAATTGATGCTTTTGAACTGTGGTGTTGGAGAAGACTCTTGAGAGTCCCTTGGACTGCAAGGAGATCCAACCAGTCCATTCTGAAGGAGATCAACCCTGGGATTTCTTTGGAAGGAATGATGCTAAAGCTGAAACTCCAGTATTTTGGCCACCTCATGCGAAGAGTTGACTCATTGGAGAAGACTCTGATGCTGGGAGGGATTGAGGGCAGGAGGAGAAGGGGACGACAGAGGATGAGATGGCTGGATTGCATCACTGGCTCAATGGATGTGAGTCTGAGTGTCCTCCAGGAGTTGATGATGGATAGGGAGGCCTGGCGTGCTGCAGTTCATGGGGTCGCAAAGAATTGGACACGACTGAGCGACTGATCTGATCTGATCTGAAATTAAATTCAAATATCTAAAAATGTCCCAATATCTTAATGTATTGATTCTTTATAGATCAAGTTCCCCAGAATGCAAACTCCCAAATAGATTAGAGGTTGAAGAATTCATTAGATGTTGCTCTTGAGATCAACCCATGGAAAGAAATAAAAAGAATAAATTATTCACAAAAAACGTTGTAACATGATATAGTTTCAGTGCAAGACAGAGCATAACCCTTGAGGATCTCTGAAGTGAGTATTCTATAGCTGAAAATTCTCCAAGCTAGGCTTCAACAGAACGTGAATTGAGAATTACCATATGTTCAAGCTGGATTTAGAAAAGGCAGAAGAATCAGAGATCAAATTGCCAACATCCATTGGATTATAGAAAAAGCAAGAGCGCTCCAGAAAAAAACTTATGCCTATGCATTATTGACTATGCCAAAGCTATGACTGTGTGGATCACAACAAACTGTGGAAATTCCTAAGGAGATGGAAATACCAGACCACCTGACCTGCCTCCTGAGAAATTTGGACTGGTTCCAAATTGAGAAAGGAGTGCATCAAAGCTGTATATTATCACCCTGCTCATTTAACTTATATGTAGAATATATCATGCAAAATGCTGGGCTGGATGAAGCACAAGCTGGAATAAAGATTGTCAGGAGAAATATCAATAACCTCAGATATGAAGATGACACCACCCTTATGGCAGAAAGTGAAGAGGAACTGAAGAGACTCTTGATTAAAGTGAAAAATGAGAGTGAAAGAACTGCTTTAAAACTCAACATTCAAAAAATGAAGATCATGGCATCTGGTCCCATCACTTTATGGCAAATAGATGGGGGAGCAATGGAAACAGAGACTTTATTTTGGGGGCTCCAAAATCAGTGCAGATGGTGGCTGCAGCCATGAAATTAAAAGAAACTTGCTCCTTGGAAGAAAAGCTTTGACTAACCTAGCCAGAATATTTAAAAGCAGAGACATCACTTTGCCAACAAAAGTCTGTTAGTCAAAGCTATGGTTTTTCAGTAGTCATATGTTGATGTGATAGTTGGAACATAAGGAAAGCCGAGAGCCGAAGAATTGATGCTTTTGAACTGTGGTATTGGAGAAGACTCTTCGGAGTCCCTTGGACTGAAAGGAGATCCAACCAGTCCATCCTAAAGGAAATCAGTCCTGAATATTCATTGGAAGGACTGATGCTGAGGCTGAAGCTCTGATACTTTGGCCACCTTATGTGAAGAACTGACTCATTGGAAAAGACCCTATTGCTGGGAAAGATTGAAGGCAGGAGGAGAGGGGGATGACAGAGGTTGAGATGGCTGAATGGCATCATCTACTCATGGACATGAGTTTGAGTGGGCTCCAGGAGTTGGTGATGCACAGGGTAGCCTCTCATGATGCCATCCATGGGGTCACAAAGACAGGACTGAGTGACTAAACTGTGGTTAATATGTCCCTTCAGAGTTTGTCCAACTACCACAGGTGGCTATGATTTACACCCAAGAGTAGGACAGTCTTACCTGGAAATGAGATTTATCACCACAAAATTCTGTAAGAGAGTTGAGAGCACAGGACTACCTGTCTGCAGCTCTTCAAGTAGGTAGAAATATTAATTCATTCACTTCTGAAAGAGGGAGAAGTGGTACACATAATCCTTTATAAATGCCTTTGAACACATAAATCTTTATTTGGCTTGTGTCAAAGATACCTGCTTCTCATTATTTCATATTGTAAAAGACTAGAGTGAAGGCATCAATATTTTCAAATGACTTATATTCTTTATATATGTCCCAAGTCAATATATACTTTATTCTATAAATTTGTAAATGCATATAGTACTTTTATCATCACTTTCCTCTCTTAATGAATTTCCTCTATTTACTTTGTTTATTTTTTAAATTTTATTTTATTTAACTTTACAATATTATATTGGTTTTGCCATATATCAAAATGAATCTGCCACAGGTATACATGTGTTCCCCATCCTGAACCCTCCTCCCTCCTCCCTCACCATACCATCCCTCTGTGTCGTCCCAGTGCACCAGCCCCAAGCATCCAGTATCATGCATCAAACCTGGACTGGCGACTTGTTTCATATATGATATTATACATATTTCAATGCCATTCTCCCAAATCATCCCACCCTCTCCCTCTCCCAGAGTCCAAAAGACTGTTCTAGACATCAGTGTATCTTTTGCTGTCTCATATACAGGGTTATTGTTACCATCTTTCTAAATTCCATATATATACATTAGTATACTGTATTGGTGTTTTTCTTTCTGGCTTACTTCACTCTGTATAATAGGCTCCAGTTTCATCCACCTCATTAGAACTGATTCAAATATATTCTTTTTAATGGCTGAGTAATACTTCATTGACATACAGATGGCTAACAAACACATGAAAAGATGCTCAACATCACTCATTATCAGAGAAATACAAAGCAAAACCACCATGAGGTACCATTTCATGGCAGTCAGAATGGCTGCGATCCAAAAGTCTACAAGCAATAAATGCTGGAGAGGGTGTGGAGAAAAGGGAACCCTCTTACACTGTTGGTGGGAATGCAAACTAGTATAGCCACTATGGTGAAGAGTGTGGAGATTCCTTAAAAAACTGGAAATAGAACTGCCTTATGACCCAGCAATCCCATTACTGGGCATACACACTGAGGAAACCAGAATTGAAAGAGACATGTGTACCCCAATGTTCATTGCAGCACTGTTTATAATAGCCAGGACATGGAAGCAACCTAGATGTCTATCAGCAGATGAATGGATAAGAAAGCTGTGGTACATATACAACTTTTTTTCAAAAGTTCTTAGATTTTCATACGGACTGCACAGCAGAAGCATGCCCGAGAGGAGCTACCCCTCACCCAGGGTCAGGGGCAGTGGCAGAGAGGAGCTATCCCGCATCCAAGGTCAGAGGCAGCAGCCGGGAGGAGCTACCACAAGTCCAAGAAGCAGTGGCTGGGTGGGTGCAAGAGAGCCGAGAGGAGCTACTCCATGTTTAAGGTCAGAATGGGCAGCTGGGAGGAGATACCCCTCATCCAAGGTAAGGAGCAGCGACTGCACTTTGCTGGAGCAGCTGTGAAGAGATACCCCAAGTCAAAGAGAAACCCAAAAGACACCTAAGAAAAACCCAAGTAAGAGAAACCCAAGTAAGATAGTACGTGTTGTGAGAGGCATCAAGGGCAGACACACAAACCATAATCACAGAAAACTAGTCAATTTAATCACACGGACCACAGCCTTGTCTAACTCAATGAAACTAAGCCATGCTGTCTGGGGCCACCCAAGACGTTGGGTCAAGGTGGAGACGTCTGACAGAATGTGGTCCACTGGAGAAGGGAATGGCAAACCACTTCAGTATTCTTGCCTTGGGAACCTAAGAACAGTATGAAAAGGCAAAACGATAGGATACTGAAAGAGGAACTCCCCAGGTTGGTAGGTGTCCAAATGGCTATTGGAGATCAGTAGAGAAATAACTCCAGAAAGAATGAAGAGATGGAGTCAAAGCAAAAACAATACCCAGTTGTGGATGTGACTAGTGACAGAAGCAAGGTCTGATGCTGTAAAGAACAATATTGTATAGGAACCTGGAATGTTAGGTCCATGAATCAAGGCAAATTGGAAGTAGTCAAACAGAAGATGGCAAGAGTGAACGTTGACATTCTAGGAATCAGGGAACTAAAATAGCCTGGAATGGGTGAATTTAACTCAGATGAACATTGTATCTACTACTGTGGGCAGGAATCCCTTAGAAGAAATGGAGTAACCATTATGGTCAACAAAAGAGCGCAAAATGCAGTATTTGGATGCAATCTCAAAAATGACAGAATGATCTCTGTTCATTTCGAAGGCAAACCATTCAATATCACAGTAATTCAAGTCTATGCCCCAACCAGTAATGCTGAAGAAGCTGAAGTTGAACGGTTCTATGAAGACCTACAAGACCTTTTAGAACTAACATCCAAAAAAAAATGACCTTTTCATTATAGGGGACTTGAATGCTAAAGTAGGAAGTCAAGAAACACCTGGAGTAACAGGCAAAATTTGGCCTTGGAATACAAAATGAGCAGGACAAAGGCTAATAGAGTTTTGCCAAGAGATCGCATTGGTCATAGCAAACACCCTCTTCCAACAACACAAGAGAAGATTCTACACATGGATATTACCAAATGGTCAAAACGAAAATCAGATCAATTATATTCTTTGCAGCCAAAGAGGGAGAAGCTCTATATAGTCAGCAAAAAAAAAAAAAAGACCAGGAGCTCACTGTGGCTCAGATCATGAACTCCTTATTTCCAAATTCAGACTTAAATTGAAGAAAGCAGGGAAAACCACTAGACCATTCAGATCAGATCAGATCAGATCAGATCAGTCGCTCAGTCGTGTCCGACTCTTTGCGACCCCATGAACTGCAGCACGCCAGGCCTCCCTGTCCATCACCAGCTTCCGGAGGTCACCCAGACTCGCATCCATCGAGTCAGTGATGCCATCCAGCCATCTCATCCTCTGTCGTCCCCTTCTCCTCCTGCCCTCAATCCCTCCCAGCATCAGAGTCTTCTCCAATGAGTCAACTCTTCGCATGAGGTGGCCAAAATACTGGAGTTTCAGCTTTAGCATCATTACTTCCAAAGAAATCCCAGGATTGATCTCCTTCAGAATGGACTGGTTGGATCTTCTTGCAGTCCAAGGGACTCTCAAGAGTCTTCTCCAACACCACAGTTCAAAAGCATCAATTCTTCGGCGCTCAGCCTTCTTCACAGTCCAGCTCTCACATCCATACATGACCACAGGAAAGACCATAGCCTTGACTAGGCGAACCTTTGTTGGTAAAGTAATGTCTCTGCTTTTGAATATGCTATCTAGGTTGGTCATAACGTTCCTTCCAAGGAGCAAGCGTCTTTTAATTTCATGGCTGCAGTCACCATCTGCAGTGATTTTGGAGCCCAGAAAAACAAAATCTGACACTGTTTCCACTGTTTCTCCATCTATTTCCCATGTAGTGATGGGACCAGATGCCATGATCTTCGTTTTCTGAATGTTGAGCTTTAAGCCAACCTTTTCACTCTCCACTTTCACTTTCATCAAGAGGCTTTTTAGCCCCTCTTCACTTTCTGCCATAAGAGTCGTGTCATCTGCATATCTGAGGTTATTGATATTTCTCCTGGCAATCTTGATTCCAACTTGTGTTTCTTCCAGTCCAGCATTTCTCATGATGTACTCTGCATATAAGTTAAATAAACATGGTGACAATATGCAGCCTTGACGTACTCCTTTTCCTATTTGGAACCAGTCTGTTGTTCCATGACCAGTTCTAACTGTTGCTTCCTGACCTGCATACAGATTTCTTAAGAGGCAGATCAGGTGGTCTGGTATTTCCATCTCTTTCAGAATTTTCCATAGTTTATTGTGATCCACACAGTCAAAGGCTTTGGCATAGTCAATAAAGCAGAAATAGATGTTTTTCTGGAACTTTCTTGCTTTTTCCATGATCCAGCGGATGTTGGCAATTTGATTTCTGGTTCCTCTGCCTTTTCTAAAACCAGCTTGAACATCAGGAAGTTCACGGTTCACATATTGCTGAAGCCTGGCTTGGAGAATTTTGAGCATTACTTTACTAGCGTGTGAGATGAGTGCAATTGTTCGGTAGTTTGAGCACTCCTTGGCATTGCCTTTCTTTGGGATTGGGATGAAAACTGACCTTTTCCAATCTTGTGGCCACTGCTGAGTTTTCCAAATTTGCTGGCATATTGAGTGCAGCACTTTCACAGCATCATCATTCAGTACTTGGAATAGCTCCACTGGAATTCCATCACCTCCACTAGCTTTGTTCGTAGTGATGCTTTCTAAGGCCCATTTGACTTCACATTCCAAGATGTCTGGCTCTAGGTCAGTGATCACATCATCATGATTATCTAGGTCTTGAAGCTCTTTTTTATACAGTTCTTCTGTGTATTCTTGCCACCTCTTCTTAATATCTTCTGCTTCTGTTAGGTCCACACCATCTCTGTCCTTTATCGTGCCCATCTTTGCATGAAATGTTCCTTTGGTATCTCTGATTTTCTTGAAGAGATCCCTAGTCTTTCCCATTCTGTTGTTTTCCTCTATTTCTTTGCATTGATCACTGAAGAAGGCTTTCTTGTCTCTTCTTGCTATTCTTTGGAACTCTGCATTTAGATGTTTATATCTGTCCTTTTCTCCTTTGCTTTTCGCTTCTCTTCTTTTCACAGCTATTTGTAAGGCCTCCCCAGACAGCCATTTTGCTTTTTTGCATTTCTTTTCCATGGGGATAGTCTTGATCCCTATCTCCTGTACAATGTCACGAACCTCATTCCATAGTTCATCAGGCACTCTATCTATCAGATCTAGGCCCTTAAATCTATTTCTCACTTCCACTGTATAATCATAAGGGATTTGATTTAGGTCATACCTAAATGGTCTAGTGGTTTTCCCTACTTTCTTCAATTTCAATCTGAATTTGGCAAGAAGGAGTTCATGGTCCGAGCCACAGTCAGCTCCTGGTCTTGTTTTTGCTGATTGTATAGAGCTTCTCCATCTTTGGCTGCAAAGAATATAATCGATCTGATTTCGGTGTTGACTATCTGGTGATGTCCATGTATAGAGTCTTCTCTTGTGTTGTTGGACTTCCTACTTTTGCATTCCAGTCCCCTATAATGAAAAGGACATCTTTTTTGGGTGTTAGTTCTAAAAGGTCTTGTAGGTCTTCATAGAACCTTTCAACTTCAGCTTCTTCGGCATTACTGGTTGGGGCATAGATTTGGATTACTGTGACATTGAATGTTTTGCCTTGGAAACGAACAGAAATCATTCTGTCATTTTTGAGATTGCATCCATGTACTGCATTTCGGACTCTTTTGTTGACCATGATGGCCACTCCATTTCTTCTGAGGGATTCCTGCCCACAGTAGTAGATATAATGATCATCCGAGTCAAATTCACCCATTCCAGTCCATTTTAGTTCGCTAATTCCTAGAATGTCGACATTCACTCTTGCCATCTCTTGTTTGACCACTTCCAATTTGCCTTGATTCATGGACCTGACATTCCAGGTTCCTATGCAATATTGCTCTTTACAGCATCGGACTTTGCTTCTATCACCAGACACACCCACAGCTGGGTATTCTTTTAGTTTTGGCTCCATCCTTTCATTCTTTCTGGAGTTATTTCTCCACTGATCTCCAGTAGCATATTGGGCCCCTACTGACCTGGGGAGTTTCTCTTTCAGTATCCTATCATTCTGTCTTTTCATACTGTTCATGGGGTTCTCAAGGCAAGAATACTGAAGTGGTTTGCCATTCCCTTCTCCAGCGGACCACACCCTGTCATCTCTCTCCACCATGACCCGCCCATCCCAGGTTGCCCCTCCGGCATGGCTTAATCTCACTGAGTTAGACAAGGGTGTGGTCCTTGTGTGATTAGATTGACTAGTTATCTGTGAGAATGAGACCATTCATGTATGACCTAAATCAAATTCCTTATGAATATACACTGAAAGTGAGAAATAGATTTAAGGGACTAGATCTGATAGATAGAGTACCTGATGAACTATGGATGGAGGTTCATGACATTGTACAGGAGACAGGGATCAAGACCATCCCCATGGAAAAGAAATGCAAAAAAGCAAAATGACTGTCTTGGGAGGCCTTACAAATAGCTGTGAAAAGTAGAGAAGCTAAAAGCAAAAGAGAAAAGGAAAGATATAAGCATCTGAATGCAGAGTTCCTAAGACTAGCAAGGAGAGATAAGAAAGCCTTCCTTAGTGATCAAAGCAAAGAAACAGGAAAACAACAGAATGGAAAAGATTAGAGATCTCTTCAAGAAAATTAGAGATAACAAGGGAACATTTCATGCAAAGATGGGCTTGATAAAGGACAAAAATGGCGTGGGCTAACAGAAGCAGAAGATATTAAGAAGAGGTGGCAAGAATACACAGAAGAACTGTACAAAAAATAGTTACACGACCCACATAATCATGATGGTGTGATCACTGACCTAGAGCCAGACATCCTGGAATGTAAAGTCAAGTGGGCCTTAGAAAGCATCACTATGAACAAAACTAGTGGAAGTGATGGAATTCCAGTTGAGCTATTTCAAATCCTGAAAGATGATGTTGTGCATTGCTGCACTCAATATGCCAACAAATTTGGAAAATTCAGCACTGGCCACAGGACTGGAAAAGGTCAATTTTCATTCCAGTCCCAAAGAAATGCAATGTCAAATAATGCTCAAACTACTGCACAATTGCACTCATCTCATATGCTAGTAAGGTAATGCTCAAAATTCTCCAAGCAAGGCTCCAGCAATACATGAACCCTGAACTTTCAGATGTTTAAGACTTAGAAAAGGCAGAGAAACCAGAGATTAAATTGCCAACATCTGCTGGATCATAGAAAAAGCAAGAGACTTCTAGAAAAACATCTATTTCTGCTTTATTGACTATGCCAAAGCCTTTGACTGTGTGGTTCACAGTAAACTGTGGAAAATTCTTCAAGAGATGGGAATACCATCCACCTGATTTGCCTCTTGAGAAGCCTATATGCAGGTCTGGAAGAAACAGTTAGAACTGGACATGGAATAACAGACTGGTGCCAAATAGCAAAAGGGGTACTTCAAGGCCATATATTGTCACCCTACTTATTTAACTTGTATACAGAGTACATCATGAGAAACCCTGGGCTGGAAGAAGCACAAGCTAGAATTAAGATTGCTGGGAGAAATCTCAATAGCCTCAGATATGCAGATGGTACCACCCTTATGGCAGAAAGTGAAGAGGAATTCCTGATGAAAAAAAAACCTCTTGATGAAAGAGAAAGAGGAGAGTCAAAAAGTTGGCTTAAAGCCCAACATTCAGAAAATGAAGATCATGGCATCTGGCCCCATCACTTCATGGGAAATAGATAGGGAAACAGTGGATACAGTGTCAGACTTTATTTTGGGGGGCTCCAAATTCACTGCAAAATGTGATTGCATCCATGAAATTAAAAGACGCTTACTCCTTGGAAGGAAAGTTATAACCAACCTAGATAGCATATTGAAAAGCAGAGACATTACTTTGCCAACATTGGTCTGTCTAGTCAAGGCTATGGTTTTTCCAGTGATCATATATGGATGAGAGATTTGGACTGTGAAGAAAGCTGAGTGCCAAATAATTGATGCTTTTGAACTGTGGTGTTGGAGAAGACTCTTGATCGTCCCTTGGCCTGCAAGATCCAACCAATCCATTCCAAAGGAGATCTGTCCTGAGTGTTCATTGGAAGGACTGATGCTTAAGCGGAAACTCCAATATTTTGGCTACCTCATGCAAAGAGTTGACTCATTGGAAAAGACTGTGATGATGGGAGGGATTGGGGCAGGAGGAAATGGGGATGACAGAGGATGAGATGTGTATGGTATCATGGACGTCAGAGTGAGTCAACTCTGGGAGTTGGTGATGGACAGGGAGGCCTGGGGTACTGCAGTTTATGGGTTCGCAGGGAGTCCTATACAACTGAGCGACTGAACTGAACTTAAGTGAAGATTTTCATGAAGCTTATTCACAAAAATATGTCTTATCTACCAAGTGGCCAGTAATATTCTCAAAAAAAAAAAAAAAAAAAAGGCATTGTTGTTTCCATTGTTTTCCTATAAATGTATTTGGAAATATGTATAATTTTGTAGGAGTATGTGTACATAAATAGAAGCATAAATGAAACATTTTTCTGCATTCTTAATTAAATTGAACTGCCACATGATTCGGGGAAGGCAATGGCACCCCACCCCAGTACTTTTGCCTGGAAAATCCCATCGACGGAGGAGCCTGGTAGGCTCCAGTCCATGGGGTCGCTGAGAGTCGGACACG
Source organism: Tragelaphus eurycerus (assembly GCA_935064755.1). Classification (NCBI taxonomy): domain Eukaryota; kingdom Metazoa; phylum Chordata; class Mammalia; order Artiodactyla; family Bovidae; genus Tragelaphus; species Tragelaphus eurycerus. The sequence goes on along the minus strand of CAKXYN010000007.1, from coordinate 40,801,845 downwards.
ACTGAGCGGCTTCACTTTCACTTTTCGCTTTCATGCATTGGAGAAGGAAATGGCAACCCATTCCAGTGTTCTTGCCTGGAGAATCCAAGGGACAGGGGAGCCTGGTGAGCTTCCGTCTATGGGGTCGCACAGAGTCAGACACGACTGAAGCGTCTTAGCAGCAGCAGCCACATGATTAAAGCTAATAGTTTAGTTTCTTTACAAAGACTTCAGACACCACAATTTAATATGAATGCCTTTTAAAAATGTACAAATAGTCTGAGAGGTAGAATTGTGATCTGGTCTTATTTCTCTATCTATAACTGTATATTATCACCCTTTCCTCCTCTGAAAGTATTAGACTAAGAAAAGAACATGTGAATAATATCATGAACTGTTAAAGTCCTATTAAAACATCAGCACAATTCAGTCCCCAACAAACACATAGAAACAAATTGGGTTGCCTTCTTTCCCAAGATCATGTGCAGTCATTTGAATAACCTTTAATTATATTGTATATAAGATCCAAGTACTAAGCATTACTACACTATATATATACATATATATACATTATATATATATATATATACACATACATATATTTACATGATATCTGGATCTATTAATCTGAAGATAAACTAAATATATTAAAAATCTGTATTTTCAAGGCATTTATTACACTTTAATTAACAAATTTATCTCCATTCTTTTTAGATAAGTTATAAAACTGAATTTAGAATAATAATCACTCTAGAGACATAAATTAATTATACTGTTTTTTCATTTTAACAATTTCCTTCAACACAATAAAATATAAATTATAAGACTGAAATAAATCAGCTAAGTGCATTAAGTTTATTATTTTATGTTGTAATCAAGTATATATATATAATATCTTGGATTTTATTACACAAAATAAAATTATTAGCATACAACATGTATGTTTTTGATGAATAATTTTCATCTTTCATCAGTTGCACACTTTAACCTTTTATTTAATAACAACATAAACTATACTTATGAGATTTCATTTTAGTATGAAGCACATTAACAAATATCATATTAATGTATATATCTAATAAAAGACCAAGAATTAGGTGTTTATGTCAAAATTCCCCCAATTGTACTGTCTTTGTATTAATAAACTTATTAATAATTTTTGAAATGTTATAAATAGACATGATGCAGTTAGAGTAACTATTCTTACCATAGACATTTCTTTCATTTACATGAAAGAAAGGGTGAATAGTTCAAAGGATAAGAATTTTTTTTTATGAATTACTAGCTTTTTTCAACTTAACAGATATATATTTCTATCACAGGAAAGACCATAGCCTTGACTAGGTGAACCTTTGTTGGTAAAGTAATGTCTCTGCTTTTGAATATGCTATCTAGGTTGGTCATAACTTTCCTTCCAAGGAGCAAGCGTCTTTTAATTTCATGGCTGCAGTCACCATCTGCAGTGATTTTGGAGCCCAGAAAAAGAAAGTCTGACACTGTTTCCACTGTTTCTCCATCTATTTCCCATGTAGTGATGGGACCAGATGCCATGATCTTCATTTTCTGAATGTTGAGCTTTAAGCCAACCTTTTCACTCTCCACTTTCACTTTCATCAAGAGGCTTTTTAGCCCCTCTTCACTTTCTGCCATAAGAGTCGTGTCATCTGCATATCTGAGGTTATTGATATTTCTCCCAGCAATCTTGATTCCAACTTGTGTTTCTTCCAGTCCAGCATTTCTCATGTACTCTGCATAGAAGTTAAATAAACATGGGGACAATATGCAGCCTTGATGTACTCCTTTTCCTATTTGGAACCAGTCTGTTGTTCCATGACCAGTTCTAACTGTTGCTTCCTGACCTGCATACAGATTTCTTAAGAGGCAGATCAGGTGGTCTGGTATTCCCATCTCTCTCAGAATTTTCCATAGTTTATTGTGATCTACACAGTCAAAGGCTTTGGCATAGTCAATAAAGCAGAAATAGATGTTTTTCTGGAACTCTCTTGCTTTTTCCATGATCCAGCGGATGTTGGCCATTTGATCTCTGGTTCCTCTGCCTTTTCTAAAACCAGCTTGAACATCAGGAAGTTCATGGTTCACATATTGCTGTAGCCTGGCTTGGAGAATTTTGAGCATTACTTTACTAGCGTGTGAGATGAGTGCAATTGTGCGGTAGTTTGAGCATTCTTTGGCATTGCCTTTCTTTGGGATTGGGATGAAAAGTGGCCTTTTCCAATCTTGTGGCCACTGCTGAGTTTTCCAAATTTGCTGGCATATTGAGTGTAGCACTTTCACAGCATCATCTTTCAGGATTTGGAATAGCTCCACTGGAATTGAATTGATGCTTTTGAACTGTAGTGTTGGAGAAGACTCTTGAGAGTCCCTTGGACTGCAAAAAGATCCAACCAGTCCATTCTGAAGGAGATCAATCCTGGAATTTCTTTGGAAGGAATGATGCTAAAGCTGAAACTCCAGTATTTTGGCCACCTCATGCGAAGAGTTGACTCATTGGAGAAGACTCTGATGCTGGGAGGGATTGAGGGCAGGAGGAGAAGGGGACGACAGAGGATGAGATGGCTGGATGGCATCACTGACTCGATGGATGTGAGTCTGGGTGACCTCCGGGAGCTGGTGATGGACAGGGAGGCCTGGCGTGCTGCGGTTCATGGGGTCACGAAGAGTCGGACACAACTGAGCGACTGATCTGATCTGATCTCATCTGATTTCTATCACACTGAATATTTATCACATGAAACAATATTGAATACCAAGAGCGAGTGCAGCAATCAGAAATTCCTGTATAAAGTGCCCATCAGTTTCAATATTTCTACTTAGACCAAAATTCCGTTTCATCCTACTAGGTAGGCCAAAGGTGGATGAGAGATGTGTGAGGCACTTACCTAAGAGACAAATGAATATGCAATAAAATATGAATTATGTTTTATTATATTGGATTTTAAAATAGCTTTTTATCCTGGAATAAATCTGTTTTGCATGTGTGTGTTCTCAGTTACTTCAGTCCTGTCTGACTCTTTGAACCCCTATGAACTGTAGCCTGCCTGGCTCCTCTGTCCACGGGGATTCTGCAGGGAAGAATACTGGAGTGGGTTGCCATGTTTTCCTTCAATGGATCTTCCTTATCCAGGGAAAGAACCCATGTCTCTTATGTCTTCTGCATTGGCAGCCAGGTTCTTTACCACTAACACCACCTGGGAAGTCCAAATCTGTCTTCAGTTCAGTTCAGTTGCTCAGTCATGTCTGACTCTTTGTGACCTCATGGATGGCAGCATGCCAGGCTTCCGTGTCCATCATCAATCTCAGAGTTTTCTCAAACTCATGTCCATTGAGTTGGTGATGCCATTCACCCATCTCAAACTCTGTCATCCCCCTCTCCTCCTGCTTTCAATCTTTCCCAGCATCAGAGTCTTTTCCAATGAGTCAGTTCTTCATATCAGGTGGCCAAAGTACTAGAGCTTCAGCTTCCGCATCAGTCCTTCCAATGAATATTCAGGATTGATTTCTTTTCAGTCCAAGGGACTCTCAAGACTCTTCCCCAACACCACAGTTCAAAAGCATCCATTCTTTGGCACTCAGCTTTCTTTAAGGTCCAACTTTCACATCCATACTTGACTACTGGAAAAACTATATCTATTTTTGAGTAAGTTAATTATAAACAAAAGGAATATGACTAAATTAACATAATAAAAATGCATTTCATAAAATTTCATGGACCACAAAGAAGTAAAATCATGTCAAGTGTAGCCAGAAAACATATGAACTTGGGTTGCTCTCGGATTTCTAAAAACATGATAGTTCTTTCTAATACTCTACTATCAAAGCAACACACCATATCCATTTGTCTCATGACACAAAATCCAGAGAAAGTTAATGCTTTTGACTTTTTATCAATCAATGGATAGTCTTCTTTGAACTTAAGAAATTTCTTTTATCCAAGTACTTATTGATAAAGACCAATAAAACAGGTGATTTAACTTCCCAGGTGGCACTAGTGGTAAAGAACCCACATTCCAGGAAACATAAGAGATGCAGGTTCTATCTCTGAGTTGGAAATATCCTCTGGAGGGGTAACTGGCAAGCATTCCAATATTCTTGTCTGGAGAATCCCATGGTCAGAGGGACCTGGCAGTCTAGAGTCCATAGTGTGGCAAAGAGTAGGACACGACTGAAGTGACTTAGCACAACATGCAAAGGAAGTGATTAGAAACCTCCTTCAGTTTCATTAAATGTCTATACAATCCAAAAAGTGAGTGTTTCCTTACAGATTTTCAGTTTGGTCTGCATCTCAATAATTCCTATTTCATTTAGCTTTTTCAATATATTGACCTAGTATATTTCTCTCTGATAGCTCAGATATTCAGTTGGTATAAGGGTAGTTCAGCTCAGTTCAGTTCAGTCGCTCAGTCGTGTCCAACTCTTTGCGACCCCATGAACTGCAGCACGCTAGGCCTCCCTGTCCATCACCAACACCTAGAGTTTGCCCAGACTCACGTCCATCGAGTCAGTGATCCCATCCAGCCATCTCATCTTCTGTTGTCCCCTTCTCCTCCTGCCCACAATCCCTCCCAGCATCAGAGTCTTTTCCAATGAGTCAACTCTTCGCATGAGGTGGCCAAAGTATTGGAGTTTCAGCTTTAGCATCATTCCTTCCAAAGAAATCCCAGGGCTGATGTCCTTCAGAATGGACTGGTTGGATCTCCTTGCAGTCCAAGGGACTCTCAAGAGTCTTCTCCAACACCACACTTCAAAAGCATCAATTCTTTGGAGCTCAGCCTTCTTCACAGTCTAACTCTCACACCCATACTTGACCACTGGAAAAGCCGTAGCCTTGACTAGACGAACCTTTGTTGGCAAAGTAATGTCTCTGCTTTTGAATATGCTATCTAAGTTGGTCATAACTTTCCTTCCAAGGAGTAAGCGTCTTTTAATTTCATGGCTGCAGTCACCATCTGCAGTGATTTTGGAGCCCAGAAAAATAAAGTCTGACACTGTTTCCACTGTTTCTCCATCTATTTCCCATGTAGTGATAGGACCAAATGCCATGATCTTCATTTTCTGAATGTTGAGCTTTAAGCCAACTTTTTCACTCTCCACTTTCACTGTCATCAAGAGACTTTTTAGTTCGTCTTCACTTTCTGCCATAAGGGTGGTGTCATCTGCATATCTGAGGTTATTGATATTTCTCCTGGCAATCTATTAGGGTAAGGGAATAATAACTATTGGAATCATGGAAACTGAAGCAAAGATGACAATAAAAACATAGTATATGAATTGTTTTAAAAGAAAAGCAGCCATGTCAATGTATAAGGCTGGTTTGAAGTACGTGAATAGCCAATATTAAAGCAGAGTACAATGAAGTTGTTTGAAAAGTGAAGTAACTTATAATTAGTACTTATTTTGTGATAGCTTACCATGAATGATGTCGGATTTGTGATCTCTGAAGAAGATTTAACTTTAGGACCAGGGACCAGGCATGATTATTCAAGAGCTTTTGTGTAGCAGAGTTTTATTAAAGTGAAAAAGGGACAGAGAAAGCTTCTGACATAGACAACAGAAGTGGGAAGGGTAGTGCCTCCCCACCCTCGCTTGCTAGTGTTGCCAAGGGAGTAATATACTTTTTTTTAAATTGGTTTTTACAATAAAACAAAAGAATGTCTCAAGGTTGTAAAGATATTATAAGACCCACTCCCACAATTTACATTTTAAGAAGACAGGATTAGTCAGAAGATTTTCAAGAAGAAGAAACTGTCCTCAAGCAGTATAGATTGTTGTTATATAATCCATACAGAATTTAAACTCAGTCATTTGTTGTGTAATCATCAGTTCCTTTAATTATCAGCTTAAAGAAAAAAAAAAAAAGTTTTATGTGATTAAGGAATGTAGAGAGGAAAAAAGGATGTTTGTCCTTTCCTCCTCCTTGAGAATTCCAGATGCCTATATCTTCCTTGAGAGCCCCAGATCTCTTTCTCCTCCTCAGGGACCCCAGACTTCTTATCAACCTGCCTAGGAATTGACTCTTTCGGTACTATTTAAAGTCATTAGCACATTCTTCTCTCTCTCATTTGATGCTTGTGACTAACATGTTAAGGACTATGTCATTTAAAGTTAACATTTCTGAAACAAAGAGTGATTAATCAAGATGTTTAAATTCACACAGCTTTTAGATGGTGAAAATATGACTCAAACGTAAATGCCTAAGTTTAAATGTTATATCATTTTCAAGGATTCATACAATGAACATTAGATAAAAGAACATACTTTAAAAAAATAATAAACAGACATCTGTAGAAGTACATATGTGAAATTCAGAAATAGCTAGCAATAAGTAAAAATTTAGAACCCTGAGAAACATTCATCAGATAATTTAAAGGATAGGTAGGAAATCAAGAAACAGTTTCATTTTTTTTATTGAAATTCAACTGAATTTTATTTAACTGAATTCCCATACAAATTCGTAAAAATAACTTACTTGTTCTCTTCAAGAAATACTTGGGTGATAAGTCAATATCAGCACTTCATTGAAAACTATGACTTTTTTTTTTTTTTTTTGGCTGTCCATCTCTTCCTGTGAATATATGTCTGTATATTTGACATTTTATGTTTATTAATTTTTGCACATAGTTATTTATTAAGCTTTTTAAATTTTTTTCTCATTTTAGTGTTCCTGATTCAGAGAATTGGCATCACACATGTTCACTCAATTCTTGTCTTTTTGTTCTCTTTCACTCCCTTTTTAGGTAAATTGCACATTTAGCAATAAACAGAGGAGAAATTATGAAACTAATATGAAAGTTCTTCTTAATGACATGATTTGCTCGCAGTCTCTTTATTCTGTGAACAATAATGACAGCTAATTTAAGCTTAATGCACAGGCAATTTCTTTGAATATCCACAATAGCTTTAAGAAAGTCAATGATATCAAGTTTGAGGTACATATATTTGGGACAATTTAGGAAAATTTCAGTTCATTGAGTAAACATAAGGGGAGAAAAATCTTTGGAAAGAAATTACAGGACCACATGTAAAAATTTAGTTAAATATGTGAATATCTCAATATTCATATATAAACATAAATCTAATGTCTATATATATTAAACATAGTTATACTTATATCCATTTAACATGGATTAAATTTTATATAAAATATGTATTTTTTCTTCTAAATAATTTCTCTATACTCTATTATCATTGGAGTATAATTGATGCTTGCAGTTAAAAAGATGCATTTTGTATTTGATAACATTTTACATTATTGACATTATGAACAGGTAAACTATTACAGCTTTTCTTATTTTTATTTTTCTACCTTCTTCATATTTTATCCTAACAGATTAATTTCTTGCTCCATAGGAGTATAAAAATACCATATTTGTTGGTTTTGTCATATTTTGGCCTACTCCACTCTTGGTTTGAATAGAAAATGGACTATATTTACAATGAAGACTTTCTAATCAATGGGAAATGTTCTTTTATTTTAAGGGTTTGTTCTTCCTTGGTGACTCAAATAGCAAAGAATTTGCCTGAAATGCAGGAGACCAGGTTTGAACCCTGGGTCAGGAAGATCATTTGGAGAAGGCCATGGCTACACACTCCAGTATTCTTGCCTGGATAATTACATGGACAGAGAAGCTGGTGGGTCCCAGTAGCCCACGACTGAGTGGCTAACACTTAACACTTCAGACAATTGAATGACAGTCACAATTGCTCTAATATCTTGTGGGGGTCACTGGATTAAAAGAGAAAAATAAGTTGGGAATACAAGATCCTTAATAATAAACATAAAAATATGGGAGTGATTCAATATCTGAAGGTAGTAGAAAACTTAGGTAATGATTTAGTAAGATGAATTATCTTCCATTATACATTACCCCACAGTCTCCATTTCTAGTTCAGTCTCTGTCATAGCTGTGCTGCTGCTGCTAAGTTGCTTCAGTCGTGTCCAATTCTGTGCGACCCCATAGACAACAGCCCACCAGGCTCTGCCATTCCTGGGATTCTCCAGGCAAGAATACTGGAGTGGGTTGCCATTTCCTTCTCCAATGCATGAAAGTGAAAAGTGAAAGTGAAGTTGCTCAGTTGTATCCAACTCTTAGCAATCACATGGACTGCAGCCTACCAGGCTCCTCCATCCATGGAATTTTCCAGGCAAGTGTACTGGAGTGGAGTGCCATTGCCTTCTCCAATGATAGCTGTAAAAGTCCCCATATCATTTCTCAGTATGGTGACTGCCATACCATCCTTCTTCACCAAATATAAGTTTAGTGACTAATAAGTATCAAGTATGGCTTCCCTGGTGGCTCAGGGGTAAAGAATCCACCCGCTAAGCAGGAGATGCAGGTTCGATCCCTGCGTCAGGAAGATCCCCTGGAGAAGGAAATAAAACCCACTTCAGTATTATTGCCTGGGAAATTCCATGGGCAGAGAAGATTGATGCACTACAGTCCACAGGTCCCAAAAGAATCAAACACAACTTAATGACTAAACAACCAAAACAAAGAGTACATTAATCCTGTGTGTAGATATGACATACATAATCTCATAGAAAATACCAGACAAGATCACTCAGAGACTGCAGTAAAGTGAGGGGAAAAAGCACAGTTATTACATAATTCACAAAACAGCAAACATCCCTATTTCTCAGCTATAATGCTGCTGCTGTTGCTAAGTCACTTCAGTCATGTCCGACTGTGTGTGACCCCCATAGACGGCAGACCACCAGGCTCCCCCGTCCCTGAGATTCTCCAGGCAAGAACACTGGAGTGGGTTGCTATTTCCCTTTCCAATGCATTAAAGTGAAAAGTGAAAGTGAAGTCGCTCAGTTGTGTCCGACTCTTAGTGACCCCATGGACTGCAGTCTACCAGGCTCCTCTGTCCATGGGATTTTCCAGGCAAGAGCATTGGAGAGGGGTGCCATTGCCTTCTCCACTCAGCTATAATAAGTGATTGCTATTTCTGATCCAAGTACAGTGTTACTCTTGCTCTCCCAATGGATAAACTGTATGGAAATATGCCATCATAGAACAGCTGCTGTATTCTAACAGCACCTGATCCAAGGTGGATCCCCACTTCCATACTCTCATTTCAAAACTACCCAATAAAAGACCAACTCCAAATGCAAATTTTTCTTTTTCTAATACTTTCATTCTGAGATTTGCTAGCATTCCTTGTAGTGTGTGTTCTGTCTCAGTCTCTGAAATCAGTAATGAAATCACTTGTTCATCTACAGGTATGTTCCTAATGATATTTGCCTAGAAGAGTTTGTCAGAGTATTTTTTGAAATGAATAGAGAATATTTTACCCCTCTCTTACAAATTGATAACATTAGCTGTAAACAAGTTAAAAAAGAAGAGAACTTACTTTTTATTAAAAATTATTTTCACTTGTCACCTTTTCACTCATAAATGGAGCCCATTGTCAACCAAGGTATCACTTCAGTTCAGTTCAGTCACTCAGTCGTGTAAGACTCCCTGCAACGCAATGAACCGCAGTACACCAGGCTGCCCTGTCCATCACCAACTCCCGGAGTTTACCCAAACTCATGTCCATTGAGTCAGTGATGCCATCTAACCACCTCATTCCCTATCGTCCCCTTCACTTCCTGCCTTCAATCTTTCCCAGTATCAGGGTCTTTTCAAATGAGTCATCTCTTCACATCAGCTGGCCAAAGTATTGGAGTTTCAGCTTCAACATCAGACTTTCCAATGAACATCCAGGACCAATTTCTTTAGGATGGACTATTAGATATCCTTGCAGTCCAAGGGACTCTCAAGAGTCTTCTCTAACACCACAGTTCAAAAGTATCAATTCTTCTGTGTTCAGCTTTCTTTATAGTCCAACATGACATCCATACATGACTACTGGAAAAACCATAGCAGTGACTAGATGGACATTTGTTGACAAAGTAATGTCTCTGCTTGTTAATATGCTGTCTAGGTTGGTCATAACTTTCCTTCCAAAGAGTAAGCATCTTTTAATTTCATGGCTGCAGTCACCATCTGCAGTGATTTTGGAGCCCAGAAAAGTAAAATCAGCCACTGTTTCCACTGTTTCCCCATCTATTTCCCATGAAGTGATGGGACCAGATGCCATGATCTTTGTTTTCTGAATGTTGAGCTTTAAGTTAACTTTTTCACTCTCCACTTTCACTTTCATCAAGAGGCTCTTTAGCTTCTCTTCACTTTCTGCCATAAGGGTGGTGTCATCTGCATATCTGAGGTTATTGATATTTCTCCCAGCAATCTTGATTCCAGCTTGTGATTTTTCCAGCCCAGCGTTTCTCATGATGTACTCTGCGTATAAGTTAAATAAGCAGGGTGACAATATACAGCCTTGACATACTCCTCTTCCTGTTTGTAACCAGTCTGTTGTTCCATGTCCAGTTCTAACTGTTGCTTCCTGACCTGCATATAGGTTTCTCAAGAGGCAGATCAGGTGGTCTGGTATTCCCATCTCTTTCAGAATTTTCCATAGTTTATTGTGTTCCACACAGTCACAAACCTCCATATATAGTTCATCAGGCACTCTGTCTATTATATCTAGTCCCTTAATCTATTTCTCACTTTCACTATGTAATCATAAGGAATTTGATTTAGGTCATACCTGAATGGTCTAGTGGTTTTCCCTACTTTCTTCAATTTCAGTCTGAATTTGACAATAAGGAGTTCATATTCTGAGCCACAGTAGCTCCAAGTCTTGTTTTTGCTGACTGTATAGAGCTTCTGCATCTTTGGCTGCAAAGAATATAATCAATCTGATTTCACTGTTGGCCATCTGGTGATGTCCATGTGCAGAGTCTTCTCTTGTGTTTTTGGAAGGGGGTGTTTGCTAAGAGCAGTACATTCTCTTGGCAAAACTCTATTAGCCTTTGCCCTGCTTCATTCTGTACTCCAAGCCCAAAATTACCTGTTACTTCAGGTATTTCTTGGCTTCCTACTCTTGCATTCCAGTTCCCTATGATGAAAAGAACATCTTTTTTTTTTTTTTTTTTTGGCGGGGGGGTGTTAGTTCTAAAAGGTCTTGTAGATCTTCATAGAGCCTTTCAACTTTAGCTGCTTCAGTGTTACTAGTGGGGCATAGACTTGAATTACTGTGATATTGAATGGTTTGCCTTGGAAATGAACTGAGATCATACTATAGTTTCTGAGATTGCATCCAAGTACTGCATTTTGGACTCTTTTGTTGACCATGATGGCTACTCCATTTCTTCTAAGGGATTCCTGCCTACAGGAGTAGATACAATGGTCATCAGAGTTAAATTCACCCATTCCAGTCCATCTTAGTTTGCTGATTCCTAGAATGTCGACGTCCACTCCTGCCATCTCCTGTTTGACCACTTCCAATTTGCCTTGATTCATGGACCTAACATTCCAAGTTCCTATGCAATATTGTTCTTTACAGCATCGGACCTTGCTTCTATCACCAGTCACATCCACAACTGGGTATTGTTTTTGCTTTAGCTCCATCCCATCATTCTTTCTGGAGTTATTTCTCCACTGATCTCCAGTAGAATATTGGTCACTTAGTGTCCTGGGGAGTTCATCTTTCAGTGTCCTATTTTTTGCCTTTTCATACTGTTCATGGGGTTCTCAAGGCAAGAATACTGGAGTGGTTTGCAATTCCCTTCTCCAATGGACCACATTCTGTCAGACCTCTCTACCATGACACATCCATCTTGGGTGGTCCCACACGGCATAGCTTAGTTTCATTGAGTTAGACAAGCTGTGGTCTGTGTGATCAGATTGGCTAGTTGTCTGTGATTGTGGTTTCAGTTCTGTCTGCCCTCTGATGCCTCTCTCAGCACTTACCGTCTTACTTGGGTTTTTCTTACCTTGGACATGGGATATCTCTTCACAGCTGTTCCAGCAAAGCACAGCTGGTCCTCTTTACCTTGGTCATGGGGTAGCTCCTCTCAGCTGCCACCCCTATAAATAGCCATTTTAATTCTGTCAACCTAGGTATATACAGCATTTTAATTTTGCTTATGCTGCACATATTTGAAGACCTCATTCCTTCCTGCTTCTCCATAAGAATGTAAGTATTATCTGTTCCTGTGTTCTTACTTCAAGTTAGATCATTGTAACTATTTTGTTGGATGTACTTGTAACTCAAAAGTTATTTAGGGGAAAATGACTAAAGGATCTTCTCTGTTGCTTATAATGAATATGAAGTACTTGAGGAATCATAATGAAGAGGTCATGAAAGAAATTTGGGAAGATCACCATATAGGGGCAGACCTTCCTCCATATGATGTAAGTATTTATCCTGATGACAGAAGTGATAGGTATAAATCATCAGGGCAAGGAACATTTCACCTGGAGATGCTTTATGTTTATTCTTTTCCAAGACACTACTTTCATAGGTGGGGAAATTATATCATATCAGATTAGTTGTTCAGTCGTGTCCGACTCTTTGCGACCCCACGAATCGCAGTATGCCAGGCTTCCCTGTCCATCACCAACTCCCAGAGTTCACCCAGACTCACGTCCATAAAGTCAGTGATCACATCCAGCCATCTCATCCTCTGTCATCCCTTTCTCCTCCTGACCCCAATCCCTCCCAGCATCAGAGTCTTTTCCAATGAGTCAACTCTTCGCATGAGGTGGCCAAAGTACTGGAGTTTCAGCTTTAGCATCATTCCTTCGAAAGAAATCCCAGGCCTGATCTCTACAATGGACTGGTTGGATCTCCTTGCAGTCCAAGGGACTCTCAAAAGTCTTCTCCAACACCACACTTCAAAAGCATCAATTCTTCGGTGCCCAGCCTTCTTCACAGTCCAACTCTCACATCCATACTTGACCACTGGAAAAGCCATAGTCTTGACTAGACGAACCTTTGTTGGTAAACTAATGTCTCTGCTTTTCAATATGCTATCTAGGTTGGTCATAACTTTCTCCCAAGGAGTAAGCGTCTTTTAATTTCATGGCTGCAGTCACCATCTGCAGTGATTTTGGAGCCCAGAAAAATAAAATCAGCCACTGTTTCCACTGTTTCCCCATCTATTTCCCATGAAGTGATGGGACCAGATGCCATGATCTTCGTTTTCTGAATGTTGAGTTTTAAGCCAACTTTTTCACTCTCCACTTTCACTTTCATCAAGAGGCCTTTTAGTTCCTCTTCACTTTCTGCCAGAAGGGTGGTGTCATCTGCATATCTGAGGTTATTGAGATTTCTCCTGGCAATCTGATTCCAGCTTGTGTTTCTTCCAGTCCAGTGTTTCTCATGATGTACTCTTCATAGAAGTTAAATAAGCAGGGTGACAATATGCAGCCTTGACGTACTCTTTTTCCTATTTGGAACCAGTCTGTTGTTCCATGTCCAGTTCTAACTGTTGCTTCCTGGCCTGCATACAAATTTCTCAAGAGGCAGGTCAGGTCGTCTGGTATTCCCATCTCTTTCAGAATTTTCCACAGTTTATTGTGAACCACAGTCAAAGGCTTTGCATAGTCAATAAAGTAGAAATAGATGTTTTTCTGGAACTCTCTTGCTTTTTCCATGATCCAGCAGATGTGGACAATTTGACCTCTGGTTCCTCTGCCTTTTCTAAAACCAGCTTGAACATCAGGAAGTTCACGGTTCACATACTGCTGAAGCCTCGCTTGGAGAATTTTAAGCATTACTTTACTAGTGTGTGAGATGAGTGCAATTGTGTGGTAGTTCGAGCATTCTTTGACATTGCTTTTCTTTGTGATTGAAATGAAAACTGATTATATGTGCACACATAATTATTTTTTAAATTTCTCAGATAAATAATTTATGGAAGTCTCTTATGGCTTTTCTGGATGCCAATGTTGATTCTTGTTACTGGAAATAAGGAAAGACTTTTTTTTTTTAATTCAGAAATTTTAAATATGTGATTAAATTATAACACTACTGGTATTAATTTCATGGTTATTTTTCAAAATATAAGTGACCCTAAATTGTTTATGTTTATTGATAAAATTTATTCTTCATATTTGTTGCACTGAAAAATATTCAATTTTCAAAGGACTAAGAATAATCTCTAGCTGAGTGAAATGTAGTGCTCACTTTCAAATTGAGTGTTTCAGTTGATGATCCTTTCTACTTAGTGAGACAATTTCATCAAGTCAATGATTAACTAGCATGGCTGGTTGCACAAATATCTAATGAAACAAAATTTCTGTAAATTGAATTATTTTTATAACTATGGAGAAATAGTTATGTTTACTGTATTTGGGAATTCATCAAAATGGAAGAGTATTAAAAATCAATAAACACAGTTTTGTTTTATGCATCATTTTACTAGTGAGAAGCATTTTAATATCTATTAATTTATTTTATATATTTTGTGAGCACAGCTCTAAAATTTTTATGAAGTGTGAAGTGAAAGTGTTAGTTGCTGTCATATCTCACTCTTTGTGACCCCATGGACTGAAGCCTACCAGGCTCGTCTGTCCATGGAATTCTCCAGGAAAGAATACTGGAGTTGGTTGCCATTTCTGTCTCCAGGGAATCTTCCTGACCCAAGGATTGAAGTAGGTTCTCCTACATTGCAGGAAGATTCTTTACCATCTGAGCCACCAGGGAATCTCATAAATTTGTATAATTCTTATGAAAAACTCTAGGAATTTTTCTCAAAATTGAAAATATAATTACATTGTAACCTAGCAATTTCACTTCTGGATAAATATCCAAAGAAATAAAATGAAGATCTTGAAGACATGTCAGTACTCCCAGGTTTATTGCAGCATTATTGCAATAGTCAAAATATGGAAACAACTTAATGTTCATCAGTAGGTGAATATATAAGAAAAATGTGATCTCTGTATATAAGATTTATGGGTTTTATTATATTTTGTGATATTCTGTGATCTCTCTTATCTGTAGAATCTATAATTATACTCACAGAAAAAGATAGTAGATTAGTGACTGTCAAAGCTGGAGGATATGGATAATGAATACCTGGTCGAAGGGTACATACTTTCAGATGTAAGTTATGGAAACTTAATGAACTGCATAATGACTACAGTTAAAATAATGTATTGCATACAAATTTGCTAAAAGAGAAGATCTTAAGTGTTCTCATTAAAAAAAGAAAAGAAAAGAAAAGCTAACTATGTGAGCTATGGATATGTTAATCAATTTGATTGTGGTAATTATCACAAGTTATCAAAATATCATCTTGTACACATTAAGCACATACAATTTTTATTTGTCAGCCTTGCATCAATAAAGCTATGGGAAAAAGGAGTGTACTGGTACATTCATAAATGTTTGTATACTTATAAAATAATTTCCTTTTGAATTTTTTCCTGAAATTACAAAGGTCAATATTTTGCTGAACATGTATAAGGAAAAAGGTTCTGAAATTTAGGACAGTAATGAAGTAAAGTGAAATAAGAGCTATTTCATACCTACCACAATGGCTAGTACTTTGAAAAAATAACATTATTGAATGTAAATATAGATGTGGAGCAATTTGGATGATTGATATTCTTCTGGTCAGAATGTAAAATGAGAAAATTGCTTTAGAAAAAAGTTTTCTGGTTCATTTAAATTTAAATGTATATGTCTGTAACCCAGTGTCAACAGAGCAATTCTATACTGATGCATTTACACAACTGAAATGAAACAAAAACCCACAAAAAAAAAAAAAAAAAAAAAAACTGGAAAGAGAATATTCATTTCAGTCATAATTAAATCATTAAAAACAAAGAACCCACATGTCCACATGTAATATAATAAGTAAAAATCTGTCCTACTTTTGTTAGGTAATTAAAATAGAGAAATGAGTTCAAAATGGTAGTGGTTAAAAGACAAAGAAAGCCTGCAAAAAGGGAACAAAGGAAAAAAATCCCCAGAGTAAGAACCTCAGGTGAAACAAATGCTTCCTTCCTGATTAGCCCTAATTTGCATAGGGCAGGCTCAGGGGAGAGGAGACAAAACCTATAAGAAGAAGGATCCAAGATACGCTGAGGCCTCTCTGTGGGGTTAAGCCACCTTCTCACCTTGGGAATGGATTTTTTTTTTTTACCAAATAAAACTCTGAGTTGTAACCATAATGTAATATTGGTCCACCATTTCAATCTTTGTTGCCATGAAACAGAATCAAGGGAATCACACTCTCCTGACACTTTCATACAATGGATAATTGCTCAACATTAAAGGCAAAAATATTACTGATGTAATACAGTAACGTGGATACATTTCAAAAATATCTAATTGAGTTAAAATAGTCAAAGACTAAAGCATACATAGAATATAGTTCCACTTATCTGAAGTTCTATAATAGAATAGGTAAAATGGATGTATAATAATGAAATCTATAAGTGATTGTTTCAATAACACTTATTTTTAGAGCACTGGAACAGTTTGGTGTGATACTAAAATGCAATGTTTGCTTAACTGTATATGTTTAGTTTTTGTGAATGTGTGTAGAAACATTGAATGTATGTAATAATATATATGCATGTGTATAATTTTATGAAACTACTAGATCATCAGATAAGATCAGATCAGTCGTTCAGTTGTGTCTGACTTTTTGCGACCACATGAATCGCAGCATGCCAGGCCTCCCTGTCCATCACCAACTCCCAGAGTTCACTCAGACTCACGTCCATCGAGTCAGTGATGCCATCTCATCCTCTGTCGTCCCCTTCTCCTCTTGCCCGCAATCCCTCTCAGCATCAGAGTCTTCTCCAATGAGTCAACTCTTCAAATGAGGTAGCCAAATTCTGGAGTTTCAGCTTTAGCATCATTCCTTCCAAAGAAATCCCAGGGCTGATGTCCTTCAGAATGGACTGGTTGGATCTCCTTGCAGTCCAAGGGACTCTCAAGAGTCTTCTCCAACACCACAGTTCAAAAGCATCAATTCTTCGGCGCTCAGCCTTCTTCACAGTCCAGCTCTCACATCCATACATGACCACTGGAAAAACCATAGCCTTGACTAGATGAACCTTTGTTGGCAAAGTAATGTCTCTGCTTTTGAATATGCTATCTAGGTGGATCATAACTTTCCTTCCAAGGAGTAAGCGTGTTTTAATTTCATGGCTGCAGTCACCATCTGCAGTGATTTTGGAGCCGATAAAGTCTGACAGTGTTTCCATTGTTTCCCCATCTATTTCCCATGAAGTGATGGGACCAGATGCCATGATCTTTGTTTTATGAATGTTGAGCTTTAAGCCAACTTTTTCACTCTCCACTTTCACTGTCATCAAGAGGCTTTTTAGTTCCTCTTCACTTTCTACTAGATCATGTCTATATAATAAAATAAATGGTATAAAAATTGAGTTCCACCCTTCAATGTTTAAAAGATAAACAAGAATCCTATGAAGAACTTTATAAAATATCAATTTTTAGGAAATATTAGCTCAAATTTAAGCTTCTATAGAAAAACATTCCTAACAAACATAAATAAAAACTATTTGTTAACATGCAAAGTATTTTATGATTAAGGGGAAAATATTTTAATTACATTCTTGTGAAGAATCTGGAAAATATTATTTCATTTGATTTCTATAATTTTGGAAACCTTACCTTCTTTTATTATTAAGTACACAAATCATGAAAAGCTAAATGATAATATTTAGATAAAACAGAAGGATGCAAAAATTATGAAAATGAAATTTTATTAACTGGAGAGTATCATATGTCTAAAACATTGGAAGAGAAGAAGCTCTGCCACAAAGAGTGGAAATCAGTATATGGAGAAAGATACCTAGACAAAAGATAACAGGAAGTAACTTTATACAACTTGTCCTTTAATAAGAGGGAAAACTGGACAAGAAAGAAAGATCAGTAACCATTGGAGGAGAATGAGATAAGTGTAAGAAAATAGAGACATTTGATCCTTTCATCAAAGGAACACATGACACTTTTTTATGCTTCAAGTTGTCCCTCTTTAATCTGTTTGTTTTGTTTTGTTTTGTTTTAATTTTATTTAACTTTACAATATTGTATTGGTTTTGCCATACATCAAAATGAATCCGCCACAGCCAGACATGTGTTCCCCATCTGTTTTAAATAGGGTCTTACATTTGCCCATGTGCTATATCTATTACAATTGAGATATTAATGATTTGTTACATGAGAAGAGTGCTATTAAATGATCAAGTGTAAGTTCCTGAAAAACTATGCAGATTGTTTGAGGCCAGCATGCCTGTTGACTGCTGAGGCTTTTTTTTTTTTTTTTTTTACTGGTACTCAAGTCATAAAAATATTTGAACAGCATCATTAGTACATATTTTTCTTCACATTTCAAAAAAGGTCTCTTTATTTTGCGTTGTGACTATCAATATTGTCTTTATGATTGTGTCAGTTCAGTTCAGTCATTCAATGATACCCAACTTTTTGCAACTCCATGAACTGCAGCACAGCCAGTCTTCCTTGTCCATCACCAACTCCCAAGTTTCCTCAGATTTATGTCCATCAAATTCATGATGTCATCCGACCATCTCATCCTCTTCTCCTCCTGCCTTCAATCTTTCCCAGCATCAGAGTCTTTTCCAATGAGTTAGTTCTTCCTATCAGGTGACCTAATTATTGGAACTTCAGTTTCAGCATCAGTCCTTCCAATGAATATTCAGGACTGATTTCCTTTAAGATGGATTCGTTTGATCTTCTTGCAGTCCAAGAGACTCTCAAGAGTCTATGCAACACCACAGCTCAAAAACATCAATTCTTCAGTGCTCAACTTTCTTTATGGTCCACCTCTCACATTGATACATGACTACTGGAAGAACCATAGCATGACTAGACATTTGTCGGCAAAGTAATGTCTCTGCTTTTTAATATGCTGTCTAGATCGGTCATAGCTTTTCTTCCAAGAAGCAAGCATCTTTTAATTTCATGACTGCAGTCACCATCTGCAGTGATTTTGGAGTCCAAGAAAATAAAGTCGGTCACTGTTTCCACTGTTTCTGCATTGATTTATTATTTATTTATTCTATTTATGTTGTTTATAAAAATATATATTTATCGTGTATGCACTGCAATTTGTATTTGTTATTTATATCATCTATAAATAGTCGATTTATTATTATAGTCTGAACAGTACAATTTACATTAATTGAAAGAAATACATAAATTATTTTAACAAAGAAAAGTTTTAGGCACATAGGTACTTTTGAGAATAATCTGGTTTGTTTTAGTCCCATGAGTGAACATAAGTGATCTACCAAAATAAGAAATGAAATCTAGGGTGTTTCCCAGTCTGGTATATTAATGATGACATCCTAATTGTTCTAACCAGTCATTGATCTTTATGATTGATCCATTAGCAAAACATAATCCTGATTCAGCAACAGAGATGAAAACTTCAGTACCCATTGCAGACCTTTTCAAAAGGGGTATTTCATCCTTTGAGTAATTTAAAATCACAGTGAAATCTAAATTTTAAACATATGATCAATTCTATAATTTTTGCCTAATATTAAATCTTTAAAGATAATATCGAAATATATATAAAACTAGATTTCTAAATAAGTCAACTTTTATAATTTCAAATAACATAAGTTTGTGTTTGAGCATATATTAACTTATTTAAGGTCTTTTATTCCAGAGCAAACACCATTCTTTATAATTATGTAAATTAAAGTGAATGTTTCCCAGAGATGTACTGTATTTTTTACTTGTTTGTAAGAATTATATTATTATAATTATCTAATCCAATATTACATGAACTGGTAAAATATGGATGTGAACATAGTTTTTAATTTTTTTCTGTGAAAACAATGTGAATATAGTTTTTTCTGTGAAAACAGCAACTTTCAAAATATTGCAGAAGTAAACACCACTACTATGGAATATGTGAGTAAAATAATGGTCAAATATTTCAATGAAAAACAATATGTTTTTCTCAAAATGTTTCATAAATTTATTATAATTTCTTGCTCCAAGTTGAATATACAAATTCTAATGAATAGTCAGGAATTTGTATATTGAACTTGGGTGGTCTGCAAACAAAAGACTCATCAATATAGGAACCTCAGCTTTAAATCAAATAACTGGTTGAATATTCCTTTATATGATTACTCTTTTACAACGCTGTGTAATTTTTAGGATATCAAATTTAGCATTTTAGAAAGAGTATTGCTCTCAGTACAACTGATCCTAATCACAAAAAGGGCTTCTGTAACATATATTTTTTTTTAATCAAGTTATAGATTTTTAAATGTACCCTTTTCTTTTCATATGGCAATGTACATCTATTTTTTCATTAAGAGATTGATATGTGCTTATTATGTAAAATGTAAGTGATTCGGCAAAGTACAAAATTATAGAAAAATGTTATTTCCTAAGATAGCAGTTGCAGTTAGGGAAAAAATAGATTGTATAAAATATTAAGAGACTGGCATTGCACAATTACTGTGTGTGTATCGGTTCAGTTCAGTCACTCAGTCATGTCTAATTCTTTGCAAACCCATGGACTGCAGCGTGCCAGGCTTCCCTATCCATCACCAACTCCTGGCGCTTGCTCAGACTCATGTCCATTGAGTCACTGATGCCAACCATCTCATCCTCTGTTATCCCCGTCTCCTCCTGCCTTCAACCTTTCCCAGCATCAAGGTCTTTTCCAATGAGTCAGTTCTTTGCATCAGGTGGCCAAATTATTGGAGTTTCAGATTCAGCATCAGTCCTTCCAATGATATGTGATATAATAGTGTACAAATACATGATGAAATAGTGTATATTCATTCTCTGTTGATAATGAAGTTAAAAATGCTACTGTAATTCTTGTTAATACCATCTCTCACTTTAGAAAAACTCCTAAGAATTGTTATGAATTATCATGAATTACAAGAAAAACATATTCTCTATTTTAAGATACTACATTTAATATTAGTTCCAAATTTCAGTCTTCTGAATGTTAATGGATACTCTTTTTCTCCCTTTGTGATTTATTAAATTTTATTTACTTCTTAAATACTTGAATTTTGCTATCCAGTTTATTTTTCTCACAATTGTTAATGAGTGCTTTAATCCATGAGTTATTTTGCATTTTAAAATTAATGTCTGCTATATTTCTAATCAGATGGAATTATGGCTAGGCAAAATATTCTGGAATCATAAGACTCTCAGCATTTTATACACATTCATACTTCCTGTCTCCTTAGATTTCAATTATGAGTAATCCTGAAGCCAACCTGAGTAGCTTCATCCATATTTTAATTTATTATCCTTCTCCTTAGATACTTGAATAACTTCTCTTGATCCATTTATTTTATGTACATCAGCTCAGTTCAGTTCAGTTGCTCAGTCGTGTCTGACTCTTTGCAACCTCATGCACTGCAGCACACCAGGCCTCCCTGTCCATCACCAACTCCCAGAGTTTACTCAAATTCATGTCGATTGACTCGGCGATGCCATCCAACCATCTCCTCTTCTGTCATCCCCTTCTTGTCCCACGTTCAATCTTTCACAGCATCAGGGTCTTTTCCAATGAGTGAGTTCTTTGTATCATGTAGCCAAAGTATTGGAGTTTCAGCCTCAAAATCGGTCCTTCCAATAAACACTCAGGACTGATCTCCTTTAAGACAGACTGGTTGTATCTCCTTGCAGTCCAAGGGACTCTCAAGAGTCTTCTCCAACATCACAGTTCAAAAACATCAATTCTTCGGCTCTCAGCTTTTTGTATAGTCCAACTTCCACATCCATACATGACTACTGGAAAAACCATAGCCTTGACTAGATGGATCTTCGTTGACAAAATAATGTCTCTGCTTTTTAATATGCTGTCTAGGTTGGTCATAACTTTTCTTCCAAGGAGTGTCTTTTAATTTCATGGCTGCAATCACCATCTGCAGTGATTTTGGAGCCCCAAAAAATAAACTCAGCCACTGTTTCCCCGACTATTTGCTATGAGATGATGGGATCAGATGCCATGATCTTAGTTTTCTGAATGTTGAGCTTTAAGCCAACTTTTTCACTCTCCTCCTTCACTTTCATCATCAGGATCTTTAGCTCTTCTTCACTTTCTGCCATAATGGTGGCATCACCTGCATATCTGAGGTTATTGATATTTCTCCTGGCAACCTTGATTCCAGCTTGTGACCTTCCAGCCCAGCATTTCTCATGATGTACTCTCCATATAAGTTAAATAAGCAAAGTGAAAATATACAGCCTTGATGTATTCCTTTTCCTATTTGGAGCCAGTCTGTTATTCTATGTCTTTAGCTTAGCCCCTTAGAATCTGTTCCATACATGCAAAGTTCAGGAGTTAGTCAGGAATAGGGTTAGACAGAGTTAGATATTCCTTCATTATCTCTTTTCTTTCCTGGATTCTGCCACTCTTCTGCAAACTGCAGTTTCCTTTGCTTCAGTTTTCTGGCCACTCTGAATATAAATTCATGAAGAATTTGTGAATTTGAAGAAACAAATTGGAAAGAAGAAACACATTGGAAAGAAGAAACTGTGCATTTGTAGGATAATGTGACATGTGTACAGAGAAGCTGGAATAAAACTTAAATGTTTCATTTGTGAGCCCCTACAACTCCATTTCTGCAGGGCAAGCAAAATTGAGTGGAATATTCTGTGCTGCCTCAAGAAGAGACCTCTGCAATTCTGTCCTTAGAATTTTTTTTTTTTTTTTTGTCCTTAGAATATTTTATTCCATAAGTAAGTTGAGTATTAACTGGGTTTGAACTTCTATACTTTCTGATATCAGTGTACATTCATCTGCTTGTTTATAACAAAGTCCCTTATTTGATATTAATCATGTTGGGCTACACCCACATGCCTGCAAGACCTGTGTTTGTCCAGCTTAGAGACAGAAAAAAAAAGAGCCAGGGGTTATTAACAGAAATATCAATAGTTGAATGGATGGGGAAGCTTACACATCTGAAGCAAGGTCCTGGAGTGACACCCTACAGTATGGGCAGTACTTGATGACTGTCTTAGCTCCAGGTGGGAGGGAGGGGAGTATGCCAATTACAGGAGGAGTAACATCAGGTTGGGTAATTAGTTACCAGGTAAGTTAGCAGAGGGGCATGTACAGGGAGCAAGAGAATAGGCATCTAAAGTAGCCTAATCATACACTAATATATAAATAAGAGATCAGATGGAGGATTCTCAATTATATTTTTGAGTTTAAAATGCTCTTTCAGTAGAAGCTGACAAAGATAGAATACTAGATCTTAAACTACAACTTCTACACATATGCCAAAAATCTTAATACACTATTTAAAGAGTAAAAGAGTTACTTAAAAAATATTGCACTGAAACTACTCTGTTCTGTGTGACAGTTTTGAAGACAAAATATCTTCTCATAAGAGGCTAACTTATTAGCTGATTTCCTTAACATATTTTATATAGATATGTCATTTATGAACTTTGCTGTGTTATTTTATATCTAAAAATAACAAGTGTTCACTTCTTATTAGCATGTCAACAGTAGAAGAAAAAATACCTATTATTCATTCTTTATTTTCTAAATATCTATCACCTCATTTGTCCGTCTTTTTAAATTAGTATTTGCCATTCATATATATGCTTTTTTGTAAACAAATTATCCTTTAGAAAGAAATGTAGGTAACTAATAAAAGTGATTGCCCCTGGCATGCAGAATTCTGGGAATCAAGATGAATTAGCAACTTATATTTGAGTGATTTACTCTTTTAATAGTGTTCTTTGTAAATCTGTTCAGTTCAGTTCAGTTCAGTCGCTCAGTCATGTCCGACTCTTTGTGACCCCATGAATCGCAGCACGCCAGGCCCCCTGTCCATCACCAACTCCCGGAGTCTACCCAAACTCTTATCCATTGAGTCGATGATGCCATCTAGCCATCTCATCTTCTGTCGTCCGCTTCTCCTCCTGCTCCCAATCCCTCTCATCATCAGGGTCTTTTCCAATGAGTTAACTCTGCTCATGAGGTGGCCAAAGTATTAGAATTTCAGCTTCAGTGTCTGTCCTTCCAATGAACACCCAGGACTGATCTCCTTTCATCTGTCTTTCCAATGAACACTGAGGATTGATCTACTTTAGGATGGACTGGTTGGATTTCCTTGCAGTCCAAAGGACTCTCAAGAGTCTTCTCCAAAACCACATCTCAAAAGCATCAATTCTTTGGCACTCAGCTTTCTTCACAGTCAAACTCTCACATCCATTAATGACTACAGGAAAAACCATGGTCTTGACTAGACGGACCTTTATTGGCAAAGTAATGTCTCTGCTTTAAATCTATTACTTTCTTTTAAAATGAGACTTGAAAAAAAACCACATAGGAAAATTGTGTCTGTTAAATTTATGGCCCCTATATAGTCCGTGCAAGTTTTCCATATTATATTTTTCCTTATGTTTCTATTTTCAGTGGTAGAGTTTTAGCATTTTAAAAAGTCTTCTACTTCTATAAAAATTCAATTAATATCTATATATTCAGGCATCATAGGGCAGACACACTGAAACCATACTCACAGAAAACTAGTCAATCTAATCACACTAGGACCACAGCCTTGTCTAACTCAATGAAACTAAGCCATGCCCGTGGGGCCACCCAAGATGGGCAGGTCATGGTGGAAAGATCTGACAGAATGTGGTCCACTGCAGAAGGGAATGTCAAACCACTTCAGTATTCTTGCCTTGAGAACCCCATGAACAGTATGAAAAGGCAAAATGATAGGACACTGAAAGAGAAACTCCCCAGGTCAGTAGGGGCCCAATATGCTACTGGAGATCAGTGGAGAAATAACTCCAGAAAGAATGAAGGGATGTAGCCTAAGCAAAAAGAATACCCAGCTGTGGATGTGACTGGTGATAGAAGGAAGGTCTAATGCTGTAAAAAGCAATATTGCACAGGAAACTGGAATGTCAGGTCCATGAATCAAAGCAAAGTGGAAGTGGTCGAACAACAGATGGCAAGAGTGAATGTTGACATTCTAGGAATCAGAGAACTGAAATGGACTGGAATGGGTGAATTTAACTCAGATGACCATTATATCTACTACTGTGGGCAGGAATCCTTCAGAAGAAATGGAGTGGCCATCATGGTCAAAAAAAAGAGTCCAAAATGCAGTACTTGGATGCAATCTCAAAAAAGACAGAATGATCTCTGTTCGTTTCCAAGGCAAACCATTCAATGTCACAGTAATCCAAGTCTATGCCTCAACCAGTAATGCTGAAGAAGCTGAAGTTGAACAGTTCTATGAAGACCTACAAGACCTTTTAGAACTAACACCCAGTCCTTTTCATTATAGGGGACTGGAATGCTAAAGTAGGAAGTCAAGAAACACCTGGAGTAACAGGCAAATTTGGCCTTGGAATACGGAATGAAGCAGGGCAAAGACTAATAGAGTTTTCAAGAAAATGCACTGGTCATAACAAACACTCTCTTCCAACAACACAAGAGAAGACTCTATACATGGACACCAGATGGTCAACACCGAAATCAAATTGATTATATTCTTTGCAAAAAAAGATGGAGAAGCTCTATACAGTCAGCAAAAATAAGATCAGGAGCTGACTGTGACTCAGGTCATGAACTCCTTATTGCCAAATTCAAACTTAAACTGAACAAAGTAGGGAAAAGCACTAGACCATCCAGGTATGCTGCTGCTGCTGCTAAGTCACTTCAGTCGTGTCCAACTCTGTGTGACCCCATAGATGGCAGACCACCAGGCTCCCCCGTCCCTGGGATTTTCCAGGCAAGAATACTGGAATGGGATGTCATTTCCTTCTCCAATCAATCAGGTATGACCTAAATCAAATCCCTTATGATTATACAATGGAAATGAGAAATAGATTTAAGAGCCTAGATCTGATAGATAGAGTGCCTGATAAACTATGGAATGAGGTTCGTGACATTGTACAGGAGACAGGGATCAAGATCATCCCCATGGAAAAGAAATGCAAAAAAGCAAAAGGGTTGTCTGGGGAGGCCTTATAAATAGCTGTGAAAAGAAGAGATGCAAAAAGCAAAGGAGAAAAGGAAAGATATAAATATCTGAATGCAGAGTTCCAAAGAATGGCAAGAAGAGATACGAAAGCCTTCCTCAGCAACCAATGCAAAGAAATAGAGGGAAATAACAGAATGGGAAAGACTAGAGATCTCTTCAAGAAAATCAGAGATACCAAAGGAATATTTCATGCAAAGATGGGCTCAATAAAGGACAGAAATGGTATGGACCTAACAGAAGCAGAAGATATTAAGAAGAGGTGGCAAGAATACACAGAAGAACTGTACAAAAAAGATCTTCACAACCCACATAATCACGATGGTGTGATCACTAACCTAGAGCCAGACATCTTGGAATGTGAAGTCAAGTGGGCCTTAGAAAGCATCACTATGAACAAAGCTAGTGAAGGTGATGGAATTCCAGTTGAACTATTCCAAATCCTGAAAGATGATGCTGTGAAAGTGCTGCACTCAATATGCCAGCAAATTTGGAAAACTCAGCAGTGGCCACAAGATTGGAAAAGGTCAGTTTTCATTCCAATCCCAAAGAAAGGCAAAGCCAAAGAATGTTCAAACTACGGCACAATTGCACTCATCTCACACGCTAGTAAAGTAATGCTTAAAATTCTCCAAGCCAGGCTTCAGCAATATGTGAACTGTGAACTTCCTGATGTTCAAGCTGATTTTAGAAAAGGCAGAGGAACCAGAGATTAAATTGCCAACATCTGCTGGATTATACAAAAAGCAAGAGAGTTCCAGAAAAACATCTATTTCTGCTTTATTGATAAACTGTGGAAAATTCTGAAAGAGATGGGAATACCAGACCACCTGATCTGCCTCTTGAGAAATCTGTATGCAGGTCAGGAAGCAACAGTTAGAACTGGACATGGAACAACAGATGGGTTCCAAATAGAAAAAAGAGTACATCAAGGCTGTATATTGTCACCGTGTTTATTTAACTTATATGAAGAGTACATCATGAGAAACACTGGACTGGAAGAAACAATCTGGAATCAAGATTTCTGGGAGAAATCTCATTAACCTCAGAAATGCAGATGACACCACCCTTATGGCAGAAAGTGAAGAGGAACTAAAAAGCCTCTTGATGAAGGTGAAAGTGGATAGTGAAAAAGTTGGCTTAAAGCTCAACATTCAGAAAACGAAGATCATGGCATCCAGTCCTATCACTTCATTGGAAATAGATGGGGAAACAGTGGAAACAGTGTCAGACTTTATTTTTCTGGGCTCCAAAGTCACTGCAGATGGTGACTGCAGCCATGAAATGAAAAGACGCTTACTCCTTGGAAGGAAAGTTATGTCCAACCTAGATAGCATATTCAAAAGCAGAGACATTACTTTGCCAACAAAGGTTCGTCTAGTCAAGGCTATGGTTTTTCCTGTGGTCATGTATGGATGTGAGAACTGGACTGTGAAGTAGGCTGAGCGCCAAAGAATTGATGCTTTTGAACTGTGGTGTTGGAGAAGACTCTTGAGAGTCCCTTTGACTGCAAGAAGTTCCAACCAGTCTATTCTGAAGATCAGCCCTGGGATTTCTTTGGAAGGAATAATGCTAAAGCTGAAATTCCAGTACTTTG
The DNA here is from genome assembly GCA_935064755.1 of Tragelaphus eurycerus. NCBI lineage: Eukaryota > Metazoa > Chordata > Mammalia > Artiodactyla > Bovidae > Tragelaphus > Tragelaphus eurycerus. Next base: position 40,774,410 of record CAKXYN010000007.1, on the reverse strand, counting down.
GCCACCTCATGCGAAGAATTGACTCATTGGGTAGGTCTCTGAGAGGCTCTCCTCCCTCTGGGAGGGATTAGGGGCAAGACGAGAAGGGGACGACAGAGGATGAGATGGCTGAATGGCATCACTGACTCGATGGATGTGAGTCTGAGTGAACTCTGGGAGTTGGTGATGGACAGGGAGGCCTGGCGTGCTGAAATTCATGGGGTCGCAAAGAGTCAGACATGACTGAGCGACTGATCTGATCTGATCTGATTCAATTACATCTTCGTGTGAATATTAAATAAACACCTATTACAATAGAATAGAAATATAGAATTCTAATAGAATTCTATAAAAATAGAAAATATATTAAATATGTATATATAAAATATATAATATATTTATATATTTATTATACACATATAAATTTATTTATTTAAATATATAAATATATTTATTTATATATTTATTATGTGTATATATTATATAATATAAAATATATAAAATATTATATGTATAATATTTTATATAAAATATAAAAATAGAATTATAATAGAAAACTATTCTCCTCCTTTTTATAATATACCCAAGTAATTTTTATATTCCAACTTCAGTTATCAAAATTCTATACCAGGTATTTGCTCTGAAGTATTATGGTTCTGTTAAAGTCCACTCAGTATATACCTGGATACTGTCCAAAGCTTCTGTCCATGTATTTATCCAACTATTTCTATATTTTAAGTTAATATAATCTAGCAACCTGGGAAGCTAACGGTGATGCTAAAGCACTGAGCAGTCCTAGAATATATACTTTGTATTCCTGGCTCAGGAAGATCTGCTGCAGAAGAGATAGGCTACCCACTTGAGTATTCTTGGGCTTCTCTGGTGGCTCAGATGGTAAAGAATCTGCCTGCAATCCGAGACACCTGAGTTTAATCCCTGGATTGGGAAGATACCCTGGAGAAGAGAACAGCTACACACTCCAATAAAATATAAAAGAACTCTGTTCCCCTGAAGAAGGGAAATGGCAATCCACTCCAGTATACTTGCTTGGAGAATTCCATGGACAGATGAGCCTAGCAAACTAAAGTTCAGGGGATGTCAAAGAGCTGGACACAGCAACAAGAACAGAAAAGAATTGAGAAGGACTGAGCAGCTACCTCACAGTAACTCAGATTTTAAAGCATACCAAGATATTTAAGTACAGATAAATAAATGAAGCATAATCTTCATCCATGCATATGTATATTTTCACAAAATATTTTTATTTAAAATGTATATCAGTATCCATTATAACTGTTAATATCATTTTGAAAATATAATATTCTATATGTGAGAATATAAAATTTCAGTAGTTTAACATGAAATCAGCAAGTATTTTCAAAATATCCTAAATAAAATGTACTATTCAAGGAACAGGAGACACCAAAGCACATAAAATTTCTTTTATTGCAATGTATTTTACAATAGAAGCTTAGAAAGAAAAACAAAAATTAATGACAATGGAAGGTTTGTGTGGCATGACAAAAATACTCTGCTTTTCATTTTGCACACATTAATATCATTTTATTCTAACCAAAACATTAATTAAAGAAAAGAAAAATAATATGCAAGATAGGTGCTATAGTTATCTACATTTTACAAGTGATACACCAAAATTCTAACATATATAGTAAGTTCCCAAATTCTGCCCCTATTGAGTGGTTGGGCCTTCATTTACCTTGGCTAACATAAGTCTAGAATCCACACCCTTAACCTTACAACATACGGATATAGTTCCAACAGGGACATCAATAAAAGGTAAATACATCAAATTATTGAAGCAAGGAAAGTTGTCTGGGACCCTAACTATGTACTTAGTATTTGATTTTTTTAGAAAGTTAATTATATGAGAAAGAAAAGCAGAGGAAGTAATAGAAGAATGAATAAAAGTATGATTTATTGAGAACTACAAGTGTTGCTAGAGAAGACTCCTGAGAGTCCCTTGGACAACAAGGAGATCAAACCAATCAATCTTAAAGGAAAACAATCCTGAATATTCATTGGAAAAAATTGATGCTGAAGCTCCAGTATTTTGGTCACCTGATGCAAAGTTGACTCATTGGAAAAGTCCTTGATGTTGGGAAGGATTTAGGGCAGAAAGAGAAGAGGGCAACAGAGGATTAAATGGCTGGATGGCATCACTGATGCAATGGACATCAGATCAGATCAGATCAGTCGCTCAGTCGTGTCCGACTATTTGCGACCCCATGAACTGCAGCACACCAGGCCTCCCTGTCCATCACCAGCTCCCTGAGGTCACTCAGACTCACACCCATCAAGTCAGTGATGCCATCCAGCCATCTCATCCTCTGTCGTCCCCTTCTCCTCCTGCCCTCAATCCCTCCCAGCATCAGAGTCTTCTCCAATGTGTCAACTGTTCACATGAGGTGGCCAAAATACTGGAGTTTCAGCTTTAGCATCATTCCTTCCAAAGAAATTCCAGAATTGATCTCCTTCAGAATGGACTGGTTGGATCTTCTTGCAGTCCAAGGGACTCTCAAGAGTCTTCTCCAACACCACAGTTCAAAAGCATCAATTCTTCGGCGCTCAGCCTTCTTCACAGTCCAGCTCTCACATCCATACATGACCACAGGAAAGACCATAGCCTTGACTAGGCGAACCTTTATTGGCAAAGTAATGTCTCTGCTTTTGAATATGCTATCTAGGTTGGTCATAACTTTCCTTCCAAGGAGTAAGCGTCTTTTAATTTCATGGCTGCAGTTCCCATCTGCAGTGATTTTGGAGCCCAGAAAAATAAAGTCTGACACTGTTTCCACTGTTTCTCCATCTATTTCCCATGTAGTGATGGGACCAGATGCCATGATCTTCGTTTTCTGAATGTTGAGCTTTAAGCAATGGACATGAACTTGAGCAAACTCCGGGAGATGATGAGGGACAGGGAGGTCTGGCATGCTGCAGTCCATGAGGTTGCAAAGAGTCGCACATGACTGGATGTCTGACAAACAACAAGTAAGTCAGCATCGCTGAACCAATGGTTAGTGTGTATGCTGGAATGGTGGCAAGTGAAGTAAGATGTAGAAACAAGAATATAATCATGCAGGAAGTTTGTTATTGGTCAAGACAGCCTTAATTTTCCCCTTTGCTTAACTAAATGTTGGAGTTACTACTGACTATAAGCCCTGGACCTCTCTTTCCTTAGAGAAGTTTTACATTATAAAACTTGTAATTTTGAATTTTCTGCACTCCTTTGTTGTATAAATCTTCTATGTATTTCTCAAAGACCTGGTAGCCATTCCTTTGAAATGTAATCATCAAAAAAGATAGTACCCTTATCTCATCTCTGTGGGAGAGTAGAAGATTAACTTGGGTCAGCAACAGTTAACACAGGTACCTAATCACATTGACTAGACTTCTCCCCTGATGTATTTTCCTTTAGCTCAGTTCTAGCATTTAAAATTCTTCTGTCCTTCCTTTGTTTTCAGTAGCGTTGAGTTCAATCTATCTCTCCTATTCCAACAGTGTTGATCCAATTACAATATCTTGAGTAAAGTCTTCCTTGCCTACTTCACTCTTGTGCAATTTTGTCTTAACATTATTACTATAAACACTGATCAGATCAGATCAGTCACTCAGTCGTGTCCGACTCTTTGAGACCCCATGAACCGCAGCACGCCAGGCCTCCCTGTCCATCACCAGCTCCCGGAGGTCACTCAGACTCACATCCATCAACTGACAGGAAAAAATATATCTACTCACATCAGCTAAATTTTACTGTGTACAGGCCTGCTATAAGTATGAATGTATGTGTGTGGGGAGGTCCATGCATATACTCTCTGGCCTGATAAAAAACAAAGCGGTTTGGATGTGTATGTGCAACACATATTGCTGTTTGAAACAATAAATCTTCCAGAGACAAGAAGAAATAATACTGAGAAGTTTTTAAAATCAAGATTCTAGGTAGGCTGGCAAGGTCAGGCAATGCCTGCCTGTCACAAAATATTAATAAGGGCAAGAGTTTGTCATTTGATGGATAGACTCATAAGGACATGTCTCTGAAGGGATACTAGAGATCAAAAGATCAGTTTGTGAAGAGAGAAAGAAAGTGGCAGATTGCAAGAATGATTAGCCAGATGTCCACACTTCAAAGTGTCTGTCCAAGAGAGGGCAACAGATAGTCACTGTCTTTCACTGTAATTTCTTATACACAAATATCTTTCAGATGGGGCAAACTTTGGACCTGAACTAATAACAGCAACAACAACAAAAAGTGTGCCTTATATAGTATAAATTTCTATTTGAATAAAGCATGACTCTGGGTACGCTTTAGAAATAGAGTACAGAGGGCAGTTTTGGTTAATACACAGTTTAACGTATATGTCTCAGTTTAAAATATATTGACAGGGCTTTGAAAGACAAGAAAGTATATTTATAATTCTCTCAAAAATTATCTTCTTTCTTTCCAATTTAATGTTAATGTTTAAAAATTAAGCATCCAAAATATTTCAACATTGAAGTCTATTGATACTTTGATTTCTACAGATTCAGCTTTCAAACTAAACTATTTATCCTGAACTCATCATTTAAGGATTAGTTTGAGTCACCATTTGCTGTCATCAGAATTTTTGGACTGCAAGAAGATCCAACCAGTCCATTCTGAAGGAGATCAATCCTGGAATTTCTTTGGAAGGAATGATGCTAAAGCTAAAACTCCAGTATTTTGGCCACCTCATGCGAAGAGTTGACTCATTGGAGAAGACTCCGATGCTGGGAGGGATTGGGGGCAGGAGGAGAAGGGGACGACAGAGGATGAGATGGCTGGATGGCATCACTGACTTGATGGATGTGAGTCTGAGTGACCTCAGGGAGCTGGTGATGGACAGGGAGGCCTGGCGTGCTGCGGTTCATGGGGTCGCAAAGGGTCGGACACGACTGAGCGACTGATCTGATCTGATCTGATAGTTTAACCATTTTTAATGAATTTTCAATGTTTAAAATGTATTTCTATTTTGTGCATATTATATAAATTATGCTTTGCATATTATACTTGAATAACTTTGTCTGATACAGTACCTATTGATTTAATTTTTTCTCAAAGCTTGAACATATCTCCGTTTGCCCTTAAGTGAGCATTTTTGAGACAGTTTGAGACCAACCTAAATCTAGTATACCTTTAGAATTATTTATTTTTCCTCAAAATGCAAAAATTTACTAGAATATATCTTAATAATTCCCATTCTGTCTATTGCAAAGGACATTTTATTTTGAAAATTGTTATATTTTTATTTATTTATTTATTTCGATTTTATTTTATTTTTTAACTTTACAATATTGTATTGGTTTTGCCATATATCGAAATGAATCCACCACAGGTATACATGTGTTCTCCATCCTGAACCCTCCTCCCCCCTCCCTCCCCATACCATCCCTCTGGGTCATCCCAGTGCACCAGCCCCAAGCATCCAGTATCGTGCATTGAACCCGGACTGGTGACTCGTTTCACGTATGATATTATATATATTTCAATGCCATTCTCCCAAATCATCCCACCCTCTCCCTCTCGCACAGAGTCCAAAAGACTGTTCTATACATCAGTGTCTCTTTTGCTGTCTCATATACAGGGTTATTGTTACCATCTTTCTAAATTCCATATATATGATTAGTATACTGTATTGGTGTTTTTCTTTCTGGCTTACTTCACTCTGTATAATAGGCTCAAGTTTCATCCATCTCATTAGAACTGATTCAAATATATTCTTTTTAATGACTGAGTAATAATTCATTGTGTTCCATAGCTTTCTTATCCATTCATCTGCTGATGGACATCTAGGTTGCTTCCATGTCCTGGCTATTATAAACAGTGCTGCAATGAACATTGGGGTACACGTGTCTCTTTCAATTCAGGTTTCCTCAGTGTATATGCCCAGCAGTCGGATTGCTGGATCATAAGCCAGTTCTATTTCGTTTTTTAAGGAATCTCCACACTGTTCTCCATAATGGCTGTACTAGTCTGCATTCCCACCAACAGTGTAAGAGGGTTCCCTTTTTGCCACATCTTCTCCAGCATTTATTGCTTGTAGACTTTTGGATCGCAGTCATTCTGACTGGTGTGAAATGGCACCTCATAATGGTTTTGATTTGCATTTCTCTGATAATGAGTGATTTTGAGCATCTTTTCATGTGTTTGTTAGCCATCTGTATGTCTTCTTTGGAGAAATGTCTATTTAGTTCTTTGGCCCATTTTTTGATTGGGTCATTTATCTTTCTGGAATTGAGCTATAGGTGTTGCTTGTATATTTTTGAGATTAGTTGTTTGTCAGTTGCTTCATTTGCTATTATTTTCTCCCATTCTGAAGGCTGTCTTTTCACCTTGGTTATAGTTTCCTTTGTTGTGTAGAAGCTTTTAAGTTTAATCAGGTTCCATTTGTTTATTTTTGCTTTTATTTCCAGTATTCTGGGAGGTGGGTCATAGAGGATCCTGCTGTGATGTATGTCGGAAAGTGTTTTGCCTATGTTATCCACTAGGAGTTTTATAGTTTCTGGTCTTATGTTTAGATCTTTAATCCATTTTGAATTTATTTTTGTGTATCGTGTTAGAAAGTGCTCTAGTTTCATTCTTTTACAAGTGGTTGATCAGTTTTCCCAGCACCATTTGTTAAAGAGATTGTCTTTAAACCATTGTATATTCTTCAAAGATAAAGTGCAGGCTATGGTCTTTCCTGTGGTCATGTATGGATGTGAGAGCTGGACTGTGAGGAAGGCTGAACGCCGAAGAACTGATGCTTTTGAACTGTGGTGTTGGAGAAGACTCTTGAGAGTCCCTTGGACTCCAAGAAGATCCAACCAGTCCATTCTGAAGGAGATCAATCCTGGAATTTCTTTGGAAGGAATGATGCTAAAGCTGAAACTCCAGTATTTTGGCCACCTCATGCGAAGAGTTGACTCATTGGAGAAGACTCTGATGCTGGGAGGGATTGAGGGCAGGAGGAGAAGGGAACGACAGAGGATGAGATGGCTGGATGGCATCACTGACTCAATGGATGCGAGTCTGAGTGACCTCCGGGAGCTGGTGATGGACAGGGAGGCCTGGCGTGCTGCAGTTCATGGGGTCGCAAAGAGTCGGACACGACTGAGCGACTGATCTGATCTGATCTGATAAAGTGTCCATATGTGTGTGGATTTATCTCTGGGATTTCTATTTTGTTCCATTGATCTATATTTCTGTCTTTGTGCCAGTACCATACTGTCTTGATGACTGTGGCTTTGTAGTAGAGCCTGAAGTCAGGCAGGTTGATTTCTCCAGTTCCATCTTCTTTCTCAAGATAGCTTTGGCTCTTCGAGGTTTTTTGTATTTCCATACAAATTGTGAAATTATTTGTCTAGCTCTGTGAAGAATACCACTGGTAGCTTGATAGGAATTGCATTGAATCTATAAATTGCTTTGGGTAGTATACTCATTTTCACTATATTTATTCTTCCAATCCATGAACATGGTATATTTCTCCATCTATTAGTGTCCTCTTTGATTTCTTTCACCAGTATTTTATAGTTTTCTATATATAGGTCTTTAGTTTCTTTAGGTGGATATATTCCTACATATTTTATTCTTTTCATTGCAATGGTGAATGGAATTGTTTCCTTAATTTCTCTATGTTCTCATTATTAGTGTATAGGAATGCAAGGGATTTCTATGTGTTGATTTTATATCCTGCAACCTTACTATAATCATTGATTAGTTCTAGTAATTTTCTGGTGGAGTCTTTAGGGTTTTCTATGTAGAGAATCATGTCATCTGCAAACACTGAGAGTTTTGCTTCTTTTCCAATCTGAATCCCTTTTATTTCTTTTTCTGCTCTGATTGCTGTGGCCAAAACTTCCAAAACTATGTTGAATAGTCATGGTGAAAGTGGGCACCCTTGTCTTGTTCCTGACTTTAGGGGAAATGCTTTCAATTTTTCACCATTGAGGATAATGTTTGCTGTGGGTTTGTCATATATAGCTTTTATTATGTTGAGGTATGTTCCTTCTATTCCTGCTTTCTGGAGAGTTTTTATCATAAATGGATGTTGAATTTTGTCAAAGGCTTTCTCTGCATCTATTGAGATAATCATATGGTTTTTATTTTTCAATTTGTTAATGTGGTATATTACATCGATTGATTTGCAGATATTGAAGAATCCTTGCATTCCTGGGATAAAGCCCACTTGGTCATGGTGTATGATCTTTTTAATGTGTTGTTGGATTCTAATTGCTAGAATTTTGTTGAGGATTTTTGCATCTATGTTCATCAGTGTTATTGGCCTATAGTTTTTTTTTTTTGTGGCATCTTTATACGGTTTTGGTATTAGGGTGATGGTGGCCTCATAGAATGAATTTGGAAGTTTACCCTCCTCTACAATTTTCTGGAAGAGTTTGAGTAGGATAGGTGTTAGCTCTTCTCTAAATTTTTGGTAGAATTCAGCTGTGAAGCCGTCTGGACCTGTGCTTTTGTTTGCTGGAAGATTTTTGATTACAGTTTCAATTTCTGTGCTTGTGATGGGTCTGTCAAGATTTTCTATTTCTTCCTGGTCAGGTTTTGGAAAGTTGTATTTTCTAAGAATTTGTCCATTTCTTCCACGTTTTCCATTTTATTGGCATGTAATTACTGATCGTAGTCTCATGATCCTTTGTATTTCTGTGTTGTTTGTTGTGATGTCTCCATTTTCATTTCTAATTTTATTGATTTGATTTTTCTCCCTTTGTTTCTTGATTTTTTAAAAAGAAACAAAGATAATAGTAGAGAGGGCTTCTTTAAATCCTTTTCCACCTTTCTCTATTGTTAGCATTTTATATCGCTTATACTTGTCAGAGGCTTCCCTGGTGCCTCAGTGGTAAGTAATCCATCTGCCAAGCAGGAGACACAGCTTTGATCCCTAGATCAGGAAAATTCGCTGGAGAAATATATGGCAGTCCACTCCAATATTCTTGCCTGAAAATCCCATGGACAGAGGGGCTTGGTATGCTACAGCCCATGGGGTCACAAAAGAGCTGGACATGACTCAGCAACTACACACCAACCACATACTTGTCACAACTCAGGAATTAACAATGATAAATTACTATTAATTAAACTCTATACTTAGTTTATATCTAATTAGTTTTCTCTAATATTCTTTCAGTGGCTGACTTTATTTTGGGGGGCTCCAAAATCACTGCAGATGGTGATTGCAGCCATGAAATTAAAAGACGCTTGCTTCTTGGAAGAAAAGTTGTGACCAACATAGACAGCATAATAAAAAACAGAGACGTTACTTTTCCAACAAACGTCCATCTTGTCAAGGCTATGGTTTTCCCAGTAGTCATGTATGGATGTAAAAGTTGAACTATAAAGAAATTTGAGTGCCGAAGAATTGATGTTTTTGAACTGTGGTGTTGGAGAAGACCCTTGAGAGTCCCTTGGAATGCAAGGAGATGCAACCAGTCCATCCTAAAGGAGATCAGTCCTGAGTGTTTATTGGAAGGACTGATGTTGAAGCTGAAACTCTGATACTTAAGCCACCTGATGCGAAGATCTGACTCATTTGAATGAACCCTTATGCTGGGAGGGATTGGGGGCAGGAGGAGAAGGGGACGACAGAAGATGAAATGGTTGGATGGCATCACCAACTCAAAGGACATGAGTTTGGGTAAACTCTGAGGGTTGGTGATGGACAGGGAGGCCTGGTGTGCTGCGGTCCATGGGGTCACAAAGAGTCAGACATGACTGAGCAACTGAACTGAACTGGATATTCTTCCTGTATGTTATAAGTCCATAAAGCTTTGATACCACCAATCATTTAATCTTCATCTTTTATTAGTCCACTCTGGTCTGTAACAGTATCAGATTTTTGTGGTTGTTGATGACCTTGAGCTTTGAGGAGTGCTAGAAAGGTATTTTTTACAATCCCTCTTAATTTTGACTTGCCTAATATTTCTTTCATGTTTAAACTTGGGTTATGGATTTTGAAAGAATGAAGGACCATTTTAAAAATCTCATATCAGGAGTACATACTATGACCATGTCTTATTTCTATTGATGTTGACTTTGATTACCAGACTTCAATAGTATCTACCAAATTTCTCAACTACAAAGTTACTTTTTCTTCAAATTTGTAATATTTACTTTATGATGGTAAGTTTTAATAGCTTAATAGCTTTAATAGGCTACAAGGTGCCAAGATAGTTGGTCAAAAATTTTTCTGAATGTTTCTGTAGGGTGTTTTTGAATGAGCTCAATATTGAAATTCCTATGTAAAGCAGTTTTGTCTTTTAATGTGAGTGGCCCTCATCCAATCAACTGAAGACCTGAATAGAACAAAAAGGTTGAATTAGAGGGAAGTTTTCCTGTGTGATTGCTTGAGTTGCTACATTGGTCTTTTTCTGTCTTTGTACTCAAATTGAAGCATTTGTCTCTTCTTTGGCCTCAAACCTGATAGCTTTTGAACTAGAACTTATACCATTGGCTCTCCAATTTCTTAGGCTTTCTGACTTGAATTGGAACTATGCCATGGGATCTCTTGGGCTTTCAACCTATTGACCATAGATCTTGGGACTTGGCAGTCATCAAAATAAGCCAATTTTTCATTAAATATGTATATATACATATATCAGATCAGATCAGTCGCTCAGTCGTGTCCGACTCTTTGCGACCCCATGAACCGCAGCACGCCAGGCCTCCCTGTCCATCACCAGCTCCCGGAGGTCACTCAGACTCACATCCATCGAGTCAGTGATGCCATCCAGCCATCTCATGCTCTGTCGTCTAGGATTCAACAGTACGTGAACCAAGAACTTCCAGATATACAAGCAGGATTTAGAAAAGGCAGAGGAACTAGAGATAAAATTGCCATCATCATTTGGATCACAGTAAAAGCAAAGGACTTCAAAAAAAGGAAAAAAAAAATCTAATTCTGCTTCATTGATTATACTAAAACCTTTGACTGTGTGGATTCCAACAACTGTAGAAAATTCTTAAAGAGATTGGAATACCAGACAATCTTACTTACCTCCTAAGAAACTTGTATGCAAGTCTAAAAGCAACAGTTAGAACCAGACACGGAAAAACTCACTGTTTCAAAATTGGGAAAGGAGTACTGCAAGGTGTATTGTCACCCTGCTTACTTAAATTCTATGCAGAGTATATCACTTGAAATGTCGGGCAGGATAACTCAAAAGATGGAATCTATATGCCTGGGAGAAATATCAATAATCTCAGATATACAGATGATACCATTCTAATGGGAGAAAGCAAAGAGTAACTAAAGAGCTTCTTGATGAGGGTGTAAAAGGAAAGTGAAAAAATCTGGCTTGAAACTCAATATTAAAAAAGACAAAGGTCATGCTATCTAGGCCCAGCACTTCATAGCAAATAGATCAAGAAAAAATAGACACAGTGACACATTCTATTTTCTTGGGCTCCAAAATCACTGTAGATGGTGACTGTGGCCATGAAATTAAGAGACACTTGCTCCTTGGAAGAAAATCTATTACAAACCTAGACAGTGTATTAAAAAGCAGAGACATTTACTTTTCCTACAAAGGTTTATGTAGTTAGAGCGATGTTTTTTTCCATTAGTCATGTATGGATGTGAGAGTCAGATCATAAAGAAGGCTGAGCACCAAAGAATTAATGTTTTCGGATTGTGATGCTGGAGAAGACTCTTGAGAATCCCTTGGACAGCAAGGGGATCAAATCAGTCAGTCCTAACGGAAATCAACCCTGAATATTTGTTGAAAGGACTGATGCTGAAGCTCTAATAGTTCGGCCAACCTCATGTGAAGAGCTGACTCACTGGGAAAGATTCAGATGCTGTGAAAGATTATGGGCAAGTGGAGAAGGATATGCCTATAGTGTATATTGCTGTTGTTCAGTTGTTAAGTCATATCTGACTCTGCGACTCTATGAATTGCAGCACACCAGGCTTCCTTGTCCTTCTCTGCCATCCAACCATCTCATCCCCTGTGGCCCACTTCTCCTCTATTTTATATATATATTTAATTATATATAATACTATATAATATAATATATATAAAGTACTATATAATACTATATAATATAATATATAATACTATATAATATAATATATAATACTATATAATATAATATATAATACTATATAATATTATATATATAATACTATATAATATTATATATATAATACTATATAATATTATATATATAATACTATATAATATATATATATATATATAATACTATATATATATATATATATATTATTAGGTTCTGTTTCTATAGAGTTCCCTGAATGACGCTATTCTTTGAAAGTAAGTCACTAAGAGCAATGAAGTAAGCCTATTTCACTGACCATAATTATACTTCTATTATATGTGTACTAACTCTTATATACATGCTGCTGCTAAGTCACTTCAGTCGTGTCCGACTCTGTGTGACCCCATAGACGGCAGCCCACCAGGCTCCCCCATTCTTGGGATTATACAGGCAAGAACACTGGAGTGGGTTGCCATTTCCCTCTCCAGTGCATGAAAGTGAAAATTGAAAGTGAAGTCGCTCAGTTGTGTCTGACACTTCATGACCCTATGGGCTTATATACATAGATATCTATAATTACTTTTTAATTTATCCATTTCTATCTATATGAAACATGAGTTCTCACAGATATCTCATATTCTAAACCAGAACCACATGTAAGGATTGTAGCTTCACATCATTCTCTTGCTTATCTGCAGCCTCCCTCTTAAACAATGAGAACTCTGCTTTCCATTATCTGATGTTTATTAGTTATTTGTTTAATCTATTTATGTGTGGGCAAATACATGTTTTTTAATGTTAAGTTTTAGAGTTTCCAGGCAAAATATCATTTTTCAAAGTTACCTGGATTAGTAATTTTATTTCTATACCCTCTTCGATGAAGTTTTACCTTAAATACGTTGTAGTAGAGTTATATTTGGGCTTCCCTGTTGGCTCAGTTGGTAAAGCATTGCCTGCAATGCAGGAAACCTGGGTTCTATCCATGAGTTGGGAAGATCTCCCAGAGAAGGAAATGTGAACCCAGTCCAGTATTCTTGCCTGGGAAATTCCATGGACAGAAAAGCCTGGTGGACTACAGTCCATGGGGTCGCAAAGAGTCTGACATGACTGAGCAACTGAACCACCAGCATAGTCAGATTATTTTGCCACAGCCTGAATTCTATTCTGGAACAGTCCTTCTTCCCTGTTTGATAGCTTGGGAATCTTTAAAAGTTTGAGTATCTTGTATATTGTTCTTCAAGTATGATCTGCCCTTTTAGTCTACAATTTTAAGACCACCTTCAATGAAGAAGAGTTCATTTTTTGTCATATCAGTAAACCTTTTTAATTCAATTTGTTATCTCATTGTGATACATCAATAATACATGTGCTCTGCCACCATTAACTTCCATTTCAATGGTGTACAATTTTCATATTTTCCATCATTTTATTTTATTTTTTTAACATCTTAAAATCTGTTCTCTATTAAGATCTGGTATTTATTCAAGCATATTCTAAATTTTTAATGTGATATGTGTATCTGTGTTTTAAAATTATTTTACCTTGCAATGATTACCAAGATCACTGGTCTTTTTATTTCCTTTCTCCATGGTTTTGTCACTCATTTGAGTCACTCAGTGGTGTCTGACTCTGTGACCATATGAATCGCAGCACACCAAGCTTCCTTTTCCATCACCAACTCCTGGAGCTTGCTGAAACTCATGTCCATTGAGTCAGTGATGTCATCCAACCATATCATCCTCTGTCATTCTCATCTCCTCCTGCCTTCAATCTTTCCCAGCATCAGAGTCTTTTCCAACGAGTCAGTTATTCACATCAGGTAGCCAAAGTATTGGAGCTCCAGCTTCAGCATCAGTCCTTCCAAAGAATAATCAGGACTAATTTCCTTTGGGATTGACTGATCTGAACTTCTTGCAGTGCAAGGGACTCCTAAGAGTCTTCTCCAACACCACAGTTCAAAAGCATCAATTCTTTGGTGCTCAACTTTCTTTGTGGTCCAACTCTCACATCTATATATGACTACTGGAAAAACCATAGCTTTGACTAGATAGACCTTTGTTGGCATGGTTTTGTAATCATCTCCAAATCAGGTATTTTTTCTATGAATATTTCTCTGAGATAACTTATGATTACATTTCTCTGAAACTGTAATGAAGAATTTTTCTTAAATCTTGTGTTTTTTCCTTATTTTTTCATATCTTTATCCTCCTTTTATTTGTATTTTATATCCTTTTCCTTGTTTGTTTTTATTTGTAATTCTTATTTTGAACAAATCTATTACATAAACTACTGTGTGAGAGGTCACAATGTGGAGTTTTGTAGAGTCTGGAAATCATAGATTAGGTTTATCTGTGATAAATAAAACTTTAAAAATACAACTGATATGTATTTTGAGAGAAATCTTTAAATAATATGTATGGTATGTGTGTGTATGTGTGATGTGTTTCTGAAAGATTTTATTATACACAGTATTAATCATGCCAAATACATTTATGCTCATGAATATATATAGCAAAGGAATGAGAAGACTGTAAGAGTAAAGACTGAATTCATTTCATTTTAATTATTGTTTTAGTATATTTAATTATATTCTTACTTATACACTTAGCTAAATATTCATTTTTAGCTCATTTAAACTATAATATTTCTGGAAGCACAGAATATTAGAGGAAATATCAACTGATAAAAGTGCTGTAGATAATTTTAAGATGACTTTAATATGAATGAACCTCATCATTCATGAGGTTTGAATGGTTCATGAATGAACCATTCATCATTCATGGTCCTAAAAACTTGATACTTAAATTTTTTATATTTTATGTTAATCAGTTATCACTATTATGCTTTTTTATTTAATGTCATTTTATATTCAAAGCAGTTTTATATGTCTTATTAATGTGCCAAGGCCAGTAAATATTTGAATGGAGAATCAAGTTTTTTGAAGACATAGATTGATAAGACAGCATTAGACTACTAACTACATTCAAGCTCTAAACCAAATAAAGTAATATGCAATTTTAAAAATCATACTGGCTATTGATATTGGAGGCTCCTCCAGTGTAAAAGTTGATTCTTCATTGCAATTTATGGTTTGATTATTGTGTACAGAACATAAGCCTGAAGCAACCAAATTTTGCAAATTGGTTAGTAGGCATATTACTGTTCACACTTGATATGTTCAGCTGATACTGTTCACCCTTCATATGTATTCTTTGCTATTTAAGCAATCCTGTGTTTTCTATGCTAGTAATTAACCAATAATCTCAAATTTCAACTGAACCTCCTCATATGAAAACACATAAATATGTTTCTTTTCAGGTCCATCATTTGTGATATTAAATACCTATTGGAGTTTCAAAGAATAACAGAAACATCATTAAAAGGCAGGCTGATTCTTGTTGATATTTGGCAGAAATAAACTTATATTCAAATAAATAAATAAATTTAAAAAGGCAATTATATCTGAAAAAATACTACATTTCAAACTAATATGCATTGAATGTTCTTTTCTTTCATGTCAAGTGTATCCTTCCACTTTGTTCTTTATTTTTAAAGCAATGAATTGTGCTTTCTCTCCTTTCTCTCCCATTTTCTTCCTCTCCTTCTATATTTTCCTTGATAATTAAAGATTAAAATTTAAATAATGGTATACCCAAGGAGCACATATACTTTTCTACTACTTTACATTGCTGTGCACATGTGTAAAATAAGTTTAGCTCTAAGTCTTCTTTAATTAAAAAATTCCATTTTTCTACTTTCTAAGTTATTTGTACTTCATTCTCAAAACATAAAACTTGTTCTTATCCTTGAATCCTCTCTATCTCATATTCTATTCATTACAAGTCCTTCTTTCCATTGTATGTAAAGATAATAGAACCTATCACTTTTAGTACTTACTCAACTCAATTATCTTTCAAATTATGAAGATCTCTGACCTGGATGATGGCAACAGCATTCTAAGTGTTACCACTCATTATCTTACTAATTTCCACCAACATAGTCACAGAGTGGGACATGACTGAGAGAACAAACAACAATCTGTTCTCCATAGTGCAGCTATTATGACCCTTTTAAAATTGAGTTTCTTTTTTCCCCTTCATAACTATGGTTCAAAATTTCTATATTATTTTCAATAGTATCCAAAGTCTATATGACTTATAGACCCCAACATATCTGAAACTTGGGTTCCTATTAGCTCTCAACAACAACAACTCCTTTGCATGCAGGATACTCTTCAGTTGTACTGACCTTCTTGTATTAGTTGCTCAGTCGTGTCTGGCTCTTTGAAACCCCATGATCTGTACCCTGTCAGGCATCTCTGTTCAAGGGATTTCTCAGGCAAGAATACTGGAGTGGGTAGCCATTCCCTTCTCCAGGGGATTGAACTCAGGTCTCCTGCATTGCAGGCAGATTCTTTACCATCTGAGCCACCACAGAAACCTACTGACCCTCTTGATTTTCTTCAAATGTGATAAGTATTGTCCTGATTCAGACTTTTAGAACTTTTGTTTTTGTTTACTCTTCCTCCAGAGGGCCGTATAGCTGCCATCCCTAACTTCTTCAAGTCTCTTTATTTCTTTTTCATAGGGATTTTTTTTCCAGCATATGTCAAGCCAGGTGCATATTTCCCTGTTTATTTATGAATTATTTTTACCAGTTTGAATGTAAACTCCATGAAAATAAAAGACTCTTGCATCTTTCACTCCCCAAAAGTTCAGCAACACAATAGGTGCTCAACAGGTATTTATTCAATAAATAAATGAAAGAAAATTTACTTTTCAGTATAATTTCACATATGGGCTGTATGTGTGTATGTATATTCTAATTTATTTGCTCCTTACAATAATTCAAGAATCATTTTTCTCCATTTAGTTAGACTCACTCGTCATTATAATGATGACCAACAAAACTGCTATGTGACATATGAAAGAATTGAATTAGTTTCTCCTTAGTATACAAGAGCTACATTAACTATCAGCAAGGCAATGTTCTAACTACTAGCAATATAATATCAAATAAGAAAAAAATAACTCATTTTTTTGAAAGCTATGTTTCAGTTGTGTAGAGTTAATAATAGATATCAATGTACAAACAAATAGCCTCTGATCAGTCAAATACACATAATCAAAATAGGCAATGAGCTAGAAAATGGTTGAAAGAGTAGACTGGTGAAGAAAGTAGTATCAGTTCAAAGGCAATAACTGCCAAAATGCTTGATTATGTCTCCTTTTCTAATATATGGTCACCCTCAGGATAAAATTCTGCAGAATACATTTTTACAGTGCATCAGGGTTCTTTTGCAAGGGTCCCCATTCTATTTCACATGAGGGACTTTGGGTCTTTAAACTGGCTCAACCCTGGGAATTACTTTAGGGGCTATGTCTTTCTATTGTTGTGGTTTAAGTCACACCTCCAACGAATAGAACCTAAACCTGAAAAGTTAAAAAATATACTATTTTATATCTTCTTGAATAGATATTAGACTGAATAAATTTTATTCAATAGAAAATGTTAAAAATTGTATACATATAGGCAAGGAAAATGTGATAAACCGTTTACTCTTTTATATAAAGTGTTTACTAGGTGATATTGAAAGACTAGGGATCTCTTCAAGAAAATCAGAGATACCAAAGGAACATTTCATGAAAAGATGGGCTCGATAAAGGACAGAAATTGTATGGACCTAACAGAAGCAAAAGATATTAAGAAGAGGTGGCAAGAATACACAGAAGAACTGTATAAAAAGAGCTTCACAACTCACATAATCACGATGGTGTGATCACTGACCTAGAGCCAGACATCCTGGGATGTGAAGTCAAGTGGGCCTTAGAAAGCATCACTACGAACAAAGCTAGAGGAGGTGATGAAATTCCAGTGGAGCTAATTCAAATCCTGAAAGATGATGCTGTGAAAGTGCTGCACTCAATATGCCAGCAAATTTGGAAAACTGAGCAGTGGCCACAGGACTGGAAAAGGACAGTTTTCATTCCAATCCCAAAGAAAGGAAATGCCAAAGAAGGCTCAAACTACTGCACAATTGCACTCATCTCACACACTAGTAAAGTAATGCTCAAAATTCTCCAAGCCAGGCTTCAGCAATATGTGAACCGTGAACTTCCTGATGTTCAAGCTGGTTTTAGAAAAGGCAGAGGAACCAGAGATCAAATTGCCAACATTCCGCTGGATCATGGAAAAAGCAAAAGAGTTCCCGAAAAACATCTATTTCTGCTTTATTGACTATGTCAAAGACTTTGACTGTATGGATCACAATAAACTGTGGAAAATTCTGAAAGAGATGGGAATACCAGACCACCTGATCTGCCTCTTGAGAAATTTGTATGCAGGTCAGGAAACAACAGTTAGAACTGGACATGGAAAAACAGACTGGTTCCAAATAGGTAAAGGAGCACATCAAGGCTGTATATTGTCACCCTGTTTATTTAACTTATATGCAGAGTACATCATGAGAAACACTGGACTGGAAGAAAGACAAATTGGAATCAAGATTGCTGGGAGAAATATCAGTAACCTCAGATATGCAGATGACACCACCCTTATGGCACAAAGTGAAGAGGAACTAAAAAGCCCCTTGATGAAAGTGAAAGTGGAGAGTGAAAAGGTTGGCTTAAAGCTCAACATTCAGAAAACGAAGATCATGGCATCCAGTCCCATCACTTCATTGGAAATAGATGGGGAAACAGTGGAAACAGTGTCAGACTTTATTTTTCTGGGCTCCAAAATCACTACAGATGGGCAGCCATGAAATTAAAAGACGCTTACTCCTTGGAAGGAAGGTTATGACCAACCTAGACAGCACATTGAAAAGCAGAGATATTACTTTGCCCACAAAGGTTCGTCTAGTCAAGACTATGGTTTTTCCTGTGGTCATGTATGAATGTGAGAGTTGGCCTGTGAAGAAGGCTGAGCACCAAAGAATTGATGCTTTTGAACTGTAGTGTTGGAGAAGACTCTTGAGAATTCCCTGGACTGCAAGGAGACCTAACCAGTCCATTCTGAAGGAGATCAGCCCTGTGATTTCCTTGGAAAGAATGATGTTAAAGCTGAAAGTCCAGTCCTTTGGCCACCTCATGTGAAGAGTTGACTCATTGGAAAAGACTCTGATGCTGGGAGGGATTGGGGGTAAGGGGATGACAGAGGATGAGATAGCTGGGTGGCACCACTGACTCGATGGATGTGAGTCTGAGTGAACTCTGGGAGTTGGTAATGGACAGGGAGGCCTAGTGTGCTGCGATTCATGCGGTCGCACAGAGTCGGACACGACTGAGCGACTGATCCGATCTGATCTGATCTGATTGTTACCTGTTACTATATTTTCTATGTATAATTTCTGAATGTGCAATGATACTATTGCAATTCAGGTGTTATTCTCAAAGAATGACTTGTTTTTAAGAGTTAATATCTATAGCAGGATATTTATTTCTATCATCAACCAAGCCTTTTGAAAAGTATGTGAGGAGAAAGTAACCTGGCAGAAGACATGAAAAATGATAATAGAAGGTTCTTCGTGTGATGTAAAGAGAATTAAATTTTCAATGCAAAGTATATACTGTAGGAGTGTACACAGAGTTCAGTTATAGGCATGGAAGAATGAGGGATGACACTTATGACTGCTTTCATCTATTCTGGTCTTTTAACTGTCATTTCATGGCTGACAAGTTGAATAACTGGAGAATGTGTCTGATGGCTTTAAAACAGGATGTTTTGTTTTATGTGATTTGGAGCCTGTTTTTCACCTGTATTTTGAACAGTTTCAAGAAGGAAAATAATAGGCTTCTATTCTTAGTTTCCTGAAATTGTGAAAGTAAATTAATTTTCATTATGACAAATTGTCAAAGAAATAAAATGCCTCATCTTTACATGGCATAAAGTTTGAAAACTGCATCTGAGCTGATGAAAATAATATACTGGTGAGTGGTATTCAAACCTTTTATGATGACATATGTGCTTTTATTTTTTTTTTACAAATGTGCTAGCATGTGACATACTAATTTTTTAAGATAATTGCTTATTACTGATGAACAATATGATTATTATTTGAGAAAATGTATGTATAATTTAATGCTTCTTATGGTCCCACAGCTGCTGCTACTGCAATACTATATATTTTTTTTATTGCTCTTTTGGTATTTCTTTGTCATATCCATAGATTAGGACATCTATTTTCTCCATTCTTTTTTTCTTTCTTTCTTTTTTTTTTTTTTTTTTTAAAGCGAATTGCACTATAATTTCACATAATGAAAAGCTATTGAGTATGAGGATAAATTACTCAAGCCTTGCTTTTCATTAGAAAGCATAGATTACATAGTTATTTCTTCATTCCAAAAATTTTTAGATAAATGACAGTTATGATTTTACTGTTTTAGAGAATTCTGTTAAATTGTGTTATATATTAGTCTGTACATATGTTATGCATTCTCCCATATTCAGAAGAAAGATAGTGATAAAAGACAGGAGAATGAAAAAGAGGGTGGGAGGATAAATGAAAAAAGAATATTAACAATGCAAGCTGTCGTATCTGAAATATATTTTAGTGGAGGTCAAATAATAGGTGGCATTCAGTGAATTAATAGTTTAAATCAATAATTAAAATCAGAGGTTATATTTTCTGATGCTTTTTATATATTGAATCTTTAATTTTAATATTTTTAGGTGGAATAGGGGCAGTATGGGGGTAATTATTTTAAAAGTATAAATATTTTGAAGGAAAGCAAGAGATGTACATGTTGGATTTAGAAAAGGCAGAGAAATCAGAGATCAAATTGCCAATGTTGATTGGATCATGGAAAAAGGGTAGTTATTCCAGAAAAAAATATGTGCTTCTGCTTCACAACTATGCTAAATCCTCTGATGTTGTGGATCACAACAAACTGTGGAAAATTTTTAAAGAGATGGAAATACCAGAATACCTTACCTGTCTCCTGAGAAACCTGTATGCAGGTCAAGAAGCAACAGTTAGAACAAGACATGGAACAATGAACTGATTCAAAACTGGGAAAGCCATACAACAAGGCTATATATTGTCACTTTATGTAAATAACATATACAGAATACAACATGCCAAACGCCAGATTGGATGAATCACAAGCTGGAATCAAGATCGCTGGGAGAAATATCATCAACCACAGATATGTAGATGATATCACTCTAATGGCAGAAAGTAAAGAGGAATTAAAGAGCCTCTCAATGAAGGTCAAAAATGAGAGTGGAAAAGCTGGCTTAAAACTCAACATTCCAAAAACTAAGATCATGCCATCTGGTTTCATCTCTTCATGGCAAATAAATAAGGAAAAATTGGAAACAGTGACAGACTTTATTTTCTTGGCTCCAAAATCACTGAGGAAGGATGGTGACTGCAGTCGAGAAAATTAAAAAAACACTTGCCTCTAGGAAGAAAGTTTATGACAAACCTAAACAGCATATTAAAAAGCAGAGGCATCGCTTTGTTGACAAAGATCTATATAGTCAAAGGTATGGTTTTTCCAGTAGTCATGTATGGATGTTCGACCATAACGAAATCTAAACACCAAAGAATTGATGCTTTTGAACTGTGGCAAAGCCTCTTGAGAGTCCCTTATGCTGCAAGGAGATCAAACCACCATAAAGTAAATCAGTCCTGAATATTCATTGGAAGGACTAATGATGAAGCTGAAGCTCCAATACCTTGGCCACCCGATTGGAAAGACTGACTCATTGGACAAAACCTTGATGCTAGGAAAGATTAAGGGTAGGATAAGGGGGTGACAGAGAATGAGATGATTGGATGGCATCATCTACTCAATGAACATGAGTTTGAGCAAACTGAGAGATAGTGAAGGACAGGAAAGCCTGGCCTGCAGCAGTCCATAGGGTGGCAAAGAGTTGGACACGACTTAGGGATTGAACTACTACAGAATATATGGGTTAATTATATTATTGTCTGTGAGTGAAAGTTTCTCAGTCATACTAAATCTTTGTGACACTATGGACTATAGCCCACCAGACTCCTCTGTCCATGGTATTTTCCAGACAAGAATACTGGAAAGAGTAGCCATTCCCTTCTCTAGGGGAATCTCTGGACCCAAGGACTGAAGCCAGATCTACTGCATTACAGGCAGATTCTTTATCATCTGAGCCATCAGGGAAGCCCTATGTTATCATGAATCCTATTAAACCTCTGGAGTACTATATTTTTAGAAAAATGTATCAAATTAATTGCATCATTCATTTTCACTGCATGTATGTTAGTTTTCCCAGGTTTTTTTTTAAAGCTAATGCTATTCAACGTGTTTGGATCTTGTTCTATGCTTCTCATGTGCATTTTTTCATGTCACTACTATATCATCCTCAACAGCTGGATTCTATGACCACTGTTTTTATACAAATGAAATTGATTCTATCCTTGATTATTACTGGAAATGGAGCTCAAACTCAGGTCTATGGAATTCTAAATTTTAACTTTTCAAAATGCATACTAATACTTCATCAGGATTTTAACACATTAAATACAAGTCCTTGTATTAAAACTATTGAATATTATTTTTCTAAGTTGCATATTACAAAAGCTTCAAATTAACATCTCAAAGGAAATAAAGAAACAAAACATATTTATTTTCAGTAATTTAGCAAATCATTTCCAGTTTTTTTTAATTTTCACCTTTGACTATATTCATTTAATCTTTACATTGTGATATAATTATTCAGATATAATTTTACAATTTACATTTAAATATTTTTCCAATATAATGCATATATAGGAATGCCCTGTGTGAGAATCTAGACATACGCTTTAACTTTAATTTTATATTTTCTTAAAGTGCTATTACTAATTTCTGATTTAGGAATACTACACTATTTCTTATCAAGAAAGCATTTATCAGTTTCATATAATTGATTTCAATTTAATAAAGGGCTCTATCTGAATTATCATTATATTATGTTTTAGGTAAGTGTAAAAGCTATGGCAAAAAAAGAATAAATGAGACAATAATTAGCATTTAGTTTTAAAGATATTTTCCTTTTCCTTGAGAATTAGAATTATCTTAAAATTGTTGAAAAGGACTCCCTTGTTTCTTAAACCCAAGCTTTCCTGTCTAAAAGTGAATTGAATTAAAAAGGATATTAATGCATCACTACGAACAAAGCTAGTGGAGGTGATGGAATTCCAGTGGAGCTATTCCAAGTCCTGAATGATGATGCTGTGAAAGTGCTACACTCAATATGCCAGCAAATTTGGAAAACTCAGCAGTGGCCACAAGATTGGAAAAGGTCAGTTTTCATCCCAATCCCAAAGAAAGGCAATGCCAAGGAGTGCTCAAACTACCGAACAATTGCACTCATCTCACACGCTAGTAAAGTAATGCTCAAAATTCTCCAAGCCAGGCTTCAGCAATATGTGAACCGTGAACTTCCTGATGTTCAAGCTGGTTTTAGAAAAGGCAGAGGAACCAGAGATCAAATTGCCAACATCCGCTGGATCATGGAAAAAGCAAGAGAGTTCCAGAAAAACATCTATTTCTGCTTTATTGACTATGCCAAAGCCTTTGACTGTGTGGATCACAATAAACTATGGAAAATTCTGAAAGAGATGGGAATACCAGACCACCTGATCTGCCTCTTAAGAAATCTGTATGCAGGTCAGGAAGCAACAGTTAGAACTGGTCATGGAACAACAGACTGGTTCCAAATAGAAAAGGAGTACGTCAAGGCTGCATATTGTCACCATGTTTATTTAGCTTATATGCAGAGTACATCATGAGAAATGCTGGACTGGAAGAAACACAAGTTGGAATCAAGATTGCCGGGAGAAATATCAATAACCTCAGATATGCAGATGACACCACTCTTATGGCAGAAAGTGAAGAGGGGCTAAAAAGCCTCTTGATGAAAGTGAAAGTGGAGAGTGAAAAGGTTGGCTTAAAGCTCAACATTCAGAAAATGAAGATCATGGCATCTGGTCCCATCACTGCATGGGAAATAGATGGGGAAACAGTGGAAACAGTGTCAGACTTTGTTTTTCTGGGCTCCAAAATCACTGCAGATGGTGACTGCAGCCATGAAATTAAAAGACACTTGCTCCTTGGAAGGAAAGTTATGACCAACCTAGATAGCATATTCAAAAGCAGAGACATTACTTTACCAACAAAGGTTCGCCTAGTCAAGGCCAAGGCTATGGTCTTTCCTGTGGTCATGTATGGATGTGAGAGCTGGACTGTGAAGAAGGCTGAGTGCCGAAGAATTGATGCTTTTGAACTGTGGTGTTGGAGAAGACTCTTGAGAGTCCCTTGGACTGCAGGAAGATCCAACCAGTCCATTCTGAAGGAGATCAATCCTGAAATTTCTTTGGAAGGAATGATGCTAAAGCTGAAACTCCAGTATTTTGGCCACCTCATGCGAAGAGTTGACTCATTGGAGAAGACTGTGATGCTGGGAGGGATTGAGGGCAGGAGGAGAAGGGGACGACAGAGGATGAGACGGCTGGATGGCATCACTGACTCGATGGATGCGAGTCTGAGTGGCCTCCGGGAGCTGGTGATGGACAGGGAGGCCTGGCGTGCTGCGGTTCATGGGGTCGCAGAGAGTCGGACACGACTGAGAGACTGATCTGATCTGATTAATGCATTCATCACAAAGATGTAGTCAGCTAAGAGATTTTTAAACTATATAGCAATAGCTAATGCAATATTTGTAAATCACATTTATATATTCATTCTTTAACTTACTTGCTGCCAGTGCTGTTAAAGCATCTCACAAATCACAATAAGTTTTCTTTTATTCAAGTTCCTGATTCTTTCAGCAAATAGTTAAAAAAAAATTCTAATGCTTATACTGAAAACAATCCCTATTGAAATTTAACCACCTGGGTTTTCAATGTAATAATAGAAAATTTCAATATCCATATTTCCCACTAAAGAAAAATGAAATTGTCTGCTACTGTAATAAATATGTACAGTGTCACATATTTTCACTAATTGCTTTAAACCATATAAATTATATTTTTCAAAAGGGAAGAAATTTGGTGAAAAAAAAAATGATTCCTTTCAAAAGCTTTGTATTTCCATGTAAATGTTTCTGTGTAATGTTGATAAGATATTAATATCTTTCTACATTTTAAGCAAAATATTTGTTGTTAATTAAGTTGATGCTCCATTCATGTAACTATGAAGACTGATTCCATGGTCTTTTTATATTGACCTGTTATCTAATTAATCATTATTCCCTATTTCATAGCAAATTAAACCATGAAAATGGTTGTTAAATCCTTTCTTTTTGACTAAATTATCTTTGTCTTATGTAATTCTTTAATGGGCCATATTTACTATCGCTGATGATTAATAAATATTTTGTCAGGAAAAACTATGTATGATACATTACATTTATGTGATCCATTTCTGTGTTTGTAATCAAGGATAATTCAGATTATGGTTACACTATCCTAGTGAAATACTGCCTCATTTACTACATTTCTTTGAATGGGTTTATATTAAGATGAACACATTAAGTGGAAATTACTATTACTTGTTATTCTCATATCATTCTGTTTTCTTATGATTCGGTTGGGAGGCCTTGATAAGTTAGAGCACTAAAATGCAGTACACAGTTTCTCTATTATAAAGAGAAATTTGTACTTCATATGATCTCCCATATTTTATATTTATTGCTATAATAATTTTCATGGTTCCTATTTGTGTGTGTGAGTAGCTGTTAGTATTGCCTGTATTTATCCTTTGCATTAATGAACTAGTCTTTTATTGCACTTGCAAATTACAAAGGAAATAGAGAGATTTTTTCATTTACATATAGCTACTACATTGAGAAACATTTAGGAAAATATAGTGTAACATTAAAGGTAGTAGACGTTAGTTATAAATCCAGTCATTAGTAGGCACAACACTGTTCTTGCAGTAATGGCTAGTTAACTTATTTCAACAAAAGTTCTGTTAGAATTTCTTTTAATATTGTTTTGTAAATTAAATTTTTGTTTGCATAAGTGTAGAGTCCAGGTGACTCAGTGATAAAGAGTCCACCTGCCAATGTAGAAGACACTGGAGACATGGGTTTAATCCCTGGCTAGAGAAGATTCCTTTGCTGATGAAATGGCAATCCACTTCAGTGTTCTTGCTGGGAAAGCACCATGTATAGAGGGCCAGAGGGCTATGGTCCATGGGATCGCAAAGAGTCAGACATGACTGAGCAAGTGAACACACACACAAGAGTGAATTTAATTGACTAAGTGCTATTTTGTAAAGAACATGCAAAAGGCAAAAAATATTTCTTACAATTCTGATTGAGATGGAGAACATTTATCTTAATATAATATGTAAAATTATAAAGGTATTTGTGTAACAACTTCTGTGCTTATAATACATCTATATGGTTTTCCCCATTTTAGATGGTTATGGAAAAATAGGCTGGCCAAGGAATTGTTGACTACTATCTTGATTTTTATTTTGATAAAGAATATTTTATTCTATATGTAAAATTGCCTTCCATAGCCCGTTTTGAGGTATAAAAGGTACTCCACAAAGTTTTTATCTTTATTGCCCAGAATAACACAATATGCTATTTTGGGAGATGGATAGGAAAGGCATAGAAAATATGAAATGCAACTCAAAATGAAAATACCTAACGTGTGAATGTTCAACATATCCTTAATTCTGTGTACATTGATTAGACACAGGATATGACATACAAATTCAGACTTAAATTGAAGAAAGTAGGGAAAAGCACTAGACCATTCAGGTATGACCTAAATCAAATCCCTTATGAGTACACAGTGGAAGTGAGAAATAGATTTAAGGGCCTAGATCTGTTAGATAGAGTGCCTGATGAACTATGGAATGAGGTTCGTGACATTGTACAGGAGACAGGGATCAAGACCATCCCCATGGAAAAGAAATGCAAAAAAGCAAAAGGGCTGTCTGGGGAGGCCTTACAAATAGCTGTGAAAAGAAAAGAAGTGAAAAGCGAAGGAGAAAAGGAAAGATATAAGCATCTGAATGCAGAGTTCCAAAGAATAGCAAGAAGAGATAAGAAAGCCTTCTTCAGCAACCAATGCAAAGAAATAGAGGAAAACAACAGAATAGGAAAGACTAGAGATCTCTTCAAGAAAATCAGAGATACCAAAGGAATATTTCATGCAAAAATGGGCTCGATAAAGGACAGAAATGGTATGGACCTAACAGAAGCAGAAGATATTAAGAAGAGGTGGCAAGAATACACAGAAAAACTGTACAAAAAAGATCTTCACGACCCAGATAATCACGATGGTGTGATCACTGACCTAGAGCCAGACATCCTGGAATGTGAAGTCAAGTGGGCCTTAGAAAGCATCACTACGAACAAAGCTAGTGGAGGTGATGGAATTCCAGTTAAGCTGTTCCCAATCCTGAAAGATGATGCTGTGAAAGCGCTGCACTCAATATGCCAGCAAATTTGGAAAACTCAGCAGTGGCCACAGGACTGGAAAAGGCCAGTTTTCATTCCAATCCCAAAGAAAGGCAATGCCAAAGAATGCTCAAACTACCACATAATTGCACTCATCTCACATGCTAGTAAAGTAATGCTCAAAATTCTCCAAGACAGGCTTCAGCAATATATGAACTATGAACTTCCTGATGTTCAAGCTGGTTTTAGAAAAGGCAGAGGAACCAGAGATCAAATTGCCAACATCTGCTGGATCATGGAAAAAGCAAGAGAGTTCCCGAAAAACATCTATTTCTGCTTTATTGACTATGCCAAAGCCTTTGACTGTGTGGATCACAATAAACTGTGGAAAATTCTGAAAGAGATGGGAATATCAGACCACCTCATCTGCCTCTTGAGAAAGTTGTATGCAGGTCAGGAAGCAACAGTAAGTACTGGACATGGAACAACAGACTGGTTCCAAATAGGAAAAGGAGTTTGTCGGGGCTGTATATTGTCACCCTGTTTATCTAACTTATAGGCAGAGTACACCATGAGAAACCCTGGACTGGAAGAAACACAAATTGGAATCAAGATTGCTGGGAGAAATATCAATAACCTCAGATATGGAAATGACACTACCCTTATGGCAGAAAGTGAAAAGGAACTAAAAAGCCTCTTGATGAACATGAAAGTGGAGAGTGAAAAGATTGGCTTAAAGCTCAACATTCAGAAAACGAAGATCATGGCATCTGGTCCCATCACTACATGGGAAATAGATGGAGAAACAGTGGAAACAGTGTCAGACTTTATTTTTCTGGGCTCGAAAATCACTACAGATGGTGACTGCAGCCTTGAAATTAAAAGACACTTACTCCTTGGAAGGAAGGTTATGACCAACCTAGATAGTATATTGAAAAGCAGAGATATTACTTTGCCAACAAAGGTTCATCTAGTCAAGGCTATGGTTTTTCCTATGGTCATGTATAGATGTGAGATTTGGACTGTGAAGAAACCTAAGCGCTGAAGAATTTATGCTTTTAAACTGTGGTGTTGGAGAAGACTCTTCAGAATCCCTTGGACCAAGGAGATTCAACCAGTCCATTCTGATGGAGATAAGCCCTGGGATTTCTTTGGAAGGAATGATGCTAAAGCTGAAACTCCAGTCCTTTGGCCACCTCATGCGAAGAGTTGACTCATTGAAGAAGACTCTGATGCTGGGAGGGATTGGGGGCAAGAGGAGAAGGGGACGACAGAGGATGAGATGGCTGGATGGCATCACTGACTCAATGGATGTAAGTCTGAGTGACCTCCAGGAGTTGGTGATGGACAGGGAGGCCTGGTGTGCTGCGATTCATGGGGTCGCAAAGAGTCAGACACAACTGAGTGATTGATCTGATCTGATGATATACAAATGAAAACAAACAATAAAAACTTCTTAGTTAATATTCAAATTTAATTCTTGGCTCTTGATAACAATAAAATTATGCCAAAGTTGAATGGTACCAGTTCAGCAAATTTTCTAATATTGCAGAAAAAAAAAAAAAAAAAAAAAAGAAGAAAGACTGAAAGAAAAGAAGGAAGAAAAGAAAGAAAGATTATTAAGGCAGATTGCATGTGTGCTCAGTCGCTTCCTTTGTGTTTGACTCTTTGCCACCACATGGACCATAGATCACCAGGCTCCACTGTCTATGGAATTTCTCTGGCAAGAATGCTGGAGTTTGTTACCATGAACTCCTCCAGTCGATCTTCCCTATGCAGGGACTGAATGTACATCTCCTGTGTCTCCTGCATTGTAGGCAGATTATTTGCTGCTGAACCACTGGGGAACACCCTAAAGCAGACTAAAACAATTTAAATATGACATAGTTTTAAGAAAATATGTTTGTTTTCCTCCTTGGCATGTGAACATTTATATCACTAATTGTATTACATTTTACTTTTATTCAGAATATTCAGAAACCTGCTCTATATGAATACTCAATAAGAAGACATTTCCTTCACTGTTGAGAGAAGTTTTGCCCATATAACTCGTTTAGGCTAATAAAGTATAAAAGTGACATGCCAATTGCAAGCAGAGCATTTTACAAATAGTGTAGCCTCACTATCTCTTTCCTTTCTTGCTTGAAGATCAGCTCTGTTCAGTCACTCAGATGTGTCCAACTTGTTGCAACCCCATGGAATGAAGCATGCTAGGCTTTCCTGTCCTTCACTATCCCTCAGAGTTTGCTCAAACTCGTGGCCATTGAGTCAATGATGCTATCCAACCATCTTGTCCTCTGTCATCACCTTTTCCTGCCTTCAATCTTTCCTAGCATCAGGGTCTTTTCCAATGAGATGGCTCTTCTCATCAGGCGGCCAAAATACTGGAGTTTCAGCATCAGTCCTTCCAGTGATTGTTCAAGGGTGATTTCCTTTTGGATTGACTGGTTTGATCTCCATGCAGTCCAAGGGACTCTCAAGAGTCTTCGCCCACATCAATTCAACATCAGTTCAAAAGCATAAATTCTTTGGTGCTTAGCTTTCTTTATAGTCTAACTCTCAAATCCATACATGACTACTGGAAAAAAACAGCTTTGACTAGACAGGCCTTAGTCAGCAAAGTAATGTCTGCTTTTCAATATGCTGTCTATGTTTGTCATAGCTTTTCTTCCAAGAAGGAAGCATGTTTTAATTTCATGGCTGGAGTCACCATCTGCAGTGATTTTGGAGCCCAGGAAAATAAAATCTGTCACTGCTTGCATTTTTTCCCAATCTATTTGCCATGAAGTGATGGGACTGAATGCCATGATATTAGTTTTTTGAATGTTGAGTTTTAAGCCAACTTTTTCACTCTCTTCTTGCACCTTCATCAAGAAGCACTTTAGTTCATCTTTACTTTCTGCCATTAAGGTGGTGTCATCTGCATATCTGAGGTTATTGATATCTCTGCAGCAATCTTGATTCCAGCTTGTGCTTCATTTAGCCCAGCATTTCACAAGATATACTCTGCATATAAGTTAAATAAGCAGGGTGACAATATGAAGCCTTGACATACACTTTTCCTAATTTTGAAGAGTCCATTGTTCAATATCTGGTTCTAACTGTTGCTTCTTGATTTGCATACAAGTTTCTCAAGAGGCAAGTAAGGTTGTCTGGTATTCCCATTTATTTCAGAATTTTCCACAGTTCTTTGTGATCCACACAGTCAAAGGCTTTAGCATAGTCAATGAAGCATAAGTAGATGTTTATCTGCTTCAGGATAAACCATGTCATAGAAAGGGACCATTCTTTAACGTGAGCTCTAATAATGGAATTTAGGATTAGATGCACATGTAACTCACCTATAACTTTAGCAAGATACAGCCAATTGTTGTTATAAAGCTCTTAGAATTATTTCATGTTCAGTCTAAATGGGTATATATGTAGATTATTTTCACTGATACATACACTACACTAGAATGGCAATGTAGATCAGAAGTTTCTATGAACTTCATATTGGGTCTTCAAAACCTAACATATTTTAAAC
The DNA here is from genome assembly GCA_935064755.1 of Tragelaphus eurycerus. Classification (NCBI taxonomy): domain Eukaryota; kingdom Metazoa; phylum Chordata; class Mammalia; order Artiodactyla; family Bovidae; genus Tragelaphus; species Tragelaphus eurycerus. Next base: position 40,743,496 of record CAKXYN010000007.1, on the reverse strand, counting down.
TTGTAGTTTCAGCTTTAATGTGTAGAGTCTGAAAATTCTCATACTACACTTTAGCAGAAAAAGATGAACAAATTGCAAACATTGAATATTTTTGGCCTCAGCAATGAATTAAAATTTCAGAACAAGCCACCACCCCCAAATCTGGAGAGACAAACACATACAGAGAATCATAGCCAAGATATGCTTACCAGATGAAGTAACTACTGGAGGTTGAATAAGTGCAAACATCTAATTGGTAATTCTGACAAAATATGGAGGCTGATTTACATTAGTGTGGGGGTGCAAAATTCTTGGGTGTAGGCACAGACATGATGACCCACCACTTTTTTTTAGGTTTTATTTCCAGGAGCTCCTCAATATTCTTAGAGTGAAGGCCAAGGGTGGGGAGGGAAACTTGACTAGCAAGTTAGAGGAAGAAGAACCATTAATATATATATATATATATGTTCCATGTGTTCCACATAAAAAAGTCTACTCAGCACAGTGTAGTAAAAAATAAATAAATAAACAGCATATTGCCCTACATAAAATATAGGTCATTTACAAAACTCTGCCTAGTTCTTTACTTTAAGTTTGACTGAAGGTTAGGATTGGGGAGGTGACACTAAGAAACAGTTGTGAAGAGAGCTCATGGATACATACCCATGAAAAGACAGATTTCATGATAATATAAAACTTTTCTGCTTCCTAGAACTTTGTGTATGTCCTCAGTTGTGTCTGAATTTTGGGGGATCTCATGCAAAATAGCCCACTAGATTCCTCTGTCCATGGAAATTTCTAGGCAAGAATACAGGAATGGGTTGCCATTTCCTACTCCAGGGGACCTTGCAGACCTAGGGATAGAATCCAGGCCACTTGTATCTCCAGCATTGGGAGGTGGATTGTTTAGAAATGAACCACCTGAAAAATCATTCAGTTCAGTTCAGTTCAGTTGGTCAGTCATGTCTGACTCTTTGTGACCCCAAAACTGTAGCATGCTAGGCCTCCCTGTCCATCCCCAACTTCCAGTTTACCCAAACTCATGTCCATTGAGTCGGTGATGCATCCCAAGCATCTCATCTTCTGTCATCCCCTTCTCCTCCTGCCTTCAGTCTTTCCCAGAATCAGGTCTTTTCAAATGAGTCAGTTCTTCACATTAGATTGCCAAAGGATTGGAGTATCAGCTTCAGTATCAGTCTTTCCAATGAATATTCAGGACTGATCTCCTTTAGGATGGATGGGTTGGATCTCCTTGCTGTTCAAGGGACTCTCAAGAGTCTTCTCCAACACCATAGTATAAAAGCATCAATTATCCAGCACTCAGCATTTTTTATAGTCCAACTGTCACATCCATACATGACTACTGGAAAAACCATAGCTTTGACTGAAATCTTTGTTGGCAAAGTAATGTCTCTGCTTTTTAATATGATGTCTAGGTTGGTCATAACTTTTCTACCAAGGAGCAAGTTTCTTTTGATTTCATGGCTGAAGTCACCATCTGCAGTGATTTTGGAGCCCAAAAACATGAAGTCTGTCACTGTTTCCTCTGTTTCCCCATCTATTTGCCACGAAAGTGACGGGACCAGATACTATGATCTTCATTTTCTGAATGTTGAGCTTTAAGCCAACTTTTTCACTCTCCTCTTTCACTTTCATCAAGAGGTTCTTTAGATCTTTATTTACTGCCATAAGTGTAGTGTCATCTATATATATGTGGTTCTTGATATTTCTCCCAGCAACCTTGATTCCAGCTTGTGCTTCATCCAGCCCAGCATTTCTCATGATGTACTCTGCATATAAGTTAAATTAGCAGGGTGACAAGATATAGTCTTTATGCACTTCTTTTCCTGATTTGGAGCCATTCTGTTGTTCCATGTCCATTTCTAAATGTTGCTTCTTGACCTGCATACAGATTTCTTAAGAGGCAGGTCAGGTGGTCTGATATTCCCATCTCTTGAAGAATTTCCACAGTTTGTTGTGATCCACACAGTCAAAGGCTTTGGCATAGTCAATAAACCAGAAATAGATGTTTTTTCTGGAACTCTCTTGCTTTTTCCATGATCCAGCAGATGTTGGCAATTTGATCTCTGGTTCCTCTGCCTTTTCTAAAACCAGCTTGAACATATGGAAATTCACAGTTCACTTACTGTTGAAACCTGGCTTGGAGAATCTTGAGCATTATTTTGCTAGCATGTGAGATGAGTGCAATTGTGTAATAGTTTGAACATTCTTTGGCATTGCTTTTCTTTGGGATTGCAATGAAAGCTGATCTTTTCTAGTCCTGTGGCCACTGCTGAGTTTTCCACATTTGCAGGCATGTTGAGTGTGGCACTTTCACAGCATAACCTTTTAGGATTTGGAATAGCTCAACTGGAATTCCATCACCTCCACTAGCTTTGTTCATAGTGATGCTTTCTAAGGCCCCCTTGACTTCACATTCCAGGATGTCTGGCTCTAGGTCAGTGATCACACCATCATGATTATCTGGGTCATGAAGATCTTTTTTGTATAGTTCTTCTGTGTATTTTTGCCATCACTTCTTAATATCTTCTGCTTCTGTTAGGTCCATAACTTTTCTGTCCTTTATTGAGCCCTTTCTCATCTTTGAATGAAAAGTTATCTTTGTAGCTCTAATTTTCTTGAAGAGATATCTAGTCTTTCCCATTCCATTGTTTTCCTCTATTTCTTTGCATTGATCACTGAAGAAGTCTTTCTTATCTCTCCTTCCTATTCTTCAGAACTCTGCGTTCAAATAGATATATCTTTCCTTTCCTCCTTTGCCTTTCCCTTCTCTTCTTTTCAGAGCTATTTTTAAGGCCTTCACAGACAACCATTTTGCCTTTTTGCATTTCTTTTTCATGGGGATGATCTTGATCACTGCTTCCTGTACAATGTCATGAACTTCCATCCATACTTCTTCAGGCACTCTGACTATCAGATCTAATCCCTTGAATGCATTTGTTACTTCTACTGTATAATCATAACAGATTTGATTTAGGTCATACCTGAATAGTCTAGTGGTTTTCCCTATTTTTCAATTTAAGTCTGAATTTTGCAGTAAGGCATTCATAATCTGAGCCACAGTCAGCTTCCAATTTTGTTTGTTTGTTTGTTTGTTGTTGTTGTTGTTGTTTTTGCTATCTGTGTAGAGCTTCTCCATCTTTGGCTGCAAAGAATATAGTCAATCTGATTTTGGTATTGACCATCTGGTGATGTCCATGTGTAGAGTCTTCTCTTGTGTTGTTGGAAGAGGGTGTTTGCTCTGGCCAGTGTGTTATTTTGGCAAAACTCTATTAGCCTTTGCCATGCTGCATTCTGTACTCCAGGGTCATTTACCATTACTCCAGGTATTTCCTGACTTCCTACTTTGGCATTCCAGTCCTCTATCATGAAAAGGACATCTTTTCTGGATGTTAGTTCTAGAAGGTCTTGTGGGTCTTCATAGAACTATTCAACTACAGCTTCTTCAGCATAACTGGTCAGGGCATAGCCTTGGATACTGTGATATTGAATTATTTGCCTTGGAAACTAACAGAGATCATTCTGTCTTTTTTGAGATTGCATCCAAGTACTGCATACAAGTACTGTACTAAAAAGACTCTTGATGAAAGTGAAAGTGGAGAGTGAAAAGGTTGGCTTAAAGCTCAACATTCAGAAAACGAAGATCATAGCATCTGGTCCCATCACTACATGGGAAATAGATGGAGAAACAGTGGAAACAGTGTCAGACTTTATTTTTCTGGGCTCCAAAGTCACTGCAGATGGTGACTGCAGCCATGAAATTAAAAGACGCTTACTCCTTGGAAGGAAAGTTATGACCAACCTAGATAGCATATTCAAAAGCAGAGACATTACTTTGCCAACAAAGGTTCGCCTAGTCAAGGCTATGGTCTTTCCTGTGGTCATGTATGGATGTGAGAGCTGGACTGTGAAGAAGGCTGAGCACCGAAGAATTGATGCCTTTGAACTGTGGTGTTGGAGAAGACTCTTGAGAGTCCCTTGGACTGCAAGGAGATCCAACCGGTCCATTCTGAAGGAGATCAGCCCTGGGATTTCTTTGGAAGGAATGATGCTAAAGCTGAAACTCCAGTATTTTGGCCACCTCATGCGAAGAGTTGACTCATTGGAGAAGACTGTGATGCTGGGAGGGATTGGGGGCAGGAGGAGAAGGGGACGACAGAGGATGAGATGGCTGGATGGCATCACTGACTCGATGAATGTGAATCTGGGTGACCTCCGAGAGCTGGTGGTGGATAGGGAGGCCTGGCGTGCTGCAGTTCATGGGGTCGCAAAGAGTCGGACACGACTGAGCAACTGATCTGATCTGATCTGATCTGAACATTCCATATATCTATGCAATATTGTTCTTTGCAGCATTAGCCTTTACTTCCATCAGCCTTCATATCTACAGCTGGGTGTTGTGTTTGCTTTGGCTCCATCTCTTCATTCTTTCTCCGCTCATCTCCATTAACATATTTAGGCACCTACCAGTCTGGGGAGTTCATCTTTCAGTGTCCTATCTTTTTGCCTTTCCATACTGTTCATGGCATCTCAAGGCAAGAATAATGAAGTGATTTGCCATTCCCTTCTCCATTGGATCACGTTTTGTCAGAAATCACCATGACCCATCTATCTCAGGTGGCCATACATGGTATGGCTCATATTTTCATTGAGTTAGACAAGTTTGTGGTCCATGTGATCAGATTGGTTAGTTTTCTACGATTGTGGTTTTCAGTCTGTCTACCCTCTAATGGAGAGGAATAAGAGGCTTCTAGAAGCTTCCTTATGGGAGAGACTAACTGAAGGGGAAACTGGGTCTTGTTCTAATGGGCATGGGGGAAAATCATTACTGCATATCAAAGTCTTCAGTATAATAGCAATAAAAGATCTGCAGTACATAGACTCTATCTAGGAAGGAGTTCTTATGGAAACCCTGTGCAACAGAAGAGTCAAAAATAAGGATGATAATAAATGTGGATCTCTTGGCAAGCACAGCTAAAACAAAAAAATTTCTGTAAGGCAATCATCTTTCAATTAAAAAATATGTTAATTGAAAAAATAAATACATTTCAACTCCTACTCAATTAAATGTGAAATTTCACAATAAAGACATTTTTTTCCTATGTTTCTATTACTCATACATGTCTGTGGCTGTGCTTAGTCACTCAGTTGTGTCTGACTTTTTGCAACAGCATGGACTGTAGCCTGCCAGGCTCCTCTGTCCATGGAGATTCTCCAGGCAAGAATTCTAGAGTGGGTTGCCATGCCCTCCTCCAGGGGATCTTCCCAACCCAGGGATAGTATCCCCTTCTGTCTCATGTCAGGCTGATTCTTTATGATTTGAATCACCAGAGAAGTCCAAGAACACTGGAATGGGTAGCCTATTCCTTCTCCAGGGGATCTTCCTGACCTGGGAATCGTATCAGGGTCTCCTGCATTGCAGGTGGATTCTTTATCCACTGAGCTACCAGAGAAGACTCAAAACATGTCTAGCATTCAATCAAAAGTTATAAGACTTGCTGATAGAGAAGTATGAACATAGAAGAGAATATAAGCATCAGAACAAAACTCTGATATGACAGATTTGGAAAATGAGACCAAGAATTTAAAATAGCTATGATCAATATGTTAACATTATTTGAGTAATAAATAAGTCTGAAATGTTTACAAAATAATTATAAAATTGGTAAACCCAAGTAATTGAAATACAAGAACAACTAAGAAAGAACTGAGCAGAAGATATATTCAGAGAATAGTGGTCAAGTTATTTCCAAAATATAATAACAGACAACAATTAATCAAAAAAACAGATATAGTAATCTCAAGAAAATTTACATCCAAGCATGCCCTACTCAAACTGCAAAAAAAAAAAAAACAAAAAAAAACAAGAAAATGTGAAAATTTCAAAAGAAACCAGTGAGGATGAGGCAAACTTAATTCTCATTTGCAGCCTACCAGAGAAATGGCAATGAAAATTACAGCAAACTTGTAGTTAGAAATCATGGAAACAGAAAGAGAGTGGACTGAAATATTAAAGATGTCAAAATTTTAAAATGAAATAAAACCCATCTATATTAAACCTCTACATGCAACAAAATTATACTTCAAGAAATGAAAGCAAAATAATGGTTTTCTCAGACTAACAAAAATTAATTGCCACCACCCTACTTTGCAAAATAATAAAAAGAATTTTCACAAAGAGAAAATCAACATAGATCATAAATTGGAATCTATTTAATGTAAGAACTTCAAAGAAATAATTTAAAAGTTAAAATGATTCCATCTCCCTTATTCTTCATTAACCTAAACAGTAATAATGTATTTAAAATAATAGTATTAACAACATATTCTGGGATTATACTATATGAACAAGTGAAATATATCACAATATTTTTATGAGTTGATAGTGATGAAATAAAACTAGTTTTCTTGCACTACGGATTAAGCACTATTACTACTATTTAAATGTTTAGTTATAAATACTTTAGGTGTAAATGTATATTTTAAAACCTAGGGCAACAGCATCAAAATGTTTTAAAGTACAACTGATATGCTAATAAGGGAGAGAAAATGGAATTATAAAAGTTTCCATTAAATCCAGAGATAGGAAAATAGAGAAACATAAAAGGTAGGAGAAAAAGATAAACTTGGTAGATAATCATTCAAATATATCAGTAATCATTTTAAATGTAATTGGTTTAAATATACCAATTAAAAGACTGAGATTGTCAGGGAAGCTTTTAAAAATCAAGCCCCAATTATGTGTTTCTACAAGAATCTCACTATATTTAAAGTTTCACATATGTTAAAAGTATATGGAGTTGAGACAGATACATTTGCTCACACTAATCAAAAAGAGATATGGAGGCACTATAGTAATATCAGACGTGAAACAGTGTAGTACAAGGAAAATCATCAAAAATAAAGAGACATAACATGATGATAAAGGGGTCAATAGTCAAAGAAAAGATATTTTTTAACATGTATGCACCTAAAAAAAGAGTATCAAAATAGATAAGACAAAAATTGATAGAAATGCAAGGACAAACAAATCCATTATTATAGCTAGAGATTGCCATAACCATTTTTTTTAGATTTTAGTAGACCAAATAGAAAATCAATAAAGACATAGTTGAACTACAGGGCACTATTGAAAAACTTGATCCAATTGACATTTAAGAAATACTACATCAACAACATCAGAATACATATTTTTCTCAAGATCACGTGAAATATTGACCATGACAGACCACATTCTTGACTATAGAATACATCTTCGCTAACATAAAAGGATCAGATCAGATCAGATCAGTCACTCAATCATGTCCGACTCTTTGCAACCCCATGAATCTCAGCAAGCCAGGCTTCCCTGTCCATCACCAACTCCCAGAGTTCACTCAGACTCACATCCATCAAGTCAGTGATGCCATCCAGCCATCTCATCCTCTGTCGTCCCCTTCTTCTCTTACCTCCAATCCCTCCCAGCATCAGAGTCTTCCAATGAGTCAACTTCACATGAGGTGGCCAAAGTACTAGAGTTTCAGCTTTACTTCATTCCTTTCAAAGAAATCCCAGGGCTTACCTCCTTCAGAATGGACTGGTTGGATCTCCTTGCAGTCCAAGGGACTCTCAAGAGTCTTCTCCAAGTTCTGAAGAATTGTGGTTCTGAATCACAGTTCAAAACTATCAATTCTTCGGCGCTCAGCCTTCTTCACAGTCCAACTTTCACATCCATACACGACCACAGGAAAAAACATAGCCTTGACTAGATGAACCTTTGTTGGCAAAGTAATGCCTCAGCTTTTGAGTATGCTATCTAGGTGGGGGTGAACTTTCTTTTCAAAAAAAAGGGGGTTTAAAAAAAAAAAAATGTTTTTTTTTTTAAAAAAGGGAATACTGCTACTGCTAAGTCACTTCAGTCGTGTCCCCTCTGTGCAACCCCATAGACGGCAGCCCACCAGGCTCCCCCGTCCCTGGGATTCCCCAGGCAAGAACACTGGAGTGGGTTGCCATTTCCTTCTCCAACGCATGAAAGGGAAAAGTGAAAGTGAAGTTGCTCTGTCATATCTGACTCTTAGCGACCCCATGGACTACAGCCTACCAGGCTCCTCCATCCATGGGATTTTCCAGGCAAGAGTACTGGAGTGGGGTGCCATTGCCTTCTCTGAAATGGGATTACACTACAAATCAATTATAGAAAGAGATCTGGAAAATACTTAAATATTTAGAAATTAAATACCACTCATATAAGTTGAACATGCATCAAATATAAAGTCTCAGGAAAAAATTAATATATCTTAAAGCAAATGCAAATGAAAATAATTGTATGAAAATTTTTGATACTCAGCAAAAATAAAAGTGTGTGTAGAAATAATGTATTAATTGAAATGAATTTATTAATAAATAGCTTTTTATAAATTGGGGAATAGCTGCTTTAAAATATTGTGTTCATTTTTTCTGTACTATGAAATTAATCAGCTATATGTGTGCATAATATATATATATATATATATATATATATATATATATGTATATGTATGTATATATATCCCTTCTCTCTTAAACTTCCTCTCACTACCCCACTTCCCATCTGTTTAGGTCGCCATCAAGCACTGAGCTGTCTGGGGTAGAAAATAGCAACCCATTCCAGTAGTCTAGCCTAGAAAATCCCCATGGATGGAGGAACCTGGTGGGCTACAGTTAATAGGGTGGAAAAGAGTTGGACATAACTGAAGAGACTAAACACACACACAAGCACTGAGCTGAGTTCCCTGTGTTATGCAGCAGGTTTTACTAGCTATCTCTTTTAAACATGGCAGTGCATATATGTCAGTCCCAATCACCCAGTTCATCTTCCCTCCCTCCCCCTGACCAGGTCCACAAAGCTGTTCTCTACATCTGTGTCTCTGTACTTGCTCTGCAAATAGGTTTATTTATATCATTTTTCTAGATTCTACATACATGTGTCAATATATGATATTTGTTTTTCTCTTTCTGACATATGTCACTCTGTATAACAGGGTCTAGGTTCATGTCTTTACACATGTGCTCCACATCTATACATATGACCCAGTTTTGTTCCTTTTAATGTCTGAATTGGAGGAGGCAATGGCACCCCACTCCAGTACTCTTGCCTGGAAAATCCCATGGATAGAGGAGCCTGGTGGGCTGCAGTCCATGGGGTCGCTAAGAGTCGGACACGACTGAGCGACTTCACTTTCACTATTTCGCTTTCATGCATTGGAGAAGGAAAGGGCAACCCACTCCAGTTTTCTTGCCTGGAGAATCCCAGGGGCAGGAGAGCCTGGTGGGCTGACGTCTATGGGGTCACGCGAAGTCGGACACGACTGAAGTGACTTAGCAGCAGCAGCAATATCTGAATAACATTCCATTGTATACATGTACCACACTCTTCTTTATCTATTCATTTATCAGAGACATTTAGGTTTCTTTCATGTCCCAGCTATTATAAATAGTACTGCAATAAACATTGGAGTACATGTGCTTTTTGTTTTTTTTTTTTTAATAATGGTTTTATCAGGGTATATATGCAGGAGTGAAATTGATGGGTCATAAGGTAGTTCTATTTTTAGTTTTGTAAGGAACCTCCATACTGTTCTCCATAGTGGCTACATCAATTTACATTCCCATCAAGAGTATAATGGGGAAGGCAATGGCACCCCACCCCAGTACTTTTGCCTGGAAAATCCCATGGACGGAGGAGCATGGTAGGCTGCAGTCTATGGGGTCGCTAAGAGTCGGACACGACTGAGCGACTTCACTTTCACTTTTCACTTTCATGCATTGGAGAAGGCAATGGCAACCCACTCCAGTGTTGTTGCCTGGAGAATCCCAGGGACAGGGGAGCCTGGTGAGCTTCCGTCTATGGGGTCGCACAGAGTCGGACACGACTGAAGTGACTTAGCAGCAAGAGTACAATAGGGTTCCCTTTCTTCCACATCCTCTCTGGCATTCATTGTTTGCAAATTTTTTGATGGTGATCATTCTGATTGGTGTGAGATAATATGTCATTATCATCTTAATTTGCATTTTTCTAATAATTAGGTGATGTTGGACATCTTTTCATGTGCCTTTTGGCCACTTGTTTGTTTTCCTTGTAGAAATGTTTGTTTAGGTCTCCTGCCCATTTTTTAATTGGGTATTTTTTTTTTAATTGAGCTGTATGAGGTGTTGGAATATTTTGGAGTCTAATCCCTTGTCAATTGCTTAATTTCCAAATATTTTCTCCCATTTCAAAGATTGTTTTTTCATCTTGTTCACGATTTCCTTTGCCATGCAAAATTTTTAAGTTTAAATAGGCCTCATTATTTACTTTTGTTTTTATTACTCTAAATTATTTTTATTACTCTAGGATATGGATCAAAAAGGACCTTGCTTTAATTTATGTTAAAGAGTGTTGTGCCTCTTTTACTCTAAGAGTTTTATAGTGTCTGACCTTACATTTAGGCCTTTAATCGATTTTGAATTTGTTTTTGTGTATTTGGTCCCATCACTTCATGGGAAATAGATGGGGAAACAGTGTCAGACTTGATTTTTCTGGGCTCCAATATCACTGCAGATGGTGACTGCAGCCATGAAATTAAAAGACACTTACTCCTTGGAAGGAAAATTATGACCAACCCAGATAGCGTATTGAAAAGCAGAGATACTACTTTGCCAACAAAGGTTCACCTAGTCAAGGCTATGGTTTTTCCTGTGGTCATGTATGGGTGTGAGAGCTGGACTGTGAAGAAGGCTGAGCACCGAAGAAGTGATGCTTTTGAACTGTGGTGTTGGAGAAGACTCTTGAGAGTCCCTTGGACTGCAAGGAGATCCAACCAGTGCATTCTAAAGGAGATCAGCCCTGATATTTCTTTGGAAGGAATGATGCTAAAGCTGAAACTCCAGGACTTTGGCCACCTCATGCGAAGAGTTGACTAATTGGAAAAGACTCTGATGCTGGGAGGGACTGGGGGCAGGAGGAGAAGGGGACGACAGAGGATGAGATGGCTGGATGACATCACTGACTCGATGGACATGAGTCTGAGTGAACTTTGGGAGTTGGTGATGGACAGAGAGGCCTGGCGTGCTGCGATTCATGGGGTAGCAAGGAGTCAGACACGACTGAGCGACTGATCTGATCTGATGGAGTTAGGAAGTGTTCTAATTTCATTCTTTTGCATTTAGCTGTCCAGTTTCCGCAACACCATATATTCAAGGGACTAACTTTTCTCCATTGTATAATCTTGCCTTCATTGTCATAGATTAGGTGACCATAGATACATGAGTTTATATTTGGACTTTCTATCCAGTTCCGTTAATCCTTATTACTGTTTTTCTTCTAGTTCCATACTGTTTTGATTACTGTAGCTTTGTAGTACAGTCTGAAGTCAGGGAGACTGATTCCTCTGGCTCCATTTCTCTTTCTCATGTTTACTTCGAAAATTTGAGGTATTTCATGTTTGCATAAAAACTGTAAATTGTTTTGGAGTTATTCTGTGAAAAATGCCATTGGTAATTTGATAGAGATTGCATTGACCTCATAGATTGCTTTGGGTAGTATAGTCATTTTCACAATATCAATTCTTCCAGTCCAAAATCACAGAATATCTGTTCATCTGTTTGTGTTTTCTTTGATTTATTTCATCAGTATATTATAGTGTTCTAAGTACAGTGTTTTGCCTCCTTACTTAGGTTATTCCTGGGTATTTTATTATTTTCATTACAATGATAAATGGAATTAATTTCAGTTTCTCCTTCTGACCTTTCATTGTTAGTGTATAAAAATACAAGAGTTTTCTGTGCAGTCATTTTTTATCCTGAAACTTTAAAATTCATTGATTAACTCTAGTAGATTTTTGATAATGTTTTTATGACTTACTATGCATATTATCATATCATCTGCACACAGTGATAGATTTACTTATTTTGCAATTTGGATTCTTTTTAAATCTTTTTCTTCTCTGATTGCCATAGTTAGGACTTAAGAAACTATGTTTAATAAAAGTAGAGAGAGTGGACATCTTTGTATTGCTCCTGATCTTGGAGAAAATGCTTTCAATTTTTCACCATTGAGGAATAATATTTGCTCTGGGCTTGTCATACATGGCATTTATTATTTTGAGTTAGGTTCTCTCTATGCCTTTCTAGAGAGTTTTTACTGTGAATTGGTGCTGAATTTCATCAAAAGTTTTTTCTGAACCTACTGAGGTCATCATATGATTTTTATTCTTCAATCTGTTACAATGATGTATCACATTGATTGATTTGCATATACTGAAGAATCCTTGCATCCCTGGGGTAAATCCCGCTTGATCATAATCCTATTGATGTATTGTTGGAATCTGTTTGCTAGTATTTTGTTGATGATTTTTGTGCCTATGTTCATTAGTGATATTGGCAGTTAGTTTTCTTTTTTATAATACTTTTGTCTTATTTTGGTGTCAGGGTGGTGGTGGTCTCATAGAATGAACCTGGGAGTGTTCCTCCCTCTGTAAGTTTTTGGAAGAATTTGAGAAGGATGAATATTATCTCTTCTCTAAATGCTTGATAGAATTCACCTATGAAACCATTTGATCCTGGGCTTTTGGTCACTGGAATATTTAATCACAGTTTCAATGTCCTTACTTGTCATTGGTCTGTTATATTTTTTATTTCTTTTTGGTTCATTCTTGGGAAGCTGTATCTTTATAAGAATTTGTCCATTTATTGCCATATAGTGGTTTGTAGTAGTCTCTTCTGATCCTTTGTATTTCTGTCTGTTACAGATACCTCTTTTTTTTTTTTTTTTTAAACCTTTTTTTACCCTTGCTGTTCTGGTTCTATTTGCTTTGTTATTGTTTTATCATTCTCATTTTTATAATACATTTTAACTAATTAATTATATTTTTATCCATTGCTATTATTCTATTGTTTTTATCTATTATCCTTTTTTTTTTTCTTTTTTGTTTTTTGTCATGCAGTTTTCAGGTCTTGATTCCCAGGATGGAGGTCAGGTCTGAGCTTCCATTATGAGAGCACTGAGTCCAAATCAGCAGACTAACAGAGAACCTCAGACTGCAGGGAAGATTAATTGGTGTGAGCTGTCCCAGAAGTCCTTATCTTAGCACCAAGATACTACTCCACACAACTACCTGCAAACTCCAGTGATGAATGCCTCAGGCCAAGCAAAGTGCAAAATGGGAACACAAATCCATTCATCAAGAAAAATGTGAGGATGAAACTAATATTGTACAAACAAAGGAGCAAGGTAAAAAATGACAAGTCCAAATAAATATATAAAGAACAGACAAACCATCTAAAAAAACAATAATAATCCAGAGCAATGATAATAAAGAAGGCCCATCTTAAATCTGAGAAATAGAATGGAGGCACAAATTGAGAAAATACAAGAACTATTCAATAAGGACCTAGAAGGAACAGGTTTGACCCCTGGGACAGGAAGATCTCCCTGAGATGAGAATGGCTACCCATTCCAGTATGTGTGTGTGTGTGTGTCACACTATTTTAATGCCAAAAATATTTTGTATTGGTATAGAGCCATTTCATGATGCTGTGGTAGTTTCAAGTGAACAGCGAAGGGATTCAGCCATATATATATTTATTCTCAACTAAACTATCTTCCCATGCAGTATGACACATAACATTGAGCAGAATTTCATGTGCTTTGTGCATGCATGCTAAGTTGTTTCAGTTGTGTCTGACTCTGTGTGATCTGATGGACTGTAACCCATGAGGATCCTCTGTCTATGGGGTGGATCCTCCAGGCAAGAACACTGGAGAGAGTTGACATGCCCTCCTCCAGTGGATATTCCTGACCCAAGGATTGAACATGTATCTCCTGCACTGCAGGTGGATTATTTACCACTGAGCCACTGGGGAAGAACACCATGTGCTATGCAATAAGTCTTTGTTGATTATCCATTTTAAATATAGCAGTGTGTACATGATCTTCCTAAATTCTATAACTATCCCTTCCCCCCACTCCTACACTGGCAACAATTAGTTTGTTTTCTAATTCTGTTCTCTAAGTACGTTTATTTGAATCATTTCTTTCAGATTCCACTTACCTAAGGAATGCTCTATATTTCTCCTTCTGTGTCTGACTTACTTCACTCAATATGACACTCTCTATGACACATCCATGTTGCTGCAAATGGCATTATTTCGTTCTTTTTAGTGGCTGAGTAATATTCCATTGAATATATATACCACATCCCCTTTAGTCACTCTCTGTTGATGGACATTCAGGTGGCTTCTGTATCTTGACTACTATAAATGCTGTTGTAATGAACAATGGGTGCATGTATCTTTGGGGGTCATGTTTTTTTTCTCTGGATATATGCCCAGGAGTGCATTTCAAGGCCATATGATAGTTCTATTTTTAACTTTTTAAGGAATATCCAAATTGTTCTCCATAGTGCCTGTATCACTCACTTTTCTGCCAACAGTGTAGGAGGATGTCCTTCTTTCTGCACCCTTTCCAGCATTTTTTGTTTGTGGATTTTTTGATGATAATCATTCTGACAGGTGTAGTTTTGATTTGGATTTCTCTAACAACAATCAGTGTTGAACATCTTTTCATGCCCTCTTTAGAGAAATGTCTATTCAGGTCTTCTTACCATGTTTTGAGTGGGTTATTTGTTTTGATGTTACTAAGTGTTATATGCTGTTTGCAAATTTTGGAGCTGAATCCCCTAGTCACATCATTTACAATATTTTCTCCCAGTCTGTGAGGGTTGCCTTTGCATTTTGTTTATTGTTTCTGTGGCTGTGCAAATCTTTTAAGTTTAAGTAGGCCCCATTTGCTTATTTTTACTTTTATATCAATTTTTTTGGGAGATGGATAGAAAAAAAATGTTGCTGTGATTTATATCGAAGAGTGTTCTGCCTATGCTGTCCTCTAAGTGTTTTATAGTGTCTGAACTAACATTTAGGTCTTTATTCCATTTTGAGCTTACTTTTGTGTATGGAATGATCCAACTTCTTTTTTTTACGGGTAGCCATCAAGGTGTCCCAGCACCATTTGTTGAAGAGACTGTCTTTCCAACATTGTGTAGTCTTGCTTCCTTCATCATAGATTAATTGGCCATAAGTGCATGAGCTTGTTTCTAGGTCTTCTGTTCAATTAATCTACATGTCTATTTTCGTGCCACGATCATACAGTTTTGATGACTGTAGCTTTGTAGTATAGTCTGAAGTCAGGGACACCTGATTCTTACAGTTCCATTTTTTTTTTTCAAGATTGTTTTGGTTATTCAGGGACTTTGGCGTCTCCATACAAATTTTGAGTTTGTTTGTTTTGTTTTGTTTTTTCCTCTAGTTCTGTGAAAAATTCCATTGGTAATTTGATAGGGATTCCATTGAATCTGTAGATTTACTTGCATGGTATTGTCGTTTTGACAATATTGATTCTTCCAATCCACAGACATGATATATCTTTCCAACTGTTAATATCTGCTTCTATTTCTGTCATTGGTATCTTATAGTTTTGGAATGCAGATGTGTTTTCCCCTTAGGTTTATTTCTAGATATCTTATTCTTTTTGATACAATGGTAAATGCAATTGCTTTTTTTTTTTTTTTTTTTTAGCCCCAACTCTTTGAGGCCCATGGACTGTAGCCTGCCAGGTTGCTCTGTCGATGGGATTCTCCAGGCAAGAATACTGGAGTGGGTTGCCATTCCCTTCTCCAGGGAATCTTCCCAACCCAGGGATCGAACCTGGGTCTCCTGTACCACAGGCAGATTCTATACCATCTGAGCCACCAAGGAAGCTAATATTAAAAAATTATTCATTGTTTATCTGAAATTCAAATTTCTTTCCTTTTCAATTTATTTATTTTTTAATTTAAAGATAATTGTTTTACAGAATTTTGTTGTTTTCGGTCAAACATCAACATGAATCAGCCAAACAGCCAATTTTTTTCTTCTGACCTTTCATTGTTAATGTACAGAGATTACAAAAGATTTCTGTCTATTAATTTTGAAACCTGCATCTCTACCAAATTCACGAATGACTACTAGTAGTTTTCTGGTAGAATCTTCTATGTATAGTATCATATCATTTGCAAATAGCAACTGTTTAACTTCTTTTCCAATTTGGATTCACCTGACTTCTTTTTCTTCTCTGATTGCTGTAGTTAGGACCTCAAAAACTATGTATGTTTAATACAAGTGATGAGAGTGGACATCCTTGTCCTGTTTCTGATCTTAGAATGCTTTCAACTTTTCACCATTGAAAATGATGCTAACTGTAGGTTTGTCATATATGACCTTTATTATGTTGAGGTATGTACTCTCTATGCCCACTTTCTGCAGAATTTTTATCATATGTGAGTGATCAATTTTGTCAAAAGCTTTTTCTGCACCTATTGAAATGATCACATGGATTGATTTGCAGATGTTGAAAAATCCTTGCATCAGTGGGATGAATCTCATTTTATCATGGTGTATGATCTCTTTAATTTATTGTTGGATAAGGAATGTCAGTATTTTGTTGAGGATTTCTGCATCTATGTTCAGCAGTGATATCAATTTCTAATTTTGTGTGTGTGTATGGTATCTTTGTCTGGTTTTGGTATCAGGATTATGATGGCCTCATAAAATGAGTTGGGAAGTTTCCCGTACTCTGAAAATTTTTGGAACATTTTCAGATGTTAACTCTTACCTAAAAGTTTTATAAGATTCACCTGTGAAGCCCTTGGGTCCTGGACTTTTGTTTGTTGGGCGGTTTTTAATCATGGTTTCAATTTCAGTGCTTGTGGTTGGTCTGTTCATATCTTCTGTTTCTTGCTGATACAGTCTAGGAAGACTGTGTCTTTTTAAGAATTTTTCCATTTTTTTTCCCAGATAGTCCATTTTATTGGCAAACAATGGTTCATTGTTATTTTTGTTGTTCAGTTGCTCAGTGGTGTACAACTCTTTGCAAACCCTTAGACTGCAGCACCCTAAGCTTCCCTGTCTTTCACCATATCCCAGAGTTTACTTAAACTCATGTCCATTGAGTCAGTGATTCCATTCAACCATCCCATCCTCTTTTTTTTTATTTTTTTTAATTTTATTTTTTAACTTTATAGTATTATATTGTTTTTGCCATATATCAACATGAATCCGCCACAGGTATTGGGTGTGAACCAATCCTGAGTGCTCCTCCCTCCTCCCTCCCTGTACCATCCCTCTGGGTCATCCCAGTGTACCAGCCCCAAGCATCCAGTATTGTGCATCGAACCTGGACTGGCAATTCATTTCATATATGATATTATACATGTTTCAATGCCATTATCCCAAATCTTCCCACCCTCCCCCTTTCCCACAAAGTCCAAAAGATTGTTCTATGCATCAGTGTCTCTTTTGCTGCCTCGCATACAGGGCTATTGTTACCATCTTTCTAAATTCCATATATATATATATATATGTTAGTACACTCTATTGGTGTTTTTCTTTCTGGCTTACTTCACTCTGTGTAATAGGCTCCAGTTTAATCCACCTCATTAGAGCTGATTCAAATGTATTCTTTTTAATGGCTGAGTAATACTCCAATGTGTAAATGTACCACAGCTTTCTTATCCATTCATCTGCTGATGGACATCTAGGTTGCTTCCAAGTCCTGGCTATTATAAACAGTGCTGTAATGAACATTGGGGTACATGTGTCTCTTTCAATTCTGGTTTCTTCAGTGTGTATGCTCACCAGTGGGATTGCTGGATCATAAGGCAGTTCTATTTCCAGTTTTTTAAGGAATCTCCACACTGTTCTCCATAGTGGCTGTACTAGTTTGCATCCCCACCAACACTCTCCAGAAAGCAGGAATAAAAGGAACATACCTCAACATAATAAAAGCTGTATATGACAAACCCACAGCAAACATTATCCTCAATGGTGAAAAATTAAAAGCATTTCTCCTAAAGTCAGGAACAAGACAAGGTTGCCCACTTTCACCATTACTATTCAACATAGTTTTGAAGTTTTGGCCACAGTGATCAGAGCAGAAAAATAAATAAAAGGAATCCAAATTGGAAAAGAAGTAAAACTCTCACTGTTTGCAGATGACATGATTCTCTACATAGAAAACCCTAAAGACTCCACCAGAATATACTAGAACTAATCAATGAATATAGTAAAGTTGCAAGATATAAAATCAACACACAGAAATCCCTTGCATTCCTATACATGAATAATGAGAAAATAGAAAGAGAAATTAAGGAAACAATTCCATTCACCATTGAAACCAAAAGAATAAAATAGGAATACAACTACCTAAAGAAACTAAAGACCTATATATAGAAAACTATAAAACACTGATGAAAGAAATCAAAGAGGACATTAATAGATGGAGAAATATACCATCCCATCCTCTATCATCTCCTTCTCCTCCTGCCTTCAGTCTTTCCCAGATCAGGGTGTTTTCTAATGAGTCAGCTCATCACATAACGGGGACAAAGTATTGGAGCTTCAGCATCAGTTCTTCCAATGAATATTAGGGATCATTTCCGTTAGGATTGACTGGTTTGATCTCCTTTCAGCCTAATGGACTCTCAAGAGATATCCCCAGCACCACAGTTTGAAGACATCAATTATTTGGCACTGAGCCTTTTGTATTGTCCAGCTCTCACATCTGTACATGACTACTGGAAAAATCATAGGTTTTACTATACTGACCTTTTTTTGACAAATTAATGTCTCTGCTTTTTAATATGCCACTTGTCATTGTTTTATTTCCAAAAAGCAAATGTCTTAATTTTACGGCTGCAGTCATTGTCCACAGTGATTTTTGATCCCAAGAAAATAGTCTGTCACTGTATCCACAGTTTCCCCATCTATTTTCCATGAAGTGAGGGATGAGATGCAATGATCTTACTTTTTTGAATGTTGAGTTTTATGCCAGCTTTTTCCCTTTCCTCTTTCACAACTTCATCAAGAGGCTCTTTAGTTTCTCTTCACTTGCTGCCATGAGGGTGGTGTCATCTGCATATCTGAGGTTTGAAGCCTTTGCCCTGCTTCATTATGTGTTCCAAGACCAAACCTGCCTGTTACTCCAGGTATCTCTTAACTTCCTACTTTTGCATTCCAGTCCCTATGATGAAAAGGACATCTTTCTGGGTGTTAGTTCCAGAAGGTCTTGTAGGTCTTCATAGAACTGTTCAGCTTCTTCAACTTCAGCTAAGTGATTGGAGCATAGACTTGGAAAACTGATATTGAATGGTTTGCCTTGGAAACAAATCTAGATCATTCTGTCATTTTTGAGATTTCAATCAAGTACTCCATTTTGGATTCTTTTTTTGACTATTAAGGCTACTCCATTTCTTCTAAGGGATTCTTGCCCATGGTAATAGATATAATGGTCATATGAATTAAATTCACCCATGGCAGTCCATTTTAGTTCACTGATTTCTAAAATGTCAGTGCTCATTCTTGCCATCTCACTTTGACCATTTCCAACTGAACTTGATACATGGACCTAATATTCCAGATTCCTAGGCAATATTGTTCTTTAAAGCATCAGACTTTGCTTTCACCACCTGACACATCCACAACTGGATGTCATGTCTGCTTTTGCTCAACATTTTCATTCCTTGTAGAGCTATTTCTCCACTCTTCTCCAGTAGCATATCCAATACCTACCAACCTGTGGAGATTTATCTTTCAGATTTATATCTATTTGCCTTTTCATACTATTCATGGGGTTCTCAAAGCAAAATGGTAAACGGGTTTGCCATTCCCTTCTCCAGTACTACTTTTTGTCAGAACTCTCCTCTGTGACCTGTCTATGGCCCAACACACCATGGCTCATAATTTAATTAATGTATTCAAAGCTGTGATCCATGTGATCATTTTGGTCTGTTTTCTGTTATTGTGGTTTTCATTCTGTCTGCCCTCTGATGGATAAGAATAAGAGGTTTGTGCAAGCTTCCTGATGGCAGGGGTCAGCAGTGGGAAAAACTTGGTCTTGCTCTGGTGGGCAGGGCCATGCTCAATAAATATTTAATCCAATTTTATGATAATAAGTGGTTTTGTGTTCCCTCCTCATAGGTTAGCCTAAGTCCAAATTATGTTAGGGGTAATGGCAACCTCCTCCAAAAGGACTTATGCCAGCGTATGCCTCCCAAGGCTGCTGCTGCTGGTGGCCCTGATTCCTTGAAAAGCTACTGTTGACACAGTCCTCCACTGGAGGCCCCCCAAAACTCACAGGCAGGTCTGGCTCAATCTTTTGTGGGGTTGTTGCTACTTTCTCCTGGTTCTTGATGCACACGAGGTTTTGTTTGTGCCCTCCAAGAGTCTCTGATTCCCCAGTCCTGTGGAAGGTCTGCAATCAAACCCCACTGACTGTCAAAGTCAGATTCCCTGGGGATTTTCAGTCCCTTTGATGGATCCCCAGGTTGGGAAGTTTAGTGTAAGACCCAGAACTTTTGCAACAGTGTAAGAACTTCTTTTGTCTAATTGTTCTTCAGCTTGTGGATCACCCACCTGGGGGACCTACAGAGACCTACTCAGGGCCTAATGGAGATCTCCTGCAAGACGGCTTATGCTACATGCCATGCCTCCCAGCACTGCTGTTGTCCTGTCCCTGTAGTAGCCACTGATCACCCATGTCTCCACAGGAGACTCTCAAATACTCAAAGGCAAAACTGGCTCAGTCTTTTGTGTGAGTCACACAAAAGACTTTTGTGCATGGCTTATTTCCCTTCATCCTGGTGTGCACAAGATTATGTTTGTGCCCTCAAGAGTTTCTGTTTGATATGAGATTTGATTTTAAACTGATTGTGCCCCTCCTCCTGTCTTGTTGTGGCTTTGTGGCCCCATGGACTGTAGCACATCAGCCTTCCCTGTCTTTCACCATCTTCTGGAGCTTGCTCAAACTCATGTCCACTGAGTCAGTGATGCCATCCAGCCATCTCACCCTCTGTTGTCCCCTTCTCCTACTGCCTTCAATGTTTCCCAGCATCAAGGTCTTTTCTAATGAGTCAGCTTTTTGTATCAGGTTAAAGTCAAAGAAATAGATCTAATATGGAGTCATAATTGACTCTCCCATGTTACACTGCCAGACTGACAGGAAGTCACACATTTCCAATGGTGTCCTTGTTGTTGTTGTTGCTCAGTTGCTCAGTCATGTCCAATACTTTGTGACCTCATGGACTACAGCTTGCCAGGCTTTATAGTCCTTCATTATCTCCCAGAGTTTGTTCAAATTCATGTACATTGACTCAATGATGCCATCCAACCATTCCATCTAAAGGTGCTCTCTTCTCCTCCTGCCTTCAGTTGTTCCAGCATCAGGGTCTTTTCCAATGAGTTAGCTCTTCACATCAGGTGACCAAAGGATTAGAACTTTAGCTTCAATACTGGTCCTTCCAATGAATACTTGGGATTGATTTCCTTTAGAATTGATGAGTTATATCTTCTTGCTGTCTATGGGACTTTCTTTTTTTAATTTAAATTTATTTACTTTAATTGAAGGCTAATTACTTAAGCATCTTCTTCAGCACTATAGTTTGAAAACATCAGTTCTTCAGTACTTAACCTTCTTTATGGTCCAACTCTCATATCCATACTTGACTACTGGGAAAACTATAGCTTTGGCTATACAGATATTAGTTGGCAAAGTGATGCCTCTGCTTTCTAATATTCTGTCTAGGTTTGTCATAGCTTTTTATTCCAAAAGACAAGTTTCTTTTAATTTCATGGCTACAGTTACCATCTGCAGTGATTTTGGAGTCCAATAAAATAAAGTCTGTCACTGTTTTCATTCCCCACGCACCCCACCCCCATCTATTTGCCATGAAGTGATGGACTGGATGCCATGATCTTAATTTTTGAGTGTTGAGTTTTAAGCCAGCTTTTTAACTCTGTTCTTTCACTTTCATCAAGAGGCTCTTTAGTTCCACTTCACTTTCTTCCATTAAGATGGTGCTATCTGCATATCTGAAGTTATCAATATTTCTCCCAGGGATCTTGAATCTAGCTTAAGCATCATCCAGCCCAGCTTTTTCCTTGATACACTCTGCATAGAAGTTAAATAAGCAGGGTGATAATATACAGCCTTTATATACTCTTTTCCTGATTTGAAACTGGTCCATTGTTCCATGTCTGGTTTTAACTGTTTCTTCTCATCTCTTTAGGAATCTTCAACAGTTTGTTGTGATCCACAGTCAAAAACTTTATCATCCTCCATAAAGCAGTATATTGTCACCATGTTTATTTAACTTATATGCAGAGTACATCATGAGAAATGCTGGACTGGAAGAAACACAAGCTGGAATCAAGATTGCCGGGAGAAATATCAATAACCTCAGATATGCAGATGATAGCACCCTTATGGCAGAAAGTGAAGAGGAACTAAAGAGCCTCTTGATGAAAGTGAAAGTGGAGAGTGAAAAGGTTGGCTTAAAGCTCAACATTCAGAAGACGAAGATCATGGCATCTGGTCCCATCACTACATGGGAGATAGATGGAGAAACAGTGGAAACAGTGTCAGATTTTATTTTTCTGGGCTCCAAAATCACTGCAGATGGTGACTGCAGCCATGAAATTAAAAGACACTTACTCCTTGGAAGGAAAGTTATGACCAACCTAGATAGCATATTCAAGAGCAGAGACATCACTTTGCCAACAAAGGTTCGCCTAGTCAAGGCTATGGTCTTTCCTGTGGTCATGTATGGATGTGAGAGCTGGACTGTGAAGAAGGCTGAGCGCCGAAAAATTGATGCTTTTGAACTGTGGTGTTGGAGAAGACTCTTGAGAGTCCCTTGGACTGCAAGGAGATCCAACGGGTCCATTCTGAAGGAGATCAGCCCTGAAATTTCTTTAGAAGGAATGATGCTAAAGCTGAAACTCCAGTATTTTGGCCACCTCATGCGAAGAGTTGACTCATTGGAGAAGACTCTGATGCTGGGAGGGATTGATGGCGGGAGGAGAAGGGGACGACAGAGGATGAGATGGCTGGATGGCATCACTGACTTGATGAATGTGAGTCTGAGTGAACTCCAAGAGCTGGTGATGGATAGGGAGACCTGGCGTGCTGCAGTTCATGGGGTCACAAAGACTCGGACACGACTGAGTGACTGATCTGATCTGATCTGATAAAGCAGTGAAAGTTGCTCAGTCATGTCTGGCTCTTCGTGAACCCATGTGCTGTAGCCTGCCATGCTACTCTGACCATGGAATTCTCCAGGCAAGAATACTGGACAGGGTACCCTTTCCCTTTTTCAGGGGATCTTCCCAACCCAGGAATCAAACCCAGGTCTCCCACATTGCAGGCATATTCTTTACCAACTAAGCCACCATGGAAGCCCATGGAAGCCCATGAATAAAGCAGAATACCATGTTTTTCTGGTATTCTCTTGCGTTTTCTATGAACCAACAGATGTTGGCAGTTTGGTCCCTCCCTTTTATAAATCCAGCTTGTACGTCTGGAAGTTATTGGTTCATGCACAATTGTCCTAGAAATAGGAAAAAAAAAATTATGGGGAAAGGCATGAATCTTTGAGTCCAAATGTTTCCTGTTGCTCATTATGTTTCATTAAAATAAAAATCCCAATATGTTCTGACCCCAGGATACTTCTGTTCTAAGGTAAATATGGACAAAAATCCCTCTTCTCCTAGGGAAAATAGAGCTGGGATAAAAATCAGGAATATAATCCCAAATTCCTCCTTCCCCAGTGAATAATCTACCTTATTATTTTTATGCCTTCATAAACAGCTTGACAAGGAAACCCTGGGCAGCAGGACCTCCCCTGTCTGTCTCCTCTCCTTCTGAGAGCCTATTCTGGCTTAAATAAATCCTCACTATAGTTTTTAATATCCCTGCTTCATCTCTGAATTATTTCACAATGAAGCAAGAACCTGAAAAGCCACCAAAATCAGTAGGCCACAAATCATATTTGGTTCAAAAATATATTTGATTTGGCAGGAAAACTTGTTTTGTTTTTAATCAACTCAATTATAAATATTAAAAACTGTTGAAACTCACAGGAAAAATTAAATTTCCTGCTTCACCTTGACAATTCAGATAACCTGAAAAATTGTTTCCATGATTATATCCCAACAGCCAATTGTAGCTCCTGGATTCTACTCCATTCAGACATACTTGTTACAGCTCCAGCCTTTTCCTATTGAATCTTTGATATTCATGAATATATTAGTGGAAGTTTAGATCACATGCTGACAGAGATGAAAATTTAAAGGATTTACTAGAAACATGGAGGAATTCTGCTATTTTTGTGGATTTTAGTAAACTTTACTTTAGCACATTTAAAAGGTAAAAGTGCATCATGGAACAAGAGATCAAATTGCCAACATTCATGGGATCATAAAAACAGCAAGAGAATTCCAGATAAAAAAATCTACTTCTGCTTCATTGACTACACTAAAGTCTTTGACTTTGTGGATCACAGCAAACAGTATAAAATTATTCAAGGGATGGGAATATCAGACCACCTTACCTGCCTCCTAAGAAATCTATATGCACATCAAGAACTGACAGAACTGGAACAATGGACTGGTTCAAAATTGGGAATGTAGTACTTCAAGGCTGTATATTGTCGCCTTGCTTATTTAACTTATATGCAGAGTGTTTCATGTGAAATGCCATACTGGATGAAACACAAGCTGGAATCAAGATTGCTGACAGAGATATCAATAACCTGAGATATGCAGATGTGGAGAAAGTGAAGAGGAACTAAAGAACTTCTTGATGAAGTTGAAAGAGGAGATTGGAAAAGCTGGCTTAAAACTCAACATTTAAAAAACTAAGATCATGACATCTAGTTCTATCACTTCATGGCAAATAGATGGGGAAACAATGAAAACAGTGAAAGGCTTTATTTGGGGGGGGCTCCATAATCACTGCAGATGGTGACTGCAGCCATGAAATTAAAATACAGCTATTCCTTGAAAGAAAAGCTATGACAAAACTAAACAACATATCAAAAACCAGAGACATTACTTTGCCAACACGTGTCTAGTCAAAGCTATTGTTTTCCCAGAAATCATTTACGGATGTGAGAGTTGGACCATAAAGAAAGCTGAGTGCCAAAGAATTTATGCTTTTGAACTGTGGTGTTAGAAAAGACTCTTGAGAGTCCCTTGAACAGCAAGGAGATCAAACCAGTCAATCCTAAAGGAAATCAGTCATGAATATTCATCGGAAGAATTGATGTTTCATCTGAAGCTACAATACTTCTGCCACCTAATGTGAAGAACTGACTCATTAGAAAAGACCCTGATGCTGAGAAAGTTTGAAGACAGGAGGAGAAGGGGATGACTGGATAAGAAATGGTTTGATGGCATCACTGGTTTGATGGACATAAGTTTAAGCTAACTCCAGGAGTTGGTGATGGACAGCGAACCCTGGCATGCTACAATGTACAGGGTCTCAAAGAGTTGGACATGACTGAGTAACTGAACTGAAGTGAACTGAACTAAACATCATGGTATTTTGTTAGTCTGTTAAATCTAGAGCTAACATACATGACTGCTGTGTATCCAAACTTCACCAAGCTAATAGTGAACACTCAAATTCAGGGAGACAGAAGAATATGAAGAGGTACTATGGGCACATGGAAGAATTTTCTGATATAGAAGAAACTTGAATTCTTCTTTCCACTAAAATATTTCCTCTTGCACCACTTGCCTTAGAACATATTTTAGGGGAGTAAAATTTGCTACCAAAAATATCTCTTTGGTATGTGGGTTATTTATATCTTAAAAGTGTCAAAACTCCAAAGACTTGGGAAGAAATTTGACTTTGCCTCTAACTACCTAAAAAATTTTTAGATAGAGAGCCTGTTGTCAGAATAGAGTTCTCACCACAGATACATGCAAGGTATATGAACTAGATGTTTTTGGGAAAATTCAGCCGGATGTAACGATCAGAGTCCATGCTGTGTTCCATGGTCTCTGAGTGGACCAGGAAACATGCTTACCAAATCTTTGCTTTCCCATCTACATATGAATTGTCTTCTTCCCCTTTGAACTCCCAAAGCCCTATTCCCAAAATCATCTTTTGTCTTCAGCTAAAGATCATATTTAAGGTAAGAGTTTCAACCATTTTGGCAAGTTATCTCATTTTCCTGGGTCTCTTCCATGTGTATATGTTATGAAAATTTAAATAGCTTTTTTCTCCTGTTAATTTTTCTCATGTCAGTTTATTATAATAGCTAGAAGGACCTATGAGTAAAAAGAAAATTTTCTTCTTCCCAGGCATTAGCAATATGCTTCCATGCCTTCATCCCTATCTATGCTAAAACATCATCCATTAGGCTTCAGCTTCGGGGAGATTAGATTAGCTCTGCATCTCCATCTCAGTTTATTATTTCTAAGCAAAGGCAATAGAGATATCCAAGCAATTAAACCTCCAAAATGATTAGAGACATGCTTCCAAGAAAGTAAAAATCACAGACAACAGTCAAATTCAAAGTTTGTTATCTGCTTGAACAACAATAGCAATGAAATGTCTGATTTTAATTGCTAGTTTATTTTATATGCAGAAATTTAAAACATAATTTGCTTATTATTCTATGGAAATTTAATTTCAGAGAGATTCCTAACCTGTTACAAGGCTCTTATATGTATACAACTAAGCTGCTAAGTCACTTCAGTCGTGTCTGACTCTGTGCGACCCCACAGACGGCAGCCCACCAGGCTCCCCCATCCCTGGAATTCTCCAGGCAAGAACACTGAAGTGGGTTGCCATTTCCTTCTCCAATACATGAAAGTGAAAAGTGAAACTGAAGTCGCTCAGTCGTGTCCGACTCTTAGCGACCCCATGGATTGCAGCCTACCAGGCTCCTCCATCCATGGGATTTTCCAGGCAAGAGTACTGGAGTGGGGTGCCATCGCCTTCTCCAGTATACAACCATGCTGCTGCTGCTAGGTCGCTTCAGTCGTGTCCGACTCTGTGCGACCCCATAGAGGGCAGCCCTCCAGGCTCCCCCTTCCCTGGGATTCTCCAGGCAAGAACACTGGAGTGCGTTGCCATTTTCTTCTCCAATACATGAAAGTGAAAAGTGAAAGTGAAGTCACTCAGTCGAGTCCGACTCTTAGGGACTCCATGGACTGCAGCCCTTAAGGCTCCTCCATCCATGGGACTTTCCATGCAAGAGTACTGGAGTGGGGTGCAATTGCCTTCTCCTGTATACAACCATATGCAGCCTCAAAATTTTCTGAAGCCTGTGTTGCTGGTCAACTCCTATCAGGCAGAACTAGATTTTTCTACACTTATGGACAGAGAATTTGCTATTAATATATGATCAGTGAAGCAAATCGTTGCTTTTTTCCAATTTCAGATAAGTCTTAAGGACTGACATAAATTAGTGACAATTATATATACTATTTCTATATTTTTCAAACTAGGCTATGTTTAGACACAGATATTCTAGGAATATCGGTGACTTCACTAAAAAAAGCTCATTTCTCACTCAAATAAAGCCCAAAGCAGATCTGAACAAAGCTTCCAGTTGATAGCTCAAACTCTCACCTCTATATGGACGTACACAATCACAACCACTGTGGACTGAGAATGTATCCTTGGTTAGAAAACACTATTGTCCTGAACTTGCATACATGATTTTGTCAACTGAAAAAAAAAAATCTATGGAGACTTGGGGGAGTGCTTTGAAGAGGTAAGGAGGAGCCAGCATATATAGAAGTTTTGTAAAAAGGACAAGGTTGTTAGAATATCAAAAGATTACTATTAAAGAAACCAAATATCTCAAGTTAATTATGTTAGCACTTTTCTATGTATGGGAAGATGCAAGACTCTGGGATCACTGAAATCATTACTTTGATGTGTACCTTATCTATTTAGGACCAGTACCCTCTTATTTTCCATCTTGAGTCTCCTTGGGTTGCATTGCTGGGGACAGCTGCAATGGCTGATGGCTTGATGGTGGGCGTCCTGTTTGTTTATATTGAGTTCCCTCAGGGGTCACCATCAGGCTGATTATAGTAGCTTATGTCTTGATGGCTGAAACATCTTGTTTACTGAAAAGACATGTGATATTCTTAGTCCACAATTTAACATTGCAATTCATTGGCAAAGCAATTCACATCCTCATGCCTACCTTTAAAGAAGACAGTGAAGTGCAATCCCATTTTTATGCCAAGAAGGAAAATATGTGCTTGGTGAAGAGCAATAACTGACACTATTCCCTTTTCTTATTGCTAAATAGATGTTTTCATTGTTGTTTAACTTGTTTTTCTCTAAGCCATGAATATTTTGCTATTATAATAGAACAATCAGTTTGGTGGATTATATAATAGGGGAAAGGCTAAATCAGAAATTATATTCAAATCCAGATAGTTGAATCTAAGTAGCACCCTGAGATCCTAAGATTTAGAACTCAATTTTGTGGGGTAAAGGAGGGTTGCTCAATAGGGACATGATATCAGTTACCTTCAGTTGCTCAGTCATGTCCGACTCTTTGTGACCCTATGAATTGCAGCACGCCAGGCCTCCCTGTCCATCACCAACTCCCGGAGTTCACTCAAACTCACATCCATCAAGTTGGTGATGCCATCCAGCCATCTCATCCTCTGTTGTCCCCTTCTCCTCCTGTGCCCAATCCCTCCCAGCATCAGAGTCTTCTCCAATGAGTCAACTCTTGGCATGAGGTGGCCAAAGTACTGGAGTTTCAGCTTTAGATCATTCCCCCCAAGACCACCCAGGACTTGTCTCCTTTAGAATGAACTGGTTGGATCTCCTTGCAGCCCAAGGAACTCTCAGGAGTCTTCTCCAACACCACAGTTCAAAAGCATCAATTCTTCAGTGCTCAGCTTTCTTCACAGTCCAACTCTCACACCCATAAATGACTACTGGAAAAATCATAGCCTTGACTAGATGAACCTTTGTTGGCAAAGTAATATCTCTGCTTTTCAATATGCTATCTAGGTTGGTCATAATTTTCCTTCCAAGGAGTAAGCGTCTTTTAACTTCATGGCTGCAATCACCATCTGCAGTGATTTTGGAGCCCAGAAAATTAAAGTCTGACACTGTTTCCACCGTTTCCCCATCTATTTCCCATGAAGTGATGGAACCAGATGCCATGATCTTCATTTTCTGAATGTTCAGCTTTAAGCCAACTTTTTCACTCTCCTCTTTCGCTTGCATCAAGACGCTTTTTAGTTCCTCTTCATTTTCACCGCCTTAAGGGTGGTGTCATCTGCATATCTGAGGTTACTGATATTTCTCCCGGCAATCTTGATTCCAGCTTGAACTTCTTCCAGCCCAGCATTTCTCATGATGTACTCTGCATATAAGTTAAATAAGCAGGGTGACAATATACAGCCTTAACGTACTCCTTTTCCTATTTGGAACCAGTCTGTTGTTCCATGTCCAGTTCTAACTTTCCTTCTTGACCTGCATATAGGTTTCTCAAAAGGCAAGTCAGGTGGTCTGGTATTCCTATCTCTTTCAGAATTTTCCACAGTTTATTGTGATCCACACAGTCAAAGGCTTTGGCAGAGTCAATAAAGCAGAAATAGATGCTTTTCTGGAACTCTCTTCCAGCACTCTAAGATCCTAAGATTTAGAACTCAATTTTGTGGGGTAAAGGAGAGTTTCTCAAGAGGGAGATGATATATGTATATATAATTATTACCAATTTGCATGCTCCAAAATCACTGCAGATGGTGATTGCAGCCATGAAATTAAAACACGTTTACTTCTTGGAAGAAAAGTTATGACCAACCTCAATAGCATCTTAAAAAGTAGAGACATTACTTTGCCAACGAAGGTCCTTCTAGTCAAGGCTATGGTTTTTCCAGTGGTCATGTTTGGATGTGAGAGTTGGACTGTGAAGAAAGCTGAGCACTGAAGAATTGATGCTTTTGAACTGTGGTGTTGGAGAAGACTCTTGAGAGTCCCTTGGACTTCAAGGAGATCCAACAAGTCCATTTTAAAGGAGATCAGTCCTGGGTGTTTATTGAAAAGACTGATGCTAAAGCTGAAACTCCAATACTTTGGCCACCTCATGTGAAGAGTTGACTCATTGGAAAAGACTTTGATGTTGGGAGGGATTCGGGACAGGAGGAGAAGGGGATGATAGAGGATGAGATGGCTGGATGGCATCACCAACTTGATGGACATGATTTTGGGTATTGGTGATAGACAGGGATAACTGGCATGCTGTGATTCATGGGGTTGCAAAGAGTCGGACACAACTGAGCGACTGAACTGAACTGAACTGAAGTGATGGTAAGAAAAAAAAACAACATAATATTTTTAAGCAATTCCCCCAGAATTAAAAAAACAAAAAAAAACAAGGAATCCAACTTTGAAAACTTGCAATAACTTTGGTTCTTGCCTTTGAATAATTTTTTGTTTTATGTCTCATGGTACTATTATTTTAGATGTATGAATTCATAGCATTGCATGCATGTGCAGAGAGGTATGTATGTGAAGGCTAAGAGAAGGGGTGAAATGTAAAAGAGACAAATACTTTTTTTTAATTCTCTCTCTCTCTTTTTTTTTTTTTTTGGTCTAATATCTTTCCTTTTAATCAAGGAAGAAAGGGAAAGCAATTGCAATTAGCCACCTGAACAGACTATGCTGCTGCTGCTGCTGTCACTTCAGTCATGTCTGACTCTGTGCGACCCCATAGATGGCAGCCCTCTAGGCTCCCCCATCCCTGGGATTCTCCAGGCAAGAACACTGGAGTGGGTTGCCCTTTCCTTCACCAATGCATGAAAGTGAAAAGTGAAAGTGAGGTTGCTCAGTCATGTCCGACTCTTTGCAACTCCATGGACTGCAGCCTACCAGGCTCCTCAATTCATGTGATTTTCCAGGCAAGAATACTGGAGTGGGGTGCCATTGCCTTCTTCGACTATAGTTATGTATATATTATAAGATTGTCTTCAACAATCAGAGGGCACCATTCTTCTGACAACTTTTAGGCAAGTTTTTCAGATTAAATCCAAAAGGAGCTATTAAATTACCTTTCTCCTAATTGATGTGTAAGCTTTTTCCAAAAAAAGAAACCTTCTGTTATGCTGAGGTTACTGGTGCCCCTCAATCAGGCATGTGAATAATACTCCAATAGGAGAAAATGTGTTGACTACATCAATGGAAGCTGAACTAAGAAGCCTGAGAAGGAAAAGGGTAAATAGCAGAAGACAGTCCAAAGTCCTAAGCTCAGTTATACATTTTTGGGGCCCAAGTGTGTGCATGTGTGTGTGTGTGCTAAGTCACTTTAGTCGTGTCCAATTCTTTGTGACCTTATGGACTGCAGCCGTCCAGGATCTTCTGTCCATGGGATTCTCCAGGCAAGAATATTAAGTAGGTTGTCATGCCCTCTTTCAGGGGATCTTCCAGATCCAGTGATTGAACCCATGTCCCCTGTACTGCAGGCAGATTCTTTACCACTCAGTAATTAGGGAAACCTGGAGTTCAGTCATTATTTGAGGCACAAGCTCAAAATGTGTCTCAATGGCATATTAATTATTTTTAATTCAATTTATGTAAGCAATGGCCATTGGATGTTAGCTCTAGAAGGTCTTATAGCTCTTCATAGAACCATTCAGCTTCAGCTTCTTCAGCATAACTGGTCGGGGCACAGACTTGGATTACCATGATAGTAAATCGTTTGCCTTGGAAGTGAACAGAGATCATTCTGTCATTTTTGAGACTGCATCCAAGTACTGCATTTCAGATTCTTTTGTTGACTATGAAGGCTACTCCATTTCTTTTAAGGGATTCTTGCCCACAGTAGTAGATATCATGGCCATCTGAGTTAAATTCACCCATTCCAGCCCATCTTAGCTTGCTGACTCCTAAAATGTAGACATTCACTCTTGCCATCTCCTGTTTGACCACTTCCAATTTGTCTTGATTCGTGGATCTAACATTCCAAGTTCCTATGCAATATTGCTCCTTACAGCATCGGGTTTTGCTTTTATCACTGTGGTGTTGGAGAAGACTCTTGAGAGTTCCTTGGATTTCAAGAAGATTCACCCAGTCCATCCTAAAGGAAATCAGTCCTGAATATTAATTGGAAGGACTGATGCTGAAGCTGAAACTTCAATACTTTTGGCCACCTGATGTGAAGAACTGACTCATTTGAAAAGACCCTAATGCTGGGAAAGATTGAAGGTGAGATGAGAAGGGGACAACAGAGGATGAGATGGTTGGATGGCATCACCAACTCAATTGACATGATTTTGAGTAAACTCTATGAGTTGGTCATGGACAGGGAGGCCTGGCGTGCTGCAGTCCATGGGGTCACAAAGAATCAGACAGACTGAGCGACTGAACTGAACTGAATGGCCATTGCAAGAAGGACACTCTTGACTTCCTTTCCTGTCTTGCTGAAAGTTGGGGCGGGGGGATGCCTTGTAAAAGGTGCACTCCCTGCATCTGAAGATACAAGGAAACTTCATCACACAAAATAAGGAACTTAGTCCCAAAAAGCCTATATAAACAAATTTTGTTACACCATACCAAGCCCAAGCTCTGTTTAGATTCTTCTCCAATTGCCCCTCCAAACCTAAATTTCTTTAGCCTGTCAATTCTTCACAAATATATCATTTCTTTATCTAAAAACTATAAAAATTATCTGCTCTTGCCAGATCTTACATCTCATTTCTATGGGACCTGAGTGTGTATGAATTAAAATTTGTTTCTCTTTCTCCTGTTAGTCTTTTACATTAATTTCAATATTAATCTAGCCACAAAAATGTAAAAAGGATAGAGGAAAAAATTTCCCCCGGCTCAACAACCTAAACTATATATATATCTGAAATAATCAAAAATGCATATAGTATAATCTCAAAATGCTTAAATTCGGGGAAGACACCCTTAATAACCCCACAAGGCCATAATAACCCACACCCTTAATAACCCCACAATTCCATGCAATTGGAATTAAGTGGTTTTACTGACAGAGTGGAGACAACAGTGCTGTTATCATGCATAGCTATGATCTGCTAAATATTTTTAATGTAGCTTTACATCAAACAACACAGCAGATTAAATAAAAGAGGACATTTTAACTTTATCTGGGAGACAACAAAATTACTGAAAGAAAAAAGGTATGCAGTAATGTCACTCTTCCTATTCAAAGAGGGAACAACCACAATAATAGCCACTATAAAATAATTTTATACTTTAGAATAAAGTAAACCTAAAAATAAAAAGCATGCACAAACATGACAAATATGAAGGCCATGAAACCAATAATTTTGTATGGAGCCCAAAAAAAATGTAACAGAAACAAGAGTCAAAAAGTCAAAAAAAAAAAAAAAAAAAAAAAGTGTAAGTTGCCTTACTCACTACATTGAAAAAACTAATTTTAAAATTGAGTTAACTACTGACACATTTCAAAATAAAAACCAACAACTTAAAAATTAATTGAGTTTTAGTTTATAATATTGAGTTTATAATAATTTACATTCTTATACAAGCATTTAAGTCTGAAAAATAAGATTTCTATTAAAAAAGAACTTAAAACTACCCAAATAGTGGGCAGTTTTACAAAATATCTCTATGCAATAGCTAATAGGCTTATGAAAAAGGTTTTACTTACTAATAATGCTGGTTACTGTATTTATCACTGACTTAGAAAAATGTATCTACCTACTAGTTATCTTTGCAAAACTATACAAACACATATGACTGATGATGTGGGCAGAACGTAATTATTAAACTTAAAAAAAAAAATTATGGAGGGCCTCTACATATTTTGCCAATTGAATCTTAATAATGCTCTTGGTTCATATGACTAAATCAGATAACTGAGGGTGGTAAGCAGAGTGAAGCTGTTGTCAAACTGGCTAACATAACACACCTAGAGTACCTACTCAGTAAAATGAGTTTCTCAATCATCATGAAGTTTGAGAGAAGTTCTCTAGTTAGAAGTAATTTTTTTTTCAAGAAGGCTTAAGTCACAGAAGATGCAGCAGCCTATGAGCAAGGGAAAGATTAAGTCCAATGTGAAAACACACAGAAGATGGCTAAATATATTTATATCCATAATATAGAGGAAGTTGTATGAAATCGATTTGCCAGACCTCATTTTTAATTTTTTTTTTTCTTTTTGTCCACTGAGCTTCCCTGGTGGCTCAGATGATAAAGAATATTCCTGGGAGTGCAGCCCTAAGATTCTGGAAGAATAGAATGGGGAGACCACTTTCTCCTATTTTTAAAGCAAATTTCATATATTTTTAATATAATTTTTGTGATTTTTTTAATATTGTATTTTTTTTATATTGTATTTTTGAGAGTTTAACCTCTACTCTAGATTTTTAATCTTTGCTTTTTGGTATTTGTTATTAATTTTATACCTTTAAGAATCCAATATTCAGCACCCATATTTTACTTAGGAGTATGATTACTGGCTTGACTGCCCTCTCCCCCTTTTGACTCTCCTTTTTATCCCCCAGGTCACCTCTATCTCCTCCCTCCCCCTTCTCTTCGCACCCAACTCTATGAATCTATTTGGGTACTCCAGGCTGTGGAGAACACTTAAGGAACTGATTACTGGCTAGATATGTCTCTCTCCTTTTGATTCCCCCTCTTCTCCTGGTCACCTCTATCTCCCTCCTCCCTCTTCTCTTCTCCATGTAACTCTGTGAACCTCTCTGAATGTCCCTCACCATGCCGAATCTTTTCTCCATTAACCTAGATGTTTTATCATTGGTGCAGTACAGAGGGAGAAGTCTTGGAGCTACTATAATCATAACACTGAAAACCAGAGGCTGGATGCTTAAATACAAAATTTGAGAACACCAGAAAACTCCTGACTCCAGGGAACATTAATTGACAAGAGCTCATCCAAAAGCCTCGATACCTATACTAAAACCAAGCTCACCCAAGACCCAACAAACTCCAGAGCAAGGCATACCATGCTAATTCTCCAGCAATGCAGGAACATAGCCCTGAGCATTAATACATAGGCTGCCCAAAGTCACACCAAATGCATAGACACTTCAAAACTCACTACTGGACACTTCATTGCACTCCAGAGAGAAGAGATCCAGCTCCACCCACCAGAACACCAAAGCAAGCTTCCCTAATCAGGAAACCTTGACAAACCACTCATCCAATCCCACCCACAGGGAACAACCTCCACAATAAATAGGAACCACAAATTTCCAGCATACAGAAAGGCCACCCCAAACACAGCAATCTAAACAAGATGAAAAGGCAGAGAAATATTGAGCAGGTAAAGGAACATGATAAGTTCCCACCAAACCAAACAAAAGAGGAAGAGATAGGGAGTCTACCTTAAAAAAAAAAAAAAAGTCAGAATAATGATAGTAAAAATGATCCAATATCTTGAAAACAAAATGGAGTTACAGGTAGTCTGGAGACAAGGATTGAGAAGATGAAAGAAATATTTAACAAAGATTGAGAAGGAAAAACAAACAAAAAGTCATGATGTATGGCAAAACCAATACAATATTATACAGTAATTAACTTCCAATTAAAGTAAATAATTTATATTAAAAAATAGAAAAAAATAATAAAATTTTTAAAAGTCAATAAATAATGAGCAATGCAATAACTGAGATCAAAAGCACTCTCAAGGCTTTTGTACTGTTGGAGGGAACCAACAGTACAATAACTGAGGCAGAAAATAGGATAAGTGAGGTGGAAGATAGAATTCTGGAAATAAATGAAGCAGAGAGGAAAAGAGAAAAAAATAATTAAAAGAAATGAGGACAACCTCAGAGATCATGAAAAGAGACAAACAAGGAAACTACATAATGATCAAAGAGTTAATCCAAGAAGAAGATATAACAATTATAAATATATATGCACCCAACATAGGAGCAATATGTAAGACAAATGTTAACAGGTGTGAAAGGGGAAATCAACAGTAACACAGTAATAGTGGGAGACTTTAATACCCAACTCACACCTATGGATAGATCAACTAAACTGAAAATTAGCAAGGAAACACAAACTTTAAATGATACAATGGACCAGTTAGACCTAATTGATGTCTATAGGACATTTCACTCCAAAGCAATGAATTTCATCTTTTTTCTCAAGTGTACACAGAACATTCTCCAGGATAGAGAGAATGTTCCAAATGTACCAAATGTACCAAATCTAGCCTTGGTAAATTCAAGAAAATTGAAATCATTCCAGGAATCTTTTCTGATCACAATTTGGTAAGATTAGTTATCAACAACAGGAAAAAAAAAAAAACTATTAAAAATGCAAACATATGGAGGCTAAACAACACGTTTCTGAATCTGACAAATCATAGAAGAAATCAAAATATGCATAGAAACGAATGAACATGAAAACATAGCAACCCAAAACCTTTGGGACTCAGTAAAAGCAGTGCTAAGGGGAAGGTTCATAGCAATAGAAGCTTACCTCAAGAAACAAGAGAAAAGTCAAATAAATAACCTAACTCTACACCTAAAGCAACTAGAAAAGGAAGAAATGAAGAACCCCGAGGTTAGTAGAAGAAAGGAAATCATAAAAATTAAGGCATAAATAAATGAAAAAGAAACAAAGGAGACCATAGCAAAAATCAACAAAGCTAAAAGCTGGTTCTTTGAGAAGATAAACAAAATAGGCAAACCATTAACCAGAGTCATCAAGAAAAAAAGAGAGAAGAATCAAATCAACAAGATTAGAAATGAAAATGGAGAAATCACAACAGACAACACAGAAATACAAAGGATCATAAGAGACTACTATCAGCAACTATATGCCAATAAAATGGACAACTTGGAGGAAATGGAAAAATGCTTAGAAAAGTATAACTTTCCAAAACTGATCCAGGAAGAAATAGAAAATCTTAACAGAATCATCACAAGCATGGAAATTTAAACTGTAATTAGAAATCTTCCAGCAAACAAAAGCCCAGGACCAGAAGGCTTCACAGCTGAATTCTACCAAAAATTTAAAGAGCTAACAACTATCCTACTCAAACTCTTCCAGTAAATTGCAGAGAAAGGTAAACTTCCAAATTCATTCTATGAGGTCATCATCACCCTAATACCAAAATCAGACAAAGATGCCACAAAAAAAGAAAACTACAGGCAAATATCACTGATGAAAATAGATGCAAACATCCTTAACAAAATTCTAGCAAATAGAATCCAACAACATATTAAAAAGAGCATACATCATGACCAAGTGGGTTTTACCCCAGGGATGCAAGGATTCTTCAATATTCGCAAAGCAATCAATATGATACACCACATTAACACATTTAAAAATAAAACCATATGATTATCTCAATAGATGCAGAGAAAGCCTTTGACAAAAGTCAACATCCATTTATGATAAAAACCCTCCAAAAAGCAGGAATAGAAAGAACATACATCAACATAATAAAAGCCATATATGATAACCCACAGCAAACAATATCCTAAGCATTTCTTCTAAAGTCAGGAACAAGACGAGGGTGCCCACTCACCACTACTGTTCATCATAGTTTGGAAGTTTTAGCCATAGCAATCAGAGAATAAAAATAAGTAAAAGGAATCTAGATCGGAAATGAAGTAAAACTCTCACTGTTTGCAGATGACATGATCTTCTACATAGAAAACCCTAAAAAATCCACCAGAAACTTACTAGAGTTAATCAATGAATACAATAAAGTTTCAGGATATAAAATTAACACACAGAAATCCCTGCATTCCTATACACTAACAATCAGATCAGATCAGATCAGATCAGTCACTCAGTCGTGTCCGACTCTTTGCGACCCCATGAATCACAGCACGCCAGGCCTCCCTGTCCATCACCAAGTCCTGGAGGCTACTGAGACTCACATCCATCGAGTCAGTGATGCCATCCAGCCATCTCATCCTCTGTTGTTCCCTTCTCCTCTTGCCCTCAATCCCTCCCAGAATCAGAGTCTTTTCCAATGAGTCAACTCTTCGCATGAGGTGGTCAAAATACTGGAGTTTCAGCTTTAGCATTTCCTTCCAAAGAAATCCCAGGGCTGATCTCCTTCAAAATGGACTGGTTGGATCTCTTTGCAGTCCAAGGGACTCTCAAGAGTCTGCTCCAACATCACAGTTCAAAAGCATCAATTCTTTGGCACTCAGCCTTCTTCACAGTCCAGCTCTCACATCCATACATGACCACAGGAAAGACCATAGCCTTGACTAGGCGAACCTTTGTTGGCAAAGTAATGTCTCTACTTTTGAATATGCTATCTAGGTTGGTCATAACTTTCCTTCCAAGGAGTAAGCATCTTTTAATTTCATGACTGCAGTCACCATCTGTAGTGATTTTGGAGCCCAGAAAAATAAAGTCTGACACTGTTTTCACTGTTTCCCCATCTATTTCCCATGAAGTGATGGGACCAGATGCCATGATCTTCGTTTTCTGAATGTTGAGCTTGAAGCCAACTTTTTCACTCTCCACTTTCACCTTCATCAAGAGGCTTTTGAGTTCCTCTTCACTTTCTGCCATAAGGGTGGTGTCATCTGCATATCTGAGGTTATTGATATTTCTCCCAGCAATCTTGATTCCAACTTGTACTTCTTCCAGTCCTGCGTTTCTCATGATGTACTCTGCATATAAGTTAAATAAACAGGGTGACAATATACAGCCTTGTCATACTCCTTTTCCTATTTGGAACCAGTCTGTTGTTCCATGTCCAGTTCTAACTGTTGCTTCCTGACCTGCATACAGGTTTCTCACTAACAATGAGAAAACATAAAGAGAAATTAGGGAAAAAATTCCATTCACCATTGAAATGAAAAGAATAAAATACTTGGAATAAATCTACCTAAAGAAACAAGAGACTTATATATAAAAACTATAAAACACTGCTGAAAGAAATCAAACATGACACAAACAGATGGAAAAATATACCATGTTCATGGATCGAAAGAATCAATATAGTGAAAATGAGTATACTACCAAAATTGATCTATAGATTCAATGAAATCCCTATCAAGCTACCAATTGTTATTTTTCATAGAAACAAAGCATATAATTTCACAATATGTATGGAAATACAAAAAAAAAAAAAAAGAATCCTTGAATAATCAAAGCAATTTTGAGAAAGAAGAATGGAACTGGAAGAATCAAACTGTTTGACTTCAGACTAAACTCCAAAGCTTCAGTCATCAAGACAGTATGGTACTGGCACAAAGACAGAAATATAGATCAGTGGAACAAAATAGAAAGCCCAAAGATAAATCCATGAATCTATGGACACCTTAACTTTGACAAAGGAGGCAAGAATATATGATGGAGAAAGGACAACCTCTTTAACAAATGGTGCAGAGAAAAGGAAGCCCCTAGTACAGCCACTATGGAGAACAGTGTGAAGATTCCTTAAAAAACTGGAAATAGAACTGCCATACAACCCAGAAATCCCACTGCTGGTCATATGTGCCGAGGTAACCAGAATTGAAAAAGACATGTGTACCCCAATGTTCATAACTTGCACTGTTTACAATAGCTAGGACATGGAAACAACCTAGATGTCCATCAGCAGACTAATGGATAAGAAAGCTGTGGTATACATACACAATGGAATATTACTCAGCTATTACAAAGAACACATTTGAATCAGTTTTAATGAGGTGGATGAAAGTGGATCCTATTATACAGAGTGAAGTAAGTCAGAAAGAAAAACACCAATCCAGTATATTAACATATATATATGGAATTTGGAAAGATGGTAACAATGACCCTATATGCAAGACAGCAAAAGAGACACAGATACACGGAACAGACTTTTGGACTCTGTTGGATAAGGCGAGCGTGTGATGATTTGAGAGAATAGCACTGAAACATGTATATTACCATATGAGAAATAGATCACTAGTCCAGGTTTGATGCATGAAACAGGGCACTCAAAGCTGGTGTGCTTGGATGACCCTGAGGGATGGGATGGGGACGGAAGTGGGAGCTGAGTTCAGAATGGGGGACACATGTACATCCATGGTTGATTCATATAAGTGTATGGCAAAAGACACTACAATATTGTAAAGTAATTAGCCTCCAATTAAAATAAATTAATCTAAAAAAGAGAGAGAGAGAAAAAAAATCTAGACTTTCTAATTCAAGATGGTGGACTAGAAGGAAGTGCACTTATCTCCACCTGTGAGGGCACCAAAATCACAACTAGCTGTTAAACAACCATCCAGAGGAAGACGCTGGTACTTACCCCCCCACCCCCCACCCCCCAAAAAAAAGACCCCATGTAGAAAGACAAAGAAGAAGCCAGAGTGAGACAATAGGTGGAGCACAGGAATGATAAAATAAAATCCCATACCCGCTAGGTGGGTGATCCACAAGCAACCCCACATCAGGCTTCCCAGCCTAGGGACCCAACAACAGTACTGGGAATCCCCAGGGAATCTGACCTTGAAGCTCAGCAAGATTTGATTACAAGACTTCCACAGACTGGGGGAAGCAGTGACTCTAGGCTTGAAGGGCACAAACAAAATCTTGCAAAACCAAGACTCAGAAGAAAGGAGCAGTGAGTCCACAGGAAACTGAACCAAAACTACCTGCTAGTGTTGGAGCGTCTCCTATGGAGGTGTGGGTCAGCAGGGGCTCATTGCAGGGATGAGGGAACTGGAAACAACTGTCTGAGAAGTTCCCTTTTAGTATAAACAGTCTTGGAGGTCACCATTAACCAGACCATAGAGCTCGTAGATCCTAGGGCCAAAATACTACTAAGAAGGGAGCTCAAATTCACCCATCAGCAAATAATTGGATTAAAGCTTTCCTGAGCAAAGCCTAGACCAATACCAGACCACCTTACCTGCCTCCTAAGAAATCTGTATGCAGGGAAAGAAGAAACAGTTAAAACACGACAGGAAAAATGGACTGGTTCCAAATTTGGAAAAGAGTATGTCAAGGCTATATAGTGTCACCTTACTTATTTAACTTATATGCAGAGTCCATCATGTGAAATGCCGGGCTGGATGAAGCAAAAGCTGAAATCAAGACTGCAGGGGGAAATGTAAATAACCTCAGATAAGGTAACACCACCCTTATCACAGAAAGTGAAGAACTGAATAGCCTCTTAATAAAAGTGAAAGAAGACAGTGAAAAATCTGGCTTAAAATGCAACATTCAGAAAACTAAGATCATGGTACCTGGTCCCATCACTTCATGGCAAATAGATGGGGAAACCCTGAAAACAGTGAGAGGCTTTATTTTCTTAGGCTCCAAAATCACTGCAGATGGTGACTGAAGCCATAAAATTAAAAGATATTTGCTCTTTGGAAGAAGAGCTATGACAAACCTAGACAGCACACTGAAAAGCAAAGATGTTCCTTCGCTAACAAATGTTCATTTAGTCAAATCTATGGCTTTTCCAGTAGTCATGTATGGATATGAGAGTTGGACCATAAGGAAAGCTGAACACCAAAAAATTGATGCTTTCGAACTGTGGTATTGGAGAAGACTCTTAAGAATCCCTTGGACTGGGAGGAGATCCAACCAGTCCATCCTAAAGGAATTCCGTCCTGAATATTCATTGAAAGGACTGATGCTGAAGCCGAAGTTCCAATACTTCGGCCACCTAATGAGAATAACTGACACATTGGAAAAGACTCTGATGCTGGGAAAGATTGAAGGCAGAAGGAGTAAGGGACAGCAGAGGATGAGATGGTTGGATGGTGTCAATAACTCAATGAATATGAGTTTGAGAAAGCTCCTGGAATTGGTGATGGACAGGGAAGCTTGGTGTGCTGCAGTCCAACAAAGAGTTGGACAAGACTGAGTGACTGAACCGAACTGAGCAAGGCCCTTCTCACCAGAGCAAACCCCAGTTTTTCCCATCACCATTTCCTCTTACTAGGAAGCTTACACAAGCCTCTTAACCTCTTCCATCAGAGGGAAAACCAAAGAAATAAGAATCACAGTCCCACAGGGACTAAAACAAAAGCACATTACATAACTTAATCTGAATGAAAAATTAGAAATTTATGTCCCAGATGAAAGGAGAAAATAAAAACAAAGAAAAACAACTAAATGGAGTGGAGATAGGCAGCCTTCCAGAAAAAGAATTCAGAATAATGATAGTTAATATGATTTAGGATCTCACAAAATAATGGAGACAAAGATTGAAAAGATGTAATAAATATTCCCCAAAGACCTACAAGAACTAAAGAACAGAGATGAATAATACACTAGAAGAAATCCATAGCAGAACACCTAAGGCTGATGCACGGGAAAATGACCTGGAGGACAAAATGTTGGAAATCACTGCCACAGAACAGAGAAAAAGAATGAAAAGAAATGAAGACAGCCTAAGAGACCTTTGGAACAACATTAAATGCACCAACATTTGCATTATAGAGGTCCCAGAAGAAGAGGAGAGAAAGGACCAGAGAAAACATTTGAAGAGATAATAGCTGAAAACTTCCATAACATTGGAAAGGTCATAATCAACCTGGCACAGAGAGTCCCAGGCAGGATAAACCAAGTCACACAGTAATCAAATAGATAAAAATTAAAGACCGAGATAAAATATTAAAGGCAGCAGAGAAAAGTGACAAATAACATACAAGGGAACTCACATCAGGTTATCAGCTAATTTCTCAAC
The DNA here is from genome assembly GCA_935064755.1 of Tragelaphus eurycerus. Classification (NCBI taxonomy): domain Eukaryota; kingdom Metazoa; phylum Chordata; class Mammalia; order Artiodactyla; family Bovidae; genus Tragelaphus; species Tragelaphus eurycerus. The sequence goes on along the minus strand of CAKXYN010000007.1, from coordinate 40,701,032 downwards.
AGAAACTACAAGCCAGAAGTGAATTGCATGACACATTTAAAGTAGTGAAAGGGAAGAATCAAGAACTAAGAATACCCAGCAAGACTCTCCTTCAGATTTGATGGAGAAATCAAAAGGTTTTCAGACAAGTTAGGTTAAGAGAATTCAGCACCACCAAACCAGTATTACAACAAATGTCAAAGGAACTTATCTAGGTAGGAAACAAGAGAAGGAAAAAACCTACCTACAGAAAATAAACACAAAACAATTAAGAAAATGTCAATAGTATCATTCATATTGATAATTATCTTAAATGTAAATGGATTAAATGCACCAAATGAAATATATAGACTGGCTGAACAGATGAAAACATGTGCACGTATGCAGTTCTACTTACCACATCATTTTGCTTAACCCCCCAAATTGTGTATATTTTATATTGTTAGGTTAATCCTGTTCCCATTGAGAGTTGCAATTGTAATTAATTTTGATTTTTTACCTGGATTTGATTGTGAAAACTGATAAATATATCTTACTATTGTGACTAGGTAATGATTACTCACTTAATACAATTGTATCATGATTGGTCAACAGAAAAGTAGACCAAAAGTGGGCATTCCTTTGGACCCGTTGGTCAATTTTATACTTTACGAGGCACATGTATACGTTCAGATTTCTGTTTTTCAGTGAGTTAACACATTCCCATATTCCTAAATCTCTACATGAGGACTTACTCTTACTACTTCCCATGGCCCTTCTTCCCACCTGATCTTCTGAAAAAGTTTCTCTTAATCATGCACAATATGATTGCTTGATCCCTCATTGTCACCTGTCTTCATTATCATGCCTTCCTCTCAAAGAGCACAGTCATGTAAATTGCCACTGTATCAACTAGAGAACTAGAACGAGCAGGAAAAAACATATTAAGAGATACAATGCAAGCAACTGTCTTATACCATTGTGAGGTTCGGATCAGTAAACCTGAAATCATTAGGACTAGGCCATCATGAAAGGGAAGTTATAAACCATGGACGAGCAGGGGGAAAAGTGGAATTTCTTCTCTTTGGGGAAGCCCAGCTCTGTTTCCAAGGGCTTTCAACTAAAAAAAAAAGAAAAAGAAAGAAAAGTTGAATTCTCTATCATCAAGATTACCATTTAACAGAGGAACATGTAATCACTCTTTAAAGTCCAGATGAATATCAGAATTATCTTAGAATTTTTTGAAAATTACAAATGCCCAGGTTTTTTTTTTTTTTTTTTTTGGCCAGAGCTCTGCTCATGTTTCTCATGAGCAGCCAAGTTTAAGAACAACAGGAATATATAATGATATTTCATTTTATCTAGTTTCACTTTATCTATTTCATATTCAGTGTTCTCATTTCATTTACTTTAGTTTGTTTTCTGATTACTCAATCTCTTATTTTACTTTTCTTTCTCAAGCCTTTATGAAATGCAGTAGAAACACTTTTGTATACATATATATAAATAAAATGTATAATATATATTAGAAAATATAAATTTTTGCCTAACTAAAAAATTTATGATGTTTTGATTCCACTTCTTTACCTTAGCATGAATATAATGAGTTCAGATAAGTCACTCAGTCAAGTCTGACTTTTGGCAACCCCATGGACCATAGAACACCAGGCCTTCCTGTCCATTGCCAACTCCCAGACTTTACCCAAACTCATGTCCATTGAGTTGGTGATGTCATCCAACCATCTCATCCTCTGTTGTCCCCTTCTCCTCCTGCCTTCAATCTTTCCCAACATCAGGGTCTTTTCAAATGAGTCAGCTCTTCACATCAAGTGGCCAAAATATTGGAATTTCAGCTTTAGCATCAGTCCTACCACTGAACATGCAGGACTGATCTCCCTTAGGATGGACTGATTGGATCTCCTTGCAGTTCAAGGAACTCTAAAGAGTCTTTTCCAACATCACAGTTTAAAAGCATAAACTCCTCGGCACTCAGCTTTCTTTATGGTCCAACTCTCACATCCATATATGACTACTGGAAAAACAATAGCCTTGACTAAACGGACCTTTGTTGGCAAAATAACATCTCTGCTTTTTAAAATGCTGTCTCAGTTCAGTTCAGTTGCTCAGTCGTGTCTGATTCTTTGCGACCCCATGAATTGCAGCTCGCTAGGCCTCCTTGTCCATCACCAACTCCCAGAGTTCACTCAGACTCATGTTCATCAAGTCAGTGATGCCATCCAGCCATCTCATCCTCTGTTGTCCCCTTCCCTTCCTGTCCCCAATCCCTCCAAGCATCAGACACTTTTCCAATGAGTCAGCTCTTCGCATGAGGTGTCCAAAGTACTGGAGTTTCAGCTTTAGCATCATTCCTTCCAAAGAAATCCCAGGGCTGATCTCCTTCAGAATGGACTGGTTGGATATCCTTGCAGTCCAAGGGACTCTCAAGAGTCTTCTCCAACACCACAGTTCAAAAGCATCAATTCTTCAGCACTCAGGTTTCTTCACAGTCCAACTCTCACACCCATACATGACCACTGGAAAAACCATAGCCTTGACTAGATGGGCTTTTGTTGGCAAAATAAATTCTGCTTTGTGGAAAATTCTGAGAGAGATGGGAATACCAGACCACCTGATTTGCCTCTTGAGAAATCTGTATGCATGTCAAGAAGCAACAGTTAGAACTGGTCATGGAACAACAGACTGGTTCCATATAGGAAAAGGAGTACGTCAAGGCTGTATATTGTCACCATGTTTATTTAACTTATATGCAGAGTACATCATGAGAAATGCTGGACTGGAGGAAACACAAGCTGGAATCAAGATTGCAGGGAGAAATATCAATAACCTCAGATATGCAGATGATAGCACCCTTATGGCAGAAAGTGAAGAGGAACTAAAAAGCCTTTTGATGAAAGTGAAAGTGGAGAGTGAAAAGGTTGGCTTAAAGCTCAACATTCAGAAGACGAAGATCATGGCATCTGGTCCTATCACTACATGGGAAATAGATGGAGAAACAGTGGAAACAGTGTCAGACTTTATTTTTCTGGGCTCCAAAATCACTGCAGATGGTGACTGCAGCCATGAAATTAAAAGACGCTTACTCCTTGGAAGGAAAGTTATGACCAACCTAGATAGCATATTCAAAAGCAGAGACATCACTTTGCCAACAAAGGTTCGCCTAGTCAAGGCTATGGTCTTTCCTGTGGTCATGTATGGATGTGAGAGCTGGACTGTGAAGAAGGCTGAGCGCCGAAGAATTGATGCTTTTGAACTGTGGTGTTGGAGAAGACTCTTGAGAGTCCCTTGGACTGCAAGGAGATCCAACCGGTCCATTCTGAAGGAGATCAGCCCTGGGATTTCTTTGGAAGGAATGATGCTAAAGCTGAAACTCCAGTATTTTGGCCACCTCATGCGAAGAGTTGACTCATTGGAGAAGACTCTGATGCTGGGAGGGACTGGGGGCAGGAGGAGAAGGGGACGACAGAGGATGAGATGGCTGGATGGCATCACTGACTCGATGAATGTGAGTCTGAGTGACCTCCGAGAGCTGGTGATGGATAGGGAGGCCTGGCGTGCTGCAGTTCATGGGGTCGCAAAAAGTCGGACACGACTGAGCAACTGATTTGATCTGATCTGATCTAGGTTGGCCATAACTTTCCTTCCAAGGAGTAAGCGTCTTTTAATTCCATGGCTGCAGTCACCATCTGCAGTGATTTTGGAGTCCCCAAAAATAAAGTCTGACACCCTTTCCACTGTTTCCCCATCTATTTCACATGAAGTGATGGGACCAGATGCCATGATCTTTGTTTTCTGAATGCTGAGCTTTAAGCCAACTTTTTCCTCTCCACTTTCACTTTCATCAAGACGCTTTTTAGTTCCTCTTCACTTTCTGCCATAATATGCTGTCTAGGGTTCTCATAACTTTCCTTCCAAGGAGTAAGCGTCTTTCAATTTCAAGCTGCAGTCACCATCTGCAGTGATTTTGGAGCCCTTAGAAATAAAGTCAGCCACTGTTTCCACTGTTTCCCCATCTATTTGCCATGAAGCGATGGGACCAGATACCGTGATCTTTGTTTCCTGAATGTTGAGCTTTAAGCCAACTTTCTAACTCTGCTCTTTCACTTTCATTGAGAGGCTATTCCATTCCCTTCACTTCCTGCCATAAGGGTGGTGTCATCTGAATATCTAAGATTATTGATATTTTGCCCAGCAATCTTGATTCCAGCTTTTGCTTCATCATGCCCAGCATTTCTCATGATGTACACTGCATATAAGTTAAATAAGCAGGCTGATAATATACAACCTTGACGTACTCCTTTTCGTATTTGGAACCAGTCTGTTGTTTCCTGTACAATTCTAACTGTTGCTTCTTGACCAGCATACAGATTTCTCAAGAGGCAGGTCAGGTGGTCTGGTAGTCCCATCTCTTTCAGAATTTTCCACAGTTTTTTTGTGATCCACACAGTCAAAGACTTTGCCATAGTCAATAAAGCAAAAATAAATTATTTTCTAGAACTCTCTTGCTTTTTTGTTGATCCAGTGGGTGTTGGAAATTTGATGTCTGGTTCCTCTGTCTTTTCTAAAACCAGCTTGAACATCTGGAAGTTCATGGTTTCACATATTTCATGCAAAAATAGGCACAATAAAAGACAGAAAACATATGGACTAATAGAAGCAGAAGATATTAAGAAAAGGTGGCAAGAATACACAGATCAGATCAGATCAGATCAGTCACTCAGTCGTGTCCGACTCTTTGCGATCTCCTGAACTGCAGCACGCCAGGCCTCCCTATCCATCACCAGCTCTCGGAGGTCACTCAGACTCACATTCATTGAGTCAGTGATGCCATCCAGCCATCTCATCCTCTGTCGTCCCCTTCTCCTCCTGCCCCCAATCCCTCCAAGCATCAGAGTCTTCTCCAATGAGTCAACTCTTCGCATGAGGTGGCCAAAATACTGGAGTTTCAGCTTTAGCATCATTCCTTCCAAAGAAATCCCAGGGCTGATCTCCTTCAGAATGGACCAGTTGGATCTCCTTGCAGTCCAAGGGACTCTCAAGAGTCTTCTCCAACACCACAGTTCAAAAGCATCAATTCTTCGGCGCTCAGCCTTCTTCACAGTCCAGCTCTCACATCCATACATGACCATACAGGAAAGACCATAGCCTTGACTAGGCGAACCTTTGTTGGCAAAGTGATGTCTCTGCTTTTGAATATGCTATCTAGGTTGGTCATAACTTTCCTTCCAAGGAGTAAGTGTCTTTTAATTTCATGGCTGCAGTCACCATCTGCAGTGATTTTGGAGCCCAGGAAAATAAAGTCTGACACTGTTTCCACTGTTTCTCCATCTATTTCCCATGTAGTGATGGGACCAGATGCCATGATCTTCGTCTTCTGAATGTTGAGCTTTAAGCCAACCTTTTCACTCTCCACTTTCACTTTCATCAAGAGGCTTTTCAGTTCCTCTTCACTTTCTGCCATAAGGGTGCTATCATCTGCATATCTGAGGTTATTGATATTTCTCCCGGCAATCTTGATTCCAGCTTGTGTTTCTTCCAGTCCAGCATTTCTCATGATGTATTCTGCATATAAGTTAAATAAACATGGTGACAATATACAGCCTTGACGTACTCCTTTTCCTATTTGGAACCAGTCTGTTGTTCCATGACCAGTTCTAACTGTTGCTTCCTGACCTGCATACAGATTTCTCAAGAGGCAGATACGGTGGTCTGGTATTCCCATCTCTCTCAGAATTTTCCACAGTTTATTGTGATCTACACAGTCAAAGGCTTTGGCATAGTCAATAAAGCACAAATAGATGTTTTTCTGGAACTCTCTTGCTTTTTTGATGATCCAGCGGATGTTGGCAATTTGATCTCTGGTTCCTCTGCCTTTTCTAAATGCAGCTTGAACATCAGGAAGTTCACGGTTCACATATTGCTGAAGCCTGGCTTGGACAATTTTGAGCATTACTTTACTAACGTGTGAGATGATTGCAATTGTGCGGTAGTTTGAGCACTCTTTGGCATTGCCTTTCTTTGGGATTGGGATGAAAACTGACCTTTTCCAATCTTAGATCTATACAAAAAATATCTTAATGACCCAGATAATTACAATGGTGTGATCGCTGACCTGGAGCAAGGAATCGTGGAGTCTGAAGTTAAATGAGCTTTAGAAAGCATCACTATGAATAAAGCTAGAGGAGGTGATGGATTCCCAGCTGACCTATTTATAAACCTAAAAGATGATGGTGTTAATGTGCTGTGATTAACATGCCTGCAAATGTTGAAAACTCAGCAGTGATCACGGGACTTGAAAAGATCAGTTTTCATTGAACTCCCAAATAAAGGCAATGCCAAAGAATTTTCAAACTATCACACAACTGCACTCATCTCACATGCTAACAAAGTAATGCTCAAAATTCTCCAAGCAAGGCTTCAACAGTATGAGAACCAAAAACTTCCAGATGTTCAAGCTGGGTTTAGAACAAGCAGAGGAACCGGATATCAAATTGTCAACATCCGTTGCATTATAGAAAAAGCAAGAGAGTTCCAGAAAAACATTTTCTACTGATTTATTGACTATGCCAAAACCTTTGAGTGTGTGGATACCAACAAACTGTGAAAAATTCTTCAAGACATAGGAATACCATAACTCGTTATCTGCTTCCTGAGAAATATGTATGTAGGTCAAGGAGCAACAGTTCCTACAAGACAAGGACCAACAGACTGGTTCCAAATTAGGAAAGGAGTACGTCAAGGCTATATATTGTCACCCTGCTTATTTGACTTATATGCAGAGGACATCATGTGAAATACTGGGCTAGATGAAGCACAAGCTGAATCAAGATTGCCAGGAGAAATATCAACAAACTCAGATATGCAGATGACACCACTCTTATAACAGAAAGCTAATAGGAATGGAATAGCCTCTTGATGAAAGCGAAAGAGGAGAAAGAAAAAGTTGGCTTAAAGCTCAACATTCAGAAAACTAAGATCATGGCATCCGGTCCCATCACTTCACAGAAAATAGATAAAGAAACAACAGAAAGAGTGACAGACTATTTTCTTGGACTCCAAAATAACTGCAGATGGTGACTGCAGCCATGCAATTAAAAGATGCATTCTCTTTGGAAGAAAAGCTTTGAAAAGCCTAGACAGCATATTAAAAAGCAGAGACATTACTTTGCTAACAAATGTCCATGTAGTAAAATCTGTTTTTTTCAGTAATCATGTGTGGATGTGAGAGTTGGACCATAAAGAAAGCTAAGCACCAAAGAAATGATGCTTTTGAACTGTGGTATTGGAGAAGACTGTTGAGAGTCCCTTAGACTGCAAGGAGATCCAACCAGTCAATCCTAAATGAAATCAGTTCTGAATATTTATTTGAAGAAATGATGCTGAAGCCGAAGCTCCAATCCTTTGGCCACCTGATGTGAAGAACTGACTCATTGGAAAATACCCTGATGCTGGGAAAGATTTGAAAGCAGGATGAAAAAGGGATGACAGAGGATGAAATGGTTTGACGGCATCAGCGACTTAATGGACATGAGTTTAAGCAAGCTCTTGGAGTTGCTGATGATCAGGCAAGCCTGGCATGGTGCAGTGCATGGGGTCACAATTTTGGACAAAACATCGTGACTGAACTGAACTGATTCTCAGGAAAAGCAATTTATTTATTTATTTATTGAAACATAATTGCTTAACAGAAATTTTTTCATTTTCTATCAAACCTGAACATGAATCAACCATGGGTATACATATATCCCCTCTCTTTTGAACCTCCCTCCCATGATCCTCACCATCCCACCCCTCTAGGTTGATACAGGGACCCTCTTTGCATTTACTGAGCCATACAACAAATTCCCATTGGTCATCTATTTTACATATGGTAATGTAAGTTTCCATGTTACTCTTTCCATACATCTCACCCTCTCCTCCCTTCTGCCCATGTCCACAAGTCTATTCTCTATATCTGTTTCTCCATTGCTGCCGTGTAAATAAATTCTTCAGCACCATTTTTCTAGATTCTGTATATATGCGTTAGAATAAGACATTTATCTTTCTCTTTCGGACTTACTTTATTCTGTTTAATAGTTCTATCGTCATCCACCTCAGTAGAACTGACTCAAGTGTGTTCCTTTTTATGGCTGAATAAGATTCCATTGTGTATATGTACCACAACTTCTTTATCCATTCATCTGTCAGTGGACACCTAGGTTGCTTCCATGTTTTAGCTATCATAAATAGTGCTGCAAAGAACAATGAGATACATGTATCTTTTTCAATTTTCGTTTCCACAGAGTATATGCCTAGGAGTGGGATTACTGGATCATAGGGTAGTTTTATTCCTAGTTTTTAAAGAAATTTCCACACCGTCTTCCATAATGGCTCTATCAATTTATATTCCCACCAACAGTACAAGAACATTCCCTTTTCTCCACACAATCTCCAGCATTTATTGCTTGTAGGCTTTTTGATGGTGGCCATTCTGATTGGTATGAGGTTATATCTCATTGTATTTTTCATTTGTGTTAGGTTTAAGGGACTAGATCTGATAGATAGAGTGCCTGATGAACTATGGACTGAGGTTCGTGACATTATACAGGAGACAGGGATCAAGATCATCTGAATGGAAAAGAAATGCAAAAAGCAAAATGGCTGTCTGGGGAGGCCTTACAAATAGCTGTGAAAAGAAGAGAAGCAAAAAGCAAAGGAGAAAAGGAAAGATATAACCATCTGAATGCAGAGTTCCAGCGAATAACAAGAAGAGATAAGAAAGCCTTCCTCTGTGATCAATGCAAAGAAATAGAGGAAAACAACAGAATGGGAAAGACTAGAGATCTCTTCAAGAAAATTAGAGATACAGAGGGAACATTTCATGCAAAGATGGGCTCGATAAATGACAGAAATGGTATGGACCTAAGAGAAGCAGAAGATATTAAGAAGACGTGGCAACGATACACAGAAGAACTGTGTAAAAAAGATCTTCATGACCCAGATAATCACGATGGTGTGATCACTGACCTAGAGCCAGACATCCTGGAACATGAAGTCAAGTGGGCTTTGGAAAGCAGCACTATGAACAAAGTTAGTGGAGGTGATGGAATTCCAGTGGAGCTATTGCAAATCCTGAAAGATGATGCTGTGAAAGTGCTGCACTAAATTTGCCAGCAAATTTGGAAAAACTCAGCAGTGGCCACACAACTGGAAAAGGTCAGTTTTCATTCCAATTCCAAAGAAAGGCAATGCCAAAGAAAACTCAAACTACCGCACAATTGCACTCGTCTCACACGCCAGTAAAGTAATGCTCAAAATTCTCCAAGGCAGGCTACAGCAATACGTAAACCATGAACTTTCATTCATTCAAGCTGGTTTTAGAAAAGGCAGAGGAATCAGAGATCAAATTGCCAACATCCGCTGGATCATCAAAAAAGCAAGAGAGTTCCAGAAAAACAACTGTTCCTGCTTTATTGACTATGCCAAAGCCTTTGACTGTGTGGATCACAATAAACTATGGAAAATTCTGAAAGCGATGGGAATACCAGACCACATGACATCCCTCTTGAAAAGTGTGTATGCAGGTCAGGAAGCAACAGTTACAACATGGAACAACAGACTGGTTCCAAATAGGAAAAGGAATATGTCAAGGCTATTTATTGTCACCCTGCTTATTTAACTTATATGCAGAGTATATCGTGAGAAATGCTGGGCTGGAAGAAGCACAAGCTGGAATCAAGATTGTCAGGAGAAATATCAATAACCTCAGATATGCAGATGACACACCCTTATGGCAAAAATTGAAGAGGAACTAAAAAGCCTCTTGATGAAGGTGAAAGAGGAGAGTGAAAAAGTTGTCTTCAAGCTGAACATTCAGAAAACGAAGATCACGACATCTGGTCCCATCACTTCATGGGAAATAGATAGGGAAACAATGGAAACAGTGTCAGACTTTATTTTGGGGGACTCCAAAATCACTGCAGATGGTGACTGCAGCTTGAAATTGAAAGACGCTTACTCCTTGGAAGGAAAGTTATGAGAACCCTAGACAGCATATTATGGCAGAAAGTGAAGAGGAACTAAAAAGCGTCTTGATGAAAGTGAAAGTGGAGAGTGAAAAAGTTGGCTTAAAGCTCAGCATTCAGAAAACAAAGATCATGGCATCTGGTCCCATCACTTCATGTGAAATAGATGGGGAAACAGTGGAAAGGGTGTCAGACTTTATTTTTGGGGACTCCAAAATCACTGCAGATGGTGACTGCAGCCATGGAATTAAAAGACGCTTACTCCTTGGAAGGAAAGTTATGACCAACCTAGATAGCATATTCAAAAGCAGAGACATTACTTTGCCAACAAAAGTCCATCTAGTCAAGGCTATGGTTTTTCCAGTGGTCATATATGGATGTGAGAGTTGGACTGTGAAGAAAGCTGAGTGCTGAAGAATTGATGCTTTTGAACTGTGGTGTTGGAGAAGACTCTTGAGAGTCCCTTGGACTGCAAGGAGATCCAACCAGTCCATTCTGAAGGAGATCAGCCCTGGGATTTCTTTGGAAGGAATGATGCTAAAGCTGAAACTCTAGTACTTTGGCCACCTCATGGGAAGAGTTGACTCATTGGAAAAAACTCTGATGCTGGGAGATTGGAGGCAGGAGGAGAAGGGGACGACAGAGGATGAGATGGCTGGATGGAATCACTGACTCAATGGACATGAGTGAGTGAACTCTGGGAGTTGATGATGGACAGGGAGGCCTGGTGTGCTGGGATTCATGAGGTTGCAAAGAGTCGGACACGACTGAGTGCCTGAAAATGAACTGAATAATGAGCCACCAGGGAAGCCACCTCTGAGCCACCAGGGAAGCCCAATAATGAGAGGTGTTGAGCATCCTTTCATGTGTTTGTTAACCATCTGTTTGTCTTCCTTTGAGAAATGTCTGTTAGGTCTTTTTCCCACTTTTTAATTGGGTTTTTGTTTTCCTGGTTTTGAGTTGTATCAACTGCTTGTAAATTTTGGAAATTAATCTTTTGTCAGTTATTTCATTTGCTGTTATTTTGTCCTGTTCTGAGGGTTGTCGTTTCACCTTGCTTATAGTTTCCTTTGCTGTGAAAAAGCTTTTAAGTTTAGTCAGATCCCACTTGTTAACTTTTGTTTTTATTTCCATTACTCTGGGAGGTGGGTCCTGGAGGATCTTGATTTAATTTATGTCATCAAGTGTTCTGCCTATGTTTTCCTGTAGGAGTTTTATAGTTTCTGGTCTTACATTTAGGTCTTTAACCCATTCTGAGTTTATCTTTCTGTATAGTGTTAAGAAGTGTTCTAATTTCATTCTTTTGCACATAGCTGTCCAGGTTTCCCAGCACCATTTATTGAAGAAGCTGTATTTGCCCCATTGTGTATTCCTTCCCCGTTTGTCAAAAATAAACTACCCATATGTGAATGGGGTTATTTCTGGGCTTTCTATCTTGTTCCATTGGTCTATGTTTATTTTTCTGTGCCATTACCATATCATATTGTCTTAATGACTGTAGCTTGGTAGTATAACCTGAAGTTAGGAAGGTTGATTCCTCCAGCTCCATTCTTCTTTCTCAATACTGCTTTGGCTATCCAGGGTCTTCTGTGTTTCCATATGAATTGTGAATTTTTTTGTTCTAGTTCTGTGAAAAAGGCCACTGGTGATTTGATATGGATTACATTGAATCTGTAGACTGTGTTTGTTGCTGTAGTCATTTTCACAATATTGATTCTTCCTACCCAGGAACATGGAGTATCTCTCCATCTGTTTATGTCATCTTTGATTTATTTTATTAGTGTCTTATAGTTTTATGTGTACAGTTCTTTTGTCTCCTTCAGATCAGATCAGTCGCTCAGTCATATCCGACTCTTTGCGACCCCATGAACTGCAGCACGCCAGGCCTCCCTATCCATCACCAGCTTTCGGAGGTCACCCAGACTCACATTCATCGAGTCAGTGATGCCATCCAGCCATCTCATCCTCTGTCGTCCCCTTCTCCTCCTGCCCTCAATCCCTCCCAGCATCAGAGTCTTCTCCAATGAGTCAACTCTTCACATGAGGTGACCAAAATACTGGAGTTTCAGCTTTAGCATCATTCCTTCCAAAGAAATCCCAGGTCTGATCTCCTTCAGAATGGACCGGTTGGATCTCCTTGCAGTCCAAGGAACTCTCAAGAGTCTTCTCCAACACCACAGTTCAAAAGCATCAATTCTTCGGTGCTCAGCCTTCTTCACAGTCCAGCTCTCACATCCATACATGACCACAGGAAAGACCATAGCCTTGACTAGGCGAACCTTTGTTGGCAAAATGATGTCTCTGCTTTTGAATATGCTATCTAGGTTGGCCATAACCTTCCTTCCAAGGAGTAAGAGTCTTTTAATTTCATGGCTGCAGTCACCATCTGCAGTGATTTTGGAGCCCAGAAAAACAAAGTCTGACACTGTTTCCACTGTTTCTCCATTTATTTCCCATGTAGTGATGGGATCAGATGCCATGATCTTCGTTTTCTGAATGTTGAGCTTTAAGCCAACGTTTTCACTCTCCACTTTCACTTTCATCAAGAGGCTTTTCAGTTCCTCTTCACTTTCTGACATAAGGGTGCTATCATCTGCATATCTGAGGTTATTGATATTTCTCCCAGCAATCTTGATTCCAGCTTTGTCTCCTTACGTAAGTTTATTCCTAGATATTTGATTATTTTCATTGCAATGGTGAATGGGATTGATTCCTTATTTTCTCTTTCTGATTTTTCATTTTCATTATATATAAATGCAGGCGATTTCTGTGTATTGATTTTGTATCCTGAAACTTTGCTAAATTCACTGAGTAGCTATAGAAATTTTATGATACTATATTTAGGGTTTCTTACAAAGAGTATCATGTAATCTGCAAACAGTGAGAGCTTTACTTCTTTTCCAATCAGGATTCCTTTCATTTCTTTTTCTTCTCTTATTGCTGTATCTAGGACTTCCAGAACTATGTTGAATAATAGTGGTGAAAATGGACACCCTTGTCTTCTTCTTGATCTTAGAGGGAATACTTTCAAGAACTGACTTATTGGAAAAAACCCTGATGCTGGGAAAGATTTGAAGGCAGGAGGAGTAGTGGATAACAGGATGAGATGGTTTGATGATATCAGCTACTTGATGGACATGAATTTGAGCAAGCTCCTGAAGTTGGTGATGGACAGGGAAGCCTGGTGTGCTGCAGTCCATGGCATTGCAAAAAGCTGGACACGACTCAGCGACTGAACTGAACTGATCCTCGGGACAAGCAATTTTAATAAAGTTGAGTGGGGTTGTTTAGGTAGAGCTGAATAAAGTTCTAGGGAGCTAAATAAGTAAGAATATGCTATTTTTGATTTAATATTTTTGCAAAGCAGTCAAAAGAATATTGAAGATAATGGATTTTAAAGGGTGCAAAAATAACTTTATTATACTAAAAATAAGAACATTATCAACTAATACAAACTCTACATTACAAATATTTCTCACCACTCTCACCACCACATTTTTTTTATAGTATCATAATTGGTTACTGCAATCCATCCTCTTTCCTTTAATATCTACATATGTTATTCTCTTAAGATATATGAAAATCACATGTTCTTGCTCAAAATCATGTAGTTGCTTCCTATATAATTTAAGATAAAACTCATAAGCTACTTGTTTGAAAGTGAAAGTCTCTCAGTTTTGTCTTTCCCTTCTCCAGGGGTTCTTTCCAGCCCAGGGATCAAACCCAGGTCTCCCACATTGCAGGAAGATTCTTTATCAGCTGAGCCACAAGGGAAGCCCAAGAATACTGGAGTGGGTAGCCTATCTTTTCTCCAGGGGATCTTCCAGACCCAGGGATTGAATCTTCCCAACCCAGGGTCTCCTGCACTGCAGGTGGATTCTTTACCAGCTTAGCTACCAGGGAAGCCCCAAGTCCAAAGTCAGATGATCATCTCAGCTCAAGGACTGATAGAGAGAGCATTCTTTCATACTCAGCCTTTGGTTCTATTCAGAATTTCAACAAGTTGTATGAGGCCCACTTTTAGTGGGGAGAACAATCTGTTTTACTCAGTATGTGTTCAAATAATAACCTCATCTAGAAACATCCTCACAGACACAACAAGAATAAGATTTAATCAGTTACCTGGGCATCTTGTGGCCTAGTTAAGTTGACACATAAAATTAGCCATAACATATTTTCACACCTAAGGTGCAAACTAAAGTCAATTCCTCCATGAAACTTTAAATGTCAATTTTTGTTTAACATGGGAAGAAAAGTTATACCTTTTTCGTTTAAAATTAAACATCATTTTTCTTAAAGTAATTACCTTTATAACTAAAATTTCTACATTCTGTAAAAATAAACCAATAAAAACAGACATAAAATGTTTTTTTAAAGAATTTTCTCATTTTAGGCTGAAATATATATTATTTTTACATTTTAATAACAGGCATATTTTTCAAATATGAAAAACACATTATTGGTAGTAGAATTCAATTTTGTTACTATAATATGTAATTAATTACAAAACTAAAATTTAGAAATACTTCATTAATGTGTTATTTAATGTAATTAAAATATCAAGTGTACATGAACTCTTTTGAAATTATTGAAAGTCAGTAAGACAAGAACTAGAGATTATTGGGTTTTTGCAATTGGAAGGCTATCTTTATCTTATATAAGTGAGGTCTCAGTAGACTGACATGGATAGTGGAGACAGTAAATGTTAAAAAATATTTACTTTGAGTTATGGGGTTGCATAACTTAAGTGAGGAAAATAAAAGAATGAATCGAAGTGGAAACACTAGCAAAGGAGTCTAAGATTCAAAGAACTTAAAATATGGCATACAAGTGGAAGCATGTGAGGACAAAGATATGGCAATGGGATTAATTTTCCAATAAAAATATGCATAGTTTTTAAATAAATATTTCAATATATGCATTTGTGTTCAAATTTGGGTTCAAACATCATGCTGTAAGAATGTAATAGTAAGAGCAGGAGTTAAAAAAAAAATCTGAAAGGGTGGGTTAATTTGAAAGTGACTGAATTCAACCAGGATAGATAGATTATTTTAAAATCCCAAACTTGATTCTTATTCTACCAATAATGCTCAAATGACCTACCAAGTCCTTGGGAAACTAAGAAATTGCTTCAGTTACACAGAAAAAAATAGAAAACTTCTGTACTGAGACTAATTTTTAAACTCTAGCCTAGTGTACACAAAATGCTTGTGGCTTGAAGTTTTTGCCATTGTTTTCATAATAACCATGAACAGGCAATTATTAACTTAATATAATGAACTACTGTGTGTGATTTTATTTCATTAGTAATTTACAATATGGGTTTCCCAGGTGGTGCACTGATAAAGAATCTGCCTGCCAATGCAGAAGATATAAGAGATGCAGGTTCAATCCCTGGGTCGGGAACGTTCCCTTGGAGTAAGAAGTGGCAACCCACTCTAATATTCTTGCATGAAAAATTTCATGGACAGGGGAGCCTGTCCAGCTGCAGTCAGTGGGGTTGTAAAGAGTTGGACATGACTAAGCACACACACACACACATATACACACAACTTATGGTACAAGTTTAACATTTCAGTTAATTTTTAAAATAACATGAACTTAGAAAAATATTAGTCTTTAGGAGTAATTTTGTGTGCCTCACTTTCCCTGAAATTGATAATAAATCAGTGACAGAAAAATATGTAAAGCCAATGAGAATATAACTATTTAAGGACTTATGAACTTATACCATAATTTTTTTCAATTATAGGATGTGTTTATACTGTGCCCAAGAATAAACCAGTACTTTAAATGGAATTTGGCTCAGAATACAAACTGCAAATTTTCTAAGAACCTGTAAACAAGGTTTGTTAGTATAAGACAATACAAAAACTGGAAATAAACAACTGGGACAAATGAGGATTGGTGCTGTCTTAATCTTATTTAATATCCCAATTATTGTTAAAAGAGAGTAAACACCATCAGGAAACTCACAGATAGTGCTAAAAGAGAAAGCAAGGAAAATGCTAATAAAAGCAATGAAATAATTTTTTAAATGAGGAAATAAAAATATGAGAAGTATCCCCAGATAATATGAAATAAAAGAGCTTTTATCTTAACTATTATAATAATAAAATAAAGTAGATGAAATATATTTAGAAGAGAGATTGAGGACAATTTAGTGACTGAAAATTTATTTACGAAGAACAGTTTCAATGGGTTTGAAAGATTAATGAGGAGGAGAGTAAAGCTGAAATATCGGCAGATCAGATCCTTGGAAAGGGATGTAGTTTATTATACATATCAGCTCAATATAAAGAAGACGTCCCTAAGTATTGGGTGCACACGTCTAGGGTGTGTGTTGTTTAAAAACTGTTTATTGCAAATAGTGTATCAGAGTTGCTTCTCTTAGAGACAGAGATAATCCTTCCAGTGGGTCTGTTGTGCCCTCATGATACTGTAAGGGCTTCTTTTGGTCAATGTTCGTCTCATTTTTAAAGTTTGAGTAATTTTCCTTAACAAACAATAAAGTTATATAAATCATGTATTTGCTTTTGTTCTTCTTTAATATTTTTAATTAAAAAAAAAAAAAAACTCCACTAATATACACAGACTCTGAAGTTGAGTAGTGTTTTGGGGGGTTTTTTGTTGTTGTTTTTTCTTTAAGAAGTTTTTCACCAGTTCCAAAATTTGAGTTGAAGATTGATTGTACTGAGTATGAAAGTGAAAGTAACGAGTTGTGTCAGACTCTTTGTGACTCCATGGACTATACAGTCCATGGAATGCTCCAGGCCAGAATACTGGACTGGGTAGCCATTCCCTTTTCCAGGGGATCTTCCCAACCCAGGTATTGAACCGGAGTCTTCTGCATTGCAGGCGAAATCTTTACCAACTGAGCTACCAGGGAAGCGATACTGAATATTTTAGTTCAAAAACAAATCAAATAATACATTCTAATATTTGCTTTCATTGTTTAGTGAAAAGGGCTTGCTTGATTAGAATCCTCTGGCTGCCAATTCTTAGGAAAGAAAGCAAACTAATTATAGTGCATCAAATAAAAACAAAATCTTCTGATTTTAGAGTTGAGAAAGATTATCATGAATAAATATCAAATTAAAGAATAAAATGGTTTAGGTAAATTAGCTTTATATGGGGGCATAATTAATATTTAATAGCAATAAATATTTTATCTCTGTGTTTATTAGCTAAGAAGTGTTTCTTAGAATCATTTAGTTGAAGTCATGATTTTATTCATATAATGATGTTCAGATGTAAATTTATTTAGACTTTTTGATTTAAATTATTCCAGTATCAGTTTGTTAATAGTTTTCAGATCAGATCAGATCAGTTGCTCAGTCGTGTCCGACTATTTGCGACCCCATGAACTGAAGCACGCCAGGCCTCCCTATCCATCACCAGCTCTCGGAGGTCACTCAGACTCACATTCATCGAGTCAGTGATGCCATCCAGCCATCTCATCCTCTGTCGTCCCCTTCTCCTCCTGCCCCCAATCCCTCCAAGCATCAGAGTCTTCTCCAATGAGTCAACTCTTTGCATGAGGTGGCCAAAATACTGGAGTTTCAGCTTTAGCATCATTCCTTCCAAAGAAATCCCAGGGCTGATCTCCTTCAGAATGGACCGGTTGGATCTCCTTGCAGTCCAAGGAACTCTCAAGAGTCTTCTCCAACACCACACTTCAAAAGCATCAATTCTTCGGCGCTCAGCCTTCTTCACAGTCCAGCTCTCACATCCATACATAACCACAGGAAAGACCATAGCCTTGACTAGGCGAACCTTTGTTGGCAAAGTGATGTCTCTGCTTTTGAATATGCTATCTAGGTTGGTCATAACTCCTTCCAAGGAGTAAGCGTCTTTTAATTTCATGGCTGCAGTCACCATCTGCAGTGATTTTTGGAGCCCAGAAAAATAAAGTCAGCCACTGTTTCCACTGTTTCTCCATCTATTTCCCATGTAGTGATGGGACCAGATGCCATGATCTTCGTTTTCTGAATGTTGAGCTTTAAGCCAACCTTTTCACTCTCCACTTTCACTTTCATCAAGAGGCTTTTCAGTTCCTCTTCACTTTCTGCCATAAGAGTGGTATCATCTGCATATCTGAGTTTATTGATATTTCTCCTGGCAATCTTGATTCCAGCTTGTGTTTCCTCCAGTCCAGCATTTCTCATGATGTACTCTGCATATAAGTTAAATAAGATCAGATCAGATCAGATCAGTCACTCAGTCGTGTCCGACTCTTTGCGACCCCATGAACCGCAGCACGCCAGGCCTCCCTGTCCATCACCAGCTCCCGGAGGTCACTCAGACTCGCATCCATCGAGTCAGTGATGCCATCCAGCTATCTCATCCTCTGTCGTCCCCTTCTCCTCCTGCCCTCAATCCCTCCCAGCATCAGAGTCTTCTCCAATGAGTCAACTCTTCGCATGAGGTGGCCAAAATACTGTAGTTTCAGCTTTAGCATCATTCCTTCTAAAGAAATTCCAGGATTGATCTCCTTCAGAATGGACTGGTTGGATCTTCTTGCAGTCCAAGGGACTCTCAAGAGTTTTCTCCAACACCACAGTTCAAAAGCATCAATTCTTCGGCGTTCAGCCTTCCTCACAGTCCAGCTCTCACATCCATACATGACCACAGGAAAGACCATAGCCTTGACTAGGTGAACCTTTGTTGGTAAAGTAATGTCTCTGCTTTTGAATATGCTATCTAGGTTGATCATAACTTTCCTTCCAAGGAGTAAGCGTCTTTTAATTTCATGGCTGCAGTCACCATCTGCAGTGATTTTGGAGCTCAGAAAAACAAAGTCTGACACTGTTTCCACTGTTTCTCCATCTATTTCCCATGCAGTGATGGGGCCAGATGCCATGATCTTCATTTTCTGAATGTTGAGCTTTAAGCCAACCTTTTCACTCTCCACTTTCACTTTCATCAAGAGGCTTTTTAGCCCCTCTTCACTTTCTGCCATAAGAGTCGTGTCATCTGCATATCTGAGGTTATTGATATTTCTCCCAGCAATCTTGATTCCAACTTGTGTTTCTTCCAGTCCAGCATTTCTCATGATGTACTCTGCATATAAGTTAAATAAACATGGTGACAATATGCAGCCTTGACGTACTCCTTTTCCTATTTGGAACCAGTCTGTTGTTCCATGACCAGTTCTAACTGTTGCTTCCTGACCTGCATACAGATTTCTTAAGAGGCAGATCAGGTGGTCTGGTATTCCCATCTCTCTCAGAATTTTCCACAGTTTATTGTGATCTACACAGTCAAAGGCTTTGGCATAGTCAATAAAGCAGAAATAGATGTTTTTCTGGAACTCTCTTGCTTTTTCCATGATCCAGCGGATGTTGGCAATTTGATCTCTGGTTCCTCTGCCTTTTCTAAATCCAGCTTGAGCATCAGGAAGTTCATGGTTCACATATTGCTGAAGCCTGGCTTGGAGAATTTTGAGCATTACTTTACTAGCGTGTGAGATGAGTGCAATTGTGCGGAAGTTTGAGCACTCTTTGGCATTGCCTTTCTTAGGGATTGGAATGAAAACTGACCTTTTCCAATCTTGTGGCCACTGCTGAGTTTTCCAAATTTGCTGGCATATTGAGTGCAGCACTTTCACAGCATCATCTTTCAGGATTTGGAATAGCTCCACTGGAATTCCATCACCTCCACTAGCTTTGTTCGTAGTGATGCTTTCTAAGGCCCACTTGACTTCACATTCCAGGATGTCCGGCTCTAGGTGAGTGATCACACCATCATGATTATCTGGGTCGTTAAAGTTTTAGAAACATATTAATATTCTGTCCCTCTTGGTGATATCATGTATGACATAGTAAAATAATTGTTCTATGCTTCTGAAAAGATTAGAAAAGTTGGTTATCAACATCCCTTTTATATAACGAATGGATACTATACTTTATATATTTTAGTTATAGAGAAATGCCTAGAATAATAAAAATGATAATAATATGTAAATTAAGACACGGGGAGGGAGGTGGGAGGGGCGTTCAGGGTGGGGAACACGTGTACATCTGTGGCAGATTCATGTTGATGTATGGGAAAACCAATACAATATTGTAAAGTAATTAGCCTCCAATTAAAACAAATAAAATTTAAAAAAAAGACACTAGAAACATTCTCCTACCAATAAATATTAAAGTATTGTTTTCAAATTTAAATTATTTGAAGCTCACATATTGTACATGCTTATGAATCAAACAGAATAGCACAGCAAATTATAGAAGATAGTTAAGTGTGAAGCTCTATGTCAAGGTCACAAGAATGGAGCCCTATATCAAGGTCACAGTACAAAAATCTCTGGAAAGGACAAAATCCAACTGTTGTCATGAGCCTCCTGATCTAAACTGGAAAATTCCCCAACTCCATATTAGGTAAGATATCCACCCTATTATCCATCCTATGTCACCCTAACCAATCACTTAATGCCACTCTCCCAGCAGGAATTTTCTCTCTCTTGAGGCTATAAACATTGGCTACTGGCCCAAGAAAGGTATCAGCTCTTCCTTGAGCTGGTCCATTGTTCTAACAGTATCTCCTGCTCTAATAAGCTCTATTCTCCTCCCCTTCTGTATTGTTAGGAAATTCTTTTCCAATCTGTGCATGGATCTTGATATTAAAGAAAACATGCATGATAATTCGCTTCAGTTATGTCAGACTCCGACCCCATGGACTGTGGCCCACCAGGTTATGCTATCCATGGGATTCTCCAGGCAAGAATACTGGAGTGGGTAATCATGCCCTCCTCCAGGGAATCTTTCCAACCCAGGGATTGAATCCACATCTGCAGCTATTGCATTACAGCTGACTCTACCACTGAGCCACCAGGTAAGCCCTTAAAGAAAAGAAACACCAAATATTTCCTGTAATTGTCATATATGTATTTTTCTATTCACTCCACTTTTTATTTTTCTATAGTCCCTGTTTCTTGGCACAGAGCTACTAAAATCCTTGTGATTCCCTAAGCTATAAGAGCACGGAACACATTCTCTCTCTCTCTCTCTCTCTCTCTCTCTCTCTCTCTTCCTCTTTTTAATATCTTTGATCCTGGTTTCTTACACAGAATTCTTAAACCCCTTGGGATTTCCTAGATAATTATAGTATTTTTCTTCTAATGACATTACTCTTGGTGGGCTCTTATATAAGTGTGTGTGTATATATATATACACACACACTTGAGAGTGGAATTGCTAGATCATATGGTAGTTCTGTGTGTGTGTGTGTGTGTATTAATTTTGCAGGTAATGGGGACTTCAATCTGTTTTCCAGAGTAATTTCACCAATTTGCAATCTCATTGCAGAAGTGTTCCCTTTCCTCTACCTATTCACCAAAAGTTGTTACTGATGTTTTTATTGTTGCTTTATGTGTTTTACAATAACCATTTTGAGAGATGGTGGGATCGTATTTTATTTTACTTTTCATTTGTATTTTGCTGATGATTAGTGATATTGAGCATCTTTTCATGTATTTGTTGGCCATCTGTGTGTCTTCTTTGGACAAGTGAAAATGTCTATTCAGGTCCATTGTCAATTTTTCAATCAAGATTTTTCTTTTTTAAGGTTGAGTTGTAGGAGTTCTTTGTATATTTTGGATATTAACCCCTTGTCGGATATATTATTTGTAATGATCTTATTCTACTCAGTAAGCTGCCTTTTCATTTCATTAATAGTTTTCCTTCAAAAGCTTTTCAGTTTGATGTAGTCTATTTGTTAATTTTTACTTTTGTCTCCCTTACTTTAAGAGACAGATCAAAAACAATATTGCTAAGACTGATGCCAAAGAACATACTGATTATGTTTTCTGCTAAGAGTTTTATAGCTTCAAGTCTTAACATTTAAGTCCTTAAATCATCTTGAGTTTATTTTTGTATATGATGTGAAAAATAATTCATTCTTTAGTATGTAGCTGTTTCCCAACAGCATTTATTAAAGAGACAATACTTTTCACATTACATATTCTTGCCAACTTCATTGTAGGTTAATTGGTCATTTAAGCATAGATTTATTCCTGGGCTCTCTCAGTTCAGTTCAGTTCAGTCACTCAGTCGTGTCCGACTCTGTGCGACCCCATAGATGGCAGCCCACCAGGCTCCCCTGTCCCTGGGATTCTCCAGGCAAGAACACTGGAGTGGATTGCCATTTCCTTCTCCAGTGTATGAAAGTGAAAAGTGAAAGTGAAGTCACTCAGTCGTGTCCGACTCCTAGTGACCCCATGGACTGCAGCCTACCAGGCTCCTCCATCCATGGGATTTTCCAGGCAAGAGTTCTAGAGTGGGGTGCCATTGCCTTCTCCATTAATTTATATATACACATATATACATAAATTTTTACTAGCATGACTGTCACATAGAACAGGAAGCAGAGAAAAGATAACCATTTCAGTTCAGTTCAGTTGCTCCATCGTGTCAGACTCCCTGCCACCCCATGAACCACAGCATGTCAGGCCTCCCTGCCCATCACCAACGCCCAGAGTTTACCCAAACTCATGTCTATTGAGTCTGTGGATGCCATCTAACCATCTCATCCTCTCTCATACCCTTCTCCTCCTGCCTTCAATCTTTCCAAACATCAGGGTCTTTCAAAATGAGTCAGCTCTTCTCATGTGGTGGCCAAAGTATTGGACTTTCAGCTTCAACATTAGTCCTTCCAATGAATATACAGGACTGATTTCCTTTAGGATGGATCGGTTGGATCTCCTTGCAGTCCAAGGGACTCTCAAGAGTCTTCTCCAACATCACAGTTCACTTTCACTTTCATCAAGAAGCTCTTTAATTCTTCTTCACTTTCTGCCATAAGGATTGTGTCATCTGCATATCTGAGATTATTGACATTTTTGCTCATAATCTTGATTCCAGCTTGTGCTTCCTCCAGCCAGCTTTTCTCGTGATGTACTCTGCATATAAGTTAAATAAGCAGGGTGACAATATAAAGCCTTGACATACTCCTTTTCCTATTTGGAACCAGTCTGCTGTTCCATGTCCAGTTCTAACTGTTGCTTCCTGACCTGCATACAGGTTTCTCAAGAGGCAGGTCAGGTGGTCTGATATATTTCCATCTCTTTCAGAATTTTCCACAGTTTACTGTGATCCACACAGTCAAAGGCTTAGGCATAGTTAATAAAGCAGAAATAGATGTTTTTCTGGAACTCTCTTGCTTTTTCGATGATTGGGGGGTGGTAAGAGAAACCCAAGTAAGATGGTAGGTGCTTAGAGAGGGCATGGCGAGTGGCGGCTGTAGCTAGCAGCGTTTGGGTGGCACAGGAGCGGCAAGTGGCAGAGAGGAGATATCCCACATCCAAGGTAAGAGAAACTTAAGTAGGATGGTAGGCACTGAGAGAGGGCATCAGAGGGCAGACAGACTGAAACCACAACCACAAAAAACTAGCCAATCTGATCACATGGACCACAGCCTTGTCTAACTCAATGAAACTAGGCCATGCCATGTGGGGCCACCCAAAATGGAGAGGTCATGGTGGAGAGGTCTAACAGAATGCGGCTCAATGAAGAAGGGAATGGCAAACAACTTCAGTACTCTTGCCTTGAGAACCCCATGAACAGTATGAACAGTATGACAAACCAAAAGGCATATTAAAAAGCAGAGAGATTACTTTGCCAACAGAAGTCCCTATTGTCAAATCTATGCTTTTTCCAGTAGTCATGTATGGATGTAAGGGTTGGAATATAAAGAAGACTGAGTGCTGAAGAATTGATGCTTTTGAACTGAGAAGGCGCTAGAGTTCCTTGAACTGCAAGGAGATCAAGCCAGTCAATCCTAAAGGGTATCAACCATGAATATTCATTGGAAGGGCTGATGCTGAAGCTGAAGCTCCAACAGTTTGGCCACCTGATGCTAAGGGCAGACTTATTAGAAAAGATCCTGTGCTGGCAAATATTTAAGGCAAGAGGTGAAGGGGATGACAGAGAATGAGATGGTTGGATTGCATCACTAATTCAATGGACATGAGCTTGAGAAAGCTCCAGGAGCTGGTGAAGAACAACAAAGTTTGGGGTGCATCAGTTCGTGGGGTCACAAAGAATCAAACATGACTGATCAACTGAACAGCAACAACAAGCTGAAAGGGCCACTTTAGGTGCTCTCAGCTAACTTCCTGCCTATCAACCCGAGGGATTTAGAAAAGATGCTTCTAATTTTTTTTTTTTTTTTTGATGGTCATGGAGTGTTATAAATTTTCTCAAAGTCAAGGGAAATATATGTACAATTAAAAATACATATATCTAGCATTGTCATCCTGTTTATAATCACTGGTAAATAGATTTTCCTATTGCCAATTAACTTCTTAAAGACACTGTAGAATATAGAAACCAGATGGAATTTGAGCATACACGACCCTAGAGAAAAGGGTAATATCTAGGTTTAACTGATTAATGTACCTCTGTAGTCTTCTTAACCCACAGTACATACTATATTACTACATACTATATTACACACTATATTATTAAGCAGAACTTAATAGTTGTACTGGGTAGAAATCATAGGTCACTGTTTTTGATTACTATAGTAGCTGGAAATTGAAGAAAATCCAAAAAAGAAAGAAGGAAAAATCCTGAAATCTGAATATATACTCTCTCTAATCTTTCACTGACTCATAATATGGGCATACTTGGAGCAGACTAGAGGATCCTAGAGGAAAGCAATCTCTGAAAGATTGAAAGACTTGAGATGAGATTTCAGCAGTTTGTAGAGAAAGTAAGGATATGTGAATTTAGAAAAAAAATTGGCAATCAAGTTGAAATTTTCGTAGGAAAAGAGAGGTTTTTTTGTTTTTCAGTCTCTAAGTCACATCTGACTCCTTGCGACCCCATGAACAGCAGCATTCCAGATCTACCTGTCGTTCGCTATCTCCCAGAGTTTTCTCAAATTCATATCCATTGAGTCAGTGATGCCATCTAAACGTCTCACCCTCTGTTGCCCTCTTCTTATCTTGACCTCAATCTTTCGTAGCATCAAAATCTTTTCCAATGAGTTACCTCTTTGCATCTGGTGGAAAAAGATGGGAGCTTCAGCATTAGCCCTTCCAATGAATATTCAGGGTTGATTTCCTTTAGGATTTACTCGTTTGATCTTCTTGTTGTCCATTAATTCTTCGGTGCTCAACCTTTTTTATGGATGAGAAGTTACATCTTAGGGGGAAAAGCACTTTGGATTGAGGTGTAGCTCCTCTCTGCACTGAGAGTGGATCCAAGACAAATTTCACTAAATCTTCACTCATCCCAGAGAGAAATCAACATTTTCTGCTAGCAATTTATTTGGTGTTTTATTTTAATCCAACATTTCACCAAAGAAGATAAAAACGTAGATCTACACAACATAATGACCATGGCCAGTATAAATAAAAATTAATAGAAATGTAATAGAACAGAAAAATGTGATCCATAATCAGGAAAAAAAATATAAATACACTCCAGGTTTCTTAATGTTAAAATCAGCAGCCAGTGATTTTTTGAAAAGCCAGAATAAGAACATTAGATTTAAACAGCTGAACTGAACTGTATGGCAACAAAAGCATAAATTACAGGAGCAGATAAAGGGAATTAGGTCACCAAAAGTTTCTTATGTTATGCCTGAAATATAAATAGTTTCTAAAACAAAATTCCCCTGATAGGCAAAGAAAAAATACAAGAAGTAACTAGAGATAAATTAAAACAACAACGATAACAAAAACGATTACTAGCAATAAGAAATCAATCCCTAAAACAGAAATCATGTATGTATAACTTTGAACTCAAGGAATCATGTGGAAAACAATAACTGGAAACCTTAATGAGTTCAACAGAGGTCTGTGCTTCTGCATATCTCAGGGGAGACACTAGAATTTTAACACTAAGATTTTAAAGAGGCTCCACAAATGCTTTAGTGCTTCAATACATCCTGCCCTAACAAAGCAATAAATAACCCTCTACAAATTCAATGTTATTGGTTAGTCTTTAAACTGTATGATAGAATAAAAAACAATTCCTTAAGAGTATACTTACAACTGTAAACGTTTATATTGGAAGATAAGCAAATTAGCTACCTAAGCATTCTAAAAATGATTAAGCATAATGTGTTATATTCATGCAACTTATTTTTTAAATAGTTTATGTTGGGTTTATTGCTCGATATTGTTCAATCACTAAGTCCTGTCCAATTCTTTTGTAACCCCATGGACTATACCCTGCCAGGCTCCTCTGTCCATGGGATTTCTCAGGCAAGAATACTGGAGTGGGTTGCCATTTCCTTCTCCAGTGAATCTTCCCAAACCTGATGTCGAAGCTCCATCTCCTGCTTGGCAGGTGGATTCTTTACCACCAAGTCACCAAAGCAATAAAAGTATATATATGTACATAATGATTTACAGGATTATATGTAGCATACATAGAATTTAGTTAATATGAACATCACACATTAAGTAAATATAAATCATAA
This sequence comes from Tragelaphus eurycerus, assembly GCA_935064755.1. Classification (NCBI taxonomy): domain Eukaryota; kingdom Metazoa; phylum Chordata; class Mammalia; order Artiodactyla; family Bovidae; genus Tragelaphus; species Tragelaphus eurycerus. The sequence continues at coordinate 40,674,618 of CAKXYN010000007.1, read as the reverse complement.
ATTAAGTATGCAAATAATTAATAGAAATTATAGTGGGAGACAATTGCAGAGATGAAAGTTCTGCCTAGTGATGTGTCATTTTGTTGTTTTTTGTGTTTCCAAATATTTCACAATCTTGATGTGTAAATTTAAAGTGCAATTCAATTAAAGATAAACTTTCAAATATTTCTGCTTTTTCTATTTTGCAATAATATATTTATTTCTTATATCACAATATTTCTGTATTATATTCTTGTTGCTCAATATAATTTTCCCATGAAATATGTCTAGTTGAGTATATTAGTTTGAATAACTCTGTGTGCAATATACATAGCTTAAAATTTATTCTTAAAATCTTTGACATTTTGACTACTGCATAACTGGCTTGATATCATGGGTAAATATTAAAATCATATAGGAAAATTGTAAATGTCTCATAATTAGTCTCTAAGGAATTATCCAGAGACAAATGATATAATATACCATATAGAAAAAACATTCAAAGAAAGTGTGACAACATAATGTAAAGCACAGCATTTTTGAGTTTAGAAGTAAATAGTTGTTTCTGAGTATTTTCTATTTGCAAAATGTTAATTTTCAACAACGGAAGATGGTTCATACATTTAATACATTACAAGTGGCCATTTTAGTGTAATTGCTTACTTTAAAATGTGCTATTTTTTTGAAATCATCCTATTTTGAAAATGTTCAAAGTTTTGTGCAATTTTTTTTTAATTTATAATGTATTATCTTACAGCCTGAGATTTAACAGACTTCAGTTTCATAGACACCATGATCCCATTATGCAGATTTTTGATATTACATTTAAATAACCCTTTGAAAGAATAAATAGCTGCATTTTACAGTGACTATTTTATTAAATTACACTTTTAGATTTCACTATGCCTTTACTAAAACCAGTACTGACATTTCCTGCTATTGATTTATTTTTCTCTTCAGTTATCCTGGCTACAGGCAAAAATTACATTGTAATGTTTTTGATTCATCTCCTGGAGTGTTGTTTTCCAGCTAAAGGGGAGAATAAATCAAGAAACATAGATTTAAAATATCCACACAAATATAGAATGTCCCACATACTTCTGTGTTTTTACCTTTTAATATAAATTATACTTTTGACGTGAAAAGAAAAGGGTCCATATGACCAGTATAAAATGAATTCCTGATAAATCAGTTGGTAAAGAATCCACTTGCAATGCAGGAGACCCTGGTTCGATTACTGGGTCTGGAAGATCTCCTGGAGAAGGGAGAGGCTACACACTCCAGTATTTTGGGGTTTCACTTGTGGCTCAGCTGGTAAAGAATCTGCCTGCAATGCAGGAGACCTGAGTTCTATCCCTGGGTTGGGAAGATCCCCTGGAGAAGAGAAAGGCTACCCACTCCAGTATTCTGGCCTAGAGAATTATGTGGACTCATTTGCCCATGAGTTCGCAAAGAGTCAGACATGACTGAACGACTTTCACCTTCACTTTCATAAAATGGATTAAACCTAGCATCTAAAGGATTTTAACAGAATGCTCATTTTCAACTATGTGAGCTAAATGTATTGCATATTATTTCTGTATCCACATCAAATGTATGGCTATAACATAAAAATCTTACCAAAAATTAAAATTGCAATAATGTATTTAGTTTTAAAATATAAGACAGGTAACCTGTATAGTTTCAGAGAGGCTAAGAATTGTCTATAAATCTGAGAAAGCAGCAACAACTGCAGAGATTTAGCAAAATAGATTAAATATTCATGTTCTGGACCAACAGTTGGTGAAAGTTAGGAAGTAGAGAAAGAATATCAACAAAAAGCAGGAATGTCTATTTGTGCCACAGCCATAAAAGCAGAGGTGCTTCAGTGTTTTGTCTTTCTCAGATAAACAATAGCAAAACAAATAGCATTCTCCCCATGGACATAGAGAGCTTGAGAGTTCACAATGAAGATTGATATCATAGTGTGGCTGCCACCATCAACTAGAAATGTGGAAGATTTGTCCAATATGGCTTTTTTTAAAAAGATAATTATTATTTTTTTAATTTAATTTTATTTTATTTAGCTTTACAATATTGTATTGGTTTCACCATATATCAAAATGAATCTGCCACAGGTATACATATGTTCCCCATCCTGAACCCTCCTCCTTCCTCCCTCCCCATACCATCCCTCTGGGTCACATATGGAGGCTAAAAAAAGATAACTATTGATATCAATAATATTTGCATTGGATCATAACATGAAAACAACTGAACAGTAAATTAATAAATAGAAATTGAACTAGAAAATTTTCCAGAATGCAGCATGAAAGTAAAATTCAAACATTTTAGATCTGTAAGTTCCAAAATCCAACCAAGACATAGTAGATAAAAGTGAACAGAACATAAAGACCGAATAGTGGTAAAAGAAAGAAGAATTACTTGAAGGTAGAATAGTCCAATGTTTCCCATAGCAAAGACTTAAAAACATTCTTAAGAATAAAAAGATTAAGAATTGACAACTTGGATACTTCTTTTTTGAAAGCCTATCTAAACACACAATAGTAAATATTTCAGCATTTTGCTTAGAGTCAATTTGAAAGACCATCCAAAAATATTTTTCTCAAAAAGAAAAATGAAATTGATATTAGCCTTTGAGAAATGGCTTTAATAACAAATGTTTGACTGTGATATCTGTACAGTTTCATTCAGAAATTTTCAAATATACAGGGACTCAGAAATTTTATCAGTCATATAGCATACTTGAATGAATAACTGAAGCAAAAAGGAGATCTTAAAGGATATGACAAAAATGAGAAAAATAATAGAAAATAAAACCACATACTTTTGTGTATTAAAATTATGAAAAAAATAAACTGAAGGCAAATAAAAGTTTAGAAACAACTAATCACAATAAAATAATACACGTTTAAAAAGAAATAGAGATCTATAACATTTTAAATATTAAATCAATGAAATAAGTAACTCTGCTTTTCTCAGATGCAACAAATTTGATCTATCCTTCCATTGTATTTGCTTGGATACATTTTATCTGAGCATGCTATGCTATCATTTAAGATTGGTATTAAAGTCTAATTTTGATTTTCCAATTTTTATAAAATAAAATTATTTAATAGTAATTAAGAAGGGAATGTTTTAAAAAATCAATTTCTTCATTGACTATGATAAAACTTTTGACTGTAGATCACAACAAACTATGGAAAATTCTTCTTGTTGTTGTTCAGTCTCCCAGTCATGTCCTTGTGACCTATGGATTGCAGCATGACAGACCTCTCTGTTGCTCACCATCTCCTGAATTTTCCCAAGTTCATGTCCACTGCATCGGTGATGCCATCCAGTCATCTCACCTTCTGACACCCTCTTCTCCTTCCTTCAATCTTTCCCACCATCGAAGATTTTACCAATGCATCAGCTGTTCACATCAGATGACCAAAATCCTGCAGCTTCAGTTTCAGAATCAGTCCTTCCGAGATAGAAACTTACTAAGTGGTCAGTGTAGAGTTAAGGACTTGGGTTCTTCTCCTAAAAATCCAATTCCAATCTCCACCTATTTTCTTATATAAGTATCTCACTCCAGTAATCTATAACCATACTTGCTGATTCAGTTCCTTGGCATTCAGACAGATGCATCCCTGGCCTGGAGGCCATAAACAATTGAACCCATAATAGGACAGTTTGTAACAACTGATATCCAACACGTCAAGGATAAAAAGACCAAGTGGGTCATTTACTTTAAAAATATACATCTGACAAATTCATCAAAGGGACATCTGGCGCCGAGTAAATTCCACAAACAGCTTCGGAGTGCTGGCAGAGGATGTCGGACACCCAGAAAAGCAACTCACTGCCTTCTAAAGGAGGTAGGAAAGAATATAGAAGCCAGAGAGAGACAAAGAGGGAGGGGCGGACCTCTGTCCAGGGAAGGGAGTCTTAAAAAGAGAAGTTTCCAAACACCAGGAAACACTCTCCCTGCGGAATCTGTGCCGAACCTGGGAAACACGGAGACTATCATAACAGGGAGGAGAACAGTTGAGCAATTAGAACCCACAGACTGCGGGCCCTGCGGTAACTTCCACAGCGGAGAAGCATCGCCGCAAACGCCCGCATCTGCCATTGGCGAGCCGGGGGCCGGGCAGGGAGACACCGCGGGCCACTCCCACGCGGGACGCTCCCCTGCCGGCCACTCCCCTGAGGGACGCTCCCCCGCGGGACTCTCCCCCGCTAGACGCTCCCCCGCCGGCCACTCCCGTGTGGGCCGCAGCTGCTCCCACGCAGGTGTGCCCCCACCTGCGGTGCCAGCGGCTCCTACGAGGGCCACCCCACCCCCCTCCCCCACCCGCCCGCCATTCCCGCGCAAGCCACCCTGTCGCCGGCTCCTCCCCCTCTGCAGGCCGCGGCGCAGACTGCATTGGCCTGATTGTCTGGAGTGCTGCCTAATCGGAGTAGTTTGGGCTGGCAGTCCAGATTGTGCAGCGCTGACCACACGAGTGGCTGGCCTTGGCCCAGAACACCGCCGAACCATGCACAGAACAAAGGACTATACACACCAACTACAGAGAAAGGGGCCTATAGATCTTGAGAAATTTAAGCCGGAACAAGGAACTAGCCGAAAATGAACTGAACCCACAACAATAATAGAGAAACTCTTATATATATTTTTACTATTTTTACCATCATTATTTCCTTTTTTTTTCTTTTTTTAATATATACATTTTTTAATTTTTATTATTTTTTAATTGGAAAAAGGAAAACAAATTTTTTTTTCCTTTTAATATTTTTTTTGTTGTTTGTTTTGTTTTGCTTCTTTTATTTTTATTTTTTTTTATCCTCTAGTACTTCTTTAATCTCCACGTTTAGATATAACATTTGCGACCCTGTTTTTTTTTTTTCTTTTTTCCTTTTTGTCCTTTGCTTTTTTCCTTTCCTTTTTTTTTTTTTTTTTATCAAGAATCTCTTTTATTGATTATCAGAAACATTACAAACATCTAGTATGAACAAATTGTAACATGATAGTGTTTAGTTTGAACAATTAATACATTTCAGATATAATATTATACATATTTCAATGCTATTCTCCCCAATCATCTCACCCTCTCCCGGTCCCAGAGTCCAAAAGTCTGGTCTATACATCAGTGTCTCTTTTGTTGTCTCGTAAATAGGGTTATTTTTTACCATCTTTCTAAATTCCATATATATGCGTTAGTATACTGTATTTGTGTTTTTGTTTCTGGCTTACTTCACTCTGTATAATAGGCTCCAGTTCCATCCACCTCCTTAGAACTGATTCAAATGTATTCTTTTTAATGGCTGAGTAATACTCCATTGTGTATATGTACCACAGCTTGCTTATCCATTCATCTGTGGATGGACATCTAGGTTGCTTCCACGTTCTGGCTATTGCAAACAGTGCTGCTATGAACATTGGGGTACAGGTGTCTCTTTCAATTCTGGTTTTTTCAGTGTATATGCCCAGCAGTGGGATTGCTGGATCATAAGGCAGTTCTATTCGCAGTTTTTTGAGGAATCTCCACCCGTTTCCCCCTACTGTTCTCCAAAGTGGCCCTGTACTAGTTTGCATTCCCCCCCACAGTGGAAGAGGGTTCCCTTCTCTCCGCACCCTCTCCAGCATTTATTGCTTGTAGACTTTTGGATAGCAGCCATTCTGATTGGCGTGAAATGGTATCTCATAGTGGTTTTGATTTGCTTTTTTCTTATAAAGGGTGAGGTGGGGTGTTTTTTTTTTTTTTTTTTTTTCTTTTTTTTTTTTTTTTTGTGGAAAGTTTTTTTTTGTTTTTTGTCCCTTTTTTTTTTGGGTTATTTATTTTTTTTGGAATTGGGTTGTAGAAGTTGTTTGTATATTTTTGAGATTAGTTGTTTGTCAGTTGCTTCATTTGCTATTATTTTCTCCCATTCTGAAGGCTGTCTTTTCACCTTGCTTATAGTTTCCTTTGTTGTGCAGAAGCTTTTAAGTTTGATTAGGTCCCATTTTTGTTCATTTTTTATTTTATTTCCAATATTCTGGTGAGGTGGGTCATAGAAGATCCTGCTGTGATGTAAGTCAGAGAGTGTTTTGCCTATGTTTTCCTCTAGGAGTTTTATGGTTTCTGGTCTTACATTTAGCTCTTTAATCCATTTTGAGTTTATTTTTGTGTATGGTGTTAGAAAGTGTTCTAGTTTCATTCTTTTACAAGTGTTTGACCAGTTTTCCCAGCACCACTTGTTAAAGAGATTGTCTTTAATCCATTGTATATTCTTGCCTCCTTTGTCAAAGATAAGGTGACCATATGTGCATGGATTTATCTCTGGGCTTTCTATTTTGTTCCATTGATCTATATTTCTGTCCTTGTGCCAGTACCATACTGTCTTGATGACTGTGGCTTTGTAGTAGAGCCTGAGGTCAGGCAGGTTAATTCCTCCAGTTCCGTTCTTCTTTCTCAAGATAGCTTTGGCTATTCAAGGTTTTTTGTATTTCCATACAAATTGAGAAATTATTTGTTCTAGTTCTGTGAAGAATACCGTTGGTAGCTTGATGGGGATTGCATTGAATCTATAAATTGCTTTGGGTAGTATATTCATTTTCACTATATTGATTCTACCAATCCATGAACATGATATATTTCTCCATCTATTAGTGTCCTCTTTGATTTCTTTCACCAGTGTTTTATAGTTTTCTATATATAGGTCTTTAGATTCTTTAGGAAGATATATTCCTAAGTATTTTATTGTTTTCATTGCAATGGTGAATGGAATTGTTTCCTTAATTTCTCTTTCTATTTTCTCGTTATTAGTGTACAGGAATGCAAGGGATTTCTGTGTGTTAATTTTATATCCTGCAACTTTACCATATTCATTGATCAGTTCTAGTAATTTTCTGGTGGAATCTTTAGGGTTTTCTACGTAGAGGATCATGTCATCTGCAAATAGTGAGAGTTTTACTTCTTCTTTTCCAATTTGGATTCCTTTTATTTCTTTTTCTGCTCTGATTGCTGTGGCCAAAACTTCCAAAACTATGTTGAATAGTAATGGTGAAAGTGGGCATCCTTGTCTTGTTCCTGACTTTAGAGGAAATGCTTTCAATTTTTCACCATTGAGGATAATGTTTGCTGTGGGCTTGTCATATATAGCTTTTATTATGTTGAGGTATGTTCCTTCTATTCCTGCTTTCTGGAGAGTTTTTATCATAAATGGATGTTGAACTTTGTCAAAGGCTTTCTCTGCATCTATTGAGATAATCATATGGTTTTTATTCTTCAGTTTGTTAATGTGGTGTATTACGTTGATTGATTTGCGGATATTGAAGAATCCTTGCATTCCTGGGATAAAGCCCACTTGGTCATGGTGTATGATCTTTTTAATGTGTTGTTGGATTCTGATTGCTAGAATTTTGTTAAGGATTTTTGCATCTATGTTCATCAGTGATATTGGCCTGTAGTTTTCTTTTTTTGTGGGATCTTTGTCAGGTTTTGGTATTAGGGTGATGGTGGCCTCATAGAATGAGTTTGGAAGTTTGCCTTCTTCTGCAATTTTCTGGAACAGTTTGAGTAGGATAGGTGTTAGCTCTTCTCTCAATTTTTGGTAGAATTCAGCTGTGAAGCCGTGTGGACCTGGGCTTTTGTTTGCTGGAAGATTTCTGATTACAGTTTCAATTTCTGTGCTTGTGATGGGTCTGTTAAGATTTTCTATTTCTTCCTGGTCCAGTTTCGGGAAGTTGTACTTTTCTAAGAATTTGTCCATTTCTTCCACATTGTCCATTTTATTGCCATATAATTGCTGATAGTAGTCTCTTATGATCCTTTGTATTTCTGTGCTGTCTCTTGTGATCTCTCCATTTTCATTTCTAATTTTATTGATTTGATTTTTCTCCCTTTGTTTCTTGATGAGTCTGGCTAGTGGTTTGTCAATTTTATTTACCCTTTCAAAGAACCAGCTTTTGGCTTTGTTGATTTTTGCTATGGTTTCTTTTGTTTCTTTTGCATTTATTTCTGCCCTAATTTTTAGGATTTCTTTCCTTCTACTAACCTTGGGGTGCTTCATTTCTTCCTTTTCCAGTTGCTTTAGGTGTAGAGTTAGGTTATTTATTTGGCTTTTTTCTTGTTTCTTGAGGTATGCCTGTATTGCTATGAACTTTCCCCTTAGGACTGCTTTTACAGTGTCCCACAGGTTTTGGGTTGTAGTGTTTTCATTTTCATTCGTTTCTATGCAGAATTTGATTTCTTTTTTGATTTCTTCTGTGATTTGTTGGTTATTCAGGAGTGTGTTGTTCAGCCTCCATATGTTGGTCTTTTTAATAGATTTTCTCCTGTTATTGAGATTTACTCTTACTGCATTGTGGTCAGAAAAAATGCTTGGAATGATTTCAATTTTTCTGAACTTACCAAGGCTGGATTTATGGCCCAGGATGTGGTCTATCCTGGAGAAGGTTCCGTGTGCACTTGAGAAAAAGGTGAAATTCATTGTTTTGGGATGAAATGTCCTATAGATATCAATTAGTTCTAACTGGTCTATTGTATCGTTTAAAGTTTGTATTTCCTTGTTAATTTTCTGTTTAGTTGATCTATCCATTGGTGTGAGTGGGGTATTAAAGTCTCCCAATATTATTGTGTTATTGTTGATTTCTCCTTTCATTCTTGTTAGTATTTGTCTTATATATTGTGGTGCTCCTAAGTTGGGTGCATATATATTTATAATTGTTATATCTTCTTCTTGGATTGATCCTTTGATCATTAGGTAGTGACCTTCTTTGTCTCTTTTCACATCCTTTGTTTTAAAGTCTATTTTATCTGATATGAGTATTGCTACTCCTGCTTTCTTTTGGTCTCTATTTGCGTGGAAAATCTTTTTCCAGCCCTTGACTTTCAGTCTGTATGTGTCCCCTATTTTGAGGTGGGTTTCTTGTAGTCAGCATATGGAGGGGTCTTGTTTTTGTATCCATTCAGCCAGTCTCTGTCTTTTGGTTGGGGCATTCAACCCATTTACATTTAAGGTAATTAATGATAAATATGATCCCGTTGCCATTTACTTTGTTGTTTTGGGTTTGAATTTATATATCCTTTTTGTGTTTCCTGTCTAGAGAATGTCCTTTAGTATTTGTTGGAGAGCTGGTTTGGTGGTGCTGAATTCTCTCAGCTTTTGCTTGTCTGTAAAGGTTTTGATTTCTCCTTCAAATTTGAATGAGATCCTTACTGGGTACAATAAACTGGGCTGTAGATTCTTTTCTTTCATCACTTTAAGTATGTCTTGCCATTCCCTCCTGGCTTGGAGAGTTTCTATTGAAAGATCAGCTGTTATCCTTATGGGAATTCCCTTGTGTGTTATTTGTTGTTTTTCCCTTGCTGCTTTTAATATTTGTTCTTTGTGTTTGATCTTTGTTAATTTGATTAATATGTGTCTTGGGGTGTTTCGTCTTGGGTTTATCCTATTTGGGACTCTCTGGGTTTCTTGGACTTGAGTGATTATTTCCTTCCCCATTTTAGGGAAGTTTTCAACTATTATCTCCTCTAGTATCTTCTCATGGTCTTTCTTTTTGTCTTCTTCTTCTGGGACTCCTATGATTCGAATATTGTAACGTTTAATATTGTCCTGGAGGTCTCTGAGATTGTCCTCATTTCTTTTAATTCGTTTTTCTTTTTTCTCCTCTGATTCATTTAATTCTGCCATTCTATCTTCTAATTCGCTAATTCTATGTTCTGCCTCTGTTATTCTACTATTTGTTGCCTCCAGAGTGTTTTGGATCTCATTTATTGCATTATTCATTATATATTGACTCTTTTTTATTTCTTCTAGGTCCTTGTTAAATCTTTCTTGCATCTTCTCAATGCTTTTCTCCAGGCTATTTATCCATGATTCCATTTTGCTTTCCAGATTTTGGATTAATTTGACTATCATTATTCGGAATTCTTTATCAGGTAGGTTCGCTATTTCTTCCTCTTTTGTTTGGTTTGGTGGGTAATTATCCTGTTCCTTTACCTGCTGGGAATTCTTCTGTCTTTTCATCTTGTTTAAATTGCTAAGTTTGGGGCGTCTTTACTGTATTCTGGTAGTCTGTGGAGTTCTCTTTATTGTGGCGTTTCTGCACTATATGTGGGTTTGTACCGGTGGCTTGTCGAGGTTTTTTGTTTATGGAAGCTTGTATCGGTGTTCTGGTGGGTGGAGCTGGATTTCTTTTCTCTGGGGTGCAGTGGAGTGTCTAGTAGTGAGTTATGAGACGTCTATGCTTTTGGGGTCGCTTTGTGTAGCCTGTGTATTGGAGCTCAGGCTGTGTTCTTGTTTTTCTGGAGAATTTGCTTGATATGTCTTGTTGTGGAACTTGCTGGTCTTTGTGTGATGCTTGGTTTCAGAGTAGGTATGGAGGCTTTTAATGAGCTCCTGTCAATTAGTGTTTCGTGGGATCAGGGTATGGACTTAAGCCTCCTGGTTCCAGTTATTGGTCTTATTTTTACAGTAGTCTCAAAAACTTCTTCTTCTATAATGCATTCCACAACTGGACCGCTCAGAGATGTTCACGGAATTATACATAGAAGGAAAAAGGGAGGAAGGAGACAGAGGTGGTCAGGAGGATAAAAGGAGGGGGTGTGAAGGAGAGAGACAGATCTAGTCAGTAATCAGTAAAGAAAAGAAAAAAGGAAAGGAAAAAAGCAAAAGACCAAAAGGAAAAAAAGAAAAAAACAAAAAAACAAAACAGGGTCGCAAAAGTTATATCTAATCGTGGAGATTAAACAAGTACTAGAGGATAAAAAAAAATAAAAATAAAAGAAACAAAACACACAACAACAAAAAAAAATTAAAAGGAAAAAAAAATTTTTGTTTTCCTTTTTCCAATTAAAAAATAATAAAAATTTAAAATATATATATATATTAAAAAAAAGAAAGAAAAAAAAAGGAAATAATGATGGTAAAAATAGTAACAATCTATATAAGAGTTTCTCTATTATTGTTGTGGGTTCAGTTCATTTTCAGCTAGTTCCTTGTTCCGGCTTAAATTTCTCAAGATCTATAGGCCCCTTTCTCTGTGGTTGGTATGTATAGTTCTTTGTTCTGTGCACGGTTCGGCGGTGTTCTGGGCCAAGGCCCGCCACTCGTGTGGTCGGCGCTGCACAATCTGGATTGCCGGCCCAAACTACTCCAGTTAGGCAGCACTCCAGACAATCAGGCGAACGAAGTCTGCGCTGAGGCCCGCAGAGGGGGAGGGGCCGGCGACGGGAATGGCGGGCTGGCGGGTGGGGGAGGGGATGGGGTGGCCCTCGTGGGAGCCGCCTGCACAGCGGGCGGGGGGCACGCCTGCGCGGGAGTGGCCGGCGGGGGAGCGTCCAGTGGGGGAGAGTCCCGTGGGGGAGCGTCCCTCTGGGGAGCGCCGGCAGGGGAGCGTCCCGCGTGGGAACGGCCAAGGCGTCTCCCTGCCCAGCCCCGGCTCCCCAATGGCAGATGCGGGCGTTTGCAGCGGTGCTTTTCCGCTGCGGAAGTTACCGCAGGGCCCGCAGTCTGTGGGTTCTAATTGCTCAACTGTTCTCCTCCCTGTTATGATAGTCTCCGTGTTTCCCAGGTTCGGCGCAGATTCCGCAGGGAGAGTGTTTCCTGGTGTTTGGAAACTTCTCTTTTTAAGACTCCCTTCCCCGGACAGAGGTCCGCCCCTCCCTCTTTGTCTCTCTCTGGCTTCTATATTCTTTCCTACCTCCTTTAGAAGGCAGTGAGTTGCTTTTCTGGGTGTCCGACGTCCTCCGCCAGCACTCCGAAGCTGTTTGTGGTATTTACTCGGCGCCCAGATGACCCATTGATGAATTTGTGGAGGAGAAAGCGTATTCCCCGTCCTAATCCTCCGCCATCTTAACCGGTCTCTCTCTTTTTTTTTTTTTTATTTATTACTTCTTGATTTTTTCTCTCTCCTCCCCCCCCCCCCCTTTCTCCCCCCCCCCCCCCCCCTCCCCTTTCCCCCTTTTTCCTTTTCTTTATAACTCCGTGAACATCTCTGAGCAGTCCAGTTGTGGAATGCATTATAGAAGAAGAAGTTTTTGAGACTACTGTAAAAATAAGACCGATAACTGGAACCAGGAGGCTTAAGTCCATACCCTGATCCCACGAAACATTAATTGACAGGAGCTTATCAAAAGCCTCCATACCTACACTGAAACCAAGCATCACACAAAGACCAGCAAGTTCCACGACAAGACATACCAAGCAAATTCTCCAGAAAAACAAGAACACAGCCCTGAGCTCCAATACACAGGCTACACAAAGCGACCCCAAAATCATAGACATCTCATAACTCACTACTAGACACTCCACTGCACCCCAGAGAAAAGAAATCCAGCTTCACCCACCAGAACACCGACACAAGCTTCCATAAACAAGAAACCTCGACAAGCCACCGGTACAAACCCACATATAGTGCAGAAACGCCACAATAAAGAGAACTCCACAGACTACCAGAACACAGTAAAGACACCCCAAACTCAGCAATTTAAACAAGATGAAGAGACAGAAGAACTCCCAGCAGGTAAAGGGACAGGATAAATGCCCAACAAACCAAACAAAAGAGGAAGAAACAGCGAACCTACCTGATAAAGAATTCCGAATAATGATAGTGAAATTAATCCAAAATCCGGAAAGCAAAATGGAATCATGGATAAATAGCCTGGAGAAAAACATTGAGAAGATGCAAGAAAGATTTAACAAGGACCTAGAAGAAATAAAAAAGAGTCAATATATAATGAATAATGCAATAAATGAGGTCCAAAACACTCTGGAGGCAACAAATAGTAGAATAACAGAGGGAGAAGATAGAATTAGCGAATTAGAAGATAGAATGGCAGAATTAAATGAATCAGAGGAGAAAAAAGAAAAACGAATTAAAAGAAATGAGGACAATCTCAGAGACCTCCAGGACAATTTTAAACGTTACAATATTCGAATCATAGGAGTCCCAGAAGAAGAAGACAAAAAGAAAGACCATGAGAAGATACTAGAGGAGATAATAGTTGAAAACTTCCCTAAAATGGGGAAGGAAATAATCACTCAAGTCCAAGAAACCCAGAGAGTCCCAAATAGGATAAACCCAAGGCGAAACACCCCAAGACACATATTAATCAAATGAACAAAGATCAAACACAAAGAACAAATATTAACAGCAGCAAGGGAAAAACAACAAATAACACACAAGGGAATTCCCATAAGGATAACAGCTGATCTTTCAATAGAAACTCTCCAAGCCAGGAGGGAATGGCAAGACATACTTAAAGTGATGAAAGAAAAGAACCTACAGCCCAGATTATTGTACCCAGTAAGGATCTCATTCAAATATGAAGGAGAAATCAAAACCTTCACAGACAAGCAAAAGCTGAGAGAATTCAGCAACAACAAACCAGCTCTCCAACAAATACTAAAGGACATTCTCTAGACAGGAAACACAAAAAGGATATATAAATTCAAACCCAAAACAATAAAGTAAATGGCAACGGGATCATATTTATCATTAATTACCTTAAATGTAAATGGGTTGAATGCCCCAACCAAAAGACAGAGACTGGCTGAATGGATACAAAAACATGACCCCTACATACAATGTCTACAAGAAACCCACCTCAAAACAGGGGACACATACAGACTGAAAGTCAAGGGCTGGAAAAAGATTTTCCATGCAAATAGAGACCAAAAGAAAGCAGGAGTAGCAATACTCATATCAGATAAAATAGACTTTAAAACAAAGGATGTGAAAAGAGACAAAGAAGGTCACTACCTAATGATCAAAGGATCAATCCAAGAAGAAGATATAACAATTATAAATATATATACACCCAACTTAGGAGCACTGCAATATATAAGACAAATACTAACAAGTATGAAAGGAGAAATCAACAATAACACAATAATATTGGGAGACTTTAATACCCCACTCACACCAATGGATAGATCAACTAAACAGAAAATTAACAAGGAAACACAAACTTTAAACGATACAATAGACCAGTTAGAACTAATTGATATCTACAGGACATTTCATCCCAAAACAATGAATTTCACCTTTTTCTCAAGCGCACACGGAACCTTCTCCAGGATAGACCACATCCTGGGCCATAAATCTAGCATTGGTAAGTTCAGAAAAATTGAAATCATTCCAAGCATTTTTTCTGACCACAATGCAGTAAGAGTAAATCTCAATAACAGGAGAAAAACTATTAAAAAGTCCAACATATGGAGGCTGAACAACACACTCCTGAATAACCAACAAATCACAGAAGAAATCAAAAAAGAAATCAAATTCTGCATAGAAACGAATGAAAATGAAAACACAACAACCCAAAACCTGTGGGACAGCGTAAAAGCAGTCCTAAGGGGAAAGTTCATAGCAATACAGGCATACCTCAAGAAACAAGAAAAAAGCCAAATAAATCACCTAACTCTACACCTAAAGCAACTGGAAAAGGAAGAAATGAAGCACCCCAAGATTAGTAGAAGGAAAGAAATCCTAAAAATTAGGGCAGAAATAAATGCAAAAGAAACAAAAGAAACCATAGCAAAAATCAACAAAGCCAAAAGCTGGTTCTTTGAAAGGGTAAATAAAATTGACAAACCACTAGCCAGACTCATCAAGAAACAAAGGGAGAAAAATCAAATCAATAAAATTAGAAATGAAAATGGAGAGATCACAAGAGACAGCACAGAAATACAAAGGATGATAAGAGACTACTATCAGCAATTATATGGCAATAAAATGGACAATGTGGAAGAAATGGACAAATTCTTAGAAAAGTACAACTTCCCAAAACTGGACCAGGAAGAAATAGAAAATCTTAACAGACCCATCACAAGCACGGAAATTGAAACTGTAATCAGAAATCTTCCAGCAAACAAAAGCCCAGGTCCAGACGGCTTCACAGCTGAATTCTACCAAAAATTTAGAGAAGAGGTAACACCTATCCTACTCAAACTGTTCCAGAAAATTGCAGAGGAAGGCAAACTTCCAAACTCATTCTATGAGGCCACCATCACCCTAATACCAAAACCTGACAAAGATCCCACAAAAAAAGAAAACTACAGGCCAATATCACTGATGAACATAGATGCAAAAATCCTTAACAAAATTCTAGCAATCAGAATCCAACAACACATTAAAAAGATCATACACCATGACCAAGTGGGCTTTATCCCAGGAATGCAAGGATTCTTCAATATCCGTAAATAAATCAATGTAATACACCACATTAACAAACTGAAGAATAAAAACCATATGATTATCTCAATAGATGCAGAGAAAGCCTTTGACAAACTTCAACATCCATTTATGATAAAAACTCTCCAGAAAGCTGGAATAGAAGAAACATACCTCAACATAATAAAAGCTATGTATGACAAACCCACAGCAAACATTATCCTCAATGGTGAAAAATTAAAAGCATTTCCTCTAAAGTCAGGAACAAGACAAGGATGCCCACTTTCACCATTACTATTCAACATAGTTTTGGAAGTTTTGGCCACAGCAATCAGAGCAGAAAAAGAAATAAAAGGAATCCAAATTGGAAAAGAAGAAGTAAAACTCTCACTGTTTGCAGATGACATGATCCTCTACGTAGAAAACCCTAAAGATTCCAACAGAAAATTACTAGAACTGATCAATGAATATAGTAAAGTTGCAGGATATAAAATTAACACACAGAAATACCTTGCATTCCTGTACACTAATAACGAGAAAATAGAAAGATAAATTAAGGAAACAATTCCATTCACCATTGCAATGAAAACAGTAAAATACTTAGGAATATATCTTCCTAAAGAATCTAAAGACCTATATATAGAAAACTATAAAACACTGGTGAAAGAAATCAAAGAGGACACTAATAGATGGAGAAATATACCATGTTCATGGATTGGTAGAATCAATATAGTGAAAATGAGTATACTACCCAAAGCAATTTATAGATTCAATGCAATCCCCATCAAGCTACCAACAGTATTCTTCACAGAGATAGATCAAATAATTTCTCAATTTGTATGGAAATACAAAAAACCTGGAATAGCCAAAGCTATCTTGAGAAAGAAGAACGGAACTGGAGGAATCAACCTGCCTGACTTCAGGCTCTACTACAAAGCCACAGTCATCAAGACAGTATGGTACTGGCACAAGGACAGAAATACAGATCAATGGAACAAAATAGAAAGCCCAGAGATAAATCCATGCACATATGGTCACCTTATCTTTGACAAAGGAGGCAAGAATATACAATGGATTAAAGACAATCTCTTTAACAAGTGGTGCTGGGAAAACTGGTCAAACACTTGTAAAAGAATGAAACTAGAACACTTTCTAACACCATACACAAAAATAAACTCAAAATGGATTAAAGAGCTAAACGTAAGACCAGAAACCATAAAACTCCTAGAGGAAAACATAGGCAAAACACTCTCTGACTTACATCACAGCAGGATCCTCCATGACCCACCTCCCAGAATATTGGAAATAAAATCAAAAATGAACAAATGGGACCTAATCAAACTTAAAAAGCTTCTGAACAACAAAGGAAACTATAAGCAAGGTGAAAAGACAGCCTTCAGAATGGGAGAAAATAATAGCAAATGAAGCAACTGACAAACAACTAATCACAAAAATATACAAGCAACTTCTACAGCTCAATTCCAGAAAAATAAATGATGCAATCAAAAAATGGGCCAAAAAACTAAATAGACATTTCTCCAAAGAAGACATACAGATGGCTAACAAACACATGAAAAGATGCTCAACATCACTCATTATCAGAGAAATGCAAATCAAAACCACTATGAGGTACCATTTCACGCCAATCAGAATGGCTGCTATCCAAAAGTCCACAAGCAATAAATGCTGGAGAGGGTGCGGAGAGAAAGGAACCCTCTTGCACTGTTGGTGCGAATGCAAACTGGTACAGCCACTATGGAGAACAGTATGGAGATTCCTCAAAAAACTGGTAATAGAACTGCCTTATGATCCAGCAATCCCACTGCTGGGCATATACACTGAGAAATCCAGAATTGAAAGAGACACGTGTACCCCAATGTTCATAGCAGCACTGTTTGCAATAGCCAGGACTTGGAAGCAACCTAGATGTCCATCCACAGATGAATGGATAAGCAAGCTGTGGTACATATACACAATGGAGTATTACTCAGCCATTAAAAAGAATATATTTAAATCAGTTCTAAGGAGGTGGATGGAACTGGAGCCTATTATACAGAGTGAAGTAAGCCAGAAACAAAAACACAAATACAGTATACTAACGCATATATATGGAATTTAGAAAGATGGTAAAAATAACCCTATTTACGAGACAGCAAAAGAGACACTGATGTATAGAACAGACTTTTGGACTCTGGGACCGGGAGAGGGTGGGATGATTGGGGAGAATAGCATTGAAATATGTATAATAATATATCTGAAATGTATTAATTGTTCAAACTAATCACTGTCATGTTACAATTTGTTCATATTAGATGTTTGTAATGTTTCTGATAATCAATAAAAGAGATTCTTGATACCTATAAAAAAACATAAATAAATAAAAATATACATCTGATTCTTGAACAATGGCCTGAGCTCCTGAGAAAAGATCAGGGAACAGAGATTGAGTCTCTGTAGGAAAATCCAAGGACTGGAAAATCAAAGAAAGCTATAAAACTGACAAGCTGGACATGTTCATTTATAAACTGACTGGTCAGGATTACATACACTGGGATCCCTGAGCCAACCCACAATGAACTGTTCGATACTGGTAAAATATATAAACTGTTGTGATTCCCGTGGCTTGGGTGACACATGTCCCCCCTCAGTGTCTGTGCTAAAAGCCTTATATTTCTACTCTCTGAAATAAAACTCTGCCTGTCTGCCTGTTCATAGAGTTCATTCTATGGAATTCATATTCCTGTTTCACTTCCAATGAGTTTTCAGGGTTGATTTCCCTTAAGATTGACTGGTTTGATCTCCTTGTTGCCCAAGGGACTCTCAGAAGTCCTCTCTACCACCGCAGTCCAAAAGCATTAATTATTCGGTGGTCTGCCTTCTTTACAGCCCAGTTTTCACAACCAAACATGACCACTAGGAAGACCATAGCCTTGACTGTACAGACCTTTGTCAGCAGAGTGATGTCTCTGTTTCTTGACACACTGTCTAGGTTTGTCATAGCTTCTCTGCCAAGAAGTATGTGTCTTCTTATTTCATGGCTGCAGTCACCATCTGCAGTGATTTTAGAGCTCAAGAAGAGGAAATCTGTCGCCACTTTCCTCTTTTTCTCTTATATTTGCCATAAAGCAATGGGGCCAGACGTTAGGATTTTTGCTTTTTTTGTTTTTAATATTTAGTTTTCGGCCGGGTCTTTCACTCTCCTCTTTCACCCTCATCAAGAGGTTCTTTAGTTTCTCTTCACTTTCTGCCATTAAAGTGGTATCCTTCGCATATCTTAGATTACTGAAATTTCTCCCACCTATCTTGATTCCAGCTTGTAACTCATCCAGCCCAGCATTTGTCATGATGTGAACAGCTTATATGTCAAGTAAATAGGTGACAACAAACAGCCCTGTCATACTACTTTCTCAATCCTAAATCAATCAGTTGTTCCATACAGTGTTCTAACTATTGCTTCTTGACCCACACACAGGTTTTCAGGAGACAGGTAAAATGATCTGGTATTCTCATATCTTTAAGAGCTTCCCACAGTTTGTTATGATCCACAGAGTCAAAGAGTTTAGCCTAGTCAATGAAACAGAGGTAGTTTTTGTTTTTGTTTTGTTTTTGTTTTTTTCTGGAATTCTGTTGTTTTTTCTATGATCCAGTGAATGTTGGCAATTTGATCTCTGGTTCTTCTGCCTTTTCTAAGTTCAGCTTGGCTGTCTGGAAGTTCTTAGTTCATGTAAATCTTAAAGAGATGGGAATACCAGACCACCTTACCTGTCTCCTGAGAAACCTGCATGCAGATCAATAAGCAACAATTAGAACTGAGCATGGACCAATGGACTGGTTCAAAATTAGGAAAGGAGTACGTCAGGCTGGATGAATCACAAGCTAGAATCAAGATTGCTGGGAGAAACATCAAAAACATCAGATATGCAAATGATACTACCCTAATGACAGAAAGTGAAGAGAAATTAAAGAGCCTTTTGATGAAAGTGGAAGAGGAGAGTGAAAAAGCTGGCTTAAAATTCAACATTTAAAAAACTAAGATCATGGCATCCAGTCCCACCATTTCATGGTAAAGAGATGGGGGGAAATGGAAACAGTGACAGACTTTATATTCTTGGGCTATAAAATCACCGTGGACTGTGACTTCGGCCAGAAAATCAAAGATGCTTGCTTCTTGGAAGAAAAGCTATGACAAACCTAGACAGCATAATAAAAAGCAGAGACATCATTTTGCTGACAAATATCCATATAGTCAAAGCTACGTTTTTTCCAGTAATCATATACTGATATGACATTTGGACCATAAGAAAGGCTGAGACCTGAAGAACTTATGCTTTTCAACTGTGGTGCTGGAGAAGACTCTTAGTAGTCTCTTGAACACAAGGAGATCAAATCAGTCAATTCTAAAAGGAATTGGAATCAATTCTGAATATTCCAATGAAATGCTGAAGCTGAAACTTCAATTCTTTGACCCCCAAGATGCAGTGAACTGACTCTTGGGAAAGACCCTGTTGCTGGGAAACATTGAGGGCAAGAGAAGGAGGCAGCTGAGGTTGAAATGATTGGATGGCATCACCAATTCAATGTATATAAACTTGAGCAAATTCTGGGAGATACTTAAGGACAGGGAAGCCTTATGTGCTGCAGTTTATGGGGTCACAAAGTGTTGAATAACTATTTAATGAGTGAACAAAAACAATAAGGCCAAATAGCTCTTTTGGGGATTTGGACATTCCATTCCTGACTTTATCTTAGGATTAGTAAGATGTATTCTATCATTACTGCCTCTTACTAATTGTTCTCAGATTCAAGGATTCCATTTTACTGTGCATTGGATATTTTAAATTATTATTTGACTCCTAAGTTTCTTCTGATTCCTGAATACTATAGACAATATTGCTAAGTGTTCCATCAAGTGTTAGTCGCTCAGTCGTGCCCAACACTTTGTGACCCCATGGACTGCAGCCCACCAGGCTCCTGTGTCCATGAGATTTTCCAGGCAAGGATACTGGAGTCGGTTGCCATTTCCTTCACCAAAGTGTTCCATAGGTACAATAAATACTAGCTGAGAGGCCAATCTGATGTATTTTCAAAAGCTTCAATTCAGTTCAGTCACTCAGTCACGTCAGACTCTTTGTGACTCCATGAATCACAGCACGCCAGGCCTCCCTGTCCATCATTAATTCCCAGATTTCACTCAGACTCATGTCCATTGACTCAGTGATGCTGTCCAGCCATCTTATCCTCTGTCGTCCCCGTCTCCTCCTGCCCCCAATCCCTCCCAGCATCAGAGTCTTTTCCAATGAGTCAACTCTTCGCATGAGGTGGCCAAAGTACTGGAGTTTCAGCTTTAGTATCATTCCTTCCAAAGAAATCCCAGGGCTGATCTGTTTCAGAATGGACTGATTGGATATCCTCGCAGCCCAAGGGACTCTCAAGAGTCTTCTCCAACACCACACCTCAAAAGCATCAATTCTTCGGTGCTCAGCTTTCTTAACTCTCACATCCATACATAACCCCAGGAAAAACCATAGCCTTGACTAGATGGACCTTTGTTGGCAAAGAAATGTCTCTGCTTTTCAATATGCTATCTAGGTTGGTCATAACTTTTCTTCCAAGGAGTAAGTGTCTTTTAATTTTATGGCTGCAGTCGCCATCTGTAGTGATTTTGGAGCCCAGAAAAATAAAGTCTGACACTGTTTCCACTGTTTCCCCATCTATTTCCCATGAAGTGATGGGACCAGATGCCATGATCTTCGTTTTCTGAATGTTGAGTTTTAAGCCAACCTTTTCACTCTCCTCTTTCACCTTCATCAAGAGGCTTTTTAGTTCCTCTTCACTTTCTGCCATAAGAGTGGCGTCATCTGCATATCTGAGGTTATTGATATTTCTCCCGGCAATCTTGATTCCAGCTTGTGCTTCTTCCAGTCCAGCATTTCTCATGATGTACTCTGCATATAAGTTAAATAAGCAGGGTGACAATAAACAGCCTTGACGGACTCCTTTTCCTATTTGGAACTAGTCTGTTGTTCCATTTCCAGTTCTAACTGTTGCTTCCTGACCTGCATATAGGTTTCTCAAGAGGAAGGTCAGGTGGCCTGGTATTCCCATCTTTTGAAGAATTTTCCACAGTTTATTGTGATCCACACAGTCAAAGGCTTTGGCATAGTCAATAAAGCAGAAATAGATGTTTTTCTGGAACTCTCTTGCTTTTTCCATGATCCAGAGGATGTTGGCAATTTGGTCTCTGGTTCCTCTGCCTTTTCTAAAACCAGCTTGAACATCAGGAAGTTCACGGTTCACATATTGCTGAAGCCTGGCTTGGAGAATTTTGAGCATTACTTAACTAGTGTATGAGATGAATGCAATTGTGCGGTAGTTTGAGCATTCTTTAGCATTGCCTTTCTTTGGGATTGGAATAAAACTGACCTTTTCCAGTCCTGTGGCCACTGCTGTGTTTTCCTAATTTGCTGGCAAATTGAGTGCAGCACTTTCACAGGAACATCTTTCAGGATTTGAAATAGCTCAACCGGAATTCCATCACCTCCACTAGCTTTGTTCATAGTGATGCTTTCTAAGGCCCACTTGACTTCACATTCCAGGATGTCAAAAGTTTATACCAGACCAAAAAAGAAAAATACATCAAAAGCAGACAGAATACTATTTTACATCCACCCAAAAACACACACAAGTGTAAAATATATTAATTTTAGCATTTTCATTGTAGACAAAATAAAACATATAAATTAGTATATTTATAATCTACCTAACAAAATATAGCGGAAAAGGCATTAAATTTCAAAACAAAGAATTAGATTGAGTATCTTCAATAATTTGGATTAATTGGGGAGGCCACCTTGTAAATGCTAAGTCTTCATTAAACACTTCACTAAACTTCTTTTTACTCATTTTTTTCTACCCCATAAATAGGAATTCTATTAACTGGCAATTATGATTGAGCTTCAAATGTCTCTTTCCCAAATTTTCTTGCATTTATAAAACAAAATCAAAATAGAAATTTAAAACAAAACAAACAATGTTGTTCAGACAAATCCTAGCAGCAAGTGTAGGAAATTGGATAATTTATGAGGGTTCCTAATTCCAGGCCTCTGCATCTAATTGACCTCCAGGACCCCACTGTTCGATTGTCCTTTCCATGAAGCAGAGGAGACAAAGCCAATTGCTCCATTCACACTCATACTGAGTAGTCATTACATTAACAGCACATATTTGCAAGTAAAATTTGGAGCAAAGGGAAGATCAGGCTTTTAGGCTGAGAGTGACTTATGGCTCAACTTGAAATTTAAAAAGAAAATGGCTAAGAAATTACAGATTAAAGTAGGAAAATCAAGGAAGTAGTTAACTACATTGTCTGTGATGAATGAGTTGAATTTTTTAAGATACATATTGTAGTTATCATAAACAGTTATTTGGTTTTGCAAAGATGAATTTAATACTGATTTCAAATTAGTTAATTCATTCAGCATACATATTTTCCTTTACTGTGTCAGCTACACATTGACACTTGCCACTGACATCTGCCATCTACTCTACAAGGATTAAATCATGTGCTGCTTATCCACTAAGAAAACAGATGCACAATGTGAGAGTTGCATGTTGTTTTATTGGGGTCAAAATGAAGACTTCAGCTAAGGAGAAAGCAACTCAGATAGCTCTGAGAAACTGCTCCAAAGATATAACTGGAGACGGTCAATATATATGCTTTTGGTCAAGGGGAAGTTCAGTGCAGTCAAATACTTATTTTACAACAGTTTTTCTGCTGGTCATAAGGAGCTGATGTCATTATGAAGGAATTCACTCCTTTTTTTAGATATTAGGAGATACAGGAACTGGGATCATGAAATCAGTTCCTGAAAATATCTATTTAAAGACCTGTTCCACCAGTTTCCCCCGGAAGCAAAAAGTGCCTCATTCTCCACCCTGAACTCCCTTTAGGGCTGAAGTTAAACATTTGCAGCAGCACAGGATTCCATCTCCAAAAAGGCAGATAGCAAATTTCTTTGTGTTTTTCAGTTGCTAGCAAATGCCCTTGGCAAGCACCAATTTCTAGTTGACCAGGCCTCCACGTGGTCATAAACTTGAGCATACTTTTGGAGGCATTTCATGACCATTTTGTCCCACATTGCTAGAAAGGCTCATTCCTAGTTATGGAAAAGAATTTGCTGATAGGCCACTCAAGGTGCTATTATTGGGTTAGGTCTTAATAGTCAAAGATCTCTGGACACCTGTCTTCTAGTTATGCTCCAGGAAACTATTCCCTTTTATTGTATCTTCCCATATGTAGAGTTACTCTATTAAGATCATTGATCATATACAGAATTATATATTTTATCAACTCCTACTAGACCAATCAGGTATGACCTAAACCAAATCCCTTATGATTATACAGTGGAAGTGAGAAATAGATTTAAGGGCCTAGATCTGATAGATAGAGTGCCTGATAAACTATGGAATGAGGTTCCTGATATTGTACAGGAGACAGGGATCAAGACCATCCCCATGGAAAAGAAATGCAAAAAAGCAAAATGGCTGTCTGGGGAGGCCTTACAAATAGCTTTGAAAAGAAGAGAAGCGAAAAGCAAAGGAGAAAAGGAAAGATATAAACATGTAAATGCAGAGTTTCAAAGAATAGCAAGAAGAGATAAGAAAGCCTTCTTCAGTGATCAATGCAAAGAAATAGAGGAAAACAACAGAATGGGAAAGACTAGGGATCTCTTCAAGAAAATCAGAGATACCAAAGGAACATTTCATGCAAAGATGGGCACGATAAAGGACAGAGATGGTGTGGACCTAACAGAAGCAGAAGATATTAAGAAGAGGTGGCAAGAATACACAGAAGAATTATACAAAAAAGAGCTTCAAGTCCCAGATAATCATGATGATGTGATCACTGACCTAGAGCCAGACATCTTGGAATGTGAAGTCAAATGGGCCTTAGAAAGCATCACTACGAACAAAGCTAGTGGAGGTGATGGAATTCCAGTGGAGCTATTCCAAATCCTGAAAGAGGATGCTGTGAAAGTGCTACACTCAATATGCCAGCAAATCTGGAAAACTCAGCAGTGGCCACAAGATTGGAAAAGGTCAGTTTTCATCCCAATACCAAAGAAAGGCAATGCCAAAGAATGCTCAAACTACCGAACAATTGCACTCATCTCACACGCTAGTAAAGTAATGCTCAAAATTCTCCAAGCCAGGCTTGAGCAATATGTGAACCGTGAACTTCCTGATGTTCAAGCTGGTTTTAGAAAAGGCAGAGGAACCAGAGATCAAATTGCCAACATCCGCTGGATCATGGAAAAAGCAAGAGAGTTCCAGAAAAACATCTATTTCTGCTTTATTGACTATGCCAAAGCCTTTGACTGTGTAGATCACAATAAAATGTGGAAAATTCTGAAAGAGATGGGAATACCAGACCACCTGATCTGCCTCTTGAGAAATCTGTATGCAGGTCAGGAAGCAACAGTTAGAACTGGTCATGGAACAACAGACTGGTTCCAAATAGGAAAAGGAGTACGTCAAGGCTGCATATTGTCACCATGTTTATTTAACTTATATGCAGAGTACATCATGAGAAATGCTGGACTGGAAGAAACACAAGTTGGAATCAAGATTGCTGGGAGAAATATCAATAACCTCAGATATGCAGATGACACGACTCTTATGGCAGAAAGTGAAGAGGGGCTAAAAAGCCTCTTGATGAAAGTGAAAGTGGAGAGTGAAAAGGTTGGCTTAAAGCTCAACATTCAGAAAACGAAGATCATGGCATCTGGTCCCATCACTGCATGGGAAATAGATGGGGAAACAGTGGAAACAGTGTCAGACTTTGTTTTTCTGGGCTCCAAAATCACTGCAGATGGTGACTGCAACCATGAAATTAAAAGACGCTTACTTCTTGGAAGGAAAGTTACGACCAACCTAGACAGCATATTCAGAAGCAGAGACATTGCTTTACCAACAAAGGTTCGCCTAGTCAAGGCTATGGTCTTTCCTGTGGTCATGTATGGATGTGAGAGCTGGACTGTGAAGAAGGCTGAGTGCCGAAGAATTGATGCTTTTGAACTGTGGTGTTGGAGAAGACTCTTGAGAGTCCCTTGGACTGCAAGAAGATCCAACCAGTCCATTCTGAAGGAGATCAGCCCTGGGATTTCTTTGGAAGGAATGATGCTAAAGCTGAAACTCCAGTACTTTGGCCACCTCATGCAAAGAGTTGACACATTGGAAAAGACTCTGATGCTGGAAAGGATTGGAGGCAGGAGGAGAAGGGGACGACAGAGGATGAGATGGCTGGATGGCATCACTGACTCGATGGACATGAGTCTGAGTGACCTCCGGGAGCTGGTGATGGACAGGGAGGCCTGGCATGTTGTGATTCATGGGGTCGCAGAGTTGGACATGACTGAGGGACTGATCTGATCTGATCCAACCAGAGGCTTGGAGGGGAGAAATCCATCAAGGTAACCCAGAAGTACTAGACAAAGTTAATTGGCCACAGATCCAACAATTGATTTGCTTTTTAATACTAGCATAAATCCTGTCCTTGATAGGAAAGATTTGACTTGTATGTAAATATCCAAGAAGACAAGAAAACATAAATGATCATACGAATCAGCTTCAGCATCTTTGCTAAGCTGTCTACTTCTGATGCCATCTTCTTCTCATTCTAGGGTAGTGCAGTTTCCTCTGTTTGAGTGTCATTATAAAGTGAGTTTGAGGTCAGAAGTCTTTATGGACTAGTCTGGTGTAGGGGTCTTTGGAAGCAGAAATTAATCCAAGAGTCAATTTCATTTCGATTTCACTGTACACCAGCTAGTTAATGGTACGCAATTAAAAAAAAATCCTTTTATACAGGTTTGATACAGTCCCTTAAATTATGTCTTTTACCAGTGTTGGTAAAAGGCATCTGATCTTTGTCCAACGATAGATTGCTGAGATAAGTTTCAGAAACAAACCTAGAGTTTCCTTTAATAAATCAAATAAATGTTACATTAACATAGCATAATAGCAAAGAACTATCTAGGATATGAATCAATAGATACAGACCTTCATTAACAAAGTGGGATTAATATTCTTTGAAACATATTTTTCTCCCTAAAATTACCCTTGTTTTTACCAAATATAATGAAATTAAAGACTAGTTCGTTTGTGAAATAAGTCTGACTTCAATAAACTTTGCCTGGTGACTTGTATAACTGTAATTTATCATAGACTTTTATGTATTTATTTTTTTGTCTTACTGAAACTTTTATAAAGAATCTCAGACTGAACTTAAAACACACACACACACACACACACACAAACCTCTCAGGGCTAGGAAAGTCACAGCAAGGGCTTATTACAGATTTTTGCCTAACAGATCTAGATGATTCCTCCCTTTTCAAATGCTCCAAATTTCCTTGAGATTTCTGTACCTGTTGGTGAGATAGCCTTCCCAACTTATCTGATAGTGCTACTGGAAGCCTAACTTTCCAGTCTCTGGAGGGATCAGATAGAGATAAAAGGTAAATATTTATATAATTTATAAAAAATAAAAGTATAATGTACCAATTACTAAAAGTCATAATTAGTTTGAGGATAATGTTTTACTTACACCTGAAAACAGAGATTCAAATGAGCAATTTTTCATATAGAAACCATACATTTAGAAGCATATTTACTAGTTCTTTCAGTTCTTTTGTTAACTTTTGTGAAGCCATCAGATTTCTAATTAGAATCTTTAATTTCTTCCCCAGTTCAGCATTATGATCTGAAAGTCAGAAACTTGCATTTATCCAAAAGATCTTTTTATGAATATTCTTGAAGAGGAAGTATGTATGCAAAAGCATCAGAATAAAGCCATAACTGTCTATAATGACCAAAGATTTAAGGTATATTTAAAATCTGAAACTTGGTTACTGCTGTGACAACACTTTAAGATAGTAACTAGAATTATGACATTTTACTAACATATCAGAATTTTAGGAGCTCCATATAATTTCTAGGATATCTGTATTAGTAACATTTGCCATACTATATAACCTGAGGAGATTTGTCACTCATCTAACAGTACTTCCCATGCAATTCAATATACCCATCTCCTTAGTTTAATATCTCTCTTATGGAAAGTTTCAGGAGCCCTTTAAAGCATCCCAAAGTTAGCTAGATGTCAAAAGTGCATCATTAGAGTTTGATTTAGGAAGTGTTGTCTATAAATATCAAAAAGCTTTAGGACACTCAGATAGGAGCATAGTCACTGTGAAACAATAGATATTCACTTAGCCAAAATAACAATAGAAGATTTCAAAGGCATCAACTACAAATAGGCACTTGCCAAGGACATTCACTATCTGCCTCTGTGGATATTAACTTCTGTCCTGCTGCAGCTGTTGACCTTTGGCAGACCCTGAAGAGAGTTTGGGATGGACAATGAGGCACTTTGCACCCCAGGAAAACTGGTGCAACCAGTCTTTAGATATTAATAGATAGATATCTTCAGGAATTGATTTCATGATCACAACCTCTGTATCTCCTTATATCTAAAAAAGCATTAAATTCCTTCATGATGATATCAGCTCCTCATGACTAGGAGAAAACCATTTGTAAAAAAAAAAAAAAAAAAAAAGTGCTTGATTGCACCAAAATCCCCCTTCACCAATTTCATATACATTGAGATTCCCCCACTATATCTTTGACCAAATGGTCAGCTGAAATCAGATTGATTATATTCTTTGTAACCAAAAATGGAGAAGTTCTATATGGTCAGGAAAAACAAGATTGGGAACTTGGCTCAGATCATGAACACCAACATCCTTTGGATCATAGAAAAAGCAAGATAATTCCAAAAAAGAATATACTTATGCTTCACTGACTACAGTAAAATTCAGACTTAACTGAAGAATGTAGGGAAAACCCCTAGGCAATTCAGGTATGACTTGAATCAAATCCCTTATGATTATACAGTGGAAGTTACAAGTAGATTCAAAGGATTAGATCTGGTAGACAGAGTGCCTGAAGAACTATAGATGGAAGTGTGTAACATTGTACAGGAGGCTGTGATCAAAACCATCACCAAGAAAAGAAGAGAATCAAAAAACAAAGGATAAAAGGAAAGATATACCCATCTGAATGCAGAGTTCAAGATAACATCAAGGAGAGATAAGAAAGCCTTTTTACATGAACAATACAAAGAAATAGAGAAAAACAACAGAATGAGAAAGACTAAAGATCTCTTCTAGAAAATTAGAGATACCAAGGGAACATTTCATGCAAAGGCTAGCACAATATAGGACAGAAACGGTATGGATGTAAAAGAAGCAGAAGATATTAAGAAGCAGCAAGAATACACAGAAAAACTCTACGAAAAAGATCTTAGGGACTGGACAGCCATGATGGTGTGATCTCTCACACAGAGGCCAGACATACTGGAGTGTGAAGTCAAGTCGCCTTTAGGAAGCATTACTATAAAGTTAGTGGACATGATGGAATTCCACCTGAGCTATTTTAAATCCTAAAAGTTGATGCTGTGAAAGTGCTGCACTCAATATGTCAGCAAATTTGGAAAACTCTGCAGTGACCACAGAACTGGAAAAGGTCAATTTTCTTTCCAATCCCAAAGAAGGGCAATGCCAAAAATATGTTCAAACTACTGCACAATTGCACTCATTTTACATGCTAGCAAAGTCATGCACAAAATCCTTCAGGCTAGGCTTCAATGGTATGGGAAATGAAAAGTTCTAGATGTACAAGCTGGATTTAGAAAATGTAGAGGACTGCAGCCTTCCAGATTCCCCTGTACATGTGATTTTCCAGGCAAGAGTACTGGAGTTGGTTGCCATTTCCTTCTCCAGGGGATTTTCCCAACCCAGGGATTGAATACAGGTCTCCTGCATTGTAATCAGACACTTTATCATCTGGGCCACCAGGGAAGCTAATGTAGAGGAATCAGAGATTAAATTGCCAACATCCTTTGGATCATAGAAAAAGCAAGAGAATTCCAAAAAAGAATATACTTATGCTTCACTGACTACACTAAGGCCTTTGACTGTGTAGATCACAAAAAACTCTGGAAAATTCTTAAAGAGATGGAAATGCCAGACCACCTTACCTGCCTCCTGGGAAACCTGTTTGCAGGTCAAGAAGCAATAGTTAGAACCGGGCTTGGAGCAATGGACTGGTTCCAAATTGGGAAAGGAGTATGCCAAGGCTGTATATTGTCACCCTGCTTATTTAACTTATATGCAGATTACATCATGCAAAATGCTGAGCTGGATAAAGTACAAGCTGAAATCTTGATGAAGGTTGAAAAGGACAGTGAAAAATCTGGCTTATAACTTAGCATTCAGAAAAACAAAGATCATGTCATCCAGTCTCATCACTTTATGCAAATAAATGAGAAAAAAATGGAAACAGTGATGGCCTTCATTTTCTTTGTCTAAAAAAAATCACTCTGGACAGTGACTGCAGCCATGAAATTCAAAGATGTGTACTCCTTTGAAGAAAGTAATGACAAACATAGACAGTATATTAAAAAAGCAGAGACATTACTTTGCTGACAAAGGTCCATATAGTTAAACCCCTGGTTTTTCCAGTAGTCATGTACGGATGTGAGAGTTGGACTATAAAAAAGGCTGAGGGCCATAGAATTGTTGCTTTCAAACTGTCATGCAGGAGAAAGCTCATGAGAGTCCCTTGGACTGCAAGGAGCTCAAACCAGTCAATTGTAAAGGAAATCAGTCCTGAATATTCATTGGAAGGACAGATGTTGAATCTAAAGGTCCAACATTTGGCCACCTGATATGAAGATCTGACTCATTGGAAAAGGCCCTGAAGCTGGGAAAGATTGAATACAGGAGGAGCAAGGGATGACAGAGGATGAGATGTTTGGATGGCGTCACTGACTCAGTGGACATATGTTTGAACAAACTCTGGGAGATGGTGAAGGACAGAGAGGGCTGCCGTGCTTCATTCTATGGGGTCACAAAGAGTCATTCATGACTGAAAGACTGAACAACAACGACAGCCACATCTTTGGAGCAGTTTCTCAGAGTTATCTGAGGTGCTATCTCCCGGGCTACAGTCCTCATTTTGTCCCAAATGAAACATAACTCACAATTCTCACATTTTTTATCTGTTTTAGTCTACAAAGACAAATGCAGAACAGATCATTTAAGAGCTAAAGAAACTTAAAAATCTGTTATCAAAGGCAATTAAATGTCTTCAGAAAACTTGCTACTTTTTAACAGAGAGAAAAGATCAATTTAATTTTTGCACCAGCTTTCTTTTAAAGTCTATTTGCTTCAAGTAAAGTAAAATAAAATTTAAAAAAATAAAGTCTATTTGCTGAATTTAAGTTATTTCAAACTTATCACTCATTTTAGTACAATTTTAACTTCCATATTGTCGAATATCTAGAGAGATCCTACAATAAAATAATTTCTAAAAGCTCAACTAAAGTTCTTATCTCATTTGTATTTTCCTCCCTTAAATTCTCTTTTATCTGGAAAAAAAACTAATTTCATTTGCATTTTTTTATATAAAATTTCCTTTACATTGGCTTGGGCCACCACCCATTTGTGAGTGCATCACTTAGGCTGCAGATGTGTTACAAACAGCATATACTAAGGCTCAAGTGGAAGTTGATTGTTTACTTCTAATCAACTTAAATAATGTCCTTGGATTATGTCATTCTTGCAGATAGTGCCCTGCCCTTTTTCCTCCTGTTTCATTTCTCCTCTCAGAGATTTTACTCACATATTTTTATGGGAAGCAAAAGGGTGAAAGTCCATCTTCTTTAAATGCTTCAAGGCTGAGTAGGGCATCAGCGCTCCCTGTCCAAGGAGTAAATATTTCTGAATACCTAATCTCTGAACATCTGTTCCAGGGGTGGAGAGCTCTTTGTATTAATCCTTATGGCCTGGAATCCTTGCATAGCCAACATTTTGACATGGGATTGTAACTCCTTCTATAGCATTCCTATGAATCTTCTTGATAATGAAGACCCTTTTAAAACAACATCAGAGTGCAAAAGTATCTATGTGAAAAAAATACTTGAAAGATATGGTTTAACATCTGATTAATTGATAAGGAAATGTGGTTACAGTAACCAGAATTATAATTACATTTTGCATATCAAATAATTCTAGTGAAATATTTCCCTTTAAGATACCTTAAAAAGCAGAGGCATTAGTTGCTCAGTCATGTCTGACTCTTCACAACCCCATGGACTGTAGCCCTTCAGGCTCCTCTGTCTATAGAATTTTCTAAGCTAGAATAATGGAATGGGTAGCTATTTCCTGCTCCAGGGATCTTTCCAGTCCAGGGATCAAACCTAGGTCTCCTGCAAAGCAAGCGGATTTTTAACTACCTAAGCCACCAAGGAATCCTCCAAGAAATCTTTAGGGCCTACTAAAGTATGCCAAAGTTAGCTATAAACAAAAGGATTTTAACTCACTTCAGTTCAGTCTCTAAGTTGTGTCCAACTTTTTATGACCCCATGGACTGCAGCACTCCAGGCCTCCCTGTCCATCACCAACTCCTGGAGTTTACTTAAATCCATGTCCATTGAGTCCATGATGCCATCCAAATGTCTCATCCTCTGTCATTCCCTTCTGCTCCCACCTTCAATCTTTCTCAGCATCAGGGTCTTTTCAAATAAGATAGTTCTTCACATCAGGCAGCCAAAATATTGGAGTTTCAGTTTCAACATCAGTCCTTCCAATGAATATTCAGGACTGATTTCCTTCAGGATGGACTGGTTGGACCTCCATGAAGTCCAAGGGATTCTTAAGAGTCTTCTCCAACACCACAGTTCAAAAGCATCAATTCTTCCGCACTCAGCTTTCAAAACTGCCCAACTCTCACATCCATACATAACTACTAGAAAAACCATAGCCTTGACTAGATGGATCTTTGTTGGCAAAGTAATGTCTCTGCTCTTTAATATACCACCTAGGTTGGTTATAGCTTTTCTTCCAAGGAGTAAGCATCTTTTAATTTCATGGCTGCAATCACCATCTTCAGTGATTTTGGAGCCCCAAAAAATAAAGTCTGACACTGTTTCCCCATCTATTTGCAAATGAAGTGATGGAACCAGAGCCATGATCATAGTTTTCTAAATAGTTAAAGTTGAGATTTAAGCCAACTTTTTCACTCTCCTCTTTCACTTTCCTCAAAAAGCTTTTAGTTCTTCTTAGCTTTCTGTCATAAGGGTAGCGTCATCTGTATATCTGAGATTATTGATATTTCTCACAACAATCTTGATTCCATCATGTGCTTCATCCAGCCCAGTATTTCTCATGATGTACTCTGCATATAAGTTAAATAACCACGGTGACATTATACACCTTGACGTACTCCTTATCCTATTTGGAACCAGTCTGTTGTTTCATGTCCATTTCTAACTGTTGCTTCCTGACCTGCATACAGATTTCTCAAGAGGCAGGTCAAGTGGTCTGGTATTCCCATCTCTTTCAGATTTTTCCACAGTTTGTGGTGATCGACACAGTCAAAGGCTTTGGCATAGTCAATAAAGCAGAAGTAGATGATTTTCTGGAAATCTCTTGTTTTTTCATTAATGCAACTGATGTTGGTAATTTGATATCTAGTTCCTCTGCCTTTTCTAAAACCAGTTTGAACATCTGGAAGTTCACGGTTTACATACTGTTCAAGCCTGGCTTGGAGAATTTTGAGCATTACTTTATTAGTGAGTGAGATGAGTACAATTGTGCAGTAGTTTGAGCATTCTTTGGCATTGCCTTTCTTTGGGATTGGAATGAAAATTGATCTTTTCCAGTCCTCTGGTCACTGCTGCTTTTTCCAAATTTGCTGGCATATTGAATGCAGCACTTTTGCAGCATTATCTTTTGGGATTTGAAATAGCTCAACTGGAATTCCATCGTATCCATTAGCTTTGTTCGTAGTGATGATTCCTATGGCCCACTTGACTTCACATTCCAAGATGTCTGGCTCTAGGTAAGTGATAATACCATTGTGATTATCTGGGTCATGAAGACCTTTTTTGTATAGTTCTTGTGCGTATTCTTGCCATCTCTGCTTAATATTTTCTGCTTCAGTTAGATCTGTACAATTTCTATTCTTTATTGAGCCCATCTTTGCATGAAATATTCCCTTGGTATCTCTCATTTTTTAAGAGATCTCTAGTTTTTCATATTCTATTGTTTTCCTCTATTCCTTTGCACTGATCGAAGAAGGCTTTTCACTTTTTTTTAATTGGAGGCTAATTACAATATAGTATTGGTTTTGTCATACATTGACATGAATCCGCCACGGGTGTACATTTATTCCCCATTCTGAACCCCTGTCGCACCTCCCTCCCCACACCATCCTTCTGGGTCATCCCAGTGCACCAGACCCGAGCATCCTGTATCATGCATTGAACCTAGACTGGCTATTCATTACACATATGATAATATATATGTTTCAATGCCATTCTTCCAAATCATCCCACCTTTGCCCTCCCACAGAGTCCAAAAGACTGTTCTATACATTTGTGTCTCTTTTGCTTTCTCACATACAGGGTTATCATTACCATCTTTCTAAATTCCATATATATGCATTAGTATACTGCATTGGTGATTTTCTTTCTGGCTTACTTCACTCTGGTATAATAGGCTCCAGTTTCATCCACGTCATTAGAACTAATTCAAATGTATTCTTTTTATGGCTGAGTAATATTCCATTGTGTATATGTATCACTGTTTTCCTATCCATTCATCTGCTGATGGACATCTAGGTTGCTTCCATGTTCTGGCTATTAAAAACAGTGCTGTGATGAACATTAGGGTACATGTGTTTCTTTCAATTCTGGATTCCTCAGTGTGTATGCCCAGGAGTGGGATTGCTAGGTCATATGGCAATTCTATTTCCAGTTTCTAAGGAATCTCCATATTGTTCTCCATGGTGGCTGTACTAGTTTGCATTTCTACCAAGAGTGTAAGAATGTTCCCTTTTCTCCACACCCTCTCCAGCATTTATTGCTTGTAGACTTTTGGATCTCAGCCAATCTGACTGGTGTGAAATGGTACCTCATTGTGGTTTTGATTTGCTTTTCTCTGATAATGAGTGATGTTGAGCATCTTTTCATGTGTTTTTTAGCTGTCTGTATGCCTTCTTTGGAGAAATGTCTATTTAGTTCTTTGGCCCATTTTTTGATTGGGCCATTTAATTTTCTGGAATTGAGCTGCAGGAGTTGCTTGTATATTTTTGAGATCAATTCTTTGTCAGTTGCTTCATTTGCTATTATTTTCTCCCATTCTGAAGGCTATCTTTTCACCTTACTTAACGTTTCCTTTGTTGTGCAGAAGCTTTTAAGTTTAATTAGGTCCCATTTGTTTATTTTTGCTTTTATTTCCAATATTCTGGGAGGTGGGTCATAGAGGATCCTGCTGTGATTTATGTCGGAGTGTGTTTTGCCTCTATTCTCCTCTAGGAGTTTTATAGTTTCTGATCTTTCATTTAGATCTTTAATCCATTTTGAGTTTATTTTTGTGTATGATGCCAGAAAGTGTTCTAGTCTCATTATTTTACAAGTGGTTCACCAGTTTTACCCAGCAGGTAAAGGAACAGGATAAATTCCCAACAAACCAAACAAAAGAGGAAGAGATAGGGAATCCACCTGATAGAGAATTCCGAATAATGATAATGAAAATGATTTAAAATCTTGAAAACAGAATGAAGTTACAGATAAATAGCCTGGAGACAAGGATTGAGAAGATACAAGAAAGGTTTAACAAGGACCTAGAAGAAATAAAAAAGAGTCGATATATAATGAATAATGCAATAAATGTGATCAAAAACACTCTGGAGGGAACCAACAGTAGAATAACGGAGGCAGAAGATAGGATAAGTGAGGTAGAAGATAGAATGGTAGAAATAAATGAAACAGAGAGGAAAAAAGGAAAACAAATTAAAAGAAATGAGGACAATCTCAGAGACCTCTGGGACAATGTTAAATGCCCCAACATTCGAAACATAAGAGTCCAAGAAGAAGACAAAAAGAAAAACCATGAGAAAATACTTGAGATAATAGTTGAAAACTTCCCTAAAATAGGGAAGGAAATAATCACCCAAGTCCAAGAAACCCAGAGGGTCCCAAACAGGATAAACCCAAGGCAAAACACCCCCAAGACACATGTTAATCAAATTAACAACATCAAGCACAAAGAACAAATATTAAAAACAGTAAGGGAAAAACAACAAATAACACACAAAGGGATTCCCATAAGAATAACAGCTGATCTTTCAATAGAAACTCTTCAGGCCAGGAGGGAATGGCAGGACATACTTAAAGTGATGAAAGAAAATAACCTAGAGCCCAGATTACTGTACCCAGCAAGGATCTCATTCAAATATGAAGGAGAAATCAACAGCTTTACAGACAAGCAAAAGCTGAGAGAATTCAGCACCATCAAACCAGCTCTCCAACAAATGCTAAAGGATCTTCTCCAGACAAGAAACACAGAAAGGTTGTATAAACTCGAACCCCAGACAATAAAAGAATGGCAATGGGATCATACTTATCAATAATTACCTTAAGTGTAAATGGGTTGAATGCCCCAACCAAAAGACAAAGACTGGCTGAATGGATACAAAAACAAGACCCCTATACATGCTGTCTACAAAAGACCCACCGTGAAACAAGGGACACATACAGACTGAAAGTGAAGTGCTGGAAAAAGATATTCCACACAAATAAAGACCAAAAAAAAGGAGGAGTAGCAATACTCATATCAGATAAAATAGACTTTAAAACAAAGGCTTTAAAAGAGACAAAGAAGGACACTACATAATAATCAAAGGATCAATCCAAGAAGAAAATATAACAATTATAAATATATATGCACTCAACATGGAGAAGGCAATGGCACCCCACTCCAGTACTCTTGCCTGGAAAATCCCATGGATGGAGGAGCCTGGAAGGCTGCAGTCCATGCGGCCGCTGAGGGTCGGACATGACTGAGTGACTTCACTTTCACTTTTCACTTTCCTGCATTGGAGAAGGAAATGGCAACTCACTTCAGTGTTCTTGCCTGGAGAATCCCAGGGATGGGGGAGCCTGGTGGGCTGCCGTCTATGGGGTCGCATAGAGTCAGACACAACTGAAGTGACTTAGCAGCAGCAGCAGCAGCAGCATGCACCCAACATAGGAGCATCACAATATGTAAGTATGAAAGGGGAAAGTAACGATAACACAATAATAGTGGGAGACTTTAATACGCCACTCACACCTATGGATAGGTCAACTAAACAGAAAATTAATAAGGAAACACAAACTTTAAATGATACAATAGACCAGTTAGACATAATCTATAGGATATTTCACCCCAAAACAATGAATTTCACCTTTTTCTCAAGCGCATATGGAATCTTCTCCAGGATAGATCACATCCTGGGCTATAAATCTAGCCTTGGTAAATTCAAAAAAGTTGAAATCATTCCAAGCATCTTTTCTGACCACATTGCAGTAATATTAGATCTCAGTTACAGGAGAAAAATTGTTAAAAATTCCAACATATGGAGGATGAATAATACACTGCTGAATAACCAACAAATCACAGAAGAAATCAAAAAAGAAATCAAAACAGGTATAGAAATGAATGAAAATGAAAACAAAACAACCCAAAACCTGCGGGACACTATAAAAGCAGTGCTAAGGGGAAGGTTCTTAGCAATACAGGCAAACCTCAAGAAACAAGAAGAAAGTCAAATAAATAACCTAATTCTACACTTAAAGCAACTAGAAAAGGAAGAAATGAAGAACCCCAGGGTTAATAGAAGGAAATAAATCTTAAAAATTAGAGTAGAAATAAATGCAAAGGAAACAAAAGAGACCATAGCAAAAATCAACAAAGACAAAAGTCGGTTCTTTGAGAGGATAAATAAAATTGACAAACCATTAGCCAAACTCATCAAGAAACAAAGGGAGAAGAATCAAATCAATAAAATTAGAAATGAAAATGGAGAGATCACAACAGACAACACAGAAATACAAACGATCATAAGAGACTACTATCAGTAACCATATGCCAATAAAATGGACAAATTCTTAGAAAAGTACAACTTTCCAAAACTGAACCAGGAAGAAATAGAAAATCTTACAGACCCATCACAAGCGGGGAAATTGAAACTGTAATCAGAAATCTTCCAGCAAACCAAAGCCCAGGTCCAGATGGCTTCACAGCTGAATTCTATCAAAAATTTAGAGAAGAGCTAACACCTATCCTACTCAAACTCTTCAAGTAAATTGCAGAGAAAGGTAAACTTCCAAACTGATTCTATGAGGCCACCATCACCCTAAAACCAAAACTTGACAAACATAGTACACAAAAAAAGAAAACTACAGGCCAATAACACTGATGAACATAGATGAAAAAATCCTTAACAAAATTCTAACAACCAGAATCCAATAACACATTAAAAAGATCATACATAAGGACCAAGTGGGCTTTATCCCAGGGATGCAAGGATTCTTCAATATCCACATTCAATCAATGTAATACACCACATTAATAAATTGAAAAATAAAAGCCATATGATTATCTCAATAGATGTAGAGGAAGCCTTTAATAAAACTCAACATCCATTTATGATACAAACCCTCCAGAAAGCAGGAATAGAAGGAACATACCTCAACATAATAAAAGCTATATATGACAAACTCACAGCAAACATTATCCTCAATGGTGAAAAATTGAAAGCATTTTCCGTAAAGTCAGGAACAAGACAAAGGTGCCCACTCTCACCACTACGATTCAAAATACTTTTGGAAGTTTTGGCCACAGCAATGAGAGAAGAAAAAGAAATGAATCCAGATTGGAAAAGAAGTAAATCTCACTGTTTGCAGATAGCATGATCCTCTACATCAGTTTAGTTCAGTTCAGTCGCTCAGTCATGTCTGACTCTTTGAGACCCCATGAATTGCAGCACTCCAGGCCTCCCTGTCCATCACCAAATCCTGGAGTTCACTCAGATTCATGTCCATCGAATCAGTGATGCCATCTAGGCATCTCACCCTCTGTCATCCCCTTCTCCTCTGGCCCCTAATCCCTGCAGCATCAGAGTCTTTTCCAATGAATCAACTCTTCTCATGAGGTGGCCAAAGTACTGGAGTTTCAGCTTTAGCATCATTCCTTCCAAAGAAATCCCAAGGCTGATCTCCTTCAGAATGGACTGGTTGGACCTCCTTGCAGTCCAAGGGACTCTCAAGAGTCTTCTCCAACACCACAGTTCAAAAGCATCAATTCTTTGGTACTCAGCTTTCTTCACAATCCAACTCTCACATCAGTACATGACCACTGGAAAAACCATAGCCTTGACTAGACAGATCTTTGTTGGCAAAGTAATGTCTCTACTTTTCAATATGCTATCTAGGTTGGTCATAACTTTCCTTCCAAGGAGTAATGTCTTTTAATTTAATGGCTGCAATCACCATCTGCAGTGATTTTGGAGCCCAAAAATATAAAGTCTGACACTGTTTCCACTGTTTCCCCATCCTCTACATAGAAAACTGCAAAGACTCCACCAGAAAATTACTAGAGCTAATCAATGAATATAGTAAAGTTGCAGGATATAAATTCAACACACAGAAATCCCTTGCATTCCTATACACTAATAATGAGAAAACAGGACAAGAAATTAAGGAAACAATTCTCACCACTGCAATGAAAAGAATAAAATACTTAGGAATATATACCTAAAGAAACAAAAGACCTATATATAGAAAACTACCAAACACTGGTGAAAGAAATCAAAGAGGACACTAATAGATGGAGAAATATACCATGTTCATGGATCAGAAGAATTAATATAGTGAAAATGAGTATACTACCCAAAGCAATCTATAGATTCAATGCAATCCCTATCAAGCTACCAACGGTATGTTTCGCAGAACTAGAACAAATAATTTCACAATTTCTAGGAAATACAAAAAACCTCGAATAGCCAAAGCTATCTTGAGGAAGAAGAATAGAAATGGAAGAATCAACCTGCCTGACTTCAGGCTCTACTACAAAGCCACAGTCATCAAGACAGTATGGTACTGTCACAAAGACAGAAATATAGATCAATAGAACAAAATAGAAAGCCCAGAGATAAATCCACACACCTATGGACACCTTATCTTTTACAAAGGAGGCAAGAATATACAATGGAGAAAACAGGAAGTCTTTCTTATCTCACCTTGCTATTCTTTGGAATTCTGCATTCAAATGGTTATATCTTTTTCTTTTTCTCCTTTACCTTTCACTGCTTTTCTATTCACAGCTACTTGCAAGGCCTCCTCAGACAGCCATTTTGCATTTCTTTTTCTTGGGGATGGTCTTGATCCCTGTCTCCTGTACAATGTAATGAACCTCCATTCATAGCTCATCAAGCACTCTGTCTATCAGATCTAGTCCTTTAAATCTATTGCTCACTTTACTGTATAATCATTAGTGATTTGATTTAGGTAACACCTGAATGATCTAGTGGTTTTCCTTATTTTCTTCAATTTACATCTGATTTTGCCAGTAAGGACTTCATGATCAGACTACAGTCAGCTCCCAGTCTTTTTTGTCTTTCCTATCTGAATAGAGATTCTCCATCTTTGGCTGCAAAGAATATAATTAATCTGATTTCAGTATTGACCATCTGGTGATCTCCATGTGTTGAGTCTTTTCTTGTGTTGTTGGAAGAGGGTGTTTGCTATGACCAGTGAATTCTCTTCTCAAAACTCTATTAGCCTTTGCTTTGCCTCATTCTGTACTCCAAGACCAGAAATGGTATCAACCTAATGGAAGCAGAAGATATTAAGAAGAGGTGGCAAGAATACACAGAAGAACTGTACAAAAAAGAGCTTCACAACCCAGATAATCATGATGGTGTGATCAGTGACCTAGAGCCAGACATCCTGGAATGTGAAATCAAGTGGGCCTTAGAAAGCATCACTAAGAACAAAGCTAGTGGAGGTGATGGAATTCCAGTGGAGCTATTCCAAATCCTGAAAGATGGTGCTGTGAAAGTGCTGCACTCAATATGCCAGCAAATTTGGAAAACTCAGCAGTGGCCACAAGATTGGAAAAGGTGAGTTTTCATCCCAATCCCAAAGAAAGGCAATGCCAAAGAGTGCTCAAACTACCGCACAATTGCACTCATCTCACACGCTAGTAAAGTAATGCTCAAAATTCTCCAAGCCAGGCTTCAGCAATATGTGAACCATGAACTTCCTGATGTTCAAGCTGGTTTTAGAAAAGGCAGAGGAACCAGAGATCAAATTGCCAACATCCGCTGGATCATGGAAAAAGCAAGAGAGTTCCAGAAAAACATCTATTTCTGCTTTATTGACTATGCCAAAGCCTTTGACTGTGTAGATCACAATAAACTATGGAAAATTCTGAAAGAGATGGGAATACCAGACCACCTGATCTGCCTCTTGAGAAATCTGTATGCAGGTCAGGAAGCAACAGTTAGAACTGGTCATGGAACAACAGACTGGTTCCAAATAGGAAAAGGAGTAAGTCAAGGCTGTATAGTGTCACCATGTTTATTTAACTTATATGCAGAGTACATCATGAGAAATGCTGGACTGGAAGAAACACAAGCTGGAATCAAGATTGCCGGGAGAAATATCAATAACCTCAGATATGCAGATGACACCACCCTTATGGCAGAAAGTGAAGAGGAACTAAAAAGCCTCTTGATGAAAGTGAAAGTGGAGAGTGAAAAGGTTGGCTTAAAGCTCAACATTCAGAAAACGAAGATCATGGCATCTGGTCCCATCACTACATGGGAAATAGATGGAGAAACAGTGGAAACAGTGTCAGACTTTATTTTTCTGGGCTCCAAAATCACTGCAGATGGTGACTGCAGCCAAGAAATTAAAAGACGCTTGCTCCTTGGTAGGAAAGTTATGACCAACCTAGATAGCATATTCAAAAGCAGAGACATCACTTTGCCAAAAAAGGTTCACCTAGTCAAGGCTATGGTCTTTCCTGTGGTCATGTATAGATGTGAGAGCTGGACTGTGAAGAAGGCTGAGCACCGAAGAATTGATGCTTTTGAACTGTGGTGTTGGAGAAGACTCTTGAGAGTCCCTTGGACTGCAAGGAGATTCAACCGGTCCATTCTGAAGGAGATCAGCCCTGGGATTTCTTTGGAAGGAATGATGCTAAAGCTGAAACTCCAGTATTTTGGCCACCTCATGCGAAGAGTTGACTCATTGGAGAAGACTCTGATGCTGGGAGGGATTGGGGGCAAGAGGAGAAGGGGACGACAGAGGATGAGATGGCTGGATGGCATCACTGACTCGATGGATGTGAGTCTGAGTGACCTCCAGGAGTTGGTGATGGACAGGGAGGCCTGGCGTGCTGCAGTTCATGGGGTCGCAAAGAGTCAGACACGACTGAGTGACTGATCTGATCTGACAGGTGTTTTGACATGCTACTTTTGCATTCCAGTCTCCCATAATGAAAAGGGCATCTTTTTTGGGTGTTAGTTCTAGAAGTCTTGTAGGTCTTCATAGAACCTTTCAACTTCAGCTTCTCTAGCATTACTGGTTGGAGCATAGACTTGGATTACTAAGGTATTGAATGGTTTGCTTTGGAAACGAAGAGAGATCATTCTGTTGTTTTTGAGATTGTATCCAAGTATTGCATTTCAGACTCTTTAGTTGACCATGATGGCTACTCCATTTCTTCTAAGGGATTTTTGCCCACAGTATTAGTTATAATGTTCATCTGAGTAAGATTCACCCATTCCAGTCCGTTTTAGTTCACTGATTCCTTAAATGTCAATGTTCTCTCTTGCCATCTCCTGTTTGCCCACTTCCAATTTACCTTAATTCATGGACCTAACATTCCAGGTTCCGATGCAATATTACTCTTTACAGCATCAGTCTTTGCTTCTATCACCACTGTTATCCACAACTCAGTGTTGTTTTTCTTTCATTCATTCAATCCCTTCATTCTTTCTGGAGTTATTTCTCTACTCACCTTCACTAGCATATTGGGCACCTACTGATCTGGGGAGTCCATCTTTCAGTGTTATATTTTTTGCCTTTTCATACTGTTCATGGGGTTCTCAAGGCAAGAATACTGAAGTGGTTTGCTATTCCCTTCTCCAGTAGATCACATTTTGTCAGAACTCTCCAGCATGACCCATCCATCTTGGGTGGCCCTACACAGCATGGTTCATAGATTCCATTGAGTTAGACAAGGCTGTGGTCTATGTGATCAGATTGGTTAGTTTTTTGTGATTGTTGTCTTCAATCTGTTTGCCCTCTGATGGAGAAGGATAAGAGGCTTATGGAAGCTTCCTTATGGAAGACACTGACTGAAGGGGAAATAGGGTCTTGTTCTGATGCAGCAGGGTCAGGCTCAGTTCAGTTCAGTTCAGTCACTCAGTTGTATCCAACTGTTTGCGATTCCATGAATTGCAGTATGCCAGGCCTCCCTGTCCATCACCGTCTCCCGGAGTTCACTTAAACTCACTTCCATTGAGTCGGTGATGCCATCCAGCCATCTCATCCTCTGTCGTCCCCTTCTTCTCTTGCCCTCAATCCCTCCTAGCATCATAGTCTTTTCCAATGAGTCAACTCTTCACATGAGGTGGCCAAAGTACTGGAGTTTCAGCTTTAGTATCATTCCTTCCAAAGAACACCCAGAACTGATATCCTTTAGAATGGACTGGTTGGATTTCCTTGCAGTCCAAGGGACTTTCAAGAGTCTTCTCCAACACCACAGTTCAAAAGCATCAATTCTTTGGCTCTCAGCTTTCTTCACAGTCCAACTCTTGCATCCATACATGACCAGTGGAAAAACCATAGCCTTGACTAGACGGACCTTTGTTGGCAAAGTAGTGTCTCTGCTTTTCAATATGCTATCTAGGTTGGTCATAACTTTCCTTCTAAGGAGTAAGAGTCTTTTAATTTCATGGCTGCAATCACCATCTGCAGTGATTTTGTAGCCCAAAAATATAAAGCCTGACACTGTTTTCACTGTTTCCCCACCCATTTCCCATGAATAGATGGGACCTGAGGCCATGATCTTCACTTTCTGAATGTTGAGCTTTAAGCCAACTTTTTCACTCTCCTCTTTCACTCTCATCAAGAGGCTTTTTAGTTCCTCTTCATTTTCTGCCATAAGGGCGGTGTCATCTGCATATCTGAGGTTATTGATATTTCTCCCAGCAATCTTGATTCCAGCTTGTGCTTCTGCCAGCCCAGCGTTTCTCATGATGTACTCTGCATATACATTAAATAAGCAGGGTGACAATATGCAGCCTTGACGTACTCCTTTTGCTATTTGGCACCAGTCTGTTGTTACATGTCCAGTTCTAACTGTTGCTTCCTGACTTGCATATAGGTTTCTCAAGAGGCAGGTCAGGTGGTCTGGTATTCCCATCTGTTTCAGGATTTTCCACAGTTTGTGGTGATCCACACAGTCAAAGGCTTTGGCATAGTCAATAAAGCAGAAATAGATGTTTTTCTGGAACTCTCTTGCTTTTTCCATGATCCAGCGGATGTTAGCAATTTGATCTCTGGTTCCTCTGCCTTTTATAAAACCAGCTTTAACATCTGGAAGTTCTCAGTTCACATATTGCTGAAGCCTGGCTTGGAGAATTTTGAGCATTATTTTACTAGCATGTGAGATGAGTGCAATTGTGCGGCAGTTTGAACATTCTTTGGCATTCTTTCTTTGGGATTGGAATGAAAACTGACCTTTTCCAGTCCTGTGGCCACTGCTGAGTTTTTCAAATTTGCTGGCATATTGAGTACAACACTTTCACAGCATCATCTTTCTCGGTAAATGTTTAATCCAATTTTCTGTTGATAGGTGGAGCTGT
Source organism: Tragelaphus eurycerus (assembly GCA_935064755.1). Classification (NCBI taxonomy): domain Eukaryota; kingdom Metazoa; phylum Chordata; class Mammalia; order Artiodactyla; family Bovidae; genus Tragelaphus; species Tragelaphus eurycerus. Next base: position 40,630,664 of record CAKXYN010000007.1, on the reverse strand, counting down.
GTTGCTGCTGCTGCTGCTACTGCTGCTAAGTCACCATGGTCGTGTCCGTCTCTGTGCGACCTCATAGATGGCAGTCCACCAGGCTTCTCCATCCCTGCGATTCTCCAGGCCAGAACACTGGAGTGGGTTGCCATTTCCTTCTCCAATGCATGAACGTGAAAAGTGAAGTTGAAGTCACTCATCATGTCTGACTCTTCACGACCCCATGCACTGCAGCCCACCAGGCTCCTCTGTCTACCTCCCTGCTATTTACCTGGGGCCAAACTACGGTGGTGGCTCAGAGGTAATGCATCTGTCTATCAATGTGGGAGACCTGGGTTCAATTCCTGAATCAGTAAGATTCCCTGGAGAAGGAAATGGCAACCCACTCCACTACTCTTGCCTAGAAAATCCTATGGACAGAGAAACCTGGTGCAGGCTACTGTCCATGGGGTCGCAAAGAGTCAGAAATGACTGAGTGATTTCACTGCACTAAACTATGGTGGAGGTAATGAAGATAATGGCGACCTCCTTCAAAAGATCCCATGCACAAAATGTTTGGGATCCCGTATTTCAAAGTAATCCAAAATTAGGTGGAAATCAAAAGAATTTTCATTCATGTTCAGTTCAGTTCAGTTCAATTGCTCAGTCATGTCCCACTCTGCAACACCATGAATTGCAGCACACCAGGCCTCCTTGTCCATCACCAACTCCTGGAGTTCACTCAGATTCACGTCCATCGAGTCTGTGATGTCATCCAGCCATCTCATCTTCTGTGTCCCCTTCTCCTCCTGCCCACAATCCCTCCCAGCATCAGAGTCTTCTCCAATGAGTCAACTCTTCGCATGAGGTGGCCAAAGTACTGGAGTTTCAGCTTTAGCATCATTCCTTCCAAAGAAACCCCAGGGCTGATCTCCTTGCAGTCCAAGGGACTCTCAAGAGTCTTTTCCAACACTGCAGTTCAAAAGCATCAATTCTTCAGCGCTCAGCTTTCTTCACAGTCCAACTCTCATATCCATACATGACCACTGGAAAAATTATAGCCTTGACTAGACAGACCTTTGTTGGCAAAGTCACGTCTCTGCTTTTGAATATGCTATCTAGGTTGGTCATAACTTTCCTTCCAAGGAGTAGTAAGCGTCTTTTAATTTCATGGCTGCAGCCACCATCCGCAGATGTATGGCAAAACCAATACAATATTGTAAACTAATAAGCCTCCAATTAAAAAAAAATAAATTTAAATTAAAAATTTTATATTTGGGAAGCTTGTCAAAAAGTTTTAAAACTCTTGGTTAAATAAGATCAGTCATTGTAAGACAATACTTGTTCCTTAACCAAAGTAATCAAAAGCAAATAAAAATCGCTTAATGGCAAAGAAATTAATATAATCCATTATCAAAATTGACACTCCAGGAAAACTTTTCCCAGTACAGAAAGAAAAAGCAAAATCTAAGTCTTAGGTTATTCACAGCAAGATTCCTTTACCCAACTAATTCAGTCTAGTGTTAAGAAATCCTCATCATGCATAACTCTTTTCAGCATATACATATTTTTTTCTCACACTTTGTTTTACTGAAAACACATATCTTAGTTTCCTTAAAGTTTTTCTCCACATTGAGTTACTTTTCTTGTTGACAAATTTCTGATAGATAGAATAAGATCTTATTTGACGTCCAGTAAACCTAGGTACAACAGGAATATTATACCAAAGATTGATAATTCCAGACAGATCTATATTAACAAAACCGGAAATCTTAAACTAACTTTTAATATCAGATAACAATTCAGTACTGACTCTTTCCCAGGTGTTGGGTCCTAAAATTTTATCTTGGCCAATTTTCTGTGTATTTAGATTTAATTTGTAAGCACTTTTTCATGTTAATTAAAATAGTTCATTTACAACTTAACTTCTGCCTAAAGACCAAATCAGAAATCTCAAGTTTTTTCCATTTGAGTTCAAAAGGCTTCTACCCCACTCCCCACCACCCATGTCCCATTGTTTTGTTTTGCTTTGTTTTTTTTCCTGAAACTCTGGGCACAGGGGAGAGAAATACCAATTGCTTTTCATGGGAGCATACTTGAAGATCTCCCAGTCTTATAAAAATACCCTGGGCAGCTGGATGGCTACAAGTTGGAACAGTGCCTACCCATAACAAGGCTAGCCCCCCCCCCAAAAAAAAAAAAAAAAAAAAAATTCCCAACCAACTGTTCCCCACAGGTAGAGCCTGGAACAATATGTAAGGAGTCCCTGGTGTTGTCACATATAAGCCCTGTCCTATTATTTATCAAAGATGTCTCAACAAGTCAATGTAAGTACCAACAAACATACATTAACAAACATTAATAATATGTATTAATTTGATACTGAATATTTCCCAGTTCATGTGAACCTGACATCCATTTAACTTAATTTCTGTTGCACTTAGAATTGTTTTATTTTTAAGTGCCTACTTTTTTTAAACCAGTTAAATACAGCTCATTTACAAATTAACCTCAGCAACAATATCCAAAGACACATACTGAGACATGCATATACCCAAATACACAACAATATATCTCATAGCTTTGTTTTTCAAACTTTGGCATGAATCATATATCACAATATAAAACTTACTAGTTTATAAATAACAGTTGGAATACGAAAAAATTTTAAAGAATTCTTTTCCTGTTTCTTATTTTTCCCTCAGTTTCAGGAATTAGAGATGGCCTAGATAAATGGCCAGATGGCCAGAGAGTCTCAAGGCAGAGAAAGCATCTTCTCCTAGTAGGACAATTTCAAAAAAAAAAAAAAAAAATTAACCAATTTTCTATGATGTTTAAAGAATAGTGAGGCCACACAGTAAAAAATCATCTTTATTTTTCCTGTGGCCACAGTTTTATAGCCAAAATTTAGACCAGCTAGTGCTCAAACTGGCCCTGATAACAAGGACAGGCTAGTCCCAGCAGTTATTGTCCCTCTAGGACAGTGAGAGTCTTAATTTGATCAGCCCCAGATTGTTGATTATAAAAGAATAGTCCTGGACGTAAGGGAACTTCAGTCCACTTTCTTGTCCTGTGGCAATAAGCATCTAATATTTTTAGGCCATTTTTCTTTGTCATTGGATCATAGATATAGGTTGACCAGTCATTTAAAATTTTTTCCAAGGGGTTCACAGGTAGCGTGTGGAACTTTAGAGGAAGCACTTCCCATTTTAGCTTGAGCAGTTTGTAGCAAATGTCTGCATGCTCAAACCAATCTACAAGCTCAAACCAAAGTAACCAAATCAAACCAATCAAACCAAACTAAAACCTCACCAGCTGGAAATCACACTCAAAATAAAACAAATGTAAAAGAGATGCCCAGAAATCAAAAGCCAAATACCATAAGAGGATGGTAAAGTGGTGCACAGAAGTGAAAAGCCAAATGGCATTAATGTGCCAAAGGTGACTTCCTAGTCCCATTAAACCTGTGACCTAGCAAAGTCTGTGCTAGAGGCCTTTTAAAGTTCTGACATAGTTTCAAGCAACTTCTTGCTGGTTCCCTGTGAAGAAATTATTCTATCATTTCTTGTTTTACAAACTTCTAGAAACCAAAATCAGCATTTCATTCAGTCTGTTTGATCTTATGATGGGCTTTTTCTAAATGAGCCCACAAAAATATCAACTTTGGAATATAAAATGAACCCCAATTTGGACTTTTTAGATTGAGATCTCCTTTAGTATGACTTCTTCAGTTAAGTAGGTACTTGAAAGAATAAGTTTTGTAAATACATAACCCTGGCTGGACTGTTAGAGCCTGATTTCTGAAACCACTTGTTTGGGAGGCTCTATTTCTTATTTCAGTTGAATTTGTTGGGGATAAAATTCAGTCTTCACTCTTATCCTGAGAAATTTTATTAAGGAAGATGAATTGAGGAAAAGCATTAGATCAGTCTCTTACCTAACTACTCAGCACAGACCACGCAGTCTCCTACATCTGAGCAAACTTGGTATTGTTCAATAGAGCTTCACCCCCAGTTCCTTTCCACCAAGTGGGTATTCCCTTGCTTTTTTCAATCAGGCCGTCTCCCAATATCTTTCAACTGGATGGATATTTGTTGGTATCTTTCAGAAACCTTCTGCAAAAAATGTGTGTTTCATTGCATGTATTCTCTCTTCACCAAATTCACATATATAACTGACCTTCCCCTCAGCTTCTTTGGAGAAGTTTCTCAGAGTTATCTGAAATGTTGTCTCCCAGGCAATAGTCCTCAATTTGTCCCAAGTAAAACTCAACTTGCAATTTTTACATTGTGCAATTTCTTAAGTCTACACTGTACTGACACACCACATAAAATCTACTATAGAAAAATATCTGAGATCCATTGCCAGTGAAGAAATGAAATATTTTGTTTTTAATTACAAGATATATTTCTTTTACTTTCCTGTGTCATCTCTGTATATGTTCATCTAAAATTATTTTAATTGCCTTTGCTTAATATAAATTGAACTACCAATAAACATTTACTGCAAACAGAATCTATGATGTCCTCTCCACTTTTGTCTTTTTTAATTCCCTGTTGATTTGAAGCTTTATTCCATTTCTAATATAAGCAATGCTGTAAATTCCCTCAAGCTATGTCCCATAAATTTTGACATGTTTTTATATTTACTTAAGAGGTTAAAAGGGCTTCCCTGGTGGCTCAGCTGGTAAAGAATCCACCTGCAATACAGGAGACCCCAGTTCAATTCCTGGGTTGGGAAGATCCCCTGGAGAAGAGCATGGCAACCCATTCTAGTATTCTTGCCTGGAGAATCCCCATGGACAGAGAAGCCTGGTGGGGCTCCATGGGATCACAAAGTCAGACACAACTGAACAACTAATCACAGCACATAAGAGTTTAAATATGTATTTTAGTATTTATTTTATTTTGTCCATTTACTCAGTGATTATTTTTTCAAATATTTGAGGATTTTAAATTTTTCTTTCAGTTATTGATTTCTAATTTAATTTAATATTTGAAAGAAAAACTATCTGATTTCATTTCTTTAAATATATTATACTTGTCCCAAACTATCTTCTCACATGACAAATGTTCTATGTGCACTAAAATATATCTATATATATATATATATGGATTCTGCTGTTTGAGTAAAGGAGTGTTCCATAAATATCAAATAGGTCAAATCTTTTTACACTATTGTTCAAGTACCTTTTTTTTTCCTTTACTGATTTTTCTGTCTACATGTCCTAATATGTACTAAGGGAGAAATATTGAAATTTCCAATAATGATTATAGTTTTACTAACTTTCCATTTATTTATATATTTCCATACATTTTGATTCTTTGTTTTAAAATGTATCCACACTTAGAATTGTCATATTCTCTTGATACCCTTTTGATAAATTTATTTGCATTATAAAATATATTTCTTCATCTCCAGTACTGTTGTACTCTCTAAAACTGTGACAAGTTTAAGTAGTTGTCCAAGAGGCAACAATGCTCTTTATTGGGAGTAAGTTATAGATTGTTTAGTTTATATTCTGACACTTAATCATTGTTTCTCAAAGCATAATTCCTATATTAGTGTGACAGGGTCCAAAGACAATATCTAGCATCAGCCATAACAGTTAAGGGCAGTAAGATGTACTCTATATGCTGAAGATGAACACCAGAACAAAATATCCTTTACTCAAAATGTTTATTAATATTTCTGATGTGTTCTTCTCTTCCTTTTTGTAATGCCATGGTTAAGTTAAATTAGCCCGTCACTAAGATATACTTTTTTAGTTAAACTTTGATAACATTTTACTACTGTTCACATAACTTTGTGTCTACAGATAATAAAAAATTTTAAGACAATATTAGGTGCATAAATATCAACCTCATGTTATGTAAGCATAACATAATTTTTTAAGACCATTTACATTCTGGAAAAATGAAATACTCATGATAATGTTTTTGTTGAAGTGAAAAATCTTGCTTTTTGATATGTACATTGAATTTTGTATGAATTCAATATTAGCTGTGGTTTTAATTGTCTGAAAATTAACTTATTTAAGCTATTTGATATAAATATGGGTAAGCATTATTAAATAAGTTACTTACTTTTTAATTTTGTTGTTATTTAGTTATTGAATTACTTATTTTAATTTTGTCTTTAATCAATATGGAATGAAAAAGGTAGAAAAAATCAGTTAATAAAAAAAATCACACTATAATGTACTAAATTGCAACTTATAATAGTTCCATGTATAGAAAACGAGATATTATACTAGTAATAACATTTGTTTACATTATGGACAGCAAGGGGATCACACCAGTCAACCCTGGAGGAAATCAACCCTGAATATTCATTGGAAGGACTCAGGCTAAAACTGAAACTCCAATACTTTGGCCACTTGATGTGAGGAGCCGACTCATTGGAGAAAACCCTGATGCTGGGAAAAACTGAAAGCAAGAGGAGAAAGGGATAACAAAGGATGAGATGGTTGGATGGCATCACCAACTCAATGGACATGAGTTTGAACAAACTCTGGCAGATGGTGAAGGACAGGGAAGCCTGGGGTGATGCAGTTCATGGGGTTGCAAGGAGTTGGGCATGAGTGAGCAACTGAACAACAACAAAATAATAGATTGTGACACACCTACTTTTTTTTTCTTTTTGCTTTTGTTTTATCTTAACCTTGGCTGGAATATATTATATAATTACTATTATAATATAATAACCTTCTACCTACTTAAAGTAAATCCAAATTAAAATTTATGCATTTCAATTTACTTAAGTTGCAATGCTAATATTCCTCATTATATGTGTTTTTTTTTTTTTTTTCAGAAAAAATCATAGAGTTAACTTTCTAACAGTACACATTTCACAGATATTAATTCACAAAAGTATATACAGGGGACTCTTTTTAATAACTTAAACAAATGTTGGTGCTCTTAGTTGTGGCTGCTTTTTTTTTTTTTTTTTTTAATCTACTTTGTAATTTTATTTCACTTTTCTCTTACTAGGTAAAACCCTGCAGTAATGTTTACCTGTGAGGGTTTAAAATAATAGTAAAGCATTATTTTTAATCAATTATTTTAATACTTTAAACTTTCCATATGTCTTTTCAATGCCTTTTCTACGATGCAAATATTAGGTATTTGCTTTTCATGGAAGGCTTGAAATAGTTCAGTAAACTTTAAAGTAACATAATAAATTAGTGTTAATTTGGAAATTATTCTAAAAAAAGTCTTTAAAATTCTACTGATGATACATAGCTTCCATGAGTCATAATTTAAACTTATGGTAGTAGATAGTAGAGATATTAAAGAAATTCAGGTATTGAAATATTTTAAAATAAGCTTATTTATAGTGTTTTCATAAATATTTAAATTTAGAAGTTGGTGCATACATTTTAAAGGAGTAAAAGAATACACAAGGTATTACAACTGTACACAGAGTTGGATATATATCAAATGTAAGATTTCATGTATGGTATTTTTTGAATGAAAACTTTTATTGGAGTTAAATCACCATAATTTGAATAGGAAAATATATGCTGAATATTTTATTCAATCACAAAGGAACCAGAGATCAAATTGCCAACATCCGCTGGATCATGGAAAAAGCAAGAGAGTTCCAGAAACACATCTATTTCTGCTTTATTGACTATGCCAAAGCCTTTGACTGTGTAGATCACAATAAACTGTGGAAATTCTGAAAGAGATGGGAATACCAGACCACCTGATCTGCCTCTTGAGAAATCTGTATGCAGGTCAGGAAGCAACAGTTAGAACTGGTCATGGAACAACAGACTGGTTCCAAATAGGAAAAGGAGTATGTCAAGGCTGTATATTGTCACCATGTTTATTTAACTTATATGCAGAGTACATCATGAGAAATGCTGGACTGGAAGAAACACAAGTTGGAATCAAGATTGCTGGGAGAAATATCAATAACCTCAGATATGCAGATGACACCACCCTTATGGAAGAAAATGAAGAGGAACTAAAAAGCCTCTTGATGAAAGTGAAAGTGGAGAGTGAAAAGGTTGGCTTAAAGCTCAACATTCAGAAAACGAAGATCATGGCATCTGGTCCCATCACTACATGGGAAATAGATGGAGAAACAGTGGAAACAGTGTCACTTTATTTTTCTGGGCTCCAAAATCACTGCAGATGGTGACTGCAGCCAAGAAATTAAAAGACGCTTACTCCTTGGAAGAAAAGTTATGACCAACCTAGATAGCATATTCAAAAGCAGAGACATCACTTTGCCAACAAAGGTTCGCCTAGTCAAGGCTATGGTCTTTCCTGTGGTCATGTATGGATGTGAGAGCTGGACTGTGAAGGCTGAGCGCCGAAGAATTGATGCTTTTGAACTGTGGTGTTGGAGAAGACTCTTGAGAGTGCAAGGAGATGCAACCAGTCCATTCTGAAGGAGATCAGCCTTGGGATTTCTTTGGAGGGAATGATGCTAAAGCTGAAACTCCAGTATTTTGGCCACCTCATGCGAAGAGTTGACTCATTGGAGAAGACTCTGATGCTGGGAGGGATTGGGGGCAGGAGGAGAAGGGGACGACAGAGGATGAGATGGCTGGATGGCATCACTGACTCGATGGATGTGAGTCTGAGTGACCTCTGGGAGTTGGTGATGGACAGGGAGGCCTGGCGTGCTGCAGTTCATGGGGTCGCAAAGAGTCAGACACGACTGAGTGACTGATCTGATCTGATCTGATTCCTTAATAAACTATAAAAATTATTTACTTAGACAACTTTTGTAAGTTCTGTAATTTTGCAAAAACACTGAATTTCAGGAAAAACTAATAATTTACTTCAGTTTGGTAGCATTTAAAAATATATTTTGCAAGACATTTTTTCAGCTTTTATCATATATGTTCTTAAATAATAGAAATGAACATATAAACATATTTGTAAATGTATCTATATTTAGTAGCTGTATCTATATTCATATCTATCTTCTATACCTCTGTATAACTATATAAATAATGCTGCTGCTGCTGCTGCTAAGTCGCTTCAGTCGTGCCCGACTCTGTGCGACCCCATAGACGGCAGCCCACCAGGCTCCCCCGTCCCTGGGATTCTCCAGGCAAGAATACTGGAGTGGGTTGCCGTTTCCTTCTCCAATGCATAAAAGTGAAAAGAAAGTGAAGTCGCTCAGTCGTGTCCTGACTCTCAGCGACCCCATGGACTGGAGCCTACCAGGATCCTCCGTCCATGGTATTTTCCAGGCAAAAGTACTGGGGTGGGATGCCATTGCCTTCCCCGAAATAATGATGCTACTGAAGACTATTTGATCTTTACTTGATATTAGAAAAAAAATGGTTCTTGATAATATACAAAGTGTATCACAAGATTATTAAGTTATTCAAGAACTATTGTTTATTTGTTAAATATTTTAATTAAATATTTCAAATTTTAGTCTAATTCCAAACTCCTAATTTATCTCCCCATTTTTCCCTTTGGTAAGCATGTTTTTTTCCATGTATGTCTATTTTTGCTTTGTATATAAGCTCATTTGTATCATTTATTTTTTTTTAGATTCCACATGTAAAGCATTAATCTATACTTAATACTATATAACTAACAAGCATCTACTATATAGCACAGGGAACTGTATTTAATATTATACATTAGCCTAAAAGGAAAAAAATCTGAAAATAAAAAGTTATACATATTTATAACTAAATCACTTTGTTATATACCTGAAACTAATGCAACATTATAAATCAACTACACTTCAGTGAAAAAATAAAAACAAATACATTAATAAAATTAATTCTAAATTTAAAATTCTACTCTAAATCACTCATGTTAAACCATAAAATGAGCAATGCCATCAATTATTTACAAAGGGAAAACAGTCTCATAGATTTTCATTAGCTTCAAAAAAAGACAAAATCTAGTCAAAAAAACTTTTTGTCTTCAACTATTTATAGCTAAACACTTCTTAAGGTGCATTTTAAGGTAAGTAGTTTGGATGTGAGTGTTGGACTGTGAAGAAAGCTGAGCCCCAAAGAATTGATGCTTTTGAACTGTGGTGTTGGAGAAGACTCTTGAGAGTCCCTTGGACTGCAAGGAGATCCAATCAGTGCATGCTAAAGGAGATCAGTCTTGGGTGTTCATTGGAAGGACTGATGCTAAAGCTGAAACTCCAGTACTTTGGCCACTTCATGCGAAGAGTTGACTCATTGGAAAAGACTCTAATGCTGGGAGGGATTGAGGACAGGAGGAGAAGGGGATGACAGAGGATGAGATGGCTGGATGGCATCACCGACTCAATGGACATGAGTGTGAGTGAACTCCGGGAGTTGGTGATGGACAGTGAGGCCTGGCATGCTGCAATTCATGGGGTCACAAAGAGTTGGACATGATTGAGTGACTGAACTGAACTGAACTGGATTTCACTTTGTGGTACATTGCATTTAATTTATGTGTTCTATGTGCCTACTCAAATCTAAGAGCTTCTTAAAATTTATATAATTTAATTTACACAATAACTCTATGATTAAAAACAATATCATTACAATTGTGTTAAGAATGTATGTAAGGGTAGGCATAACATGAAATTTTAAATTTAAGCTAATTTAAAAAGTAGAGTTAGTAGAAAAAAAATTATCAGTGAGCTGGAGATCTTAATAGATGTCAAAAATTGTTGAGAGGAGAACTTATATTGAGTGTATTGGAAAAGCATGAAATAATGGACATTATTGAGATGTTTAAATTTAAATTTTGAATTTTCAGAATATTTTGATATCAACAGTATAGTTTCTCAGATAGACTGTCACATCTGTTGGGCCACACAGTGCATGCATGGTGTGGAATCTGGGGTACTCGCAACAAGATTTTATGTATGGACTACAAAATACTATCAATATATGTGTACCATAATGCGAAAACCTTTGGGAAAAAATGGGCTAGGGTGTGACATTGGGAACAGGTGCCTGAGTTTAGGCAGAAAACAAGTTCATCAGAGAACTTGTTCATCATCCAGAACAATGGCAGGAGCATTGTTAGAAAAATTGTAAAACAGTATTAAAATCTTATATTAATGAGGGGATTAAGGAGGAAGCTTGTAAATAGTACAGTGATGATGGATTTGCTTAAAGTACATTTTTAAATAATATTGGAAAGATTGTCTACATACTGCTAAGTCAAAATTAAAGACACATAAGTGGTTATTTCTAAGTCTTCGAGTATGATACATAGGAAGTTGAGAAAAAAACTTCTGTAGTTTTGAAGGCCTGTAGGATATATTGCCTTAAATGAAATACCAGGTCGTTTATGTTTATGTTCAAAAGTAGAACTCCAAAGCCTAACTTGTGAATGTCTGGTCAGCTTCTAGCAACACAAAGGCCTACCTCCTTGTCTAAGCCAGTTCTTGGATCTAGTATTTGTCTTTTCTCTTTCTCAAATAGTTGACGTCAATGCTCAGAATTATAAAAATATGTTCAGTTTTTCCCTTAGAAAATCACTAGTCCCTGGGTCATGAAGTTCCCCTGTAGAAGGAAATGATAACCCGCGTCTATTTTTGCCTGGGAAATTCCATGGACAGAGAAATCTTGTAAACTACAGTCCGTGAAGACTCAGACATGACTTAGTGACTAAACAACAGCAACAACAACACAATATACAGCAGAATGGTTTAGTGAGATCAGAGTGTAGAGTCATACAGGATCCACCTGTGGAAGATTTAGTGCAGCACAGGGATTAAAGCCTGAGAAAAATTGAGTTTTGGGGTTCTTAACCCAAATATTATTTCAAGCCTTCGTGGCATTGGTATCAATACTCTCCTGGGGTAAAAGATCTGAAGGAAAGTTGCATGGCTCGAAGTAGCCTGGAGTTAAAACTCCTCTCCAGATCTTCTCCACCATTCTATGCAAAACAAAGAACTCTCTCATCCGAAGACAAAATGAACATTAGGTTGATTATGCCCAGCTCCCAGCTGGTCCAGCCTCTGGGTGATCTCCAAAATTTCTTGTCTCAGCCGTTTAAGAGATAACTACTCTGAACAATCTTGGAAAAGAACAGGCCCCTTTAAGACAGTAACTTTCCACATACATGCCTATATATACTTACTCTTTTCTTAGGTTAGTGCAGCAGCTCCCTAATCTGACTGCTGCCCCTTCTCGCCTCATTAAAGGTGATCTGTTCCTGTAAAGTGTCGGTCTCCTTCTTTTTCTGAACCTCGCCTTCTCTAACTTCCTTACCTTACAAGACCCATTTAGAGACTCCTTGGAATTGATATCTTAGGTAGGGTGCTCTGCTGTGCACAAGCATGTGTAGGGAAATTCTGTGGTCTTCTCAAGAGCTTGTATGGACTCTATGGCTTCTTTGAACCCTATTAATAGTTAAATTTATGATCAGAGAAGAGTAGATATTCTGAAAGTGCCTTGTGTTTTTAGAATCCTAATTGCAGCAGAATTTGGGTTTGAGCTGTACTACAAGCTGTTTCCAGAAGATGGAGCTCTAAGACCTCACTCTTCAAATTATGCAAGGTTGGTATAGGTTATCCCTGATGCATAGAGTATGAGAGATGTGGACTGGACTGTAAAAGACCTATGATAGTGTTTTTAGTTTTATCGTACTGTTAATACCACAAAACACTCTAAAACTTAGAAGTTCATGTGGGCTTTTTAACTTGGTACAACACAAAATAGTCTTATATTCATGTGTTAACTGAAATATTAATTTGATATAATTATTATAAAGTTTAGAAGGAATGAGATAAAATGCAGTAAATAAATTTGTAAGGTAAATTTTACTCTAAAAAGGGTAGTGTTAAATAAGGAAGAAAAAAGGAAGAAAACCTTCACAACACAATTTAAGAAAAAGTTAAAATCAATAATAATATAAAAGTATCTGTTAAATCCATAGTTTTTCCAGGAGTCATGTACAGATGTGAGAGTTGACCTAAAGAAGGCTGAGCACTGCAGAGCTGATGCTTTCAAAATGTGGTGCTGGAGAAGTCTCTTGAGAGTCCTTTGGACAGCAAGGAGATCAAACCAATCAATCCTAAAGGAAATCAACCCTGAATATTCATTGAAAAGACTGATGCTGAAGCTGAAGCTCCAATACTTTGACCACCTGGTGCAAGGAGCTGACTCATTAGAAAAGACTATGATGCTGGGAAAGATTGAGGACAGGAGGAGAAGGGGAAAACAGAGGATGAGATGGTTGGATGATTGGATGACACCATCAATTCAATGGAAATGAGTTTGAGCAAACTCCAGGAGTTAGTGAAGGACAAGGAAGCCTGGCATGCTGCAGTTCATGGGGTCACAAAGAGTCAGACATGACTGTGCAACTGAACGTCAACAATCTGTAAAATTAGCATTCAACTCCAGTGGTTTTTCTATTTTATATGGTGGCACCATATAAATAATACAGTAACACAAATGATATTGTTAGCCTAAAGTTTGTTGATCTTGATTTCTTAACATGGTATTTGTATATCCAGGATTAATATTGAATTTTGTTCTAAATATATGATTCATGACAGTCATTAAGTTCATTTTAATTTTATAGCCCATATCAATCTTTACAACATAGTGGCTCCATATGTTTATTATGTCCATTTAACAGTTTGGTCTTCCCTATCATGACTATGCCAAAGCCTTTGACTGTGTGGATCACAATAAACTATGGAAAATTCTGAAAGAGATGGGAATACCAGACCACCTGATCTGCCTCTTGAGAAATCTGTATGCAGGTCAGGAAGCAACAGTTAGAACTGGTCATGGAACAACAGACTGGTTCCAAATAGGAAAAGGAGTACGTCAAGGCTGCATATTGTCACCATGTTTATTTAACTTATATGCAGAGTACATCATGAGAAATGCTGGACTGGAAGAAAGAGAAGTTGGAATCAAGATTGCCGGGAGAAATATCAATAACCTCAGATATGCAGATGACACCACTCTTATGGCAGAAAGTGAAGAGGGGCTAAAAAGCCTCTTGATGAAAGTGAAAGCGGAGAGTGAAAAGGTTGGCTTAAAGCTCAACATTCAGAAAACGAAGATCATGGCATCTGGTCCCATCACTGCATGGGAAATAGATGGACAAACAGTGGAAACAGTGTCAGACTTTGTTTTTCTGGGCTCCAAAATCACTGCAGATGGTGACTGCAGCCATGAAATTAAAAGACGCTTACTCCTTGGAAGGAAAGTTATGACCAACCTAGATAGCATATTCAAAAGCAGAGACATTACTTTACCAACAAAGGTTCGCCTAGTCAAGGCTATGGTCTTTCCTGTGGTCATGTATGGATGTGAGAGCTGGACTGTGAAGAAGGCTGAGCGCCGAAGAATTGATGCTTTTGAACTGTGGTGTTGGAGAAGACTCTTGAGAGTCCCTTGGACTGCAAGAAGATCCAACCAGTCCATTTTGAAGGAGATCAATCCTGGAATTTCTTTAGAAGGAATGATGCTAAAGCTGAAACTCCAATATTTTGGCCACCTCATGCGAAGAGTTGACTCATTGGAGAAGACTCTGATGCTGGGAGGGATTGAGGGCAGGAGGAGAAGGGGACGACAGAGGATGAGATGGCTGGATGGCATCACTGACTCGATGGATGCAAGTCTGAGTGACCTCCGGGAGCTGGTGATGGACAGGGAGGCCTGGCGTGCTGCGGTTCATGGGGTCGCAAAGAGTCGGACACGACTGAGCGACTGATCTGATCTGATCTGATCATGAAAGCATAACATTTAGCTTTCTTTGTATGACAACACATATTGTCCAACTGACCTCCTTTTATTTTTCAATATATCTCCAGTCTCCTACTTTTCTACTCTCTACTGACTATGGATGAGTATGAGTTCTTCGTTCTAGTCCAAAGCATACTGCTGCTACTGCTAAGTCACTTCAGTCGTGTCCCCATAGATGGCAGCCCACCAGGCTCCCCCATCCCTGGGATTCTCCAGGCAAGAACGCTGGAGTGGGTTGTCATTTCCTTCTCCAATGCATGAAAGTGAAAAGTGAAAGTGAAGTTGCTCAGTCATGTCCAACTCTTTGCGACTCCATGGACTGCAGCCCACCAGACTCCTCCACTCATGGGATTTTCCAAGCAAGAGTACTGGAGAGGGGTGCCATTGCCTTCTCCACCAAAGCATCCTAAGATACTAGTAACTTTCCAGATTGCTGTCCACTTCTCCAATTCTTACTCTATTAGTCAGAATTCAGTTTCAGATAACAGAAAGCATTTTCCCTAGTTTCGCTGAAACAAAATTTAGTACCTTTTTTTTTCACTTCCAAATTTATTGAGGCTTCTGCATAAGCAGATGTTAGGTGAGGTGGAGAGGTCTGGGAATCATTCTGAGCAATTATGAGTTGACCCTGAAAGAGATCTGCCACTTCTGACTCATATTATCACTCTAGAATTAAATTGTCAAAACCATAATGTAGAGAACAAGTAGTCACCGCTATGATTTTGCCTCCAACTGATGTACTACCAGATACAATCTAAAATGTTATAATAGGTGGCCTGTGTACAATCTCCTCTTGTCCTTATCCAAGTTCAAATTTAAGTCTTGTCTGCTTGAATCTGAACATATCTTAAGTGAAGGATAATCATTTTTAGCTTGGCAACATCTGCTCTTCATAAAGTCACACTAGAAAGATTGGGATATGTGTTGAGTGAGTCAGTCTACTGTATCTGGTACAGTGAACTTTCAAAATTCAAATCATCTACTCCTAAACCTAAATTTTCTAAACTATAAAATTAGGTGGCTGGACTAGAAAATACCGCATATTAATTTCATTTTAAATATTCCGTGAATATAAGTATTAGGAAAAAACATAGTAAGAAATGATCATAGATAAAATGGAATGAGTCAAGCACAGTATGTACCAAAGAAAGTATTAAAAACTATAAATATTGAAATGTTTGTTATTATTGAATACAATTTTAACTTAGAATCTATAAAATATGAATATGTTAAAAAAAAAACATGGCTTTAAACAAAAGAAGCCAGTAACACTTTTGATAGAAAATGTGAAAATTGTTATTTTGTAGTTACAATTGATAGTCTAAGCAAGTCCTGCTAAGAATCTCCTAAGAGTAATCAATTTAAATAAAGAGACACATATAAGATACACAAATCTTCTTCTAAAAAACAAGATGCAAGCTGGGATAAAATGAAGTGATGCTGTCCAAAACTAACTGAGTCTAATATCTGTTGTGTAACTTATAAACAACTTAACCCAATACTCATAAATACAATTTATGCTTTCTGGCTCTAAATCTAAGTAACAAAAAATACAAGGAAAATTCACATTGTCTTATCTAAAACAAATGATCATGATTAGAATTTGTTTACAAAGGGAAATTCTATTTCCCTACCCTGCAATTAGTAGAAAAACACAGATAGTATTGGAGAAGTATTACTAATTAATTGTTAACAACCTGCTGGGAAAATAACCAAGACAGACACTAAATTGCACAACTAGTTATCATGTGTGTTGGAGCAGAAAATATTTAAGAATTTTAATCAGAATACTTAGCAAAAAGTATTTATTTAGCTTGATTACCTAAATAAGGGGCTTCCCTGGTGACTCAGATGGTAAAGTGTCTGCCTGCAATGTGGGAGACCCAGATTCAATCCCTGGATCAGGAAGACCCCCTGGAGAAGGATATGGCAACCCACTTCAGTACTCTTGCTTGGAAAATTCTGTGGACGGAGGAACCTGATAGGCAATAGTCCATGGGGTCGCAAAAAGTCGGACACCACTGAGTGACTTCACTTTCACTTAATAAATGTGTCAAAGGGCCTCCCTGGTGGCTCAGCTGGTAAAGAATCCGCCTGCAATGTGGGAGACCTGGGTTAAATCCCTGGGATGGGAAGATCCCCTGGAGAAGGGAAAGGCTACCCACTCCAGTATTCTGGCCTGGAGAGTTCCATGGACTGTAGAGTCCATGGAGTCACAAAGAGTCGGACATGACTGCATGACTTTCACCTTCACTTTCACCTTAAGTAACAGAAATAATCTGAAAATGGGCATGCTGCTGCTGCTGCTAAGTCGCTTCAGTCGTGTCTGACTCTGTGCGACCCCATAGACGGCAGCCCACCAGGCTCGTCTGTCCCTGGGATTCTCCAGGCAAGAACAATGGAGTGGGTTGCCATTTCCTTCTCCAATGCATGAAAGTGAAAAGTGACAGTGAAGTCGCCCAGTCGTGTCCAACTCCTAGCAATCCCATGGACTGTAGCTCACCAGGCTCCTCCATCCATGGGATCTTCCAGGCAAGAGTACTGGAGTGGGGTGCCAATGCCTTCTCTGGGAAAATGGGCATAGCCAAGCTTAATTTATTAGACGTAAAGTTATTTATATTTTCTTATTTTAAGTAATTTTTCATGATTTATTCATGATATAATTTGAAATTTTTTAAGTTATAACTGTAAATTTATTTGCTATTTCACTCTTTACTTCTGTAGCTTTAAAAACATGTTTAATAACTAGGAATCACAGATCACTCTATATTAATGGATATTTATGGAATTTAAGAGTGAATAGAAATATAAGGAATCTGTGAGGTCCATTCAAAATAGCCTTGATTAAAAACGTAAAGACAAAAAACATGACAATGGAAACCCCAGAATTTTTCCTAAGAAATCTTTATATCCTCTCTTTACATGTTTAAATTATTATGCATTAAATTAGGCAAAGGTTATATTTAATTTTCCCATTTTCTCTGTGCTGTGCTTTGCTTAGTCACGTCTGACTCTTTGTGACCCCACTGATTGTAGTCCTCCAGCTTCTCTGTTCATGGGGATTCTGCAGGCAAGAATACCGGAGTGGGTTGCCATGCCCTCCTCCATGGGATCGTCCCAATCCAGGGATTGAACCCAGGTCTTCTGCATTGCAGACAGATTCTTTACCGTCTGAACTACCATGGAAGCCCAAGAATACTGGCGTGGTTAGCCTATCCCTTCTCCAGGAGAACTTCCTAACCCAGGAATCCAACTGTAGTCTTCCTGCATTGTAGGTGGATTCTTTACCAGCTGAGCTAACTGGGAGCCCCCCTTCCCCCATTTTCTCTACCTACTCCTAAATCATTGATTACTTATTCTCCATTTTCACTTTCACATTAGAATTTCACTCCTTAATATTTTCCACATTGATTAGCTTTCTCAAATTAAATATTCAGAGACAATCTAACAAGTTCATACAATGTTTTGCTATTGAGACACACTGACAGTTTATCTATTCATTCAACCCATAATTATTGATATCTTTATATTGCATGTACTAATCCAAAAGCTGGGATTAGAACATTGATTCTACAGGTTGAGTCAAGTCTTCTGAAATTTCTAATTTAGTGAAAAAATATATAATTGATGTATGACACACAATGATGAGTGTTTTTAAGATAAAGTAAAATACATTAATGATAAAGAAAATGAGTGTAGTTGCTTTTTAAAATAAGATAAATAGGAAGAAAAAAAGAGTAGAACAATAGTAAAAGAAATTGAAAAATTGTTCAAGAAACACAACATACAAAGTCCTACAAACAATTATAAGCACTTGATAGTTCAAGTATTATAGGTAGCTATTGGTGGGTTTTAAGTAAGGGATTAGATCATTAGAATTTCTTTTTTAAAGGATCACTTTGATGATTGACTCTGGAGGCAAAAGGAAAAGCAAAGAATCCTCTTAGGAGAGGTGTTTCAGAGGCATTTCTGAGACACCAACATAGTAGAAGTTGGTATATTAAAAAATGATGTTAAAAATGATTTGCAATGAACTTGAGGATAAACATTTGAGTAGAAGAAAATAAAGAGTATAAAATAGTCTCTTAGCTTCTCAGCACAAAAGCATTGCTAAATCAAGAGGTTATTAATCAGATTAGCTAGGCCTCATACCTCTTCAGATCAGTCGCTCAGTCGTGTCCGACTCTTTGCGACCCCATGAACGCCAGGCCTCCCTATCCATCACCAGCTCTCGGAGGTCACTCAGACTCACATCCATCGAGTCAGTGATGCCATCCAGCCATCTCATCCTCTGTCGTCCCCTTCTCCTCCTGCCCTCAATCCCTCCCAGCATCAGAGTCTTCTCCAATGAGTCAACTCTTCGCATGAGGTGGCCAAAATACCGGAGTTTCAGCTTTAACATCATACCTCTTATGAATATCTAAATGGGTGAATATGGTTGTCTGCTTCTAGACTATTTTTTCTAATTTTTTTCCTGACATTTATAAACCCAGTGTTATATTTATGTAAATTTTTCCTTTGTTTTTATTATATTATATGTACTTTTCCATTTCCATGTATGCAAGTTATTTTTGCACATTTAAAATGCTTTTAAAACATTTTTTTCAGAAATTAAGACTTACTCAAATTTTTAAAAATAAAGATATATTTCAACTTCTGACTATTAAGTTTAGACAATTGAGACTAAGCAGTTTTATACTATTTGTTTAAAGTATAAAAGCATAAAATTATTCTATACTGCTATGCACTCAAGCAATATAAGGAGAAAAACTATATAAGAAAGAGATACATATCAAATATTAGAATAATGGTTACTTCTGAGAATAACTTAAACTAATCTATGCCTAAGAATATCAATATTTAAAGTACATATTAAAAATAATATAAAAAACAATCTGAGATATCCAAAATTATAGTAGTTGTTTAAATTAATATAGGAAAATATTTCCGTGGCGAGTACAAGTTTAGTGCTAGTAACAAATGTTAAGTAAATTATAAAGTATGATAAATGAAATTTATGTTCCATGTATAAGCTCTGTATATAAAATGATGAAGCAACCAAAGTGATCCTTATCATTTTAAATCTCATGGACTCATTTAGGGAGAGATTCATCTGAGAGATAAACACAGTTACAACTATTAACTTTGTCAACTGTAAAATCTATATATCAGATCAGATCAGTCGATATATAAGGGTAACTAATAAGGAAGCCTAATTTACATTAGGAGATATTCAATTCAGATGTCTTTGATAAAGCTCATTTATTAAGAGTTGGAGAATTAGTTAAGGGAAAAATGTGAGAATTTATCAGGGAATTTAGCTGCATTCCACTAAAACAGGAAAGTGAATATATGTTCTAAAAATAAGGAGATAGGGACATTTGATGATCATGAAGGAGACGATTTAAAACAGGCCTAATGGAAATACTGAGTTGAGCAGGTGTCTTGGGAGATGAGATTCACAGGTGCAAAGAAGTTCAGTGCAAATTGATAAACAGAAAGAATTTAAAATATGATGACATAAATAATGGGTCAACATCATCAAGGAGATGAGGCATGAAAGTATAAATACCTTTGAACTAAGAAGAAGATGGTCAATTGTTCCTACTGCTTTGTCCCTCAGATTTCAAATGAAGGTACTTCAGAATACAAAGAAGTTTCCTCTGGCAGAGCAGTTACCAGAGGGTAGCTGCACGCTTCCTCTGTAGTTGAATCTACAAATTTCATAGAAATATTTGTGTGTGGGTGTTTCATCATTGGCAGAGGTTTGGATTTTCTAACCTGTGGATCCAAAGCAATCAACTGGAAAGCAACTAGCTGTAATATGAGAATTTCATCAGGGAACAAGATACAATGTCAACAAACAAAAATCAATACATATTCACACTAGCCAAAAACTATTAAATTTAATGAAAATGGTTTCACTCACAATACAGAAAATGCTTTGAAGATGTTTATAATAATACATTTTAACACAAAGAATAAAGCAAGTTAATTAAAAGAGTATATAATAATTTCTAAAGAACTAAGAGACTATATTTGCGACCCCATGGACTGTAGCCCACCAGGTTCCTCTGTCCATGGAATTATCCAGGAAAGTATACTGGAGTGGATAGCCATTCTCTTCTCCAGAGGATCTTCTCAAATCAGGGATCAAACCTGGGTCTCCTGCATTGCAGGCAAATTCTTTACCATCTGAGTCATCAGGGAAGCCCATATATAAATACACATATACATATATAGGTTATTACTGAATGGGGGATTCTTAATATATTTTTAAACATTATAGTACAATTTATTATATTTTAATAGATTTAATTTAATGAAATTTTAGTTTACATCCCAGCAGATTATTTTTATGGAATTTAAGAGAAAATATACTGAAATCACTAGTTAAGTTTTTGAAAAAGAAGAATAATTAAAAGTGAATTATTTTATACTTGTATAAAATTCATTTAAAAATTACCATTAATAAAGCAGATTTTTTTAAATTGCTGATGGAAGAGGAATGCAGGGAAAACAAATCCAGAAGAGATAATCAAAATACATATGTTTAGACTGCTGTATCACTTAGGAACTGCCTTTGTCTGCAACAGAAGTTCAGGGAAGGAAAGGTATCTGCTGGCATCTTCCTGGTAGTGTTACTAGAGGGAGAAGCTGAAGACTCCTCCTCTCATAGGCCTTGGTTCTTGGGACCCATTGCAAGAAAGATTACTGAAGATAAGGAAAGACAGAACAGAGAGAACGCCTCAAGAGATAGGTGGGCCAGACCAAAGGAGGCCAAGGCACCAGACGTCTGACGTGCAGAGTTTTTAAGGCAAGGTTATTTTCATAATCCAGAGGGTCATTGATTGACAGTCTTGACTGAGAGCTGCAGGTTATATGACAAGAGGCTCCATTGTGCATATCTTCCCCATAATTGTCTATTATAATTAGCTGTTTGTATTCATGGAATATTTATGAATATTTAATGAGCCCAATGACTCATTGTTTACCTAAGTACATGAGGTGTATATAAGTGCCAGAGGAGAGAAAGTTCTAATAGTTGGCCAGTGGGGGTGTTTTCCAGTCCCCTGACTATTTTGCAGTATTGATGGGGCATATTTAGGGCAGGGCTGGTAAATAACTTGGTGGGATTAGGTGACAATTGGATGTTTAGCCACTGGGGATGCCTCTTGTTGCTGGTGGTTAAGTTCTGCTTAACACAGGGGACGGAAGCTATAATTGACAAATTTGGAGGGCTCAGTGGGGAGTAGCTTGAGAGCCCAATATTTAGGGGTTCCTACACTGCATGAATTTTACCACCAGCAGTCCCATCAAGGTCTCAGGGTGAAGATAAAGAAATAATAACTTGTCCCTATAATTACACTGCGGGAAGGGGAAAGTAACTATTTTGAAATGTGCCCAGGAGATTATGCTCTTCTTAGCTATGGACTACTCTTGAAAGAAACTATCTTCTTTTAGTTTAACAAACTAAGAATGTTCAAAAACCTAACTGATCTGGGGAAAAGGATATACCCAGGAGCTACAACCCTTTCAAATGTCCTCTCTCTCCTAATTTGGAGGAAAACTGAGAAGCGTTTGTGAAAGATTATAGCTCAGAAGCTAAGGGTCACTAAAATATATTTGTCTAACCATACAATGTTAGAGCACCTGTCCTCCCCCTCATCCTGACACCACATCAAGCAGACTCCTGAATAATTGTGGTTTACAGCTTAAAGAACAGTAAGATGATAATATTTAAGAAGCCTCTAGAAAACCCAAAGACAACGAATACAAAAACAAGGACACTAAAGGAATTTCAACCATTGGCATATACACCTACATTGGGAACCTGGAATATTAGGTCCATGAATCAAGGTGAGTTGGACGTGGTCAGCAGGAGATGGCAAGAGTGCTGCTGCTGCTGCTGCTGCTAAGTAGCTTCAGTCGTGTCCGACTGTGCGACCCCAGAGACGGCAGCCCACCAGGCTCCCCTGTCCCTGGGATTCTCCAGGCAAGAACACTGGAGTGGGTTGCCATTTCTTTCTCCAATGCATGAAAGTGAAAAGTGAAAGTGAAGTCGCTCTGTCATGCCCAACTCTTAGCGACCTCATGTACTGCAGCCTTCCAGGCTCTCCGTCCATGGAATTTTCCAAGCAAGAGTACTGGAGTGGGGTGCCATTGCCTTCTCTGTGGCAAGAGTGAGCATCAATATTTTAGGAATTAGTGAACTAAAATGGACAGGAATGGGTGAATTTAATTCAGATGACCATTATATCTACTACTGTGGATAGAATCCCTTAGAAGAAATGGAGTATTCTTCATAATCAACAAAAGAGTGCAAAATGCAGTACCTGGGTGTGATCTCAAAAATGACAGAATGACCTCAGTTCCTTTCCAAGGCAAATCATTCAACATTACAGTAATCCAATTCTATGTCCCAACCACTAATGCTGAAGAAGCTGAAGGTAAACAGTTCTATGAAGACCTGAAATGCTTTCTAAAACTAACACCAAAAAAAAAAAAAAAAAAAATGTCTGTTTCATCATAGGGAATTGGAAGGCAAAAGTAGAAAGTCAAGAGATAGTTGGAGTAATGGGCAAGTTTAGCCTTGGAGTACAAAATGAAGCAGTACAAAGCTTAACAAAGTTTTGTCAAGAGAACACATTGGTCATAGTATACACACTTTTCCAACAACACAAAAGATGACTGTACACATTGACATCACCAAATGGTCAATATGAAAATCAGATTAATTATATTATTTGCAACTTAAGATGGAGGAGCTTTATACAGTCCGTAAAAACTGACTTGGCTCGGATCATGAGCTTCTTATTGCAAAGTTTAGGCTTAAATTGAAGAAAGTATGGAAAAACCACTAAGTCATTCTTGTATGACCTAAATCAAATCCCTTATGATTATACAGTGGAGGTGGCAAATACATTCAAGTGATTAAATCTCATTACAGAGTACCTGAGGAAAGATGGTCAGAGGTTCATAACAGTGTACAGGAGGTGGTGACCAACATTATCACAAAGAAAAAGAAATGCAGTAAAGCAAATTGTTGTCTGAGAAAATCTTACAAATAGCTGAGAAAACAAGAGAAGCAAAAGGCAAAGGAAAAAAGAAAGATACACCTATCTGAAGACAGAGTTCCAGAAAATAACAAGGAAAGATAATAAAGCCTTCGTCAGTGATCAATGCAAAGAAATAGAGGAAAACAATAGAATGGGAAAGACTATAGATTTCTTCAAGAAAATTGGAGATACCAAGGGAACATTTCATACAAAGATGGGCACAATAAAGGACAGAAATTGTATGGACCTAACAGAAGCAGAAGATATTAAGAAGAGGTGAAAAGAATACACAGAAGAAGTATGAAAAAAGATCTTAATGATCTAGAAAACCATGATGGCTTGGCCACTGACCTAGAGCCAGACATCCTGGAGTAGGAAGTTAAGTGGGCCCTAGGAAGCATTACTACTAACAAATTAGTGAAGGTGATGGAATTCCAGCTGAGCTATTTCAAATCCTCAAAGATGCTGCTGCTAAAGTGCTGCATTCAATATGTCAGCAAATTTGGAAAACTCAGCAGAGGTCACACAACTGGAAAAAGTCAAATTTCATTCCAATCCCAAAGAAAGGCAGTACCAAAGAATGTTCAAACTACTGTACAATTGCCCTCATTTCACACAATGTAGTAAATATAGACTAACTCCTAGCCAACCTCATACAAAGGAATTGTTAGCCTCAGTTCTTTTTACTTGTTAGATTATACCTGGCTTCCAACCAAACAATTAGAAGGTATATTAGAGGTAGCTATGTATATTTTCAAATAGAAAAAATAGGGGGAATATAAACCAGTTTATTGTCATTTTTTTTTAATTTCCATTTGAACTTTTAAAATATAAAAGTGAGCATGTAAAACCTGAAAATCTAATCAAAGTCTGCTGTATGTTTCATTTCTTCTGTCTGTCTTACTTAGTGAGAGCAAGAGGAGAGATTAGAAACAGAAAAAGTGCTGTTTGGGGCCAGGGAATCATCATTTCAGACTCACAAAGATATTGTCTACAGAACTGACTTTCCATGAAATAAATGGTGATAATACCAATCCATATGTCTTGGCATCTTGATGAATTTATTCATGCTTAATGGCAACTTTGTACTCTAAAATTCTAGAAAACAGAAGTCACATCTTTAATGTGCTCTAGTCCATGCATTGCACAGATGGGTATTTCCTTCTCAACTGAGAGATGAACATGGAAGTTGTCATCTTGTAAATGTTATAAATTGGAAAGAACACTTTACTATTCTATAATATCTCAAGAACAAATGAAAATGTTCTTTGTGAAAAAATAAACTGCAGGCTAAGTCTCAACATAAAAATTTCATTCTAAATGATATATATTTTAAAAATGTGACTGACAAGAAACAGTGGCCTCTAATGAAAGATGTCTCACAAATCTCACTTATGCTCCCTACCATAAGGAATGAAATACACACCACATTTAAGGTTACATTTCTGAGTAATTTATTGCAATATATTTTTGACATTGATTTATTGATATTGATTTCTAAGTTGTACAACATAGTAGAAGCTTTCTTCTTTTGCTTCCTTTCCTAAGCAGATCAAAGCAAATTAGTGAATTATGGATTGTGAGTTGTCTTGATTTTTGATAAAACATCAACATAGAAACTTTTCAATATCATATTTTTAATTTAAATTTATTTATTTTAATTAGAGGCTAATTACTTTACAATATTGTATTGGCTTCGTAATCACAATAATTAATTGTTTTAAAAAGATGCATTGCAGTAAGTTATTTCATCATTTTACATATTAACATGGTGAAATTTAGAAAAATAAAGGTTGAAATTTAAAATTGCATGATTTAAATTACATAAAATAATTATTTTTATTTTTAACATAGGAAGTTTAGATGTAATAGTCTTACAATGGTTTAATTATTTTACATCAACATGATCTCTCTACAAGCAAGTCAATTTAATGCTGACTCTTTTTTCCAATGGATTTTTATAGCTTTAGGGAAAATAGATTTTTTATTTTCTATCAATCATTTTATAATACATTGAGATAAAAATAATATAATTATTTTTGTGTCTAAAAATTCTGCAACGGAATATTATACCCATATCAGATCAGATCAAATCAGTCGCTCAGTCGTGTCCGACTCTTTGCGACCCCATGAACCGCAGCATGCCAGGCCTCCCTGTCCATCACCAACTCCCGGAGGTCACTCAGACTCACATCCATCGAGTCATATTAATATGTAAATAAATTTGACATTAGATAACATTAAATAGCTTTAAAATTACTGGTAATAGGAAAACATACATTTTGTGTATTTTTCAGAATCTCTTAGTAACATAGTACATATGTATGTGCATGCTAAGTCACTTCAATCATGTCCAACTCTTTTCAACCTTATGGGCCATAGTCCACCAGGCTCCTCTGTCCATGGGATTTTTAGGGCAAGAATACTGGAGTGGGTTACCATGCCCTCCTCCAGGGATCTTCCCAAACCAAGTATCAAGCCAGCAGCTCTTACATCTCTCATATTGGCAGGTAGGATCTTTACCACTGAGCCACCTGGGAAGCCCAACATAGTGTATATACTTCAAGAAAATTGTAAAATAGCACATCACCTGATAGCTTCCCTGATGGTTCAGACAGTAAAGAATCTGCCTGCAATGCGGAAAACTGCAGTTCAATCCCTGAATCAGGAAGATCCCCTGGAGAAGGGAATGACTCTCTACTCCACTCATTCTTGCTTGGAGAATTCCATGGACAGAGAAGCCTGGGAGGCTACAGTCCACGGGGTTGCAAAGAGTTGGACATGACTGAGCAACTAACACTTTCACTTTCTTTCACAATAATTTAATAACTAAGATTGTAGTTTAATAAGAAATAGATCTATACTAGGTGAAACATGCTGCTATTCGTGTCCAACATACCCTTAATTTATTTTGATAAGTTGCCTCCCTACTGTAACAATCTATTTTATCCAAATTTTCATCCATTTTTCTCCATCAGTATCTATTTCCTATATTAACTTTCTGCATCCTGGTTACCTAATGGCTTTCTCTACCCAGTCTGCGTTTATGGTTTAGACTTAGGCTTTATCAATCTCTAATTTATCTTCCTCAAATTAAAAATGTGTTCTGTTTCACTTCCTGTTTTGTTAAGGTCTTGTATTCTATTGGCGAGAAATCACTAACTTTATTACCCATTTTCACATGTTAATGCAGGTCAGTGTTGCAGTTCATAGATTGTAAAGTACTTAACATTTATATTTTTATTTCTCTAGTGCCTAGTGCAACAGATATTTCATATGCATATTTATCTAAGTATGCAATGTTAATAAGCAGTATTTAATATTTTTCTAAATATTTTCTTTAAATTTTTAAAGTATTTGTCTTTGGCCAAATACTTCACTACCTGTTAAACAATAAAAATGTCAGTTTACACAGATTTGTTCCATGAAGTTCAAAGTCTTGTTCTATCCATGTTTCCTTCTGCATGTAGTCTTCATAGCATTATTATTTTTATCAGAAAACATGATATATATATTATATATATTATATAATATATATATATAATGCCAGGAGCCGGAAAGAGGACCTCCGCCCATGGCAAAGGTCATGAGGAAGGAGGCTCGATATACGCAAAGGCAGGGTCTAGCCTCAGGAGCCCCCTGGGAATTCTCAAGCATCTACCCCCAAAAACCAGAGTCTGCCTACTTTCTGCTTTGTGCTCTTACCTACACCTCTGACTTTATGGGGGGCTGTCCCCCACTACCTCTCTCTGAAAAAAGAGTTAACTTAGAGCTCCAGTTAATAAAAATTCCTGGACATGACAGGAGTGTTTTAACCTACAAACTCCTCTGAAGGTTCTCTAGCCCACCTGACAGGCTTGTCTGGCCACATGTGCTTCTAAAAACAGGTTCTTTAGAGAAGTTAGAAAACTATTAGTGGGCTGATTAGAAATTGTATTGGTGAAGGGTTTTTCATTTGTTGAGCCAATGTTTGCTGCTAAGTCTCCACATCGCCTGCCCTTACACACATTAATGAATATATAGAAGAAATAGGTATTAACCTTTGATATTAATCACGTTAGACCTTAGGCTAAGTAAGTTCTTTCTTTAATTAAAATCCACCCTCACCCTATAGGAATGTAAATTTATCTGGTGGAGTCTGTTTTAAGAATAATCACCCCTGGAGAAATAAATGTCCTGGATTGACCGATGTCACAAGGAGAGGGTCATAAATTGTCAGCAGGCCCCCTGGGCAGAAGATGATGTAACACCCGTAAGACCTCTGTATATGTTTGTAAGAAGCACCTGACTTTCATAAAAGTCAGGGCTGCTGACCCCACGTGACTTTTGTATAACATCTCAGTGTATAAAAGTAGACCATGGAAAATAAAGAATTGAGATCAGTTCCTCGAAAGACTGGTCTCCCCATGTCGCTCTCTCTCTCAAATTCTGGTTGAGTCTCCATCTGGAGTGAGCACGGAACCCACCATGCTTACTAATTATGCTTGGGCTTCTAAGATCCGACCGGGGAGGCCTCAGTGTCTCCTCTCCTTCGGGAGAGCAGAAAGACGCCTGTGGCCTACGTAAGTGGTGCAAACTTCTTGTCTTGAAGTTTTATTGGTCTCCCCCGTAAACCAAGCTACTCAGCCTCTTTTCTCCACTGAATTTTCCTACTGAGCTATCCTCGTTCTATTATTCTTTATATCTCTGATTACAACTATTGTGTCCTGACCCTCACCAATGCCGTTTACACCTTGAACTCCCTGGATCAGCTGGGGCTGGTCCCCAGCAATATAATATGTCACTGACTCAATGGACATGAGTTTGCCCAAGCTCTGGGAGAGGGTGGAGGACTGGGAAGCCTGGTGTGCTGCAGTCCATGGGGTTGCAAAGAGTCAGACATGACTGAGCAACAACAATATGTCACTACATAAATGAAGTTACTTAGAATTATATAGAGGTTATTTCACAGAACTCATATATAAATATATCTATGAACAAGACATCTGTTGTAAATATCCCTTGCAATAAATTTTTCTAGATCATGTGGGATAATTTGAAAGTGTCTAATGCTTTGCAGTTGACTAGATTGACTCTGAAAATCTATCACCAAGAAATTAGTTGGATATTGCATAGTTATTCACAGTTGTTCTTATGTCATTAAGTCAACTAAGATTACTGGACCACAAAATGAACATTCCAGTTATTTGGGCAGACTCATCTGAATGGAAATGATTATGCATTGATCAAATCAGATTCTCTAAGGCATTATTATTATGAGAACTGAAATGCTTGAACTCATCATACTTTTTGTTGATTCATTAATTCTCTATCTAGCTTCTCCCTAATACAGAATTCACCGACTGAAAATAACTTTAAGAAGCAATATTTGCCCATTTTTGTCTGTTTCATTATACTTTACTTTGAAAATGTGAAGAGTTAAATTTTCAAGTTGAAAAGATTGCAAAAATGATAGAATTATATGTAACAATATTTTTAAAATATTAAAACAAAAAACATATTTATAATATAACTAGTTTCTATATGGATCAACATTTTAAAATGCCCTTTGTTACACATTCCAATAAATAACAACAAAAAATTACACTAAATGTGTGTGTGTGTATGGTCCCATTGCAATTTTTATTATTGGACTTCCCTGGTGGCTCAGACAGTAAAGCGTCTGCCTACAATGCGGGAGACCCGGGTTCAATCCCTGGGTTGGGAAGATCCCCTGGAGAAGGAAATGGCAATCCACTCCAGGACTATTGCCTGGAAAATCCCATGGGCAGAGGAGCATGGTAGGCTACAGCCCTTGGGGTCGCAAAGAGGTGGACACGACTCAGTGACTTCACTTTATTATTAGCAGTTATAAATTAGAGGTGTTTAAGCCACTCAGAACTGGTTATTTTTCCAGGTAGCATTTTTGGAAAAATAAAAGATGGACATTAAATACTTTTAAAATAACGGTAGCTTTTTATCTCTCACTTTGTCTCTTTTGTTCTCTGGAGCCTAGACTATAGACTATAGTCTCAGTAAATTGTTGCTCCATGAATGATGAAAAGGAAAATGTTATAGCAGACACTTCATTCCATGGAAAAGCACAATTAAATAGACAAACATTTAGATAAGTTATAAGTTTTATTATTTTATAAGAATCTATATCAGAAAGGCAGTAGGTAAAAATCCATCTTTTAACTTCCAACTCAAATATTTTCTTTCTGTTTAAAGCATCTTAACTCCTTTACATATTAACCCTTATGAGTTAATTATTTGTATAGCACTTGGAGAAGGCAATAGCAACCCACTCCAGTACTCTTGCCTGGAAAATCCCATGGACAGAGGAGCATAGTAGGCTACAGTCCATGGGGTCGCAAAGAGAAGGACATCACTGAGTGACTTCACTTTCACTTTCAGATACTTCATAATAAAGTGGCTTATCTCACTTAGCATAATGTTCTATGTAGAATGTAATAGAATTCCCTTCCTTTTTAAGGCTGAATTATATTCCAAGTATGTATAGATCATATTTTGTTTATTCACTGATCCTTTGATGGACATTTGGGCTGCTTCTACCTCTTGGTTATTGTGGATACTATTGCTGTGAACACTTGTGTGTGTAGATATCATTTCAAGGTCCTACTTTGAATCCTTTTGGATATATACCCAGAAGTGGAATTGTATTTTTACTCTTTGAGGAACCTCCATACTGTTTTCCAAAGCAGTTGCACGATTTTACAATCACATCCTACAGTCCACAAGAGTTCTCCTTTGTCTACATCCTTGAAAAAAACTTTTCTGTTTTTATTCCTTTCCTTATCCCTTCCTTCCTTCCCTCTCTGTTTTCTCTCTTGTTGAGAGTTAATTAATGGCTGTGGGATGATATCCTATTGTGATTTTAGTTTACATTTCTCTGATCACTAGTGATGTTGAGCATCTTGTTATGTTTGCTTAAGTCTTTTGCCTATTTTTAAACTGGGTTATTTCATCTTTTGTTGTTGAGTTGTAGAAGTTCTTTATATATTCTAGATCCCAACCTCTTATCAAATGTATGAGTTGTAACTATTTTCTTCTATGCTGCAGATTACATTTTCACTCTGTTGATTGTACCCTTTGAAGCATAAAACTTTTCAAATTTTATTTACTCCCATGTGTCTATTTTTTGCTTTTGATGTCTGTTGCTTTTAAGTGTCATGCCTAATAAGGTATTCTTAAATCCAATTTTATGATGTTGCTATCCTGTTTTCTTACAGGTGTTTTATGGTTTTAAGTCTTACTTTTGAATTTTTAATCCATTTGACGTAATTTTTGTATGTGGGATAAGGACAAAATTCATTTGTTGGATAATAATACCTAGTTTTCTCACCAGTATTTGTTGAAGACGCTGTCATTTTAGCATTTGAGTCATTTAGCATTTTAGCATTTGGCATCTTATAGATTTTTTTTAGTTTAAAATCAAAGTACTCTACTAATGTAGATTGAGTGGAGATATAGAATAGTAAAGAAAAAAGAGTAGAATGTGACATGATTTTTTTTCAAATTTCACAATGTGTGACATTTGCACTCTACTGCAACAAAACATATAAAATGTATTATTATGTAAAATATATTAAAAGATAATAAAGTAGATGATATTAAAATTTACAGTAAATGTATAGTAATTTTTATCAGAAGCTTCAAGAGTAAAAATATATATATATATGTTTTACTCGAGTAAAACATATATATATATATTCAATGAAATTAGTCATTTGAAATCAGAAATGAATATTGAATGAAAAAGCTTAAACAGTTTTAAGAGTTTTAATTGGCAATAGTTCAGTTATAAAATGAGCCTGAATTCTTTCACACACACACACATTTTCAATTGGAGACATGGTAAACTATAATTTTAGTAACTGAAATTTTGTTATAAATTTATGAAAAACATAATAAAATGGTATTCTACAAAAAATTAAAGCTCTTAAATTGTCACCAGATGTTCACAGAATACATGATTTTCTAATAATATCAAAGTTCAATTAATTTAAAATTTGAAAATTTTCAATTTTTTAACTTTAGTTGTTATGTGATATAATTAATTATACAACTTTTATTAATTATATACTATACAATTAAATGGGCTTCCCTGGTGGCTCAGTGGAAAAGAATATGCCTGCAATGCAGGAGTTTCAGGAGATGCACCTTCCATCCTTGGATTGGGAAGATCCCCGAGGAGGGCATGGAAACCTACTCCAGTATTCTTGCCTAGAGAATGCCACAGATAGAGGAGACTGGCAGGCTACAATCCATAGGGTCACAAAGAGTCTGACTCAACTGAAGGCACTTACATGCACATGCACACACATACAATTAATTATAATTAATTGCACACCATAACTAATTATAGTATACTAAATTATACAATTAGCAATTTGTGGGGTTTTTTACAAAGAATGTCCAAAAGCACGAGAAAGTGTGTTTTGTGGCTTAAAAATGAAACAAATCACCATAAGCAGGACACAGGCAGTATTTGGACTTTGAGTGTAAACACTTCTATTCTCTCAAGAATCTCCAGCTGGGCACTCATCTTGCACTACTTATCCTCTCCCATTCAAAGGTGATAAAATAATTTGCCAAAAGGAAGAGGAAGCAAAAGAAGCAACAGGCTTACATGTTCATGAAGGTAAAATTGAAGTCATAGAGAACCCATCCAGCAAATGAGGAACTACAAACACTGGCAATGGAGATACACAGGAAACTGAGATGCAGATGGGAAATCTTTTAAGTGGGAGAAAATATCATGACTCCTTCAAACTCA
Source organism: Tragelaphus eurycerus (assembly GCA_935064755.1). Lineage (NCBI taxonomy): Eukaryota > Metazoa > Chordata > Mammalia > Artiodactyla > Bovidae > Tragelaphus > Tragelaphus eurycerus. The sequence continues at coordinate 40,598,173 of CAKXYN010000007.1, read as the reverse complement.
GGGAAAATTCAAAGTGAGGCTAATTAGTGCTCACTCTTCAGTAATTAGTGCTCACTCTTCAGTAACCTAGATAGCATATTCAAAAGCAGAGACATTACTTTACCAACAAAGGTTCGCGTAGTCAAGGCTATGGTCTTTCCTGTGGTCATGTATGGATGTGAGAGTTGGACTGTGAAGAAGGCTGAGCGCCGAAGAATTGATGCTTTTGAACTGTGGTGTTGGAGAAGACTCTTGAGAGTCCCTTGGACTGCAAGAAGATCCAACCAGTCCATTCTGAAGGAGATCAATCCTGGAATTTCTTTAGAAGGAATGATGCTAAAGCTGAAACTCCAATATTTTGGCCACCTCATGCGAAGAGTTGACTCATTGGAGAAGACTCTGATGCTGGGAGGGATTGAGGGCAGGAGGAGAAGGGGACGACAGAGGATGAGATGGCTGGCTGGATGGCATCACTGACTCGATGGATGTGAGTCTGAGTGACCTCCGGGAGTTGGTGATGGACAGGGAGGCCTGGCGTGCTGCGGTTCATGGGGTTGCAAAGAGTCGGACACGACTGAGTGACTGATCTGATCTGATCTGATCTTCAGTAATGGGCCATCATTGGAATTAGCTGAGAAAGGAGCATCTTTTTCAGATGCTCCTAGAAAACAGAACTTAGAACAAATGGACATGCAGGATATTAAAAGTGATTTGAAAAAATCTCTAGTTAATGCAATCTGTGATTTTGATGGAAGAGATAGCTCTCATTTAAGCAAAAACACTCCAAATCACAAAAGTTCCAATCATTTAGAAAATGGTGAGATATCTCCAATGGAACCACAAAGGACTTTAGATGCTGCTCAGCAAGATACTACCAAAGGTGATCAACTAGAAAAATATTTTTAATGGACCTATATTAATTTTAGTGGTTCGCCATCTGTGAGCTGTATATGGGAGGCCACAAATGGGTCTATACAGCAATTCAGTAGTGCTGATTTGCCTACTGAACCTCTACCTTCACATTTGAATTCAGATGTGCCCGAGCAACACCCAAGCATAGATGTCTGACCACATTCTACAACCTCTGTTATACAGGGAACCAAAACGTAACTGTTAACCACTCAGGATCAAGTAGATGTCCCTACTCTGTCATCTACATTCATCCTACAAATGGCACAGCAGAATGCAAAACTGTAAAAGGTCAGCAGAGGATAATGATAGGGAAACCGTGACAGGATTTCCAAATAAAGTGGGAGTTACAACTGTTGGAACCAGTGACCCCAACAATTCTGGCTACAGAGCATGAATGGTTTTCATGTCAGCAGGAGCAGATCTGAGCACTGTGGCTAACGTAGCACACCAGTTCTTCAAGTGCAGAGCCAGCCTAATAGTTCTCAGGCTTCTCCATTCAGTGTATCTAGTCAACATGGAGATCCAGAGAGAAAACCTGGGCACAACGTCATGTGTCTGTGGCAGTCTTGTAAAAAATGTCTCAGACTCCCTCATGGTTTTTCTACCACGAAGCATCTGAACGTGGAGGAAAAGATATATATCCAGGGCAGGGTCTTTGGGAAGGTTGTGAGCCTTTCCAACAGAGGTTTTCTTTCATTCTCACTTACAAGACAAGCACCGTTCAAAGAATACCCTGCTTGTAGGTTAAAACAAAATGATCCAAGGCAAGTAGAAAATCAGAAATCTTCTACCAATAAGCCAGCTGTAGCTATGGGGTCGCACAGAGTCAGACACGACTGAAGCGACTTAGCAGCAGCAGCAGCAGGGAACACAAGCTCAACTTCTAGAACACAAAAGGCCATTGTGAATCATTCCAGTGATGCCCTTGTGCTACTTAGGAAAGGATCAAGAAACCTTGTCTTTCAAGATTTTATAGATGAAAAAGAGGACCGATAACTAAAAGAGGATCAATAACTAAACACATCTGACTAACAGCTGCTTTAATATTAAAATAAAATATTGATAAATATTCAGAATGTGGTCACAGATTGTTAGAAACGTGAAAACAACTTATCAGTGCTAGCCATTAGTAGCATGGAATCTCCATCCACCCTTGCCAAATGCATTTATGAACTTAATTTTACAGTTCAGAGTAAATTAAAAGAAAAAGACTCAGAAATGCTGCAGTGAAAAATAATTCCTCTTCTACAGTGGGACTCAAAGGGGAAGTCGCTCAATCATGTGCGACTCTTTGTGACACCATGGACTGTAGCCCACCAGGCTTCTCCATCCATGGGATTCTCCAGGCAAGAGTACAGGAGTGGGTTGTCATTTCCTTCTCCAGTATGACTCAAAGTCAAATATATTTCACACACTGTTATTGAAGAAGGCACCAAAACTTAATGAAACAGAGACCACAGAATGAATTATTTTATCTCCTCCCATGATGCTGAGGGGAAACTTCATATTCTGCTCTCTGAGCAAATCCCTTTCTTCTCTGTTTAAAAAAAAAAAAAATCTAAGCAGAAAAAGAAAAGAAAAGAAAACTACTGTGGAGTTGTCAACAAGATTATCTGTAGGTTGTCTCTCAGAGCTGATAGATCCTGATGGAAACTGGTATGATCAGAATTCATTACCATTAACATTGGGATATACATGGAATATTTTAAAACCAACATGAGCAGATGAAATAGAAGCATTAAATATTTTTATCTATATACCAAAAGGAGGACAGTTTTATATTTACAAAACTGTTTAAGCTGTTTTGAATAATTAAAAAGCTTCAGGACACCTATGCCCCCTCATATCAGAAGGGGCCACCAATATCTGACTATGGATGTTGTGTTTTATTTACAAATCAGTAGCTTGATTTTCTTACTTAAACCAATATATTTTCACTTAACTATTATCATAAAAATTTACCAGTCTGAATAGATCTTGTAAATATTTGTGTATAGAACAAACACCTTGCATGTCACTGCAGCCACTGGAAATATATTCTGTGGTGTCATAGAAGCATTATTGGTAGGTTCTAAAGTGTTTCTAGATTCTCCTGTCAATTGTAAGTAATTGTTATATATCTGTGCAGTGGATGAATGTTCTTGAAATTTGTGTAAATACTTCTACAAAAGTACTGAAGCAATAAAGTCAAAACAGTTTTGTGGAACTGTGATTTTATTTTCTTTTTTTGTATTATACACCTTGCAGAACTCATTTTGCCAGCTGAGAGAGTATAGAATAATATATATTATGCAATTTTTGTTGAAGAAAAGCTATTTGAATGTATTTTTTGGTTTTCCTTAACATGTATCCACTCTAAGCATTATTATGTGCAAGCTCAGAGCTTGGACAGATTTTTTTTATATTTGTAAATTGGCTTAAATACAAGGCATTTTATATGTGTTTTCAAATGTATTATATAAGCATTATGTACAGGTGTGATATTTTCTTCACTACTTTTTCTATCTTAATATAGTGTAGAATTTTACTGTATTATTCTTCTTTTCTTAATACTATACCACATTCCTCAGAAACTTCTCATTCCCTTAAATTGTCTTTTTACCCCAGTACTAAATTTATCCATTTATAACAGCCTATTGTCTGTTCTTATTGCCAAATTCAGACTGAAATTGAAGAAAGTAGGGAAAACCAATAGACCATTCAGGTATGACCTAAATCAAGTCTTTATGATTATACAGTGGAAGTGAGAAATAGATTTAAGGGCCTAGATCTGATTGATAGAGTTCCTGATGAACTATGGAATGAGGTTCGTGACATTGTACAGGAGACAGGATCAAGACCATCCCCATGGAAAAGAAATACAAAAAAGCAAAATGGCTGTCTGGGAAGGCCTTACAAAGAGCTGTGAAAAGAAGAAAAGCAAAAATCAAAGGAGAAAAGGAAAGATATAAACATCTGAATGCAGAGTTTCAAAGAATAGCAAGAAGAGATAAGAAAGCCTTCTTCAGCGATCAATGCAAAGAAATAGAGGAAAACAACAGAATAGGAAAGACCGGAGATCTCTTCAAGAAAATCAGAGATACCAAAGGAACATTTCATGCAAAGATAGGCTCGATAAAGGACAGAAGTGGTATGGACCTAACAGAAGCAGAAGATATTAAGAAGAGATGGCAAGAATACACAGAAGAACTGTACAAAAAAGAGCTTCACGACCCAGATAATCACGATGGTGTGATCACTCACCTAGAGCCAGACATCTTGGAATGTGAAGTCAAGTGGGCCTTAGAAAGCATCACTATGAACAAAGCTAGTGGAGGTGATGGAATTCCAGTGGAGCTATTCCAAATCCTGAAAGATGATGCTGTGAAAGTGCTGCACTCAATATGCCAGCAAATTTGGAAAACTCAGCCGTGGCCACAGGACTGGAAAAGGCCAGTTTTCATCCCAATCCCAAAGAAAGGCAATGCCAAAGAATGCTCAAACTACTGCACAATTGCACTCATCTCACACGCTAGTAAAGTAATGCTCAAAATTCTCCAAGCCAGGCTTCAGCAATATGTGAACCGTGAACTTCCTGATGTTCAAGCTGATTTTAGAAAAGGCAGAGGAACCAGAGACCAAATTGCCAACATCCACTGAATCATGAAAAAATCAAGAGAGTTCCAGAAAAACATCTATTTCTGCTTTATTGACTATGCCAAAGCCTTTGACTGTGTGGATCACAATAAACTGTGGAAAATTCTGAAAGAGATGGGAATGCCAGACCACCTGATCTGCCTCTTATTACTCAGCCATTAAAAAGAATACATTTGAATCAGTTCTAATGAGGTAGATGGAACTGGAGCCTATTATACAGAGTGAAGTAAGCCAGAAAGAAAAACACAAATACAGTATACAAACGCATATATATGAAATTTATAAAGATGGTAACAAAACCCTGTTTATGAGACAGCAAAAGAGACACTGTTGTATAGAACAGTCTTATGGACTCTGGGAGAGGGAGAGGGTGGGATGATTTGGGAGAATGGCATTGAAATATGTATAATATCATTTCTGAAACGAGTCGCCAGTCCAGGTATGATGCCTGATAAAGGATGCCTGGGGCTGGTGCACTAGGACGACCTAGAGGGATGGTATGGGGAGGGAGGAGGGAGGAGGGTTCAGGATGGGGAACACATGTATACTTGTGGCGGATTCATTTTGATGAATGACAAAAGCAATACAATATTGTAAAGTTAAGCAAAATAAAATTAAAAAAAAAGAAAAGAAATTTATATGCAGGTCAGGAAGCAACAGTTAGAACTGAACGTGGAACAACAGACTGGTTCCAAATAGGAAAAGGAGTACATCCAGGCTGTATATTGTCACCCTGTTTATTTAATTTATATGCAGAGTACATCACGAGAAACGCTGGACTGGAAGAAACACAAGTTGGAATCAAGATTGCTGGGAGAAATATCAATAACCTCAGATATGCAGATGACACAACCCTTATGGCAGAAAGTGAAGAGGGACTCAAAAGCCACTTGATGAAAGTGAAAGTGGAGAGTGAAAAAGTTGTCTTAAAGCTCAACATTCAGAGAATGAAGATCATGGCATCTGGTCCCATCATTTCATGGGAAATAGATGGGCAAACAGTGGAAACAGTGTCAGACTTTATTTTTCTGGGCTCCAAAATTACTATAGACGGTGACTGCAGCCATGAAATTAGAAGATGCTTACTCCTTGGAAGAAAAGTTATGACCAACCTAGATAGCATATTCAAAAGGAGAGACATTACTTTGCCAACAAAGGTTCGCCTGGTAAGGCTATGGTTTTTCCTGTGGTCATGTATGTATGTGAGAGCTGGACTGTGAAGAAGGCTGAGCGCTAAAGAATTGATGCTTTTGAACTGAGGTGTTGGAGAAGACTTCTGAGAGTCCCTTGGACTGCAAGGAGATCCAACCAGTCCATTCTGAAGGAGATTATCCCTGGGACTTCTTTGGAAGGAATGATGCTAAAGCTGAAATTCCAGTACTTTGGCCACCTCATGTGAAGAGTTGACTCATTGGAGAAGACTCTGATGCTGGGAGGGATTGAGGGCAGGAGGAGAAGGGGACGACGGAGAATGGGATGGCTGGATGGCATCACTGACTCGATAGATGTGAGTCTCATTGACCTCCGGGAGTTGGTGATGGACAGGGAGGCCTGGCGTGCTGCGATTCATGGGGTCGCAAAGAGTAGGACATGACTGCGCGACTAATCTGATCTGATCTGATCTGATTGTCTATTCTATTAGCATCCAAAAATATAGAAAGTCTGCCAACCACCATTTCTGCTGTGTCCTTAGGATGTGCAGTAAAAATATAAACCTAACAGATTATGTTATAAAATGGCTTTATTTACTTTGATGACTATTTATAGTTTTTAAATAAGATGCTGAACATTAAAAAATTAGTTTCTCTAATGATCAAGTATATTCCAGACATAGTCAAGCATTCAGATTTGCTGAAATTTCAAAACAGGTGATTGGTGATTTGATATTTCTCTCACGGCTTTGAAACATCTTGTCTGAAACATCTCACCCACTCTGAAACATCTTGAAAATATTTTTGCTTTGTTTTATGAAATGACATCATTGAAAAATGTGATGGGTACAATTATTACAGCTTTCAGTATGTTCTCAAAAATGCTATTAATTACTTCCAATATGTGTGTGTGTGTGCTCATTTGCTTCAGTCATGTCTGACTCTTTGCAACCCTATGAACTGTAGATTGCCCAACTCCTCTGTTCATGGAATTTCCCTGACAAGAATACTGGAGTGGGTTGCCATGCCTACCTCCACAGGACATTCTCAATCCAGGGATCAAATCCACATCTCTTTTTGAATCAGGTGGCCTAAGTATTGGAGATTCAGCTTCAGCATCAGTCCTTCCAATGTATATTCAGGACTGATTTAATTTAAGATGAACTGGTTTGACCTTGCAGGCCAAGGTTACTCTCAAGAGTCTTCCCCAACACAATTCAAAAGCATCAATTCTTTGGTGCTCAGCTTTCTTTATGGTCCAACTCTCACATCTGTGCATGACTAGTGGAAAAACCAAAGCTTTGACTAGACAGAAATTTGTCAGCAAAATAATGTGTTTGCTTTTTAATACACTGACTAGCTTGGTCATAGCTTTTTTACCAAGGAGCAAATGTCTTTTAATTACATGACTGTAGTCACCATCTGCATTGATTTTGGAGACCAAGAAAAGAAAGTCTCTCATTGTTCCATTGTTTCCCCAACTAATTGCCATGGAATGATGGACCAGATGCCATGATCTTAGTTTTCTGAATGTGGTGTTTTAAGCCAACTTTTTCTCTCTCCTCTTTAACTTTCATCAAGAGGCTCTTTTGTTATTCACTTTCTGTCAGAAGGGTGGTGTCATCTGTGTATCTGAGGTGATTGATACTTCTGGCATTCTTTATTCCAGCTTGTGCTTCACCCGTCCTGATATTCTGCATTATGTATGCTGCATATAGGTTGAAGAAGGCAATGGCAAGCCACTCCAGTACTCTTGCCTGGCAAATCCCATGGCCAGAGGAGCCTGATAAGCTGCAGTCCATGGGGTCACTAGGAGTCGGACACGACTGGGCGACTTCACTTTCACTTTTCACTTTCATGCATTGGAGAAGGAAATGGCAACCCAATCCAGTGTTCTTGCCTGGAGAATCCCAGGGACAGGGGATCCTGGTGGGCTGCCATTTCTGGGGTCGCACAGAGTCAGACACGACTGAAGTGACTTAGCAGCAGCAGCAGCAGCATGTAAGTTCAATAGCAGTGTGACAATATACAGTCTTGATGTACTCCTTTCCGAATTTGGAACCAGTCCATTGTTCCATGTCTGGTTCTAACTGTTGCCTCTTGACCTGCATACAGATTTATCAGGAGGTAGGTAAAGTGGTCTGGTATTCCCATATCTTGAAGAATTTTCCACATTTTGTTGTGATCCACACAGTCAAAGGCTTTGGAATAGTCAATAAAACAGAAGTAGTTTTTTTTTTTTCCTGGAACTCTTTGCTTTTTCTATGATCCAACAGATGTTGGGAATTTGATCTCTGGTTTCTCTGCCTTTTCTAAATCCAGCTTGAACATCTGGAGGTTCTCAGCTCACAAGCTGTTGAAGCCTCACTTGGAGAATTTTGAGAATTACTTTGCTATGTGGGAGATGAGTGCAATTGTATGGTAGTTTAAACATTCTTTGACATTGCCCTCCTTTGGGGTTGGAACGAAAACTGACATTTTACAGTCCTTTGGCCACTGCTGAGTTTTCCAATTTTCTGGCATACTGAGTGCAGCCCTTTAACAACATCACCTTTTATGACTTGAAATAGCTCAAGTGGAATTCCATTACCTCCACTAGCTTTGTTGCAGTGATGCTTCCCAAGGGCCAAACGCCCACTTGACTTCCTAAGGTCATCCAAGTATGACCTAAATCAAATCCTTTATGATTATAGAGTAGATGTGATGAATAGATTCAAGGGATTAAATCTCACAATGTTTCTGAAGACCAATTGTTATAGGTTCATTACATTGTACAGGAAGCAGTTCAAAACCCTCCTAAAGGGGAAAAAAAAATGCAAGGAGGCAAAGTGGTTATCTTAGGAAGGTTTAAAAATAGCTGAGAAAAGAATAGAAGTAAAAGACAAGGGAAAGACATACCCAGCTGGATGCAGAATTTCAGAGAATAACAAGGAGAAATAAAAAGGCATTCTTAAATGAACAATGCAAAGAAATAAAGGAAAACAACAGAATGATAATGACTAGAGTTCTCTTCAAGAAAACTGGAGATACAAAGGGAACATTTCATGCAAGGATGGACAAGATAAAGGACAGAAATAGCAAGGACACAACAGAAGCAGAAGAGGTTAAGAAGAGATGGCAATAATACAGAGAAGGTCTTAAGAATACAAGAAAGGTCTTTATGACCTAGATAGCCACAATGATATGATCATCCAAATAGAGCGAGACATTCTGGTGCATGATTTCAAGTGGACTTTGGGAAACATTGCTATGAACAAAGCTAGTAGTGCTAAAGAAATTTCAGCTGGGCTATTTAAAGTTCAAAATATGATACTGCTAAAGGGCTGCACTCAATATGTCTGCAAATTTGGAAAACTCAGCAGTGGCCACAGGACTGGAAAAAGTCAATGTTCATTCCAATCCCACAGAAAGGCAATGTCAAAGAATGTTCGAGCTACCATATCATTGCATTCATTTCCCATGCTAGCAAGGTTAGGCTCAAAATGCTTAAAGCTAGGATACAGCAGTACATAAACCAAGAACTTCCAGATGTACAAGCTGGGTTTTGAAGAGGCAGGGGAACCAGAGTCAAATCTCTTAAAGAGATGGAGTACCAGATCACTTTAACTGTATGTGGGTCAAGAAGCAACAGTTAGAACCAAACAGAAAATAAATGACTGGTTCAAAATTGGCAAAGGAGTACTTCAAATCTGTATATTGTCATCATGCTTATTTAATTTATATGCAGAGTACATCACGTGAAATGTTAGACTGGATGACTCACAAGCTGGAATCAAGATTACCAGGATAAATAACCACCTCAGATATGTAGATGATACCACTCTAAAGTGCCAGAAAGTGAAGAGGAACTAAACAATCTTTTGATAAGGATAAAAGAGGAGAGTGAGAAAGCTGCTTGAAACTCAACATTAAAAAACTAAGAACATGACATCCAGTCCCATCACTTCATGAAAAATTGATGGGAAAAGTGGAGGCAATGACAGATATTATTTTCTTGGGCCCCCAAATCACTGCAAATAGTGACTGAAGCCATGCAGTTAAAAATGCTTGTTCCTTGGAAAGAAAACTATGACAAATCTAGATGGTGTATTAAAAAGTAGAGACATCCAGTATCATGCATCTAACTTGGACTGGCGATTCATTTCATATATGATGTTATACATGTTTAAAACCAATACAAAATTGTAAAGTAATTAGCCTCCAATTAAAATAAATAAATTTATGTTTAAAAAATAAAAAGTAAAGACATCAATTTTCCAACAAAGGTCCATATAATCAAACCATGGTTTTTCCAATAGTCTTGTAAAGATGTGAGAGTCGGACATAAAGAAAGCTGAAGGCCTAAGAATTAATGCTTTTGAATTGTGGTGCTGGAGAAGACTCTTGAGAGTCCCTTGGACTGCTAGGAGATCCAACCAGTCAATTCTAAAGAAAGCCAACAAAGGACTGGTGCTGAAGCTTCAATGCTTTGGTCACCTGATCCAAATAGACAGAGAAACAATGGAAATAGTGACATGTTTTATTTTCTTGGACTCCAAAATCACTGAAGATGGTGACTGTAGCCATTAAATTAAAACATGCTTGCTCCTTGGAAGAAAAGCTATGACCAATCCAGAGAGTGTATCAAGAAGCAGAGATATTACTTTCCAACAAATGTCTGTATAGTCAAAGCTATGGTTTTTCCAGAAGTCATATACGGATGTAAGAGTTGGACCATAAACAAGACTAAGTGCTGAATAGTTGATCCTTTTGAACTGTGGTGTTGAAGAAGACTCTTGAGATCTCTTGGACTGCAAGGAGATCAAAGCAGTCAATTCTAAAGGAAATCAATCCTGAATATTCATTGGAAGGACTAATGCTGAAACTCCAATAATTTGGCTGCCTAATGCAAAGAGCCAGCTTATTATAAAACACCTTGATGCTGGGAATGATTGAAGGCAGGAAGAGAAGTGGATGATAGAGGTGAGATGGTTGGGTGGCATGACCAACTCAATGGACATAAGTTTGACCAAGCTCTTGGAGATGGTGAAGAACAGGGAAGCCAGGCATGCTACAGTCTATTCAGTCGCAAAAATTTGAACACGACTGAGCGACTGAACAACAAAACCTGCTTTGAAGAACCAACTCATTAGTAAAGATTCTGTTGGAAAGATAGGAAAGATTGGAGACAAAAAGGAGAAGGAGTTGAGAGATAATGAGGTTTTTAGATAGTCTCACCAACTCAATGAACATGAATTTCAGCAAACTCTGGGAGATATTGGAGGACAAAGCACCTGACATACTATGGTTCATGGGTTCGCAAAGAGTTGGACAGGATTTAGTGTTTGGACAGTAACAAGTCAAGACTTCTTTTTTTCCTTTTCTAACTTAATGGACACCGTTTTGTTATCCTAATTAATTCTTCCTCCTTGATTCTTTCATTGTACTATCTACTATTTTTACACTTGAGGATGTAATTTTTTTCCCCTATGTTTTCTTTCTATCAGATCAGATCAGATCAGATCAGTCGCTCAGTCGTGTCCGACTCTTTGCGACTCCATTAACTGCAGCACGCCAGGCCTCCCTGTCCATTACCAACTCCCGGAGGTGACTCAGACTCATATTCATCGAGTCAGTGATGCCATCTAGCCATCCTATCCTCTGTCGTCCCCTTCTCCTCCTGCCCCCAATCCCTCCCAGCATCAGAGTCTTCTCCAATGAGTCAACTCTTCGCATGAGGTGGCCAAAATACTGGAGTTTCAGCTTTACCATCATTCCTTCCAAAGAAATCCCAGGGTTGATCTCCTTCAGAAAGGACTGGTTGGATCTCCTTGCAGTCCAAGGCACTCTCAAGAGTCTTCTCCAACACCACAGTTCAAAAGCATCAATTCTTCAGCGCTCAGCCTTCTTCACAGTCCAGCTCTCACATCCATACATGACCACAGGAAAGACCATAGCCTTGACTAGAAGAAACTTTGTTGGCAAAGTGATGTCTCTGCTTTTGAATATGCTGTCTAGGTTGGTCATAACTTTCCTTCCAAGGAGTAAGTGTCTTTTAATTTCATGGCTGCAGTCACCATCTACAGTGATTTTGGAGCCCAGAAAAATAGTCTGACACTGTTTCCACTGTTTCTCCATCTATTTCCCATGTAGTAATGGGACCAGATGCCATGATCTTCGTTTTCTGAATGTTGAGCTTTAAGCCAACCTTTTCACTCTCCACTTTCACTTTCATCAAGAGGCTTTTGAGTTCCTCTTCACTTTCTGCCATAAGGGTGGTGTCATCTGCATATCTGAGGTTATTGATATTTCTCCCAGCAATCTTGATTCCAACTTGTGTTTCTTCCAGTCCAGCATTTCTCATGATATATTCTGCATATAAGTTAAACAAACATGGTGACAATATGCAGCCTTGATGTACTCCTTTTCCTATTTGGAACCAGTCTGTTGTTCCATGACCAGTTCTAACTGTTGCTTCCTGATCTGCATACAGATTTCTCAAGAGGCAGATCAGGTGGTCTGGTATTCCCATCTCTTTCAGAATTTTCCACAGTTTATTGTGATCTACACAGTCAAAGGCTTTGGCATAGTCAATAAAGCAGAAATAGATGTTTTTCTGGAACTCTCTTGCTTTTTCCATGATCCAGCAGATGTTGGCAATTTGATCTCTGGTTCCTCTGCCTTTTCTAAAACCAGCTATTTCTTTCTATACTCAGCTCTAAATACACCAAAACCTCTTTTTCAACCCTTCTCCTTGAGAGGCATTATTATTTTCATTGGTTTTTATATCATCTCTGTTTTGAGAATTTTGATTATTTTCTATCCAGTTCAAGTACTTAATTTGAGTTCAGATTCTTCTTTTCAACTATATTATTAACAAACCCTGTTGAGAATGTCATAGGTTTATGCAAATTAAAATATCCATTAAGATAGTCTAGATATTTCATTCTTAATGTGTACATGCCCACACCCACACACACACAACCAGACATTGTAAATCAATTATTAGTGCCAATTTACACAAATTACTACATCCAGGAACATAAATGCCTATTGATTCTACTGGGAAAGTATATCTTCCTGCTGCTAAGTTGCTTCAGTCATGTCCGACTCTGTGCGACCCCATAGACGGAAGCCCACAAGGCTCCCCCGTCCCTGGGATTCTCCAGGGAAGAACACTGGAGTGGGTTGCCATTTCCTTCTCCACTGCATAAAAGTGAAAGGTGAAAGTGATGTCGCTCAGTTGTGTCTGACTCTTCATGACCCCATGGACTGCAGCCTACCAGCCTCCTCCGTCCATGGGATTTTCCAGGCAAGAGTACTGGAGTGGGGTGCCATTGCCTTCTAAATCTGTCCATTTATCTGAGAATTAACGGCCTCAATCTTAATTCTAGCCACAATGCTTTCTTGACTAATGCTTTTGTGCTCAGTAGTGTCTGACTCTGCAACCCCATGGATTGTAGCTCACAAGGCTTCTCTGTACATGGGATTTTCCAAACAAGAATCCTGGAGTGGGTGGCCATTTCCTCTTGCAAGGGATCTTCCTGACCCATGGATTGAACCCATGTCTCCTGCATTGCAGGCATGTTCTTTACCACTTGAGCCACGTGGGAATTCTTAATGCTTTATTTCCCTAGTTAGAATACTTTTGAGTCTTCACTTGTCCTTAGTCTAGCTCTCTTTCAAGCCAGCAGCTGGAATGAACTTAAAGGAACAAACAAAAAGGCAAATATGTATCTTCAGAAAATTCATTTTATCTACTGATAAGGAAAGAAAAAAGAAAAGCATTCCCCAGAGGCCCAGGGTAAATGTAATGCTGTATACCAAAAAGTATCATCTCATCATACTGTATCTCATAACTTGTTCTACATATGTATGTGTGTATATATATATATTATTATATATATAATTATATTATATATATAATTATTATTATTATAATTATATATTATATAAATACAATAATATATATTATATATATATACACATACACAATTTTACACAAATATTCTTCAATTTCTTGACACAGCCACTTGAAAATGTGCTGATTCAATCCCCTGGATCTTATTAAAATGCTTATTAAATAACAAGAAAAAATATTTTAAGGATATTTCTAACAACAATGCTTGCCAAAAATAATTAAAATGATTCATGATACTATGGGAAACTTCATTCACTGAAGTAGTAATATCAAATATATTTTCCAGGATGCTAGGTATTTACTTTATCTATAAATAGAATTGCAAAATTGTTATTCAGTTCAGTTCAGTGGCTCAGTTGTGTCCAACTCTTTGTGATTCCATGAATCGCAGCACGCCACGCCTCCCTGTCCATCAACAACTCCCGGAGGTCACTCAGACTCACATCCATCGAGTCAGTGATGCCATCCAGCCATCTCATCCTCTGTCGTCCCATTCTCCTCCTGCTCCCAATCCTTCTCAGCATCAGAGTCTTTTCCAATGAGTCAACCCTTCGCATGAGGTGGCCAAAGTACTGGAGTTTCAACTTTAGCATCATTCCTTCCAAAGAAACCCCAGGGCTGATCTCCTTCAGAATGGACTGGTTGGATCTCCTTGCAGTCCAAGGGACTCTCAAGAGTCTTCTCCAACACCACAGTTCAAAAGCATCAATTCTTTGGTGCTCAGCCTTCTTCACAGTCCAGCTCTCACATCCATACATGACCAATGGAAAAACCATAGCCTTGACTAGATGGACTTTTGTTGGCAAAGTTGTAATTAGAATCATATTATTGCTCAATAAATATTTTCACAAATTTTAAGTGTCAAAACATTAAGAGTTTCCAACAGGGGCTAAAAATATATGGATAATTCTTAGAATCAAAATTCATATAAAGTGAAAACTTGAGACTGAATGTGGAGAAAGGTATTAGTGATTCCTTATGCTGTCATATGATGAAAATCCCCACAGATTTATCTTCCCAAATTACATGTTATAGATACTAATTAAATATTATCAATTTTATGTTAGTTATCATTTTAAAGAGATTGCACTTCAATTTCTTCTTCTCTGAAAAGTCTTAAATAAACTGAAATAGTTTTAGCACAGACGGTTTTTCTAATATTTGCCAGTATGGTTGCGGCAAATCAGAAATTCACACTTTATGTTCAGAATGCAACTTAAAAGGTTCAGAGCAAATAATGAGTGCTCCATAAATATTTTCTGAGTAATAATTTGATCATGTATGATAATTTCATGTTATTCCAAATAATACAATGCCCAAAACAAAGCAATTTTCTGGTTCATATTTGCAAATTTATCATAGTACTTGATAATAGCTGCACTCTTAATGAAAAAGCATAATTAACTAGTTACTATCAATAAATTTTTAGGACAAAATAACAGGACACTGTAACACTTATAGATATCCTAGATATATTAAGTAATATTCTTTTCCTCTTAATACTTACGGG
This sequence comes from Tragelaphus eurycerus, assembly GCA_935064755.1. NCBI lineage: Eukaryota > Metazoa > Chordata > Mammalia > Artiodactyla > Bovidae > Tragelaphus > Tragelaphus eurycerus. The sequence goes on along the minus strand of CAKXYN010000007.1, from coordinate 40,583,085 downwards.
TCTTCATCCATGCATCATAATTATAATGAGTAGCAGAAACAGATCTAAGTGTTGAGAAGCAGAAGTTAATAAGTGTAATAATAATAATAGTAAAACAATACATTGAAAACAATTTTTTTTTCTTTTCTTTTTTTTTTTTTTTTTGAGAGGGAAAGGCAGTCAGAAGGCAAGGGAAAGTGGGCAAAGGAAGGGATCCATGAGGATGGGAAGGAAATGGGAAGGAAGAAGGGGGGTGATGGTGGGGAGGAGTCATTTTCGATCCTGCTGATGGTAGTACAAAGTGAGTTGGGCAGCACATTCCATTGGGTGTCACATAGTAACTGGCATTTCTTTGGAGAGTAGGTGGACTGCTGGCCTATGGGGGTGGCCCAGGGCTCTTCCACAACAGAGAATGTCAACAGTATCTAGCTAGGGGCTTGTTTCCCTTCCTTGTGTCTATACCCACTTCATATATGAGCCTCATAAAGAAAATCTTAAAAGGAAAGTATTTTTGAGGCAGGGAAATCAGAGAAAAAGAGAAAGGAAAGAAGGAAGGCAGATTTCTATCATCTTCTTCATTCTTTTTTTTTTTTTTTTTTAACCAGCTTTTGGCTTTGTTGATTTTTGATACGGTCTCTTTTATTTCTTTTGCATTTATTTCTGCCCTAATTTTTAAGATTTCTTTCCTTCTACTAACTCTGGGGTTCTTCATTTCTTTCTTTTCTAGTTGCTTTAGGTGTAGAGTTAGATTATTTATTTGACTGTTGTTCTTGTTTCTTGAGGTATGTCTGTATTGCTATGAACTTTCCCCTTAGGACTGCTTTTACAGTGTCCCACAGGTTTTGGGTTGTTGTGTTTTCATTTTCATTCGTTTCTATGCAAATTTTGATTTCTTTTTTGATTTCTTCTCTGATTTGTTGGTTATTCAGCAGCGTGTTGTTCAGCCTCCATATGTTGGAATTTTTAATAGTTTTTCTCCTATAATTGAGATCTAATCTTATTGCATTGTGGTCAGAAAAGATGCTTGGAATGATTTCAATTTTTCTGAATTTACCAAGGCTAGATTTATAGCCCAGGATGTGAGCTATCCTAGAGAAGGTTCCGTGTGTGCTTGAGAAAAAGGTGAAATTCATTGTTTTGGGATGAAATGTCCTATAGATATCAATTAGGTCTAACTGGTCTATTGTATCGTTTAAATACAATATTGTACATTTAAATTGTGTTTCCTTGTTAATTTTCTGTTTAGTTGATCTATTCATAGGTGTGAGTGGGGTATTAAAGTCTCCCACTATTATTGTTATTGTTAATTTCTCCTTTCATACTTGTTAGTATTTGTCTTACATATTGCGGTGCTCCTATGTTGGGTGCATATATATTTATAATTGTTATATCTTCTTCTTGGATTTATCCTTTGATCATTATGTAGTGACCTTCTTTGTCTCTTTTCACAGCCTTTGTTTTAAAGTCTATTTTATCTGATATGAGTATTGCTATTCCTGCTTTCTTTTGGTCCCTATTTGCATGGAAAATCTTTTTCCAGCCCTTCACTTTCAGTCTGTATGTGTCTCCTGTTTTGAGGTGGGTCTCTTGTAGACAACATATGTAGGGGTCTTGTTTTTGTATCCATTTGGCCAGTCTCTGTCTTTTGGTTGGGGCATTCAGCCCATTAATGTTTAAGGTAATTATTGATAAGTATGATCCCATTGCCATTTACTTTATTGTTTTGGGTTAGAATTTATACACCCTTTTTGTGTTTCCTGTCTAGAGAATGTCCTTTAGTATTTGTTGGAGAGCTGGTTTGTTGTTGCTGAATTCTCTCAGCTTTCGCTTGTCTGTAAAGCTTTTGATTTCTCCTTCATATTTGAATGAGATCCTTGCTGGGTACAGTAATCTGGGCTCTAGGTTATTTTCTTTCATCACTTTAAGTATGTCTTGCCTTTCCCTCCTGGCTTGGAGAGTTTCTATTGAAAGATCAGCTGTTATCCTTATGGAAATTCCCTTGTGTGTTATTTGTTGTTTTTCCCTTGCTGTTTTTAATATTTGTTCTTTATGTTTGATCTTTGTTAATTTGATTAATATGTGTCTTGGGATGTTTCACCGTGGGTTTATCCTGTTTGGGACTCTGGGTTTCTTGGACTTGAGTGATTATTTCCTTCCCCATTTTAGGGAAGTTTTCAACTATTATCTCCCCAAGTATTTTCTCATGGTCTTTCTTTTTGTCTTCTTCTTCTGTGACTCCTATGATTCGAATGTTGTAGCATTTAATATTGTCCTGGAGATCTCTGAGATTGTCCTCATTTCTTTTAATTCGTTTTTCTTTTTTCCCCTCTGATTCATTTATTTCTACCATTCTGTCTTCTAATTCACTAATTCTATCTTCTGCTTCTGTTATTCTACTATCTGTTGCCTCCAGAGTGTTTTTTATCTCATTTATTGCATTATTCATTATATATTGACTTTTATTTCTTCTAGGTCCTTGTTACACCTTTCTTGCATCTTCTCAATTCTTGCTTCCAGGCTATTTATCTGTGATTTCATTTTGATTTCAAGATTTTGGATTAATTTCACTATCATTATTTGGAATTCTTTATCAGGTAGATTCCCTATCTCTTACTCTTTGGTTTGGTTTGGTGGGCATTTATCCTGTTCCTTTACCTGCTGGGTATTCCTCTGTCTCTTCATCTTGTTTGAATTGCTGAGTTTGGGTTGTCCTTACTGTATTCTGGCAGTTTATGGTGTTCTCTTTTTTGTGGCGTTTCGTCACTATGTGTGGGTTTGTACAGGTGGCCTGTCAAAGTTTCTTGATTAAGGAAGCTTGTGTCGGTGTTCTGGTGGGTGGAGCTGGATTTCTTCTCTCTGGAGTGCAATGAAGTGTCCAGTAATGAGTTATGATATATTTATGGTTTTGGGGTGACTTTGGGCAGCCTGTATATTGGAGCTCAGGGCTGTGTTCCTGTGTTGCTGGAGAATTTGCTTGGTATGTCTTGCCCTGGAACTTGTTGGCCCTTTTGTGGTGCTTGGTTTCAGTGTAGGTATGGAGGCTTTTGATAAACTCCACGGGGTTTTAGTTTATTGCCTGTCGCTTCCAAGGCGGTTCCCTCTGTTATAGCTTCTTCTGTTTGCTGGTCTCTTTAGTGTCTGATTTCTGCCCTGATGAGGGGGGACAGTGGTGGACATCTTTTTTTTTTTTTTTTTAAGGCTCACTTGTTCAGTCGTGCTGTGGGGAGGGAGGGACGCTGCAAATAAATAACACTGGTGTGTGCTCGCAGTGCCTCAGCCACTCTGGGCCTGCCCCCGCTCATAGCGCGTGTAGCCTCCCTTCCCACACTGCTCAGGATCTAGGTTGCTCCGCCAGGAATCATCCGCGGCCAGCCCTGAGCTGTTTACACCTCCCAGGTCCAAGCTGCTCAGGTTCAGGCACTCGGGTAATCCTCAGAAGCACAGACTAGGTTGGGCCTGTATTTTGTGCCCTTCCCAGGTCCAAGCAGCGCAGGTGATGAGGTGTTTAGCGAGCGCAGCTGCTGCGACTTACTGTCTCCCTGCCGCTCGGTTATCTGGGTGTACAACTGGCGCACCTTCTCAGACGGATGTTGACTGTCCAGAGCCCCAAGTAGCCTTAGTTAGCAAAGAAGCCTGCTTACAGTTTTGTAGATAATGTCTTTCTGGGGCTGCGATTGCCCCCTTCCAGCTCTGGCTGCCTATCACCGGAGGGTGATGGTCTGTAATCAGCTATCTCTGTACAGTCCTTTGTTCCGTGTGCGGGCCTGATGGTGTCTTAGGTTTGGGCTGGCTTTTCGCGTGGTAGATATCCCACAGTCTGGTTTGCTAGCCCAAATTATTTAGTTCAGGTCGCGCTCGGGATATTCAGGCCATATCCTTACTCTAAGCAATGCAGCCCGCGCCGTGCCTCCCTGCCCAGCCCCTGCTTGTTAATGGTAGATGCAGGTGTCTGTGCTGCTTCTCCACTGGGGGAGTTACCGCAGGGCTCGTAATCTCCTTTCGAAGACAATGTGTTGTCTTTCTGGGTGCCTGATGTCCTCTGCCGGCATTCATAAGTTGTTTTATGGAATTTACTTGGCGTTCAAATGTTTTTTGATGAATTTGTTGAGGAGAAAGTATTCTCCCCGTCCTGTTCCTCCACCATCTTAGCTCATCCCAAAAACAAAATTTAAAATAAAGCCCTATATATGGTTAAATTTTAAAGGCGTATAAAAGATGAATAACACACATAAGTTTTACTCACTAGGAAATGTTTTTGATGCTCTTGGTAGTATTTTTGCATTAGGAGGAAATTTGACAAAGAAGAACTTTAAGATCCCCAATTACACCATAATGATAAATTTTATGTATATAATCAGTCATTAATTGTATTAAATTATAAATATTACATTATAGTTCCTGTTTCAATAGCTAATGGGGGAATATAATTCAACATAAGCAAAATTAATCAGGAACCCTAGCATGATGTTTGTAAAATTGCAAATTGGTGCAGCTACTATGGAAAACAGTGTGGAGGTTCCTCTAACTAAAAATAGAGCTATCATATGATTCAGAAATTCCAATGATGGGTTTATCTGAAAATATTAATTCAAAAAGATATGTGCACCACAATGTTCAAAGCAGCATTATTCACAGTAGCCAAAATATAGAAACAACACATGCCCAAGAGATGAAAAGATAAAGAAAATGGAATGGAATAGTACTCAGCCATAAAAAGAATAGATTTTTGCCATTTGCAACAATGTGGATGGACTTAGAGTTATCATGCTTAGTGAAATAAGTCAGATAGAGAAAGACAAATATTCTTGTATCACTTAAATGTGGAATCTAATGAAAAAAAGTGAATATATATATAACAAGTTAAAGACAGGCTCACAGAATATGGAGAACAAACTAGTGGTTATGAGCTGTGAGAGAGAAGAGGAGAGTTATAAGGTAAGATATGGAATTATACACAAATTACTATGTATAAAATAAATAAGCAGCAAGGATATATTGTATACCACATGGAAACAGAGCTATTATTTTGTAATAACTTTGTGAGCATGCTCAGCCATGTCCAGTTATTTGTAACCCCCAAGAACTGCAGCCTGCCAGGCAACTTGGTCCATGGAATTTACTAGGCTAAAATATTGGGGTGGGTTGCCATTTCCTACTCCAGGGGATCTTCCTGACCTAAGGATTAAACCTGTATCAGCAGGGGGATTCTTTACCACTGAGTCACATAGGAAGCCTTGTATTAACTTTAGAGTATAATGTATAAGAATATTGAATCACCATGTTTCAATTTTTGAAATCAATTACACTTTAATAAAAGTAAATAATAAGGAAATAAATTAACTGACCATGGGTTTTGTAAAATTCATAGTAAAGTTTCATGAAACCCAAAAGAAAAATAACTTGCTTTAAATTATCATAGAGAACATCTATGCTGTTTGACCTGATAATATCTTATTTTTATCCAAGATTTTCTATTAATACTTTAATAGCAAGATATCTCATAATATATTTCCCACCTTTGGAAGATACATGTAATAGTAAAAATAAATTACAATTCAAATAAATACTAAGATTTGCTTGCAAACTCATGATAAAAGTCACATTATATAACATACCTTGTTGCTATACTAGTTTAGTAACAAATTACTTTGCCATTTTTCCCTACAATTCTTTTCTATCCATTTTTAAAGGGTCATCTCTGTACAATATTGGAAAATACCAAGTGTTAATTTTATGAACAAATGCTATCTTCAATGAGTAGCTTATAATAATATTTAAAACTGTTCATTTTCCTAAAATTCTATTTTACATTATATTCAAAATACTTTAAACTGTGGTTAATAAAGAAAACATTTCATGAAATGATTTATATAAAAATGTATACATAGTACTACAGATTATATTAAACATAGGGAAATTCTTTTTAGGTAAAATTTCATGCTACGTTCCTCTTGACAGTTTATAGAATCTACTCTGCCAGATGATAGATGTGATCTGATTTGTCTCAATGATGATAAATTTTATCTCATAGTTCGCTGCATTAAATTTTCATAAAAATTCATGTGATCATTTAGGTCCTGATCCTATTTCATGGAGCTTAGTGGTGGCTATTGAAATCCATTCAAAGTTAAAAGCAAGATATATATTTAAAACAACCTACAGAGTGGGCAAGTAAAATCTGGGTTTTTCAAAATGGTTAATTTTGAAAAAGGAGCAGTAATAGAAAACATGTAAGTTCCATTTTTTTATTGGAGTATAATTTACAATATTGTGTTAGATTCAACTGTATAGCAAAATGAATAACTTATACATATATTCATTATTTATTAAATCATTTTCCTATATATGTCATTAAAGAGTATTTAGAAAAATTCAATATGCTATGCAGTATATCCTTATAGCTCCCTATTTCATATGTAGTAGTGTGTATATTGCAGACGCAGCCTCCCAAGTTATCCCTCTCTCTTACACATCCACACTGTCTACCATGATAATCAAAAATTTGTTTCCTACATCTGTAATTCTATTTCTGTTTTGCAAATAAGTTCATTTGCACTACTTTTTAGATTCCACATATGATCAATATCATAGCATTTGTCTTTCTATGTCTCATTAACTATACTTAGTATGACAACCTTTTTTTTTTTTTTTTGACAAGCTTATTTTAAATTTATTTGTTTTTATTGAAGGATAATTGCTTTACAGAATTTTGTTGTTTTCTGTCAAACCTCAACATGAATCAGCCAAAGGTATACATATATCTCCTCCCTCTTAAAACTCCCTTCCATCTCCCTCCCCATCACACACCTCTAGGTTGATACAGAGCCCCTGTATGAATTTCTTGGGCCATACAGCAAATTCCGACTAGCCATCTATTTTACTTATGGTAATGTAACTGTCCATGTTACTCTTTCCATACATCTCACCCTCTCCTTCTCTTTCCCATGTCCATAAGTCTATTTTCTATGTATGTTTCTCCATTGCTGCCGTGTAAATCAGTTCTTCATACCATTTTTCTAGATTCTGTATATATGCATTAAAATAAAATATTTATCTTTCTCTTTCTGACTTACTTCACTCTGCATAATAGGTTCTGAGTTCATCCACCTCATTAGAACTGACTCAAATGCATTCCTTTTTATGGCTGAGTAATATTCCATTGTATATACGTACTACAACCTCTTTATCCATTCATCTGTCAGTGGACATTTAAGTTGCTTCCATGTTCTAGCTATTGGAAATAGCGCTGCAATGAACAACAGGACACATGTATCTTTTTCAACTTTGGTTTCCTCAGGGTATATGCCTGGAAGTGGGATTTCTGGTCACTTATTCCTAGTTTTTTTAGGGAATCTCCATACTTCTTCCATGGTGGCTGTTTACATTCCCACCAATGGTACAAAAGTGTTACCTTTATACCACACCCTCTGAAGGACTTATTGCTTGTAGACTTTTTGAAGATGGCCATTCTGACCAGTGTGAGAAGATATGGCATTGTAGTTTCAATTTGTGTTTCTCTAATAATAAGTGATGTCAATGAGTGTCTTTTCATGTGTTTGTTAGCCATCTGTATGTCTTCTTTGGAGAAATGTCTGTTCAGGTCTTTTTCCCACTTTTTAATTGGGTTCTTTGTTTTTCTGGTATTGATTTGTATCAGTTGCTTTTATATTTTGGAAATTAATCCTTTATTAGTTGTTTCATTTCCTATTATTTTCTGACATTCTGAGGGCTGTCTTTTCACCTTGCTTATAGTTTCCTTTGCTGTACAAAAGCTTTTAAGTTTAATCAGGTCCCACTTGTTTACTTTTGTTTTTATTTCCATAACTCTAAGAGATGGGTCTTAAAGGATCTTGTATTGATTTATGTCATCTTGTGTTCTGCCTATGTTTTCCTCTAAGGGTTTTGCAGTTTCTGGTCTTACATTTAGGTCTTTAATCCATTTTGAGTTGATCTTTATGTATAGTGTTAGGAAGTGTTCTAATTTCATTCCTTTATATGTAGTTGTCCAATTTTCCAGGCACCATTCATTGAAGAGGCTGTCTTTGCCCCATTGTATATTCTTCCCTCCTTTGTCAAAAATAAGGTGCATAGGTTTATTTCTGGGCTTTCTATCATCTTCCATTGATCTATGTTTCTGTTTTTGTGCCAGTACCATACTATCTTGATGACTGTAGCTTTGTAGCATAACCTGATGTCAGAAAGTTTGATTTCTCCAGCTACATTCTTCTTTCTCAATACTACTTTTGGTATTCAGAATCATAAGTCTTCTATATTAATTGTGAAATGTTTTGTTCTGTGAAAAATGTGATTGGTAATTAGATAGGGATGAAATTGAATCTGTAGATTCTATTTGATAGTATAGTCATTTTCAGAATATTGATTCTTCCTATCCAGGAACATAGAGTATCTCTCCATCTGTTTATGTCATCTTTGTTTTCTTTCATTAGTGTCATATTTTTTTTGTGTACAGATTTTTTGTCTCCTAAGGTACATTTATTCCTAGATAATCAATTGTTTTTATTGCACTGGAATGCAAAAGTAGGAAGTCAAGAAACACCTGGAGTAACAGGCAAATTTGGCCTTGGAATACAGAATGAAGCAGGGCAAAGACTAACAGAGATTTGCCAAGAAAATGCACTGGTCATAGCAAATACCCTATTCCAACAACACAAGAGAAGACTCTATACATGGACATCACCAGATGGTCAACACCGAAATCAGATCGATTATATTCTTTGCAGCCAAAGATGGAGAAGCTCTATACAATCAGCAAAAACAAGACCAGGAGCTGACTGTGGCTCGGACCATGAACTCCTTATTGCCAAATTCAGACTGAAATTGAAGAAAGTAGGGAAAACCACTAGACCATTCAGGTATGACCTAAATTAAATCCCTTATGATTGTACAGTGGAAGTGAGAAACAGATTTAAGGGCCTAGATCTGATAGATAGAGTGCCTGATGAACTATGGAATGAAGTTCATGACATTGTACAGGAGACAGGGATCAAGACCATCCCCATGGAAAAGAAATGCAAAAAAGGCAAATGGCTGTCTGGGGAGGCCTTACAAATAGCTGTGAAAAGAAGAGAAGCGAAAAGCAAAGGAGAAAAAGAAAGATAAAAAATCTGAATGCAGATTTCCAAAGAATAGCAAGAAGAGATAAAAAAGCCTTCTTCAGTGATCAATGCAAAGAACTAAGGAAAACAACAGAATGGGAAAGACTAGAGATCTCTTCAAGAAAATCAGAGATACCAAAGGAACATTTCATGCAAAGATGAGCTCGATAAAGGACAGAAATGGTATGGACCTAACAGAAGCAGAAGATATTAAGAAGAGGTGGCAAGAATACACAGAAGAACTGTACAAAAAAGAGCTTCACGACCCAGATAATCATGATGGTGTGATCACTGACCTAGAGCCAGACATCCTGGAATGTGAAATCAAGTGGGCCTTAGAAAGCATCACTACGAACAAAGCTAGTGGAGGTCATGGAATTCGTAATGAGCTATTTCAAATCCTGAAAGATGATGCTGTGAAAGTGCTGCACTCAATATGCCAGCAAATTTGGAAAACTCAGCAGTGGCCACAAGATTGGAAAAGGCCAGTTTTCATCCCAATCCCAAAGAAAGGCAATGCCAAAGAATGCTCAAACTACCACACAATTGCACTCATCTCACATGCTAGTAAAGTAATGCTCAAAATTCTCCAAGTCAGGCTTCAGCAGTATGTGAACCGTGAACTTCCTGATGTTCAAGCTGGTTTTAGAAAAGGCAGAGGAACCAGAGATCAAATTGCCAACATCCGCTGGATCATGGAAAAAGCAAGAGAGTTCCAGAAAAACATCTATTTCTGCTTTATTGACTATGCCAAAGCCTTTGACTGTGTAGATCACAATAAAATGTGGAAAATTCTGAAAGAGATGGGAATACCAGACCACCTGATCTGCCTCTTGAGAAATCTGTATGCAGGTCAGGAAGCAACAGTTAGAACTGGTCATGGAACAACAGAGTGCTTCCAAATAGGAAAAGGAGTTCATCAAGTCTGTATATTGTTACCATGTTTATTTAACTTATATGCAGAGTACATCATGAGAAATGCTGGACTGGAAGAAACACAAGTTGGAATCAAGATTGCTGGGAGAAATCTCATTAACTTCTGATATGCAGATGACACCACCCTTATGGCAGAAAGTGAATAGGAACTCAAAAGCCTCTTGATGAAAGTGAAAGTGGAGAGTGAAAAGGTTGGCTTAAAGCTCAACATTCAGAAAACGAAGATCATGGCATCTGGTCCCATCACTACATGGGAAATAGATGGAGAAACAGTGGAAACAGTGTCAGACTTTATTTTTCTGGGCTCCAAAATCACTGCAGATGGTGACTGCAGCCATGAAATTAAAAGACACTTACTCCTTGGAAGGAAAGTTATGACCAACCTAGATAGCATATTCAAAAGCAGAGACATTACTTTACCAACAAAAGTTCGCCTAGTCAAGGCTATGGTCTTTCCTGTGGTCATGTATGGATGTGAGAGCTGGACTGTGAAGAAGGTTGAGCACCGAAGAATTGATGCTTTTGAAATGTGGTTTTGGAGAAGTCTCTTGAAAGTTCCTTGGACTGCAAGGAGATCCAACCAGTCCATTGTGAAGGAGATCAGCCCTGGGATTTCTTTAGAAGGAATGATGCTAAAGCTGAAACTCCAGTACTTTGGCCACCTCATGCGAAGAGTTGACTCATTGGAAAAGACTCTGATGCTGGGAGGGATTGAGGGCAAGAGGAGAAGGGGACGACAGAGGATGAGATGGCTGGATGGCATCACTGACTCGATGGATGTGAGTCTGAGTGACCTCCGGGAGTTGGTGATGGACGGGGAGGCCTGGCGTGCTGCAGTTCATGGGGTCACAAAGAGTCGGACATGACTGAGCGACTGATCTGATCTGATAGCAGTGGTGAATGGGATTGATTCCTTAATTTCTCTTTCTGATTTTTCATTGTTAGCATATAGAAATGCACGTGGTTTCTGTGTACTGATTTTGTATCCTGAAACTTTACTAAATTAATTGATTAACCCTACTAATTTTCTGATACTATCTTTAGGGTTTTCTATGTACAGTATCATGTCATCAGCGAACAGTGACAGATTAACTTCTTTTGTGATCTGAATTCCTTTTATTTCTTTTTCTTCTCTGACTGCTCTTGCCAGGACTTCCAGAACTATGTTGAATAATAGTGGCAAAGAGGAACAGCATTGTCTTCTTTCTGATAATAGGGGGAATGCTTTCAGTTTTTCACCATTGAGAATAATGTTTGCTGTAGGTTTATCATATATGGCCTTTTTACTATGTTGAGGTAGATTCCTTCTATACCTTTTTTTTTTTTTGAAGAATTTTAATCATAAATGGATGCTAATTTTTATCAAATGATTTTGTGCACCTATTGAGATTATCATATTGTTTTTAATCTTTCAATTTGTTAATATGGCGTATCACATTGATTCATTGCATATATTGAACAATCCTTGCATCTATGCAATAAATCCAACTCGATCATGGTATATACGCTTTTTGATGTGTTGAGAATTTTTGCTAAAATTTTGTTGAGGATTTTTGCATCTATGTTCATCAGTGATATTGCCCTGTAGTTTTCTATTTTTTGTGTCTGTTGTCTCTGATTTCGATATCAGAGAGATGGTGGCCTTGTAGAATGACTTTGGAAGTGTTCCTTACTCTGCAATTTTTTGAAACAGTTTTAGAATGATAGGCATTAACTCTTCTCTAAATGTTTGATAGAATTATCCTCTGAAGCCATCTGGTCCTGGGCTTTGTTTTTCGGGAGATATTTGATCACAGCTTCAATTTCAGTGCTTGTAATTGGATTGTTCATAATTCTTATTTCCTTATGGTTCAGTCTTGGAAAATTGAACTTTTCTAAGAATCTGTGCATTTATTCCAGGTTATCCATTTTATTGCCCTATAGTTGTATATATTAGTCTCTTATAACCCTTTGTATTTCTGCACTGTCTGTTGTAACCTCTCCTTTTTCATTTCTAATTTTGTTGGTTTGATATTTCTGTCTTTTTTCCTTGGTGAGTCTGGGTAAAGGATTGTCAATTTTGTTTATCTTCTCCAAGAGCCAATTTTCAGTTTTGTTAATCTTTACTATTGCTTCCTTCATTCCCCCCCCCATTTATTTCTATTCAAATCTTTATGATTTCTTTCCTTCTACTAATTTTGATTCTTCTTTTTCCAGTTATTTTAGGTGTAAAGTTGTTTGTCTATTCAATGTTTTTCTTATTTCTCCCTCTTAGAACTGCTTTTGCTGCATCCCATAGGTTTTAAGTTGTTGTGTTTTCATTGTTATTTTTCTAGAGTTTTGCTAATTTCCCTCTTGATTTCTTCAATAACCTGTTTGGTATTTAGAAAAGTGTTGTTTAATCTCCATGTGCTTCTGTTTCTTACAGTTTTCTTCTTGTAATTTATAGCTATTCTCATAGCATTATGTGCAGACTACATCATGAAAAATGCTGGGCTGGATGAAGCACAAGCTGGAATCAAGATTGCCAGGAGAAATATCAATAACCTCAGATATGCAGATAAACACAAACCTTATAACAGAAAGCAAAGAAGAACTAAAGAGCCTCTTGAAAGTCAAAGAAGAGAGTGAAAATATTGGCGTAAAACTCAACATACAGAAAACTAAGATCATGGCATCTAGTCTGATCACTTCATGGCAAATAGATGGGGAAACAGAGGAAACAGTGACAGACTTTATCTTTTTGGTCCCCAAAATCACTGCACATGGTGACTGTAGCCATGAAATTAAAATACACTTCCTTCTTGGAAGAAAAGTTTTGACCAACCTAGACAGCATACCGAAGAAGGCAATGGCAATCCACTCCAGTACTCTTGCCTGGAAAATCCCATGGATGGAGGACCTTGGTAGGCTGCAGTCCATGGGGTCGCAAAGAGTCTGACATGACTTAGAGACTTCACTTTCACTTTTCACTTTCATGCACTGGAGAAGGAAATGACAACCCACTCCAGTGTTCTTGCCTGGAGAATCCCAGGGATGGGGTCACAGAGAGTCAGACACGACTGAAGTGACTTAGCAGCAGCAGAAACAGCAGCAGCAGCAGTAGCAGACAGCATAATTCAAAAGTAGAGACGTTACTTTGCCAAAAAAAGACCTGTCTAGTCAAAGCTATGGTTTTCCAGTAGTCATATATGGATGCAAGAGTTGGACTATAAAGAAAACTAAGGGCCAAAGAACTGATGCTTTTGAAGACTCCTGGGAATCCCTTGGACAGCAAGGAGATCCAACCAGTCCATTCTTAAGGAAACCAGCCCTGAATATTCATTGGAAGAACTGATGCTGAACCTGAAACTCCCAATACTTTGGCCACCTGATGTGAAGATCTGACTCATTTTAGAAGACCCTGATGCTGGGAAAGATTGAAGGTGGGAGAAGAAGAGGACAACAGAGGATGGGATGGTTGGATGGCATCACTGACTCAATGGACATGAGTTTGGATAAACTCTGGGAGTTGGTGATGGATAGGGAGGCCCGGCATGCTGCAGTCCATGGGGTTGCAAAGAGTTGGACATGACAGAGCAACTGAACTGAACTAAACTGAACTCATAGTGTTGTCATCAGAAAAGATGCTCGCTATAGTTTCAATTTTCTTAAATTTACTGAGGTTTGATTTGTGACCCAAATGTGGTCTATCCTGGGGAATGTTCCTTGTGCACTTGAAAAAAAGGTGTATTTGGATGGGATGTCCTAAAGATATCAGTGAGATTCATCTCATCTAATGTGTCATTTAGGACTTGTGTTTCCTTATTAATTTTCTGTTTTGATGATCTGCTCATTATTGTGAGTGGGATGTTAAAGTCTCCTACTATTATGGTGTTGCAGTCAGTTTCTCTTTTTATGTCTGTTAGTGTTTGTCTCGTGTATTGAGGAGCTCCTATGTTGAGTCCATAGATATTTAAAATTGTTGTATCTTCCCCTTAGACTGATCTCTTGATCATTATGTAGTGCCCTTATCTCTTGTAATCTTTTATTTTAAGGTCTATTTTGTCTGATATGAAGATTACTACTCCAGCTTTCTTTTGCTTCCCATTTGCATAGAATGCATTTTTCCATCTTTCTCACTTTCAGTCTATATGTGACTTTAAGTCTGAAGTGGGTTTCTTGTAGACAGCATGTATATGGGTCTTCTTTTTGTATCCATTCAGTCAGTCTATGTCTCTTGGTTGGAGCATTTAATCCACTTACATGGAAAGTAATTATTGATACCTATGTTCCTTTTGCCATTTTATTAATTGTTTGGTGTTGATTTTGTAAATATTTTTTCTTTGCTTATATTTCTTGACTATATAAGTCCCTTTAGCATTTGTTTTTAAGCTGGTTTGGTGATACTGAATTCTCTTAACTTCCACTTGTCTGAAAAACTTTTATTTCTCCTTCAATTTTCAATGAGATCCTTGCTGGGTATAGCAATTTTGGTTGTAGATTTTTTTCCTTTTCAGTACTTTAAATATATCCTGCCATTCCCTTCTGGACTGCAGAGTTTCTAATGAAAGATCAGCTGTTGAGCATATGGGATTTCCTTTGTATATTACTTGTTGCTTTTCCCTTGCTGTTTTTAATCTTTGTTAGTCTGATAATGGCACCCCACCCCAGTACTTTTGCCTGGAAAATCCCATGGACGGAGGATCCTGGTAGACTCTAGTCCATGGGGTCGCTAAGAGTCGGACACGACTGAGCGACTTCACTTTCACTTTTCACTTTCATGCATTGGAGAAGGAAATGGCAACCCACTCCAGTGTTCTTGCCTGGAGAATCCCAGGGACAGGGGAGCCTGGTGAGCTTCCATCTATGGGGTCGCACAGAGTCGGACACGACTGAAGCTACTTAGCAGCAGCAGCAGCAGCAGTCTGATAATATGTATCTTGGAGTGTTTCTCCTTTGTTTATCCTGTATGGGACTCTTTGTACCTCTTGGAATTGATTGAATATTTTCTTTTCCATGTTGGGGAACTTTTAAACTATAATCTCTTCAAAAATTTTCTCATACCCTTTCTTTTTCTCTTCTTCTTCTGGTACCCCTATAATTTGAATATTGGTATATTTGATATTGTCCCAGAGGTCTCTGAGACTATCCTCAGTTCTTTTCATTCTTTTTACTTTATTCTGCTATTCAGAAGTTATTTCTACTATTTTTTTTTCTTCCAGCTCACTGGTTTGGTCTTATCCCTCATATATTCTGCTACTGATTCCTTCTAAAGTATTTTTAATTTCAATAATTGTGTTGTTTGTCTCTATAAGTTTATTCTTTAGTTCTTCTAGGTCTTTGATAATTGATTCTTGCATTTTCTCCATTTTGTTTTCAAGGCTTTTGATCATCTCTACTATCATTATTCTGAATTCTTTTTCATGTAGTTTGCCTATTTCCTCTTCATTTATTTGGACTCCTGTGTTTCTAGCTTGTTCCTTCATTTGTGTAGTATTTCTCTTCATTTTCATTATTTTTTTTTTTTTTTTAGCTTATTGTGTTTGAGGTGTCCTTTTTCCAGGCTTCAAGGTTGAATTCTTTCTTCCTTTTAGTTTCTGCCCTCCTAAGGTTGGTCCAGTGGTTTGTGTAAGCTTTGTATAGGGTGAGATTTGTGCAGAGATTTTGTTTGTTTGTTTTTCCTCTGACGGTCAAGGCTGAGTGAGGTGGTAATTCTGTCAGTTGATGGTTTGTATTTTCGCTTTGTTTGCTGTTGAGATGAGGCATCCTGCACAGGGTGCTACTGGTGGTTGGGTGATGCTGGATCTTGTATTCAAGTGGTTTCCTTTGTGTGAGTTCTCACTGATCTATACTCCCTAGAATTAGTTCCTTGGTAGTCTAGGGTTTGGAGTCAGTACTCCCACTCCAAAGGCTCAGATCTTGATATCTGGTCAGGAACGAAGAATCCACAAGTGGTTTGTTATGACACTAATTGAGATTAAAACAAATATGCAAAAACAAGAAACCAGAGAGGAACCCCAGACAAATAGCAGTTACAAAATCAGGCAAATAGTAATCAAAATAATGGAATATGCACATATACATATACATGCATACAGAAAGTCAAAACAATCCAACTAAAATAAAATACAGTAGATTGGCCTGGCAAACAAAGGAAATCAAAAATTATTTTTATCAGTTAAGAATGAAACTAACTAAAACACAAACTGGAAAACAAAACTAAAGCAAGATGCCAAGTGGTGAATAAAGTAATGAAAATAAAATAAGCAAACATATTGAGAGGAAAGAAAAGAAAGAAAGAATAGATATGCAAAGTTAAATAGAGGTAGATAAAGAAGATTTATATACATTAAAGATTAACTGCAGGGGAAAAGCACAGTATGGAAAGAAAACAAAGGTGAAATGTAGTAAAAATAATAATAGGCTTTAAAAAGTAAAATTAAAAAAGAGAGACGAAAAAAAGGAAAGCTCCACAGAGCTCCAAAAGCCGAGTGAAGAGGCAGAAGTTTATAACAACTATAAAAAATGTGACTGAGGGAAAAAAAAAATAATAAAAGCTCAAAAGTTAAATTAGATTTCATAGTGTCAATAAAATCTACAACTAAAACAGAGGGAGGGGGAAGGAAAAAGAAAAAAAAATCCAAAAATAATCTACAGGCAAAACATAAGAATAATAAATGTTTTTCATGAGTCACTGCTATCAGAATCCTTTCCCTTGCTGAGAGTCACAGTCCACCTTACCTCCCTAGGATGCCTTCCAACAATGTGCTGATCTCTGGACCTGCTGTGGGGGCAGCTCAGATTCTAATCTGGTCCTACTTTTGTGTTCTTGCCGCCAATGTCCAAAGCTATCAGGAGTCTGGCGGGCCACAGTCTACAGGGACACAAAGAGTTGGACATGACCAAAGCAACCCTGCACACGTAGACGAAGGATGTTTTATCTGCTCCCCCTCCCCATGGCAGCTATGCCCCAGTTAGAGTTGAGTGTGAAGGTGGTGCAGCTGACAGCTTGTGAGTCCTCTGGTGGTGCTGACTGTGCAGCGACATGGGCTGCCTCTGCTGTGGGAGTTATGGCCCTATCAGTCTTTTTTTGAGCCTCTTGTGACTGACAATCAAAAGGCTTCTTTGGCTGGTCTTTCTCCACACCTCTGCCCGTTCAGGCACATAGAGGGGGCCCCCTGGCTAGGGTCCTACTCTGTAGATCAGCATATCAGACACTTAAAGGGGCATTCTGAGTGGGGTCCTACTCTGTAGCTTGGTGCATCAGTCACTTAAAGGAGCACCCTGTCTGATTCTCATTCCATTTAGCCTACCACAGATCAGATATTTCACTCTCAGTCCTAAATGTGTTTCCTTTGATTCAGACAATTGCCCCAATGTGGGAATCTGACCCCTGCTTCAGTTCCCCCACCTGCTGAGGGCAGGTCCAGTCATACTAACATTCCTTATCCACCCACCTCCCCGGCCCCCATTCTTTCATCCTACCAGGTTTGGCGTGGTTCTATATATATTTCCTGCTGGTCAGATACTTCTGTCTGCTCTCAGCTGGTGTTCTGCATGCACTATGGTGTCTGAAGGTGTATTCCTGATGTATCCATGCAGAGAGATGTACTCTATGTTCACCTACTCCTCTCCCATCTTGCTCTCTTAGTATGATAATCTTTATGTCTATCCATGATTTTCATGTTTATGTATATATTACACTGTATGTATGTACCACATCTTCTTTATTCTTCCATTTATGGACATTTAGTTTGCTTCCAAAAAGCATTCAGGAAACTAAGGTCATGGCATCTGGTCCCATAACTTCATGGCAAATAGATGGAGAAACAATGGAAACAGTGAGAGATTTTATTTTGGAGAGGCTTCAAAATCACTGCAGATGGTTACTGCAGCCATGAAATTAAAAGATACCTGCTGCTTGTAAGAAAAACTATGATCAACATAGACAGCATATTAAAAAGCAGGCACATTACTTTGCTGGAAAATGTCCATCTAGTCAGAGCTGTGGAATTTCTTTTTCCAGTAGTCATGTATGGACATGAGAGCTGGACTATAAAGAAAGCTGAGTGCCAAAGAATTGCTGCTTTTGAACTGCGATGTGGGAGAAGACTCTTGAGAGTCCTTTGGATTGCAAGGGGATCCAACCAGTCCATCCTGAAGGAAATCAATCCTGAATATTCATTGGAAGGACTGATCAGATCTGAAGTATTGAAGCTGAAACTCCAATACTTTGGCCACCTGATTTGAAGAGCTGACTCATTTGAAAAGACCCTGATGTTTGGAAAGATTGAAGGAGGGAGGAGAAGGGGATGACAGTTGATGCAATGATTGAATGGTATCACTGACTCAATGGACATGAGTTTGAGTAAACTCTGGGAGTTGGCAATGGCAATGGTGTGCTGCAGTCCATGGGGTCACAGTCGGACACTACTGAGTGGCTGAGCTGAACTAAACTGAACTGAAGTTTGGTTCTATGCCTTGGTTATTGTAAATTGTACTGCAATGAACGTTGAGGTGAATGTATATTTTTTGAATTATGGTTTTCTGTGGATATATGCCCAGTAGAGGGATTGCAGGATCATAGAGTAGTTCTATTTTTAGTTTTCTAAGGAAATTCCAGATAATCATGATGGTGTGATCATTCATCTAGAGCCAGACATCCAAGAGTACAAAGTCAAGTTGACCTTAAGAAGAATTACTGCAAACAGAGCTAGTGGAACTAGTTCCAGCTGAGATATTTAAAATCCTAAAAGATGATGCTGGTAAAGTGCTGCAGTCAATGTGTCAGTAAGTTGGAAAACTCAGCAGTAGCCACAGGATTACAAAATGTCAGTTACTTTTCAATCTCAAAGAAGGGCAATGCCAAAGAATATTCAAATTATCATACAGTTGTGATCATTTCACATTCTACCAAGATAATGCTCAAAATCCTTCAAGATAGGCTTCAAACAGTATATGAACCCAGAACCTCCAGATGTATAAGTTGGATTTAGAAAATCCAGTGGAACCAGAGTTAAGATTGCCATCCTTTGTTGGCTCATAGAGAAAGCAAGGGAATGCTACAAGAACATCTACTTTTTCTTCATTAACTGTTCAAAAGACTGTGTGGATCACTAAAACTGTGGAAAATTCTTAAAGAAATGGGAATACCAGACCACCTTATCTATCTCCTGAGATGCATGTCAAGAAGCAACAGCTAGAAGTTCTCATGGAAGAACAGACTGGTTTCAAAACTGGGAGAGGAGTATGTCAAGGCTGTGTATTGTCACCCTGTTTATTTAACCTTTATGCAGAGTACATCATGAGAGATACCAGGCTAGATGAATCACATGCTGGAATCAAGATTGCTGAGAAAAATATCAACAACCTCAGATAATATCACTCTGAAGGCAGAACGTGAAGATGAACTAAAGAGCCTCTTGAAGAAGATGCAAGAAGAGAGTGAAAAAGTTGACTTAAAACTCAACATTCCTAAAACTAAGATCATGGCATCTGGTCCCATCACTTCATGGCAAACAGATGGGGAAAAAGTGGCCACAGTGACATATTTCATTTTCTTGGACTCCAAATCACTGCGCTTGGTGACTACAGCCATGAAATTAAATGATGCTTTCTCCTTGGACAATAAGCTATGAAAAACCTAAACAGCATATTAAAAAGTAAAGCATATGAAAAACTTTGCTGATAAAGGTCCATATAGTCAAAGCTGTGGTTTTTCTATAGTCATGTATGGTCATGAGAGTTGAGCCATAAAGCAGGCTGAGTGCCGAGGAACTGATGCTTTCTAACTGTGGTGGTGGAGAGTATTCTTGAGAGTCCCTTGGACTTCAAGGAAATCAAACCAGTCAATCCTAAAGGAAATCAACCTGAATATTCTTTGGGAGCAGTGATACTGAAGCTGAATCTCCAATATTTTGGCCACCTGGTGGGAATAGCTGACTCATTTGGATAAGACCCTGATGCTGGGAAAGATTGAGGGCAGGAGAAGCAGAGGTCGACAGAGCATGGATGGTTGGATGGCATCATTGACTCAATGGACATGAATTTCAACATACTCTGGGAGATAGTGAAAGGGAATTCTGGCTTGCTGTAGACCACGGGCTTGCAAATAGTCATACAGTACTTAGTGACTAAACAATGAAAACAAAACAACAACAAAAAAGAATTTCTATACTGTGCTCCTTAATGGCTGTATCAATTTAAATTTCCACCAGCAGTGCAAGAGGGTTTTCATTTTTCCTCATCTTCTCCGTCATTTATTGTTTGTATTTTTTTTTTTTTTTTGATGATGGCCATTCTAACTGGTGTGAGATGATAACTCATTGATTTTTTATTCTCTAATTAGTGCTGAGCATCTTTTAATGCATCTTCTGGCCATCTGTTAGTCTCCTCTGGAGAAATGTCAATTTAGATCTGCCACTCATTTTCTTGATTTTTTTTTTTTTCTTTTGAGTTGTTTGACAGTTTATATGTTTTGGAGATTAGTCTCATCAGTTTCTTACTTAACAATATTTTCTTCTATTCTGAGTGTTAACTTTTCATTTTGTTTATGGTTTCATTGCTGACTAAAAGCTTTTAAGTTTAATTAGATCCTGTTTGCTTATTTTTGTTTTAATTTTATTGCTATAGGAAGAGGATCAAAAAAGATTCTGGTGCAATTGATGTCAGAGAGAGTTCTGTCTATGTTTTTCCCTAAGAATCTTATAGGATTTGATTTCCAATTAATTCATTTTGAATTTATTTTTGTGGATGGTGTTAGAGAATATTCTAATTTATTCTTTGACATGTAGCTGTCTACTTTCCCAGCACTTCTTATTGAAGAGACTGACTTTTATCTTTTGTATAGTTTTGCCTCCATTGTCATAAAGTAGGTGATCATAACTCTGGTGGTTTATCCCTAAGATTTCTATCCTGGTCCATTGATCTATATTTCTGTTTCTGTGCCAACCTCATATGCTTTGATAATTGTAACTTTGTAGCATAGTCTGGAGTTAGAAAGTCCGATTTCTCCACCTTTCTTTTTCTTTCTCAACTTTGCATTGGTTACTCAGGGTCTTTCGTGTTTCCATACAGTTGGTAAAAAAAAAAAAAAAAAAAGCTCTAATCTGTGGGAAATGATATTGGAAATTTTATAGGAATTAGATTGAGTAATCTGTAGATTACTTTGTGTAATTTGTCATTTTGACAATATTGTTTCTTCCAAACCAAGAACATGGCACATATCTCCATCTGTTTGTGTCAGCTTTGATTTCTTTATTATCTTATAATCTTTTGTGTGCACGTTTTTGCCTCCTGTGGTTAGTTTGTTCCTAGATAATTTATTGTTTTTGATGTGATGATAAAAGGGATAGTTTCCTTGATTTATCTTTCTGATTTTTCATTGTTACTGTACAGGAATGCAAGAGATTTCTGTGCATTGATTTTGTATCCTGCCACTTTATCCAATTAATTGATGAACTCTGATAACTTTCTAGTACCATCTTTAGAATTTTCTAAGTGTGGTTACATGTCACGTACATACAATGACAGTTTTACTTCTTTTCCAATTGGAATTTCTTTTATTCTTTTTTCCTTCCTGATTGCCTTGGCTAGGAATTTCAAACTATCTTTCAAAAAGTGCCAAAAGTAGACATACTTGTCTTGCTCCTTATCTTAGAAGAAATGCTTTCACTTTTTCACTATTAAGAATGATATTAGCTGCAGGTTTGTAATATATGTCCCTTATTTTGCTGAGGTAGGTTCTTCTATGCTCCCATTATAGGAAGTTTATTTCTTTTTTTAAATTTATTTATTTTAATTAGAGGCTAATTACTTTACAATATTGTATTGGTTTTGCCATACATCAGCATGAATCCTCCACGGGTAAACACATGTTCCCAACCCTGAACCCCCCTCCCACCTCCCTCTCCATACCATCCCTCTGGGTCATCCAAGTGCATCAGAAATGAATGTTGAATTTTCTTGAAATCATTTTCTGAATTTATTTAGATGATCATATGGCTCTTTTATCCTTCAGTTTTTTAATGTGGTATATCACATTGATTGATTAGCATATATTGAAGAACCTCAAATCCTTGGGATAAATCCCACTTGATCATGATGTATGATCCTTTAATATGCTGTTGTGTTATGTTTACTAGTATTCTGTTGAGCACTTTTGTGTCTGTGTTCATTACTAATACTGTCCTATACTTGATGATGCTGTAAAAGTACTACACTCAATATGTCAGCAAATTTGGGTAACTCAGCAGTGGCCACAGGACTGGAAAGGGTCAGTTTTTATTCCAATCTGAAAGAAAGGCAATTCCAAAAAATGCTCAAACTACTGCACAATTGCATTCAACACACATGCTAGTAAAGTAATGCTCAAATTCTCCAAGCCAGATTTCAGCAATACATGAACTGTGAACTTCCAAATGTTCAAGCTGGTTTTAGAAAAAGCAGAGGAACCAGAGATCGAATTGCAAAAATCTATTGGATCATTGAAAATGCAAGAGAGTTCCAAAAAAACATCTATTTCTGCTTTATTGACTATGCCAAAGACTTTGGCTATGTGAATCACAATAAACTGTGGAAAATTCTGAAAGAGATGGAAATACCAGACCACCTGACCTGCCTCTTGAGAAACCTGTATTCAGGTCAAGAAGCAACAGTCAGAACTGGACACGGAACAACAGATTGGTTCCAAATAGGAAAAGGAGTACATCAAGGCTGTATATTGTCACCCTGCTTATTTAACTTATATGCAGAATACATCATGAGAAACACTGGGCTGGAGGAAGCACAAGCTGGAATCAAGATTGTCGGGAGAAATACCAATAACCTCAGATGTGCCAATGACATCACTATTATGGCAGAAAGTGAAAAAGAACTAAAGAGCCTTTTGATCAAATGAAACAGGAGACTTAAAAAGTTGGCTTAAAGCTCAACATTCAGAAAATGAAGATTATGGCGTCTGGTCCCATCACTTCATGGGAAATAGATGGATAAACAGTGTCAGACTTTATTTTGGGGGGCTCCAAAATCACTGCAGATGGTGATTGCAGCCATGAAAGTAAAAAAAGGCTTACTCCTTGGAAGGAAAGTTATGACCAACCTAGATAGTATATTAAAAAGCAAAGACATTACTTTGTCAACAAAGGTCCATCTATTCAAGGCTATGGTTTTTCCAGTAGTCATGTATGGATATGAGAGTTGGACTATAAAGAAAGCTGAGCACCGAAGAATTGATGCTTTTGAACTTTGGTGTTGGGGAAGACTCTTGAGGGCCCCTTGGACTGCAAGGAGATCCAACCAGTCCATCCTAAAGGAGATCAATCTTGGGTATTCACTGGAGGGACTGATGTTGAAGCTGAAACTCCAATACTTTGGCCACATGATGCGAAGTGCTGACTCATTTGAAAGATGCTGGGGAAGATTGAGGGCAGGAGGAGAAGGGGACAACAGACGATGAGATGGTTGAATGGCATCACCGACTAAATGGACATGAGTTTAGATAAGCTCCGGGAGTTGGTGATGGACAAGTAGGCCTGGCGTGCTGTGGTTCATGGCATTGCAAAGAGTCAGACATGACTTAGCAACTGAACTAAACTGAACTAAACTTTCTCTTTTTTGTGATATCTTTGTCTGGTTTTGGTATCAGGTAGCTGGTGGCTTCATGGAATGAGTACAGGAGTGTTCTTTCTCCTGCAATTTTTTTAAAGAATTTCAGAAAGATAGGTTATTTATTTCCTAAATATTTGATAGAATTTGCCTGTGTACCATCTGGTCCTGGATTTTTTGTGTTAGAAGTTCACTGCTTCAATGAAATATGTATAATATCATGTTTGAAACGAGTCGCCAGTCCAGATTCGATGCCTGATACCGGATGCCTGGGGCTGGTGCACTGGGACGACCTAGAGGGATGGTATGGGGAGGGAGGAGGGAGGAGGGTTCAGGATGGGGGACACATGTATACCTGTGGTGGACTCATTTTTATGTATGACAAAACCAATACAATACTGTAAAGTTAAGTAAAATAAAATTAAAAAAAAAAAAAAGAAGTTCACTGCTTCAATTTCAGTATGCAAGATTGTTCTATTTATCTTTTCTTTTTTCTTCCTGTTTAAATTTCTTCTAGATTGTCCAATATATTGTCTTATAGCTTCTTGTAGTAGTCTTTTATGATCCTTTGAATTTATAACATCTGTTGTTACTTTTTTTCATTTCTAATTTTACTGATTTGAGTCATACTCTTTTTTTCTTGATGAGTCTATCGAAATGTTATCAATTTTGTTTATCTTCTTAAAAAACCAATTTTTACTCTTATTTTTCTTTGCTACTGTTTTGTTTTGTTTTGTCTCTATTGCATTTATTATTGGAGGAGGAAATTGCAACTTATCCTGTATTCCTGCTGGGATAAACCCATGGATAAAAGAGTATAGTGGGCCACAGTTCAAGGGGTCACAAAGAGTTGGACACTACTGAGTGCCTATACACAAACATACACACACAGCACAGGCACACACATTGCATTTATTACTGCTGTAGTCTTTATGATTTCATTCTTTTGCTATGTTTGAGTTTTGTTTGTTTCTTCTCTTGTTGCTTTAGGTACAAGTTTAGATTGCTTTTTGATATTTTTCTTTGGTGAAATTGTATTGATGTAAACCTCCTTCTTAGATATGCTTGTACTATGTTCCACAGCAATTATGTTTCTGGTGATGTTTGTCTTTAAGTATTTGTCTTTCCTTTGTTTTGTTCAGTGATCACTGGTTGCTGAAGAACCTATTGTTAGCCTTCGTGTGTTCGTTTCAGTTTTGTTTTGTTTGTTTCCCCCTGTAATTGATTTCTAATCTCATAGCATTGTGATCAGAAAAGATGCTTGGTATGATTTCACTTTGTTAAATTCACTGATGGTTGGTTTGTGGCCGAAGATGTGATCTATCCCAGAGAATATTCAATGTGTACTTGAGAAGAAAGTATATTCTGCTGCTTTCAGATAGAATGTCTTATAAATAAAAATTAAACCTATCTGTTCTAATGCGTCATTTAAAACTTGTGTTTCTTCATTGATTTTCTGCCTTGAAGATCTGTTCAGTGCTATAAGTGTGTCAGGAGCCGCGTTAGGCATTACTGGCAAAATGGAGGCATGGCCCCAACTCCCTCTCCTTGTCCCGCAGGCATGGACCTGGGATGAAGGAAAGAAGCCTTGTGATTCTGACTTGGTTTTTTTTCCTCTTCTCGGCTGAGTTGACTGAAAAGAATATTAAGGTGCTTATTGTTCTTGACAGGAGCATGAAAAGGCACAAAGCCTTCTGCAGCTGTGCTCAGAGAATAATTCATAAAGTTAATCATTGACATTCATTCAAGGACCTTTACAAAAGAGTGTTCCAGAATGAGCACGTAGGCCTCAGCTTGAGGCCATGGGAGGGATTGCTATCTGAAATCTATTTGTGAGGGAAATGTTTATGGCAAAGGAGTTTGTTGAATTTACAGCTTAGGAATAATTAAAATAGAAGCTAAAGATTTAAGGAATGTTGTAATGTTAGTATATTTTAATATAGCTTATAGAGATTAGGAATTTTGGAGATATTAGTGGTTAGAAGCCTTTTCAGAGAAAGTGAGCTCAAGATACTAGAGGCAAACAGGATTTAGAAAGATAAGAAATAAACTGAGGATGTGGTATGCAGCCCAGACATTAGCATGAGTTACTATGTATTCACAAGGACACACGAGAAGTACATAGGAGAATCGCTGAGGCAGGAACTCCTTTTGAGGGGCAACAATGATTTATGGAGACAACAAATCTGGGTCAGGGAGAACTGAAAATGTCAAACCTCTGACCTAATGCTTTTGTAAAAGTATAAAAGAGAATCTTAACCTTGAAATAAATAGGCAGCCCAAGAAAACTGAGAGGCTGCCTTGTTTCTCACTGACACCGCACATCTCTTCAGGCTGATTCCCTGGCTGCAGGAGCTGGACTCCGGCATAAGTGGGTTTTTTAAGTCCTCCACTATTATTGTGTTACTGTCAGTTTCACATTTTATGGCTGTTAGCATTTGCCTTATAATGAATTGTTCCTATCTGGGTGTATATCTGTATAAAATGTCATGTCTTCTTTTTTTTAATTTAAATTTATTCTTTTTGGATTGATCTCTTGATCATCATGTAGTGTCCTTCCTTGTCCATTATAATAGACTTTCTCCTAAAGTCTGTTTTGTTTGATATTAGCCTTGCTATTCCAGATTTCTTTTGATTTCCTTTTGCATGGAATATCTTTTTTTTCTCTCCCTTCCTTTTCAGTGTGTATTTGTTGCTAGATCTCAAGAGAATCTCTTTTACACAGCATCCTTAGGTGTTGTTTTTGTATCTATTCAGTCGGTCTGTGTCTTTTAGTTGAAACTATTAATCCATTTACTTTAAAGGTAGTTATCAATATATATGTCTGTATTGCCATTTTCTTAATTATTTTGAGTTGATTTCTGTAGGTCTTTTTTCTTCCCTTCCTTTTTTGTTCTCTTTTTGTGGCTTGATGAACACATCTTGTGTTGCATTTGAGTTGTTTTTATTTGTGTGTCTGTGTGTATCTATTGCAGTTTTTTTGTTTGCACTTCCCATGAGGTTCTGATATAGCCATCTATATATAGATATAGATATATAGATATAGATATAATGTTGGTTTAAATTTATGTTCTTTTAATTTCAGATTCAATTACCATTTTGTACATTTGTACTCTCCTCTTCTCATGGTTTATGGCTTTTATATAAATATGCATGGAACATTTTCTGTTTTTGCTGTATGCTTGTCTTTACCAGTGAGCTTTCCTGTTTGTGATTGTCTTGTTTCTAGTTACAGCTTTTTTTTTTTCTTCTTCTTTTTCTCCTTTCTTTTTTTCTTCTTCTCTTGTTTTTCTCACCTGGAGAAGTTCCTTTATTATTTGCTGTAAACCTCAGATATGCAGATGACACCACTCTTATGGCAGAAAGTGAAGAGGGGCTAAAAGCCTCTTGATGAAAGTGAAAGTGGAGAGTGAAAGGGTTGGCTTAAAGCTCAACATTCAGAAAACGAAGATCATGGCATCTGGTCCCATCACTGCATGGGAAATAGATGGGGAAACAGTGGAAACAGTGTCAGACTTTGTTTTTCTGGGCTCCAAAATCACTGCAGATGGTGACTGCAGCCATGAAATTAAAAGACGCTTACTCCTTGGAAGGAAAGTTATGACCAACCTAGATAGCATATTCAAAAGCAGAGACATTACTTTACCAACAAAGGTTCGCCTAGTCAAGGCTATGGTCTTTCCTGTGGTCATGTATGGATGTGAGAGCTGGACTGTGAGGAAGGCTGAACGCCGAAGAATTGATGCTTTTGAACTGTGGTGTTGGAGAAGACTCTTGAGAGTCCCTTGGACTGCAAGAAGATCCAGCCAGTCCATTCTGAAGGAGATCAATCCTGGAATTTCTTTGGAAGGAATGATGCTAAAGCTGAAACTCCAGTATTTTGGCCACCTCATGCGAAGAGTTGACTCATTGGAGAAGACTCTGATGCTGGGAGGGATTGAGGGCAGGAGGAGAAGGGGACGACAGAGGATGAGATGGCTGGATGGCATCACTGACTCGATGGATGCGAGTCTGAGTGACCTCCGGGAGCTGGTGATGGACAGGGAGGCCTGGCGTGCTGCGGTTCATGGGGTCGCAAAGAGTCGGACACGACTGAGCGACTGATCTGATCTGATCTGATCTGAAAGCTGACTTGGTGGTGATGAATTCTTTCTCTTAGCTTTTGCTTGTCTGTAAAGTTTTGATTTCTCTGTCAAATTTGAATGAGAGCCTTGTGGGTGGCATATTCTTGCTTGTGGATCTTTCATTTTAATCAATTTAAATATATAATATCACTCCCTTCTAGACTGCAGAGTTTATGCTAAAAACTTACTGATAACTTTATGGAGATTTCCTTTTGTGTTATTTGTTGCTTCTAATATCTTTGTATTTAATTTTTGTTAGCTTGATTAATATGTTTCTCAGCGTGTTTCTTCTTGTGTTTATCCTGTACTTCCTGATCATGGGTTCTATTTCCTTTCCTAAGTTAGGAAAGTTTCCAAATATAATCTCTTCAAATATTTCTTCAGGCCTTTTATCTATTTCTTCTTATTCTGGAACTCCAGAAAGTGAATTTTGGTTTGTTTAATGCTGTTCCAAGGATCTTTTACACTGTGCTCATTTCTTTTCATTTTTTAAATTTTATATATTTTAATTAGAGAATACATACTTTACAATATTGTTATGGTTTTTGCCATACATGAAAATGAATCAGCCATAGGCATACCTGTGTCCCCTCCATCCTGAATCCCCCTCCCACCTCCTTCCCCACTCCATCTCTCCAGGTTGTCACAGAGCACCAACTTTGTGTGCTCTGCATCATACATCAAACTCTCAGTGGCTGTCTAATTGTACACATGCTAATCAAAGTGTTTCAACACTATTCTCTAAAATCATTCAACCCTCTATTTCTCTCATTAAGTCTAAAAGTCTGTTCTTTACTTCTGCAACTCCTTTGCTGCCCTGCATCATCACTATCATCATTCTAGTTTCTACATATATATATATATATCACATATATTCCACATATATCGCATATTAACACACACATACATATATATATATATACACATATGTGTGTGTGTTAATATGCGATAACTGTCTTCCTTTCTCTGACTAACTTCACTCTCTGTAAGAGGCTTTAAGTTCAATCACCTCATTAAAACTCAGTCAAATATGTTCTTTATTACAGCTGAGTAACATTACATTATTTATATGTACCACAACTTCCTTATCCATTCATCTATTGATGGACATCTAGGTTGCTTCCATGTCTTAGTAAAGTAAATGTCACTCAGTCGTGTCTGACTCTTTGTGACCCCATGGACTGTAGCCTACCAGGTTCCTCCATCCATGGGATTTTCCAGGCAAGAATACTGGGGTAGGTTGCCATTTCCTTCTCCAGGAGATCTTCCCAAATCAGGGATCGAGCCCAGGTCTCCCACGTTGTAGGCAGACGCTTTACCATCTGAGCCACTGAGGAAGTCCATATCTTAGCTATTGTAAATAGTGTTGCAATGAACATGGGGATATATGTGTCTTTTTCAATTCTGGTTTTCTTAGTGTATATATACAGTAGTGGGATTGCTGGGCCAATGGTAATTTTATTCCTAGTTTTTTTAAAGGAATCTCCATCCTGTTCATAGTGGTTGTATCAATTTGTATCCCCACCAACAGTATAAGAGGGTTCTCTTTTCTCCATACCCTCTCCAGCATTTATTCTTTGAAGACATTTTGATGATGGCCATTCTGATCAGTGTGAGATGATACCTCACTGTGGTTTTGATTTGCATTTCTCTAATAATTACTGGTATTGAGCATCTTTTCATGTGTTTATTAACCATCAGTCTTCAAGGCTTCCCTGGTGGCTCAAACAGCAAAGAATCTGCCTGCAATGCGAGAGATACAGGATCCTCGGAAGAAGAGGATCAGGAGGGAGGATCCATGGAAGAAGAGATGGCAAACAACTTCAACATACTTGCTTGGATAAGTCCATGAACAGAGGAGTCTGGCAGGCTGCAGTCCATGGGGTTGCAAAGACTTGGACACGACTGAATGGCTAACACTTTTGTTATGTCTTCTTTGGAGAAATGTCTCTTTAGGTCTTCTGCTCACTTTTTAATTGAGTTTTTTGTTTGTTTGGTTTTCTGGTATTGAGCTGCATGAGCTGCTTGTATATTTTGGAGATTAATTGTTTCCAGTTGTTTCCGTTGAGAGGGCCACCTTTGGCTAAGACAGTAAAGAACTCATCCATGAAGAAAGAGACCTGGGTTCAATCCCTGGGTCGAGAAGATCTGCTGGAGAAGGAAATGACAACCCACTCCAATATTCTTGCCTGTAGAATTCCATGGACAGAGAAGCATGGTGGGCTATAGTCTGCTGCTGCTGCTGCTGCTGCTAAGTTGCTTCAGTCGTGTCCGACTCTGTGCGACCCCATAGATGGAAGCTCACCAGGCTTCCCTGTCCCTGGGATTCTCCAGGCAAGAACACTGGAGTGGGCTGCCATTTCCTTCTCCAATGCATGAAAGTGAAAAGTGAAAGTGAAGTCGCTCAGTCGTGTCCGACTCTTAGCGACCCCATGGACTGGAGCCTACCAGGCTCCTCCGTCCATGGGATTTTCCAGGCCAAAGTATTGGGGTGGGGTGCCATTGCCTTCCCCGGGGCTATAGTCTACTGGGCAGCAAAAAGTCAGACACAATTGAATGACTAACAATTTCACTTTTTCCAATTCTGAAGGCTTTTTCATTTTGCTTATAGTTTTCTTCATTGTAAAAAAGCTTTTAAGTTTAGCTAGGTCCGATTTGTTTATTTTTGTTTTTATTTCCATTACTCTAGGAAGTGTCTTAGAAAATCGTGCTGTGTTTTATATCAGAGAATGTTGTGCGTACATTTTCCTTTAAAAGGTTTATAGTTTTTGCTCTTATGTTAAGGTCTTTAATTCAATTTGAATTTATTTTTGTGTATAATGTTAGAATCTGGCATGCAGCAGTCCATGGAGTTGCAAAGAGTTGGACGTGACTGAACTGAACTGATGATGTTAGAAAGTGTTCTAATTTCATTCTTTTACTAGAAGTTGACCAGTTTTACCAGCCCCAAATATTCAATAGACTGTCCTTTCTCCAGTGTATATTTTTCCCTCCTTTTTTTATAGACAAGGTATCCATAGGTGTGTAGATTTATCTCTGGGTTTTGTATTTTGCTCAATTGATCTGTGTTTCTGTGGCAGTACCACACTGTCTTGATCATTGTAGCTTTGTAGTATAGTCTGAAGTCAGGAAGGTTGATACCTCCAGTATCATTCTTCTTTCTTAAGATTTCTTTGACTATTCAGGGTCTTTTGTGTTTCCATACAAATTGTGATTTTTTTTTTATCTAGTTCTGTGGAAAATACCATTGGTAGTTTAATAGAGATTGCATTGAATCTATAGATTTCTTTGGGTAGTATAGTCATTTTCACTATATCGATTCTTCCAATCCAAGAACATTCTCCATCTGTGTCATCTTTTATTTCTTTCATTAGTTTTTTATAGTTTTCTGTATACAGGTCTTTTGTTTCTTTAGGCAAATTTATTCATAAATACTTTACTCTTATTGTTGCAACAATGAATGGAATTGTTTCCTTAATTTCTCTTTCTGACTTTTCATTGTTAGTGTTTATGAATGCAAGGAATTTCTGTGTATTAATTTTATATCCTGTTATTTAACTGTTTTCATTGATTAGCTCTAGTAAATTTCTGATGACAAATTTAGCATTTTCTATGTAGAGAAATATGTCATCTATAAAGAGTGAGAATTTTGCTACTTCTTTTCCAGGCTGGATTCCTTTTAGTTCTTTTTCTTCTCTTATTGTTGTGGCTAGGACTACCAAAACTATGTTCTCTCTGTGCCTACTTTCTTGAGAGGTTTTTGTTTTTTTTTTTTTTTTTTGGAAATGGGTGCTGAATTTTGTCAAAGGCTTTCTCTGAATCTATTGAAATAGTCATACAGTTTTATCTTTAATTTCTTAAAATGGCGTATCACATTGATTGAATTGTGTATGCTGAAGAATTCTTTCATCCCTGCAATATACCCCACATAATCATGATGAATGATTTTCTTAATATTTTGCTAGAATTTTGTTTAGAAATTTTGCATCTATGTTCATCAGTGATATTGACTTGTAATTTTCTTTTTTTGTGGCATCTCGTCTGGTTTTGATATCAGGATGTTTGTGGATTGTAGAATGAATTTTGGAGTTTTCCTCTCTTTGCAATTTTCTGGAAGAGTTTGAGTAGGATAGGTGTTACCTCTTCTCTATATTTTTGGTATTATTCACCTGTGATGCCATCTGGGCCCGGGCTTTTGTTTGTTTGAAGATTTTTGATTAAAGTTTTTATTTCTGTGCTTGTAATTCATCTGCTCAAATTTTCTATTTCTTCCTGGTTCAATTTTGAAATGTTATATCTTTATAAGAATTTTCCCATTTCTCCCAAATTGCCCAGTTTATTGGAAAATAATTGCTTGTAGTAGTCTCTTATAATCTTTTATATTTCTGTGTTGTCTGTTGTAACATTTCCTTTATAATTTCTAATTTTATTGATCTGAGCCCTTTTTCCTTGATGAGTCTATCTCATGATTTGTCTATTTTGTTTATCTTCTCAGAAAGCCAACTTTTAGTTTTATTGATCTCTTCTAGTTGCTTTAGGTATAAAGTTACATTGTTTATTTGATATTTCTCTTGTTTATTGAGTTAGGTTGTATTGCTATGAACTTTGCTCTTAGCACTGTTTTTACTAAATGCCATAAGTTTGGGATTGTGATGTTTTATTGTCAATTTTCTAGGTATATTTTTTATTTCCTTTTTTATTTCTTCAGTGATCTGTTGCTTATTCAGAAGTGTGTTGCTTAGACTCCATGTGTTTGTATTTTTTACTTTTTTTTTCCATGTAGTTGACATCTAATCTTACAGTGTTGTGATAATAAAAGATGCTTGAAATTATTTCAACCTCTTGAAATCAAGACTTGATTTGTGACCCAGGACATGATCTACCTTGGAGAATGTTCCATGTGAACTTGAGAAAAAGGTGAAATCAATTGTTTGGGGATGAAATATCCTATAGTTATCAATTATGTCCAACTGGTCCATTGTATCATTTAAAACTTGTGTTTCCTTATTAAATTTCTATCTGGATGATCTGTCCATTGCTGTGAGCGGGGTATTAAAGTCCCCCACTATACTGTGTTACTACTTCCTCTTTAACAGTTGTTAGCATTTGCTTTATGTATTGAGGTACTCCTATGTTCGGTTCACATATGTTAATAATTGTTATATCTTCTTCTTGGACTTATCCTTTGATCATTATGTAGTGTCCTTCTTTGACTCTTATAATGATCTTTGTTTTAAAATCTATTTTATCTGATATGACTATCACTACTCTTGCTTTCTTTTGGTCTCCGTTTGCATGAATATCTTTTTCTAGCACCTCACTTTCATTCTTTATGTCTCCTTATGTTTGAAATGAGTCTCTTATAAACAGCCTATATAGGAGTGTTGGTTTTGTATCTATTTGGCCCATCTATGTTTTTTGATTGGAGCGTTTAACTCATTTACATTTAAGGTGAAAGTGAAAGTGTTAGTCAGTCAGTTGTGTACAACTCTTTGCGACCCTATAGACTGTATCTGGCCAGGCTTCTCTGTCCATGAAATTATCCAGACAAGAATACTGAAGTGGGTTGCATTCCCTTCTCCAGTGAATCTTCCTGACAAAGATATTGAACCCAGGTCTCTTGTACTGCAGTGGGGCTTCTTTACTGTCTGATCCACCATATGATTCCATTATCATTTAACTTATTGTTTTGAGTTTGTTTTTATGTATCTTTTTTTGTGAGTTTCCTGTCTAAAGAAGTTCCTTTAGCATTTGTTGAAGGGCTGATTTGGTGTAACTGAATTCTTTTAATTTTGCTTGCCTATAAAGCTTTTGATTTCTTCTTCAAATCTTAATGATATCCTTGCTGGGTAGAGTAATCTTTATTGTAGGTGTTTTTCCCTTTCATCACTTTAAATATATACTACCATTCCCTTTTGGCCTGCAGTATTTCTGTTGCAAGATCAGCTGTTAGCCTTATATGGATCCCCTTGAATGTTATTTATAGATTTTCCCTTGCTGCTTTTAATACTTGTTCTTTGTGTCTAATTTTTGTTAGTTTGATTAATATGTGTCTTGGAGTGTTTCTCCTTGGATTTATCCTGTATAAGACTCTTGGACTTAGGTGGCTATTTTCTTCCCTATTTGGGGGAATTTTTCTACTATTATCTCCTCAAGTATTTTCTCATGCCATTTCCTTTTGTGTTCTTGTTCTGGAATGCCCCAGATTCAAATGTTCATACACTTGATATAGTCCCAGAGGTCTCTGAGGCTGTCCTCATTTCTTTTTATTGTTTTATTCATTATTCCACTCTGCTTCAATTATTTCCACAATTTGATCTTCCTTCTTATACCTTATCCCTTCTTCTAACTTATCCCTTCTTCTACCTTAGTTACTCTACTGTTGATTCTCTCCAGAGTGTTTTTAATTTCATTTACTGCATTGTTTATTTTGAATGACTATTCTTTATTTCTTCTAGGTCCTTGTTAAACATTTCTGGCATTTTATCAATCCATGTCTCTGGTCTATTTATTCAAGTCACCATTTTATTTTCAAGATCTTGGATCATCTTTATTATCATTATTCTAAATTCTTTTTCATATAGACTCACTATCTATTCCTCCTTTGTTTGGTCTTGTGGGTTTTTACCATGCTCCTTCACCTGCTGGATATTCTTCTGTCTTTTCATTTTGTGTAGTTTACTGTGTTTTGGGTCTCTGTTCTGAATAGTTCCTCTTAACCATGGAATCTGCTCCCTGTGGAAGGGGTTGGATCAGTGCCTTGGGAAAGTTTCCTCATTGTGGAAATTTGTACTATGTTCTTGTGGATGGAACTAAATATCATCATTTGGAGGAAAATGTCATGTTCAGTAATGAGTTTTGGGTTGTCTAAGTGTTTGGTATGGCTTCGGACAGCCTGTCTGTTAATGTGAAGCATTGTGTTCCTGTTTTTCTGTAGGACTGGCAGTGGGTGTCCTACACTGAAGCTTTCTGGCTCTTGGATAGAGGTTAGTCTCAGTGTAGGTATGGAGGGTTTTAAATGGTTTCCCATCTATTAATGTTTCCTGGGTTCTGATGGTTCAAAGTCCTGGAATTGAATCTCCTGCCTCTGGGTTTGAGTCCCAACTTCTTACACAAGCATCAAGATTTCTCAGGCTGCATAGCACAGAAAACAATACCCCTAGGTTAATGGTGAAACAACTCTCCACAAGCAAGAACACCCAAAGAGATTCACAGAGTTATACTGAGAAGAGGGAGAAAGGAGAAAGAGGAGACAAGCAGGAGAAAAGGGAGATAGATAATAAAAGAGAGAAATCAAGCCAGCAATCAAATCCTAAGTGAAAATAGATAGTAAAAATTATACTCTCAAAGATGCAAAATTAATAACAAAAGATCAAAAAACAAAAATTTAAAACATGGAATAAAAATTAG
Source organism: Tragelaphus eurycerus (assembly GCA_935064755.1). NCBI lineage: Eukaryota > Metazoa > Chordata > Mammalia > Artiodactyla > Bovidae > Tragelaphus > Tragelaphus eurycerus. The sequence continues at coordinate 40,547,954 of CAKXYN010000007.1, read as the reverse complement.
ACTCTCAAAAGTACAATATAAGGTGAAAAATCAAACAAAAATAAAGTAAATATGGGATTTATTTTTTAAAATTTTTAAAAGGTAATAAGTAAGACTTCGGTTAAGATGGCGGAGGATTAGGAGGCCGAATACGTTTTCTCCTCCACAAATTCATCAAAGGGACATCTGGGTGCTGAGTAAATTCCACAAACATCTTCGGAGTGCTGGCGGAGGACGTCGGACACCCAGAAAAGCAACTCACTGCCTTCTAAAGGAGATCTGTCTCTCTCCTTCACATTCCCTCCTTTTATCCTCCTGACCACCTCTGTCTCCTTCCTCCCTTTTTCCTTCTCTGTATAACTCCGTGAACATCTCTGAGTGGTCCAGTTGTGGAATGCATTATAGAAGAAGAAGTTTTTGAGACTACTGTAAAAATAAGACCGATAACTGGAACCAGGAGGCTTAAGTCCATACCCTGATCCCACGAAACATTAATTGACAGGAGCTCATCAAAAGCCTCCATACCTACACTGAAACCAAGCATCACACAAAGACCAGCAAGCTCCACGACAAGACATACCAAGCAAATTCTCCAGAAAAACAAGAACACAGCCCTGAGCTCCAATACACAGGCTACACAAAGCGACCCCAAAATCATAGACATCTCATAACTCACTACTAGACACTCCACTGCACCCCAGAGAAAAGAAATCCAGCTCCACCCACCAGAACACCGACACAAGCTTCCATAAACAAGAAACCTCGACAAGCCACCGGTACAAACCCACATATAGTGCAGAAACGCCACAATAAAGAGAACTCCACAGACTACCAGAATACAGTAAAGACACCCCAAACTCAGCAATTTAAACAAGATGAAGAGACAGAAGAATTCCCAGCAGGTAAAGGAACAGGATAAATGCCCAACAAACCAAACAAAAGAGGAAGAAATAGCGAACCTACCTGATAAAGAATTCTGAATAATGATAGTGAAATTAATCCAAAATCCGGAAAGCAAAATGGAATCATGGATAAATAGCCTGGAGAAAAACATTGAGAAGATGCAAGAAAGATTTAACAAGGACCTAGAAGAAATAAAAAAGAGTCAATATATAATGAATAATGCAATAAATGAGATCCAAAACACTCTGGAGGCAACAAATAGTAGAATAACAGAGGGAGAAGATAGAATTAGCGAATTAGAAGATAGAATGGCAGAATTAAATGAATCAGAGGAGAAAAAAGAAAAACGAATTAAAAGAAATGAGGACAATCTCAGAGACCTCCAGGACAATTTTAAACATTACAATATTCGAATCATAGGAGTCCCAGAAGAAGAAGACAAAAAGAAAGACCATGAGAAGATACTAGAGGAGATAATAGTTGAAAACTTCCCTAAAATGGGGAAGGAAATAATCACTCAAGTCCAAGAAACCCAGAGAGTCCCAAATAGGATAAACCCAAGGCGAAACACCCCAAGACACATATTAATCAAATTAACAAAGATCAAACACAAAGAACAAATATTAAAAGCAGCAAGGGAAAAACAACAAATAACACACAAGGGAATTCCCATAAGGATAACAGCTGATCTTTCAATAGAAACTCTCCAAGCCAGGAGGGAATGGCAAGACATACTTAAAGTGATGAAAGAAAAGAACCTACAGCCCAGATTATTGTACCCAGTAAGGATCTCATTCAAATATGAAGGAGAAATCAAAACCTTCACAGACAAGCAAAAGCTGAGAGAATTCAGCAACAACAAACCAGCTCTCCAACAAATACTAAAGGACATTCTCTAGACAGGAAACACAAAAAGGATATATAAATTCAAACCCAAAACAACAAAGTAAATGGCAACGGGATCATATTTATCATTAATTACCTTAAATGTAAATGGGTTGAATGCCCCAACCAAAAGACAGAGACTGGCTGAATGGATACAAAAACATGACCCCTACATACAATGTCTACAAGAAACCCACCTCAAAACAGGGGACACATACAGACTGAAAGTCAAGGGCTGGAAAAAGATTTTCCATGCAAATAGAGACCAAAAGAAAGCAGGAGTAGCAATACTCATATCAGATAAAATAGACTTTAAAACAAAGGATGTGAAAAGAGACAAAGAAGGTCACTACCTAATGATCAAAGGATCAATCCAAGAAGAAGATATAACAATTATAAATATATATGCACCCAACTTAGGAGCACCGCAATATATAAGAAAAATACTAACAAGTATGAAAGGAGAAATCAACAATAACACAATAATAGTGGGAGACTTTAATAACCCACTCACACCAGTGGATAGATCAACTAAACAGAAAATTAACAAGGAAACACAAACTTTAAACGATACAATAGACCAGTTAGAACTAATTGACATCTATAGGACATTTCATCCCAAAACAATGAATTTCACCTTTTTCTCAAGCGCACACGGAAACTTCTCCAGGATAGACCACATCCTGGGCCATAAATCTAGCCTTGGTAAGTTCAGAAAAATTGAAATCATTCCAAGCATTTTTTCTGACCACAATGCAGTAAGAGTAAATCTCAATAACAGGAGAAAAACTATTATAAATTCCAACATATGGAGGCTGAACAACACACTCCTGAATAACCAACAAATCACAGAAGAAATCAAAAAAGAAATCAAATTCTGCATAGAAACGAATGAAAATGAAAACACAACAACCCAAAACCTGTGGGACAGTGTAAAAGCAGTCCTAAGGGGAAAGTTCATAGCAATACAGGCATACCTCAAGAAACAAGAAAAAAGCCAAATAAATAACCTAACTCTACACCTAAAGCAACTGGAAAAGGAAGAAATGAAGCACCCCAAGGTTAGTAGAAGGAAAGAAATCCTAAAAATTAGGGCAGAAATAAATGCAAAAGAAACAAAAGAAACCATAGCAAAAATCAACAAAGCCAAAAGCTGGTTCTTTGAAAGGGTAAATAAAATTGACAAACCACTAGCCAGACTCATCAAGAAACAAAGGGAGAAAAATCAAATCAATAAAATTAGAAATGAAAATGGAGAGATCACAAGAGACAGCACAGAAATACAAAGGATGATAAGAGACTACTATCAGCAATTATATGGCAATAAAATGGACAATGTGGAAGAAATGGACAAATTCTTAGAAAAGTACAATTTCCCAAAACTGTATCAGGAAGAAATAGAAAGTCTTAACAGACCCATCACAAGCACGGAAATTGAAACTGTAATCAGAAATCTTTCAGCAAACAAAAGCCCAGGTCCAGACGGCTTCACAGCTGAATTCTACCAAAAATTTAGAGAAGAGCTAACACCTATCCTACTCAAACTGTTCCAGAAAATTGCAGAGGAAGGCAAACTTCCAAACTCATTCTATGAGGCCACCATCACCCTAATACCAAAACCTGACAAAGATCCCACAAAAAAAGAAAACTACAGGCCAATATCACTGATGAACATAGATGCAAAAATCCTTAACAAAATTCTAGCAATCAGAATCCAACAACACATTAAAAAGATCATACAACATGACCAAGTGGGCTTTATCCCAGGAATGCAAGGATTCTTCAATATCCGCAAATCAATCAACGTAATACACCACATTAACAAACTGAAGAATAAAAACCATATGATTATCTCAATAGATGCAGAGAAAGCCTTTGACAAACTTCAACATCCATTTATGATAAAAACTCTCCAGAAAGCAGGAATAGAAGGAACATACCTCAACATAATAAAAGCTATGTATGACAAACCCACAGCAAACATTATCCTCAATGGTGAAAAATTAAAAGCATTTCCTCAAAAGTCAGGAACAAGACAAGGATGCCCACTTTCACCATTACTATTCAACATAGTTTTGGAAGTTTTGGCCACAGCAATCAGAGCAGAAAAAGAAATAAAAGGAATCCAAATTGGAAAAGAAGAAGTAAAACTCTCACTGTTTGCAGATGACATGATCCTCTACGTAGAAAACCCTAAAGATTCCAACAGAAAATTACTAGAACTGATCAATGAATATAGTAAAGTTGCAGGATATAAAATTAACACACAGAAATCCCTTGCATTCCTGTACACTAATAACGAGAAAATAGAAAGATAAATTAAGGAAACAATTCCATTCACCATTGCAATGAAAACAGTAAAATACTTAGGAATATATCTTCCTAAAGAATCTAAAGACCTATATATAGAAAACTATAAAACACTGGTGAAAGAAATCAAAGAGGACACTAAAAGATGGAGAAATATACCATGTTCATGGATTGGTAGAATCAATATAGTGAAAATGAGTATACTACCCAAAGCAATTTATAGATTCAATGCAATCCCCATCAAGCTACCAACGGTATTCTTCACAGAGCTAGAACAAATAATTTCTCAATTTGTATGGAAATACAAAAAACCTGGAATAGCCAAAGCTATCTTGAGAAAGAAGAACAGAACTGGAGGAATCAACCTGCCTGACTTCAGGCTCTACTACAAAGCCACAGTCATCAAGACAGTATTGTACTGGCACAAGGACAGAAATATAGATCAATGGAACAAAATAGAAAGCCCAGAGATAAATCCACGCACATATGGTCACCTTATCTTTGACAAAGGAGGCAAGAATATACAATGGATTAAAGACAATCTCTTTAACAAGTGGTGCTGGGAAAACTGGTCAAACACTTGTAAAAGAATGAAACTAGAACACTTTCTAACACCATACACAAAAATAAACTCAAAATGGGTTAAAGAGCTAAATGTAAGACCAGAAACCATAAAACTCCTAGAGGAAAACATAGGAAAAACACTCTCTGACATACATCACAGCAGGATCCTCCATGACCCACCTCCCAGAATATTGGAAATAAAATCAAAAATGAACAAATGGGACCTAATCAAACTTAAAAAGCTTCTGCACAACAAAGGAAACTATAAGCAAGGTGAAAAGACAACCTTCAGAATGGGAGAAAATAATAGCAAATGAAGCAACTGACAAACAACTAATCTCAAAAATATACAAGCGACTTCTACAGCTCAATTCCAGAAAAATGAATGATGCAATCAAAAAATGGGCCAAAGAACTAAATAGACATTTCTCCAAAGAAGACATACAGATGGCTAACAAACACATGAAAAGATGCTCAACATCACTCATTATCAGAGAAATGCAAATCAAAACCACTATGAGGTACCATTTCACGCCAGTCAGAATGGCTGCTATCCAAAAGTCCACAAGCAATAAATGCTGGAGAGGGTGCGGAGAGAAGGGAACCCTCTTGCACTATTGGTGGGAATGCAAACTGGTACAACCACTATGGAGAACAGTATGGAGATTCCTCAAAAAACTGGGAATAGAACTGCCTTATGATCCAGCAATCCCACTGCTGGGCATATACACTGAGAAATCCAGAATTGAAAGAGACACGTGTACCCCTATGTTCATAGCAGCACTGTTTACAACAGCCAGAACATGGAAGCAACCTAGATGTCCATCCACAGATGAATGGATAAGCAAGCTGTGGTACATTTACACAATGGAATATTACTCAGCCATTAAAAAGAATACATTTGAATCAGTTCTAAGGAGGTGGATGGAACTGGAGCCTATTATACAGAGTGAAGTAAGCCAGAAACAAAAACACAAATACAGTATACTAACGCATATATATGGAATTTAGAAAGATGGTAAAAATAACCCTATTTACGAGACAGCAAAAGAGACACTGATGTATAGACCAGACTTTTGGACTCTGGGACCGGGAGAGGGTGGGAGGATTGAGAGAATAGCATTGAAATATGTATAACATTATATCTGAAATGTATTAATTGTTCAAACTAATCATTGTCATGTTACAATTTGTTCATATTAGATGTTTGTAATGTTTCTGATAATCAATAAAAGAGATTCTTGATACCTAAAAAAAAAATAAAATAAAAAAATAAAAGGTAATAAGTAAAAAATAAATAAATAAAAATAAAAAAAGAATCATATATTTAAAAAGTTAATCAGATCAGATCAGTTGCTAATTTGTGTCTGACTCTCTGCGACCCCATGAACCGCAGCACGCCAGGCCTCCCTGTCCATCACCAACTCCCGGAGGTCACTCAGACTCACATCCATCGAGTCAGTGATGCCATCCAGCCATCTCATCCTCTGTTGTCCCCTTCTCCTTCTGCCCCCAATCCTTCCCAGCATCAGAGTCTTCTCCAATGAGTCAACTCTTGGCATGTGGTGGCCAAAATACTAGAGTTACAGATTTAGCATCATTCCTTCCAAAGAAATCCCAGGGCTGATTTCCTTCAGAATGCACTAGTTGGATCTCCTTGCAGTCCAAAGGACTCTCAAGAGTCTTCTCCAACACCATAGTTCAAAAGCATCAATTCTTTGGCGCTCAGCCTTCTTCACAGTCCAGCTCTCACATCCATACATGATCACAGGAAAGACCATAGCCTTGACTAGGCAAACCTTTGTTGGCAGTAATGTCTGTGCTTTTGAATATGCCATCTAGGTTGGTCATAACTTTCCTTCCAAGGAGTAAGCATCTTTTAATTTCAAGGCTGCAGTCAACATCTGCAGTGATTTTGGAGCCCAGAAAAACAAAGTCTGACACTGTTTCCACTGTTTCTCCATCTATTTCTCATGTAGTGATGGGACCAGATGCCATGATCTTTGTTTTCTGAATGCTGAGCTTTAAGCCAACCTTTTTACTCTCCACTTTCACTTTCATCAAGAGGCTTTTTAGTTCCTCTTCACTTTCTGCCATATGGGTGTTATCATCTGCATATCTGAGGTTATTGATATTTCTCCCAGCAATCTTGATTCCAACTTGTGTTTCTTCCAGTCCAGCGTTTCTCATGATGTACTCTGTACATAAGTTAAATAAACATGGTGACAATATACAGCCTTGACGTACTCCTTTTCCTATTTGGAACCAGTCTGTTGTTCCATGTCCAGTTCTAACTGTTGTTTCCTGACCTGCATACAGATTTCTCAAGAGGCAAGTCAGGTGGTCTGGTATTCCCATCTCTTGAAGAATTTTCCACAGTTTATTGTGATCTACACAGATGGTCAACATCAAAATCAGATTGATTATATTCTTTGCCGCCAAAGATGGAGAAGCTCTATACAATCAGCAAAAACAAGACCAGGAGCTGACTGTGGCTCAGACCATAAACTCCTTATTGCCAAATTCAGACTGAAACTGAAGAAAGTAGGGAAAACCACTAGACCATTCAGGTATGACCTAAATTAAATCCCGTATGATTATACTGTGGAAGTGAGAAATAGATTTAAGGGCCTAGATCTGATAGATAGAGTGCCTGATGAACTATGGAATGAGGTTCGTGTCATTGTACAGGAGACAGAGATCAAGACCATCCCCATGGAAAAGAATTGCAAAAAAAGGCAAATGGCTGTCTGGGGAGGCCTTACAAATAGCTGTGAAAAGAAGAGAAGCAAAAAACAAAGGAGAAAAGGAAAGATATAAACATCTGAATGCAGAGTTCCAAAGAATAGCAAGACGAGATAAGAAAGCCTTCTTCAGTGATCAGTGCAAAGAACTAGAGGAAAACAACAGAGTGGGAAAGACTAGGGATCTCTTCAAGAAAATCAGAGATACCAAAGGAACATTTCATGCAAAGGTGGGCTCGATAAAAGACAGAAATGGTATGGACCTAACAGAAGCAGAAGATATTAAGAAGAGGTGGCAAGGATACACAGAACTGTACAAAAAAGATCTTCACGACCCAGATAATCATGATGGTGTGATCAGTGACCTAGAGCCAGACATCCTGGAATGTGAAGTCAAGTGGGCCTTAGGAAGCATCACTACAAACAAAGCTAGTGGAGGTGATGGAATTCCAGTTGAGCTATTTCAAATCCTGAAAGATGATGCTGTGAAAGTGCTGCACTCAATATGCTAGCAAATTTGGAAAACTCAGCAGTGGCCACAAGATTGGAAAAGGTCAGTTTTCATCCCAATCCCAAAGACAGGCAATGCCAAAGAGTTCTCAAACTACCGTACAATTGCACTCATCTCACACGCTAGTGAAGTAATGCTCAAAATTCTCCAAGCCCGGCTTCAGCAATATGTGAACCGTGAACTTCCTGATGTTCAAGCTGGTTTTAGAAAAGGCAGAGGAACCAGAAATCAAATTGCCAACATCCACTGGATCATGGAAAAAGCAAGAGAGCTCCAGAGAAAAGTTAATAGTAGGCTACAAAAATTAAAATTAAAGGAGTAATAAAGAATTGTATTAGTACAATAGGAAATAAAAAGGTAGGAAAGAAAAAAGAGAGAAATAAAATTAAAAAATGATAAAATAAAATTTAAAATAATAAAAACATTATCAGAGACACAACATTACTTTCCTGACAAAGGTCCGTATAGTCAAAGTTGTGGTTTTTCCAATACTGATGTATGGTTGTAAGCGTTAGACCATAAAGCAGGCTGAGTGCCAAAGAATTGATGCTTTTGAACTGTGGTGTTGGAGAAGACTCTTGAGAGTCCCTTGGACTACAAGGAGATCTAACCAGCCAATCCTAAAGGAAATCAGTCCGGAATATTCATTGAAAGGACTGATGCTGAAGCTGAGGTTCCAATATTTTGACCACTTGATCTGAAGAACTGACTCATTGGAAAAGATCCTAATGTTGGGAAAGATTGAAGGCAGGAGGAGAAGTGAATGACAGAGGATGAGATGGATGGAATCACTGACTTAATGGACATGAGTTTGAGCAAGCTCTAGGAGATGGTGATGGACAGAGAAGCTTGGCATGCTGCAGTCCATGGGATCACAAAGAGTCAGACATGACTGTGCAAATGAACAACAACCAGGAGGCGGAAAGTATATATACCGTAGTAGTAAGAGGAATGCTCATGTGTTTCCACCTTTTTCCTGTTCCAGTCGAGTTTCCTACTTAGGTCATCCAGTATATCTCAGAAGTTCTCTGGACTTGTTGTGGGCAGTGTGGAGACAGTTCAGTCTCAGATATTCCCTTGTTCTGGCTTGCACATGCTCCCAAAATCAACAGTTGCCCTAAAGTACACAGTCTTGGTTTAACTGCATGGTTTTATTCTTTTCACCTGCTACTTCCAGGAATGGTCTTTTGTTTCTCTGGTGATCCCATTGGTTTCCTGCCCTGTCTGTGCTATGTCACATTATCCCCCTCAGAGTATGTTCACAGCATTCAGTCCCAGTCCTTTGAGGACTGACCCTTGCAGCCAGCGTCCCTCTGAGTTTCCTAGGTCCCTACTGACCCCATCTGTGGGAGTTTCCTATTGTGTGGAAATTTCTCCTCCTTCCTGACTCCCTTCCCAGGACAGACCCCATCCTGAAAACCTTTGTCTCACTTTTCATCTTTATATTTTGTCTCACTTTTCATCTTTATTCTTTGTCTACCTTATTCTGAGAAGATTGACTTGCATTTCTGGACATCTGGGATCCTCCATCAGCATTCAGAAGTTGTTCTGTGGGAACTGTTCTGCATGCAGATGATCTTTTGATGTATTTGTAAGGGAGAAAGTGGTCTCCCTGTCCTATTCCTCTGCTATCTTGGGTCGTCTCACCCAGATAGTAACTGTTTTCATTTTTAAATTTATGGTTTGCAACAATGATTTCCATCATTCTATCTTCCAGACCACTTATTCATTATTCTGCCTTAGTTATTCTGCTTCTTCTGCTGTAGTTATTCTGCTATTGAGTTTTTCTAGTCTATTTTTAATTTCATTTATTGTGCTGCTCATCTCTGTTTGTTTGCTTTTTTAAGTGATCTGTCTCTTTGTTAAACATTTCTTGTATCTTCTCAGTCTGTGCATCTATTGTTTTCTGAGATCTTGGATCATTTTTACTATTATTAATCTGTATTATTTTTTCAAGAAGATTGTCTATTTTCTCTTTATCCAATTGTTCTTATGGGTTTCTATCTTCCTTCTTTGTCAGCTACAATTTCTCTGTCATCTCATATTTTTCTAACTTACTCTGTTTGTTGTCTCCTTTTGGTAGGCTGCAGGATTGTAATTCCTCTTACTTCTGGTGTCTGCCTACTGGGGGATGAGGTTGTTCCAGGGGCTTGTGCAGATTTCCTGATGTGAGGGACTGGTGCCTGCCCTATGTTGCATGAAGTTGGATCTTGTTCACCTTGTGGGCTGGGTTATTTCAAGGGTTATTTTTTGGGGTGATGATGAATTTACTACAACTTTAGGTAGCCCATCTGATGATACATGGGTATATGTTCCTGTTTGACTGGTGTTTTGAGATATTTCAGCAGTGGAATGTACAATCTGTGGGTTGGGGCCAGGTCTATGTGTCAAAATGAGACCTCTGGAAGAGCTCATGCCAATTAATATTCCCCAGGCCCTCTTCTACCAATGTCCTTGTCCCTATGGTGAGCTTGAGCCAACTCCTGCCTCCTCTAAAATCCTTCCATGACTCCTTGGTTGATCTAGCCCATGTTCCTATGGAGCTAGTGTTTAGTTTTGATCCCAGTGCTCATGAGACCTTGTGTGTGTCCTCCAAGAGTAGAGTCTCTGATTCTACCCAGGCCTGTGGAACTGTATTCAAGCCCTGCTGTCCTTGTAGGGTAGATGCTCTGGGACTTCTTCCTTTCAATGCCACACCTTCACAGTGTCATGGAGGGCTATTTTTATGTGATAATATTCCTATGCAATCTTCATGGGTAGCATTACTATTATTTATTTATCTGTTTATTTCTGATGTGAGAGCTGTTTTTAGTATCAGATCAGATCAGTCGCTCAGTCGTGTCCGACTCTTTGCGACCCCATGAACAGCAGCACGCCAGGCCTCCCTGTCCATCACCAACTCCCAGAGGTCACTCAGACTCACATCCACAGAGTCAGTGATGCCATCCAGATATCTCATCCTCTGTCGTCCCCTTCTCCTCCTGCCCCCAGTCCCTCCCAGCATCAGAGTCTTCTCCAATGAGTCAACTCTTTGCATGAGGTGGCCAAAATACTGGAGTTTCAGCTTTAGCATCATTCCTTCCAAAGAAATCCCAGGGCTGATCTCCTTCAGAATGGACTGGTTGGATCTCCTTGTAGTCCAAGGGACTCTCAAGAGTCTTCTCCAACACCACACCTCAAAAGCATCAATTCTTCAGCGCTCAGCCTTCCTCACAGTCCAGCTCTCACATCCATACATGACCACAGGAAAGACCATAGCCTTGACTAGGTGAACCTTTGTTGGCAAAGTGATGTCTCTGCTTTTGAATATGCTATCTAGGTTGGTCATAACTTTCCTTCCAAGGATTAAGCGTCTTTTAATTTCATGGCTGCAGTCACCATCTGCAGTGATTTTGGAGCCCAGAAAAATGAAGTCTGACACTGTTTCCAATGTTTCTCCATCTATTTCCCATGTAGTATGGGACCAGATGCCATGATCTTCGTTTTCTGAATGTTGAGCTTTAAGCCAACCTTTTCACTCTCCACTTTCACTTTCATCAAGAGGCTTTTTAGTTCCTCTTCACTTTCTGCCACAAGAGTGGTATCATCTGCATATCTGAGGTTATTGATATTTCTCCCGGCAATCTTGATTCCAGCTTGTGTTTCTTCCAGTCCTGCATTTCTCATGATGTACTCTGCATATAAGTTAAATAAACATGATGACAATATACAGCCTTGACGTCCTCCTTTTCCTATTTGGAACCAGTCTGTTGTTCCATGACCAGTTCTAACTGTTGCTTCCTGACCTGCATACAGATTTCTCAAGAGGCAGATCAGGTGGTCTGGTATTCCCATCTCTCTCAGAATTTTCCACAGTTTATTGTGATCTACACAGTCAAAGGCTTTGGCATAGTCAATAAAGCAGAAATAGATGTTTTTCTGGAACTCTCTTGCTTTTTCCATGATCCAGTGGATGTTGGCAATTTGATCTCTGGTTCCTCTGCCTTTTTGAAAACCAGCTTGAACATCAGGAAGTTCATGGTTCACATATTGCTGAAGCCTGGCTTGGAGAATTTTGAGCATTACTTTACTAGCGTGTGAGATGAGTGCAATTGTGCATAGTTTGAGCACTCTTTGGCATTGCCTTTCTTTGGGATTGGGATGAAAACTGACCTTTTCCAATCTTGTGGCCACTGCTGAGTTTTCCAAATTTGCTGGCATATTGAGTGCAGCACTTTCACAGCATCATCTTTCAGGATTTGGAATAGCTCCACTGGAATTCCAGTTTTTAGTATAGATGACTTCCATCTCTTTCTTAAGTTTGTGCTAGCTGTTACACTTTAATAAAGGATTTGATGTGGTGGTGACCAGAGCCTGCCCTGGATATTGAGAGTTTCCTCCCCTTTGATCTGTGGTTATTAGTTCCCTATCAGTTTGCTCCCTCACAGTTAAGAGTAGAGTTCCCCAGATTTGTTTCATAGCTGTGTTTCTGATCTGCAGAACAAGGTAGGTGGAATTGGAGCCTTCTCAGTGTGAGACACATCACTGAGTATTGCTCCTCTGAAGCTGTTCATCTGTGAGCATGTTTTGTTTTGTCATCTTTCACCCATTGTGCAAGCTTACAAGCTATTCTGTCCTTGGCACTGCTTTCAGCCCCACTTTAACCATGTCTGCAATCATCCCTTGTATCTCAGAGATATCTCAGCCATGGTTTTCACTGGGCCACTTGCATAGATCTACTGAATTCAGGTCTGAGGGCCACAGTAATCATATGTTGGGATCCTCTGTGGGCAGTAGGGGGACAGTTCAGACTCTCTCCTTGCTCAACCCTTCATGTATATGCTCATAAAGTCCACAGATGCTAAGGCTAGAGTTGTCTCAGACAGACTGGGGCATACAACTTGCCCAGACAGGAGGGGTTGAGGTGGGAACAGACTGAGGTATATGAATCCACTCTGACAACAGTCCTTCCTTGTGCCTGCAGAAAAGCTGGGAGAGAGGCTGTAGTGGCAGTGCCTCCTTTTGCATGTCACTCAAAAGTGGCACTTCACTTCTAAACATTCTAGGTTTTTCCAGGAGCATTTCCACTTGTGGAGCTCCTCTTTTCTGTCCCTTTAGGCTGAATCCATACAGCCAGCATCAGTCTTCTGACCCTAACACTATTTTTTAAAGTGAGATACTACTGGGTTGTATTGCAGATAACTAATATTAAAGAAATTTAAAAGACACAATTTACTGTTATATGTAAAAGACTATTTTTAAAATAAAAGTTTGTCTTTTTTCATCAGTTGAGAGATATACTGGTAGAGAAATTCTAATAAAAGAGCACAATAATCCTTATAAACAACCAAAAATATTCTTTAATTTAAATTTAAGCATCAACTATAATCAGCTATATGAGAAACACTAAAAACATGAAATATAAAAATAAAAATATAATTAATTATGATGCTTGGCAAAACTAACAAAATTCTGTAAAGCAGTTATTCTTCAATTAAAAAATAAATCCAAAATAAAATAAAACTAATTAGAAGATGGTGCTAGTGGTAAATGATTTGAATGCCAATGCAGGAGATGTAAAGATCTGAATTTGATCCCTGGGTTGGGAAGACCCCCCTGGAGAAAGAAATGGCAACCCACTCCAGCATTCTCACCTGGAAAAATTCATGGATGGAGAAGCCTGGTATGCTACAATCCATGGGGTTGCAAAGAGTTGGACAAGGCTGAGCGACTGAGCACACAAACACAGTTAGAAGACGAGTAAGAGAAAAGGAAGAATAAAATATCTTATTTAAATAGATTTTTAGAAACAATTTCACAGAAAATAATAAGGAGAAGGAGAAGAAACATTTCTTGGAAATATGAATTGTGATTTCTCCAATGATAAAAATCTATAGAATGTGAATTTAAACCTAAATTAATTTCTTCAAGAATAAAGCAAATTGATACATATTTAAAATAGTACACCACAGAGAATAATGGAAGTGAAGTGAAGTGAAGTCGCTCAGTAGTGTCCGACTCTTTGCGACCCCATGGACTGTAGCCTACTGGGTTCCTCCGTCCATGGGATTTTCCAGGCAAGAGTTCTGGAGTAGGTTGCCATTTCATACTCTAGAGGATCTTCCGGACCCAGGGATCGAACCCGGATCTCCCTCATTGTAGGCAGATGCTTTACTGTCTGAGACACAATGTTCAGGCAAAGATTCTAAAAAGAACTGTAAAAAAAAAAAAAGATAAAAGAAAAGATAAAAAAATGAGTAAAGATATGGCTAGGAAATAGTTATCACATGAATAATAAAGCTATAGAAAATACAAGGTTTTAGAAAGGAAGGAACTATATCATGCCAATCCAAGTAGTAGTAGATACCAATCTAGATATTTTAAATACATTACCCTTTTGGGGAAAAAAAAGGATGTGAAATCTGGCAACAGCCTATTCCTGCATGTAGGGAAAACAATAGAAAAATATTTGCATTATGTAGAGAAATTTATTCAGAATGCTGTTGTTCACTTGCTAAGTCATGTCTGATTCTGTGACCCTGAGGACTGCAGCACACCAGGCTTCCCTGTCATTCACTATCACCCTGAGTTTCCTCAAACTCATGTCCACTGAATCAGTGATACCATCCAACTATTTCATCCTCTGTCATCCCCTTCCTCTGCTGCTCTCAATGTTTCAGAGCATCAGGGACTTTTCCAATGAGTCAGCTTTACCCATCAGGGGGTCGAAGGATTGAAGTTTCAGCTTCAGCATCAGTCCTTCCAGTGAATATTCAGGACTGATTTCCTTTAGGACTGAATAGCTTGAATTCCTTGCAGTCCAAGGGATTCTCAAGAGTCTTCTCCAACACCACAGTTCAAAAGTATCAATTCTTCAGCACTCAGCTTTCTTCACAGTCCAATTTTCACATCCATACATGACTTCTGGAAAAACCATAGCCTTGACTAGATGGATCTTTGTTGGCAAAGTAATGTCTCTGCTTTTGAATATGCTGTCTATGTTGGTCATAACTTTCCTTCCAAGGAGTAAGCATCTTTTACTTTCATGGCTATAGAATTAAAAAAAAAAAAAAAAAAACCAGATCTAGACCCTGGTGATTTTTTTCATACCAACAGGCCAGGAAACAAGATTTTTATACTGCCTTGAAAAATATTATATATTCAGCAGAGTGTAAAGACCATTATTTTGATTTCCACATTTAGAATCCACCAATAGATAGCATAAATAAATGCTGGAATAAAATTACATTATAAAATGTAAAATTAAATCAATAAATAACAAATTTGGAGATGTGGAATTGGGGAAAGTCATGTGAATAGAAAGTCAGGAGGATCATTAATATTCTAATTTCATGTAATTAATAGATACTCTCAAATGTTGATAGAACTTCAAATTCAGTTCAGTTCAATTGCTCAGTTGTGTCCAGTTCTTTGTGACCCCATGGACTGCAACACACCAGGCCTCCCTGTCCATCACCAACTTCCAGAGTTTACTCAAACTCATGTCCATTGTATTGGTGATGCTATCCAACCATCTCATTCTTTGTCATCCCCTTTTCCTCCCATCTTCAGTCTTTCCCAGCATCAGGGTCTTTTCAAAGGAGTTAGTTCTTCACATCAGGTGGCCAAGTTATTGGAGTTTCAGCTTCAGCATCAGTCCCTCCAATGAACACCTAGAAATGACCAACCTAGATATCATATTAAAAAGCAGAGACTACTTTGCCAACAAAGGTCCATCTAGTCAAAGCTATAGTTTTCCCAGTAGTCATGTATGGATGTGAGAGTTATACTATAAAGAAAGCTGAGCACCGAAGAATTGATGCTTTTGAACTGTGATTTTGGAGAAGACACTTGAGAATCCCTTGGACAGCAAAGAGATACAACCAGTCCATCCTAAAGGAAATCAGTCCTGGGTGTTCATTGGAGGGACTGATGTTGAAGCTGAGCCACCTGCTGCAGAGAACTGACTCATTTGAAAAGCCTCTGTCACTGGAAAAGATTGAGGGCAGGAGGAGAAGGGGACGACAGAGGATGAGATGGCTGGATGGCATCACAGACTCAATAGACATGGGTTTGGGTGGACTCCAGGAGTTGGTGATGGACAGGGAGGCCTGGGGTGCTGCAGTTCCTGGGGTTGCAAAGAGTCAGACATGACTGAGCGATTGAACTGAACTGACTGAACTGAAAAAATAAAGTCTGTCACTGTTTCCACTGTTTCTCCATCTATTTGCCATGAAGTGATGGGACCAGATGCCATGATCTTCATTTTCTGAATGTCGAATTTTAAGCCAACTTTTTAACTCTCCTCTTTCACTTTCATCAAGAGGCTCTTTAGTTCTTCTTCACTTTCTGCCATAAAGGTGGTGTCATCTGTGTATCTGAGGTTATTGATATTTTTTCCTGGCAATCTTGATTGCAGCGTGTGCTTCATCCAGCCTAGCATTTAGCATGATGTATTCTGCTAAGTTAAATAAGTAGGGTCACAATATACAGCCCTGATGTACCTCTTTTCCAATTCAGAACTAGTCCTTTGTTCCACGTCCGGTTCTAACTGTTGCTTTTTGATCTGCATACAGCTTTCTCAGAAGGCAAGTAAGGTGGCCTGGTAATCCCATTTCTTGAAGAATTTTCCAAAGTTTGTTTTAATCCACACAGTCAAAGGATTTAACATAGTCAATAAAATTGGAAATGATATAAAATATTGAATACTAATTTTTATGAGGGAAATAAACATGATGTAAACTTGATAAATAATACATTGAAGCATAAATATCTAACTTAAAGTTATAATAAGGATTAGCTGTTCAAAAGACAGCCAGTTAAAAATCTTATTTTATTTTCTCTTATTTTATTTTATTTTATATACTATAAAATCATTATTACCAGAGAATTATAGTAAGAATTTTAAAGGAAAATAACACACATCAACATATTCTTTATGTTATAAACTTAAACTATGTATCTCTTTACTTATACAAAAGTTCTTAAGTTTTGAGAGTTTATTTCCTTGGGTTTTTGAGATGAGTTGTGAATAATCTTTCCTTTTATATACTATGGGCATATTTCATTTCTGGCTAACGATATACAAAGGAAACGAGTTGGATTCTATAATTTTCACACTTATGTAATAAGAGCTTGGGACATCACTTTGCAGTTTACCAATCATATTACTGTTAATCTTATGTTTTTCATGCTGAATTAGTGCTTATTTTACTCAGTCACCATGTGTTTCTCCTCTACATTGATTTATGCTTGCTCTTCTGCCAGGAAGAGACACTTCTGCCCTCCTCTGAGGCATTTTATCACCAAGCAATCCTGATAGTCCCTTTCTGGTGACATTTTCTTCCATGCAATTAACATGGAAGTGTTTTCAATTTGGAGTCCAAGAATGGAAGGAATCAATCAAAAAAGAGCTCTGTTCCCCATTGGACTAAAAAGTGGAAAAGAAAAGGTGGATAAGATAAATTTTGAAGCTAGTGTGATATGATTATTCTTTAGAGTCATAGTCATGTCCATAGATTAAGTCAAAGGGACAAAAGAAAGCTTTAGGAGAACAGGGTTTAATGACTACACTTCAGATTACCCTAGGGATTCAAACAGATAATTTCTAAGATGCAGAACCACCTAGGTTAACCATGAGAAATTAAAATTTGAGTGGGCCTATTATGAAAAGATTAAGTAAAGCACTGGTGGGTGATTGAAATAAAGTAAGATGCAGACTAGTTATGGAGTGTTTTAATTGCCATATTGAAAACATATAGTTGATCTGAAATTTAACATTTAAAATCTCTGAGGACTTAAGTATAAGTGACAGAAGAGAAAATGAAGGCAGCATATAAGTAACAAAACATAAAAATAAAATCTAAAGTGATTTTGATCACTGACTTTGCTACAACCATTATATGTATATATTTTCCTCTCTATCCCTCTCAGCAATTATTTGGTACAACTTTCAGTACATTTGTTGAGATTTTTAAGTCCCTGACTGAACACATTTTTAGGTGTATATGACCAAAATGTACAATGATGTAGTTTTGACAGAACATACTAAAGGATGTTTACAATTTCGAATTAAAAAATATGAAACATACAGAAGTGAAACCATGTTCTATTAATGTATGTAACTCTTATTTTACATTCAGCTCTAAAGGATAACTTATTTATTATTAAAATAATTAGAAATATGACTGTCAAATTTGAGGAAATTGTAGGTCATATTTACTCATACAGATCACAAATGGATAGTTTAAAAGTTATATTATAGTTGTGTTAATCTCAAGTGTTTACATTCCCTGTATTTTTCTACTAGGTTAGATTTTAAAACCTCTAACAAAAAAAAATGAAACTCTATTTGAAATACATATCTACTTAAACAATTTTAAGGGAAATTTTGCACCATTGCTTTTCAACAACAGCCACAAAAAAATACCTTTATTTTGAATCCTCAAGTTTGTCACAAACATTGAAAGAAACATTCCACTATGAATCACTTTAATGCATATATTACAAAGGAAGCTTCAGGAGCAGCCTGTTTATACTTTTACATTATAAATGGAGCATCACTGAGTATCTGAAAAGGTCAACTGAAACGTCTGCAATATACAGTTTAGCAGATGTGCTTTCTTGTATTGGATAATTATGTTGTTTGAAAAATCAAAAGGAATGAATATTTTTTCTTAGAAAGTCAAAGGCTATGGTAGAATGGCAATTTACATTTAACTTACAAATAATTGGTAAATAATACACACACACACACACACACACACACACACACACACACACACCCACCACCACCACCACTACCAAATTAGCTTAATGTATACCAAGAAGGAAATTTCTTCATATCAAAGATTTTTTTTTTCTAAGAATTATAATAAAACCAATTTGAATGCCTTGGAGTCAATAGCATGCTGGAGCAAATGTGAAAAACTGACTCCTAAAAAAATTATATTGATCACTGTGAGGAGAGAGCAAATTAGTCAAGATGGCATGTTCAAGTGCTCTCACTCCACGTTTTGTAATAATGACTATGTAACCTCTGAGATTATTTAAATTACTGTGCATATGTATCATGAGGTACTCACTTGGAACTGGGGTACTTTTGATATATAACCTCCAACCAAAAAAGTGATGGCATTACTACTGTGTCACAGCTGTCCATTGGGTCAGCCACTAGAGGAGAGAATGCTTGGTTTAGTTGCTAAGTCGTATCTGACTCTTGTGACCCCATGGACAGAGAAGCTCTGTCCATGGGATTCTCCAGGTGAGAATACTGAAGTGGGTTGCCATTTCCCTTATCCAGGTGATCTTCCATACCCAGGAAATGAACCTGGGTCTCCTGCATTGCAGACAGATTCTTTACTGAATGAGCTACAAGTGAAGTCCAGAGGATAAAATATAGTGTGTCTACTGCTATGGCTGCTGCATCGGCCAGGAGAGAGGCTGTTTTGTGTTAGGTTATGCTATGGTTGCTGCTACCACTGCTTCATCAGCCAGGAGAGAGTAAATGTGTCTTCAGTTCCTGCTGCTGCTGCTGCTGCTGCTGCTAAGTCGCTTCAGTCGTGTTCGACTCTGTGCGACCCCATAGACGGCAGCCCACCAGGCTCCCCCGTCCCTGGGATTCTCCAGGCAAGAACACTGGAGTGGGTTGCCATTTCCTTCTCCAATGCATGAAAGTGAGAAGTGAAAGTGAAGTCGCTCAGTCGTGTCCAACTCTTAGCGACCCCATGGACTGCGGCCCACCAGGGTCCTCCATCCACAGGATTTTCCAGGCAAGAGTACTGGGGTGGGGTGCCATTGCCTTTCCCGCTTCAGTTCCTACAGCTCCTCAAGTCTTCTTCCAGCCTCTTGGTTTGTGCCTTGCCTATCCTGGGTTCAGTGGACTGTGTGAACAGCAAGACAATTGGAGTTCAAACAGGATGATAAGTGATATAATCACTAAAACTATTTCTGATATAAATGATATACAGCAAACAGTTTCTATATGATAATAAAATATGCAACAGTTTATATTGTGTTTTTGCTATTGTTTCTAAGTTTTGCTTAGACAACTTTAATTTTTACCAAATGCTTCCATCTTAATCAAATTATGGTTGTAATTTATGAATGACTATATTCCCAACATGAATGTTGGTTAATTTTTTTTAACATTAAAGAGTGAGAAAAAGTGAAACAATGATGATACATGTTTGTCTCCACTTGTTTTCAATGATTGGTTTCCCTGGTCTCTCAGATGGTAAAGAATCCGCGTGCAATGTGGGACACCTGGGTTTGATCCCTGGATTAGGAAGATACCCTGGAGATGTGTGTGTCTACACATGGCAACCCATTCCAGTATTCTTGCCTGGAGAATCCTCATGGACAGATGAGTCTGGCGGGCTACAGTCCCTGGAGTCACAAAGAATCAGACATGACTGAGTGAGTTTTTAATGTCAGTCACTTCTTTTTGAACTGGTTAATAATTTTCAAAAATTAGAAGAATAGCTTCTCATTCTCTTGTGCTATTCCCATTCTAAGAGGTACAAATATGACACATTTCAAGTTAAAGTTCTCTATTAAAATATAACTTTCTTAAATCTAGACAAGACATAAAACTAAAAATAATATCTTTATTGATAGATTTTGTCTATTTCTGTTGTGTAAAGACTCTTATTCTGAACAATGGAGGCTACCAATTAGCTATGTTTATGTCATTAAACATTCAGAATGAAGGAAATGTGCCATAGACTCTATTACATAATATTTATATCCTTCAGACATATGGATGTAGATTATCTTAAGAGCACAAGAACTAGAAAAAATAAAAAATTAGAAATTGATGCACTTAGTGTTTATCTCTTTATATCATTTACTTAATTTTAAACTATATAATTTACTTCTCAATGATGTATCTAACTTTAAGCTATATAATTCCTTAACAATGGCTATGTTTACCACTGACTCATGGAATTCCTAAAAATTTAATGACTGACCCTGTTGGGGTGGTCAGAGCCAGTACCAGGACAACAGTGGTTGGCAATATGATTATTTATTTATTTATGGTGGAGAATTCAGGTACTCCTGCTGGGTAAAGAAAGGCAAATGATGACTGAGAACTGTACATTTATTGTTCTTTCTCAACTGTCCCTGATTGCCAGAAAATTTACTACCGGCACTCTGTATTTATTTAAAGGTGAATCAACATCAAGTAATTGCAGTTTCAGACTGTGAATTTTAAATCATTATAACTAGGCTTAAACACATCTTTATTAATCAAACTAGAAACCATTACAATCAACACATTTTTGCCAACAAGAAATATGCTTGTTTTTTCCCATAGCATAAAAATCCGTTCTTCAAGATTTGATGAAAACTTGGAAAGCATTTTCTGTCTCCTGCTGGTTGTGGAAGTATTTTCCCTGCAGAAGTTGTTGAAATGCTTGAATAAGTGATAGTCATTTGGTGATAAGTCAGGTTAATATAGTGGATGAGGCAAAATTCCAAAGCCCAATTCGTACAACTTTTGTTGATTGTGCAATGTGAATGTGGGTGTTGTCATGGACAAAAACTGGGTCCATTCTGTTGGCCAATGCCAGCTCAGGCTTTGCAGTTTTCAGTGCATCTCATCAATTTGCTGATCATACTTTTTAGATGTAATGGTTTCACTAAGATTCAGGAAGCTCTAGTAGATCAGAGGGTCAGCAACCAGCAGCTGTGACCATGACCTTTTTTTGGTGCAAGTTTGGATTTGGAAAGTGCTTTAGAGCTCCTTCTCAGTCCAACCATTGAGCTGTTCATTGTTCTTGTTGTATAAAATCCACTTTTATTTGCATATCACAATCCAATGGAGAAATGGTTTGTTGTTGTTGCATAGAGTAAGAGAAGGTGACACTTCAAAACTATAATTTTTTTGTTGTTGTTTGATTTGTGGTCAGCTCACAAGGCACCCTGGAGAAGGCAACAGCAACCCACTCCAGTACTGTGGCCTGGAGAATCCCATGGACAAAGGAGCCTGGTGGGCTGCAGTCCATGGGTCGCCCCACTTACTGAGCTTTTTCACCTTTTCAATATGCTTCAAGTGCTAAATGACCATATGATGTTGAATTCTTTGGCAACTTCTTGTGTAGTTTTAAGAGGATCAGCTTCAACGATACTATAATTGGTCATTGTTAACTTCTGATGTCTGGCCACTGCACTTCTCATCTTTAAGGCTCTCATGTCCTTTGCAAAACTTCTTAAACCACCCCTGCACTATATGTTCATTGGTAGTTCCTAGACTAAATATGTTATTGACATTGCAAGCTGTCTGCACTGCTTTACCACCCATTTTGAATTCAAATAAGAAAATAGTTCAAATTTTCTTTTTGTCTAACAATATTTTTTAGTCTAAAATAAATATAAAATAAATAGCAAGTGAGAGTCATTAGCAAAAAACATAAAGTGAAAAATGTATATTAAAATGCTATATAGCATAACCACATTTATTTAAAATGTATTTCAATATCAAACAGCAAATTTCAACAATGCAAACTGTGATTACTTTTGCACCAGCATAAATAAATCTAAGATACTATTATACTGTTGTTGTTGTTGTTCTTTGGCTGTTAACCTCCATACTTCAGAAAGGTTTGTTTATGACTATTATTTAATTTGTAGATAGTTCAATTCAGTTCAGTCGCTCAATCATGTCTAACTCTTTGAGACCCCATAAATTGCAGCACACCAGGCCTCCTTGTCCATCACCAACTCCAGATTACTCAGACTTATGTGCATCTAGTCAGTGATGCCATCCAGCCATCTCATCCTCTGTCGTCCACTTCTCCTCCTGCCCTCAATCCCTCCCAGCATCAGAGTCTTTTCCAATGAGTCAACTCTTCACATGTGGTGGCCAAAGTACTGAAGTTTCAGCTTCAGCATCATTCCTTCCAAAGAAATCCCAGGGCTGATCTCCTTCAGAATGGACTGGTTGGATCTTCTTGCAGTCCAAGGGACTCTCAAGAGTCTTCTCCAACACCACAGTTCAAAAGCATCAATTCTTTGGCGCTCAGCCTTCTTTACAGTCCAACTCTCACATCCATACATGACCAATGGAAAAATCATAGCCTTGACTAGATGAAAATTTGTTGACAAAGTAATGTCTCTGCTTTTGAATATGCTACCTAGGTTGGTCATAACTTTCCTTCCAAGGAGTAAGCATCTTTTTTTTTTTTTAATGGCTGCAGTCACCATCTTCAATGATTTTGGAGCCCCCCAAAATAAAGTCTGACACTGTTTCCACTGTTTCCCAATCTATTTCCCATTGTAGATAGTAATGTTACATAAAATAATGAGGTATATTACAATCAAACAGATCAGATTAGATCAGATCAGTCGCTCAGTGGTGTCCGACTCTTTGCGACCCCATGAACTGCAGCACGCCAGGCCTCCCTGTCCATCACCAACTCCCGGAGGTCACTCAGACTCACATCCATCGAGTCAGTGATGCCATCCATCCATCTCATCCTCTGTCGTCCCCTTCTCCTCCTGCCCTCAATCCCTCCCAGCATCAGAGTCTTCTCCAATGAGTCAACTCTTCGCATGAGGTGGCCAAAATACTGGAGTTTCAGCTTTAGCATCATTCCTTCTAAAGAAATTCCAGGATTGATCTCCTTCAGAATGGACTGGTTGGATCTTCTTGCAGTCCAAGGGACTCTCAAGAGTCTTCTCCAACACCACAGTTCAAAAGCATCAATTCTTCGGCGCTCAGCCTTCTTCACAGTCCAGCTCTCACATCCATACTTATATCCCCTCTCTATTGGACCCCCCTTCTCCTCCCCCATCCCACCCATCTAAGTCATCAGAGAGCACAGAGCTTAGATTCTTGTGCTTTATAGCAACTTCCCAATTGCTATATATTTTACACATGATAGTGTATATATATCATTCCCAATTCCCTATTTTGTCCCACCCACCCCTCTGTTCGCGTGCTCATCCTCTATAACTATCTCTATTCTTGCTTTCAGTTCTGTTGCTAAGTCATGTCAGACTCCTTGCAACCGCATGTACTGCAGCACGCCAGGCCTCCCTGTCCATCACCAACTCCAGGAGTCTACCTAAACCCATGTCCATTGAGTCGGAGATGCCATTCAACCATCTCATCCTCTGTTGTACCCTTCTCCTCCTGCCCTCAACCTTTCCCAACATCAGGGTCTTTTCAAATGAGTTAGTTCTTCACATCAAGTGGCCAAAATATTGGAGTTTCAGCTTCAACATCAGTACTTCCCATGAACACCCAGGACTGATCTCCTTTAGGATGAACTGGTTGAATATCCTTGCAGTCTGAGGGACTCTCAAGAGTCTTCAACACCACAGTTCAAAAGCATCAATTCTTTGGTGCTCAGCTTTCTTCACAGTCCAACTCTTACATCCTACATGATAGCTGGAAAAACCATAGCCTTGACCAGATGGACCTTTGTTGGCAAAGTAATGTCTCTGCTTTTGAATATGCTATCTAGGTTGATCATAACTTTCCTTCCAAGGAGTAAGCGTCTTCTAATTTCATGGCTGCAATCACCATCTACAGTGATTTTGGAGGCCCTCCCCCAAAAAAAAAAAAAAAAAACCAAGTCAGCCACTGTTTCCACTGTTTCCCCATCTATTTACCATGAAGTAATGGCACCAGATACCATGATCTTAGTTCTCTGAATGTTGAGCTTTAAGCCAACTTTTTCAGTCTCCTCTTTTACTTTTAAGAGGCTCTTTAGTTCTTCACTTTCTGCCATAAGGGTGGTGTCATCTGCATATCTGAGGTTATTGATATTTCTCCCAGCAATCTTGATTCCAGCTGGGGCTTCTTTCAGCCCAGCGTTTCTCATGATGTACTCTGCATATAAGTTAAATAAGCAGAGTGACAATATACAGCCTTGACATACTCCTTTTCCTATTTGGAACCAGTCTGTTGTTCCATGTCTGGTTCTAACTGTTGCTTCCTAACCTGCATACAGATTTCTCGAAAGGCAGGTCAGATGCTCTGGTATTCCCATCTCTTTCAGAATTTTCCACAGTTTATTGTGATCCACATAGTCAAAGGCTTTGGCATAGTCAATGAAGCAGAAATAGATGTTTTTCTGGAACTTTATTGCTGTTTCAATGATCCAGCAGATGTTGGCAATTTCATCTCTGGTTCCTCTGTCTTTTCTAAAATTCTTGCTTTGGAAACAAGTTTATCTGTACAATATTTCTAGATTACCCATTATACATTAATAATCAATATTTGTTTTGCTCTTTCTGACTTACTTCACTCTATATGACAGACTCTAAATCCATCCACATCTCTACCAATGACCCTATTTTATTCCTTTTAGTGGCTAATATTCCATTGTATATATGTACCATATCTTTGTCATCTGTTCAACTGTCATTGGACATTTAGGTTATTTCTTTGTTCTGGCTATTGTAAATAGTGCAATTAACATTGAGGGTATATGTCTTTTTGGTTTTTTAATTATGATTTTCTCAAGATATATGCCCTATAGTGGGATTGCTGGGTTATATGGTAATTTGTTTAGCTTTCTGAGGAATCTCCATGATGTTCTCCACAGTAACTATATCAATTTATATTCCTTTCAAAAGTTCAAGAGGGTCACTCTTT
This sequence comes from Tragelaphus eurycerus, assembly GCA_935064755.1. Classification (NCBI taxonomy): domain Eukaryota; kingdom Metazoa; phylum Chordata; class Mammalia; order Artiodactyla; family Bovidae; genus Tragelaphus; species Tragelaphus eurycerus. Next base: position 40,522,471 of record CAKXYN010000007.1, on the reverse strand, counting down.
CACCACACCCTCATCAGCATTTATTGTTTGAAGATTTTTTTGATGATGGCTATACTGAGCAGTGTCAGATGACACCTCATTACTTTTTGATTTGCACTCTCTAATAATTTGTGATGTTGAGTATCTTGCATGCATTTTTTGGCTATCTGTATATTTTCTTTGGAAAGATGTTTATTTAGTTTTCCCACCCATTAATTGATTGAGTTGTTTGTTTTTTGAGAGTCCCATGAGCTGTTTATATATTTTGGAGATTAATTCCTTGTCCATTGCTCTACTTGCAAATATTTTCTCCCACTCTATGGATTTTCCTTTTTATTTTTTATGATTTCCTTTGCTGTACAAGACCTCTTAAATTTATTTAGTTAACATTTGTTTATTTTTGGTTTTATTTTCATTATTCAGAGATACATCAAAATATCTTGCTGCAGTTTATGTCAAAGAGTGTTTTTCCTATGTTTGCCCCTAAGAGTTTTATAGTGTTTGGTCTTACATTTAAACCTTTTTTCCATTTTGAGTTTATTTTTGTATGTCATGAAATTAGTGCTCTAATTTCATTCTTTTACATGTAGTTGTCCAGATTTCTCAGCACTGCTTATTGAATAGTCTTTCTTTTCTCCATCATACATTCTTGTTCATTTGCATGGCTTGAGTGGCCATAGGCATGTGGATTTATCTCTAGGCTTCCCATCCTGTACCATTGTTCTATAATTCTGTTTTTGAGCCATTGCCATACTGTCTTGACTATTGTAGCTTTATAGTAGAGTTTGAAGTTGTGGTAACTGATTCCTCCAACCTTATTTGTCTTTCTCAAGATTATACTGACAATTCAGGACAGGGTTTTCTGTGTTGTAATATAAATTTATAAACATTTTTGTTCTGATTCTATGAAGAATGCCATTGGTAATTTGATAAGAATTGCCTTGAATCTGTAGATTGCTTTGGATAGTATATTCTTTTCTAAAATATTGATTCTTTCAATCCAAGAACAAGGTATATCCACATTTTTGTGTAATCTTTAATTTCTTCCATCAGTGTTTTGTATTTTTCTGAGTGAAAGTCTTTTGCTTCCTTACAGAAGTTGATTCCTAAGTATTTTATTATTTTTGTTTTGATGGCAAATGGGATTTTTAGCTTTCTCTTTCTGCTATTTCATTGTTAGTAGATATAAATGCAAGAGATTCTGTCCACTAATTTTTGATTATGCAATTTCAATAAGTTTATTGGCTAGATCCAGTAGTCCATGTCATCCACAAAAAGTGACAAACAATAGTTTGTCACAAAAAATAGTTTTATTTTCTAATTTGTATACCTTTTATTTCTTTTTCTTCTCTGATTACCATGGTTAGGACTTCTAAAACTATGTTGAATAAGAGTGGCAAGGGTGCACATCATTGTCTTGTTCCTGATCTTAGGAGAAATGCTCTGTTTTTCACCATTTAAAATGATGTTTGCTGTGGGTTTGTTGTAAACATCTTTCATTATGTTGAGCTATGTTCCTTCTATGCTTGCTTTCTGGATAGTTGTGTGTGTGTGTGTGTGTGTGTGTGTGTGTTTAATCATGAATAGATATTGAATCTTGTCAAGAGCTTTTTCTGTATCTATTGAGATAATCATATGATTTTAATTCTTTGTTAATATGGCATATCCCATTGATTGATTAGCTTACATTGAAGAAGCCTTATATTCCTTGATTAAATCTATTTTGATCATGGTGTATTTGATCCTTTTAGTGTTATTGGAGTGTATGTGCTAGGTGGTGTCTTTTGTTTTGTTTTTGAGGATTTTTGCATCTATGTTTATAAGTGATATGGGTATATAATTTTCTTTCTTTTTTAAAAAAATATATATTAGTTTTGATATCAGGGTGATGGTGGCCTTATAGAAGTAATTTGGGAGTGTTAGTCCCTCTGTAATGTTTGGAAGAATTTGAGAATGATAGGATTAGCTCTTCTCTAATATTTGACAGGATGTTTGATAGGACTTCCCTAACAGTCCAGTGATTGGAATCCACCTGCAAATGCAGGGACATAAGTTTTATCTGGTCCAGAAAGATTCCACAGGCCATGGGGTAACTAAGCCCATATACCACAACTTCTGAGCTTTTCTAGAGCCCATGAACTACAACTATGAGTCTGTGAACCACAACTACTGAAGCCTGTGTGCAGTAGAGCCTATGCTCTGAAAAAGAGAAGCCACCACAATAAGAAACCTGCATATCACAACTAGAGAGTAGCCCCCATTCACTGCAACTAGAGAAAGTGATGGCTTACGGTGTTCAGTGCCAAGTTTGTAGTCTCCAAAGGGGAAGATTTAACTCTGGGACCAAAGACACAGTCTCAGTCATGCAGATCTTTGATGCATGCAAACACGTTTGCATGCAGCAAATATTTTTATTTAAAATCAGAGGGCAAAGAAAGTTTCTGACATAGACATCAGGAGGGGGTAGAAAGAGTACCTGCCTCACTAGTTTAACCAAAGCATTATATACTTTTCAACTGGATACTGAGAATAGATTAAAAGAATACCTCAAGGCTGTACAAGGCTGTAAAAGTTTTACCAGACCCTTTCCCAAGGCGTATATCCTGAGATAATTTCAGTGCAAGATTATCCAGAAGGACCATGTTCCAGGGCAATGTTTTTCTTGGCAAGTTATTCTTGCTGAGAAACAGGTTCCAAGGCAAGATTTATTACAATTATAATCATTAACATCAGATCAGATCAGATCAGATCATTCACTCAGTCATGTCCGACTCTTCGCGACCCCGTGAACTGCAGCACGCCAGGCCTCCCTGTCCATCACCAACTCCCGGATGTCACTCAGACTCACATCCATCGAGTCAGTGATGCCATCCAGCCATCTCATCCTCTGTCGTCCCCTTCTCCTCCTGCCCTCAATCCCTCCCAGCATCAGAGTCTTCTCCAGTGAGTCAACTCTGTGCATGAGGTGGCCAAAATACTGGAGTTTCAGCTTTAGCATCATTCCTTCCAAAGAAATACCAGGGCTGATCTCCTTCAGAATGGACTGGTTGGATGTCCCTGCAGTCCAAGGGACTCTCAAGAGTCTTCTCCAACACCACAGTTCAAAAGCATCAATTCTTCGGCGCTCAGCCTTCTTCACAGTCCAGCTCTCACATCCATACATCACCACAGGAAAGACCATAGCCTTGACTAGGCGAAACTTTGTTGGCAAAGTGATGTCTCTGCTTTTGAATATGCCATCTAGGTTGGTCATAACTTTCCTTCCAAGGAGTAAGTGTCTTTTAATTTCATGGTTGCAGTCAACATCTGCAGTGATTTTGGAGCCCAGAAAAATAAACTCTGACACTGTTTCCACTGTTTCTCCATCTATTTCCCATGTAGTGATGGGACCAGATGCCATGATCTTCGTTTTCTGAATGTTGAGCTTTAAGCCAACCTTTTCACTCTCCACTTTCACTTTCATCAAGAGGCTTTTTAGTTCCTCTTCACTTTCTGCCATAAGGGTGGTGTCATCTGCATATTTGAGGTTATTGATATTTCTCCCAGCAATCTTGATTCCAACTAGTGTTTCTTCCAGTCCAGCATTTCTCATGATGTACTCTGCATATAAGTTAAATAAATATGGTGACAATATACAGCCTTGACGTACTCCTTTTCCTATTTGGAACCAGTCTCTTGTTCCATGACCAGTTCGAACTGTTGCTTCCTGGCATGCATACAGATTTCTCAAGAGGCAGATCAGGTGGTCTGGTATTCCCATCTCTTTCAGAATTTTCCACAGTTTATTGTGATCTACACAGTCAAAGGCTTTGGCATAGTCAATAAAGCAGAAATAGATGTTTTTCTGGAACTCTCTTGCTTTTTCCATGATCCAGAGGATGTTGGCCATTTGATCTCTGGTTCCTCTGCCTTTTCTAAAACCAGCTTGAACATCAGGAAGTTCATGGTTCACATATTGCTGAAGCCTGGCTTGGAGAATTTTGAGCATTACTTTACTAGCATGTGAGATGAGTGCAATTGTGCGGTAGTTTGAGCACTCTTTGGCATTGCCTTTCTTTGGGATTGGGATGAAAACTGACCTTTTCTAATCTTGTGGCCACTGCTGAGTTTTCCAAATTTGCTGGCATATTGAGTACAGCACTTTCACAGCATCATCTTTCAGGACTTGGAATAGCTCAACTGGAATTCCATCACCTCCACTAAAAGCATACTCGTGAGTAAGACATACCTCTGCTGTGCAATCATTAGCTCTGGAACTAAAGAAAGGCCAGTTCTTGGGCAAGATACATTATTGCACAAAGTTTAAGGAAACTATGAGTGAGAATGTTCATCTCCTCCTTAAAGGGCCTTGGACTGCCTGTGAACCTGCCTAAGCTTTAACTCTTTCACCTACATGCAGCAATGAAGACCCAGGGCGGTCAAAAATAAGTAAACAAGTAAATTGATAAATATTTAAGAAACAGACTGTAGGTGATCTATCAAAAAAAAATTTTTTTAATTAATGTTTGATAGAATTTGTCTGTGAATCCACCAGGCCTGGACTTTTGTTTGGTGGAAGATTTTAAATTACATTTTCAATGTCACTAATTGTGATTAATCAGTTTGTATTTTCTAAATCTTCCTTATTATACTATGGAATGTTGTACCATTCCAAGAATTTGTCCATGGTTTTCCAGTTGTCTAATTTATTAGCATATAACTGCTTGTAGTTGTCTTATAATCCTACATATTTCTATATATTTTTCTACATAGAAATTGTATGTATTTCAGTTGCAATTCCTCTTTTTTATTTATAATTTTATTAATTTCAGACCCCTTTTTATTTATTGAGGAGTCTGACTAAAGATTTATCAATTTTATCTTCTCAAATAACCAAGTTTTAATTTTATTGCTCTTTATTGTTTTCTTCATTTCTATTTCTATTTTTTTTCTGCTGTGACTTTTATGATTTATTTACTTCTACTGAATTTGGGTTTTCCTTTTTCTTGTTTCAATAGTTGCTTTAGGTGTATTTTTCAATTGTTTATTTGAGATATTTCTGTTTCCTGAGGTGAGATGAAATTGCTATAAACTTCCCTGCTAGAACTGATTTTGCTTCATCTCATAGGTTTTGAGTCATTCTGTTTTCATTGTCTTTTGTTTTATGTATTTTTAAATTTTGTCTCTCATTTCTTCAGCGATCTAGTTATTTACAGAACACTGTTTATCCTCCGCGTCTTTGTATTTTTTACAGCTTTTTTTTTTCCTCCTGTAAATGATTTCTAATCTCATAGTGTTGTGGTGGGAAAATACACTTGATTATATTTTAATTTTCTGAAATTTTCCATGGTTTGATATATGTCCCAAGAGGTGGTATATCCTGGAGAAAGTTCCATATGCTCTTGAGTAGATAGTGTATTCTTTTGCTTTCAGGGAGAGTGTCCTCTAAATATCAATTAAATCTATCTGGTTTAACATGTCATTTAAAGCTTGTATTCCCTTATTTATTTTCTGCCTAAATGATCTGTCCCTTGGTAAAAGTCCCCCACTATTATTGTGTTATTGTCAATTTTCCATTTTATATTGGTTATCATTTGTCTTATGTATTGAGGTGCTCCTATATTGGGTATATATGTGAACGAAAGTTACACAGCTCAAAATAGCCTAGAGTTAAAACTCCCCTCTGTGTCTTCCCAGAGGACCATTCTATGCAAAACAAAGAACTCCCTCGTTGGAAGGGGGAAAAAAAAAATGGACATTAATTTTGATTACATCCAGCTCCTCCCAGAGGACCATACTATGCAAAACAAAGAACTCCCTCGTCCGAAGGAAAAAAAAAAAAAATGGACATTAATGTTGATTACACCCAGCTCCCAGCCAGTCCCAGCCTCTGGCCGATCTGCTGAATTCCTTGCCCCAGCCATTTAAAAGATAACTAACCCGAACAACCTTGGAGAACAGGCCCCCTTAAGACAATAGATTTTCAAGTATATGCCTATATATACTTACTCTTTTCTTGGGTTAGTGAAGTAGCTCACTAATCTGACTGCTGCCCCTTCTTGCCTTATTATAGGTTATCTGTTACTGTAAAGTACCAGTCTCATTCTTTTTCCAAACTTCACCTTCTCTAACTCCCTTACCCTACATTTTTTGTGCCAAATCCCAGGAGGCTGAGGTTCCGTCTCATTCTCCATGGCCAGCTCTTTGGAGCGTCGAAGCCTGTGGAGCTCACTTTCCCACCTGGGCTTTCAAGACCTCCTCAAGAGTATGCCCTGTGCCTTCGTGAGTGGTACAAGTCCTGTGTAAGGGCTTTATTGGTTTTCCACGTACCCCAAGGAATATTGGTCTCTCTCTCTCTTTTCTCTACACTTTCTTTTCCACAAGACTGACGAATGGAAAATGGAATAAGAAGCCACTTAGAAGTAGCGATAAATAGCAAAGATGCCTGCACGCCATGCTGAGCGTCATTCCCCCAAGAAGTGACAGGAGGTTCACAGGGGACATCACATTTCTCATTAGCCCATTAAGGAAAACAAGCTTCAAGTTTGGTAATTTGCCCTAGTTCTGTAAACTGAACTGCTCCTCTCCTGGATCCTAGGTAGGAGAACAGGAAGATGATCAGTCTGCAGATGCCAGTGTCAACATGGAAGATCCTGTACTTTGAAACTCCTTGCTCTCTGACCAAACTGTTTACTACTTGCCAGGAGCGATATCCGAGTAGTCCTTCAGCACCCCAGTCAAGTGCTTATTGTTAGTCTTAAACTGTCACTTTTTCTGTGAGGCAGGCTTTTTCCTTCTCTGAATTGGGGCCACTTTCTTTGGCCCGGAGTCCTGCATGGAAGAAATACCCTGTCGCTTCAGATACTCTTCAATTTTCTCCTTGTCCATTGAATCCACGATGACAATCCTCCACAGTTACTGAAACTCTTCATCCACAGAAAACTGACGGCTCTTATCATTGAAGAAAAGAATTTTCTTCTTATTAGGATGGTTTACAAATAGTATCTGGTCCCCTAAAGCCTTGACAGCTTTCTGGGAATTGGGCAATCCTTCCTCGATGTCTTCTAGAAGAATCCCTTCTAAGCCTCGCTGGCCATGTTGATCCTTTCTGGGTTTTGGGGGAACTCTCTGGCCAAAAGGCTCTTTGGGGAGGTACTTGAGGGATGCCTCTTCCTCCTTCAGAGTCTCTCTCTCTTTGCCTGGTCAAAAGATTAAGTGATGATCTTTTCTCTCAACCGGACAGTCACTATGTCATAGCCATTTGCTATGGGGTCAAGACAATCCATCCCACAGGACTCTCCCTTGGCCTGTTTGAGGACTCTCCCTCAAACCTCTACTCTTGATCGATCTCAAGGCTCATAAACTTGAGTCACTTTGCATTCAAATTTGGCCTCAATACAAACTGGATAACCAAAACTGCTGGCCTGAGTCTGGGACTTTCAATTTCAATATTTTATCAGATCTCATAAACTTTCTCAAATGGAATGGTAAACGGTCAGAGATCCCCTATATTCAAGTCTTCTGGGACCCTAGAAGCTGTCCTTCTCTCTGCAAGGACTGGTCTGCCTATCAAATCCTCCTCTGCTCTCTCTCCTTCTCCATTACAAAAGGATCCAAATCTAAAGCCCCTATAAGGCTCCCTAAACCCCAGCCCCCAATTTTGACCTGAAAGATGAGCCTCCTCCTTACAGCCCTGGAGAGAAAGCTTCTGGAGATAAGACCCCATCCTCTAGCCTTTCCTCCTCCAAAATAGGAAGCAATGACTCTGAAACCCCAAAAGAGAAATTTCCACACACTTCCTCTCCCCCGCCCTTTACATCAGCCAGGTCCTGAAGCAAACACATGTTTCCTTTCAGAGAGGTAACAGGACCAGAAGACCCTACATGAGTTCACTCAATTGAGAAATTGAGCCTTTCTCAATTTCTGATATGAGTCAAATTGAAGAAAAATTGAGATCTTTTTCAGAAAATCCTACTAGATATAGAAAAGAATTCCTCTGCCTTACACAAAATGTTAAATGTTATATTTAACCTGAAATGATATTTATTACATCCTAAATGCCATTTTAACCCCTGATGAAAAAGAACGGATATGGTAGGCAGCCCAGACTCATGCTGATCAGCTCCATAACCAATATAGGGCTAATCTGGTGGCTGATGTTGCAGTCGCTTTAACTGAGCCACAGTGGACATATCAAGCAGGTGATGCCAGCATCCAGTACCTGCATCATATGATCACCTGTTTATTAGAAGGAACGCTAAAAAGCTCTTACATTCATGTTAACTATGATAAGATTAGGGAATTGACTCAAGAAAAAGATGAAAATCTTGCCCTTTTTCTTTCATGGCTTACTGAGGCAGTTCAAAAAAACACTAATCTAGATATTTCCACCCACTCTGGACTTCTGTACCTACATATCTAGTTCATAAGTCAATCAGCCCCCATTATTCACTGAAAACAATTCCAGTTAGAGAAAGGCCCCAAAACCCCTCAGTGAGATCTCCTAGAATTAGCCTTTAAAGTTTTCAACAATAGGGAGGAAGAAGTGAAAAAAGAAAAAGAAAGAAAGACCAAATATGCTTTATTCACTGCAGCTCTCCAAGGAAAACAATTCAAACCCTTTGGCCAATCAGTCTCAGCCCACCCATGTGGGATCTAACCCTCCAGGCCCCTGCTTCAGATGTAACCAAACAGGACACTGGGCTAGATCAGATCAGCTCAGATCAGATCAGTCGCTAAGTCATGTCCAACTCTTTGTGACCCCATGAATCGCAGCACGCCAGGCCTCCCTGTCCATCAACAACTCCGGGAGGTCAATGAGACTCACATCCATCGAGTCAGTGATGCCATCCAGCCACCTCATCCTCTGTTGTCCCCTTCTCCTCCTGCCCCTAATCCCTCCCAGCATCAGAGTCTTCTCCAATGAGTCAACTCTGTGCATGAGGTGGCCAAAGTACTGGAGTTTCAGCTTTAGCATCATTCCTTCCAAAGAAATCCCAGGGATGATCTCCTTCAGAATGGACTGGCTGGATCTCCTTGCAGTCCAAGGGACTCTCAAGAGTCTTCTCCACCACCACAGTTCAAAAGCATCAATTCTTTGGCGCTCAGCCTTCTTCATAGTCCAACTCTCACATCCATACATGACTACTGGAAAAACCATAGCCTTGATTAGGCGAATCTTTGTTGGCAAAGTAATGTCTCTGCTTTTGAATATGCTATCTAGGTTGGTCATAACTTTCCTTCCAAGGAGTAAGCGTCTTTTAATTTCATGGCTGCAGTCACCATCTGTGTGATTTTGGAGCCCCCAAAATAAAGTCTGACACTGTTTCCACTGTTTCCCCATTTATTTCCCATGAAGTGATGGGAACAGATGCCATGATCTTCGTTTTCTGAATGTTGACCTTTAAGCCAACTTTTTCACTCTCCACTTTCACTTTCATCAAGAGGCTTTTTAGTTCCTCTTCACTTTCTGCCATAAGGGTGATGTCATCTGCATATCTGAGGTTATTGGTATTTCTCCCAGGATTCTTGATTCCAACTTGTGCTTCTTCCAGTCCAGCGTTTCTCATAATGTACTCTGCCTATAAGTTAAATAAACATGGTGATGATATACAGCCTTGACATACTCCTTTTCCTATTTGGAACCAGTCTGTTGTTCCATGACCAGTTCGAACTGTTGCTTCCTGACCTGCATACAAATTTCTCAAGAGGCAGGTCAGGTGGTCTGGTATTCCCATCTCTTTCAGAATTTTCCACAGTTTATTGTGATCTACACAGTCAAAGGCTTTGGCATAGTCAATGAAGCAAAAATAGATGTTTTTTCTGGAACTCTCTTGCTTTTTCCATGATCCAGCGGATGTTGGCAATTTGATCTCTGGTTCCTCTGCCTTATCTAAAACCAGCTTGAACATCAGGAAGTTCACAGTTCACATACTGCTGAAGCCTGGCTTGGAGAATTTTGAGAATTAGTCTACTAGTGTGTGAGATGAGTGCAATTGTGTGGTAGTTTGAGCATTCTTTGGCATTGCCTTTCTTTGGGATTGGAATGAAAACTGACCTTTTCCAGTCCTGTGGCCACTGTTGAGTTTTCCAAATTTGCTGGCATATTGAGTGCAGCACTTTCACAGCATCATCTTTCAGGATTTGGAATAGCTCAACTGGAATTCTATCACCTCCACCTCCACTAGCTTTGTTCGTAGTGATGCTTTCCAAGGCTCAGTCCTGCCCAAACCCCCAGATGTCCACCAGACCCTGCCCAACTGCAAACAATGAGGCCACTGGAAAATGGATTTTCCTCAGACACTACTCACCAAATCTTGGGGTCTAGCCCAGGCCCAACAACAATGGGCCAGGAACCAGAATCAGGGGGGCCGTTTAACTTCAGACCATGGTTCCTCGGATGAGGTGAGAGATGATCCAATAGTGCCTGAGTTATGCCAGTGACAGAGCCCAAGCTCCAGACCCCAAGTCTGCCCCATACAGATTGATTCAGAGCTCCAGCTAATTGGCACAGTGGCCAGCACAAAGTCTCATTCCTAATAGACACTGGAGTGGCCTTTTCACTTTTAACTTCCTTTAAGGGCCCTCTCCAACCTTCAGAAGTGGCCATCAAAGGGTCCTCAGGTATCCCTTTTTATCCCAAAATAACCCCTCCTCTCCTTTGTTCCTTTGGTGAAACTGAAAGTGAAGTCATGTCCGATTCTTTGTGACCCTATGGATGGAAGAGTCTTGCATGGGATTTTTCAGGCAAAAGTACTGTAGTGGGCTGCCATTTCCTTCTCCATGGGATCTTCTCAAAGGCAACAAAAACATATTCTTTTATAGTAGTTCCTCAATGCCCAATGGCATTGATGGGATGTGATCTTCTCATTAAACTACAAACTTCTATAAACCTCCCATTCTTAGATCCCATACTAATTCTTTGCATCCAAATGGCACCCGAACCCTTAGCCAGCCCTCACTCCCAAAACCTGCCCCCTGACTTTCCCCCAATAGATCCTCAGATATGGGACACTGAAGCCCCATCAGTAGCCTGACACCATTCCCCTGTACAGGTTTTTCTTAAAAATCCCTCTCAGGTAATAACCCAAACTCAATATACCCTGGCCACAGAATCCCAACAAGGATTTAAACCAGTAATCACCTGACTGCTTAAACCCGGCCTTTTGCAGTCTATCTGTTCTCCTCATAATACTCCTGTACTGGCAGTCAAAAAGGGACCCCAGTCCTAGCATCTAGTCCAAGATCTTAACAAGGTCATTGAGGCCATAATACCCGTACACCCCATGACCACTAATCCCTGTACCCTTTTCTCACATATTCCCTCTGACACACTCTACTTCATGGTATTGGACCTCAAAGATGCTTTCTTTACTATACCTCTACATCATTCTTCACAGCCCCTCTTTGCCTTCACCTGGACGGGCCCAGACACATATCAATCTCAACAATTAACTTGGACCATTTTACCACAAGAGTTTAGAGATAGCCCTCATTTTTTGGTCGAACTCTTCAAGGGACCTACAAACTTCAGACTTAGGCTCTACTACCTTACTCCAATATGTAGATGATTTATTGTTATGTAGTTCCTCTTGTGAAGAAGGAAATGGCAACCCACTGCAGTATTCTTGCCTAGAGAATCCTGTGGACAGAGGAGCCTGGTGGGCTGCTGTCCATAGGGTTGCAAAGAGTCGGACATGACTGAAGTGACTTAGCATGTGTGCATGCACTGGAGAAGGAAATGGCCACCCACTCCAATTTTCTTGCCTAGAGAATCCTGTGGACAGAGGAGCCTGGTGGGCTGCTGTCCATAGGGTTGCAAAGAGTCGGACATGACTGAAGTGACTTAGCATGTGTGCATGCACTGGAGAAGGAAATGGCCACCCACTCCAATTTTCTTGCCTAGAGAATCCTGTGGACAGAGGAGCCTGGTGGGCTGCTGTCCATAGGGTTGCAAAGAGTCGGACATGACTGAAGTGACTTAGCATGTGTGCATGCACTGGAGAAGGAAATGGCCACCCACTCCAATTTTCTTGCCTAGAGAATCCTGTGGACAGAGGAGCCTGGTGGGCTGCTGTCCATAGGGTTGCAAAGAGTCGGACATGACTGAAGTGACTTAGCATGTGTGCATGCACTGGAGAAGGAAATGGCCACCCACTCCAATTTTCTTGCCTAGAGAATCCTGTGGACAGAGGAGCCTGGTGGGCTGCTGTCCATAGGGTTGCAAAGAGTCGGACATGACTGAAGTGACTTAGCATGTGTGCATGCACTGGAGAAGGAAATGGCCACCCACTCCAATTTTCTTGCCTAGAGAATCCTGTGGACAGAGGAGCCTGGTGGGCTGCTGTCCATAGGGTTGCAAAGAGTCGGACATGACTGAAGTGACTTAGCATGTGTGCATGCACTGGAGAAGGAAATGGCCACCCACTCCAATTTTCTTGCCTAGAGAATCCCAGGGACAGAGGAGCCTGGTGGGCTGCCATCTATGGGGTAGCACAGATCGGACACGACTGAAGTGACTTAGCAGCAGCAGCAGCAGTTCCTCTTGCCACAGCTGCATAGTCCACACTGCGATAGTATTAAATGCCCTAGGCAACTGGGCTACAGAGTTTCGCTCTCAAAAGCACAAATTGCTTCCACCACTGTCAATTACATGGGATTCCTTCTCACTCCCACATCCAAAATAATCTCAGCTCAGAGACTTTGAGCCTTGACACAGACTCCCAGGTCCCAAACCAAGAGAGAACTTATTTCTCTATTTAGTGCAGTTCAGTCACACAGTAGTGTCAAACTCTTTGCGACCCCAGGAATTGCAGCACGCCAGGTCTCCCTGTCCATCACCAATTCCCAGAGTTCACTCAAACTCATGTCCATCGAGTCCGTGATGCCATCCAGCCATCTCATTCTCTGTCGTCCCCTTCTCCTCCCACCCCCAATCCCTCCCAGCATCAGAGACTTTTCCAATGAGTCAATACTTCTCATCAGGTGGCCAAAGTATTGGAGTTTCAGCTTTAGCATCAGTCCTTCCAAAGAACACCCAGGACTGATCTCCTTTAGAATGGACTGGTTGGATCTCCTTGCAGTTCAACAGACTCTCAAGAGTCTTCTCCAACACCACAGTTCAAAAGCATCAATTCTTCGGCACTCAGCCTTCTTCACAGTCCAAGTCTCACATCAATACATGACGACTGGAAAAACCTAGACTAGACGGATCTTTGTTGGCAAAGTAATGTCTCTGCTTTTGAATGTGCTATCTAGGTTGGTCATAACTTTCCTTCCAAGGAGTACGTGCCTTTTAATTTCATGACTGCAATCACCATCTGCAGTGATTTTGGAGCCCACAAAAGAAAAAAAAAAAATAGTTTGACACTGTTTCCACTGTTTTCCCATCTATTTCCCATGAAGTGATGGGAACAGATGCCATGATCATTGTTTTCTGAATGTTGAGCTTTAAGCCAACTTTTTCACTCCCCTGTTTCATTTTCATCAAGAGGCTTTTGAGTTCCTCTTCACTTTTTGCCATAAGGGTGGTGTCATCTGCATATCTGAGGTTATTGATATTTTTCCGGCAATCTTTATTCCAGCTTGTGCTTCTTCCAGCCCAGCGTTTCTCATGATGTACTTTGTATAGAAGTTAAATAAGCAGGGTGACAAGATGCAGCCTTGACATACTCCTTTTCCTATTTGGAACCAGTCTGTTATTCCATTTCCAGTTCTAACTGTTGCTTCCTGACCTGCATACAGGTTTCTCAAGACGTAGGTCAGGTGGTCTGGTATTCCCGTCTCTTTCAGAATTTTCCACAGTTTGTGGTGATCCACACAGTCAAAAGCTTTGGCATGGTCAATAAAGCAGAAATAGATGTTTTTCTGGAACTCTCTTGCTTTTCTCATGATCCAGCGGATGTTGGCAATTTGATCTCTGGTTCCTCTGCCTATTCTAAAACCAGCTTGAACATCTGGAAGTTCATGGTTTACATATTGCTGAAGCCTTGCCTTTCTCTATTAAGTCTATTAAAAACTTCTTCCAAATATGGGTCCTAAATTTTGCCCTCCACACAAAACCTCTCTATCAAGCCACTAGAGGAAACTTAGATGAACCCCTATGGGCCCTCACCTCTCTCCACACCCCAATACAAACTCTTATCAAACATTTACTACAGGCCCCTTCTCTTTACTTACCTGGTTACACCAAGCCTTTTTTTCCTTTATGTACATTCTTGACAAGGGCATGTAGGGATTCTGTGTGAAAAGGGGGGACCTATGAGGACCTCTAGTTACATTAAGTAAACAACTCATCTCATCACATATGGCCACCTTGTCTCCAGGCCTTAGTTGCAACTACCCTCTTAATACCTGAAGCCCCAAAACTAACCCCAAATGCTCCTCTTAATGTATGCTCACCTCATTCCTCAAAGATTTACTCTCTCATCGGGCTTTCCTTTGTCTACTCCCTGCTTGGCTACAAATCCTCCACACACACCTCCTCTATCCATCCCTTTCTTTTATGCCTTGTAAACCTCTTAATCCTGCTAGCTTACTCCCTACACCAGATCCAGAAGCACAACACCTATCTCAGACCTTAGATGTGACACAATCCCTTTGAACATATAAGGAGCCTGGTGGGCTACAGTCCATGGGGTCACAAAGAGTCAGACGTGACTGAGCAACTTCACTTCATGCTATAGTCCATGGACAGTCCCACAAAGTAACCCCTACCCCTTGCCTCATCAAGTCAACCACACTCCCAGCTCACACATCTTCACAATAGGCTGAACTGATAGCTCTAACACAAGCTTTGACCCTAGCAAAAGACCAAAAGATAAACATTTACACTGACTCCAAATATGCCTGTAACATATTACATTCTAACATTATAATCTGGAGGGAGAGGGGATTCCTGACTCAGAAAAGCACACCTATTCTCAATGCTTCTTTTATTTCTGAACTCCTCCATGTGGCTTAGCTCCCAAAACAAGCTGCTGTAATACATTGCTGGGGACATCAGCTACATGGTCGTATCTCCTTTTATAACAATATAATAGATCACAAAGCAAGGTGGAAGGCCGCGTCTGTCAGTCTTGTCTTTACTATAGCCCAAATTGATGAGCCTAACATCTGCACATTTTTACATTTTTTCATATTTACACTCCCTTTTCCACCGCTCTGCAACAGTACTTAAGGCTTTCCTTCAAAATTTTATTGAACTGACTAAGGACAATGTGACTTATTTAAATAATATGACCCAAATTTGTACCATTTGTCAGCGGACAAATCCTAATTTTAACATCCTCCCCCCTCCTTTCCCCACCCACCAAATTCGCAGACATCTTCCCACACAAGACTGGCAGGTAGAGTTCACTCATATGCCACCTGTAAAAAGGGTTAAATTTCTTCTAGTCTTCGTAGATACATTTTCTGGATGGATTGACGCTTTCCCGACTACTAACAAATGAGCCCCTACTGTGGCTTGCCTTATTCTTACTGAAATCCTCCCCAGATTTGGAATGCCTTCCTCCCTCCAGTCTGACAACAGGCCCAAGTTCACATACCAAATCGCCCAAAATATTGCACTAGCACTTCAAGTTCCTTGGAGGTCTCACATTCCTTATCCTCTCCAGTCTTCTGGTAAGGTTGAGAGAGCCAACTGAGTCCTAAAACAAACTCTGACCAAATTAATGATCAAACTTAAACATAACTGGACTAAACTCCTCCCTTTAGCCCTCTTAAAGGTCTGGGCCTTACCAAAAAAAATCCTTAAATATCAATCTATTTGAGGCCATGTATGAGAGATCCATAGTACCTTTAGGTCTTCCCCCCTCCCAGGACAGCCCCAAACTGCCATCCCACCTTCCTTTTCCTTTATTTGCCCAGATATGAGATGCCCTTTGGCAACATATGGATGATTTACTCCCTCGACCACACCCCTATCTTCCATATCCATCCCTTCAAATAGGAGACACAGTTTGTGTGACAACTCAGTTCCACTCAGATCTAACCCCAAAATAACAAGTTCCCTACACAATAATTCTGCTGACCCCTACCACTGCAAAATTAAAAGAAATCACCCCTTGGGTACACATCACTCAGCTAGAAAAGGTTATGCAGCCCAATGATGAAAATGCTTGCCAGAGTAATGTTTATCAAGTTTCTCACACAGGCCCCACAACTCTAAAGTTCTCATGGCTTCCACCAGCCCCAACTGGTGATGGATGAGCTTGTTGGTTTCACAGCTGCAATTATTCCTGAAGCAACTCTTGGCAGTCACGGTTGACAGATTGGAACTGGATGCCTTGGGTTTTACCCCTTCTTGGACCATTCATCTGTATCATCCTCCTACTCACCTTTGGGCCTTGTTTGTTTAATTTTTTCCACAGATTCCTCTAAGACTGAATCTGAGCCATTTCCTGAGGCCAAGTCAAGACTGTTCTTTTGCTTGAGAGCCTGATGGCTAGAACAGAAAATCAACACTATGGGCCTTAGACTTCCTTCCTCCCAGACCACAAACCCCTGACCCTCATTTACCAGCATGAAGAAGCCCTGAATATTAATGATGCCCACCTCTCTCTCTCTCGTTTTTATACTAGTATCTATAATTGTCATATCTTCCTCTTAGGTTGATCTCTTAACCATTATGTCGTGTCTTTCCTTATCTCTTTTAACAGTCTTTATTTTAAAGTCTATTTTATCTGATATGAGTGTTGGTACTTCAGCTTCTTTTTCTTTTACTTTCCATTTGCATGGATTATCATTTTCCATTCCCTCACTTTTAGTCTGTCTGTGTCCCTAGTTCTGATGTGGGCCTGTTGTAGACAGCATATATACAGCTCTTGTTTCTATATCCATTCAGCCAGTCTGTGTTTTTTGGCTGGGATATTTAATTCCTTTACATTCAAGGTAATTATTGATATCTATATTCCTATTGCCATTTTCTCAATTGTTTTCGGTTGTCTTTGTGGATCTTTTCCCTTCTTTGTGTTTCCTGTCTAGAGAAGTTCCTTTTGCATTTGTTATAATACTGGTTTGTTGGTGGTGAATTCTCTTAGCTTGTGCTTGTTTGTAGTGCTTTTGATGTCTTTGTTAAATCTGAATGAGATCCTTGTAATGTACATAACAACCAACCAACTTCGTTGTAGGTTTTCCCACTAATCACTTTAAATATATCCTGTCATTCCCATCTGCTTCGCATAGTTTCTGCTGATACCATTATTTGGATTCCCTTGTATGTTATTTTATGATTTTCTTTTGTTGTTGTTGTTTTTTTTCTTGTTGTTTTTAATACTTTTGTATTTGAAAAAAAATTTTAGATTAATATGTGTCTTGGTGTGTTCCTCCTATGATTAACCCTGTATGGACTCTATGTTCTTCTTGGAATTTGATGGCTATTTCCTTTCTCATGTTAGAAAAGTTTTCAGCTATAATCTCCTTGAATATTTTCTCAGATCCTTTAATTTTCTTCTTTTTTTCTAGGACACTTATAATTCAAATGTTAGTATGTTTGGTGTTGCCCCAGTGTTTCTTAAGACTGTGTTCAATTCTTTTCTTTCTTTTTTTCTTGATTCTGCTCCTTGACTATTATTTCCACAATTCTATCTTCTAGCTCATGTCTTCCTTGGTTATTCTACTATTGAGTCATTCTACTGTATTTTTCATTTTGGTTATTGTGTTTTTCATCTCTTTGTCCTTTAGTTCTTCTAGATCTTTGCTAAATATTTCTCATGTTTTCTAAATTTGTGTCTCCATTTTATTTCCAAGATTTTGTGTAATGTTTAGTATCATTACTCTAAATACATCTGCAAGTGGGCTGCCTATTTCCTCTTGGCTTATTTAGTCTTGTAGACCTTTATCTTGCTCCTTCTGTAACATATTTTTTATCATCTCATTTTTTTTTTTTTTCTTTTTGATGGGCTAAATGGTGTTCCTGTCTTACTGGTTGTTGGGCCTGAGTTTTCCAGCACTGGATTCTGAAGTCAGTTGGATAGAACTAGATCTTGGTGTTGAGATGTGGACTTCTGAGAGACTTCACTCTGATTAATATTCCCTGGTGTCTGAGGTTCTTTTAGTCCAGGGGTTCAGACTCTGCTCCCACCAGAGGAGTTCAGGCCTAACCTCCAGTCTGTGAACCAATACCCTGCAATCAGTGTGTGATAGAAAATTTATTGAGGATCATTAAATTATATCTTAAGAGCTATGTGATTGTCTTCTTTAGTTTTTTAATATAGTGAACTAATATCTGTTCACTTGATGTTAAATTATACCTGTGCCTAGAATTAAACATACAAGTCACAGTGTAATGTCAGTTTAGTATTTATCTTTATTTTGATAGTGTTTGTTTTCTTTTGATTTTTATTGTTTTCATTTTCAATTTTGTGTTCTGTAGTTTTACCCCAATAGTCATAGCTGGATTCAAATATTTTCACATCATCTTTGTAAATATAGCTATTTATGTCTTTCACAAATTATAGAAATTATCTGAGTGTTGATTTCCCTCTATTCCCAGTATTTTCTATCCCATGAGAAAAGCAAACATCAAAATGTTTCACTCTATCCCTGATGAATCTTATTTTCACCTTTCATACATTTCATTTATATCTACCTTAAATATTTTAAGTGTATTTTCTTCAAACCTATCTCTCCATTTTAAATACTATAAACATACATATTTAATCAACTAAATCACTCCATTGAGGTCTAGCTAAAAGCACTATTATTTTTTACTAATAAAAGTTACATTTGATTCTCTCCCTGGTTACTTTGATAGTCTATTGTTCATTTGTCTTATTGTCAATGAATTCTGTTCATATATTTACTTATTATGTATTTTCACATTTGTGTTGCCTACTTCTTCTATTTTTCTATAGCCTATTTTATTTGCAATTCTCCTTCATGTGTACAGAGTCATATTTTCAGAGTTTTTAATCTATGGGAAATGTTTGAGATTTCTTGTCCTCCCCCACCATACCTCACATACCCTATTCCCCCTACTGTTAATATCTTAAAACATCATGACCTACTTGACATAATTAATGAACCAATCCTGACACACTATCAACTAAGGCCTATAATTTATCCATATTTTATTAGTATTTACCTAATTGTTTTTCTGTTTAGAATCCCATTCTATGTAACACATTACATTATTTACTGTTTCCCTTACCTTCCTATTTCTTTTGACAGCTTTTCCGAATTGCCTTGTTTTTGATGACTTTGAGAGCTTTGAGCATTTCTGACCTGATATTTTGGTGAATGACCCTCAATTTGAATGTATGTGATATCTTATAGTGATTATAAAGGTGTTATAAGTTTGCAGGTGAATGACTACAAAGGCAAAGTGCTGTTTTCATCATATTCTATTAAGCTCACATATCACCTATATAGCTATTCAATATCAAATAATTATGGCAGAGATAGTTTTGTAGTGTTTCCCCATTGTAAAGTTATTATTATTTTTTCCTTTCCCTTTTTAGTCTGCGCTCCTAGTCACTATTCAGAGTGGGAAGTTAAGCTTCCCTCTCATTAAGTGTGGAATATCTAAATACATTAATTGCTTGAAATTCTTCTGAAGAGGAGACTTGTACCTTTTCCCTATTTATTTATTTATTTATTCAATTATTTGTATCAGTAGAAACTCATGGAAATTATTTTATGTTTTGTGTTATAGTGCAATGCCACATTATTTAATTTGTTGCTCAGTTTATTTCAGCTTTATCTATTTGATCTGGCCCCTTGACATAGCTCCGTTTGGGGGATAGGGAACAAGGCTGTATATATTGTGTTTGGAACACTTCTTTACCTTCTGGTGCTCATTACAAATTCATCTTGTGTATTTTCTGTACCAATCTTAGAACCAGCTACTACTGTTTCCTTTTATGGAGAACGTTATTAGAATATTATTAGAAAAAAATAGGAGTGTTTACTACTACAGTGTGAAAAGTAAAGTAAAAATATATATGTATATATCAACATATTTATTGACACACAACTGCAAATATTTATGTCTCCAACTATATCTATATTACACTCTGAATCCATCCTAATGTCTCCAACTCTAATCCATCATCACACAGATTATTTTAGCCTGTTTTCCTTCATATCTCCTTCCTTTGATTATATAACTATCTATAAACTGTCACTCTGGAAAACTTCATTCCATCCACCATTGTTTAACTTAACTTTCATTTCCAATATACAAATATAGTATCAGAATTATTAACTATTATTCCTAAACAACACAACTTTATCAACTAGAAAATAGTGCTTATGGAAAGTTACTTGCCGTTAGTCTTACAGACTCCATTAGTTTCCAAAGTTATTTAAGCCAACACTTATTTTCCCTAATCCTTTTGGTTACATTTATAATATTGTTGTTGGGTTTTTTTTCATATTTTGTATTATAACTTGTGATCCTCTAACTTCTTAAAAAGATTGTTTTAATTGAATACATCAATTCACTTTTTTTGACATAATGATATAGGTTGATGTACCCACTATTAGGAGCTTCCCCACTGGCTCAGTTGTAAAAAATCCACCTCCTATGCAGGAGTCACAGGAGATGCAAATGTAACCCCTGGATTAGCAAGATCCCCTGGAGGAGAGCATGGGAATCCACTCCAGTACTCTTGCCTGGAAAACCCCATGGATGGAGGAGCCTGGAAGGCTGCAATCTATGGGGTCGCTGAGGGTCAGACACGACTGATCGACTTCCTTTTCACTTTTCACTTTCATGCATTGGAGAAGGAAATGGCAACCCACTCCAGTGTTCTTGCCTGGAGAATCCCAGGGACGGGGAAGCCTGGTGGGCTGCTGTCTATGTTGCACAGAGTCCGACACAACTGAAATGACTTAGTAACTCTTGCCTGGTGGGCTATAGGCCATAGGGTGGCAAAGAGTCAAACGACTTAGCATGTATGCACCCATTATTATAGTATACTGCACAAGAGTTTTATCTCTAAGAACTCATGGATTTTTATTTATTAATGATTTATAATAAATTAATTGTTTCCTTTGATCAAAAATCTTGGTTCATATTTTGCAGGAAATAGCATTTTCTTACCAAACACTCTCTAGATGATGTTTTGTTTTTCATAACTTTAATTCCAAAATCATTAACTGCTATCATGTTAACCATTCAGTATATAGCTGTTTAGTATCAAATACTTATCAGACTGTTTCCCAGGTGGCACTAGTGGTAAAGAACCTGCCTGCCAATGCAGGAGATATAAGAGACATGGATTTGATATTTGGGCCAGGAAGATCCCCTAGAGGGCAAGACATCCCACTCCAGTACTCTTGACTGAAGAATCCCATGGACAGAGGAGCCTGGTAGTTTACAGACTGTAGTGTTTCACAGAGTTGGACATAACTAAATGACCACACACACGCAGGTAAGCATGCACCAAACTGTAGCTGCAATGCAAGTTGATAATCACCTCCTTAAAACAAAGAAATTATTTTCCTGTAGATTATCAAGAGGGATCCAATATAATCACTTGAATTCTTTTAAAATAGAAGAGAAAGACAAAGGGAGAAATCAGAGAGAGAGATGAAATTTGGAATAGGTCAGAACAGTGTAATGTAAGAATAATGCAACAAGCCATTGTTGACTTTGAAGATGGAGGAAGCAGAGCACAAGCAAAGGAATTTAATGGCCTAAATGCTAGAAATGGCCTTGAGGTGACAGCCAGAAAAAAAAAAAGAAGAAGAAAAAAAAAGTGGGAATCTTTGTCCTACAATTTAAGGGAGCTGAATTCTGCCAACAATACAAATGATTAGGAAATGAACTCTCTTCTAAATCCTCTAGAAAAGAGCACAAATGAACCTACTTCTTGATTTTGGTATGACAAGGCTCACTGAATTTCTGACCAAACAGAATTGTAAAATAATGTATTTAGTAATTTAAGCCACTAAACTTGAAGAAATTGTTAGAGCAGCAATATAAAACTACTTCAGTTATGGAGAATTTTAACTCCAATGTTATTTAAATATTTTGAAGTAACATGTAGTTCCTATAAACAATATCAGATATTCTCAATGTATTTATTTATTCTTTCATTTAACTTATTGTCTTTACTTTTTTTATTGGTGAAGTAGATATTTTAACATTTCTTTCATGAAGTCTATTGGTGTGAGCTATCAGATAAAAGGTTGTAGCTTCTCAGTTGTACTAGATTTTTGCTATTTTTCCTCCAGCAATTTGAAGCTAATGTTTTGTTGTATAGTTTTGCTTGATTTCTTTTAGGTAATCTATAATTTTACTTTAGAAGCTTTGACAATTCCTTTTTTCTTTTTCCTTTTGTGTCTTGCAATGTCACTAGATATGTTTAGGTGAAAACTTAATTTTATGTTCCTTGCATTTCACTTAGTGTGTACTTTCCAATTAAAAATATATGATTATAATAGAGGGGAAAACTCAGCTTCTGTTTATTTAAATATAAGATGTTTATCATTTCCTGCATTTCTCTCTTCTTTAAAACATGCTTTGGATGTTGAAGTTCTATTATAATCTCTCAAATCCCTTTATCATATGCAGTTATTTCATAAATTGTATCTTTTTATTGCTCACTGTGCTCACAGTCAATATTTTAGTCTTTCTTTCGAGGTTTAATATATTTAAAGTCATGACAGTGTTCACTAATAGCATTTCTAATATTTACTTATTTATACAAACTATCTTTGGAGATATAGTGGAAACAGTGACAGACTTTATTTATTTATTGGCCTCCAAAATCACTGCAGATGGTGACTGCAGCCATGAAATTAAAAGACACTTGCTCCTTGGAAGAAAAACTATGATCAACCTAGACAGCATATTAAGAAGCTCAGACATTATTTTGCCAACCGAGGTCTGTATAGTCAAAGCTATGGTTTTTCCAGTAGTCATGTATGGATGTGCTAGTTGGACCACAAAGAAAGCTGAGCACCAAAGAATTGATGATTTTGAATTATAGTGTTGGAGAAGACTCTTGAGAGTCCCTTGGACTGCAAGGAGATAGAACAGTCAATCCTAAAGGAAATCAGTCCTGAATATTCATTGAAACGACTGATGCTGAAACTGAAACTCCGATACTTTGGCCACCTGATAAGAAGAACTGACTAACTGGAAAAGTCCCTGATGCTGGGAAATATTGAAGGCAGGAGGAGAAGGGGACGAGAGAGGATGTGATGGTTGGATAGTATCACCAAGTCGATGGACATGAGTTTGAGCAAGCTCTGAAAGTTGGTGATGGACAGGGAAGTCTGACTTGCTGCAGTCAATGAGGTCCCAAAGTGTTGGACATGACTGAGCAACTGAACTGAACTGACTGATATTCTATTCAGACTCTCAACAGAGTAGTTGATACCCATCCACATTGGGGAGAACAATCTATTTAATGATTAATTTCTATATTGAATGGAAGCAGCAAGAGTGACACTCTCATTCTTGAATTTTAGTGGAAAGGCTTTCAGCTGCTCATAATTTGGTAACATACTTGGCTGTGGACTTGCTATATATGGATTTTATTATATTGAAATATACTCCCTGTATACTCACTTTGATAAGTGATTTTATAAATGAATTTTGAATTTTGTTCAATGATTTTCTGCTTCTATTGAGATAATTATGTGCTTTTATCCTTCAATATATTAATGTGGTGTATCACACTGATTAATTTGTGAATAATGAACTGTGCTGTTTTGTATTTTCTTTTTTTGGTTGCTAATATTTTGTGAGGGTTTTTACATCTATATTCATCAGAGTTATTGGTTTGTAGTTCTGTTTTTTATAGTGTCTTTGTTTTGATATCAGTACAATGGTGGCCTTGTACAATGTATTTGGGAGTGTTTCCTCCTTTTCAAATTTTTGAAATAGAGGATAGGTATTAGCTTTTCTTTACACGTTTGGTAAAATTTCCCAGTGAAGCCATCTGGTCTGGATTTTTGTTTGCAAGGAGTTTTGTGGGATTTTTTTTTAAATTACTGATACTATTTCACTTCCTGTGTTCAATTTCTGCTTCTTCTTAACTCAGTGTTGACAGACTGAATGTCACTAGAAATTTGTCTTTATTCTAGGTTGTCCACTTTGTGGGCATATTTCTTTTCATATTATTCTTATGACTTTTAAGTATCTCTGTGGTATTGGTTGATATTTCTCCTCTTTTGTTTATTTGGGTCCTGTCTCTTTTGTTCATTGCAAGTTTGACTAAAGGTTTTTGATTTTGTATATACATACACAAAATTTTTATTGATTTTTGTATATATATATATTCTTACATGTATTTTATTTCCTTTGTTATCTTTTTTTTCTTTTTCCTTCTGCTGACTTTGAGTTCTATTTCTTTTTTTTTCTAATTCTTTAGTTTATAAGTTGTTTACTTGAGATTTCTTTTATTTCTTTTTTTTTATTTAACTTTACAATATTGTATTGGTTTTGCCATATATCAAAATAATCCACCACAGGTATATATGTATTCCCAATCCTGAACCCTCCTCGCTCCTCCCTCCCCATACCATCCTTGCTATAAACTGTCCCCTTAAAATTTTTTCACTTCATCCTATAGATTTCTATAACTATGCTTTTCTTTTCATGTGTATTGAGGAATTTCCTGATATCTTTTTTTGTTTCTAACAGTGACCCTGTTTTTGTTTGTTTTGTTTTTTAGTAGTATATTGTTTACTCTGAACCTGTTTTGTTTTTTTTATTTCCTTTTCTCTCTCTGTCTCTTTTTTTTGGGGGGGGGACTTAGTTTCCAGTGTTTTTTGGTTTTGTTTTTTTCTTTTTCTTTCTTTCTTTCTTTTTTTTTTCCTTTTTTTCAGTTTTGGTTGGAAACTATGCTTAAAAAATTTTCTCCTCTTAAATTTGTTGACATTTGTTTTGAGACCTGGTATGTTGTCTAGTCAGAAGCATGTCCGGCACGCTTGAAAAGAATACATATTCTGCATTTTGTGCACGTAGTGTCCTACAGATATTTTGTCAAACTGTTTTTCTGTATCATATAGGACCTTCAGTTCAGTTAAATTTAGTTGTTCAGTCGTGGCCGACAATTTGCAACCCAATGAAGTGCAGCACGCCAGGCCTCCCTGTCCATCACCAATTCCCAGAGTTCACTCAAACTCATGTGCATCGAGTCGGTGATGCCATCCAGCCATCTCATCCTCTGTCATGCCCTTCTCCTCCTGCCCCCAATTCCTTCAAGCATCATGGTCTTTTCCAATGAATCAACTCTTCGCATGAGGTGGCCAAAGTATTGGAGTTTCAGCTTTAGCATCAGTCTTTCCAATGAACACCCAGGGCTGCTCTCCCTTAGAATGGACTGGTTGGATCTCCTTGCAGTCCAAGGGACTCTCAAGAGTCTTCTCCAACACCACAGTTCAAAAGCATCAATTCTTTGGTGCTCAGCTTTCTTTCACATCCATACATGACCACTGGAAAAAACCAGAGCCTTGACTAGACAGACCTTTTTAGGCAAAGTAATGTCTCTGCTTTTGCATATGCTATCTAGGTTGGTCATAACTTTCCTTCCAAGGAGTAAGTGCCTTTTAATTTCATGACTGCAATCACCATCTTCAGTGATTTTGGAGTCCCCCGAAAATAAAATCTGACACTTTTTCCACTGTTTCCCCATCTATTTCCCATGAAGTGATGGGACTGGATGCCATGATCTTCGTTTTCTGAATGTTGAGCTTTAAGCCAACTTTTTCCACTCTCCTCTTTCACTTTCATCAAGAGGCTTTTTAGTTCTTCTTCTCTTTCTGCCATAAGGGTGGTGTCATCTGCATATCTGAGGTTATTTGTATTTCTCCCTGCAATCTTGATGCCAGCTTGTGCTCCTTCCAGTCCAGCGTTTCTCATGATGTATTCTGCATATAAGTTAAATAAGCAGGATGACAATATGCAGCCTTGACATACTCCTTTTCCTATTTGGAACCAGTCTGTTGTTCCATATCCAGTTCTAACTGTTGCTTCCTGACCTGCATACAGGTTTCTCAAGAGGCATGTCAGGTGGTCTGGTATTCCCATCTCTTGAAGAATTTTCCACAGTTTATTGTGATCTACACAAAGGCTCTGGCATAGTCAATAAAGCAGAAATAGATGCTTTTCTGGAAATCTCTTGCTTTTTCGATGATCAAGCAGATGCTGGCAATTTGATCTCTGGTTCCTCTGTCTTTTCTAAAACCAGCTTGAACATCAGGAAGTTCACTGTTCACGTACTGCTGAGGCCTGGCTTAGAGAATTTTGAGCATTACTTTACTAGCGTGTGAGATGAGTGCAATTGTGTGGTAGTTTGAGCATTCTTTGGCATTGCCTTTCTTTGGGATTGGAATGAAAACTGACCTTTTGCTGTCCTGTGGCCACTGCTGAGTTTTCCAGATTTTCTGGCATATTGAGTACAGCACTTTCACAGCATCATCTTTCAGGATTTGAAATAGCTCAACTGAAATTCCATCACCTCCATTAGCTTTGTTCGTAGTGATACTTTCTAAGGCCCACTTGACTTCACATTCCAGGATGTCTGGCTCTAGGTGAGTGATCACACCATCGTGATTATCTTGGTCATGAATATCTTTTTTGTACAGTTCTTCTGTGTATTCTTGCCACCTTTCTTAATATCTTCTGCTTCTGTTAGGTCCGTACCATTTCTATCCTTTATCAAGCCTATCTTTGCATGAAATATTCCCTTGGTATCTCTAATTTTCTTGAAGTGATCTCTAGTTTTTCCCATTCTGTTGTTTTCCTCTATTTCTTTGCATTGATCACTGAGGAAAGATTTCTGATCTCTCCTTGCTATTCTTTGGAAGCCTGCATTCAGATGATTCTAGATTTCCTTTTCTCTTTTGCTTTTCACTTCTCTTCTTTTCACAACTATTTTTAAGGCCTCCCTAGATAGCCATTTTGTTTCTTTGCATTTCTTTTCCATGGGGATGGTCATGATCCCTGTCTCCTGTACAATGTCATGAACCTTCGTCCATAGTTCATCAGGCACTCTAGCTATCAGATCTAGGCCCTTAAATCTATTTCTCATTTCCACTGTATAATCATAAGGAATTTTATTTAGGTCACATCTGAATGGTCTAGTGGTTTTCCCTACTTTCTTCAATTTAAGTCTGAATTTGGCAATAAGGAATTCATGATCTGAGCCAGTCAGCTCCCAATCTTGTTTTTGCTGACTGTATAGATCTTCTCCATCTTTGGTTGCAAAGAAAATAATCAATCTGATTCTGGTTTTGACCATCTGGTAATTTTGTGTGGAGAGTCTTCTCTTGTGCTGTTGGAAGAGGATGTTTGCTATGACCAGTGTATTCTCTATTAGCCTTTGCCCTGCTTCATTCTGTACTCCAAGGCCAAATTTTCCTATTACTCCAGGTATTTCTTGACTTCCTACTTTTGTATTCCAGTCCCCTGTAAAGAAAAGGACATCTTTTTTAGGTGTTCTCGAAGGTCTTGTAGGTCTTCATAGAACCGTTCAACTTCATTTTCTTAAGCATTATTGGTTGGGCATAGACTTGGATTACTGTGATATTGAATGGCTTGCCTTGGAAACAGATCTTTCTATCGTTTTTGAGATTGCATCCAGGTACTGCATTTTGGACTCTTGTTGACTATGATGGCTACTCCATTTCTTCTAAGTGATTCTTTCCCACAGTAGTAAATATAATGGCCAACTGAGTTAAATTCACCCTTTCCAGTTCATTTTTGTTTGCTAATTCCTAAAATGTCTCCTGTTTGATTGCTTCCAATTTGCCTTGATTCATAAAACTAATATTCCATGTTCCTATACAATATTGCTCTTTACAGCATTGGACTTTAATTCCATCACCTTTCACATCACAACTGCTTGTTGACTTTGCTTTGGCTCTGTCTCTTTATTCTTTCTGGGGTTAGTTTTTCACTGATCTCCAGTAGCATATAGTATACCTACCAATCTGGGGAATTCATCTTTCAGTGTCCTATCTTTTTGCCTTTTCATACTGTTCACGGGGTTCTCAAGGCAAGAATACTGAAGTGGTGTGCCATTCCCTTCTCCAGTGGACCACATTCTGTCAGAACTGTCCAGCATGACCCTTCCATCTTGGGTGACCCTGGACAGCACAGCTTATAGTTCCTTTGAATTAGACAAGGCTGTGGTCTTTGATCAGATTGGTTAGTTTTCTGGTATTGTGGTTTTCAGTCTGTCAGCCCCCCTGATGGAGAAGGATAAGAGGCTTATGGTAGCTTCTTGATGGCAGAGCCTGACTAGAGGGAACCTGGGTCTTGCTCTGATAGGTGGGGTCTTGCTTAGTAAATCTTCAATCCAATTTTCTATTGAAGGGCAGGGCTGTGTTCCGGACAGTTATTTGACCTGAGGCTAAACTACAGTAGAGGTAATGTAAGATAATGGTGACCTCCTTCAAAAGATCCTATGCAGGCACTCTTACATTCATTGCTCCCAACTCTGCAACGGGCCACTGCTAACCCACCTCCACCAGGGACTCCTGGCCACTCACAGGCAAGTCTCAGCCAGTCTCTTGTGGCGTCACTTTTCCTTTCTCCTGGGCTCTGGTGCACACAAGGTTCTGTTTGTTCCTTAGCAGAGTATGTTTTCCCAGTCCTGTGTAAGTCCTGGCGGCTCTATGGTGAGTTAATGGCGACCTTCTCTTAGAGGGCTTATGCCATGCCCTAGTGCACCCAGAGCCCCTGCCACCCTAGTAGTCCACTGCTGACCCATACCTCCTCAGGAGATATCCAAACACAGTTGTTTCAGTCTCTGTGGGGTCTCAGTAAGCAAATGTAAACAAAATAAATCGCAAGTTTTAAGAAAAAGAAGAAAACACAAATAATGAAATGTGCCGACAAAGATCTGTATAGTCAAAGCTATGATTCTGTATGAAAGTGAGAGTTGGGCCATAAAGAAAGCTGAACACTGAGGAATTTATGTTTTTGGACTGTAGTGTTGGAGAAAACTGTTGGGAGTCCCTTGGACTGCAAGATCAAACCAGTCAATAGTAAAGGAAATCAGTCCTGAATATTCATTGGAAGGACTGATGCTAAAGTGGAAGCTCCAGTATTTGGGCCAGCTGATGCAAAGAAATGAGTCATTGGATAAGACTCTGATGCTGGGAAAAATTGAAGGCAGGAGGAGAAGGGGATGACAGAGGGTGAGATGGTTGGATGGGATCACCAACTCAATGAACATGAGTTTGAGCGAGCTCCAGGAGTTGGTGATGGACAGGGAAGCCTGGTCTGCTGCAGTCCATGGGTCACAAAAAATCAGATATGACTGAGTGACTGAACTGAAATGAACTGACTGAAACATTTGGTCCCAATTATAGGTATAGTTCTAGAGTCTTGAGAGGACTCTGCTTATACCTGATATCATATCTTGACCTAATTCTAGAGACAGTGATTTTTTAAATTTTATTTATTTATTCATGTATGTACATGTATGTATGTATGCAATTTATTGCTTCTCAAGCAATACATTGCAGTTCTCAAGGTAACCCCAGAGTTAGATCACCACTATTTTGGAAATCTGAATTATCTTTTTAAAAATATACTTCTCAAAATAAATACATGAATACATACCCTTTGTCTTATAAATAATATGTCTAAATAACCGATTTAGTCCTTTCCAACTAAATTCAAAGGGTGATCTTTGTAAATATCTATTCTATTACACACTGTCACTTCAGTTATGAATTGATATACCCAAGAGTACTTCTTAGTTGAAGAAGTGCTTGTAACTTTCATTTGGCCCTCCACATCTGTGGTTCATGCAACAGACAGTGTGATAATGTAGTACATATTTGTTGAAAAGCATCTGTGTATAAGTGGTCTGCACACTTCAAACCTGTGTTGTTTAAGAGTCAACCTTATTTGTAAACTTGGAAAATCTCCTACTTTATGGAGGGAGATATATAACATGAGTACTAATGGTTATATAACATGAGTACTAATGGATAGAGATTGACTTAGCTATCATTATCTAGTTGTTTTGGCAATGTGAAAATTTGTCAGTCTACATAAGAAACATTTGAAACATAAGTATATGTTTATATGGATTTTATAGTGGATTCAGATTGTTGTGTTTACTAAATTCTTTCTGAAATCTTGCACAACTCTTTGTGACCCCATGGATTGAAGCACACCAGGCCTCTCTTCCTCTACTGTCTCCAAGAGCTTGCTCAAATTTGGTGATGCCTATAACCACCTCCGGAGAAGGCAATGGCACCCAATTCCAGTACTCTTGCCTGGAAAATCCCACAGACAGAGGAGCCTGGTAGGCTGCAGTCCATGGGGTCGCTAAGAGTCGGACATGACTGAGCGACTTCACTTTCTCTTTTCACTTTCATGCATTGGAGAAGGAAATGGCAACCCACTCCAGTGTTCTTGCCTGGAGAATCCCAAGGATGAGGAAGCCTGGTGGCTGCCGTCTATTGGGGTCACACAGAGTCGGACACGACTGAAGTGACTTAGCATAGCATAGCATAGCATAACCACCTCATCCTATGCTGCCACCTTCTCCTTTTGCCCTCCACCTTTCCTAGCATCAGAGTCTTTTACAATGGTTCAGCTCTTTACATCAAGTGGTTAAAGTATTGGAGCTTCAGTTTCAGCATCAGTCCTTCCAATGAATATTCAAGGTTGATGGAGGTACTATATAATGAAAGGTAAGATTGACAATCCACTGCTAGGGCTCAAGTAATTTAGCAGTCGCCTTTAATACATGCACATATGGTAAACAGTCCCAGGTATCAGGCTAAGGGAAATGCAACAAAATTATCAGTCATGGGAAATCTGGCAGCCTCTGGAGAAGACTTCTCTCTGCCCTGCCCCCAGATCAATTCAGAGTGTGTGCAGTTTTAGTGAATGGAGTTCCTGCTTCCCATATTTCTCCTCTTAGTCTCAGTGTTCCTCAAACCAGTCAATGAGCCTGGTCTTCCCCATGTTAGGACCCAAGGACAAAGGAACCACATCTGTGGTTCCACTCCTCATTTCTCATGGTGGATGTCCACAATTTTTCTTGCCGTTCCTACTCAGGGGCACAGGTCCTGATCATTTTTCTTCCCTTCACTGGATTATGTATGTATCTTTCTTACTGCCTTAGTTCTACAACAGTCTTTCTGCCAGTATTATATACACAATATTACATAATACAGAAGGTGGTAAGTATATAAACAATTTGAAATCCTCATATTGCTGGGAGAAATCTAAAACAGTACAACAGTTTGCAAAACAGGCTGCTTGTTCATCAAATGGTTAAATAAAGAGTTACCATAAGAGGTAACTACTCTACACCAAGGTACATGCTAGGAGGAAATGAAAACATGTTCATGAAAAAATCTGTACATTAATGTTCACAGTAGCCTTATTCATAATAGTCAAATGTAATAACAACTTAAATTTCCATCAACTGATGAATAAATGAAATGCTACTTTGATATAATAAAGTAATTGACAAGGAAAAGGAATACTACAACATGAATGAATCTTGAGAACATGCTAAGTGAAAGAAGTAATTCCATTAAGTTATTAAATGTTCAGAATAGACAGATCTATAGATACAAAAATTGTAGAGTAAGTGTTATTTTCTTTGTGTAAGGGGTTATTCAAATATTCTATGGATGGAGGTTCATAACATTGTACAGGAGGCAGTGATCAAAGCAATCCTCAAGAAAAAGAAATGCAAAATGGTTGTTTGAGGAGGCCTTACACAAAGCTGAGAAAAGAAGAGAAGTGAAAGGTAAAGAAGAAAAGGAAACATAGATCCATCTGAATGCAGAATTTCAAAGAATAGCAAGGAGAGACAAGAAAGGTTTTTTAAATGAACAATGCAAAGAAATAGAGGAAAATGATAGAATGGGAAAGACTAGAGATCTCTATCCCAGGGATGCAAGGATTCTTCAATATCCACAAATCAATCAATGTAATACACCACATTAACAAATTGAAAAATAAAAACCATATGATTATCTCAATAGATGCAGATAAAGCCTTTGGCAAAATTCAACATCCATTTATGATAAAAACTCTCCAGAAAGCAGGAATAGAAGGAACATACCTCAACATAATAAAAGCTATATATGACAAACCCACAGCAAACATTATCCTCAATGGTGAAAAATTGAAAGCATTTCCTCTAAAGTCAGGAACAAGACAAGGGTGCCCACTTTCACCATTACTATTCAACATAGTTTTGGAAGTTTTGGCCACAGTAATCAGAGCAGAAAAAGAAATAAAAGGGATCCAGATTGGAAAAGAAGAAGTAAAACTCTCACTGTTTGCAGATGACATGATCCTCTCCATAGAAAACCCTAAAGACTCCAGTAGAAAATTACTAGAACTAATCAATGAATATAGTAAAGTTGCAGGATATAAAATCAACAGGCAGAAATCCCTCATAATCTTATACATTAATAATGAGAAAATAGAAAGATAAATTAAGGAAACAATTCCATTCACCATTGCAATGAAAAGAATAAAATACTTAGGAATATATCTACCTAAAGAAACTAAAGACCTATATATAAAAAACTATAAAACACTGGTGAAAGAAATCAAAGAGGACACTTAATAGATGGAAAAATATACTATGTTAATGGATTGAAAGAATCAATATAGTGAAAATGAGTATACTACCCAAAGCAATTTATAGATTCAGTGCAATCCCCATCAAGCTACCAACGGTGTTCTTCACAGAGCTAGAACAAATAACTTCACAATTTGTATGGAAATACAAAAAACCTCGAATAGCCAAAGCTATCTTGAGAAAGAAGAATGGAACTGGAGGAATCAACCTGCCTGACTTCAGGCTCTACTACAAAGCCACAGTCATCAAGACAGTATGGTACTGGCACAAAGACAGAAATATAGATCAATAGAACAAAATAGAAAGCCCAGAGATAAATCCATGCACATATGGACACCTTATCTTTGACAAAGGAGGCAAGAATATACAATGGATTAAAGACAATCTCTTTAAAAAGTGGTGCTGGGAAAACTGGTCAACCACTTGTAAAAGAATGAAACTAGAGCACTTTCTAACACCATACACAAAAATAAACTCAAAATGGATTAAAGATCTAAATTTAAGACCAGAAACTATAAAACTCCTAGAGGAGAACATAGGCAAAACACTCTCCAACATACATCACAGCAGGATCCTCTATGACCCACCTCCCAGAATATTGGAAATAAAAGCAAAAATAAACAAATGGGACCTAATTAAATTTAAAAGCTTCTTCACAACAAAAGAAACTATAAGCAAGGCGAAAAGACAGCCTTCAGAATGGGAGATCAGATCAGATCAGTCGCTCAGTCGTGTCCGACTCTGTGCGACCCCATGAACTGCAGCACACCAGGCCTCCCTATCCATCACCAGCTCCCAGAGGTCACCCAGACTCACATCCATCAAGTCAGTGATGCCATCCAGCCATCTCATCTTCTGTCGTCCCCTTCTCCTCCTGCCCCCAATCCCTCCCAGCATCAGAGTCTTCTCCAGTGAGTCAACTCTGTGCATGAGGTGGCCAAAATACTGGAGTTTCAGCTTTAGCATAATTCCTTCCAAAGAAATCCCAGGGCTGATCTCCTTCAGAATGGACTGGTTGGATCTCCTTGCAGTCCAAGGGACTCTCAAGAATCTTCTCCAACACCACAGTTCAAAAGCATCAATTCTTCGGTGCTCAGCCTTCTTCACAGTCCAGCTCTCACACCCATACATGACCACAGGAAAGACCATAGCAAATGAAACAACAGACAAACAACTAATCTCAAAAATATACAAGCAACTCCTACAGCTCAATTCCAGAAAAATAAATGATCCAATCAAAAAATGGGCCAGAGAACTAAATAGAAATTTCTCCAAAGAAGACATACAGATGGCTAACAAACACATGAAAAGATGCTCAACATCACTCATTATCAGAGAAATGCAAATCAAAACCACTAGGATGTACCATTTCACACCAGTCAGAATGGCTGCTATCCAAAAGTCTACAAGCAATAAATGCTGTAGAGGGTGTGGAGAAAAGGGAACCCTCTTACACTGTTGGTCAGAATGCGAACTAGTTAGCCACTATGGACAACAGTGTGGAGATTCCTTAAAAAACTGGAAATAGAACTGCCTTATGACCCAGCAATCCCACTGCTGGGCATACACACTGAGGAAACCATAATTGAAAGAGACACGTGTACCCCAATGTTCATCGCAGCACTGTTTATAATAGCCAGGACATGGAAGCAACCTAGATGTCCATTAGCAGATGAATGGATACGAAAGCTGTGATACATATCCACAATGGAGTATTACTCAGCTATTAAAAAAGAATATATTTGAATCAGTTCTAATGAGGTGGATGAAACTGGAGCCTATTATACAGAGTGAAGAAAGCCAGAAAGAAAAACACCAATACAGTATACTAACACATATATATGGAATTTAAAAAGATGGTAACAATAACCCTGTATATGAGACAGCAAAAGAGATACTGATGTATAGAACAGTCTTTTGGACTCTGAGAGAGGGAGAGGGTGGGATGATTTGGGAGAATGGCATTGAAATATGTATAATATCATATATGAAATGAGTCGCCAGTCCAGGTTCGATGCATGATACTGGATGCTTGGGGCTGGTGCACTGGGATGACCCAGAGGGATGGTATGGGGAGGGAGGAGGGAGGAGGGTTCAGGATGGGGAACACATGTATACCTGTGACAGATTCATTTTGATACATGGCAAAACCAATACAATATTGTAAAGTTAAATAAAATTTAAAAAAATTTTTAAATAAAAAAATAAAAAAAGAATAAAATTAGAAATGCTAAAAAAATTCATGAAAATGTGGGCACAATAAAGGACAAAAATGGTATAGATCTAACAGAAGCACACAATATTAAGAAGAGGTAACAAGGATACACAGAAGAACTATACAAAAGAGATCTTAAAGACCCAGATAATCACGATATTGTAATCACTAACCTAGAGCAAGACATCTTGGAGTGTCAAGTCAAATGGGCCTCAGGAAGCATCACTACCAACAAAGCTAGTGGATGTGATAGAATTCCAGCTTAGCTATTTCAAATCCCAAAAGATGATGCTGTTAAGCTGCTGCACTCAACATGCCAGCAAAGTTGGAAAAAGCACAGGCCACAGGACTGGAAATGGTCAGTTTTCATTCAGTCCCAAAATTTCCCAGTTTTCATTCATCCAATCCCAAAGGGCAATGCCAAAGAATGTACAACCTACCACACAATGGCACTCATTTCATATGCTAGCAAAGGAATGTTCAAAATTCTCCAACACAGGTTTCTTCAATACATGACCCAAGAACTTCCAGATGTTCAACTTGAATTTAGAAAAGACAGAGAAGATCAGATCAGATCGGATCAGTCGCTCAGTCGTGTCCGACTCTTCGCGACCCCATGATCCGCAGCACGCCAGGCCTCCCTGTCCATCACCAGCTCCCGGAGGTCACCCAGACTCACACCCATCAAGTCAGTGATGCCATCCAGCCATCTCATCCTCTGTCGTCCCCTTCTCCTCCTGCCCTCAATCCCTCCCAGCATCAGAGTCTTCTCCAATGAGTCAACTCTTCGCATGAGGTGGCCAAAATACTGGAGTTTCAGCTTTAGCATCATTCCTTCCAAAGAAATTCCAGGGCTGATCTCCTTCAGAATGGACTGGTTGGATCTTCTTGCAGTCCAAGGGACTCTCAAGAGTCTTCTCCAACACCACAGTTCAAAAGCATCAATTCTTCGGCGCTCAGCCTTCTTCACAGTCCAGCTCTCACATCCATATATGACCACAGGAAAGACCATAGCCTTGACTAGGTGAAGCAGAGATCAAATTGCCAACATCCTTTGGATCATATAAAAAGCAAGGGAATCTGAGAAGAATATCTACTTCTGCTTCACTGAATACATAAAAAGCCTTTGACTGTGTGGATCACAACAAACTGTGGGAAATTCTTCAAGAGATGGGAATACCAGACCACCTTACCTGTCCCCTGTGAAACCTGTGTGCAGGTCAAGAAGCAACAGTTAGAACTGGACATAGAACAATGGACTGTTTCAAAGTTGGGAAAAGAGTGTGTCAAGGGTATATATTGTCACCCTGCTTATTTAACTTATATGAAGTGTACATAATGCCAGCCTGGATAGAGCACAAGCTGGAATCAAGATTGCTGGAAGAAATATCAATACCTCAGATACACAGATGACACAACCCTTATGGCAGAAAGTGAAGAGGAATTGAAGAGCCCCTTGATGAAGGTGAAAGAGAAGAGTGAAAAGGCCGGCTTAAAACTCAACATTCAAAAAACTAAGATCATGGCATCTGGTCCCATCACTTCATGGCAAACAGATGGGGAAACAGTGACAGACTATTTTCTCGGGCTCCAGAATCACTGCACATGGTGACTACAGCCATGAAATTTAAAAAAAAAAAAAAAAAAAAAGAACACTTGCACCTTGGAATAAAAGCTATGACCAACCTAGACAGCATATTAAAAGCAGAGACATTACTTTGCTGACAAAGATCCGTATAGTCAAACTATGGCTTTTCCAGTAGTCACGTATGGATGCGAGATTTGGACCATAAAGAAGGCTGAGCACTGAAGAGTTGATGCTTTTGACTGTGGTGTTGGAGAAGCCTCTTGAGAGTCCCTTGGACTGCAAGATCAAGCCAGTCATTTCTAAAAGAAATCAGTCCTGAATATACATTGGAAAGACTGATGCTGAAACTGAAGCTCCAATACTTTGGCCAACTGATGTGAAGAGCCAGCTCATCAGAAAAGACTCTGATGTTGGGAAAGATTGAAGGCAGGAGAAGAAGGGTACAACAGAGGTTGAAATGGTTGAATGGTATCACCAACTCAAAGGATATGAGTTTAAACAAGCTCCAGGAGATGGTGAAGAACAGGGAAGACTGGTTTCCTGTAGTCCATTGGTTTGCATAGAGTTGGACACGACTGAGTGACTGAACAATAACAATAACAACCTAACAGAAGGGAAAGGTAAGGCAAGGTTTACATAAGAAAACAAAAGTATAGACTGTGGGCCAGAGAATTTCTGTTTAATGAGCATTACATGTAGTTTTGGTTTTGTAGGAAACCTTGTCATGTGAGCTATGAAATTATTCTGTTAGTGGACTCTCTAAATATGGCTGCTAATGCCCTTCTATTGGTATCTTCATATTAGATAAATCAAGACATTGCTCTGGTTGTCATTACTTGTTTTAATTCTAGTTATAATACTCAGCAGCTATAAATATAAATTTCTTTATTCTCATCCCAAAAATCATTAACATAAATATAATTCAAATTTCATTATTTTCACTAAATATTGAAAGAAACAGCTAAAATTCACATTGATGGCATTTTTTGGAATAAGGATTAAGCATCATATATTTTAGTTTTTAAGATATTATTTCTACTAACCAAATGTTTGTTCTGATCTTTTATTCTATCCTCAACTGTCTCCTCTTCACTGACCATCATCTGCTTTATTTATTTAGATTAAGTTATATAAATAATGGTCAAAATATACTAACAAATTGAATATCTAATATATCTTTCAACCATACATGATACATTTCATAAATCTTTCTTAGACAAAGGTAGCATATCTAGGATTGTATTTTTGCTTACACAATTAACCCTGAAATACAAGGTTGATTTCACATAACATTTCTGGAAATAATTGTATTGTTCTCCATCTGTACAGAAATATGAAAGACAATATGTATCTTTTCTTAAAGTTGGAGTCTCTATTGCAGAGCAACACTTTTGAAGGCATAAGCAACACTATATTCATAAAACCAGCATTGCTATTGTTGTTCAGTCACTAACTTGTGTCTGACTCTTATTCACCATTAATTCTTCTTGAGATTTTTTTAATTGGCCACTGAGGCTTCACACTTTTGCATACTTGAAGCTATTTCTAGTGAGTTTTTCTTTAAAATTCAAAAAAAAAAAAAAAATGCTTGTGCATCAAACATTTTAATCATTTCAAACACTGAGATTAGCATTTTGATATGCAATATTGAATAAGACTCACTTGACTGCTCATAATAGTCTCATTGCCAATGCACACTGAGTATGTGAGATGGGGGATGATGTAGATGATAATGAAACAAATAATTTCAACAAATAAAATGTCACTACTGGCATTATAAGTAGGCAGGTGCACATACACACAGAGACATACTTATGTAACTGAAAATAGCCACAGAAGTCTTTCTGACTTAGTATCACAGATAGAATATTTTCATGACTTATAAAAAAATAAATATTTTCTGATTTATAGAATTGTTTTCATTGATAGTACCTTAGCTTTGGACCTAATTATAATGCCATTCAACATAATTTGAACACATTTAGTTTAATAGTGTTACCTGAGTGAAATTTTCCTTTTAGTTTTAACATTTAAAAATTCTGGAAAAAATACTGTAAATTTCTTAATTAATAATAGTAATTGAAACATCATTTACTCTATAGTGCATAAGAATTTTAGGAAGCAAAGAAACCATGTCTTTATATTTGTATCCTGAATTTGTCAAAAATAGCCATTTATGTGACTGTTTCTCATTTTCAAATAAAATCAATAATTAGAAAATGCAATTTATTAAAATACAAAACTTTATTAATAAATCTAAGTCTTGTATCTGTTAAAAGGACTTAAAATGAATGAAGCCAGAGGGCGTGTTTGCATGAAGGTGTCTATTCCACCAATTATCAAGTGTCAAAGTTAATTTCTTTTATATTCTCTGAGGCACATATTTTAAAAGCATTAGCATATATTTAAATCTGCACACCCTGGAAATAACAGAATTACAAAGAGCTAACATCTTTACTACAGATAGACTTGAAGAATTACTTTTTTTTAAATGTCTCATGGAGACTAGAAAATTATCAAGCTAATGATGTCAAATACATTTTAAAAGTATTATCTTTTGATGTGTTCAAAGAGCACATTTGCATATTATAATCAATCCAAACCTTATTTATAAGTAAGCTATTGCATGTATCAGTAAAAAATTTGTTAGTCTTCTTTTTTGCTATCAAATATAATACTAACATCAACAACAATAGAAAATTTTATGAAAGTTAATATTCCCTTTTTAGGCTTCTTAAGATAAAACAGAAGGTAAGATTACTTGATATTTACATATATTTAATTGTAGTTTAAATTCCCCATTACGATTTTTAAATTTTGGAAAGGTTAGTGCTAAAAGATTAGTGTTTATTTTTTAAAAATAGGAAAATATAAATATAATTTGCTTAAGAAAAAGTGGTTTGTGAAATACTCTATGTAGAAATAGTGTTCTAAAGACAAACTGCAAATTAAAGAAAAAATATTTACTTTGGATTGGAAGATAATTGTTTTATAATGTTGTGTTGTTTTCTGCCATACATGAATATCAATCAGCCATAAGTATACATATGTTCCTTTCCCCTTGAACTTCCCTCTCACCTCACATGCTATCCCCTTAATCTAGGTGGTCATGGAGCACCAGGTTGAGCTCCCTGTGTGATATAGCAATTTCCCATCAGCTATCTGTTTTAAATACAATAATGATATCTATTCAAGAAAATTGGAGATATGAAAAGAATATTTTATGCAAAGATGGGCACAATAAAGAATAGATACAGCAAGGACATAA
This sequence comes from Tragelaphus eurycerus, assembly GCA_935064755.1. Taxonomy (NCBI): domain Eukaryota; kingdom Metazoa; phylum Chordata; class Mammalia; order Artiodactyla; family Bovidae; genus Tragelaphus; species Tragelaphus eurycerus. Next base: position 40,482,902 of record CAKXYN010000007.1, on the reverse strand, counting down.
CAGAAGCAGAAAAGATTAAGAAGTGGCAAGAATATACAGAAAAACTGTACAGAAAGTTCTTAATGAGTTGGATAACCAGGAGGGTGGGGTCACTCACCTACAGACAAGCATTCTGGAGTGTGAAGCTAAGTGAGACTTAGCAAGCATTACTGTGAACAAAGCTAGTGGAGGTAATGGGATTTCAGCTGAGCTATTTCATCTCCTAAAAAGTGATCCTCTTTAAGTGCTATACTTGATATGCCAGCAAATTTGGCCACAGGGCTGGAGAAGGTCAGTTTTCATTCCAGTCTCAAAGAAAGGCAATGCCAAAGAATGCTAAAATTACCATCAGTTCAGTTCAGTTCAGTTCAGTTGCTCAGTACCATACAATTTCACTAATTTCACATGCTAGCAAGATAATGCTCAATATTCCTCAAGATAGGCTTCAACAGATCTTGAAATAAGAACTTCCAGATGTACAAGCTGGAAAGGCAGAGGAACCAGATATCAAATTGCCAACATAAACAGGATAATAGAAAAACCAAAGGGATTTTTTAAAAAAATCTACTTCTACTTCAGTGAGTCTGCAAATGCCTTTGACAGTGTGGATCAAAAGAAAGTGGAAAATTCTTAAAGAGATGGGAATATCAGATCACCTTACCATCTTCTGAGAAACCTATGTGCAGAACCAGATGGAACAGAGAGAACCAGACATAGAACAATGGACTAGTTAAAAATTGAGAAAGGAGTACTTCAGAACTGTATATTGTCACCCTGCTTATTTAATTTATATGCAGAGTGTATCATGCAAAATGCAGGATAACTCACAGGCTGGAATCAAGATTGTCAGGAGAAATATCAACTTCAGATATGCAGATGATATCACTGTGGGGAGAGAGCAAATTAGCCAAGAAGGCATGTTCAGGCTATCTTGCCCCATGTTTTGTAAATAATGACTGCAATAGCTGAGATCATTTATAGCAGTACACATGTGCATCATGAGGCATTTACTTTGTTATGGGTTTTGTGTGCGATACACCTATATGAGCTCCACCTAAAAAGCAGTGGCATTTTACTACTGCATCAAGGGTGTGTCTGTTGGGTCAGCCACCAGAGTAGGGATTATAGTCTGTCTGTTGTTATGACTGCTGCATCAACCAGGAAAGAATAAAAGAGTCTGTGGTTTCTATGACTGTTCGAGTCTTGTTGAAATCTCTTAGCTCACACCTTGCTTATCCTGGGCTCAGCAAACAGTGCAAACAGTGATAAGTGATAAAGTCCCTCAGTCAGGTCCTACTCTGCAATCCCATGGACTATAGCCTACCAGGCTCCTCCGTCCATGGAATTTTCCAGGCAAGAGTACTAGAGTGGGTTGCCATTTCCTTCTCCAGGGGATCTTCCCAACCCAGGGATTGAACCCAGGTCTTCCTTATTGCAGGCAGGAGGCACTTTACCATCTGAGCCACCAGGGAAGCAGATACAGTGAGACTACTGCTGTCATGAGCAAGATGAACAGCAATACAAACACTTTAATAACAGAAATCAAAGAGGAACTAAAGAACCTCTTGATGAAGGTGAAATAGGCGGTGAAAAAGCTGGCTTAAAACTCAATATTCGAAAAACTAATATCACAGAATCCAGTCCCATCACTTTATGACAAATAGATAGTTTTTCCTATCACTGGAAGCAGTGATAGATTTTATTTTCTTGGCCTCCAAAATCACTGTGGACAGTGACTGAAGCCAGGGGGAAAAAGCTATGACAAACCTGCTGCTGCTGCTAAGTCGCTTCAGTCGTGTCTGACTCTGTACGATCCCACAGATGGCAGTCCACTCTGTTCCTCTGTTCCTGGGATTTTCCAGGCAAGAGTACTGGAGTGGGTTGCTATTGCCTTCTCCAATGCATGAAAGTGAAAAGTGAAAGTGAAGTCGCTCAGTCCTGCCTGACTCTTAGCGATTCCATGGACTGCAGCATACCAGGCTCCTCCGTCCATGGGATTTTCCAGGCAAGAGTACTGGAGTGGGTTGCCATTACCTTCTCCGTGACAAACCTAGACAATGCATTTAAAAAGCAAAGACATTACTTTGCTGACAAAGGTCCACATAGTCAAAGCAATGTTTTTTTCCAGTAGTCCTGTATGAATGTGAGAGTTTGACCATAAAGAAAGCTGAGCACTGAATTGATGCTTTCATACAGTGGTGCTGGAGAAGACTCTTGAGTCATTTGGACACAAAGAGTTGAAACCAGACAATCCTAAAGAAATAATCCCCAAATACTCATCGGAAGGACTGATGCTGAAGCTGAAGCTCAAATATTCTGGCTCCCTTATGCAAAGACCCAACTCACTGGAAATGTCACTGTTGCTGGGAAAGATTGAGGCAAGAGGAGAAGGGGGTGACTGAGGATAGATGATTGGATGATATCACTGACTCAATCAACATGGATTTGAGCAAACTCTGGGAGATTGTGAAAGACAGGGAAACCAGCTGTGTTGCAGTTCATAGGGTCTGAAAGTGTCAGGCAGGACTTAGTGACTAAACAACAATATATATATTTCAAATGTTACTCTCTCAATTCATCTCACCCTCACCTGACCCCATTGTGTCCATAAGTCTGTTCTCTATGTCTGAGTCTTAATTTCTGTCCTTCAAATAGGTTCATCAGTACCATTTTTCTAGATTCCATATATGTGTGTGTGTGTGTATAAAAAGCCTCTTGATGAAAGTGAAAGTGGAGAGTGAAAAGTTGGCTTAAAGCTCAACATTCAGAAAACTAAGATCATGGCATCCAGTCCCATCACTTCATGGGAAATAGATGGAGAAACAGTGGAAACAGTGTCAGACTTTATTTTTTTGTGGGCTCCAAAATCACTGCAGATAGTGACTGCAGCCATGAAATTAAAAGATGCTTACTCCTTGGAAGGAAAGTTATGACCAACCTAGATCACATATTCAAAAGCAGAGACATTACCTTGCCAACCAAGTTCGTCTAGTCAAGGCTATGGTTTTTCCTGTGGTCATGTATGGATGTGAGAGCTGGACTGTGAAGAAGGCTGAGCACCGAAGAATTGATGCTTTAAACTGTAGTGTTGGAGAAGACTCTTGAGAGTCCCTTGGACTGCAAGGAGATCCAACCAGTCCACTCTAAAGAAGATCAGCCCTGGGATTTCTTTGGAAGGAATGATGCTAAAGTTGAAACTCCAGTACTTTGGCCACTTCATGCGAAGAGTTGACTCATTGGAAAAGACTCTGATGCTGGGAGGGACTGGGGGAAAGAGGAGAAGGGGACGACAGAGGATGAGATGGCTGGATGGCATCACTGACTTGATGGACATGAGTCTGAGTGAACTCCGGGAGTTGGTGATGGACAGGGAGGCCTGGCGTGCTGTGATTCATGGGGTGGCAAAGAGTTGGACACGACTGAACAACTGATCTGAGATAGATAGATATATATATATATATATATATAATAGATAGATATATATAGATATAGATATAGATATAGATATAGATATAGATATAGATATATACACACACACACACACACAATATAGTTGTTGTTTAACTGCTAAATTGTGTCCAACTCTGCAACCCATGGACTGTAGCCCACCAGGCTCCTTGCTCCATGCGATTTTACAGGCAAGAATAGTGGCGTGGGTTGTCATTTCCTTCTCCATATACATGTGTTAATATACAATTATTTGTTTTTCTCTTACTTGCTTCATTCTGTAGAACAGGCTCTAGGTTCATCCACCTCTCTAGATCTGACTCAGATTCACTCCTATTTATGGCTAGTAACATTCAGTTGTATATATATATACCACTACTTTTTTATCCATTCATCTATTGAAGGACATCTATGTTGCTTGCATGTTCTGGCTATTGTAAATAGTGCTGCAATGAACACTGGGGTGCATATGTACTTTGCAATTATGATTTTGTCAGGGTATGTGCCCAGTAGTGGGATTGTTGTTTTATTTCTAGTTTTTATTGTAGTTTTATTTCTAGTTTTTAAAGAAATTTCCATACTACTCTCCATAGTGGTTTTATCAGTTTGCATTCCCATCCATGATGCAAGGGGGTTCCTTTTTCTCCACATCCTCTCCAGCTTTTATTGTTTGTAAATTTTTTGATAATATCTATTCTGACCAGTGTGAGGTGGTACCTCATTGAGGCTTTGATTTGCATTTCTCTAATATTAAGTAATATTGAGCATTTTTTCTTGGGTTAATTTATCATCTGTGTGTCTTCTTTGAAGAAATGTCTATTTAGGTCTTCTGTCCACTTTGTGATTTGGTTGTTTGTTTTTCTGGTGTTGAGTTGCATAAACTGCTTATATATTTAAGAGATTAATCCTTTGTCAGTTGCTTCATTTGAAATTCTTTTTCCCCATTCTGAAGGCTGTCTTTTCATTGTATTTATGGTTTCCTTCACTGTGCAAAAGTTTAATTAGGTCCCATTTGTTTATTTTTGTTTTTATTTCCATTATTCAAGCAGAAGAGCCATAGTGGATCTTGCTGTGATTTATGTCAAAGAGTATTCTGCTTATATTTTGCTCTAAGCATTTTATAGTTTCTGATCTTATGTTTAGGTCCTTAATCCATTTTGAGTTTATCTTTCTATATGGTCTTAGGAACTGTTCTAATTTCATTTTTTACATGTAACAGTCCAGTTTCCCCAGTACCTCTCATTGAAGCGAATTTTCTTCATTGTATATTCTTGTCTCCTTGGTCAAAGATAAGGTTCCCATAGGTGTGTGGGTTTACCTCTGGGCTTTCTATCTTGTTCCATTGGGCTATATTTCTGTTTTTGCGCCAGTACCATACAGTCTTGATAACTATAACCTGTAGTATAGTTTGAAATCAGAAATGTTGATTCTTCCAGTTCCATTCTTCTCTCTCAAAATTGCTTTGGCTATTTGCTTTGGGGTCTTTTATGTTTTTATACAAATTGCTAAATTTTTGTTCTAATTCTGTAAAAAAAAAAAAAGTGTCATTGGTAATTTGATAGTGATGACACTGAATCTGTAGATTGCTTTGGGTAGTATAATAATCATTTTGTAATATTAATTCTTATGATTCAATAACATGGTATATCTCTCCATCTGTTTGTGTTGTCTTTGATTTCTTTCATCAGTGTCTTAAACAGTTTTCTATATATAGCTCTTCTGTCTCCTTAGGTAGGTTTGCTGCTGCTGCTAAGTTGCTTCAGTCTTATCCGACTCTGTGCAACCCCATAGACAGCAGTCCACCAGGCTCCTCATTCCTGGGATTCTTCAGGCAAGAACACTGGAGTCAGTTGCCATTTCCTTCTCCAATGCATGAAAGTGAAAAGTGAAAGTGAAGTCGCTCAGTCGTGTCCGACTCCTAGAGACCCCATGGACGTCAGCCTACCAGGCCCCTTCCGGATTTCCCAGACAAGAGTACTGGAGTGGGTTGCCATTGCCTTCTCCATAGGTAGGTTTATTCCTAGGTAATTTATTCTTTTTGTTGCAATGGATGGATTCCTTCATTTCTTTCTGATTTTTCATTGTTAGTGTATAGGGATATAAGGGACAGCTGTGTATTGATTTTATATCCTGGAACTTTACTAAACTCACTGTTTAGTGCTAGTAATTTTCTGATAGTATCTTTAGATTTTCTATGTATATTTTCATGTCATCTGCAAATAGTGAGAGGAAAATATGTACACTTTAATGAGACTGTATAACACTTTTCCCTTGGTTAATATTTAACATTCCACAAACCTGTAACATGTATTGTGAGGGTTGTTTTAAAATAAAGAGCTACTTTACTATCACCTTTTCACTCTAAGTGTGTAACTATCTAAGGATAAACAAGAAGAAAATCATTAAGAAATGCAATAAAACAAAAACTAATTGACCTTTAAAATAATTTTCCAAGCCACTCAGTTTATATTTTACAGATGAGTGAATGAACAAAAATTAACAATCATTAGTCTTTCATGAAAAATTGGGTAACAGGTCCGGAAACCAATCCTCTGCAGTGATGACTGTATTTGTAATCTAGTAATAGGAATTTCAGTGTGAGTGTCAAGAATATGGACTTTGGATTTAGTCTAATGGAATTTTACCTTTACTCTAACATGTTTTAGCATTTTAAGATTTCTGTGTGTCATTTTTATCTTCTGCAAAATCAGGAATAAAGAATCAGATCAGATCAGATCAGTTGCTCAGTCATGTCCGACTCTTTGCGACCCCATGAATTGCTGCACACCAGGCCTCCCTCTCCATCACCAACTCCCAGAGGTCACTCAGACTCACCTCCATCGAGTCAGTGATGCCATCCAGCCATCTCATCCTCTGTCGTCCCTTTCTCCTCCTGCCCTCAATCCCTGCCAGCATCAGAGTCTTCTCCAATGAGTCAACTCTTCACATGAGGTGGCCAAAGTACTGGAGTTTCAGCTTGAGCATCATTCCTTCCAAAGAAATCCTAGAGCTGATCTCCTTCAGAATGCACTGGTTGGATCTCCTTGCAGTCCAAGGCACTCTCAAGAGTCTTCTCCAATACCACAGTTCAAAAGCATCAATTCTTCAGTGCTCAGCCTTCTTCACAGTCCAGCTCTCACATCCATACATGACCACAGGAAAGACCATAGCCTTGACTAGACGAACCTTTGTTGGCAAAGTAATGTCTCTGCTTTTGAATATGCTATCTAGGTTGGTCATAACTTTCCTTCCAAGGAGTAAGCGTCTTTTAATTTCATGGCTGCAGTCACCATCTGCAGTGATTTTGGAGCCCAGAAAAATTAAGTCTGACACTGTTTCCACTGTTTCCCCATCTATTTCCCATGAAGTGATGGGACCGGATGCCATGATCTTCCTTTTCTGAATGTTGAGCTTTAAGCCAACTTTTTCACTCTCCACTTTCACTTTCATTAAGAGGCTTTTTAGTTCGTCTTCACTTTCTGCCATAAGGGTGGTGTCATCTCCATATCTGAGGTTATTGATATTTCTCCCAGCAATCTTTACATGGAGTATGCTTACTAATACAAGATTTTCAGCTGCTACTAGGAGAAACTGCAAAACTATAATCACCTTGAATTTGATATCTCAAATATTCACATGTTCAAGTTTTAATAATTCTCAAGAGAAAATAAGTTTATTAAAGAACATTTTATGAAATGGTTTGGAAAGTAAATTAATGAACATACTTTGTGAAGCAAAATTCAACTGTGGTTTTTATTTTTTGCTCTTTTTCTAGTTTAATGCATCTTTTTTCATACAATATTTAAACATTATTATATCCCCTAAGCAAATGCTAATACTGTAGTGAGCTCTAGTAGAATGTCTATGTTCTTTAACTAAATGATCTTTCCAGATAAGATTTGATAATCAAAATAAATTGATTGTTATAATTATTTTTATAAGTCTTTATACATTGATCTCACAATCAAGACAGACATAGTATTTCAAATCATGTAGAAAGTGGTTAATAGCCTAGGGCTAGTCTACTTGAATTTTCTTTACCTCATCCATAATTATCCATCTTCTGAATTTTGATGCCTTTCTGACTACAGAAAAAACTCTAATCACAAAATTAGTTACTGCTGGGACAATAAGGATTTGACTACACACTTTGGTGTTCAAATTAAAGATCAAATTATGGATTCTTGTTATTTGAAGTGGAAACTATTCACAAATATCAGTCATAAATGGAAGATCAAGTTATTTATTTGTATAAGGACTATATATCTTAATCTCTCCCTATGCTGCTGCTGCTGCTGCTAAGTCGCTTCAGTCGTGTCCGACTCTGTGCGACCCCATAGACGGCAGCCCACCAGGCTCCCCTGTCCCTGGGATTCTCCAGGCAAGAACACTGGAGTGGGTTGCCATTTCCTTCTCTAGTGCATGGAAGTGAAAAGTGAAAGTGAAGTTGATCAGTCGTGTCCGACTCTCAGCGACCCCATGGACTGCAGCCTACCAGACTCCTCCATCCATGGGATTTTCCAGGCAAGAGTACTAGAGTAGGGTGCCATTGCCTTCTCCGAATCTCTCCCTATAGGGAACTATATTTATATATCTACCTATGGTTCATATTTCTTTTTCAATCTATACAACTATTCTCACATCAATAGAAATATTAATACATGCCAAAACATTTATACAATTCTAAATTAATTCTTGAAGCATCCTAAATAATAGATATTATTATGCCCATTTCATCCATAAAGAAAAAATTTTGAATATTCAATATGCCCAGACTTCATCAAGTCTCTATAGCAGATCTGCAATTCAAACTCAGTTATTTAAACTTCAGAGTCCTAACTCCTTCAACTCAGTCTACAGATACCACTGAATTAGGCAGTATATTGATAGTTTAAAATAAAGTGCATCCTTTTTGGTAAACAGTAATGCATCAGTATAAGCACTTGTTTTTGGCAAACAACAATACATCAATATAAACACTTATTCAGCTTACAGGTAGGCTGGTCAGCAATTTTGGCATACTCCATTTGTTAGATTTTTATCAAGTCACATGGGCTGATTCATATGGTTAGTGAGGTTGACTATTGATTTATTTAGTTTGGCATCAATTAGAGGAACTTTGGCTACACAATTTGTCTATACGTATCCCTCATATTTCAGTAGCTTAGCCTAGACAGAGGACAAGATGATTAGATGGCATCACCTACATAATGGACATAAGTTTGAAAAAACTCCAAGATATAAGGAGGAACAAGGAAGCCTGGCATGCCGAAGCCCAAGGGTTGCAGAGTTGTACATGACTTAGTGACTGAACAGCAACAAGCCCAGACAGTCTCTTGGTTCTTCCCTGGTGGCTCGGATGGTAAAGAATCTGACTGCAATGCAGGAAACCCAGGTTTGATCCCTGGAATGGAAAGGTCCCATGGAGAAGAAAATGGCAACCCATTCTAGTATTCTTGCCTGGAAAATCCCATGGACAGAGTAGGCTGACTGGCTACACTTCATGGGATTGCAAACAGTCGGACACACAAAACATTCAAATAGAGAGATGAAAAAGCTTTCCAACTTTACTATATTTTTTAAAGAACAGATTAGCCAAAATAATGGCTGGTCCCAGGATCAGAGTGGCAGTCCCTAGAAAGTTGCATAATACAGGGAGGAGTAAAGAACAGGAGACAATAAAGCAACAATTGTACCAAATTCAAATGTGAACATTTAAAAACTTATTACATTATGAGATCTCTCATTTTTTGAAAGCTTCTTGTAAATGTTTCCAGATGAACTACAAAATTATTTTGGCAAGTTATACACTCACAAAAACTTATTTCATATAATTGAAGTTCATATTCTTTTTATGTACAAATTCATATCCTTTTATATTGATTTTTATTTTCCATTAAATACTATAAATGAAATGCCTATTTAAGACATCCTTATTTTTTCTCTGTGTAATCCTGTAATATTTTTCACAGAGATACAACACATTTTAAGTTCCTTTTTTTCTTATTGTTACTAACAAAACTGTATCTCCTCTTATGATATGTTAATAGAATTCTTTTGTTTTAAAAAGCTTTGTTTACTATTATAAATGACTGTTATGTTTTAGAAGTATCATTTCTTAATATTGAACAATCAAATCATTGGGATGGCCAATGTGGGAACTTCAATTAGGTTAAAAGACGCCTGGGTGATAGATTAGAAGGGTAAGGACTACTAGCCTCTGTACAAAATTACTTTGTTTTGATTCAGGACAAAATCCATGTTGAGAAATTCCAGGATGGCAAACTGAATCATCACAGTACATCACACATGGAAATAGAAGAAACATAATCCAATATCTGGCATTTGATATGATTAGAAACTCTGACATAGATATTAGATAATAGTAAAAATTATATACAATGTTATTAGACACACATGCAAGTGTGCTAAGTCAATTCAGTCCTGTCTGACTCCTAGAGGCCCTATGGACTGTAACTCCCCAGGTTCCTCTCTCCATGGGATTCTCTAGGCAAGAATGCTAGAGTAGGTTGATATGTCCACTTCCAGAGTATCTTCCTGACCAAGGAATCAAACCCACATCTCTTATGTTTCCTGCATTTGCAGGCAGGTTCTTTACCACTAGTGTCACCTAGGAAGCCCAATATTAGACATGTACTATGTAAAAAGTCTTCTAACACATACCTACTGACTTAACTCTCATAATATCCCCCTTGAATTTACTGACCTTCAAAGTGATAAAACTATACCCCAGAAAGGGCTATAGCCAAGATCACATTGTTACTAACAATTTGCCTTTGACTTTAGAATATGTGCCTTTTAGTTCCTTAAGAGAACTGACCCATTTCCAAGGAAAATGTATGTAACTATAGATACGTAATTTTATGAACCAGTAAACAACAAGTGTTTGATGTTGAAGCTGAAACTCCAATGCTTTGGCCACCTGATGCAAAGAGTTGACTCATTTGAAAAGAACCTGATGCTGGGAAAGATTGAAGGCAGAAGGAGAAGGGGATGACAGAGGATGAGATGGTCGGATGGCATCATTGACTCAATGGACACGGGTTTAGGTGGACTCCAGGAGTTGGTGATGGACAGGGAGGCCTGGGGTGCTGGAGTTCATGGGATCGCAAAGAGTGGGCCACAACTGAGCAACTGAACTGAACTGAACTGAACTGAAACAGCAAGTGATAATGGAAATTGAGTAAGATCCAATAGTTTCCTAAAGAGTATGAAATACTTATTATTGATCTCAGCTGTGTGCAACACTTTGTGGCCTCATTGTAGCCCACCAGGTTCTTCTGTCCATGGAATTTTCCAGGCAAGAATACTGGAACAGGTTACCATTTCCTGCTCCAGGGGATTTTCTTAACTCAGGGATTGAAACCAGGTCTCCTGCCTCTCCTGCATTGGAAGATAGATTTTTTATTTTTTTTTAACCAATCAGATCAGATCAGTCGCTCAGTCATGTCCGACTCTCTGCGACCCCATGAATCGCAGCATGCCAGGCCTCCCTGTCCATCATCAATTCCCGGAGGTCACTCCGACTCACATCCATCGAGTCAGTGATGCCATCGAGCCATCTTATCCTCTGTCGTCCCCTTCTCCTCTTGCCCTCAATCCCTCTCAGCATCAGAGTCTTCTCCAATGAGTCAACACCTCGCATGAGGTGGCCAAAGTATTGGAGTTTCAGCTTTAGCATCATTCCTTCCAAAGAAATCCCAGGGCTGATCTCCTTCAGAATGGACTGGTTGGATCTCCTTGAAGTCCTAGGCACTCTCAAGAGTCTCCTCCAACACCACAGTTCAAAAGCATCAATTCTTGGGCGCTCAGCCTTCTTCACAGTCCAGGTCTCACATCCATACATGACCACAGGGAAGACCATAGCCTTGACTAGATGAACCTTTGTTGGCAAAGTAATATCTCTGCTTTGGAATATGCTATCTAAGTTGGTCATAACTTTCCTTCCAAGGAGTAAGCGTCTTTTAATTTCATGGCTGCAATCACCATCTGCAGTGATTTTGGAGCCCAGAAAAATTAAGTCTGACACTGTTTCCGCTGTTTCCCCATCTATTTCCCATGTAGTGATGGGACCAGATGCCATGATCTTCGTTTTCTGAATGTTGAGTTTTAAGCCAACTTTTTCACTCTCCACTTTCACTTTCATCAACAGGCTTTTTAGTTCTTCTTCACTTTCTGCCATAAGGGTGGTGTCATCTGCATATCTGAGGTTGTTGATATTTCTCCTGGCAATCTTGATTCCAACTTGTGTTTCTTCCAGTCCAGCATTTCTCATGATGTACTCTGCATATAAATTAAATAAACATGGTGACAATATACAGCCTTGACGTACTCCTTTTCCTATTTGGAACCAGTCTGTTGTTCCATGACCAGTTCTAACTGTTGTTTCCTGACCTGTATACAAATTTCTCAGGAGGCAGTTCAGGTGGTCTGGTATTCCCATCTCTTTCAGAATTTTCCACAGTTTATTGTGATCTACACAGTCAAAGGCTTTGGCATAGTCAATAAAGCAGAAATAGATGTTTTTCTGGAACTCTCTTGCTTTTTCCATGATCCAGCGGATGTTGGCCATTTGATCTCTGGTTCCTCTGCCTTTTCTAAAACCAGCTTGAACATCAGGAAGTTCATGGTTCACATATTGCTGAAACCTGGCTTGGAGAATTTTGAGCATTACTTTACTAGCATGTGAGATGAGTGCAATTGTGTGGTAGTTTGAGCATTCTTTGGCATTGCCTGTCTTTGGGATTGGGATGAAAACTGACCTTTTCCAATCTTGTGGCCACTGCTGAGTTTTCCAAATTTGCTGGCATATTGAGTGCAGCACTTTCACAGCATCATCTTTCAGGATTTGGAATACCTCCACTGGAATTCCATCACCTCCAGTAGCTTTGTTCGTAGTGATGCTTTCTAAGGCCCACTTGACTTCACATTCCAGGATGTCTGGCTCTAGGTCAGTGATCATACCATCATGATTATCTGGGTCATGAAGATCTTTTTGTACAGTTCTTCTGTGTATTCTTGCCACCTCTTCTTAATATCTTCTGCTTCTGTTAGGTCCATATCATTTCTGTCCTTTATCGAGCCCATCTTTGCATGAAATGTTCCCTTGGTATCTCTGATTTTCTTGAAGAGATCCCTAGTCTTTCCCATTCTGTTGTTTTCATCTATTTCTTTGCACTGACCACTGAGGAAAGCTTTCTTATCTCTCCTTGCTATTCTTTGGAACTCTGCATTCAGATGCTTATGTCTTTCCTTTTCTCCTTTGCTTTTCGCTTCTCTTCTTTTCACAGCTATTTGTAAGGCCTCCCCAGACAGCCATTTTGCTTTTTTGCACTTCTTTTCCATGGGGATGATCTTGATCCCTGTCTTCTGTACAATGTCACGAACCTCATTCCATAGTTCATCAGGCACTCTATCTGTCAGATCTAGGCCCTTAAATCTATTTCTCACTTCCACTGTATAATCATAAGGGATTTGATTTAGGTCATACCTGAATGGTCTAGTGGTTTTCCCTACTTTCTTCAATTTAAGTCTGAATTTGGCAATAAGGAGTTCATGGTCTGAGCCGCAGTCAGCACCTGGTCTTGTTCTTGCTGATTGTATAGAGCTTCTCCATCTTTGGCTGCAAAGACTATAATCGATTTGATTTCAGTGTTGACCATCTGGTGATGTCCATGTATAGAGTCTTCTCTTGTGTTGTTGGAAGAGGGTATTTGCTATGACCAGTGCATTTTCTTGGCAAAACTCTATTAGTCTTTGTCCTGCTTCATTCTGTATTCCAAGGCCAAATTTGCCTGTTACTCTAGGTGTTTCTTGACTTCCTGCTTTTGCATTCCAGTCCCCTTAATGAAAAGGACATCTTTTTGGGGTGTTAGTTCTAAAAGGTCTTATAGGTCTTCATAGAACTGTTCAACTTCAGCTTCTTCAGTGTTACTGCTTGGGGCATAGACTTGGATTACTGTGACATTGAATGGTTTGCCTTGGAAACGAACAGAGATCATTCTGTCGTTTTTGAGATTGCATCCAAGTACTGCATTTCGGACTCTTTTGTTGACCATGATGGCCACTCCATTTCTTCTGAGGGATTCCTGCCCGCAGTAGTAGATATAATGGTCCTCTGAGTTAAATTCAATTTTTACCAATAGTGCCATCTAAATTATAAATCCTTTTTTGATCTCGACAGCTGGTGAGGTTTTGATTTCTGATTTTCTCTGTTAAATTCAAGTTTTTTTCAGTATATTCTGCTGGAAACAACCGATCTTTCAATGCTGGTGGGGGTGTGGCCTCTATATCTATATATCTATATTTCTATCTATTACCTATCTATCCTGAGTTTCCCTAGAACATCATAAACTTTCACTATTACTCGACTTTTTAACTTTCTGGAATATCCTATCAATAATTTTTATTTCTTGAAAACCTCTGATATGAAAACCTCAGATCTAATAACAGTGTTTCACTAAAACTTTCCCATATTTTGTCAAAGAAGAATAAGTTGATCATCTGTGATCCTGTAATAGTTATATCATATCTTTTTGCTTACTATCTTATCCTTCAACTTCTATTTGCATTTCTCTAGAAGTTCCTTCTTTTCCTAAGTTCCTTATTCATTTTGTAAAGTATAAATTTCTTTACTTTGAGGTCAAAATGAGTTAATGGAATCAGAGGAATTTTTCTTTCATTTTGTATTTGGCCAGGGGCTTCCCTGGTGGCTCAGATGGTAAAGAATCTTCCTGAAATTAGGGAGAACTTTGTTCAATCCTTGGGTTGGAAAGATCCCCTGGAGAAGGAAATGGCTACCCACTTCAGAATATCACCTGGAAAATTCCATGGACAAATAAACCTGGTGGGTTGCATAAATGGGGTTGAAAAGAGTTGGACATGACTGAGTGACTAACACTTTCACTTTCTGCTTACAGAATCAACTACCAAAAATAATGGGGATGCATACAATAAATTAACCATTATTTTGCACGTCATTTTATTTATCATGTCAGAAGTTATTAAATTACATTCCTTAAAATTGACTCCATAAAACAATTTTGCCATGTAACTGCTCTACTAATTATGAATTTTGTATTCTAAAGAATCATTATTCACATAAATTATTTTTTGAAAATGTAGAAATATGTTAAAATGCTAGAATGCTAGTATTATCTCACATCACAGGAATTTTTTCTACTCTCTTTGTCAATAGCTTTACCAGAAGAAATAGCAGGTCCTGAACAACTCTCTTCTGTTTGGTAATTCTCAATTAATTATCTTCTGAATGTGTAAAGAATAAATTTTCAATCAACATCAATGACTTTCAAATATTTTTTCTATTGAACATATAATACGCTTATTCATTTCACATATTTAGCAGTTCAAGACATATGCAGAAACACAAACAGGGACTATATTAGCATACAGACATCAATATTATGCTTATCTTATATATGAAGTCTTAGTTTCTAAGCTACTATCTAAATCAACATTACAAAATGTTTCACTGATTTATATAGCCCTTAATTTCAATAAACTAGAAAATGGTTCTCAAAAGCAGCCAGCCATTTAACAGACCTAGAAGTGCAGAAAAAAACCACTGAGATTTGCAAAAAAAAAAAAAAAACAGATGCTGTGCTTGGAAGAAAAGCTCCCAACTTGGCATCAGGAGCTTACAGTATCATCCAAATGATTCCTCCACACTTTGGAAGACAATATTTTCAAACAGCCTGAGCACATAAGAGCCCAGTTGAATTGCACTAAAACTAAAATGTAATTAGTCTTTGAGGAATAAATTAAGATGTAAAAAAAAATGTACTTTAATAACTGTGCTGTATTTTTAAGTTTAGTTTTGAAAAATAGCACATAACTTTTTATATGTGCTTTAAATGAAATTATGGTAGAGAAGTGATTCCCTAATCAGTAAGCACAATTGGTTCAGAGGAACTGAGTGTGTCTTAATACCAGTCTTCAAAGTATATAAAATTACTTTTTAAACCCATTATTCTTGTAGGGTATGACAAAAACAAAATCAGAGGTGTAGCTTTTCCACGGAATTGCTTCAGATAAGACTGAGTGTCTGTTTTATATTTTTCTTTTTTTTTTTTTGACATGATATTTTATTTTATTTTATTTAACTTTACAATATTGTATTGGTTTTGCCATATATCAAAATGAATCTGCCACAGGTATATGTGTTCCCCATCCTGAACCCTGTATTCCAAAAACTTGATAAAATCAGTGAAACTCAGTTTACTGTATTTTAAAGTAAGAAACTGTAAAATACAAGAGGGATGCAAAGCACAAAGAAAAATATGGGCCTAAGCAGAAACATTAAGTGAGGTTTTTA
This sequence comes from Tragelaphus eurycerus, assembly GCA_935064755.1. NCBI lineage: Eukaryota > Metazoa > Chordata > Mammalia > Artiodactyla > Bovidae > Tragelaphus > Tragelaphus eurycerus. The sequence goes on along the minus strand of CAKXYN010000007.1, from coordinate 40,467,121 downwards.
TTTATTTTGAATACAAAACCAGGGAACAGTTTATATTTAAGACTAAGTTAACTTTCTTGAACTTTTACTAGTAATATTGACACTTAATTTCTCTTTTGTTCAATGTTGAGATCTTTTGATAAATATTTTCATATTGCATATGATTTTGGAATTCCTAATTTTAAAGAAATATTAATTTGGTTTTCCTAAAAATATTTACTAAATTAAGATATTCTAGTAAAACATTAGATGAAAATTCTCTGTATTTATTTTTATAAATGCATATCAACATATTTTTATTTGAATTTAATAAAATATGATAAAGTAAATTGAGTCAAAGTTTGAAGTTTGTTGTAAATTTTGTAATACACCTTCTGTATCTCCAAAGTTGGAGAAGACTCTTGAGAGTCCCTTGGACTGCAAGGAGATCCAACCTGTCCATTCTGAAGGAGATCAGCCCTGGGATTTCTTTGGAAGGAATGATGCTAAAGTTGAAACTCCAGTATTTTGGCCACCTCATGCACAGAGTTGACTCATTGGAGAAGACTCTGATGCTGGGAGGGATTGGGGGCAGGAGGAGAAGGGGACGACAGAGGATGAGATGGCTGGATGGTATCACTGACTCGATGGATGTGAGTCTGAGTGACCTCCGGGAGCTGGTGATGGACAGGGAGGCCTGGCGTGCTGCAGTTCATGGGGTCGCAAAGAGTCGGACACGACTGAGCGACTGATCTGATATATATAATAATATATATATATTATGTATATTATATATATATATAATTTTCTATTTTCCTATTATATGTGATATAATAGGAAAAGTACATCCTTTCAGAATATAGTTGCTTGACATTTGATTACAAATTAATTAATTTCCTAGTACTGAAAAAATATGGTTTATAGCAATTTATTTTTGGAGTCTTGTGAAAATGAGCATCCAAAGACTATTGAATTAACGTTTTAATCCTTAGTGTGCTTTATTTTTCTTTCTACATGATAATTATAGATGATTTTCATTTAGGGTACTTTCACTAATTGAGGTTGAGAGAGTCAATTCCTAGGTAGGTTGATAAGAAGTCCAGATTTCCTGAGGAGGAGAAAGGGATCTGGAGCCCTTGAGAAGGAGAAAAGGGTCTGGGGCTCTCAAGGAGAAAAGGACAAACATTCTTTTATACTTTGCTTTGTGTTAGTCAGTATAACAGTGTATGTTACTCGAGGACATATTTCTCTTTAACAGGAACCTTCTGACTAATTCTGTCATCTTAAAATGTATATTATAGGAGTGGGTCTGATAAGTTCTTTCTGTTTTTCATTCTAATCTTGTTAATTTAAGGTGTATGTTGTGGGAATGAGTCTGAAAAAAGTATATAAGATCTTGATAAGACTAGTTAGGGGGCATTCTCCATCCCCTTTCTGATGTCTATGTCAGAAGCTTTCTCTGTCCCTTTTCTTACTTTAATAAAACTCTGCTACACAAAAGCCTGGTCCCTGGTCCAAAAGCTAAACCTTCTTTTTTAGAGATCATGAATCTGGGATTGTTCACTGTAAGCTATCAGGGTCAAGTTCCTATGGATATAGAATATCAAGGGAACAAAGATGACACGTTCTCAGGATCAAGAATTTTTGACTAGTTTAAGCGCGGGTGGCTGCGATGGTGCACAAGGGTGGCCGAGAGGAGCCCACTTCTGAGGTCGGGGTGGCGGCAGGCGGCCAGGAGGAGCTATCCCCTGCCAGAGGCCAGGGGCATGGCTGGGAGGAGCTACCCCATGCCCAAGGTTAGGGGTGGCGGCCGAGAGGAGCTACCCCACGCCCAAGAAGCAGTGGCTGCATGGGTGCAGGAGGGCCTAGAGGAGCTACTCCACATTCAAGGTCAGGAGGGGTGGCGGTGAGGAGATACCCCTCCTCCAAGGTAAGGAGCAGTGGTTACACTTTGCTGGAGCAGCCTTGAAGATATACCCCATGGCCAAGGTAAGAGAAACCCAAGCAAGACAGTACGTGTTGTAAGAGGGCATCAGAGGGCAGACACACTGAAACCATACTCACAGAAAATTATAGTCAATCTAATCACACTAGGACTACAGCCTTATCTAACTCAATGAAACTAAGCCATGCCCTGTGGGGCCACCCAAGATGGGAGGGTCATGGTGGAGAGGTCTGACAGAATGTGGTCCACTGGAGAAGGGAATGGCAAACCACTTCAGTATTCTTGCCTTGAGAACCCTATGAACAGTATGAAAGGCAAAATGATAGGATACTGAGAGAGAAACTCCCCAGGTCAGTAGGGGCCCAATATGCTACTGGAGATCAGTGGAGAAATAACTCCAGAAAGAATGAAGGGATTGAGCCAAGGCAAAAACAACACCCAGTTGTGGATGAGACTGGTGATAGAAGCAAGTTCCGAGGCTGTAAAGAGCAATATTGCATAGGAATCTGGAATGTTAGGTCCATGAATCAAGGCAAATTGGAAGTGGTCATACAGGACATGGCAAGAGTGAATGTCAACATTCTAAGAATCAGAGAACTAAAATGGACTGGAATGGGTGAATATAACTCAGATGACCATTATATCTACTACTGCGGGGAAGAATCCCTTATAAGAGATGGAGTAGCCATCATGGTCAACAAAAGAGTCCAAAATGCAGTACTTGGATGCAATCTCAAAAACGTTTCCAAGGCAAACCATTCGATATCACAGTAATCCAAGTCTATGCCCCAACCAGTAATGCTGAAGAAGCTGAAGTTGAATGGTTCTATGAAGACGTACAACACCTTTGAGAACTAACACCCAAAAAAGATGTCCTTTTCATTAAGGGGACTGGAATGCAAAATAGGAAGTCAAGAAACACCTGGAGTAACAGGCAAATTTGGCCTTAGAATACGGAATAAAGCAGGGCAAAGGCTAATAGAGTTTTGCCAAGAGAATGCACTGGTCATAGCAAACACCCTCTTCCAAAAACAGAACAGAAGACTCTACACATGGACATCACCAGATGGTCAACACCGAAATCAGATTGATTATATTCTTTGCAGCCAAAGATGGAGAAGCTATATACAATCAGCAAGAACAAGACCAGGAGCTGACTGTGGCTCAGATCATGAACTCCTTATTGTCAAATTCAGACTGAAATTGAAGAAAGTAGGGAAAACCACTAGACCATGCAGGTATGACCTAAATCAAATCGCTTATGATTATACAGTGGAAATGAGAAATATATGTAAGAGCCTAGATTTGATAGAGTGCCTGATGAACTATGGACTGAGGTTCGTAACATTGTACAAGAGACAGGGATCAAGACCATCTCCATGGAAAAGAAATGCAAAAAAGCAAAATGGCTGTCTGGGGAGGCCTTACAAATAGCTGTGAAGAGAAGAGAAGCGAAAAGCAAAGGAGAAAAGGAAAGATAAGCATCTGAATGCAAAGTTCCAAAGAATAGCAAGGAGAGATAAAGCCTTCCTCAGTGGTCAGTGCAAAGAAATAGATGAAAACAACAGAATGGGAAAGACTAGGGATCTCTTCAAGAAAATCAGAGATACCAAGGGAACATTTCATGCAAAGATGGGCTCGATAAAGGACAGAAATGATATGGACCTAACAGAAGCAGAAGATATAAGAAGAGTTGGCAAGAATACACAGAAGAACTGTACAAAAAAGATCTTCATCACCAAAATAATTACGATGGTATGATCACTGACCTAGAGCCAGACATCCTGGAATATGAAGTCAAGTGGGCCTTATAAAGCATCACTACGAACAAAGCTACTGGAGGTGATGGAATTCCAGTTGCACTATTTCAAATCCTGAAAGATGATGCTGTGAAAGTGCTGCACTCAATATGCCAGCAAATTTGGAAAACTCAGCAGAGGCCACAGGACTGGGAAAGGTCAGTTTTCATTCCAATCTCACAGAAAGGCAATGGCAAAGAATGCTCAAACTACCATACAATTGCACTCATCTCACATACTGGTAGGGTAATGCTCAAAATTCTCCAAGCCAGGCTTCAGCAATACATGAACTGTGAACTTCCAGATGTTCAAGCTGGTTTTAGAAAAGTCAGTGGAACCAGAAACCAAATTGCCAACATCTGCTGGATCATTGAAAAAGCAAGAGTGTACCAGAAAACATCTATTTCTGCTTTACTGACTATGCCAAAGACTTTGACTGTGTAGATCACAATAAACTGTGGAAAGTTGTGAAAGAGATGGGAATACCCGACCACCAGACCTGCCTCTTGATAAATCTATATGCAGGTCAGGAAGCAACACTTAGAACTGGACATTGAACAACAGACTAGTTCCAAATAGGAAAATGAGTATGTCAAGGCTGTATATTGTCACCCTACTTATTTAACTTATATGCAGAGTACATCATGAGAAATGCTGGGCTGGAAGAAGCACAAGTTGGAATCAAGATTGCCAGGAGAAATATCAACAACCTCAGATATGCAGATGACACCACCCTTATGGCAGAAAGTGAAGAGGAACTAAAAAGCTTCTTGATGAAGGTGAAAGTGGAGAGTGAAAAATTTGGCTTAAAGCTCAACATTCAGAAAATGAAGATCATGGCATCTGGTCCCATCACTTCATGGGAAATAGATGGGGAAACAATGGAAACAGTGTCAGACTTTATATTTGTGTGTGTGGGCTCCAAAATCACTGCAGATGGTGATTGCAGCCATGAAATTAAAAGACACTTGCTCCTTGGAAGAAAAGTTATGACCAACCTAGATAGCATATTGAAAAGCAGAAGCATTACTTTGCCAACAAAGGTTCATCTAGTCAAAGCTATGATTTTTCCAGTGTTCATGTATGGATGTTAGAGTTGGACTGTGAAGAAAGCTGAGCACCAAAGAATTGATACTTTTGAACTGTGGTGTTGGAGAAGACTCTTGAGAGTCCCTTGGACTGCTAGGAGATCCAATCAGTCCATTCTAAAGGAGATCAGCCCTGGGTGTTCTTTGGAAGGAATGATGCTAAAGCTGAAACGCCAGTACTTTGTCCACCTCATGCGAAGAGTTGACTCACTAGTTAAGACTCTGATGCTGGGAGGGATTGGCAGCGGGAAGAAAAGGGGATGACAGAGGATGAGATGGCTGGATGGCATCACCGACTCGATGGACATGAGTTTGAGTGAACTCCGGGAATTGGTGATGGACAGGGAGGCCCTGTGTGCTGCGATTCATGGGGTTGCAAAGAGTTGGACACGACTGAGTGACTGAACTGAACTGATCAATAACTGACTTCCTTAGCAGATCATTAGTCTAATACTCACATATGAGCACGTTCAGCAATGAAGTCACAAGACCAAACAGTTCTAGCCAAGCATCAAAATAGAAAGCACCCAAGAGCTTTGCACAGACACAGATGTTAATGCTAATGGTTGTAGTCCAGACATTACCATCTTTGTTATTTATTGGTCAAACATCTTCTTCTTGTGGATCAGCTGCTGGCCCTGTGGTGGGACATAAATGAGAAGGAAGTATGGGCAAAGAATATGAGTTATATTAATTGTTTTGGGTAAGTGTACTGACAGATTTTCTTAATTTTATTTTCCATTTTATTAAGTAATGAAGAATAGATTCAAAAAATGTCCATCTCTTTGAGACCCCATGGACTGTAACCCACCAGGCTCCTTTGTCCATAGAGTTCTCTAGTTAAGAATACTGGATTGGATAGCAATTCCCTTCTCCAGAGGCTCTTCCCAACTCTGGGATCCAACCCATGTCTCCTACATTGTAGGTAGATAATTTTACCATCTGAGCCATAAGGGAAGCCCATTGGAGAAGGTAATCCCATGCATCTCCTGGTGAAAGGCATGGCTACCCATTCCAGGATTCTCATTTCCCTGATGGCTCAGAAGGGCTAAAGAATATGTCTGCAGGAGTGCAGGAGACCCAGGTTCAATCTCTGGGTTGGGAAGATCCCCTGGAGAAATAAATGGCTACCCTCTCCAATATTCTTACTTAGAGAATGGACAGAGGAACTTTGTGGGCTACAGTCCACGGGATTGCAAAGAGTCAGACATGACTGAGTGACTAACACAATAAGGAACAGAAGTATTTCATATTTAAGGACTTCCATATTAAAGGCAAAACTCTGATTTAAAGAGAACACATAAACAAATAAAGTATGCATTTCTTACATCTTTAAAATGTAGTCTCCAATTAAATAAATTTATTTAAAAAATAATAATAATATTGGGAAGAGGAAAAAAATGTAGTCAGAGATATTTTAATTGCCACCAGCTTCTTAACATCAAGAAAATTTTTAATAAAACCCCTATATTTAAGAACTTTAAGTATTTTCTACAAAATAAATAATTTTTTTCCTTCTAGGTTAAAATTTTACAGTGCAAATGATTAATATATTTATAAATCAATTAACATAGTAGTACAAGTAGCAAACATATATATTTTTGACTAAATAATAATCTCTTTTTTTGTACTCAATTATTTTTTCAAATTCCATCATGTCTTATAATGTCACTTTTCTTGAATTTAATGTTCCCTATCATTGGCAGAGTCATGATGACAAATCTCTTTTCAGACAGATACTAGAGGGGGGAAAAAAAGAATAAATAAATTTTCATTAGTGATTATTTCTTATGTTAAAATTTTACATCGGAGCAACTAATTTGTAATTACTGCAACTTACAACTGTAGGGACATAAAATGGACAAGTATGTTAACAGTAATCTAAAGAAAACTGTTTTATTTCCCCTCCTAACAATGATTATCTGCAAGGAAGTAGATTAATTTGATTCATGTATAAGGTGACATTTTTTCAGCACTTAATAATTGAGTGTATTAATAATGTTTGTCTGCATTGTTCCCATGTGTACTTATCACTCAGTTGTGTGAGACACTTTGCTACCCTGTGGGCTGTAGCCTGCCAGTCTCCTCCTTCCATGGTGATTCTCCAAGCAATAATACTAGAGTGGGTTCCCATGCTCTCCTGCAGGTGGTTTCCCAACTGAGGAAACCCAGGTCTCCTGCATTGCAGGAGGATTCTTTACCTTCTGAGACACCAGGGAAGTCCACATTGTTTCCATTCATTACTATAAAAGGAAAACAATAAGATAGCCAGATTAAATGTGAAAGGAGGGAATGTCCAAGTAAAATAATAAATTTTTATTCAGAACTTAACTATGCGGTGCACACTATCTTTAAGCACATTATATATGTAACTTACTGAATCCTTCCAACACCCCAGAGTGTTAAGTGTGTTACATTCTTTTCCTTAAAAGGAAAAGACCTTGAGGTGTCAGGTAAAGTGGCAAAGGTAACCCAGCGTCTAAGTGGCAGAACTTGAAAACAAAGCTATGGAGAATGACTCCAAATTCTTAACTCCATCACAGTTATAGTCAGTTGTGAGTAGGTAAATGTTTAACAAACTTTTCAAGGAGCAAATTGAAGAGCTATGGCTTCTAGAATTTCCTAATTATTGTGTAAATGCTTCCACCACAGTGGATTTTAAGCTGCCATCAATATTATATTATTTGGGAAAAGGTGCACAATTAACTCTGGAGAGTCAGTGCATGTGGGTTTTATAACATCCATACGACATAGTTATTTAGTCCTTTTTGAAGCGCATTAACTGGATAGAACATATATCTACAATGAATTCTATTTTTAAAATGGCTATAGCCTTATAATTACATCAGTCCACCAGCACTGAATTTCTTAATTTCTAAGTTTAATAATGAAATTTATTCTTTAAAAAAATTTGAAATCAAATAATGTTTAAAATATTTTTTTCATGCAAGTCTTTTTCACTTTCTTTATCAATCCACTTTGGGACTGACTAAGCTGTCTGTAACATTTCTCTTACAGTTTTGAGAGTTATGCACTTTATTGATTATAATTTAAATAATGGTGATGGACAGAAAAGCCTGGAGTGCTGCGATTCATGAGGTTGCAAAGAGTCGGACACAACTGAGCGACTGAACAGAACTGAACTGAACTGAAACCTAAAATAGGAAAAGGAATATGTCAAAGCTGTATATCGTCACCCTGCTTATTTAACTTATATGCAGAGTACATCACGAGAAGTGCTGGGCTGGAAGAAGCACAAGCTGGAATCAAGATTGCCGGAGAAATATCAATAACCTCAGAATGCAGATGACATTGCCCTTATAGCAGAAAGTGAAGAGGAACTAAAAAGCCTCTTGATGAAAGTTAAAGAGGAGAGTGAAAAAGTTGGCTTAAAGCTCAACATTCAGAAAATGAAGATTATGGCATCTGGTCCCATCACTTCATGGCAAATAGATGGGGAAATAGTGGAAACAGTGACGGACTTTATTTTGGGGGCTCCAAAATCACTGCAAATGGTGATTGCAGCCATGAAATTAAAAGATGCTTACTCCTTGGAAGTAAAGTTATGACCAACCTACATAGCATATTAAAGAGCAGAGACATTACTTTCTCAACAAAAGTCCATCTAGTCAAGACTGAGGTTTTTCCAGTGGTCATGTATGGATGTGAGCGTTGGACTGTGAAGAAAGCTGAGCACTGAAGAATTGATGCTTTTGAACTGTGGTGTTGGAGAAGACTCTTGAGAGTCCCTTGGACTGCAAGGAGATCCAACCAGTCCATCCTAAAGGAGATCAGTCCTAAGTGTTCTTTGGAAGGACTGATGTTGAAGCTGAAACTCCAATACTTTGGCTACCTCATGCGAAAAAGTCCCTGATGCTGGGAGGGATTGGGGACAGGAGGAGAAGGGGACGACGGAGGATGATATATATATATATATATATATATATATATATATATATATATATATATAAGCAGAATATTGCTTAGCCCAAAAGATGAATGAAAACTAAATATTATTTAGTAACACATATGTTTATGGACTCTAGGCAATGGTACTAATAAAACTATTTGCTGGGCAGAAATAGAGATGCAGACATAGGAAACAGACTTATAGATACAGCAGTGGGAAAGAGAAGGTGGGACAAATTGAGATAGCAGCATTGAAACATATACATTGCCATGTGGAAAATAGATAGCTAGTGGGAAACTGCTATATAACACAAGAAGCTCAACCAGTTACTCTGTGACAATGTAGAGAGTTTAAATGTGGTGTGGGGAGTGAGAGAGTTTCAAAAGTGGGAGGAGAAATGTATACTTTTAGCTGATTCATATTGTTATGGCAGAAACCAACACAACATTGTAAAGCAATTATCTTCCAATTAAAAAAAGATTTTTAAAAATCCTCATCTATGATCATTATGTTGCCACTGTCTCAGAGAATAAGATGGTGGGATGGCATCACTGACTCAATGAACATGAGTTTGGACAACCTCTGAGAGATGATGAAGGACAGGGAGGCCTGGGGTGCTGCAGTCCATGGAGTCAGACACAATTGAGTGACTGAACAACAGTAATAAGTGATATTTATATCCATATTACAAAGCAAAAATTTATAGGGAATATCTGAGTGTAATAAATATCACAGTGTATTGACTATTATGTATATTAGTATCAATTATTAATTTTACTAGTATGTGGGCTTCCCATGTGGTTCAGTGGATAAAGAATCCACCTGCAATGCAGGAGACACAGGCAGACATGAGTTGAATTTGTGGGTTGGGACGATCCCCTGGAGGAGAGCATGGTGACCCATTCCAGTATTCTTGTCTGGGGAATACCTGAGCATTTAAATTTTGATATGTATTATGGATATGTATTATGTATTACTCACTGAAAGATTTTCATCAGTTATACCAGTCTGATTCTAGAAACATGATTCTTAGATTCAGACCCAGGTTCTACCTTTTATTAGTTGCAAATTTGAACCTTGCTTTCCACTGTAAGATGTGATGATAATTGGAAAAACACTCATGGTTTATCTTTGAGCTTTAAGTGTATCAAAAAAAAAAAAAAAAGTTTATATTATCTAACACATGATAGAGGCTTCCCTGGTAGCTCAGCTGATAAAGAGTCCACCTGCAATGCAGGAGACTCTGGTTTGATTCCTTGGTCTTGAAGGTCCCCTGGAGAATTCCTGGGCTTCTCCAATGGCTCAGATAGTAAAGTATTTGCCTGCAAAGTGGGAGACCTGGGTTCAGTCCCTGGGTTGGGAAGATCCCCTGGAAGAGGGCAACCCACTCCAGTATTCTTGCCTGGAGAATCCCCATGGACAGAAGAGCCGGTGGGCTATAGTTCATGGGGTCACAAAGAGACACAACTGAGCAACTAAACACAGCCCACAACACATGATAAGTGTTATTATGCTATATGAGTTATTTCTTACTATGCTTTCTAAAAACAACCCTGAAAATCAGTGCTCTAATATGTGTATAATCCTGTATATGATAAATTATCATTAAGTAGACAATTACTCGGAGAAGGCGATGGCACCCCACTCCAGTACTCTTGCCTGGAAAATCCCATGGATGGAGGAGCCTGATGGGCTGCAGTCCATGGGGTCGCTAAGAGTCAGACATGACTGAGCGACTTCACTCTCTCTTTTCACTTTCATGCATTGGAGAAGGAAATGGCAACCCACTCCAGTGTTCTTGCCTGGAGAATCCCAGGGATGGGGAAGCCTGGTGGGCTGCCGTCTATGGGGTCACACAGAATCGGGCACGACTGAAGTGACTTAGCAGCAGCAGACAATTACTGCTACCAAGAACAATGAGGGGGCTTCCCTGGTAGCTTGGACGGTAAAGTGTCTGCCTACAATGCGGGAGACCCGGGTTCGATCCCTGGGTCAGGAAGATCTCCTGGAGAAGGAAATGGCAACCCACTCCAGTATTCATGCATGGAAAATCCCATGGACCGAGGAGCCTGGTGGACTACAATCCATGGGGTCGCAAAGAGTCCAACACAACTAAGCAACTTCTCTTCTTCACTTCATTTCACCAAGAACAGTTATAAAAGCTTGACAAAGTACAAAGATATGTTTGGAGAAATTTAAAAGCTGCTTAGGAAATTCCATAGTCAAGATGAGCCTAAGGACAAAAGATGACTGTACAAGACTCTGTGGGACAGGGAGAGGGAGAGGGTGGGATGATTTGGGAGAATGGCATTGAAACATGTATAATATCATAAATGAAATGAATCGCCAGTCCAGGTTCGATGCATGATACTGGATGCTTGGGGTTGGTGCACTGGGACGACCCAGAGGGATGGTACAGGAAGGGAGGAGGGAAGGGGGCAGGATGGGGAACACATGTATACCTGTGGCAGATTCATGTTGAGGTATGGCAAAACCAATACAATATTGTAAAGTAATAAACTTCCAGTTAAAATAAATTTATATTAAAAATAATTTAGGGTGTTAACAATAGGTGAAAATGATCTGTAACTGTAAAACTTCTAAAAGGAAACAGGGGAAATGCTCACTGACATTGTTCTTGGCAATGATCTTCTCTTTTATATAACACAAAAGCACAGGCAAGAAAGGCAAATGAAAACAGTGGGATTGCATCAAGCTAACAATCTTTTGTATATCAAAAGAAGTAACAAAAACATTTAAAGATAACCTGGAGAGCGGGAGAAAAAATTTGCAAGCCATTTATCTTGTAAGACTAATATCCAAACATACAAAGAACTCATACAACTAAATAACAAAAAAGAACATCCAATTAAAACAGAATAACTTAATAGACATTTTTCTAAAATGACATCCAAATGGCAAACAAGTACATGGAAAAATACTCAAAATCACTAATTGATAGGGAAATACATTCAAAGTCATGAGATATCACCTCATACTTATGAGTGACTATTATTATAAAGACAAGAGATAACAAATGTTGGGAAAGAGAGTAGATAGTTGTTGTTAGGAAAGTAGATAATAAATGTTTTGATCAAAAAAATTGTCATTATCTCATGTGAAGAATGTGTTATCTAAACTAATCATAGTGCAATATATAAATGTATGATATCAACATGCTGGACACTTTACACTTACATAATGTCAATTATATCTCAATAAACTGGAAAAACAATAGGAGAAATTTGAATGTTAGGGATATGGGGAAATCTGTACTATGTTATCAATTTTTTTGTAAAATTTAAAGAATTGTAAATTTGAAAATTCATTAAAAAGTAAGCAGGGAGAATTTAAAAACAGATTTTTTAAAAATAAAAAGTAAGTTGTTGAGGCAACTGGTGTTCAAAAAGGAAAAAACAACAACTACAGAGAGTAGCGAACTGAGGGACATGAACAAACAACATTCTTCTGTGAGTTGTGTGTGTGTATTTTTTTTTTTTCCTTAGTACATTTGTTGATTGTGTGTAAAGGGCAAAAATATGAAGAATTAAGTGAAGTGTCAGAGACCAATCCTTGCAGAGAAACAAGGTAAACTTTTGGGAGCTGCACAAAGCTAAAATGATAAGATGATAGATGGATAGTGAGATGACAGATAGAGGGATAGATAGAGAGACAGAGGTAGATAGATAATATGAATATCAAAGTCTTTGGTAAGAAATCAGTGAGAAAAGGGGCCAGAATAAATCAACAGTGCCTATTTTCCTCTCTATACACCTTCCGTATTCCTTTTAGCACAGAAGGCAGAAAATTTAAGCTCAAAGGTTCTGCTTGTTTTTCATATGCTGAGAAGACCAGATAAAACTTCTGACCAGGCTCTCACTTACAAATATAAACAAGAGCTGAACCCTGGGAGAAATGGCAAACTGATATCAGAACTGTCAAAATACTAATTAGTGCAGACTCTGATTGAATCAAGGTGATTGTCTGCCCTTCAACTACCTAGGTGGAAAAAAAGAAAGAATCCTTTATGGAGGATTAGGAAATCAGTCTTCTAAAATTTTGAGTTTTACATAGTTAAAAAAAAATTACTAAGAATATGAAGAGATACAATTGAATGCTCGAAAATCAAGCATTTAGCTAGCATCAGGAGGAATTTAAAGAATAAATTAAGATTATCAATAAAATAAGAATAAAAGATAAAGATAATAAATTCAAAAGGTGAGAATTTCTATAAAAGAATAATCTATAGAAAGCATGAAATGGATATTCTAAGACTAAAATATACAAAAGCCGAATGTGATAACTCAATTTGGGGTTTAACGGCAGCTTATACATTGAAACGGAGAAGGCAATGGCACCCCGCTCCAGTACTCTTGCCTGGAAAATCCCATGGATGGAGGAGCCTGGTAGACCGCATTCCATGGGGTCGCTAAGAGTCGGACACGACTGAGCGACTTCACTTTCTCTTTTCACTTTCATGCATTGGAGAAGGAAATGGCAACCCACTCCAGTGTTCTTGCCTGGAGAATCCCAGGGATGGGGAAGCCTGGTGGGCTGCCGTCTATGGGGTCACACAGAGTCGGACACGACTAAAGTGACTTAGCATAGCATAGCATAGCATATACATTGAAAAAAAGAGAAATAGCTAATCTAAATACATTTTTATATAAAATATGTAGACTAAAGGAAATAAAAGAAAATTTAAAATAGAGAAAAGAATATAAGGGGTGTGTATGTAATTTGAATCCTTAAAGGAGAAGTGAGAAATGACACAGAAGTAGTGTTTCAGAAGATGATTGCTGAGAATTTTCCCTGATGAAAGATATCAACATGTAGACTTAAGAAGCCTTGCAATTCCACATAACACAAGTAATAAAATTAAAAAACAAAAAAAGAAGGAAGAAAGGAAGGAAGGAATTGAGGGAGAGAAGGAGGGAAGAAAGAAACGCTGCACTTTGACATACTATAGTAAAACTGCTAAAAGCAAAAAGTCTAAAAGCAATCAGGAAGAAAGCATACATTATCTTAAAATGAATAATAATAGGACTTGAAACCAACATTTCAAATGATCTAGGAAATCTAGAAGATAATATTTAAAGAACTACTTAAAGATATGAAATGAAAGTTATACAATAGAATTCTCTACCCAATAAAAAGTTACAAAATTAAAGTTAATATTAAAAATATTTTCAAAATAAAGTAAAACTGATATATTTATCAAATATATTAGTAATAATTAAAATATACATTTTTTTTTTCAGGCAAAAGGAAAAGAGAACCCTTTCCTTTGTGATTCCAGATGGAGTCAAAGAAACACAAGAAGCTAGATGAGCAATGGAAATGGGAACAGAGATTCTATAGTCTTGTTTTTCTACATCCCACTTTTATTGCATTTACTTGACTAATTGTCTATCTGGCTCACAGAATTATAGTTTCTACCTACATAGGAGCTGTCCATGTTCTGCTTCTGCCACCAGTAATGTACACAAATATTTGGCAGCCTTTTCTTATAATTTATATATTAATGTTCCTTTATCACACTTTCCCTGATTTAGCTCCATGGTATGGCAAACACAATTAAAGCTAAACAAATACCTATGCTTTCCTCTATTTGTTAGACTTTCTTGGAGTGAAATATGACTAGCATAGGAATGAGCATATGACTAGCATTGGTTAATCATCCAAGAGCCTAATGATACATTCCAACTTCTCGTCAGAGGCCATTAATATTTTATTTGCCCCTGCTATGTCTCTTTCATGACTGAAAACTTGAGTGGCATTGGTTCCAGATGGTATAGATTCAAGACACATGAGGGATATAAAACTCATCTAAGAAGTGGCTTAATGGAGAAATACATTTTTAGTATGTTAAACCACTATAATTTTGAGTTTGTTAATAATAACAGTATTGTCTAACTTAAATGGATAGGTATGTATGTATGACCTCTCTTTATCTCTGGTTCTATTTCTCTCTGAAAATTAAGTTCAAAGGTACAAATAATGGTACATGGAACACCTTCTGAATATAAGACAAAGTTTTCCTCACACCAGCAGAATGTATTGTCCCTATATTCTGTAAATTTGAAGTAAGAATAGCTATTTACAAACTGAAGAATTATTAGCAATCATCCCAGGATTATGATACATAGGTCTGTTCTTAAGGTTTATTGTATGTTAGCACATTTTTAAATTTGAATCCTTTTATGTTATGATAAACTGAAAAAAATTCTGTTACATATGTTGAAAGTCCATACTGCAACAGGACAAATGCTATATATCTATAAGGTGATAATATTTAATACTATTATTAATTATACAAATAATTCTGCAATTTATATTTTATTTTATTATTTTAAAATTTTTATTTTATTTAACTTTACAATATTGTATTGGTTTTGCCATACATCAAAATGAATCCACCACAGGTATACACATGTTCCCTATTCTGAACCCTCTTCCCTCCTCCCTCCCCATACCATCCCTCTGGGTCGTCCCAATGCACCAGCCCCAGGCATCTGGTATCAGACCTCAAACCTGGACTGGCGACTCATTTCATATATGATATTATGCATAATTCAATGCCATTCTCCCAAATCATCCCACCTTCTCCCTCTTCCAGAGTCCAAAAGACTGTTCTATACATCAGTGTCTCTTTTGCTGTCTCGTATACAGGGTTATTGTTACCATCTTTCTAAATTCCATATATATGCGTTAGTATACTGTATTTGTGTTTTTCTTTATGGCTGACTTCACTCTGTATAATAGGCTCCAGTTTCATCCACCTCATTAGAACTGATTCAAATGTATTCTTTTTAATGGCTGAGTAAAAAGCCTCTTGATGAAAGTGAAAGTGGAGAGTGAAAAGGTTGGCTTAAAGCTCAACATTCAGAAAACGAAGATCATGGCATCTGGTCCCATCACTACATAGGAAATAGATGGGGAAACAGTGGAAACAGTGTCAGACTTTGTTTTTCTGGGCTCCAAAATCACTGCAGATGGTGACTGCAGCCATGAAATTAAAAGACACTTACTCCTTGGAAGGAAAGTTAGGACCAACCTAGATAGCATATTCAAAAGCAGAGACATTACTTTACCAACAAAGGTTCACCTAGTCAAGGCTATGGTCTTTCCTGTGGTCATGTATGGATGTGAGAGCTGGACTGTGAAGAAGGCCGGGCGCTGAAGAATTGATGCTTTTGAACTGTGGTGTTGGAGAAGACTCTTGAGAGTCCCTTGGACTGCAAGAAGATCCAACCAGTCCATTCTGAAGGAGATCAATCCTGGAATTTCTTTAGAAGGAATGATGCTAAAGCTGAAACTCAGGTATTTTGGCCACCTCATGCGAAGAGTTGACTCATTGGAGAAGACTCTGATGCTGGGAGGGGTTGAGGGCAGGAGGAGAAAGGGACAACAGAGGATGAGATGGTTGGATGGCATCACTGACTTGATGGGTGTGAGTCTGGGTGACCTCCGGGAGCTGATGATGGACAGGGAGGCCTGGCGTGCTGCGGTTCATGGGGTTGCAAAGAGTCGGACACGACTGAGCGACTGATCTGATCTGAATACTCCATTGTGTATATGTACCACTGCTTTCTTATCCATTCATCTGCTGATGGACATCTAGGTTTCTTCCATGTCCTGGCTATTATAAACAGTGCTGCAACGAACATTGGGGTACACGTGTCTCTTTCAATTCTGGTTTTCTCAGTGTGTATGCCCAGCAATGGGATTGCTGGATCATAAGGCAGTTCTATTCCCAGTTTTTTGAGGAATCTCCACACTGTTCTCCATAGTGGCTGTACTAGTTTGCATTCCCTCCAACAGTGTAAGAGGGTTCCCTTTTCTCCACACCCTCTCCAGCATTTATTGCTTGTAGACTTTTGGATAGCAGCCATTCTGACTGTCATGAAATGGTACCTCATAGTGGTTTTGATTTGCATTTCTCTGATAATGAATGATGTTGAGCATCCTTTCATGTGTTTGTTAGCCATCTGTATGTCTTCTTTGGAGAAATATCTTTTAGTTGTTTGGCCCATTTTTTGACTGGGTCGTTTATTTTTCTGGAATTGAGCTGTAGGAGTTGCTTGTATATTTTTGAGATTAGTTGTTTGTCTGTTGCTTCATTTGCTATTATTTTCTCCCATTCTGAAGGCTATCTTTTCACCTTGCTTATAGTTTCCTTTGTTGTGCAGAAGCTTTTAAGTTTAATTAGGTCCAATTTGTTTATTTTTTATTTTATTTCCAGTATTCTGGGAGTTGGGTCATAGAGGATCCTGCTGTGATGTATGTCAGAGAGTGTTTTGCCTATGTTTTCCTCTAGGAGTATTATGGTTTCTGATCTTACATTTAGATCTTTAATCCATTTTGAGTTTATTTTTGTGTATGGTGTTAGAAAGTGCTCTAGTTTCATTCTTTTACAAGTGTTTGACCAGTTTTCCCAGCACCACTTGTTAAAGAGATTGTCTTTAATCCATTGTATATTCTTGCCTCCTTTGTCAAAGATAAGGTGTCCATAGGTGCATGGATTTATCTCTGGGTTTTCTATTTTGTTCCATTGATCCAAATTTCTGTCTTTGCGCCAGTACCATACTGTCTTGATGACTGTGGCTTTGTAGTAGAGCCTGAAGTCAGGCAGGTTGATTCCTCCAGTTCCATTATTCTTTCTCAAGATACCTTTGGTTATTCGAGGTTTTTTTGTATTTCCATACAAATTGAGAAATTATTTGTTCTAGCTCTGTGAGGAATACCGTTGGTAGCTTGATGGGGATTGCACTGAATCTATAAATTGCTTTGGGTAGTATACTCATTTTCACTATATTGATTCTACTAATCCATGAACATGGTATATTTCTCCATCTATTAGTGTCCTGTTTGATTTCTTTCACCAGTGTTTTATGGTTTTCTATATATAGGGCTTTAGTTTCTTTAGGTAGATATATTCCTAAGTATTTTATTCTTTTCATTGCAATGGTGAATGAAATTGTTTCCTTAATTTCTCTTTCTATTTTCTCATTATTAGTGTACAGGAATGCAAAGGATTTCTGTGTGTTGATTTTATATCCTGCAACTTTACTATATTCATTGATTAGTTCTAGTAATATTCTGGTGGAGTCTTTAGGGTTTTCTATGAAGAGGATCACATCATCTGCAAACAGTGAGTGTTTTACTTCTTTTCCAACTGGGATTCCTTTTATTTCTTTTTCTGCTCTGATCACTGTGGCCAAAACTTCAAAAATCTATGTTGAATAGTAATGGTGAAAGTGGGCACACTTGTCTTGTTCCTGACTTTAGAGGAAATGCTTTCAATTTTTCACCATTGAGGATAATGTTTGCTGTGGGTTTGTCATATATAGCTTTTATTATGTTGAGGTTTGTTCCTTCTATTCCTGCTTTCTGGAGAGTTTTTATCATAAATGGATGTTGAACTTTGTCAAAGGCTTTCTCTGCATCTATTGAGATAAACATATGGTTTTTCAATTTGTTAATGTGGTGTATTATGTTGATTGATTTGCGGATATTGAAGAATCCTATCATTCCTGGAATAAAGCCCACTTGGTCATGGTGTATGATCTTTATGATGTGTTGTTGGATTCTGATTGCTAGAATTTTGTTAAGGATTTTTGCATCTATGTTCATCAGTGTTATTGGCCTGTAGTTTTCTTTTTTTGTGGCATCTTTGTCAGGTTTTGGTATTAGAGTGATGGTGGCCTCATAGAATGAGTTTGGAAGTTGACCTTCCTCTGCAATTTTCTGGAACAGTTTGAGTAGGATAGGTGTTAGCTCTTCTCTAAATTTTTGGTAGAATTCAGCTGTGAAGCCATCTGGACCTAGGCTTTTGTTTGCTGGAAGATTTCTGATTACGGTTTCAATTTCTGTGCTTGTGATAGGTCGGTTAAGATTTTATATTTCTTCCTGGTCCAGTTTTGGAAACTTGTACTTTTATAAGAATTTGTCCATTTCTTCCACGTAGTCCATTTTATTGCCATATAATTGCTGATAGTAGTCTCTTATGATCCTTTGTATTTCTGTGCTGTCTGTTGTGATCTCTCCACTTTCATTTCTAATTTTATTGATTTGATTTTTCTCCCTTTGTTTCTTGATCAGTCTGGCTAATGGTTTGTCAGTTTTATTTATCCTTTTAAAGAACCAGCTTTTGGCTTTGTTGATTTTTGCTATGGTCTCTTTTGTTTCTTTTGCATTTATTTCTGCCCAAATTTTTAAGATTTCTTTTCTTCTACTAACCCTGGGGTTCTTCATTTCTTCCTTTTCTAGTTGCTTTAGGTGTAGAGTTAGGTAATTTATTTGATTTTTTTCTTGTTTCTTGAGGTATGCCTGTATTGCTATGAACTTTCCCCTTACGACTGCTTTTACTGTGTCCCACAGGTTTGGGGTTGTTGTGTTTTCATTTTAATTCGTTTCTATGTAATTTTTGATTTCTTTTTTGATTTCTTCTGTGATATGTTGGTTATTCAGCAGCGTGTTGTTCAGCCTCCATATGTTGGAATTTTTAATAGTTTTTCTCCTGTTATTGAGATCTAATCTTACTGCATTGTGGTCAGAAAAGATGCTTGGAATGATTTTTCTGAATTTACCAAGACTAGATTATGGCCCAGGATGTGATCTATCCTGGAGAGGTTCCATGTGTACTTGAGAAAAAGGTGAAATTCATTGTTTTGGGATGAAATGTCCTGTAGATATTAATTAGGTCTAACTGGTCTATTGTATCGTTTAAAGTTTGTGTTTCCTTGTTAATTTTCTGTTTAGTTGATCTATCCATTGGTGTGAGTGGTGTATTAAAGTCTCCCAGTATTATTGTGTTATTGTTAATTTCTCGTGTCATACTTGTTAGTATTTGTCTTACATATTGTGGTGTTCCTATGTTGGGTGCATATATATTAATAATTGTTATATCTTCTTCTTGGATTGAACCTTTGAGCATTATGTAGTGATCTTCTTTGTCTCTTTTCACAGCCTTTGTTTTAAAGTCTATTTTATCTTATATGAGTATTGCTACTCCTGCTTTCTTTTGGTCTCTATTTGCATGGAAAATCTTTTTCCAGCCCTTCACTTTCAGTCTGTATGTGTCCCCTGTTTTGAGGTGGGTCTCTTGTAGACAACATATGTAGGGGTCTTATTTTTGTATCCATTTGGCCAGTCTCTGTCTTTTGGTTGGGGCATTCAATCCATTTATGTTTAAGGTAATTAATGATAAGTATGATGCTGTTGCCATTTACTTTATTGTTTTGGGTTCGAATTTATACACCCTTTTTGTGTTTTCTGTCTAGAGAATGTTCTTTTGTATTTGTTGGAGAGCTGGTTTGGTGGTGCTGAATTCTCTCAGCTTTTGCTTGTCTGTAAAGCTTTTGATTTATTTTTCATATTTGAATGAGATCTTTGCTGGGTACAATAATCTGGGCTGTAGGTTCTTTTCTTTCATCACTTTAAGTATGTCTTGCCATTCCCTCCTGGCTTGGAGAGTTTCTATTGAAAGATCAGCTGTTATCCTTATGGGAATTCCCTTGTGTGTTATTTGTTGTTTTTCCCTTGCTGCTTTTAATACTTGTTCTTTGTGTTTGATCTTTGTTAATTTTATTAATATGTGTCTTGAGGTGTTTCGCCTTGGGTTTATCCTGTTTGGGACTCTCTGTGTTTCTTGGACTTGAGTGATTATTTCCTTCCCCATTTTAGGGAAGTTTTCCACTATTATCTCCTCTAGTATTTTCTCATGGTCTTTCTTTTTGTCTTCTTCTTCTGGGACTCCTATGATTTGAATGTTGTAACGTTTAATATTGTCCTGGATGTCTCTGATATTATCCTCATTTCTTTTAATTTGTTTTTCTTTTTTCTCCTCTGAGTCATTTATTTCTACCATTCTATCTTCTAATTCACTAATTATATCTTCTGCCTCTGTTATTCTACTATTTTTTACCTCCAGAGTGTTTTTGATCTCATTTATTGCATTATTCATTATATATTGACTCTTTTATTTCTTCTAGGTCTTTGTTAAATCTTTCTTGCCTCTTCTCAATGCTTTTCTCCAGGCTATTTATCTGTGATTCCATTTTGATTTCCAGATTTTGGATTAATTTCACTATCATTATTTGGAATTCTTTATCAGGTAGATTCGCTATTTATTTCCTCTTTTGTTTGGTTTGGTGGTCATTTATCCTGTTCCTTGACCTGCTGGATAGTCTTCTGTCTATTCATCTTGTTTGAATTGCTGAGTTTGGGTTGTCCTTACTGTATTCTGGCAGTTTGTGGAGTTCTCTTTATTGTGGCATTTCCTCACTGTGTGTGGGTTTGTACAGGTGGTTTGTCAAGGTTTCTTGGTTAGGGAAGCTTGTGTCGGTGTTCTGGTGGATGGAGCTGGATTTCTTCTCTCTGGAGTGCAATGAAGTGTCTAGTAATGAGTTATGAGATGTCTATGGTTTTGGGATGACTTTGGGTAGCCTCCATATTGGAGCTCAGGGCTGTGTTCCTGTGTTGCTGGAGAATTTGCTTGGTATGTCTTGCCGTGGAACTTGTTGGCCCTTTTGTGGTGCTTGGTTTCAGTGTAGGTATGGAGGCATTTGATGAGGTCCTGTCAATTAATGTTCCCTGGAGTCAGGGTTTGGACTTAAGCCTCCTGCTTCCAGTTATCGGTCTTATTTTTACAGTAGTCTCAAAACTTCTCCTTCTATACAGCATCATTGATACAACATCTAGGTTAAAGATGAAAAGTTATCCACCATGAGGGTCAACCAGTGAGGTTCACAGAGTTACATGGGGAAGAGAAGAGGGAGGAGGGAGTTAGAGGTGACCCGAATGAGATGTTGTAGAATCAATAGAGGAGAGAGCAGGCTAACCAGTAATCACTTCCTTATGAGCACTCCACAACTGGCCCACTCAGAGATGTTCACGGAATTATACAGAGACGAGAAGAGGGAGAAAGGAGACAGAGGTGGTCAGGAGGATAAAAGGAGGGAATGAAAAGGAGCGAGACAGATCCAGTCAGTAATCAGTTCCCTAAGTGTTTTCCTTTGTTTGGAGCACACAGAAATTCACAGAGTTGGGTAGAGTAGAGAGGGGTTAGGGAGGAGACGCAGGAGACCTGGGAGAAAGAGGAGAGTCCGGAGGTGGAGAGAGCAGTCAAGCCAGTAATCTCGCTCCCTAGTAAAAAGTGGGTACTGAAGATTGGGTTCTTAAAGGTAGAAAATTGCTAACAAATACATAAAAGCAAAAATTAAAAATCTAGAGTAGAGTTTGGAGTTTCAAAAATGCAATGTTAAAGAAAAGAAGAAGGAAAAGAAAGAGAGAAAAAGAAAAAAAAAAAAGAAAAAAAAAGAGTCCCAAAAGTTATAAAGAAAATATAGGTACAAAATTGATAACAAATACCAAAAAGCAAAAGTTAAAAATCTAGAGTAGAGTTTGGAATTTCAAGAATACAATGTTAAAGAAAAGAAAAAGAAAGGAAAAAAAAAGAAAACAAAAGCAAAAACAAAGTCACAAAAATTATAAAGAAGATATAGATACAAATTGACAACAAATACCAAAAGCATAAATTAAAAATCTAGAGTAGAGTTTGGAATTTCAGGAATACAATATTAAAGAAAAGATGAGGAGATAGAAAGAGACAGGGAAAAAAAGTCACAAAAGTTATTTTAAAAATAGGTACAAAATTGATAACAAATACCAAAAATCTAAAATTAAAAATCTAGAGCAGGGTTTGGAATTTCAAAAATACAATGTTAAAGAAAAGAAAAAAAAAGGTCACAAAAGTTATAAAAAATATATATATGAAGTTTGTTTTTTTTTTTTTAAATGGTCTTTTATTTATTTATTTTTTACAAAGTAATAGTAGGTTATTAAAGTGAAAATTAAAGGAGGAATAGAGGATTTTAAAAAAAATTTTTAATTAAAAAAAAAAAAAAAGAATGATTGTAAAAATATATATAGGACTTTCTCTGATATTGTTGTGGGTATTGTGGGTTCAGTTCATTTTCGGCTAGTTCCTTGTTCCGGCTTATATTTCTCAAGATCTATAGGCCCCTTCCTATGTAGTTGGTACTAACCACGAGGTTTTAGTTTATTGCCTGTTGCTTCCACGGCGGTTCCCTCTGTTACAGCTTCTTCTGTTTGCTGGTCTCTTCAGTTTCTGATTTCCGCCCTGATACAAAGGGGGCGGTGGTGGACACCGCCCCCCCTTTTTTTTTTTTTTTTTTTTTTTTAAGGCTCACTTGTTCAGCCTCGCTGTGGGGAGGGAGGGACACTGCAAATAAATAACACTGGCGTGTGCTCGCAGTGCCTCAGCCACACTGGGCCTGACCCCGCTCACAGTGCATGTAGCCTCCCTGACCATTCTGCTCAGGCTCTAAGTTTCCCTCCCTGGAACCATCCGCGGCCGGCCCTGGGCTGCTTGCCCCTCCCAGGTCTAAGCCGCTCAAGTTCAGGCCCTTGGGTAGTCCTCAGAGGCCCAGACTCGGTTGGGCCTGCGTTTTGTGCCCTTTGCAGGTTCCAGCAGCGCAGGTGATGAGGTGTTTAGCAAGCGCAGCTTCTGCAACTTATCGCCTCCCCGCTGCGCCGTCTTCTAGGTGTCCAACCAGCGCACCTTCTCAGGTGGATGTTGACTGACCAGAGCCCCAAGAAGTCTTAGCAAAGATGCCTGCTTACAGTTTTGTAGATAATGTCTCCCTGGGGCTGCTATTGCCTCCCTCTGGCTCTGGCTGCCTGTCACCAGAGGGGAGCGGCCTGCAGCCGGCTATCTCTGTACAGTCCTTTTTTCCGTGCGCAGGCCTGGCGATGTCTTAGGTTAGGGCTGGCTTTTCGTGTGGTAGATATCCCACAGTCTGGTTTGCTAGCCCAAATTATTTCCCTCAGGTAGCGCTAGGGATATTCAGGCCAGTCCTTATTCTAAGCAATGCAGCCTGTGCCGCACCTCCCTGCCCAGCCCCCGCTTGCTAATGGCGGATACAGGCGTCTGCACTGCTTCTCCGCTGGGGAAGTTATCATAGGGCTTGTAATCTGTGGGTTTTAATTGTTTATTTATTTTTCCTCCCTGTTATGTTGCCCTCTGTGCTTCCCAGGCTCGGCACAGACTCAGCAGTGAGAATGTTTCCTGGTGTTTGGAAACTTCTCTCTTTTTAAGACTCCCTTCCCTGGACAGAGGTCCGTCCCTCCCTCTTTTGTCTTTTTTTTTTTTTGTCTTTTATATTTTTTCCTACCTCCTTTAGAAGGCAATGGGTTGCTTTTATGGGTGCCTGATGTCCTCTGCTGGCATTCAGAAGTTGTTTTGTGGAATTTACTCAGGGTTTAAATGTTCTTTTGCTGAATTTGTGGAGGAGAAAGTGTTCTTCCCATCCTATTCCTCCACCATCTTCCAATTTATATTTTAAAAAGTACAAATAGATGCTATATTTAAACTCCATTTGGTACTTTAAGAGGCATGGCTATAAAATAATGACGTTGATTTTACATTTTGTTATGGAAACATGGTTATTAATTATGCTTATTAATTGCCTATCTATCTATAAGTTATATAGTCACACATAAATAAAGGTATGTTAATTTTGTTAGTTAATAATTAATATTTAAATTATTTGTGGATATTTGTTAATTTATTAATAATTAAACTTATTAATCAATAAAATATAAAACTTTATGCACTGCAGGACATAATTACAACTTATTGAAGAGATAGAAGTTTTAAGAAGTATAAAAAGAATTAACTATATAGAGTACTATAATTGTTGAATCCTGCAACAACAAATAGTCCCATAGCTGTCTATTATTTAATAAAAGAACAGTGAGTAAATGGTGATAAAACAGTATCACTATAAAATGCCATACGTCATACAGCATGCATATGTCATACAGCATAGTAAGGTCATCATTGCTAAACACTTTAAAGAACATTGTCATTATTGCTATACAGTTTAAAGAACATTGATTTGGAATTCTTTACTTTCCCAATGATGTGCTAATTATTTTGTGGATGCTAAACACAAAAGGAAAAAATATAGTCTCCATCATTTAGAAAAAGTTGAGTACAAGATACAGAAAATAGATTTTTAAAAAATAAAATCTATGTTGTGTATAAGTGAGGGCTTCTCTCCCCTCATATTCTATCCCAGGGTCCATAAACAAGCAGTGTTGATAGTGCAGCACCCTTTTCAGATATTTAGCAATGGGTTTGAAGTAAACATGAACAAAGGTAATTAGAAGAGACTACACTGAATTCTGTACATTATTCTCCCACTTGAAATATATCATGATCATTAGTTTTGGGGTTTTTTTTTTTTTTTTTTTAATATACAAAACCTTGTGTTTGATAATTATTTCAGATTACTCCCTAGTCTAGGATTATTATGATCAAAAATTCCTCAGCTGACAGATATTTTAAACCTATATTTTATCCCTATTACAAATATTCCCTGAGAGCTCAGTTGGTAAAGAATATGTATGCAATGCAGGAGACCCTGGTTCTATTCCTGGGTCAGGAAGATCTCCGCTGGAGAAGGGATAAGCTACCCACATTGGTATTCTTGGGCTTCCCTTATGGCTCAGCTGGTAAAGAATATGCCTGCGATGTGGGAGACCTGGGTTTGATCACTATGTTGGGAAGATCCCCTGGAGAAGGGAATGGCTACCCACTCCAGTATTCTGGCCTGGAGAATTCCATGGACTGTACAGTCCACAGGACCACAGAGTCAGGCAAGACCAAGAAACTTTCACTTCACAAATATTGCAGTTTGTATATGGTTATATTTATTTCCTTGCCTTCCTGTGTATTTCCAAAGGGTATTCATAAGACCAAATGATGCACATCGTAAGTTTTTGTTACATACTGATGAAAGTCCTTCAAAATATTTTGACTATATATGGGTCCTTTCCAAGATCTTACAGGACTCCTTTGACCTATCCAAGGACCCATTTCTAGTATAACCTAGTCCCAAGTATATTACTTGCCTGTGTTATCCTTAATGCCACTCTATATTATAGGGAAGTCTTCATCAGTTTGTTTATTTAAAGAAAAATATTTTGCCTATAAAACTTTATAATAAACATCAGAAACCATAAAAACCTTCTCAATGGTATACCAGTTCAAGAATTATTTATTACCTTGTCAAATTGAAAATTTCCTTTTGGAAATTCCTAACTTAAACACAGCTCTGGGAAATGGCATGTAGGGACACCTAAGACAGACAGGTCATGGTGGAGAGTGCTGACAAAGTGTCTGCCATTTTGTCAGAAGTGAGAAGGGAATGGCAAACCACTTCAGTATTCTTGCTTTGATAATGCCATCAATGGTATGAAAAGGCAAAAAATTATGATACCAGAAGATGAGCCCCCCAGTCCATAGATGTCTAATATGCTACTGGGGCAGAGGGGAGAAATACCTCCAGAAAGAATGAAGAGACTGGGCCAAAGTGGAAATGACATCCAGCTATGGATGTGTATGATGGTAAAAATAAAGTGCTGTAAAGAACACTATTGCATAGGATCCTGAAATGTCAGGTCCATGAATCAAGGTAAACTAGAGGTGGTCAAGCAGCAAATGGCAAGAGTAAACATCAATATCTTAGAAATCAGTGAACTAAAATGGATGAGAGTGGGCTAATTTATTTCAGATGACCATTATGTCTACTGCTGTGGGTAAGAATCTTTTAGAAAAATTGGAGTATACCTCATAACCAACAAAAAAGTCCAAAATACAGTACTTGGGTGCAATCTCAAAAAAGAAAGAATGAACAGAGTATCTTTCCAAGGCAAACCCATTCAACATAACAGTAATCCAAGTCTATGCCCCAACCACTAATGCTGAAGGAGTTGAAATTGAACAGTTCTATGAAGACTTCTAAGACTTTCTAGAACTAACACCAAAAAAAGATGTCTTTTTTATCATAGGGGATAAAAATGTGAAAGTAGGAAGTTAGATACTTGGAGTAACAGGTAAATTGGGCCTTGGAGTACAAACAAGAGAATACATGGTCATAGCAAACATACACTTCCAACAATACAAGAGACGGTTCTACACATGGACATCACCAGATGGTCAACACCTAAATTAGATTGATTATATTTTTGGTAGCCAAAGATGTAAAAGCTCTATATAGTTAGCAGAAAAAAGACATGGAAGTGACTGTGGCTCAGATCATGAACTCTTCATTGTAAAATGCAGACTTAAACTGAAGAAAGTAGGGAAAACCACTAGGCCTCTCAGACATGACCTAAATAAAATCCTTTATGATTATACAGTGGAAGTGAAAAATTACAGGGATTAGATCTAATAGGCAGAGTGCCTGAAGATCTATGGACAGAGGTTCTTAATTTTGTACAGGATGTGGTGACCAAAACCATCCTAAAGAAAGAGAAATGCAAGAAGGTTAAATGGTTGTCTGGGGAGATCTTATAAATAGCTGAGAAAAGAAGAGAAGTGAAAGAGAAGGGAGAAAATATACCCAAATGAATGCAGAGTTCCAGACAATAGCAAGGTGATATAAGAAGGCTTTCTCACCTGAACACTGCAAAGAAATAAAAGGAAACAATAGAATATGAAAGACTAGAGATCTCTTTGAGAACATTGGAGATAGCAAGGGCACATTTCATGCAAAGATGGGCACAATAAAGGACAGAAATGACAAGGGCCTAACAGAAGAAGAAAATACTAAGATCTGGCAAGAATATACAGAAAAATTGTACAAAGAAGATCTTAATGATACTTTTAACCATGATGGGTGTGATAAGTCATTTAGAGCCAAACACCTTGGAGTGTGAAATTAAGTGGACCTTAGGAAGCATTACAATAATCAAAGCTAGTGGAGCTGATGGAATTCCAGCTGAGTTATTTCAAATTCTAAAAGATAATGCTGGTAAAGGGCTACACTCAATATGCCAGCTAATTTGGAAAACTCAGCGAGGGCCACGGGACTGGAAAAAGTCAGTTTTTATTCCAATCTAAAAGAAAGCCAATGCAAAAGAATGTTAAAACTATAGCACAATTGTGCTTATTTCACATGCTAGAAAGGTAATGCTCAAAAATCCTTCAAGATAGGCTCTGCGTACAAGAACCAAGAACTTCCAGATGTACAAGCTGGATTTAGAAAAGGTAGAGGAACTAGAAATCAAATTACCAGCAATCATTGGATCATACAGAAAGCAAGGTAATTCCAAATAGCATATCTACTTCAGTTTCATTGACTACACTAAAGCCTTTGATTGTGTGGACCACAAAAATAGCCTCTTGATGAGGATGAAAGAGGAGAGTGAAAAAGCTGGTCTAAAATTAAACATTCAAAAAGCTAACATCCTGATATCCAGTCCCATCACTTCATGGAAAATAGAAGGGGGGAAATTGGGGGCGGGGAATGGAAACAGTGGCATATTTTATTTACTTGGGCACCAAAAATCAGTGAGGACAGTGACTGTAGCCATGAAATTAAAAGACACTTGCTCCTTGGAAGAAAAGTTATGACAAAACTAGACAGTAAATTAAAAAGTAGAGACATCACTTTGCCAACAATGGTCTGCATACTCAGAGCTATGATTTTTTCTAGTCATCATGTTTGAATGTGAGAGTTGGAACATAAAGAAAGCTGAGCACCCAAGAATTGATGCTTTCGAACTATGGTGCTGGAAAGACTCTTGAGAGTCCCTGGGACTTCAAGGAGGTCAAACCAGTCAATCATAAAGGAAATCAGTCCTGAATATTCATTGGAAGGACTGATGCTGAAGCTGAAACTCCAATACTTTGGCCACCTGATGCAAAGAACTGAATCATTTGAAAAGACCCTGATGCTAGGAAAGATTGAAGGTGGGAGGAGAAGGGGACAACAGAGGATGAGATGGCTGGATGGCATCACCGACTCGATGGACATGAATTTGAGTATGTTGGACACGACTGAGTGACTGAACTAAGCTGAATTCTGCATGTATTTTTAATAAGCAGGGTGACGATATACAGCCTTGAAGTACTCCTTTCCCAATCTGGAACCAGTCTGTTGTTCCACGTCCAGTTATAACTCTTATTTCTTGACTTGCATACAGATTTCTCAAGAGGCAGTTAAGGTTGTCTGGTATTCCCATCTCTTATAGAATTTTCCACAGTTTGTTGTGATCCACAAAGTCAAAGGCTTTGGCATAGGCAATAATAAAGAAATAGATGTTTTTCTGGAATTCTGCTTTTTCAATGATGCAGCAGATGTTGGCAATTTGATCTCTTGGTTCCTCTGCCTTTTCTAAATTGAGCTTGAACATCTGGAAGTTCACTGTTCACATACTGTTGAAGCCTGGCTTGAAATTTTTGAGCATTACTTTCCTAGCATGTGAGATGAGTACAACTGAACAGTAGTTTAAACATTCTTTGGCATCACCCTTCTTTGGGATTGGAATGAAAACTGACCTTTTCCAGTTCTGTGGCCACTTCTGAGTTTTCAAAATTTGCTGGCATATTGACTGAAATACTTTCACAGCATCATCTTTTAGCATTTGAAATAGCTCAACTGGAATTCCATCACCTCCACTAGTCTTGTTCATAATGATGCTTTCTTTTCTTTTCTTTTCTTTTTTCATTTCTTCCAGTAGTATTTTTATTAATTTTTTATTTTACTTTATTTTAATTTATTTTTTAACTTTACAATATTGTATTGGCTTTGCCATATATCAAAATGAATCCACCAAAGGTATACATATATTCCCCATCCTGAACTCTCCTCCCTCCTCCCTCCCCATACCACCCCCTCTGGATCGTCCCAGTGCACCAGCCTCAAACATCCAGTATCGTGCATCGAACCTGGACTCAAGACAGTATGGTACTGGCACAAAGACAGAAATATAGATCAATGGAACAAAATAGAAAGCCCAGAGATAAATCCACGCACATATAGACACCTTATCTTTGACAAAGGAGGCAAGTATATACAATGGATTAAAGACAATCTCTTTAACAAGTGGTTCTGGGAAAACTGGTCAAACACTTGCAAAAGAATGAAACTAGAGCACTTTCTAACACCATACACAAAAGTAAACTCAAAATGGATTAAAGATCTAAATGCAAGACCAGAAATTATAAAACTCCTAGAGAAGAACATAGGCAAAACACTCTCGGACATACATCACAGCAGGATCCTCTATGACCCACCTCCCAGAATATTGGAAATAAAAGCAAAAATAAATAAATGGGACCTAATTAAACTTAAAAGCTTCTGCACAACAAAGGAAACTATAAGCAAGGTGAAAAGACAGCCTTCAGAATGGAAGAAAATAATAGCAAATGAGGCAACAGACAAACGACTAATCTCAAAAATATACAAGCAACTCCTACAGCTCAATTCCAGAAAAATAAACGACCCAGTCAAAAAATGGGCCAGAGAACTAAAAGATATTTCTCCAAAGAAGACATACAGATGGCTAACAAATACATGAAAAGATGCTCAACATCACTCATTATCAGAGAAATGCAAATCAAAACCACTATGAGGTACCATTTCACGCCAGTCAGAATGGCTGCTATCCAAAAAGTCTACAATCAATAAATGCTGGAGAGGGTGTGGAGAAAAGGGAACCCTCTTACACTGTTGGTGGGAATGCAAACTAGTATAGCCACTATGGAGAACAGTGTGGAGATTCCTTAAAAAACTGGAAAAGAACTTCCTTATGATCTAGCAATCCCACTGCTGGGCATACACACTGAGGAAACAAGAATTGAAAGAGACACATGTACCACAATGTTCATCGCAACACTGTTTATAATAGCCAGGACATGGAAGCAACATAATGATGCTTTATAAAGGCCACTTGACTTCACATTCCAGGATGTCTGGCTCTAGGTGAGTGATCACGCCATCGTGATTACCTGGGTCATGAAGATCTTTTTTGTACAGTTCCTGTGTATTCTTGCCACCTCTTTTTAATATCTTCTGTTTCTGTTGGGTCCATACTATTTCTGTCCTTTATTGTGTCCATCTTTGCATGAAATGTTCCCTTGGTATCTTCAATTTTCTTGAGGAGATCTCTAGTCATTCCCATTCTTTTGTTTTCCTCTATTTCTTTGCACTGCTTACTGAGGAAGACTTTCTCTTCTCTCCTTGCTATTCTCTGGAACTCTGCATTCAAATGGGTATATCTTTCTTTTTCTCCTTTGCCTTTAGCTTCTCCTCTTTTCTCAAGTATTTGTAAGGCCTCCTCAGACAACCTTTTGTCTTTTTGCATTTCTTTTTCTTGGGGATGGTCTTGATCATTGACTCCTGTACAATGTCACGAACCTCCATCCATAGTTCTTCAAGTGCTCTGTGTATATATCAGATCTAATTTTTGAATCTGTTTGTCACTTCCACTCTATCATCATAAGGGATTTGATTTAGGTATCAGGTGTGATTAAAAGAAGGACTGGCTGTACCAAGATCTAGAATTCTGGTTTCAAACATCTAAATAAATAATTAAAAATCTGGAAATATATTTGGGAAATAAGGACAAAATGATATACTATAAAGTGTGCAAAATATAGAAACCCTGATTGTGGGAAAGACTGAAGGCAAGAGAAGGGAGCAACAGAAGATGAGGTAGATGACTCAGTGGACACGAATTTTGTGTAAATGCTTATTTCATTCAGTTCAGTCCAGTTGCTCAGTTGTGTCCAACTCTTTGCGACCCCATGAATCGCAGCACACCAGGCCTCCCTGTCTATCACCAAATCCCAGAGTTCACTCAGACTCACATCCATCGAGTCAGTGATGCCATCCAGCCATCTCATCCTCTTTCGTCCCCTTCTCCTCTTGCCCCCAATCCCTCCCAGCATCAGTCTTTCCTAATGAGTCAACTCTTCACATGAGGTGGCCAAAGTAATAGAGTTTCAGCTTTAGCATCATTCCTTCCAAAGAAATCCCAGGGCTGATCTCCTTCAGAAAGGACTGGTGGATCTACCTGCAGTCCAAGGGACTCTCAAGAGTCTTCTCCAACACCACAGATGAATGGATAAGAAAGCTGTGGTACATATACACAATGGAATATTACTCAGCCATTAAAAAGAATACATTTGAATCAGTTCTAATGAGGTGGATGAAACTGGAGCTGATTATACGGAGTGAAGTAAACCAGAAAGAAAAACACAAATACAGTATACTAACACATATATATGGAATTTAGAAAGATGGTAATAATAACCCTGTATATGAGACAGCAAAAGAGACACTGATATAGAGAACAGTCTTTTGGACTCTGGGAGAGGGAGAGGGTGGGTTGATTTGGGAGAATAGCATTGAAATATATATGGTATCGTATATGAAACGAGTCTCCAGTCCAGGTTCGATGCCTGATACCGGATGCCTGGGGTTGGTGCCCTGGGATGACCCAGAGGGATGGTATGGGGAGGGAGGAGGGAGGAGGGTTCAGGATGGGTAACACCTGTATACCTGTGGCAGATTCACTTTGATATATGGCAAAACCAATACAATACTGTAAAGTTAAATAAAATAAAATATTTTTTTTTTTAAAAAAGCATCAATTCTTCAGCACTCAGCCTATAATTGGAATTATAGTCTAATTCTCACATCCATACATGACCACAGGAAAAACCATAGCCTTGACTAGAAGAACCTTTGTCGGCAAAGTAATGTCTCTGCTTTTGAATATGCTGTCTAGGTTGGACATAACTTTCCTTCCAAGGAGTAAGCGTCTTTTAATTTCATGGCTGCAGTCACCATCTGCAGTGATTTTGGAGCCCAGAAAAATAAAGTCTGACACTGTTTCTACTGTTTCCCCATCTATTTCCCATGAAGTGATGGGACCAGATGCCATGATCTTCGTTTGCTGAATCTTGAGCTTTAAGCCAACTTTTTCACTCCACTTTCACTTTCATCAAGAGGCTTTTTAGTTCCTCTTCACTTTCTGCCATAAGGGTGGTGTCATCTGCATATCTGAGGTTGTTGATATTTCTCCCAGCAATCTTGATTCCAGCTTGTGTTTCTTCCAGTCCAGCGTTTCTCATGATGTACTCTGCATATAAGTTAAATAAGCAGGGTGACAATATACAGCCTTGACATACTCCTTTTCCTATTTGGAACCAGTCTGTTGTTCCATGTCCACTTCTAACTGTTGCTTCCTGACCTGCATATGGATTTCTCAAGAGGCAGGTCTGGTATTCCCATCTCTTGAAGAATTTTCCACAGTTTATTGTGATCTACACAGTCAAAGGCTTTGGCATAGTCAATAAAGCAGAAAGAGATGTTTTTCTGGAACTCACTTGCTTTTTCCACGATCACACATTAAATGCTTTTATACATAGTTCCAGGGATGGGTTAAAAGTGGCTTGTGAAGCAACTGGCAGCAAATGGTAACACCGAGACTATCCAGGGAGAGCAAGGAAAAGATACTG
This sequence comes from Tragelaphus eurycerus, assembly GCA_935064755.1. Lineage (NCBI taxonomy): Eukaryota > Metazoa > Chordata > Mammalia > Artiodactyla > Bovidae > Tragelaphus > Tragelaphus eurycerus. The sequence goes on along the minus strand of CAKXYN010000007.1, from coordinate 40,434,075 downwards.
TATAACAGTTGCTGTTATAGTTTCACTGTATGGAAAAATATTTTCCAGAATTATAAATTAATTAACAGCCTAGATTTCTTTTTCAAATTTGTGAACTATATAATGAAGGACTGCAATGCATTTTCCATAGCTTTCATTTCTTTAAAATTGTTGCTTTCTAAAGTTCTTTTATTCTCACATTTCTTTGAGAACCCAACTACTGATCAATAGAGTTTCACCCATGAAATAGTAAAATTTGAACATTTCTGAATGTTTTCCATATTTCTTTGTTTCTTGTTATATTTATACTCAGTTTTGAAGGATTTCTGGTGCTTGTATCACTGCAAACAATCAGTACCCAGTAATTGTGTAACACATAATGATACTTATTGTACAAAAAAGCCTGAGTTTTTATCAACTGTAAACCCCTGGAGCTAGGTGTCTCCCTCCTAATCTATTAATCTATACCCTGGCCTTTTCTCTTAACACTCAGCAGATTCATAAGGTTATTTGCCTTTAGTGATTTTACTTGCTTACAGTATGAAATGATGAAGGTTGATAAAAGGAGAGATTATATTAAAAAAATAATAAAGAAAGAACAGGGAAGCAAAGCTAAAAGCAACAGCTGCTCTAATTTATTTCTCTGTGAGGGTCTCAGGGCTCCTTAAGTGTTTTCCTGTTTTGGCTCTTCAAATCCAGTCTAAGCTAAAATGAAGACGTATGGTAGGTGTTGTTACATATACACACAGTTCCCAAAGACCCACCAGTAGGGTAAAGGACAAAAGGAAGCAAAACTGAAAGAAGATAAAACTGGAGAGCTAAGTCTGATGCCTGGGCTGGGAAGATCCCCTGGAGGAGGAAATGACAACCCAATCCAGTATTCTTGCCTGGAGAATTTCATAGACAGAGGAGCCTGGCAGGCTACAGTCCAAGGGGTCACAAAGAGTCGGACATGACTGAGCGACTTTCACTCGCTTACTCAGTGTTTAGTGAATGGCAGGGAAGCCTGGTGTGCTGCTATGTATGAGGTCACAAAGTGTTTGACATGACTGAGTGGCTGAACAAGGACAGGTTTAAGTGGTGAGTAGGCCACTGAATATATGATTCTTAAATTCAGTAGGAAATTTATTTAAAGCCATTGCTTTCTTGTATTTCACGGGCAGTGGCATTAGATACAGAATATAAGCAAACATAACCCAAGAGATAACCATTATTTATAGAGATCAGGAAGAGATATAAATAAAAGGGAGGATTCATTTAGGAGGATGAGAAAAAGCACCATGTTTCAATTTTTTTTTGTTTTTTTTTAAATTTGTTTATTAATTAAACAAACAAAAACTACAATGAAAAATGGCATCATGAAAAATTAGCACAATAAAGGAAAACAACAATAATAAAAAGTTTCACTCTTGGTTATATCTTAGACATCTTGGTTACATATTCCAAACATTTAATTGTTTAAACTGGAAACAGAATGTAGATATGATTTCTAAAGCTATTCAACATCAGACTCCAACAACATTGGAGTTACAAGAGTATGATCCAAACATTTCCTTTTTCATATTTAAACATTAAGAAAGAAGAACACAATGGCTAAAAACAAGACACAGTTGTAAATTAGATAGTGTCAAGGAAAAAGTTTGACACTTGAAAATATATCAAGGATAACTGAAGTATGATGATACATGGAATGTAAAATAGTAGGCATTTACATAACTTAAAATACATGGCCTATTCCAAGAAGATATGAATTAATTGACTGATTTTCCAAATAACAAGGTACTTTAAAAAAATTCCCCGAATTTTTTTTTTTTTCTTTTTTTTTAATTTAATTTAATTTTTAACTTTACAATATTGTATTGGTTTTGCCATATATCACAATGAATCTGCCACAGGTATACGTGTGTCCCCCATCCTGAACCCTCCTCCCACTTCCCTCCTCCTACCATCCCTCTGGGTCGTCCCAGTGCACCAGCCCCAAGAATCCAATATCGTGCATCGAACCTGGACTGGCGACTTGTTTCATGTATGATATTATACATGTTTCATCAAAGTTCCAGGTTGCAAGATTCACACTTAATCTGTAAGTTTTAAATAATAATGATAACAGAATACATATGTAATTATTTTTATTCTAACTGCTTTCTGGCTATTGACAGCCTGGAAAGCATGCTGGGAAAAAATAATTCTGAAAAGTTTTATAAAAAGCTGTTATTGAAAGGGCTGCTTCTGGAACAGCTTAATCTGCCATCACTCAAAAATCAAAATTTTCTGAATCATTTCCAAGTGTCTTAGGCTCAAACACTTGAGCTCCTCCCAGGCTGACCCAGAGCAGGGAGAAGGGTAATCATCCCCATGTGTTTCTGCAGTTCAAGACAATGCTCTCCTAAAAATATCATCCCCCTTAAATGGAATAAGGGGTAGCAGAGAAAGGGATTTAGGATTTGATTGATGGATAGTCAAAAAATTCCAAATGTCTTCTGCAATCATTCACATAGAAGAGAGAAGCATATACATAATTTAATATCAATCATGGAGGGCTAAGTTATAATTTAGCAACAATAATAGCAAAAGATAAAACAAAGTCTTATTTCTCATGTATAATTTTTCCAGTCATTTTACTGTAAGGATCTAGGCTTTTGGAGTGCCCATCATGTGGAATATTATCAATCACTATGGAAGACATTATGCTTAATATAAAAGATTGATAATAGTAAGAATATAAATTATATTTTATTTTTAAAATGATTAAAACAAAAATATTTTGAATCTTTTTCCCCTTCAAACCAATGCCTTGGAAGACTAAATTCAGAATATTAAATTTCAATTTTTTCAAAGGAAATAAATATTGTAGTGATCATTTTATCTTCTATTTTGTTATTTTATAAAGATAGCGTTTTAAGTTAAAGACTGTGAAATTCAGTTAAAAATAGAAAATCTCTAGCGATTTAAAAAATTTAATGGTCAATTTCTTATGGTGTCATCCATAGATCACCTGTCTCAATAAAATTTTACCATTTAAACTTGCATATTAATGAGCCCTGAAGATGGTGACTGCACTCTCGAAATTAAAAGATGCTTGCTCCCTGGAAGGAAAGCTGTGACAAACCTAGACAGTGTATTAAAAAACAAAGACATTATTTTGCCAACAATGTTCCGTATAGTCAAAGCTATGTTTATTTCAGTAGCCATGTACGAATGTGAGAGTTTGACCATAAAGAATTTTGAGCATCGAAGAACTGATGCCTTGGAATTGTGATGCTAGAGAAGGCTTGAGAGTCTCTTGGACTGAAAAGAGATCAAACCAGTCAATCTTAAAGGAAATAAGCCCTGAAAACTCATTGGAAGGACTTATGCTGAAGCTGAAACTGTAATATTTTGGCCACCTGACGCAAAGAACTGACTCATTGGAAAAGACTGATGCTGGGAAGATTGAAGATAAAAGGAGAAGGAAGCAGCAGCAGATTAGATGCTTAAATAGCATCATTGACTCAATGGACATGAATCTGAGCAAAGTCTGGGAGACAGTGAAGGACATGGAAATTGACATGCTGCAATCCATGAGGTCACAAAGAGTAGGACAGGAATTAATGACTGAACAACAACATTCATGAGCCCAATTCTAGAACTAGTTAATCATATTTCTCTTGGAATCTGCATTTTTGACAGTCTAGATAATTCTTAAACTGATTGAAATCAATTTAATAAATTCCCTTTAGGTGATTCATTTAATTTTGAACATTTGTAGGATGAGTTATAGAGTATTTATACCTGCCATCAGGAAATGATATCTATCACCAATGCCATCATTTTTTAAAAGGCTATTTTTGGGGGAGCAATTTTATGTTCACAACAAAATTTAGAGGAAAATACAGAGATTTCCCATATTTTCCCTGCCTTCAAACGTGCATACATCTATCCCCCATTATCAACATTCCTTAACAAACTGGTACATTTGTTGCAAGTGATAAACATACATTGATATATATCATAACCACCCAAAGACCATAGCTTATTCTAGAGTTCATTCTTTTTCTGGGTATTGTACATTTTTTTTTAAGTTTTGACATCTGTAAGATAGCATCTATTCATCATTATGGTATCGTACAAAGTATGTTCCTGCCCAAAATATCCTCTGCCCTTTGCTTATACATTCCTGCCCCTGAACCTAAACTTTGCAACTGATTTTACTGTGTCTATAGTTTTGCCTTTACCAGAGGATAACAGAGTTGAACTCATTTCATATTAATCCTCTTCAGATTGGCTTATTTCATTTAGTGTTATAAGATTGTCTTCTTCATATCTTTTCATAATTTTATAACTCATTCATTTTTTTTTGTTTGTTTGTTTTTTTTTTTATCAAGAATCTCTTTTATTGATTATCAGAAACATTACAAACATCTAGTATGAACAAATTGTAACATGATAGTGTTTAGTTTGAACAATTAATACATTTCAGATATAATATTATACATATTTCAATGCTATTCTCCCCAATCATCTCACCCTCTCCTGGTCCCAGAGTCCAAAAGTCTGGTCTATACATCAGTGTCTCTTTTGTTGTCTCGTAAATAGGGTTATTTTTTACCATCTTTCTAAATTCCATATATATGCGTTAGTATACTGTATTTGTGTTTTTGTTTCTGGCTTACTTCACTCTGTATAATAGGCTCCAGTTCCATCCATCTCCTTAGAACTGATTCAAATGTAATCTTTTTAATGGCTGAGTAATATTCCATTGTGTATATGTACCACAGCTTGCTTATCCATTCATCTGTGGATGGACATCTAGGTTGCTTCCACGTTCTGGCTATTGCAAACAGTGCTGCTATGAACATTGGGGTACAGGTGTCTCTTTCAATTCTGGTTTTCTCAGTGTATATGCCCAGCAGTGGGATTGCTGGATCATAAGGCAGTTCTATTCGCAGTTTTTTGAGGAATCTCCATACTGTTCTCCAAAGTGGCTGTACTAGTTTGCATTCCCACCAACAGTGCAAGAGGGTTCCCTTCTCTCCGCACCCTCTCCAGCATTTATTGCTTGTGGACTTTTGGATAGCAGCCATTCTGATTGGCGTGAAATGGTATCTCATAGTGGTTTTGATTTGCATTTCTCTGATAATGAGTGATGTTGAGCATCTTTTCATGTGTTTGTTAGCCATCTGTATGTCTTCTTTGGAGAAATGTCTATTGAGTTCTTTGGCCCATTTTTTGATTGGGTCATTTATTTTTCTGGAATTGAGCTGTAGAAGTTGCTTGTATATTTTTGAGATTAGTTGTATGTCAGTTGCTTCATTTGCTATTATTTTCTCCCATTCTGAAGGCTGTCTTTTCACCTTGCTTATAGTTTCCTTTGTTGTGCAAAAGCTTTTAAGTTTGATTAGGTCCCATTTGTTCATTTTTGATTTTATTTCCAATATTCTGGGAGGTGGGTCACAGAGGATCCTGCTGTGATGTATGTCAGAGAGTGTTTTGCCTATGTTTTCCTCTAGGAGTTTTATGGTTTCTGGTCTTACATTTAGCTCTTTAATCCATTTTGAGTTTATTTTTGTGTATGGTGTTAGAAAGTGTTCTAGTTTCATTCATATGGAGGGGTCTTGTTTTTGTATCCATTCAGCCAGTCTCTGTCTTTTGGTTGGGGCATTCAACCCATTTACATTTAAGGTAATTAATGATAAATATGATCCCATTGCCATTTACTTTGTTGTTTTGGGTTTGAATTTATATATCCTTTTTGTGTTTCCTGTCTAGAGAATGTCCTTTAGTATTTGTTGGAGAGCTGGTTTGGTGGTGCTGAATTCTCTCAGCTTTTGCTTGTCTGTAAAGGTTTTGATTTCTCCTTCATATTTGAATGAGATCCTTGCTGGGTACAATAATCTGGGCTGTAGGTTCTTTTCTTTCATCACTTTAAGTATGTCTTGCCATTCCCTCCTGGCTTGGAGAGTTTCTATTGAAAGATCAGCTGTTATCCTTATGGGAATTCCCTTGTGTGTTATTTGTTGTTTTTCCCTTGCTGCTTTTAATATTTGTTCTTTGTGTTTGATCTTTGTTAATTTGATTAATATGTGTCTTGGGGTGTTTCATCTTGGGTTTATCCTATTTGGGACTCTCTGGGTTTCTTGGACTTGAGTGATTATTTCCTTCCCCATTTTAGGGAAGTTTTCAACTATTATCTCCTCTAGTATCTTCTCATGGTCTTTCTTTTTGTCTTCTTCTTCTGGGACTCCTATGATTCGAATATTGTAACGTTTAATATTGTCCTGGAGGTCTCTGAGATTGTCCTCATTTCTTTTAATTCGTTTTTCTTTTTTCTCCTCTGATTCCTTTAATTCTGCCATTCTATCTTCTAATTCGCTAATTCTATCTTCTGCCTCTGTTATTCTACTATTTGTTGCCTCCAGAGTGTTTTGGATCTCATTTATTGCATTATTCATTATATGTTGATTCTTTTTTATTTCTTCTAGGTCCTTGTTAAATCTTTCTTGCATCTTCTCAATGCTTTTCTCCAGACTATTTATCCATGATTCCATTTTGCTTTCCAGATTTTGGATTAATTTAACTATCATTATTCGGAATTCTTTATCAGGTAGGTTCGCTATTTCTTCCTCTTTTGTTTGGTTTGGTGGGCTTTTATCCTGTTCCTTTACCTGCTGGGAATTCTTCTGTCTTTTCATCTTGTTTAAATTGCTAAGTTTGGGGTGTCTTTACTGTATTCTGGTAGTCTGTGGAGTTCTCTTTATTGTGGCGTTTCTGCACTATATGTGGGTTTGTACCGGTGGCTTGTCGAGGTTTCTTGTTTATGGAAGCTTGTATCGGTGTTCTGGTGGGTGGAGCTGGATTTCTTTTCTCTGGGGTGCAGTGGAGTGTCTAGTAGTGAGTTATGAGATGTCTATGCTTTTGGGGTCGCTTTGTGTAGCCTGTGTATTGGAGCTCAGGCTGTGTTCTTGTTTTTCTGGAGAATTTGCTTGGTATGTCTTGTTGTGGAACTTGCTGGTCTTTGTGTGATGCTTGGTTTCAGAGTAGGTATGGAGGCTTTTAATGAGCTCCTGTCAATTAGTGTTTCGTGGGATCAGGGTATGGACTTAAGCCTCCTGGTTCCAGTTATTGGTCTTATTTTTACCGTAGTCTCAAAAACTTCTTCTTCTATAATGCATTCCACAACTGGACTGCTCAGAGATGTTCACGGAATTATACATAGAAGGAAAAAGGGAGGAAGGAGACAGAGGTGGTCAGGAGGATAAAAGGAGGGAGTGTGAAGGAGAGAGACAGATCTAGTCAGTAATCAGTAAAGAAAAGAAAAAAGGAAAGGAAAAAAGCAAAGGACAAAAAGGAAAAAAGAAAAAAACAAAAACAAAACAGGGTCGCAAAAGTTATATCTAAACGTGGAGATTAAAGAAGTACTAGAGGATAAAAATAATAATAATAATAAAAAAATAAAAGAAACAAAACAAACTACAACAAAAAAAAAATTGAAAGGGAAAAAAAAATTTTTGTTTTCCTTTTTCCAATTAAAAAATAATAAAAATTTAAAAAATATATATATATTAAAAAAAGAAAAGAAAAAAAAAAGGAAATAATGATGGTAAAAATAGTAACAATATATATAAGAGTTTCTCTATTATTGTTGTGGGTTCAGTTCATTTTCAGCTAGTTCCTTGTTCCGGCTTAAATTTCTCAAGATCTATAGGCCCCTTTCTCTGTGGTTGGTCTGTATAGTTCTTTGTTCTGTGCACGGTTCGGCGGTGTTCTGGGCCAAGGCCCGCCACTCGTGTGGTCGGCGCTGCACAATCTGGATTGCCGGCCCAAACTACTCCAGTTAGGCAGCACTCCAGACAATCAGGCGAACGAAGTCTGCGCTGAGGCCCGCAGAGGGGGAGGGGTCGGCGACGGGAATGGCGGGCGGGTGGGTGGGGGAGGGGATGGGGTGGCCCTCGTGGGAGCCCCCGGCACAGCGGGCGGGGGCACGCCTGCGCGGGAGTGGCCGGCGGGGGAGCGTCCAGTGGGGGAGAGTCCCGCGGGGGAGCGTCCCTCTGGGGAGCGCCGGCAGCGGAGCGTCCCGCGTGGGAACGGCCAAGGCGTCTCCCTGCCCAGCCCCGGCTCCCCAATGGCAGATGCGGGCGTTTGCAGCGGTGCTTTTCCGCTGCAGAAGTTACTGCAGGGCCCGCAGTCTGTGGGTTCTAATTGCTCAACTGTTCTCCTCCCTGTTATGATAGTCTCCGTGTTTCCCAGGTTCGGTGCAGATTCCGCAGGGAGAGTGTTTCCTGGTGTTTGGAAACTTCTCTTTTTAAGACTCCCTTCCCCGGACAGAGGTCTGCCCCTCCCTCTTTGTCTCTCTCTGGCTTCTATATTCTTTCCTACCTCCTTTAGAAGGCAGTGAGTTGCTTTTCTGGGTGTCCGACGTCCTCCGCCAGCACTCCGAAGCTGTTTGTGGTATTTACTCGGCGCCCAGATGTCCCATTGATGAATTTGTGGAGGAGAAAGCGTATTCCCCGTCCTAATCCTTCGCCATCTTAACCGGAAGTCTCATTCATTTTTAATATTAAAATATTCTGTTGCCTAAATTTATCTAAAACTCTTTATCTAATCATCTATGGAAGGATACCCTGGTTGCTTCCATTCCACCAAGTTTTGATGAACAGCAAGATATCTTTGGAAGTAGAAACATGATGCTGGGGAGTTGCCTGGGCTTTGGATCTCTGCCTTCTAGTAAAAAAAAAAAAAAAAAAAAAGCCACAGTATAATGGTTAGAAGTCTTGATAACTGGTCAAACTTGGCTCTCGTATTTATTAACTAATTATCTTGGAACATTTGTTTAAGTTATTTGAGCCTTTGTTGCTTGGTCTGAAAAATGCAGAAATTATATTATCTCCTGTGGTTCTTTGAGAATTAAATAAGATTATTCCTGTATTGTTAACAAGACCAGGAGCTGACTGTGGCTCAGATCATGAACTTCTAATTGCAAATTCTAACTGAAATTGAAGAAAGTGGGGAAAACCACTAGACCATTCAGGTATGACCTAAATCAAATCCCTTATGATTATACAGTGGAAGTGAGAAGTAGATTTAAGGGACTAGATCTGATAGAGTGACTGATGAACTATGGATAGAAGTTCATGACATTTTACAGGAGACAGGGATGAAGAGCATCCCCTAGAAAAAGAAATGCAAAAAGGCAAAATGGCTGTCTGAGGAGGCCTAACAAATAGCTGTGAAAAGCAAAGGAGAAAAAGAAAGACATAAACATCTGAATGCAGAGTTCCAAAAAATAGCAAGGAGAGATAAGAAAGTCTTCACAGTGATCAATGCAAAGAAATAAAGGAAAACAATAGAATGGGAAAGACAAGAGGTCTCTTCAAGAAAATTAGAGATACCAAGGGAACATTTAATGCAAAGAAGGGCACAATAAAGGACAGAAATGGTAGAGACTTAACAGAAGTTATTAAGAGGTGGCAAGAATACACAGAAGAACTGTACAAAAAAGATCTTCATGACCCAGATAATCACGATGATGTGAGCACTCACCTAGAGCCAGACATCGTGGAATGTGAATTCAAGTGGGCCTTAGGAAGCATTACTATGAAAAAAGCTAGTGGAGGTGGTGATGGAATTCCAGCTGAGCTATTTTAATTCTAAATGTGATGCTGTGAAAGTGCTGCACTCAATAAGTCAGCAAATTTGTAAAACTCGGCAGTGGCCACAGGACTGGAAAAGGTCAGTTTTCATTCCAATCCCAAAGAAAGATAATGCCAAAGAATGCTCAAACTACTGCTCAGTTGCACTCATCTCACATGCTAGGAAAGTAATGCTCAAAATTCTCTAAGCAAGGCTTCAACACTATGTGAACCATGAACTTCCAGATGTTCGAGTTGGATTTAGAAAAGGCAGAGGAACCAGAGATCAGATTGCTGACATCCTTTGGATTATTAAAAAAGCAGGGGAGTTCCAGAAAAACATATATTTCTGCTTTATTGACTATGCCAAAGCCTTTGACTGTGTGGATCACAATAAACTGGAAAATTCTGAAAGAGATGGGAACACCAGACCTCCTGACCTGCCTCTTGAGAAACCTGTATGTAGGTCAGGAAACAGCAGTTAGAACTGGACATGGAACAACAGACTGTTTCCAAATAGGAAAAGGAGCTCGTCAAGGCTGTATATTGTCACCCTGCTTATTTAACTTATATACAGGGTACATCATGAGAAATGCTGGGCTGGAAGAAGCACAAGCTGGAATCAAGATTGGTGAGAGAAATATCAATAACCTCAGATATGCAGATGACACCACCCTTATGGCAGAAAGTGAAAAGGGACTAAAAAGCCTATTGATGAAAATGAAAGAGGAGAGTGAAAAAGTTGGCTTAAAGCTCAACATTTAGAAAATGAAGATCATGGCATCTGGTCCCATCACTTCATGGGCAATAGATGGGGAAATATGGAAACAGTGTCAGACTTTATTTTGGGGGGCTCCAAAATCACTGCAGATGGTGATTTCACCCATTAAATTAAAAGACCCTGACACCTTGGAAGGAAAATTATGACCAATTTAGACAGCATATTAAAAAACAGAGACATTACTTTGTCAACAAGATCCACCTAGTGAAAGCTATGATTTTTCCAGTTGTCAAGTATGGATGTGAGTGTTGGACTGTAAAGAAAGCTAAGCTCTGAAGAATTGATGCTTTTGAACTGTGATGTTGGAGAAGACTCTTGAGAGTCCCTTGGACTGCAAGAAGATCCAACCAGTCCATTCTGAAGGAGATCAATCCTGGAATTTCTTTGGAAGGAATGATGCTAAAGCTGAAACTCCAGTATTTTGGCCACCTCATGTGAAGAGCTGACTCATTGGAGAAGACTCTGATGCTGGGAGGGATTGAGGGCAGGAGGAGAAGGGGATGAGATAGGATGAGATGGTTGGATGGCATCACCGACTCAACGGACATGAGTTTGGGTGAAATCCGAGAGTTGGTGATAGACAGGGAGGCCTGGCTTGTTGCAGTTCATGGGGTCACAAAGAGTCAGACACAACTGAGTGACTGAACTGAACTGAGCTGAACTGATTGTTTACAAGGCTTGCCATAAGATCTCATGCCTTTGTTAATATCATTTATTATAGAATTATAATTAATATTTTCATTAATATTTTCAACTGTGGTTCCATAGTTAAATATAACCTCTGCATTTATAGCAAGCATTTTCCTGTTTACATTAACTTGAGTGCCAATAAATGAACATCTGTGATCATTTAAGCCAGAATAAGCCTGTTAGACCATGGGCGTTGGAACTAGTTTGTTGTTTCTCTCCTTCTGCTATTATTTCATCATTTTATCTTTTTAATATGCACTCCCAGTAGATCAAGCTTTTAGGTTGTAACTGCTTTATTTCCACAAAAACTGTGGATAATCTCTTACACAGGTATGTAGCACAATTCTTAATACATACAATTTCAAAATAATTAATTATAATTCAGTCACCATTTGCATGATTCTCATGATGAGAACTGGTAAAGTTATTAAAAGAAACTAACTACATGTTGAATGAGAAGATAAAAATCTCATGACTATATAAGTGTTGGCAAATCTTTCTTCTTATATTTCTTAATTTAAAAGAAACAATATATCCCAACTTAGATATTTTTCTAACTAACCTTTTAGTAGATGATAAACTCAAAGTAATTTCATTAATATGAGTTCAGACGAAAATTTAGAAGTTATTTTTGTAAGGAAATTTTTTTACTTAATCATAAAAATGTTTTAGAACACACAGTGATTGACTTAACTAAACAAGTGTAATACTTTCATTTCCAGTTGTCAGGAATGTTAAACAAAATCTTCTATAAATCCTATTATATTAAAAATTTTAATGTAATTTTCCATTTGATGTATCCATTTTAAAGGATACTAGTGACCTGTATCTATATTATGGTTGCCATATTCTGGTACTACCCAATGAAAATGAGGGACATCTATACTTCCTAAGCTACTTTGTCATATGTTGACAGTATTGAGCAATAAAGTAGTATAACAAACAATGATATGGAATTCACAGATGCTTATCACTCTGAACAAGACAGATTTTATGGCAGTATCCTTCTTGCTGCTGTTGCTGCTGAGTTGCTTCAGTCGTGTCCAACTCTGTGTGGCCCCATAGATGGGAGCCCACCAGGCTCACCCGTCCCTGGGATTATCCAGGCAAGAACACTGGAGTGGGTTGCCATTTCCTTCTCCAATGCAAGAAAGTGAAAAGTGAAAGTAAAGTTGCTCAGTCGTGTCCGACCCTCAGTGACCCCATGGACTGCAGCCTTCCAGACTCCTCCATCCATGGGATTTTTCAGGCAAGAGTACTGGAGTGGGGTGCCATTGCCTTAGACAGTAAAACCACTTGAAGTGTGTGTGTATATATATATATATATATCAGATGAGATCAGATTAGTCGCTCAGTCGTGTCCGACTCTTTGCGACCCCATGAATCGCAGCACGCCAGGCCTCCCTGTCCATCACCAACTCCCGGAGGTCACTCAGACTCACATCCATCGAGTCAGTGATGCCATCCAGCCATCTCATCCTCTGTCGTCCCCTTCTCCTCCTGCCCTCAATCCCTCCCAGCATCAGAGTCTTCTCCAATGAGTCAACTCTTCGCATGAGGTGGCCAAAGTATTGGAGTTTCAGCTTTAACATCATTCCTTCCAAAGAAATCCCAGGGCTGATCTCCTTCAGAATGGACTGGTTGGATCTCCTTGCAATCCAAGGGACTCTCAAGAGTCTTCTCCAACACCACAGTTCAAAAGCATCAATTCTTCGGCGCTCAGCCTTCTTCACAGTCCAGCTCTCACATCCATACATGACCACAGGAAAGACCATAGCCTTGACTAGGCGAACCTTTGTTGGCAAAGTAATGTCTCTGCTTTTGAATATGCTATCTAGGTTGGTCATAACTTTCCTTCCAAGGAGTACATGCCTTTAAATTTCATGGCTGCAGTCACCATCTGCAGTGATTTTGGAGCCCAGAAAAATAAAGTCTGACACTGTTTCCACTGTTTCCCCATCTGTTTCCCATGTAGTGATGGGACCAGATGCCATGATCTTCGTTTTCTCAATGTTGAGCTTTAAGCCAACTTCTTCACTCCCACTTTCACTTTCATCAAGAGGCTTTTTACTTCCTCTTCACTTTCTGCCATAAGGGTGGTGTCATCTGCATATCTGAGGTTGTTGATATTTCTCCCAGCAATCTTGATTCCAACTTGTGTTTCTTCCAGTCCAGCGTTTCTCATGATGTACTCTGCATATAAGTTAAATAAACAGGGTGACAATATACAGCCTTGACGTACTCCTTTTCCTATTTGGAACCAGTCTGTTGTTCCATGTCCAGTTCTAACTGTTGCTTCCTGACGTGCATACAAATTTGTCAAGAGGCAGATCAGGTGGTCTGGTATTCCCATCTCTTGAAGAATTTTCCACAGTTTATTGTGATCTACACAGTCAAAGGCTTTGGCATAGTCAATAAAGCAGAAATAGATGTTTTTCTGGAACTCTCTTGCTCTCTCGATGATCCAGATATATATATATCAGAGAAGGCAATGGCACCCCACTCCAGTACTCTTGCCCGGAAAATCCCATGGATGGAGGAGCCTGGTAGGCTGCAGTCCAGGGGGTCGCTAAGAGTCGGACATGGCTGAGCGACTTCACTTTCTCTTTTCACTTTCATGCATTGTAGAAGGAAATGGCAACCCACTCCAGTGTTCTTGCCTGGAGAATCCCAGGGACAGGGAAGCCTGGTGGGCTGCCCTCTATGGGGTCACACAGAATCAGACACGACTGAAGTGACTTAGCATAGCATATATATATATATATATATATATATATATATATAAAAAAAATTCAATAATGAATTTTTCAATCATTTCATGTAAAAGTAATCCCTAGGAAGGTATCCATTTAAAGGGCAAACTCTAATAAAGAAGTCAAGCTGCTTCAGCTGATATATGTATGTATATATGATTTAATTGTAATTGAGGAGCATAAATCTGATAAAACAAAATCTTCAAATATCTGTATATTTCATGGCGAGACCTACTCCTAGGTTAAGTCAGAATAAGGCATGCATATTCTAACGGAATCATAATCTGCAGGTTAACCCAGCAATGTTTTCTTGTTTGCTTTTAAATTTTTTATTTTTTTAATAACATGTGTTTTAAAAACTGAATTCAAATAATTCAGTCTTGATCAGTTGTTATTTGCCCAACGTGAGCCAGTAGCCATTCTATTGTACAGAAATGAATTTGTACCTCAGTGAGGATTCACACCTGGTTAGGTAGTCAAGCCAGATTTTGCCCCCAAAAAGAAAAGAAAGTTATCAGCTTTTGAAACTGTTCCTCCTGTTTGAGTCTGAATCTGAATCAGGGAACTAATAAAGGGTACTTGAAAATGTCCAAGAAATGACTTTCTTGACTATATGTGCTAATGTTGGCATTTAAAATGAGTGCCCCCATCCTCCAAAAAATAAGATAAGAAGAAGTAAAATAATAAAATGAGTATCCATATTTTGCATTTAATATAGTGCAATTAATTCAAAACATATTTAGAGACAAATTTTTTTCTTTTCATACCTCATCCCCATAATGTTAACCTAAATTGCTAAAAATAATGTTCCTAATGGGTAAGAGCTTATGTGTAAAGTTAATTTATAGCTGTAAATTCTCCAATACCACTCTATTTTTTCTATGTAAATTTAAAAAAATAATTTGCTAAGGAGAGGATTTCTTAGAAAATATCATTTCAAAAAAGAAAGGGAGGCTATTTCAATAGTCGAGGAGAGATTATGGGAGTAGGATAAACCTCTGACCATGGGATCTGCAATTATCACAGATGTCAGTCAGGAGAAAAGTTTTCTTTTACAGGGAGAAGTAAATAAGGCTAGAAAGAATCAGACACAGACAAATGATCAGGACATGTCTTTCTTTCTGTCTGCCAATTTTCAGATCAGATCAGTCGCTCAGGTTTGTCCGACTCTTTGCAACCCCATGAATTGCAACATGCCAGGCCTCCCTGTCCATCACCAACTCCCGGAGTTCACCCAGACTCACATCCATCGAGTCGGTGATGTCATCCAGCCATCTCATCCTCTGTCGTCCCCTTCTCCTCTTGCCCCCAATCCCTCCCAGCATCAGAGTCTTTTCCAATGAGTCAACTCTTCACATGAGGTGGCCAAAGTACTGGAGTTTCAGCTTTAGCATCGTTCCTGCCAAAGAAATCCCAGGGCTGATCTCCTTCAGAATGGACTAGTTGGATCTCCTTGCAGTCCAAGGGACTCTGCCAATTTTAGGGAAAGGCAATAAGAGAAAGGGTGTTCCATGTTCAGTGCTTACTCAGACTGAGCATGGACTAGAGTTCAAAGAACTAGAAGAAAAGTCTGACGAAAGTTTGGTAAAATAATAATGGTGAATGCTTTTCCTGATAAGTCAGTGAGTACAAACTGTTCAGTTAATAATTTATAAGCAAAGAATGGGAATTTGGAGGACGATGTCTGACATTGTCATAAGTAATTAAGCAGGAGGACAGAAACATCCATTAATCCTATCTAAACCACAGGAAAGATGATGATTCTTTGCATTAAGCCATTTTTCAGAATACTAAAGTGTGGAGGACTTTAGAAAAGTATCTTTACCATTACTGTATTCCAGGAGCTCAGGATTTGCATGATGTTAACATTGTCTTCTCCCAGTCCTCTATACTTTCCAATCATAGTCTCTTCTCCATTTATAGCATATAATTTGTACACTATGCTGCTAAGTCACTTCAGTCATGTTCGACTCTGTGCGACCCCATAGACGGCAGCCCACCAGGATCCCCCGTCCCTGGGATTCTCCAGACAAGAACACTGGAGTGGGTTGTCATTTCCTTCTCCAATGTATGAAAGTGAAAAATGAAAGTGAAATTGCTCAGTTGTGTCTGACTCCTAGCGACCCCATGGACTGCAGCCTACCAGGCTCCTCCATCCATGGGATCTTCCAGGCAAGAGTTCTGGAGTGGGGTACCATTGCCTTCTCCATTGTACACTATAGATAATGGAATTTATACTATAATTTCTATATATACCCTTTTAGTATATTTTTGTCTTTATTAATAAAAATAGTCTATAATTTTCAGAAATGTTTTAAGAGCACTAGAAAGATGATGACTCTACTTCTCAACTTTCTCTAAAGTCTCCACACTTTTTGTCTCTCACCTCTATGAGTTAGATTTGACCAACAATTCTCTCACTAGTCTCATTGCAATGGCTTCTTTAGTATTCTCCCTGGTCCTCAAGCCTCTTGTATCCTAAGATTAAAGTTATATTTTTGAAATGCAAAAACTTCCATGTAATCTCATGGCCTAAAACAACTTAATGACTCCTATGCATGACAAGATAAAATCCAAGTCCTTCTGAATTATATAATTAATTATTTCAGACATGGCCCATTTCAAGATTTCCAGTCTCCTCCTTATTATTACTGGCAGATTGTATTCTGGGCACCACTATAACAAAATATTGCAAGTAATCTTTGAATATGTGAAATCCTTCTGTTAATTTAGCATTTAGTATTCATCTGCCTCATTAATATAATGATTTCGTCTCTCATAGAGAATTCCTGTGGTTATTTTGAACTTGTTTTAAATTTCATCTCATTTGCAAGCCTTGTGTGGAGTGTTCCATAATTTTTATAGGTTTCTTCTGTATTCTCACAAAATTTTGAAATCAACTATCATTAAAATAATTTTCCTCCTGTATTCAAGAAGTTCTAAGTGCTGTACATTAATTTCAGAAATTATTTCTTTTTGTTTATTTCTATAGTATAGGAGAATTGTCAATACAAAATAGGAAATCAAGAGATATCTGGAGTAACAGGCAAGTTTGGCCTAGGAATGCAAAGTGAAGCATGGCAAAGGCTAACAGAGTTTTGCCAAGAGAACGTATTGGTTGTAACAAACACCCAGTTGCAGCAACACAAAAGATGACACTACACAAGGACATCACAAAATGGTCAATATCAAAATCAGATTTATGGTATATTCTTTGCAGTCAAAGATTGAGAAGTGCTATACTATCTGAAAAAAAAAAAAAAAAAACAATACTTAGAACTGACTGTAGCTCATATCATAAAAACCTTATTGCAAAATTCAGACTTAAATTGAAGAATGTAGGGAAAATGAGTAGGCCATTCAGGTATGTCCTTAATCAAATTTCTTATGATTATAAGGCAGAAAGTGAAGAGGAACTAAAAAGCCTCTTGTTGAAGGTGAAAGAGGAGAGTGAAAAAGTTGGCTTAAAGCTCAACATTCAGAAAATGAAAATCATGGCATATGGTCCCATCACTTCATAGGAAATAGATGGGGAAACAGTGGAAACAGTGTCAGATTTTATTTTTCTAGGCTCCAAGATCACTACAGATGGTGACTGCAGCCATGAAATTAAAAGACGCTTACTCCTTGGAAGGAAAATTATGACCAACCTAGATAGCATATTCAAAAGCAGAGACACTACTTTGCCAACAAAGGTTCGCCTAGTCAAGGCTATGGTTTTTCCTGTGGTCATGTATGGATGTGAGAGCTGGACTGTGAAGAAGGCTGAGCGCCGAAGAATTGATGCTTTTGAACTGTGGTGTTGGAGAAGACTCTTGAGAGTCCCTTGGATTGCAAGGAGATCCAACCAGTTCATCCTAAAGGAGATCAGCCCTGGGATTTATTTGGAAGGAATGATGCTGAAGCTGAAACTCCAGTACTTTGGCCACCTCATGCCAAGAGTTGACTCATTGGAGAAGACTCTGATGCTGGGAGGGATTGGGGGCAGGAGAAGAAGGGGACGACAGAGGATGAGATGGCTGGATGGCATCACTGACTCGATGGATGTGAGTCTGGGTGAACTCCGGGAGTTGGTAATGGACAGGGAGGCCTGGCGTGCTGCGGTTCATGGGGTCGCAAAGAGTCGGACACGACTGAGCGACTGATCTGATCTGACTACTGTCCAAATCTATTTCCTTTTTTTGTTTTTTTTGCAGAAGAGATGATAGAAGATTATAATGATCAGTGTGAAATGATAGTATTTCTATAACAGATTTTTGTATTGTTTTGAGGATTATATTTCTATAGGAGACATTTTGTAACCCATGAACACTCACACACACACACATTGATGCTTTTTTTTTTTTTTTAAACTTTGAAAGTGATTAAACCCCTTAAAAATTTAATAGGAGATATATTCTAGTTTTCAGAATGTGTGCAACAAAGGAATTAAGACATGAATCTAATATTAAACATATGATAAAATTAAACAAGGAAAGAGTTTGTTTAATACAATGTTAAAAAATAGATTGTAATATTGAACTTGTTTCTCAACAATACATCTCACCCAGAGGCACTGAAACCTGGTCTCCCTGGTTAATCTCATGCTGAAGTTGTCTCAGGATATATGCTTTGGGAAAGAGTTTGGTGGAACTCTTGCAAACTTGAGGTATTCTTTTTATCTATTTTCAGTGGCCAGTTGAAAAGTATATAATGCCTTACTTAAACTAGTAAGGCGGGTACTCTCCTACCCCCTTTCAGTGCCTTTTGCTGGAGGTGTTCTCTATTCTTTTCACTCTAATAAACTTTGTTACACAAAGCTCTGTGTAACTGAGACTGTGTCTTTCGGCTTCCAGAGTGAAATTTTCTCCTTTGGAGACCATGGATACTGGCACTGTTCACTGTAAGCTATCAACATGTCCAAGAAAACGAAATTAGGAAAGGAAAAATGGTTGTTTAAGAAGACCTTACAAATAGCTAAGAAAAGAAAAAAAGTGAAAGGCAAAGGAGAAAAGGAAAGATATACCTAACTGAATGCAGTGTTCTAAAGAATATCAAGGTGAGATAAGAAACCCTTCTTAAATGAACAATGCAAAGAAACAGAGGAAAATAAGAGAATGGGAAAGACCAGAGATCTCTTCAAGAAAACTAGCGATACCAAAAGAACATTTCATGCAAACATAGGCACAAAAAAAGGACAGAAACGATATGGACATAACTGACACAGAAGATATTAATAGGTGGCAAGAATACACAGAAAAACTGTACTAAAAAAAAAGGTCACAATGACCTGGATAGCCACGATGATGTGGTCACTCACCTAAAGATAGACATCCTGGATTGTGAAGTCAATTGGGTCTTCAGAAGCACTAGTAGGAACAAAGCTAGTGGAGGTGATGGAATTCAAGTTGAGCTATTTCAAATCCTAAAAGATGATGCTGTTAAAAATGCAACGCTCAATATGCCCACCAGTTTGGAAAACACAGCACTGGCTATAGGACTGGAAAAGGTCAATTTTCATCCCAATCTCAAAGGATAGCAACACCAAAGAATGCTCATACTATAGCACAATTGTGTTCCTTTTACATACTAGTAAGATAATGCTCAAAAAAGATGTCCTTTTCATTATAGAGGACTGGAATGCAAAGTAGGAAGTCAAGAAACACCTGGACTAACAGGCAAATTTGGCCTTGGAATACGGAATGAAGCAGGGCAAAGTCTAATAGAGTTTTGCCAAAAAAATGCACTAGTCATAACAAACACCCTCTTCCAACAACACAAGAGAAGATTCTATACATGGACATCACCAGATGGTCAACACCGATATCAGATTGATTATATTCTTTGCAGCCAAAGATGGAGAAGCTCTACACAGTCAGCAAAAACAAGACCAGGAGCTGACTGTGGCTCAGATCATGAACTCCTTACTGCCAAATCCAGACAGAAATTGAAGAAAGTAGGGAAAACAGCTAGACCATTCAGGTATGATCTAAATCAAATCCCTTATGATTATACAGTGGAAGTGAGAAATAGATTTAAGGGCCTAGATCTGATAGATAGAGTGTCTGATGAACTATGGATGGAGGTTCATGACATTGTAAAGGAGATAGGGATCAAGAACATTCCCATGGAAAAAAAAATGCAAAAAAAGCAAAATGGCTGTCTGGGGAGGCCTTACAAAAAGCTGTGAAAAGAAGAGAAGTGAAAAACAAAGGAGAAAAGGAAAGATATAAACATCTGAATGCAGAGTTCTAAAGAATAGCAAGAAGAGATAAGAAAGCCTTCTTCAGCGATCAATGCAAAGAAATATAGGAAAACAATAGAATGGGAAAGACTAGGGATCTATTCAAGAAAATCAGAGATATCAAAGAAACATTTAATGCAAAGATGGGCTCAATAAAGGACAGAAATGGTATGGACCTAACAGAAGCAGAAGATATTAAGAAGAGATGGCAAGAATACACAGAAGAACTGTACAAAAAAGATCTTCACAACCCAGATAATCACGATTGTGTGATCACTCACCTAGAGCCAGACATCCTGGAATGTGAAGTCAAGTGGGCCTTAGAAAGCATCACTATGAACAAAGCTAGTGGAGGTGATGGAATTCCAGTTGAGCTATTCCAAGTCCTGAAAGATGATGCTGTGAAAGTGCTGCACTCAATATGCCAGCAAATTTGGGAAACTCAGCAGTGGCCACAGGACTAGGAAAGGTCAGTTTTAATTCCAATCCTAAAGAAAGGCAATGCCAAAGAATGCTCAGACTATCGCACAATTGCACTCATCTCACATGCTAGTAAAGTAATGCTCAAAATTCTCCAAGCCAGGCTTCAGCAATATGTGAACCTTGAACTTCCAGATGTTCAAGCTGGTTTTAGAAAAGGCAGAGGAACCAGAGATCAAATTGCCAACATCTGCTGGATCATGGAAAAAGCAAGAGAGTTCCAAAAAAGCATCTATTTCTGCTTTATTGACTATACCAAAGCCTTTGACTGTGTGGATCACAATAAACTGTGGAAAATTCTGAAAGAGATGGGAATACCAGACCACCTGATCTGCCTCTTGAGAAACCTGTATGCAGGTCAGGAAGCAACAGTTAGAACTGGATATGGACCAACGACTGGTTCTAAATAGGAAAAGGAGTTCGTCAAGACTGTATATTGTCACCCTGCTTATTGAACTTCTATGCAGAGTACATCATGAGAAATACTGGACTGGAAGAAACACAAGTTGGAATCAAGATTGCTGGGAGAAATATCAATAACCTCAGATATGCGGATGACACCACCCTTATGGCAGAAAGTGAAGAAGAAGTAAAAAGCCTCTTGATAAAAGTGAAAGTGGAGAGTGAAAAAGTTGGCTTAAAGCTCAAGATTCAGCAAATGAAGATCATGGCATCCGGTCCCATCACTTCATGGGAAATAGATGGGGAAACAGTGGAAACAGTGTCAGACTTTATTTTTCTGGGCTCCAAAATCACTGCAGATGGTGACTGCAGCCATGAAATTAAAAGACGCTTACTCCTTGGAAGGAAAGTTATGACCAACCTAGATAGCATATTCAAAAGCAGAGACATTACTTTGCCAACAAAGGTCTGTCTAGTCAAGGCTATGTTTTGTCCTGTGGTCATGTATGGATATGAGAGCTGGACTGTGAAGAAGGCTGAGCGCTGAAGAATTGATGCTTTTGAACTGTGGTGTTGAAGAAGACTCTTGAGAGTCCCTTGGACTGCAAGGAGATCCAACCAGTCCATTCTTAAGGAGATCAGCCCTGGGATTTCTTTGGAAGGAATGATGCGAAAGCTGAAACTCCAGTCCTTTGGCCACCTCATGCGAAGAGTTGACTCATTGAAGAAGACTCTGATGCTAGGAGGGATTGGGGACAGAAGGAGAAGGGAACGACAGAGGATAAGGTGGCTTGATGGCATCACTGACTCCATGAACGTGAGTCTGAGTGAACTCTGGGAGTTGGTGATGGACAGGGAGGCCTGGCATGCTGTGATTCATTGGGTCGCAAAGAGTCAGACATGACTGAGCGACTGATCTGATCTGATCTCATCTGAAGATAATGCTCAAAATACTTCAAGCTAGGTTTTAGCAGTACTTGAATTGAGAAACTCCAGATGTACAACTGGATTTATAAAAAGCAGAGGCACCAGAGATCAAATTGTCAACATCTGTTGAATCATATAAAAAGCAAGAGGATTTCAGAAAGCATCTACTTCTGCCTCATTGACTATTCTAAAGCATTTGACTGTGAATCAGCACAAACTGTGGAAAATTCCTAAAGAGATGGAAATACCAGACCATCTTATTTGCCTCCTGAGAAACTTGTATATAGGTCAAAAATTAACAGTTAGAACCAGATATGGAAGAAAGAAGTAGTTCAAAATTGGAAAAGGAGTACATCAAAGTTGTATGTTGTCACTCTGCTTATTTAACTTATATGTAGAGAACATCACACAAAATGCTGGGCTGCATGAAGCACAAGCTGGAATCAAGATTGCTGGGAGAAATACCAATAACCTCAGATATCCAGAGAGACTACCCTAATGGCAGAAAGTGAAGAGGAACTAAAGTCTCTTGATGAATGTGAAAGAGGATGGTTAAAAAGCTGGCTTAAAACTCAGCATTTAAATCACTAAGATCATACTTCCAGTCCCATAACTTCAAGGTAAATAGATGGGAAAACAATAGAAACAGTGACAGACTTAATTTTCTTGTGCTCCAAAATTGCTGTGGATGGAGGCTGCAGGCATGAAATTAAAAGGCAATAGCTCCTTGGAAGAAAATCTATGGCAAACCTAAACAGTGTATTGAAAGGCAGAGACATCTCTTTGCTAACAAAGTCCATATATCAAAGCTATATATTTTTTTCAATCGTTATGTATAAATGTGAGATTTAGAACATAAAGAAAGCTGAGCACTGAAAAATTGATGCTTTCTAATTGTGGTACTGCAGAAGCCTCTTGAGGGCCCCTTGGACATCAAGGAGATCAAACCACTCAGTCCTGAAGGAAATCAATCCTAGATATTCATTGGAAAGACTGATGCTGAAACTGAAGCTCCAATATTTTGGCCACCTAATGAGAAGAATCGACTCATTGGAAAAGATCCTGATGCTGGGAAAGATTGAGGACAAGAAGAGAAGATGTGACAGAGACTGGGATGATTGAATGACATCATCAACTCAATGGACACAAGCTTGAACAAACTCCCGGAAATAGTGAAGCACAAAGAAGACTGGCCTGCTGCAGTCCATGGGATTGCAAAAAAAAATTAGATACACCTGAGTGAATGAACAACAATTGAAAATCAATCCATATGTCATTTTTATAATGAAGGAAAGATGTAAAAATCTCTTTAGAAATATGGAAAATAATAAAGGTCATTCAGGAGAAAAGTTTAATTTTCCCTAAAGATTACCAGAAATTGATATTTTACAGCTTCCCCAAGTATAACAGTTTTATAGTGTAGACAGAAAAAAAAAATAGTAATAATCTGTATTATGCCCAGACAAATTATTTCCTTTTTTAATTTTCAGTTGCATGAAAATTGAGAGTGCCTATGGGGAATGCTCATAATCACAAAAATAAAAATAAAAAACAATTTATTATTAACCTTTCATTTTCTTAAATTCTATACTTACTCCCATTTTCATTCCTCACAATTTTATTGACTACTATTTTAAGCTTTTTGGTCTCCACATCTCAAGTACATTTTTAAAGGATGTTTCTAAAAACCTCAGTTTAACACACTTGTATTATTTTGACTAATGAAGACTGATTCAGAAATACTAGTGTCAAATCTTTGAAATGTCACCAAAGTCATTGTTTTTTAATGACTATAAAATGAAAAATTTCCTCTGCAAAACAATTTTTCTTCACCTGTGTTTCAATAAATCGCTCTTCTACTTTGACCTATCTTTTCATGTCATGTGTAAATTATATTTTGCTCCTGAATTCTATCCATTTTCATTGGTCATGTTGAAATTACATAGTGACTTTGTAGTTTCAATTAGTAAATTTATATCATAAATAGGGAACTTCATTCTGTGATATAGATCTTAATCAATTTCCAACAAAATGCAATTTGAGAAAATATGCTTATCACTGAGAGATACAATGAAGATAATAGATCCTCTTTACTAATAAGAAAATGTAAATATAAATCCTTTATGTAAAACTACTTGTGATTCATACTAGCAATGATTATGTGATATATCTTAATTAATGAAAACATCATGTAGATTATTTCACAACTTTATTAAAATTGTGCTTTGCTTTCTCTACAATATTTTTTATAGTTACATGAAATTAATTAAGTGTAGTAAGTAAGTTTTTATGTTAATATTTAAACTTAAATCATCAAAAGTAGTTTTTATTCTTAATATATTTTTATCTTTTCATCAAGAATAGTAAATGATATAGTAAAAAGGAAAAATATTTATCTCTTTTGTATTTCATTTATTTTATATTGAGACAGTAACTACATAGTCATAACTCATGATAAATTTTTAAATTTACAATAGGCCTCTGGCTTCCCTGGTGTCTCAGCTATTAAAGAACCCACCTGCCAATGCAGGAGATGTGAGATGCAAATTTGATACCTTGTTTGGGAAGATTCCCTGGAGAAGGAAATAGCAACCTGCTCCAGTATTCTGGCCTGGACAATCCCACAGACGGGGGAGCCTGGTAGGCTACAGTCCATGGGGTAACAAGGAGTTGAACATGACTGAGTGTGTTCACACACACACACACACACACACAAACACAAAGGCCTCTCATGCCAAATGTGAAATGTGAATATATTCCTAAAGTTAGTGTTATAGCATAATTATTTCTTTTACACATTTGAAACTATTTTTTTAAAAATGTAAGTGACGTCATAGAATGAGTTTGAAGTTTATCTTCCTCTGCAATTTTCTGCCAATACAATATTGTAAATTAATTAGCCTCCAATTAAAATAAATAAATTTAAATTAAAAAATAAAATAAATACAAATAAAAATGTACGTGATAACAATTTATTGTTTGATAGAAAGTTTTGGTGTTTAGGAAGTCGTTTAAAAATTAACGGTTTTAGTGTATTTGCCCTCTGATGCCCTCTTTCAAGACCTACTGTCTTACTTGGGTTTCTCTTACCTTGGGCGTGGGGTATCTCGTCCCGGCTGCTCCCGGATGCTCCCGGCCAGCGAAGCACAGCCATCGCACCTTACCTTGGACGAGGGGTCTCTCCTCACCGCCGCCCTTCCTGACCTCGGTCGTGGGGTAGCTCTTCTCGGCTGCGCTTAGTGCGCTGGCCCTCACCGCCGTCCTTCCTCGGTTGCACTCATCTCACACGCTAGTAAAGTAATGCTCAAAATTCTCCAAGCCAGGCTTCAGCAATATGTGAACCGTGAACTTCCTGATGTTCAAGCTGGTTTTAGAAAAGGCAGAGGAACCAGAGATCAAATTGCCAACATCCGCTGGATCATCGAAAAAGCCAGAGAGTTCCAGAAAAACATCTATTTCTGCTTTATTGACTATGCCAAAGCCTTTGACTGTGTAGATCACAAGAAATTGTGGAAAATTCTTCAAGAGATGGGAATACCAGACCACCTGATCTGCCTCTTGAGAAATCTGTATGCAGGTCAGGAAGCAACAGTTAGAACTGATCATGGAAAAACAGACTGGTTCCAAATAGGAAAAGGAGTACATCAAGACTGTATATTGTCACCCCGCTTATTTAACTTCTATGCAGAGTACATCATGAGAAACGCTGGACTGGAAGAAACACAAGTTGGAATCAAGATTGCTGGGAGAAATATCAATAACCTCAGATATGCGGATGACACCACCCTTATGCCAGAAAGTGAAGAGGAACTAAAAAGCCCCCTGATGAGAGTGAAAGTGAAGAGTGAAAAGGTTGGCTTAAAGCTCAACATTCAGAAAACGAAGATCATGGCATCTGGTCCCATCACTACATGGGAAATAGATGGAGAAACAGTGGAAACAGTGTCAGACTTTATTTTTCTGGGCTCCAAAATCACTGCAGATGGTGACTGCAGCCATGAAATTAAAAGACGCTTACTCCTTGGAAGGAAAGTTATGACCAACCTAGATAGCATATTCAAAAGCAGAGACATCACTTTGCCAACAAAGGTTCGCCTAGTCGAGGCTATGGTCTTTCCTGTGGTCATGTATGGATGTGAGAGCTGGACTGTGAAGAAGGCTGAGCGCCGAAGAATTGATGCTTTTGAACTGTGGTGTTGAAGAAGACTCTTGAGAGTCCCTTGGACTGCAAGGAGATCCAACCAGTCCATTCTGAAGGAGATCAACCCTGGGATTTCTTTGGAAGGAATGATGCTAAAGCTGAAACTCCAGTATTCTGGCCACCTCATGCCAAGAGTTGACTCATTGGAGAAGACTCTGATGCTGGGAGGGATTGAGGGCAGGAGGAGAAGGGGGCGACAGAGGATGAGATGGCTGGATGGCATCACTGACTCGATGAATATGAGTCTGAGTGACCTCCGGGAGTTGGTAATGGACAGGGAGGCCTGGCGTGCTGCAGTTCATGGGGTCGCAAAGAGTCGGACAGGACTGAGCGACTGATCTGATCTGATCTGATCTGAATGGTCTAGTGGTTTTCCCTGCTTTCTTCAATTTAAGTCTGAATTTGGCACTAAGGAGTTCATGATCTGAGCCACAGTCAGCTCCTGGTCTTGTTTTTGCTGACTGTATAAAGCTTCTCTACCTTTGGTTGCAAAGAATATCATCAATCTGATTTTGGTATTGACCATCCGGTGATGTTCTTGTGTAGAGTCTTCTGTTGTTCTGTTGGTGTTTGCTATGACCAGTGTTTTGTCTTGGCAAAACTCTATTAGCCTTTGCCCTGCTTCATTCTGTATCCCAAGGCCAAATTTGCCTGTTACTCCAGGTATCTCTTGACTTTCTACTTTTGCATTCAAGTCCCCTATAATGAAAAGGACATCTTTTTTGGGTATTAGTTCTAGAAGATCTTGTAGGTCTTCATAGAACCATTCAACTTCAGCTTCTTCTGCATTACTGCTGCAGTCCATTGGATTGCAAAGAGTCCGACATTACTGAGTAACAGAACTGAACTGAACTGACTGATATTATACACAGTTAGTAGTGTATATAAGTGAATCCAAATCTCCCAAATCATGCCAGCCCACCCCCCACTCCTTTGTGTCCACGTGGTTATTCTCTACATCTGTGTCTCTATTTCTGTTTTCAAATAGGGTCTATACAATTTTTATAGATTCCACCCATTGTTGAAATATGTTTGTTTTTTCTCTGTTTCACTTACTTCACTTTGTATGACAGGGTCTAGGTCTACCTATGTCTCTTGTAATGACACAATTTCATTTTTTTTTTTTTTTTATGACTGAGTAATGTTCTATTGTATCCATGTGCCACTTTTTTTTAATTTTATTTTTATTTTATTTAACTTTACAATATTGTATTGATTTTTATCCATTCCTCCATTGATGGACATTCAAGTTGCTTCCATGCCTTGGCTATTGTAAATGGCAGTGCAATGAACATTGGGGTACATGTGTCTTTTTGAAATACAGTTTTCTCTGGGTACAGCAGTGGGATTGATGGGTCATATGTTAAATCTATTTTTAGTTTTTTAAGGAATTGCCATACTGTTTTCCCTAGAGGCTCTATCAATTTACATTCCCACTAAGAGTGCAAGAAGATTCCATTTTCTCCATACCCTCTTCAGTACTTATGCTTTGTGTGTGTGTGTATATACATATACATAGACATTCTGACTGGGTTGAATGATACTTCATTGTAGTTTGCTTTGCATTTCTCTAATAATTAGTGATGCTGAGCACTTTGAAACCTCAAATTCCTAAAAAATTTAAAGGTATTTAAGAATTTTTAAAAGTAAGAATTGTTTCTTTTGTTAAAATAGAATAAGAGGACTGAATTTACCCTATTACCTGAACAACAAAAGTTTGTAATGAATGTAAGAAGAAGTAAGTTTAGAAGATATTGGATATCAAATGAACAATAGATAATAGCAAATGATATTGGCTGTATTGTTGGTTCAGCTAACCGAGCAATATCACTAGTAACTTGATTTTATGCTTTTCATTGTATACATTTTCATGTATTTCCATATTCTAATGGAAATCCATGGCTCAAGGATTTTATAATTCCTTTGCACGTTCCAGCTTCCTTTCCCTTCTCTACTTGCTACAACTAATGGACAATCATTGTATTGTGGCTTGAATTTTGCACCCATCACTCAAAATACATATGTTGAAGTTCCAAAACCAATACTTCAAAATGTGACATTTCTAAATTTGGTTTATGAAGATGTGATTAGTTAGGATAAGTTCACAAAAGTGGGCCTAAATCCAATATGTCTACTGTCATAAAATGGGGAAATTAGGACAAAGAAACATGTATACTGAGAGGAAACCATGCGAAGATGAAGACAATGTTCAGTTGATGCTTGTATAATGTCACCAAGAAATGCAAATATATGCCGTTTGGCTTTAAGCTACCAGAAGCTACCTAAGGACTGCAGCACTCCAGGATAACAGGTCCTTCACTGTCTCCTGGAGTTTGCTCAGATTTATGTTCATTGAGTCAATGATGCTATCAAACCATTTCATCCTCTGTTGCTCTTTTTTCCTCCTGCCTTCTATCTTTCCCAGCATCAGGGTCTTTTCCAAATAGTTGGCTCTTAGTATCAGGTGACCAAAGCATTGGAGCTCAGCACCAGTCATTCCAATGAATATTCAAGGTTGATTTCCTTTAGGAATGACTGATTTGATCTCCTTCAGTCCAAGGATGCCCAATAGTTTAGTTCTGTGTATTTGTGAAATCTCTTTTAATCTCCTCTTTTTCTGTTAGGTCCTTACCATTTCTGTCCTTTATCATGCCTATCCTTGCATGAAATGTTCCTTTGATATCTCTAATTTTTCCTGGAAGAAATCTATATCTTTTGTATTCTATTGTTTTCTTCTCTTTCTTGACATTTTTCACTTAAGAAAGCTTTCTTATCTCACTTTGCTATTCTCTGGAATTCTACATTTAGTTGGATATATCAGGCTTCCCTGGTGGCTCAGATGGTAAAGCATCTGCCTGCAATATGGGAGACCAGGTTCAATCTCTGGGTCAGGAAGATCCCCTGGAGAAGGAAATGGCAACCCACTCCAATACTCTTGCCTGGAAAATTCCATGGACTGAGGAGCCTGGTAAGCTACAGTCCATGGGGTCACAAAGAGTTGGACACGACTGAGCAACTTCATTTCTTCACTTCTTCCCTTTCCCTCTTGCCTTTCACTTCTCTTTTTCTCAGCTATTTGTAAGGCCTTCTCAGATAATCCCTTTGCCTTCTTCCATTTCCTTTTTTTTTTTTTTTTTTTTTGAAGGGGGGTGGGGATAGTTTTGACAACTGTCTCCTGTACAATGTTACAGGCCTCTGTACATAGCTCTTCAGGCATGTTGTCTATCAGATCTAATCCCTTGAATCTCTTCATCACTTCCACTGTATAACTGTAAGAGATTTGATTTAGATCATACTGAGTGGCCTAATGTTTTCCCTATTTTCTTCAATTTAAGCCTGAATTTTGCAGTAAGGAGCACATGATCTGAGGTATAGTCAACTCCAGGTCTTGTTTTTGCTGACTGTATAGACCTTCTTCATCTTCGAGTATAAAGAGTATGATTAATCTGAATTTAGTATTGACTATTGGTTATGTCTGTATGTAGGGTCATCTTTTGTGTTGTTGAAAGAGGGTGTTTGCTATGACCAGTGTGTTCTCTTGAACTCTGTTAGCCTTTTCCCTGCTTCATTTTATACTCCAAGGCCAAACTTGCCTGTTAATTCAGGTATCTCTTTACTTCCTTCTCTTGTATTCCTATGTCCTATGATATAAATGATCTTTTTTGTTTGTTTGTTGGTGTTTGTTCTAAAAGATACTGTAGTTCTTCACAGAACTGGTCAACTTCAGCTTCTTTGGCACTAGTGGCTAAGGCATAGACTTGTATTACTGAGATGTTGAATTATTTGCCTTGGAAGTGAAGAGATCACTCTGTCACTTTTGAGATTACTTCCAAGAGAGTGTTTTGGACTCTCTTGTTGACTTCAATAGTTGTTCAATAAGGTATTGCTGAGCCATGAAAGATGCTGTGATTCTTGGCCTCTAGAGGAAAGGAATTCAATCCGGAGCCAGTGACAAGGCTTGATCACTCAGAGCTTTTGTATAATAAAGTTTTATTACCGTATAAAAGAGATAAAGAAAGCTTCTGACATAGGCATCAGAAGGGGGCAGAAAGAGTGACCCTCTGCTAGTCTTTAGCCAGATGTTATATAGCTACTAGCAGGCTGCTAACTAGAGAAAGGAAATGTCTCAAAATTCAGACTGGCACCAGGCCCCTCACCTACAAAATGCATTTTGAGGTGACATTGGCACAAGGTGAGTTGTCCTGGGCCATTAAATGATTGACATGAATCTTGAAGAAAGGCAGGTTTCCAAGCAAAGGCATAGTCTCATTAACATAGCTTAAGAGAACATTTGCATGAGTAAAACCTTGATTTGTCAAGTTCTGAGTCTCAGGTGAACCAGCATGAAGAAAGACAGAGTCTAGGGTAAATACATACTTCATTAAGATAGCTTAAGAAAAACATTTCTATTAAGAAAAAACACACATTGGTTAGCTCAATGTTTGAGAAAAGTTAAGTTCAGGTGAACCAAGTGTCAGCAGATTCATGTCAATGTATCACAAAACCAATACTATTGTAAAGTAATTAGCCTCTAATTAAAATAAATAAATTTAAATTAAAAATAAATAAATAAATAAAAGAAACCTCCTTTTAAATCTGTAGAGAGAAGGGGAAAAAAACTGACACTTGTAGCTTGTTTCCTCCAACCACTTAAGAGAGAGATAACAACTGTCTGATACTTGCAGCCTATTTCCTCTTTTTGGAGACTCCTAGCCTTCCTGTCCGGAGAAGGCGATGGCACCCCACTCCAGTACTCTTGCCTGGAAAATCCCATGGACAGAGGAGCCTTGTAGGCTGCAGTCCATGAGGTAGCTAAGAGTTGGACACGACTGAGCGACTTCACTTTCACTTTTCACTTTCATGCATTGGAGAAGGAAATGGCAACCCACTCCAGTGTTCTTTCCTGGAGAATCCCAGGGATGGGGGAGGCTGGTGGGCTGCCGTCTCTGGGGTCGCACAGAGTCAACACAACTGAAGCGACTTAGCAGCAGCAGCCTTGCTGTCTGCTACCCGCTCTCTATAAGGGTTACTCCTTTTTTTTTTTTTTAAGGAATTCTTGCCCACAGTAATGGAATGGGAATCTGAGTTCTTGTTTGCAGAGCCAAAGCTGAACTTCATGAACACACAAACACTCTCAGTAGCGAGTGGATAGGATTTATTAAAGAGAAGGAAAGTACAAAGTTCTCAGTATAGACCCTGAACAGAGAAGGCAATGGCAACCCACTCCTGTACTCTTGCCTGGAAAATCCCATGGATGAAGGAGCCTGGGAGGTTGCAGTCCATGAGGTCGCTAAGAGTTGGACATGACTGAGCGACTTCACTTTCACTTTCATGCATTGGAGAAGGAAATGGCAACCCACCAGTGTTCTTGCCTGGAAAATCCCGGGGACAGGGCAGCCTGGTAGGCTGCCGTCTATGGGATTACACAGAGTCAGACATGATGAAGCGACTTAGCAGCAGCAGCATAGACACTGAGAGGGATTAAAGAGTCCCCCCAAAGGTGGAACTTATAGCAGTTTTTATATCCTTAATCTGTACATTATGGTGACTCCTGTCCTTGAAATACATCATTTTTAACCAATCAGTTTAAAGGTCAAGATGTTTAACTTAATATCTTTATGGTTTCTCTTGATTCTTGGATTAAGTGGCCATCATTTTTATACACTCTGGCCATTTTTCAATGGACTAGATGTATAGGTTTAAGATAAATGATCACCAGTTGTTTTTCTCTCAGGCATATGGAACAGAAGTTAATTACTGCACTTCCCTGGATCTGAGTGCTGATAATTTATCAGACCAAGGACACATTTCAGGAATTCAAGACAAAGGGTAAAGTTTTAGGTTGATGGAACAGAAGTTTACTGAAAACAAGACTGAAGTTTCAGAGTCCTACACTGACTACCTAGCAATTTCTACCTCAGTTGTAGATATAGTGGTCATCTGAATTAAATTTGCCCATTCCCATCCTTTTTAGTTCACTGATCTCTAAGACACCAATGTTCACTCTTGCCATCTCTTGCTTGACTACATCCAATTTACTTTGATTCATGGACCTGACATTCCAAGTTCCTATGCGATACTATTCTTTAAAGCATCAGACTTTACTTTCACCATTGGACACACCCACAACTGAACATCATTTCTGCTTTGACTCAGCCTCTTCATTCTTTCTGGATCTATTAGTAATAACCCTTCATTCTTCCCCAGTAGTATATTGGACACCTTCTTACCTGGAAGAATAATTTTCTGGTACCATACTTTTTGCCATTTCATACTGTTCATGGGGTTCTTGAGACAAGAATGTCTGAATGGTTTGTCTTTCCCTCCTCCAGTATACCACATTTAGTCAGAATTCTCCATTCTGGCCTGTCCATCTTGGGTGATCCTGTATGGCATGTCTCATAGCTTCATTGAGTTAAGTAAGCCCCTTCGCCATGACAAGATTGTTATCCATGAAGGGGAAACATCCAGATACATTAAGTAAATATGCAAATTGAGGATGGATGATTTGAAATTGGACATATCTTAAATTATGAAATATTTATGGTCATAGCAAATATTTGACTATTTAGACTTAGATATTCTGAGACCTGATCGAGTGATTTGTTTTTAATGAAAATATGTTAAAGAGTATAGTTAATAAAATCAAAGGACACCATCATCCAGTCACAATATAAATAAGGCTTTAAAATTAAAATGATTAATGAGATAAACTGAAGAGTATGTTAAAATATCTTACATAAAATCATTTTAATATGTTGGAAATTAAATTTAGTACAAAAAAGTATTGTCTATAAAGTTCTCTTGAGTAAATTATCCTTCTTAACTAAGTAAAGAGCATGGGATAGTCTAATACGTATTATTATTCTTTCATATCTAAAAAAAGTTTACATTTATTTCTGATTTAATTTTCATTGGTTTAGCTACTGTTACTATTGTCCAGAGGAACCAGAGATCAAATTGCCAACATCCGCTGGATCATGGAAAAAACAAGAGAGTTCCTGAAAAACATCTATTTCTGCTTTATTGACTATGCCAAAGCCTTTGACTGTGTGGATCACAATAAACTGTGGAAAATTCTGAAAGAGATGGGAATACCAGACCACCTGATCTGCCTCTTGACAAATTTGTATGCACGTCAGGAAGCAACAGTTAGAGCTGGACATGGAACAACAGACTGGTTCCAAATAGGAAAAGGAGTACGTCAAGACTGTATATTGTCACCCCGCTTATTTAACTTCTATGCAGAGTACATCATGAGAAATGCTGGACTGGAAGAAACACAAGTTGGAATCAAGATTGCTGGGAGAAATATCAATAACCTCAGATATGCAGATGACACAATCCTTATGGCAGAAAGTGAAGAGGAACTAAAAAGCCTCTTGATGAAGGTGAAAGTGGAGAGTGAAAAAGTTGGCTTAAAGCTCAACATTCAGAAAATGAAGATCATGGCATCTGGTCCCATCACTTCATGGGAAATAGATGGGGAAACAGTGGAAATAGTGTCAGACTTTATTTTTCTGGGCTTCAAGATCACTGCAGATGGTGACTGCAGCCATGAAATTAAAAGACGCTTACTCCTTGGAAGGAAAGTTATGACCAACCTAGATCACGTATTCAAAAGCAGAGACATTACCTTGCCAACAAAGGTTCGCCTAGTCAAGGCTATGGTTTTTCCTGTGGTCATTACTGTATATAAGGTATTATAAAGTAATGAAAAACAGATATATAATCTAATAGAAATAATAGCATTAAAGAACATAGCTTGGAAATATTAATAAAATTGTTGCAGAAATTATAAAATGTTCTTTTATAAATCTTAATGGAATGTTAGAGAATAAAGTAAGGAAAATCAGATTTAAATGAGTGACTTTAAGAGGGAACACATAGAACATTGTGATGAATCGCTAAATGCTTAGTAATTATAGAAATTACTGGATATCAGATCCAAGTTTCAGTATAAAGCTAGAAATATCACAATGAAAAAATCAATTACTGAAAGATTTCTTGTTTATCAAGAAGAGCATACAAAATTTGTCATTCAGTTGTTGAAAAGACCCTGATGCTGGGAAAGATCGAAGGCAGAAGAAGAAGAAGGGGACAACAGTGGATGAGATGGTTGGATGGCATCACTGACCCAATGGACGTGAGTTTGGGCAAACTCCAGGAGTTGGTGATGGACAGGGAGGCCTGGCATATTGCAGTCCATGGGGTCACAAAGAGTCAGACACGACTGAGTGACTGAACTGAACTGATCAACAGAATATTGTTGCTATCATATGATGCCAGTCCTGCTTTCTCCCCCAATCTGAGCTCAAACTCACATCTGTCCATTTTATCTCATCAGCACTTCTCCTGGGGATGTGTGTGTGGGTATTAGGATTTGAAAGATTAGGTTTATTTCAGATTATTTGACACAATATAAAGTGAACAGAAGAAACTATAACAACACAAAAGGTGAGAGGCAATTATCCTGCTCAAATCTGTTCTACCTATGGCATTGATGTATGCTACATCTTTTACCAAACAACGAGAAGCATTTTAATTAACCTGTTGAATAAAATAACAAAATATTCTAAAGATGAATGTGAATGTTGAGGAAAAACAAAAATCATTTTTTTAAGAACTTTAAATACTGCCACAATGATGTTTTGAACTGAATTTTAGAAAGATGGGAAATTAATTTAGCTATCAAATATTTCATATATGTTGACTGAATAGATTTAAACCAAAAAAGAAAAAACAGCATTAGTAGCAATATATTATGAAAAATAGTTAACATAAAATATTGTTAATATATTATTACTGAGGTGTTGTATTAGAAGCAAAGGAATGTGTCCAGTATCATTATTCTCCATTATTCAGTCACAAGCACCTAAGGATACAGCAAATATTTTGAATAAACCAGATTATACACAAAGGTAAAGACTACAGATCTTTATAATTGTGGTGTTTCCTTAGTTTTGGTCCTTGTGTCCATAACAGAATAAGTACACAATGATAACCCTACAAATACATCAATCAGTGAATTTTTCTAACTCATTGGATTGGTGCACAATATGAAAAAATGAGGTATTCATGTGAGATGATTTAGTAGTGTAGCCCATAGGCAAATACAAGTTTCTTTATTTTCCTCAGAAAATGTTAAAACATTTTTTTAACCAGATTACTCATACAGTTTCAACAAAAGCTAAATTAGCAAATATTGACACATTGCTGCCAGAGGAAATAAGAGTTTAGGTGCCTATAAGCCTCTGATCACAACATTTTTATTAATCATTCACCAGTTAAATCTGTTTCTTGTGTTTTTTTTAAGGTAACTTATTTATTGTATATCATTGATATATTAACATTGAATTCAGAGCCAACAGCCTAGAGAAGGGTATAACAACCCATTTCAGTATTCTTGCCTGGAGACTCCCATGGACAGAGGGTCCTGGTGGTCTATAGTCCATAGGGTTGCAAAGAGTTTGACATGACTGAAGCGACTTAGCAGGCATGCACTCAGAGCCAACAACACTATAATTAATTCAGCACTATAATGCCTGAACATACTTTATCTAAAATACAT
Organism: Tragelaphus eurycerus; assembly: GCA_935064755.1. Taxonomy (NCBI): domain Eukaryota; kingdom Metazoa; phylum Chordata; class Mammalia; order Artiodactyla; family Bovidae; genus Tragelaphus; species Tragelaphus eurycerus. The sequence continues at coordinate 40,398,460 of CAKXYN010000007.1, read as the reverse complement.
TATGCGCATCACAGATGTCTTGCACTTTGGAACACTAAACAGAACATTAGCACTACTTCTGGGACAGTTTTACATAGTGAAATCACCAAAAAATGCACAGAAATGCAGCACTAAATAGACATAGAAAAAAATTGCTTGTTTAAAAGATGAGAGCTAAAACAAGAATGCAGAATACAGCCTCACTTAGCCTTAGCTAGTAGCATGCTAATCTTCTACTCAGTCCTCTGCTGCTCTGTACATGTGCACATATGCTAATGATTGTTAAAGTACTTGCAGTATTGATTTGGGCATTACAAATACGTTTTAGTGAGAGGGCAAATTTGCAAATACAGAATCAATGAAAAATAAGAATTAACTCTACTTATATGACATTCGTTTAAAAGTACAAAAATGATTCTTAGTTCATGGCTTTGTTAAAACAGGGCTGGATTTAGTTGGGTATCTGTATATTGCTGACATTTAATTCAGACTACTTATGGGATATACCTCTTCCCAGATTCTGTAGTCAGATAAATAAATACCTTTCCCCAACACAAAGCAATTAATGCCTTTTTTTTTTTTTATCCAAAGGATTTCCATTATTTATATAGTAATGTCCAAACTCCTTTTTATGTTCCACAAATCCCCGAGTTCTCAGGCTTGTGCTCTCCCTTTGCTAATACTATCTAGTCATACTGACTTTCTTGATGCTGTTAAAATAGATCAAACTTGCATGTAGTCCATGGTCTTTGTACACACACTTTCTCCAGCATGGAACACTTATGCTTCAGATCTCTGTTTAAAAAAAAAAAAAAGTTCTTTATGACAGGCCGATGTCTGTTCACTGTCCTCTATGTAGAAAAATCTGTCTTCTAATATGGCTACTGAATTTCTTTTGTTTTTATGCTGTATCGGTTATTTAGCATTTTGACTATTACCTGACACTGCATTACATATTTACTTATTTATTTACTTCTTTTAATTTATTGTTTCCCCACAAGGGAAGAAATCTCTTGGTGTTTGACATGTGTATAGACTCCATCTTGGCATTTAGTCAACCCTTAATAGATATTTGTTCAATAAATATATGTTGAAAGATTGCACATGTTCTAGTATTCTCCCCACTGCAGTGTAAGGACATATGCACAAAGTATAAGAAATGGACAGAGCTGTATTTTTGTTGAATTTCATTAAGACCTTACTTTTGCATCTTTAAATCCTCCTTTGAATTACATAGTAATTGCTCAAATTCTATAAACCTTCCAAATATTTCTTTTAGTACTCATCTTCCATTGCTGCAGCAACCTAAATAAATTTTATTTTCTCTGACCATTTACTAGTTCATGATGACAATTGTCTATTGGTCTTTGACTAGTATCTTTTAAATCATTTCTCGTATATATAATATCTTTAAAATCATTCCCACTAAATATTATTTACCTCTCATCTTTGCAAATCACTAAATGATTGCAACTTAATAATGTCAGACCCTGATGTTGGGACAGATTGAAGGCAAAAGGGGAAGAGGAAAGCAGGGGATGTGGTGATTAGATAGCAACACCATCTCAGAGTCAATGGATATGAATTTCAGCAAATTCTGGGAGATAAAGAAGGACAGGGAAGCCTGATGTGTTACAGTTCATGAGGTCACAAAGAGTTGGACATGACTTAGCGACTGAACAATAACAATTCTCTTAATGTTATATTTGTGGTCCACAGATCAGCAGCATCAATATCAAAATAGAAATGGTGAATTTCAGTTCATACAACAGAAGTTCTAAATCAGGACCTGAATTTTTTTTGACTTTTTTTTTTTTTTTGTGCCATGCTAAAAGGCTTGTGAAATCTTAGTTCTCCAACCTGGGATTGAACCAAGGCCCCTGACAGTAAAAACACCAAGTCCTGACTACTGGACTGTCAGGAAATTCCCCAGAATCTGCATTTTATATGGTTCCAGGATAATTTATATGTCTATTAAATTTGAGAAGCACTGAAAGTAGGCTAAGATGATGGGATACTAATCCGGAAACTAAGGGTATGTCTCAACTGTTTACTGAATCAAGTTGTAGAGCTAATAAAAATTACAAAACAAAGTGATATTATTCTAGGATGTACAGAGGGTACTGCTCTTTGATCACTCTGTAGGACCACAAACCCATCCCAGAGAAGTCAGAGAAGGCATCCGAGCTAAGACTTGAATGAAGAAGAAAATGCAATTAATCAGTATTAAGTAAGTGTTTGATACATGAAAGATGTGGTATTCTTAAGGACAGATCCCAGATCATATTCATATTTTACTCCCAATAGTTCCTGACCCTTAATAAGTATTTATTGAATGAAAAAATAAATATAAAAATTAATTTCCTTTATACTCAATGCTTTTCTTTTTCATTAAATATTTCCTAAGCAGTTGCCATAAATGCAGAAAAAACCCTCCATTATTAACATATATTATAAACATTACATGTGGAATAAGCATAATGTCTTCATCCATAAATTTTTTTCTTGACATTCAGGAAAGCTAATTTCACATCTGAACTGTTATTGCTCCAAGATTAGTATTATATAGTTAAATATTACAAAGTTTTCCACTATTGTATAAATATTAGCCTATTCTTTTTGTTGGGCTAAACTTATTGAATGTTATGGTTTTATTTTTGCCACTGAACCAGCAATGCTAAAGTCATACATAATTTGATATTTTTATTTACTAATTGGTAAAGTTGCTGCTGTTGCGTCACTTCAGTCGTGTTCGACTCTGTGTGACCCCAAAGACGCAGCCCACCAGACTCCCGTCCCTGGGATTCTCCAGACAAGAACACTGGAGTGGGTTGCCATTTCCTTCTCCAATGCATGAAAGTGAAAGTGAAATCGCTCAGTCGTTTCCGACCCTCAGCGACCCCATAGACTGCAGCCTACCAGGCTCCTCTGTCCATGGGATTTTCCAGGCAAGAGTACTGGAGTGGGGTGCCATTGCCTTCTCCCTTTGGTCAAGTTAGGCATCAATAAAACAAGAATAAAAGAGCCTACAAAATTATAGCAAGCTGTTCAAATCTACACTGTCTACTCTGATATCTTTAGTCCTTGAAACTATAAATTAACTATAAATTAATGCTTATCTCAGTAACTGTATATTGTCATGGTCTTTGGAAACGGGGACCTGGGGACTGGAGTTGACAAGAAGAAGGATGCAGGGGACCCAAGTCTCAAGTGAAACAAGAATACTTTATTTGCAGAAATGCATGCTTATATATCTTCAATAAAATGATTACTCGGCCATTAAAAAGAATGAAATTCCACCAGTTGCAACAAAATGGAGAGTCCTAAAACGTCACTGAATGGAATCCAAGAAGGTGCTTTTTCCCATGATCTCAATCCTGAGAACTGTGTGCAGCTTTGCTCATTCTTGTTTTCCAGGAACTGATAAGGAACAGAGTCCTTGAGAAACAGCACACAAAGGAAGAAAATAACATATTGGATCCCTTAAAGTTGAACGTCCCCTGACAGTATATTTGCTGCTTCTGAGACATATATGAATAAAAATTATTTTCTTACTCTTTTACATTTAAAAATGTCGCCCTATTTTTACCTTTCCTTGGAATAATTATTAGCAATATAAACTTACTTCATTTAACACTTAGAAACTACATATAATATTGTAATTTAGTAGATATTCCTAGAGATTCTAAAGGAATAGTAGCATTTCTTACTAAAATACTTCCCCCTTAAAATATTGTTATTGAGTCACTTAGTTGTGCCTGTCTCTTTGTGATCTCATGAACTGCAACACACTAGGCTTCCTGGTTCTTCACTATCTCCCATAGTCTGCTCAAACTCATGTCCACTGAATCAGCGATGCTGTCCAATCCTCTCATCCTCTGTCATCATCTTCTTTTCCTGCCTTCAATCTTTACCAGCATCAGAGTCTTTTCCAATAATTCAGCTCTTCCCATTAGATGACCAAAATACTGGAACTTCAACTTCAACATCAGTTCTTACAATGAATATTCAGGATTGATATACTTGAGGATTGACTGGTTTGATCTCCTTGCTATCCAAGGCACTGTAAAGAGTCTTTTCCAGCACCACAGTTTGAAAGCATCAATTCTTTGGTGCTCAGCATTCTTTATGGTCCAATCATCACATCTGTGCATAACTACTAGAAAAAACATAGTTTTGACTACATGGACCTTGGTGTGCAAAGTGATGTCTCTGTTTTTTAATATGTCATCTGGGTTTGTCATGGGGCTTCCCTAGTGGCTCAGACAGTAACGAGTCTGGATGCAATGCAGGAGACCAGGGTTCAATCCCTCAGTTGGAAAGATCTCCTGGAGAACATGGCAACCCACTCCAGTATTCTTGCCAGGAGAATTCCACGAACAGAAGGTGCCTGGCAGTCTACAGTCTACAGGGTCACAAAAAATCATAGCTTTTCTTCCAAGGAGCAAGCATTTTTTTTTTTCATGGCTGCAGTCACCATCCTAAGTGATTTTGGAGCCCAAGAAAATAAAGCCTGTCACTGTTCCATTTTTCCCCATCCATTTGCCATAAAGTGATGGGACCAGATGCCATGATCTTCATTTTTTGAATGTTGACTTTTAAGCCAGCTTTTTCACTCTCCTCTTTCACCTTCATCAACAGGCTCTTCAGTTCCTTTTTGCTTTCTGCCATTATAGAGCTGTCATCTACATATCTGAGGCTATTGATACTTCTCCTGGCAATCTTGATTCCAGCTTGACCTTTATCAAGCCCAGAATTACACATGATATACTCTGCACAGAAGTTAAATAAACAAGATGACAATATACAGCTTTGATGTACTTCTTTCTCAATTTGAAACCAGTCCATTGTTCCATGTCTGGCCCTAACTGTTGCTTCTTGACCTGCATACAGGTTTCTCAGGAGGCAGGTAAGGTGGTTTGGTATTCTCATCTTGCTAAGAATTTTCCACAGTTTGTTGTGATCCATACAGTCAAAGGGTTTAGAGAAGTCAATGAAGTAGATGTTTTTCTGGAATCCCCTTGCTTTTTCTATGATCCAACTGATGCTGGCAATTTGGTCTCTGGTTCCTCTGCCTATTCTAAATCCAGCTTGTACATCTGGAAATTCTCATTTCATGTACTGTTGAAGCCTGCTGCTGCTGCTGCTAAGTCGCTTCAGTCGTGACCGACTCTGTGCGACCCCATAGACGGAAGCTCACCAGGCTCCCCCGTCCCTGGGATTCTCCAGGCAAGAACACTGGAGTGGGTTGCCATTTCCTTCTCCAATGCATGAAAGTGAAAAGTGAAAGTGAAGTCGCTCAGTCGTGTCCGACTCCTAGCGACCCCATGGACTGCAGCTCACCAGGCCCCTCCATCCATGGGATTTTCCAGGCAAGAGTACTGGAGTGGGTTGCCATTGCCTTCTCCGAGCTTGAAGGAATTTGAGCATTACCTTGCTAGCATGTGAAATGAGTGCAACTATGCAGTAGTTTGTGTTCTTTGGCATTCCCCTTCTTTGGGACTGGGATGAAAACAGACCTTTTCCAGTGCTGTGGCCACTGCCAAGTTTTCCAAATTTGCTGACATATTGACTACAGTACTTAAACGGCATCATCTTTTAACATTTGAAATATTACAGCTGGAATTACATCACCTCCACTAGCTTTGTCTGAAGTAATACTTCCTAAAGTCCACTTGACTTCATACTACAGGATGTTATCTCTAGGTGAATGATGCCAACATCATGATTATCTGAGTCATTGAGATGTTTTTTGTATAGTTCTTCTGTGTATTTTTTCCATTTCTTTTTAATAAATTCTGCTTTTGTTAGGTCTGTACCATTTATGTCCTTTATTATGCCCATTTCACATTAAATATTCTTTGATGTCTCTAATTTTCCTGAACAAATCATTTGTCTTTCACATTCTATTGCTTTCCTCTATTTCTGAGTATTTATCTTTTATGAAGACTTTCTTATCTCTCTTTGCCTTTCTTTGGAACTCTGTATTCAGACAGGTATATCTATCCTTTTCTACTTTATCTTTCAATTCTTTTCTTTTCTGAAAAATTTAAGGCCTTCTCAGACAACCAATTTGCCTTTTTGCATTTCTTTTTATTAAAGACAGTTTTGATCACACCCTCCTATAAAACGTTGTGCACCACCATCCATAGTTTGCTGGCACTTTATCAGCTCTAATCCTTTGAATCTATTTGACATTTCCACTGTATAATCATAATGGATTCAATTTAGGTCATACCTGAATGGCCTAGTGGTTTTTGCTACTTCAATTTAAGTTTTGAATTTTGCAATAAGGAGTTCATGATCCAACTCACAGTGAGCTGCTTGTCTTGTTTTCGCTGTGTTCATTTTCTCCATCTTCAGCTGCAAAGAATAAAATCAATCTGATTTTGATATTGACCATCTGGTGATGTCCATGTGTAGAGTCATCTCTTGTGTTGTTGGAAGAGATGTTTGCCATGACCAATGCAGTCTCTTGACAAAACTCTGCTAGCTTTTGCCTTGCTTCATTTTTGTACTTCTAGGCTAAGCTTGCCTGTTACTCCAGGTATCTCTTGACTTCCTTTTGCATTCCAATATATTTTGCATTCCAATCCCCTAGGATGAAAACGGTATCTTTGTTGTTACTTTTAGAAGATCTTGTAAGTCTTTATACAACCAGTCAACTTCAGCTTCTTTGACATTAATGGTTAGGGCATAGATGTAGATTACTGTGATACTGAATGGTCTACCTTGGAAATGAACTGAGATGATTCTGCCATTTTTGAGACTGCACCCAAGTACCACATTGTGGACTCTCTTTGTTGACTATGAAGCTACTCCACTTCTTCTAAGGGATTCTTGCCCATAGTTGTAGATATAATAGCCATCTAAAATAAATTCACCCATTCCCATCCATTTTAGTTCACTGAATGCTAAAATGTCAATGTTCAGTCTTGCCCTCTCCTGTCTGACCACTTTCAATTTGGCTTGATTTATCAACCACACCTTCCAGGCTGTTATGCAATATTGTTCTTTAAAGCATTGGACTTCACTTTCATCACCAGACACAGCCACAACCGGGTATCATTTCCACTTTACCTCAGCCTCTTCATTCCTTCTGTAGCTATTTCTCCACTTTTCTCCAGTAGCATATTGGACACTTACCGACCTGGGGTGGGAGCGGGTTTCATCATTCAGTGTGATATCTTTTGGCCTTTTCATACTGTTCATGAAGTTCTCAAGGCAAGAATGCTGAAGTGGTTTGCCATTCCCTTCTCCAATGGACGCATTTTGTCAGAACTCTCCACTATGACCTGCCCATCTTGAGTGGCCCTACAAGGCATCACTCACAGTTTCATTAAATTACACAAAGCTGACTCAAAGATGGCAGTGTAGAAGGATGTATGCTCATCTTCTCCTGCGAGAACACCATCACAACTGGCTGCTGAACAGCTATTGACAAGAGAATGTTGGAACCCACCAGAAAAAGATACCCCTCATGAGAGAGGAAAGGAGAAGACACAGAAAAACTGGCATGAGGGTCGCAGTTGGGTTTAATATCAAGTCTCATACCTGCCAGAGATGCTTGGAGTGCACAAACAGAACCTTGTGTGCACCAGAGCACAGGGAAAGGAAAAGTGGCCATCACAAGAAACTGAGCCAGTTCTGCCTTTGAGTGTTTGGGAGTCTCCAGCGAAGGGTTGGGTCAACAGAGGCCCTGCCGCAGGGTCAGGGATACTGACAGCAGCTATCCTGGGAGGCATATCTGGCTGGCATTAGTCCTTTTGGAGGAGGGTGTCATTACCACTATCATAGTTTGATCTCAGGCCAAATTACAGGGAGAAAACACAAGCCCACCCACCAGCAGAAAATTGGATTAAAGATTTATTGAGCATGGCCTTGCCCACCAGACCAAGACCCAGTTTTCCCCATAGCCAATTCCTCCCATCAGGAAACTTGCAGAAGCCTCTTTCCCTCATACATCAGAGGGCAGACAGAATGAAAACCACCATCACAGAAAACTAACCAAAATGATCACATGGATCACAGCTTTGTGTAACTCTTAAAGTATATGGTCCAGAAATCATTTCACCATAACAGTGACAGTGAAATTGAAAATGAAGTTTTATTTGGAACTAATATCCTCTGTCATCTTTTCTTTTGAGTATGTTATGTGCCCCAAAACAGGTAAAATTAGAGGAAAAATTTTTTATGAATTATAGTAATATACTGACTAGCAGAGGTTGATGTTTGTGAATTTACTTAAGTATGTACAATGCTCTGTGATATATATTAAAGCTAACAATTTGTACACACACACAAAAAAAACTTGAATTATATTTGAAGCATCAATTTCTTACCTATGAGCTGAAATCTTTACCAATATTTCAACATCCATGCTTATTAGAGAAAAAGCTTACAAGTATAGTGCTATGATTTTTATTTGGTTTCCTTTACACAATAATCAGACCTGAAAGTAACACCTCAGGCTTCAGTCCACATTTGAAGAAAGATTTTGATATACAGTCATGTCAAATATAGGGTTACAGTTTATATCTTTCATCTAGAAAATAAATTGCTATTTCAAAAATTGTTTTCTTTCCCCTAATACTTCTACTACTTCTCTTCTACTTTAAATTAGAGTTACCTATATGTATGGATGCCATCACAAGTGCAACAATTTATAACACATAAAATTAATGGTATAATCAGATTTACAAAATCTTACAAAACACATAGGTGGCTTTATAATATCTTTAATGTAATTAATTGATTAATTTATTCTCTGCTTGTCATTTATTTATTTTTGAACTATTATGGAATGTTTTCTCTTTCTTTTGAATCTTATATATGCTTAACAAGCTTGTTTTATTACTAGTTGACATTTAAAGCACAGTTCTGTCTCTTTTCCTGCTTGGAAAAATTGTTGGCTAATATGATAACAGATTTTTTTCAACCTCAACCTTATTGACTTTCATTGGGGGTATACAGAAACTGTCAAAATATGAGAGTAAGGAAGATAGCATTCAGCAGATTGTAGAAAAAGTGATGAGAAATATGTTAATGGATGAGTTAAAATATTTTAAAATACCTTTGGTTTAAAATTGTCAGTCTTCCTTTTTGCTAAATTCAATGAGTTTCTAAATAATTTAAGGTTACAATTAGAAATAAATTATATCAATACTGAAAAAATTATTCTATATTTCAACAGTGACTTTCAAGTAAAGTTGAATACATATGCTAAAAAAGAAAAAAAAAGGAAAATTATGCATATCTCCAGGAGTTGGTGATGGACAGGGAGGCCTGGCGTGCTGCAGTTCATGGGGTCGCAAAGAGTCGGACACGACTGAGCGACTGATCTGATCTATTACTTGTATCTAAAAAAATAATATCTAAGATACTGGAAAGCACAAATTACTTTCACTTACTGATTGCAAGTAAGAAAACAAGAATATGAAAAACCTGTGGTGTTAATAAGCTCTACAGCAACATCTAGTAGTTAATGTAATTGCTTTAGAAATGATAATAATTGGTTTATACACAAGGCTATTCAAATTCTTTTTTTATACAGAAAATATTTAGGTTGGGCTTGCTAACTGTTATTGATTACAAAGTAAGGGTAGGTAATCTGAAATGTTAGCCAGAATTAAGAAACACTGAAGCACATCCGAGGCCATGGGTGGCAGCCGAGAGGAGCAACCCCACCTCCAAGGAGCGGTGGCTGTGTGGGTACAGGAGGGCCTAGAGGAGCTATTCCACGTTCAAGATCAGAAGGGGCAGTGATGAGGAGATAGATATCCCTTGTCCAAGGTAAGGAGCAGCAGCTGCGTTTTGCTGGAGCAGCCGTGAAGAGATATCCCACGCCCAAGGTAAGAGAAACCCAAGTAAGACGGTAGGTGTTGCAAGAGTGCATCAGAGAGCAGACACACTGAAATCATACTCACAGAAAACTAGTCAATCTGATCACACTAGGACCACAGCCTTGTCTAACTCAATGAAACTAAGCCATGCCTGTGGGGCCACCCAAGATGGGTGGGTCATGGTGGAGAGGTCTGACAGAATGTGGTCCACTGAAGAAGTGAATGGCAAACCACTTCAGTACTCTTGCCTTGAGAACCCCATGAACAGTATGAAAGGCAAAATGATAGGATACTGAGAGAGAAACTCCCCAGGTCAGTAGGGGCCCAGTATGCTACTGGAGACCAGTGGAGAAATAATTCCAGAAAGAATGAAGGGATGGAGCCAAAGCAAAAATAATACCGAGCTGTGGATGTGACTGGTGATAGAAGCAAGGTCCGAGGATGTAAATAGCAATATTGCATAGGAACCTGGAATGTCAGGTCCATGAATCAAGGCAAATTGGAAGTGGTCAAACAAGGGATGACAAGAGTGAATGTCAACATTCTAGGAATCAGCAAACTTAAATGGACTGGAATGGGTGAATTTAACTCAGATGACCATTATGTCTACTACTGTGGGCAGGAATCTCTCAGAAGAAATGGAGTAGCCATCATGGTCAACAAAAGATTTCAAAATTCAGTACTTGGATGCAATCTCAAAAATGACAGAATGATCTCTGTTCATTTCCAAGGCAAACAATTCGATATCACAGTAATCCAAGTCTATGCCCCAACCAGTAACGCCGAAGAAGCTGAAGCTGAACGGTTCTATGAAGACATACAAGACCTTTTAGAACTAACACCCAAAAAAGATGTCCTTTTCATTATAGGGGACTGGAATGCAAAAGTAGGAAGTCAAGAAACACCTGGAGTAACAGGCAAATTTGGCCTTGGAAAACGGAATGAAGCAGGGCAAAGACTAATAGAGTTTTTCCAAGAAAATGCACTGGTCATAGCAAACACCTTCTTCCAACAACACAAGAGAAGACTCTACACATGGTCATCACCAGATGATCAACACCGAAATCAGATCGATTATATTCTTTGCAGCCAAAGATGGAGAAGCTCTATACAGTCAACAAAAACAAGACCAGGAGCTGACTGTGGCTCAGATCATGAACACCTTATTGCCAAATTCAGACTGAAATTGAAGAAAGTAGGGAAAACCACTAGACCATTCAGGTATGACTTAAATCAAATCCCTTATGATTATACAGTGGAAGTGAGAAATAGATTTAAGGGGCTAGATCTGATAGATAGAGTGGCTGATGAATTATGGACTGAGGTTCATGACATTGTGCAGGAGACAGGGATCAAGACCATCTCCATGGAAAAGAAATGCAGAAAAGCAAAATAGCTGTCTGGGGAGGCCTTACAAATACCTATGAAAAGAAGAGAAGCGAAAATCAAAGGAGAAAAGGAAAGATATAAGCATCTGAACGCAGAGTTCCAAAGAATAGCAAGAAGAGATAAGAAAGCCTTCTTCAGCGATAAATGCAAAGAAATAGAGGAAAACAACAGAATGGGAAAGACTAGAGATCTCTTCAAGAAAATCAGAGATACCAAAAGAACATTTCATGCAAAGATGGGCACGATAAAGGACAGAAATGGTATGGACCTAACAGAAGCAGAAGATATTAAGAAGAGATGGCAAGAATACACAGAAGAACTGTACAAAAAAGATCTTCACGACCGAGATAATCACGATGGTGTGATCACTCATCTAGAACCAAACATCCTGGAATGTGAAGTCAAGTGGGCCTTGGAAAGCATCACTATGAACAAAGCTAGTGAAGATGATGAAATTCCAGTTGAGCTATTTCAAATCCTGAAGGGTGATGCTGTGAAAGTGCTGCACTCAATATGCCAGCAAATTTAGAAAACTCAGCGTGGCCATAGGACTGGAAAAGGTCAGTTTTCATTCCAAACCCAAAGAAATGCAATGCCAAAGAATGTTCAAACTACCGCACAATTGCACTCATCTCACACGCTAGTAAAGTAATGCTCAAAATTCTCCAAGCCAGGCTTCAGCAATACGTGAACCATGAACTTCCAGATGTTAAAGCTGTTTTTAGAAAAAGCAGAAGAATCAGAGACCAAATTTCCAACATCCTGTGGATCATCTAAAAAGCAAGAGAGTTCCATAAAAACATCTATTTCTGCTTTATTGACTATGCCAAAGCCTTTGACTGTGTGAATCACAATAAACTGTGGAAAATTCTGAAAGAGATGGGACTACCAGACCACCTGATCTGCCTCTTTAGAAATCTATATGCAGTTCAGGAAGCAACAGCTAGAACTGGACATGGAACAACAGACTGGTTCCAAATAGGAAAAGAAGTATGTCAAGGCTGTATATTGTCACCCTGCTTATTTAACTTATATGCAGAGTACATCATGAGAAATGCTGGGCTGGAAGAAGCAGAAGCTGGGATCAAGATTGCTGGGAGAAATATCAATAACCTCAGATATGCAGATGACACCATCCTTATGGCAGAAAGTGAAGAGGAGCTAAAAAGCCTCTTGATGAAAGTGAAAGAGGAGAATGAAAAAGTTGGCTTAAAACTCAACATTCAGGAAACTAAGATCATGGCATCTGGTCCCATCACTTCATTGGAAATAGATGGGGAAGCAGTGGAAACAGTGTCAGACTTTATTTTGGGGAGCTCCAAAATCCCTGCAGATGGTGACTGCAGCCATGAAATTAAAAGATGCTTACTCCTTGGAAGGAAAGTTATGACCAATCTAGATAGCATATTGAAAAGCAGAGACATTACTTTGCCAACAAAGGTCTGTCTAGTCAAGGCTATGGTTTTTCCTGTGGTCATGTATGGATGTGAGAGTTGGACTGTGGAGAAAGCTGAGCACCGAAGAATTGATGCTTTTGAACTGTGGTGTTGGAGAAGACTCTTGCGAGTCCCTTGGACTGCAAGGAGATCCAACCAGTCCATTCTGAAGGAGATCAGCCCTGGGATTTCTTTGGAAGGAATGATGCTGAAGCTGAAACTCCAGTACTTTGACCACCTCATGAGAAGAGTTGAGTCATTGGAAAAGACTCTGATGCCGGGAGGGATTGGGGGCAAGAGGAGAAGGGGACGCCAGAGTATTAGATGGCTGGATGGCATCACTGACACAATGGATGTGGGTCTGAGTGAACTCTGGGAGTTGGTGATGGACAGGAAGGCCTAGAGTGCTGCGATTCATGGGGTCACAAAGAGTCGAACATGACTGAGCCACTGAAGTGAACTGAACTGAACTGAAGCTAGATTTTACTGGTGACATAAAGCAATTGATCAGATAAATGATGATAAAAAGCTAGTGTTCCTATAATCCTATAGTCTTATACCAAGTTTTTTATACTTCCAGGTTTTTTATGCTAAAGGTAGCTTATTTCAGAAGAGTTTTCTATATGCCAATTTGTAAGTATAGACTACTCCTTTCTATTCTTAGTGCCCTAAAAGGAAAATATAATATCAAATTGTCTGTTGTTGTTATTGGTCCTTGTATTTTTCTACACGAAAACTGTAAAATTGGCTCCTAATTAATGCTACTTTTTTCTTGTTTTCCTGACCTGAAATTCTGTGAATTCCCAGCCTGTCAACCAAGGTCCTGAATGCAGGGAAATAGTATTCTATTGATTTAATTACATCTTTCCTTCAAGAATTTGAATGATAATTTATATGGATCACTTTTTTTAAAAAAAAATTATAAATTTAAAACTCTACTAAGAGAGCAATAGAGAAAGGGAGAGGTGGAAAAAACAGCAGTGAACTTCAGAAGGAAACAAAAATTTGGATTTAGGCCTTCTCTTTTTCTATTCTTACATTATATTCATTGAGATTGTTTCCTACTCTGTCAAATCAAAAAAAATTTTTTTTTATTTTAAAAAAGGTAATTTGTGGCTCATTCTGCTTATAGAGTTTGCAGATCTCTGAACCCACAGCCTATCTAGAATCAGCTGTATTGCTGGTCTTCACTGAAGTGCTCCAAACTGCTCTCCAAGTTTTTGCCATGCTACAGAGGAGAAAAATCTTACACTGGTTTTCCCTACCCCAGGAACGAAGTAGTAGATTGCACTTAACCCTGCTGACCAACAGTGTGTGGATTACCTTGAAAACTGAGAGAAGAACAAAGAAATCGTGTTGTTGTTTGGGGGGCAGAGTAGCAAGAAAATGATATTAGATCCCAGTTTCAGTCTATGCCAGTCATTTTCTTCCCCAATCCTTGCTTGCTGTTTCAAAGCCACAGCTGCAAGAGTCAAGGCAAAACTACTTGCTCAAACTGTCTAAGTTACTCAAATTGGTTAAGTTTCTACCTGAAGCAATGTATTCAGATTACTAACTTTTAGTAACAAGAAGATGGTGTGCTATTTCTAACTTTCCCATTTCCAAAGGGAATTTTAATTCTCTTTCTTATTCCTCTTTCTTTCTTCTTTCCCTTCCCCTCCTTTATTCTTATTTATTTAAAAAGTGTATACAAGGAATCAGAATCTGCTAGGCAAAAGCTTATATGATCATTTGCAGCTACAAATTTGAATGTTATTAATTCAATGTCTTCCTTAATTTGTAGCATTCAAACTATTTGTTTCACTTTTTATCTTCTCCTTCACTTGTCTGTATAACTAAGTATGGCATATCTGAAAGCGATTTGGAAAATGTAGATACTGACTGATAGCCACTTTCTAGAGACAGCTATAAAGTTGTTAAAGAAGACTGAAATCTTTGGCAGTCAGTTTTTATTTCCACCTCAAGAAAGAACAATGGTGCATTATACACATATATTAAGGTTCAATTGAAGTACACTGCAAGTAAAATGTTTAAGCTGTACATCTCATTATTCTTCAATTTAATCAAATTTTCTTTGATTTAGTTTGGTTCTGTCACTCAGTCGTATCTGACTCTTTGCAACCCCATGGCCTGCAGCACACCAGGCTTCTCTGTCCATCACCAACTCCTGGAGCTTGCTCAAGCTCATGTCCATCCAGCCAGTGATGTCATCCAACCATATCATCTTCTGTCATCCCCTTCTCCTCCTGCCTTCAATCTTGCCCAGCATCAGGGTCCTTTCCAATGATTCAGTTCTTCCCATCAGATGGCCAAAATATTGGAGCTTCAGATTCAGCGTCAGTTCTTCCAATGTATATTTAGGACTGACTTCCTTTAGGATTGACAAGTTGATTTCATTGCAGCCCAAGGGACTTTTAAGAGACTTCTTCAACACCACAGTTCAAAAGCATCAATTCTTCAGTGTTCAGCTTTCCTTATGGTCCAACTTTCACATCCAAACATGACTACTGGAAAACCCATAGTTTTGACTAGATGGACCTTTCTTCATAAAGTAATGTCTCTGCTTTTTAATATGCTCTCTAGGTTGGTCATAGCTTTTCTTCCAAGGAGCAAGTGTCTTTTAATTTTATGGAAGCAGTAACCATCTGTGGTGATTTTGGAGCCCAAGAAAATAAAGTCCGTCACTGTTTCCATCATTTCCCCATCTATTTGCCATGGAGTGATGGAACCAGATGCCATGATCTTAGTATTATGAATGTTGAGTTTTAAGCCAGCTTTTTCATTCACCTCTTTCACTTTCGTCAAGAGGCTCTTCAGTTCCTCTTCACTTTCTGCCATAAAGGAGGAGTCATCTGTGAATCTGAGGTTATTGATATTTCTCCTGGCAATCTTGATTTTAGCTTGTGCTTCATCTAGCTCAGCATTTCACTCTGCATGTCAGTTAAGTAAGCAGGTGACAATATTCAGCCTTGGCATACTCCTTCCCCAATTTGGAACAAGTCCACTCTTCCATGTTCAGTTCTAACTGTTGTTTCTTGACTTGCATATAGGTTCCTCAAGAAGCATGTCAGATGGTCTGGTATTCCCAACTCTTTAAGAATTTTCCACAGTTTGTTTTGATCCACACATTAAAAGACTTTGGCATAGTCAATAAAGCAGAAGTAGATGTTTCTCTGGAACTCTTGCTTTTTTGATGATCCAGCAGGTGTTGGCAATTTAATCTCTGGTTCCTATGCCTGTTTAAATCCAGCTTGTACATCTGGAATTTCATAGTTCATGTACTGCTGAAGCCTGGCTTGGAAGCATTTTTTTGCTAGCGTGTGAGATGAGTGCCATTGTGCTGTCATTTGAGCATTCTTTGGCATTGCCTTTCTTTGGGATTGGGATGAAAACTGACCTTTTCCAGTCCTGTGGCCACTGCTGAGTTTTCCAAATTTGCTGGCATATGGAGTGTAGCACTTTCACAGCATCATCTTTCAGGATTTGAAATAGCTCAACTGGAATTCCATCACCTCCACTAGCTTTGTTCCTAGTGATGCTTTCTAAGGCCCACTTGACTTCACATTCCAGGATGTCTGGCTCTAGGTCAGTGATCACACCATCATGATTATCTGGGTCATGAAGTTCTTTTTTGTACAGTTCTTCTGTGTATTCTTGCCACCTCTTCTTAATCTTTTCTGCTTCTATTAGGTCCTTACCATTTCTGTGCTTTATTTTTCCCATCTTTGCATGAAATTTTCCCTTGGTATCTCTAATTTTCTTGAAGAGATTTCTAGTCTTTCCCATTCTATTGTTTTCCTCTGTTTCTTTGCATTGATGACTTAGGAAGGTTTTCTTATCTGGCCTTGCTATTCTTTGGAACTTTGCATTAAGTACATCTTTGTCAGAGTGTTAATAGTTCATTGGTCCCTTAATAACTTAATAATATGCATTGGATATAAAGTTGAAAATTGTGACCTTTGTTAAACTTTTTAATATATGAAATGAAAATTTATTGATTGATATTTATTTTTATGAAACCAGAGGGAGAACATATTACATCTGCCTCGTTTATTTTCTTTGAAAATATGCAGTGTGAATGCATTTTTTTAATGCATTTTTAAATTTTTGTTGTTGTTGATGTTGTTCAAGCATACTTCCTATTTAGCTGCTGTGCAAATTTTCAGAATTATATATAGCGTTTAAAGACACGCAGTATATGAAACTTTCAGGATGAAGTTATCCCAGACTTTTCTATATTTACTAATGCCACTAAAAAACATAGTATGTGTTAAGTATTATGTAACAAAGTCCTGAGAAAAGTATGTGAGTTCTATGAATTAATGATAAATGCCAACAATTAATTGAGATTGTTTTTTGTGAAGTTGTCATTTATCTCCTGATTGATTTAGTGTGACATTTGTTTCCAACTCTAGATTAACACTTTAAAATACATTGCATACATAGTATAACTCTCTCTTTCCAGTTCTGTTGTAAATAGCATTTGTATAGAAATGATCCTTATGGAATACACACATTGTTTCATAATCTTTCCAACTCAGTAATATAGACAAACTGTTTCTCATTTGAGAAAGTTAATTATTTCTCCTCTCCATTCTTCATTCTAGAATTAATAAGGCTGGCCATTATTATTTCCACACACACACACCCTATTCAATAGTGCATCTTTCCATGTTAATTAATAATTTCACAAATGTTATTAGTAAGCATGATTTGCCAGGAAAACATGAGCTTTCTAAGCACACAGACTCAATGACTGTCACGTGGCAAAGTTTTTCTTTTAATATCTGCAATCTTCACCATACACCTTTCTGGGGGTGGGGGGAATGATATATCTATACTCTATATGTAAAAATAGATACACTTAGAATGGAGAATAGTGAAGATTTACCTACTACCCCAGATTTTTTCTCCTTATTTTAATAAGTGGCAATTGCATTCATTCAGTTGCTCAGGAAAAATATTTAGAAGCCATTCTTGCTTCTTCCCTTTTCCTCTTCTTCCAAATTGAACTCCTTGAAAAATACTTTGATCTCCTTCCAGAACATATTCTGAATTTGTTCATTTTCTATACTGTGGTCAAAGTTATTATAACACTTGTTTAGCAATAGTCTTTTAACTGGTTACTTTAGTTCTTCTAGTACCTCTTTCTTCTGATTCCCAGTTAAACAACATCTGTGATCTTTTGAAAATATATCACTCTATTTAAAATAATTCTCCAATAGCTTTCCCTTTGCAATTAATACTACCTAAACTCTTTACCATAAGGATCTTCTTAATCAGACACCTAAATTTATTTCCAATTCCTTATTGATCTGAAATCTCACTTATTGAATATATCCTAGGTCATGTTTTGGCTTTGTTTTGGCTGTCATGGCAAACTCAGTCTAGCTTCAAGTTCTTTGTAATTATGATTTATTTTGCCTGTATCATGGTTCTCCAAGAAATTTTCATGGCTGGGCTACATTTGTTTTTCAGAATATAACATAACTTTTATCTTTGAGAGGATATTTTCTTCCTAAGCATTGTATCTATTCTAGTCACTATTCCACCATGACACAGTAGGGGAAGAAAGACACAGAAAATGGGATGAACACAGAAAGTGGGATGAATACAGAAAGTAGTATTGACATATATACTAGTGTGTAAAATAGACAGCTAGTGAGAATTTGCTATATAACACAGGAAGCCCAGCCTGGTGAATTATCTATAAGGGTGGGATGGGGGAAGGTTCATGATAGAATATATGTATAATTATGGCTGATTTGTGTTTTTGTACAGCAGAAACCAATACAATGTTGTAAAGCAACTTTCCCTCAGTTTAAAACTAAATTAAAAAAAAAAAACCTAAAAGGTAGGTTATGTAAAATATGTAATTCATTGTGCTTTATGCTCATGGAGTGTAAATTATATAAAAGAATAAGTGATACCTAACTCTTATTTAAAATCACTGTATCCAAGGGATACATAACAGTGCCTGGAACATGTTAGTTGCTCAGGATATTTTCTTGATTGAATAACTTGATTAGTCTTTCCCTTTAAGTATCTTCTATTTCATGTAAACAATCCTCTAATACTTATTAAGTTTTTCAGGACTCAGGTTTTATTTTCCCATCTGGAAGTTTAATAAGGTAGCAGTTTATGTCAGCCAGTGACATCAGCTCCTGATATTTCCTAATTTGCTTCCCTTTTCTCTTCAAACACAGCATGTCATTTGCTCCATTATCTTAGCATTTCTGCATGCACAAGTTTATTTGGAAAAATATTTAATAGAAAGACATTCACATAGACATGTAATATAAGAGTATAATAAGTTATAAAACAAGGGAATGACTAATGTTTATATTTAAAAATTATGTTCTTTAAATGTACACCTATGTCAACTCACTAATCTGGGTATAAAAGTATCTTCTTGTCCACTCTTATCAACAAGTAGACATGTCTTTAATTTCTTCATTAAGAATATTTTACTGTAGACTTTTCAGGTGACTCAGTGGTAAAGACTGCCTGCAATGCAAGAGAATCAGTTTCGATCCCTGGATCAGGAAGATCCCCTGAAGAGGGGAAAGACTACCCACTCCAGTAGTCTTGCCTGGAGAATTTAAGGGACAGAAAAGCCTGGAAGCCTGCAGAAAAGCCTGCAGTCCATAGGGTGGCAAATAGTCGGGCATGACTGAGCAACAAACACTTTTATTTTCTTTCAACATTTTCTTTAGTTCTTAAAATACAAATCTGTATTATTATTAAAAGATGTTTATTTTTAACTGAAAAATAGTTTATTACATATGCCCATGAGTTTTTAGAAAGAGTAGAAAGATAATTTCTTTGAGATTTATTTGGATTTCAATGGAAATATATTATGTAAGATGCCTTTGGCTGCTAGTAACAAAATCCCCAACTCAGATTTGCTCAAACAATAAAGAAATTTGTTTTCTTGCGTGAAAAGGGTTCAGAAGAAAGGCTAACATTTTATTGTTTCTTAATGATATATTAGAGTTCTTACACTCTTCTCTATAATTCCTTAGAATTACAGCATATGATTTCTTCATAAACTAGTTTGGTCATGTGCTGCTGCTGCTGCTGCTAAGTTGCTTCAGTCGTGTCTGACTCTTTGCGACACCGTAGACAGCAGCCCACCAGGCTCCCTCGTCCCTGGGATTCTCCAGGCAAGAACACTAGAGTGGGTTGCCATTTCCTTCTCCAATGCATGAAAGTGAAAAGTGAAAATGAAGTCACTCAGTCGTGTCCGACTCTTCGCGACCCCATGGACTGCAGCCTACCAGGCTCCTCCATCCATGGGATTTTCCAGGCAAGAGTACTGGAGTGGGATGTCATTGCCTTTTCCGAGTTTGGTCACATATTTATTTACTTTTGAAAAAGTCCAGATATAGCAATGTTATCATATATTTATTTGCCTTTTATTCAGGTGTAATAAATCTATTTTCAAAAACTTCTCAGATGACTTCTCTGTGGCCTCATTTCCCAGAAGGATCTCTGTTCCATGATTGGTTTAGATGAATTGTTTATGTTGGAATGGATCATATAGAATAAAACAAGTATTTTGTGGTATTTACATACTCAACAAATGTAGTTTAGCAGCACATATGCATTTAAGAGGAGAAGGCAATGGCAACCCACTCCAGTATTCTTGCCTGGAAAACCCCATGGACGGAGGAGCCTGGTAGGCTGCAGTTCATGGGGTCGCTAGGAGTCGGACACTACTGAGCGACTTCACTTTCACTTTTCACTTTAATACATTGGAGAAGGAAATGGCAAGTCACTCCAGTATTCTTGCCTGGAGAATCCCAGGGACAGGGGAGCCTGGTGGGCTGCCGTATATGGGGTCGCACAGAGTCAGACACGACTGAAGCAACTTAGCAGCAGCAGCAACATGCATTTAAGAATGAATACAGAACGTTACTGAAATGTAGCACTATAATTTGTGTTGGGAGCCGGTTTTCTGGATTAGCGCTCCACCCGTAACATTGGTCATGAGGAAGGAGGCTCAAAATGCAAGGGCAAGATTTGAGTCTCAGGAGATCCTTGGAGGTTCTCGAGCATCTACCCCAAAAAGGCCAGAGTCTGCCTACTTTCTGCTTTGTGTTCTCACCTCTGACTTTACAGGGGGCTGTCCCCCACTATCTTTCTCTAAAAAAAGAGCTAACTTACAGCTCCAGTTAATAATTCCTGGGTGTGACAGTGTTTCAGCCTACAAACTCCTTTTGGAAATCCTCTAGCCTGCAAGAATAGGTTTTTCCAGCCACATGTGATTGTTTAGAGCCTCCCAATTGTGAGAAGCGTGAGATGTTCTAAACTTTCTAAACACAGATTCCTTTGAGCAGTTAAAAGATTGATTAGAAATTGTATTGGTGAAGGTTTTTCACTTGTTGGGCCAATGTTTGCTGCTAAGTCTCCATATCCCTTACCTACTGTGTCCTTGGCAGTGTATTGAAATGTAAGTAGTAGCCTTAATGTTTGTACCCTGGGACCCTTGAGTACAACCCACCACAACTTTGCCCTATAGATATGCAACGCCAATGCTTTAGGAGGGTGGCGCCTGACTTTAAAATAATCACCTTTAGAGAAAATAAGTTCCTTAAAATGTTAATAGGCCTCTGGGCCAGAAGATGATGTAATTCACCTAAACTCTTGCATGTGATAAAGTTTGAAAGCCTGACTCAGGGACTGCTGTCCTTGCATGACTCCACCCCTTCCCCCATTATCCTCTATGCATAACTTAAGGTATAAAACTACTTTGGAAATTAAAGTCACCCCTTTTTTGGATCACCGAATTTTGGTGTCTCTGTGTTGTTCTTTCTCTCTCCTTCTGGCTGAATTTATCTTCTGGGGCAGGGAAGCTCGTCAAGCCTACTAATTTTGCCTGGGCTTCTAAGATCGGACCGGGGAGGCCTTAGTGTCTCCTCTCCCTCGGGAGAACGGGAAGACGCCTGCGGCCTACGTAGGTGACGCAAATTCCTTGCTTTGGAATGTTATTCAGCCTCTTTTTCTCTACTAATTATTCTTGCTGAGCCATCCTCATTTTTATTACCCATTATATCTTTAATTAACGTCTAATTAATCGTTTCAGACCCCGGCCGATTCCGTCTCCCCTTCGAATTCCCTGGATCCACTGGGGCTGGACCCCGGCAAATTTGGAATTATAACACAATCACAACATCTGAAGCCCAGTGATTCTCAGCTAGAGCCAGAAGCGCTCTGCTAAGGGGCATTTGGAAATACAGGGTGGAGGGTATTTTTTCATTGTCATAAAACATCAAAGGTGGCACTGGCATTTAGTGGTCATTAATCAAGAATGATAGATATTTTATAATACATAGGTTAGCCTTACATAAGTATGTTAAGAAACACTGATAAGCTCATATTTATGCAGAAAGATACATATAAATAGCCATGTGAATATCAAAATTACCATATAAAAATATAGGTACATATGTAGATTTATATGTAGTCATATGCTATGTTATGCTGCATTTATATGACTATTTATATGTAGTCATATGCTGTGCTAAGTCCTCTCAGTCATGTCCAACTCTTGTGATCTTATGGACTGTAGCTTACCAGGCTCCTCCATCCATGGAATTCTCCAGGCAAGAAGATTGGAATGGATTGCTATACCCTCCTCTAGGAAATCTTCTTGACCCAAGGATCGAACCCATGTCTCTCGTGTCTTCTGCCTTGGCAGGGGGGTTCTTTACCACTAGTGCCACTTGAGAAGACCATATATAGTTATATGCTGCTGCTACTTCAGTCCTGTCTGACTCTGTGCGACCCCATAGTCGGCAGCCCACCAGGCTCCCCCATCTCTGAGATTCTCCGGGCAAGAACACTGGAGTCGGTTGCCATTTCCTTTTCCAATGCATGAAAGTGAAAAGTGAAAGTGAAGTCGTTCAGTTGTGTCCGACTCTTCACGACCTCATGGACTGCAGCACACCAGGCTCCTCTGTCCATGGGATTTTCCAGGCAAGAGTGCTGACATCAAATATACTATTACAAAAATACATTTAATTACTCCTTTTGGCAATGTTAAACTTCACATGAGCCCTGTGTTTCTTTAAGCAGCAATAGATAAGAAATACCCCCCACAGTTTCATGCTTCAGGAAATGGCTCACTGTGATGAATCATTATTCCCCATATGACTTAGATAAGATTCACAAATGCCTCTCATTTGCCAATGGTAAGATCAGATACAGACTTTCTGAATTCCCATCCTTTGTCTTATAAATGATTATGTATTTGTATCAACTAACCAACCTGGTCAAAATACCTGCTAATTTGACTGGACCAAAACTTAATTTTCTGTCCTTTGCTCAGGATACAGACCTCTGAATCATTATCAGCCTGTGCCAATATCTGAATATGGAACAACCAGTTCTTAATAATTCCTCCCAAGAATCTAGTAATCTCAAAGAAAAACATTTCTCCTGCTCAACTGTCCTATTGAGTCCCTTTCAACTGACTTCCCAGTACTTAGTACTTGTTGTCTTGCTTGTTGTTGTTGTTTAGTGGCTAAATTGTGTATGACTCTTTCGTGACCCCATGAGCTGTAGCCTGCCAGAGTCCATGGTCCATAGGATTTTTCAACCAAGTATACTGGAGTGGGGTGCCATTTCTTATTCCAGGGGATCTTCCTGGGCCAGGGATCCAACCTCCATCTCCTGCATTAACAGGCAGATTCTTTACCACTGAGCCACCAGGGGAGCCACTCTCTTGTTTACACTTCCCTACAAATGAAAATTCTCTTTTGTCTAGCCTGTGAAATGTTTGTAGGTCAAGAGTTGAACACTACTGAGCAACTAACACACACATACACACACACACACACACACACTGTCTAAAGGTTTTCCCTAGTGCAATGGTCTTTTCAGATAAAATGTTTTTTTTATCCAGATCCAGATTTATCATCCATCTTTCAATGTTTATGGAGTACCCATCATATACTAAAAACTAAGTACAGAATTTACTAGACTGCCTTGGTGAGCCTTGTGTTAAATTAATTGAGTTGATGCTTTTTAAATTGAGTGGTTCAGAAGGGTCCCTCTGAGAAAGTGATATTATACTTTAGTCCTAAAAGAGAAAAAGAATACAATTTTGCAAAGAGTGGCATGGAATTTTTCAGGCAGAAGAAATGAAATGTATGAAGGATCTGAAATATAAAACAATAATGCCTTCATTTTTAAAATTCAATTTGATATAAATATCTAAATAAATCCCCACAATTAAGTCATCACAGAAATTCAGTGAATAGAGTTTTACAGGAATAGTTGAGATTACTTTTTGAAATCAAATTAGGGACATGCACACTTTTTATTATATACTTTGGTTCTTCTGTGGAAAAAATTGATTCAATAATGAATTTCTGAATTGATATTGACAATTCTATGTGAGGAAATTTCTGATACACTATATTATGCCCCTGCTACTGCTGATGCTGCTAAGTTGATTCAGTATGTCCGACTCTGTCTGATCCCATAGATGGCAGCCCACCAGGCTCCCCCGCCCCTGGGATTCTCCAGGCAAGAACACTGGAGTGGGTTGCCATTTCCTTCTCCAATGCATGAAAGTGAAAAGTGAAAGTGATGTCCCTCAGTCGTGTCCGACTCTTAGTAACCCCATGGACTGCAGCCCACCAGGCTCCTCCATCCATGGGATTTTCCAGGCAAGAGTACTGGAGTGGGGTGCCATTGCCTTCTCCATATTATGCCCCAAGTAACATCAAAACTGGGATACACACTCTATCAGTTATCAGAACAAAGTATAAACTCCTCCATATCAAATTTTTTTTTCAATTTTCAGAATTTTCTTTCCTCTGAGAGTATAATCTGCTTAAATAATAATTGTAATGAATTAAAATTAGTATGTCAACTTTTTACCTGAGTATTTACTGACATTGCATTATCAATGTCCCTTGGATAGCTATAATTCGTACTATAATATGTCATCTGGCTTTACTATTAAGTCACCTTCACCATTTTTTCTTTTTGAAAGTTAAATCTGCCTGGTCAAAATGAAGATATAAAATCTTAAACTTAAGATTCTGCTGATATACACACAGTTTTGATGTTTCTTATGTATCCTCAATAATATTCTGCAAGTTCACTAAAAATGAATTTAAATAATAATAATGTAATTTAATGTAGCTACAATCATTAAATGACTTTTTTAAAAAAGACTTTTTATTTATTTGTTGTGCTGAGTCTTTGTTGCTGTGCAGGCTTTCTCTAGTTGCTGAGAGTGGGGGCTACTCTTTGTTGCAATGCATGGGCTTCTCGCTGTGGTGGTTTCCCTTGCTACAGAGCATGGGCTTTAGGCTTGCAAACTTTGATAGTTGTGGTGTGTGGACTCAGTAGTTGTGGTATGTGGGTACAAGAGCACTGACTCAAAAGTTGTAGCACATGGGCTTAGTTGCCATGTGGCATGTGGAATCTTCCTGGACCAGGTATTGAACATGTGTCCCTACATTGGCAGGCAGATTGTTTACCACTAGACCACCAGAGAAGCCCAATTGACTTTTAAAAAATAAATTTATACCCATTCTAAGCATTAAGAAATATCAGCTATTCCATGTGAAATTTATAAACTATAACAGATTTATAATGAATATTCCAGATGCCTTTTTTAATGAACAGTTATATATTGAATGTGACAAGGATGGATTTTAATCTGTCTTGTGTCTTCCAAATGGTTTTTTTAACTTCCATTCATAACAGGGGACAGGCAGTGGCATATTCTGTTTACTGGTCCATAGACCATTAATAAAATTTAATGAATACAGCATATAAAATAGTTTGATATAAAATTATTTATGATAAAATAGTTTTGATATGCTTTTGTATTCTAAATCCCCTATACCATCATTAAGACCAGAATTCCAGTGTTATATATGATTCTTCCACTCTTCTTCCCGTTGAAGCATTGCAAACTGGAGGTGAAAAAAGCAAAATGAAATGCAAATGCTCTGCTATCTTTCTTCTAGACTTTAAATTCCTCAACTGTCTCTCTTTTGAGCTTCAAGTTGTTAGAGAAAGAGACAAATAACTTAGTTACAGAGTCCTATGGACTTGAAGGCTCACAAGGCACAATTGAAGGGTGCTCTGCCTTTTATTTTATTCTTTCCTACCAAATGAAAATTTTGTCCCTGTTATTTTTTTTAATTAAATTTTATTTTGCTTAAATTTACAATATTGTATTGCTTTTGCCATACATCAAGATGGATCCGCCACAAGTATACATGTGTTCCCCATCCTGAACCCTCCTCCTTCCTCCCTCCCCATACCATCCCTCTGGGTCATCTCAGTGCACCAGCCCCAGGCATCCGTTATCAGGCATCGTACCTGGACTGGTGACTCATTTCAGATATGACATTATACATATTCAATGCCATTCTCCCAAATCATCCCACCCTCTCCCGTTCCCAGAGTCCAAAAGTCTGTTCTATACATCAGTGTCTCTTTTGCTGTCTCGTAAGCAGGGTTATTGTTACCATCTTTCTAAATTCCATATATATGCATTAGTATACTGTACTGATGTTTTTCTTTCTGGCTTACTTCACTCTGTATAATAGGCTCCAGTTCCATCCACCTCATTAGAACTGATTCAAATGTATTCTTTTTAATGGCTGAGTAATACTCCATTGTGTATATGTACCACTGCTTTCTTATCCATTCCTCTGCGGATGGACATCTAGGTTGCTTCCAAGTCCTGGCTATTGTAAACAGTGCTGCGATGAACATTGGGGTACACGTGTCTCTTTCAATTCTGGTTTTCTCAGTGTGTATGCCCAGCAGTGGGATTGCTGGATCATAAGACAGATCTATTTCCAGTTTTTTGAGGAATTTCCATACTGTTCTCCAAAGTGGCTGGACTAGTTTGCATTCCCACCAACAGTGTAAGAGGGTTCCCTTTTCTCCACACCCTCTCCAGCATTTATTGCTTGTGGACTTTTGAATTGTAGCCATTCTGACTGGTGTGAAATGGTACCTCATAGTGGTTTTGATTTGCATTTCTCTGATAATGAGTGATGTTGAGCATCTTTTCATGTGTTTGTTAGCCATCTGTATGTCTTCTTTGGAGATAACTTTTCTTGCATCTTTTACCTGAAAGAGTCTTTCTTTCCATTTACCATATTTACAACTCTCAGATCCTGCTAACTTTTGAAAATATTTTCCTGTTCTAAGTAATTTAATTTTAGAACTATTACTCCAATACTTTTGTATTTGTGTAGAAGATCTTTAAGTGCATGCAGTTCCTCTGACTCTTTCCTTGGTTTCTCTTATAAGACTATTTAGTTGGTCTACATATGGCATAAAGTCAACAGGTGAAACACTATGAAAAATATTTTTGGATATGACAGATAATTATATTAAAATATAATACCTGTAAGCACTAAATGCTACAGAATTGGCAATTTATGTTATTAATTTTCAAAACCATATATTCCATAACTAACATTCTAGACACACAATACAAAAGCAAGATTTTGAAATATGTTCAGAATGCTAAATGTGTCATTGGTATTTACATATTTCAAATTTTAGATATCCAATCATTGTATTGAAAGGCATTGATTGATTGCCAACTTTGCCTCTTTTCTAGATAAAGCAGGTTATATACAAATAAATTAAACAGATTCAGGATCCTTACATTATGTAACAAAAAGTTGATGTTTTCCACAAGTTTAAGACATTTTATAAAAGGAATGAATTGCAATTATCATAATTCATAGAGAAAAAAGTTATAAAGGATGGCTGCAAACCAAAACTAATGAAGCAAATGCACTGGGCAGAATATATGTATGTTTGTTTGTGGGTCTGTGAATATATTTTCTCTTTTCTCTTTTGAGGAGAGTGAGTGACTAAATAAGAATCATTTTCCTATGCTAAGACTCCCTTAAAATTTTGTTTACATTATCATTAACAGTGATGCTACTTAAAAAGGGGACATTATTATATTAAACACAGGCTAAATATAATTTGGAGAATTTTGAGCATTATTTTACTAGCATGTAAGATGAGGAGGCCTGGCGTGCTGCAGTTCATGGGGTCACAAAGAGTCGGACACGACTGAGCGACTGATCTGATCTGATCTGATCTGAGATGATTGCAATTGTGCAGTAGTTTGAGCATTCTTTGACATTGCCTTTCTTTGGGATTAGAATGAAAACTGACTTTGTCCAGTCCTGTGGCCACTTCTGAGTTTTCCAAATTTGCAGGCATATTGAGTACAGCACTTTCACAGCATCATCTGTAAGGATTTGAAATAGCTCAGCTGGAATTCCATCACCTCCACTAAAGGCAATACCAAAGAATGCTCAAACCACAGCACAATTGCATTCATTTCACACGCTAGTAAAGAAATCCTCAAAATTCTCCAAAGCAGGCTTCAGCAACACAGGAACCGTGAACTTCCAGATGTTCAAGCTGGTTTTAGAAAAGGCAGAGGAACCAGAGATCAAATTGCCAACATCTGCTGGATCATCAAAAAAGCAAGAGAGTTCCAGAAAAACATCTATTTCTGCTTTGACTATGCCAAAGCCTTTGACTGTGTGGATCACAATAAACTGTGGAAAATTCTGAAAGAGATAGGCATACCAGACCACCTGATCTGCCTCTTGACAAATTTGTATGCAGGTCAGAAAGCAACAGTTAGAGCTGGACATGGAACAACAGACTGGTTCCAAACAGGAAAAGGAGTACATCAAGGCTGTATATCTTTACCCTGCTTGTTTAACTTATATGCAGAGTACATCATGAGAAACGCTGGGCTGGAAGAAACACAAGCTGGAATAAAGATTGCCGGGAGAAAGATCAGTAACCTCAGATATGCAGATGACACCAGCCTTATGGCAGAAAGTGAAGAGGAGCTAAAAAGCCTCTTGATGAAAATGAAAGAGGAGAGTGAAAAGGTTGGCTTAAAGCTCAACATTCAGAAAACGAAGATCATGGCATCTGGTCCCATCACTTCATGGGAAATAGATGGGGAAACAGTGGAAAGTGTCAGACTTTATTTTTCTGGGCTCCAAAATCACTACAGATGGTGACTGCAGCCATGAAATTAAAATACACTTACTCTTTGGAAGGAAAGTTATGACCAATCTAGATAGCATATTGAAAAGCAGAGATATTACTTTGCCAACAAAGGTCCATCTAGTCAAGGCTATGGTTTTTCCTGTGGTCATGTATGGATGAGTTGGACTGTGGAGAAAGCTGAGCGCCAAAGAACTGATGCTTTGAACTGTGGTGTTGGAGAAGACTCTTGAGAGTCCCTTGGACTTCAAGGAGATCCAACCAGTCCATTCTGAAGGAGACCAGTTCTGGGATTTCTTTGGAAGGAATGATGCTAAAGCTGGAACTCCAGTACTTTGGCCACCTCATGTGAAGAGTTGACTCATTGGAAAAGACTCTGATGCTGGGAGGGATTGGGGGCAGGAGGAGAAGGGGAGGACAGAGGATGAGATGGCTGGATGGCATCACTGACTTGATGGACATGGGTCTGAGTGAACTCTGGGAGTTGGTGATGGACAGGGAGGCCTGGCGTGCTGCAATTCATGGGGTTGCAAAGAGTCGGACACGACTGAGTGACTGAACTGAACTGAACTGAAATAACATAATTTAATGAAAAATCTTTCAGAAAAAAAAATACTTTGATGTAATTATTATGATACTAAAAAATCATTTATTTTGTTCCATTGAGAGTAAATTAGCACCTATAAGGATTGAAGAAATAACAAAAATCATTTTTGAGGTTTTAAGGTATGTGTTAAGGGAATAAATGATGATAAGGATAGGTGACAGGGTCTTCCCTGGTGGCTCAGAATCTGCCTGCAATACCAGAAACCTAGTTAGAGCCCTGAATAGGGAAGATCTACCTGGAGAAGGGAATGGCAGTCCATTCCAGTATTCTTGCCTGGAAAATCCAACGAACATAGAAGCCTAATGGGCTACAGTCCAATGGGTATATTTAAAAAATAACAAAAAAATAATTTTTGAGGTTTTAAGGTATGTGCTAAGGGAATAAATGATGATAAGGATAGGAGATGGGGGCTTCCCTGCTGGTTCAGTCATTAAAGAATCCCCCTGCAATACAGGAGACCACCTGCAACACAGGAGACCTGGGTTTAACCCCTGGAGATTGTAAGATTCCCTGGAGAAGGACATGGCAACCCACTCCAATATTTTTGCCTGGAAAATCCCACCGACAGAGGAGCCTGGTGGGCTACTTTTCATAGAGTCACAAGAATCAGACACGACTTAGTGCCTAACCACAACCACAAGGACAAGAGACAGAAAACATGTATTCAATGTGCTTACACATGTAAAGAAATCTTGGAATGAATGAATAATTTTACTCTCAATAAGACTGTGGACCAAGTGTGCATTTATATCTGATGTTGTTGGTTTACTGTTTCCTTATAATAAAACTGATGCACAAACTTATAATTACTATAATGACATACATATAAATATCAATGTTGATTCCTTCAGTATCATGCTTCTAAGTTAATTTAATGTCCAACTCTTTGAGACCCCGTGTATAGTAAACAAAATTTTAAGAATAAAATCTAATTTAAACTTTATAATTCAGAAACAAAATATTTACTTAAGGTGTTTGATATTATATTTTTAAATATATTTGAAATATTCATTCTAAAATATCTTTGCTAGATACTTTTGCATACAATATATATAAGTAATCAGAATAATTAAGTATAAGTAATCAGAATGATGCATGTTTCTTTGCTTCTTCCTCAAATAAAGAATTTTCATTGTTACAGTCACTAAGTCATGTCCAACTCTTTGCAACCACATGGAATGTCGCACCCCAGCCTCCCTGTCTTTCACTATCTCCCAGAGTGTGCTTAAACTTATGTCTGTTGAGACAGTGATGCTATCCAAACATCTCGTCCTCTGTTATCCCCTTCTCCCCCTGCCTTCACTCTTTCCCAGTATCAGTGTATTTTCCAATGAGTCAGTTGTTTGCATCAAGTGGCCAAAGTAATTACTGGAGTTTCAGCTTCAGCATCAGTCCGCCCAATGAACATTCAGTGTTGGCTTCCTTTAGGATTGACTGGTTTGATCTCCTTGCAGTACAAGTTACTCTCAAGAGTTTTCTCCAGCACTACAATTTGAAAGCATCGATTCTTCAGTCTTCATCCTTCTTTATGGTTCAGCTGTCACATCTGTACATAACTACTGGAAAGGCTACAGCTTTGATTGTACAAACCTTTGTCAGCAAAGTGATGTCTCTAATTTTGAATATACTCTCTAGTATTGTCAGAGCTTTCCTACAAAGGAGCAAGTGTCTTTTAATTTCATGGCTGCAGTAACTGTTCACAGTGATTTTGGACTCTAAGAAAAGTCTGTCAGTGTTTCCATTTTTTCCCCATCTATTTGCCATGAAATGATGAGACCAGATGCCATGATCTTAGTTTTTTGAATGTTGAGTTTTAAACCAGTTTTTCACTCTCTTTCTTCAGTTTCATCAAGAGTCTCTTTAGTTCCTCTTCACCTTCTGCCATAAGGGTGGTGTCATCTACATATCTGAAGCTATTGATATTTCTCCCAGCAATCTTAATTCCAGCTTGAGCTTCATCCAGCACAGCATTTTGCATGATGTGCTCTGCATATAAGTTAAATAAGCAGGATGACAGGATACAGCTTTGACTTACTGCATTCCCAATTTTGAACCAGTCCATTGTTCTATGTGTGGTTCTAATTGTTGTTTCTTGGCCTGCATACTAGTTTCTCACCAGGCAGATAAAGTGGTCTGATATTCCCATCTCTTTAAGAATTTCCCACAGTTTCTTATTCAATTAATGTTTAAATATATTACTTTGAGATTTCTACAGACACAGTTAATTAAAAATCGGCTTCAAATATAAAGTATGAAGTAAATAAACATGTTCAACACTGTCTGTCATTTGAAATATTTTATTAATTTAGGAAAATTCACATATTTTACTATCCAATTAAGTGACATACATTAAGATAAGCCTAAGTCCAGGATCTCCTTAGCAGTTCATTCCACTCAGAGCAGCAAGAAAACAGACAGGCTGTTGGTTCTCTTCCATGTCTCTTGTACAGACTGTAGCTGCTGCTGCTGTGACAGCCTGTCTGTATTATTGCTTCTTTATGTATTCATTTTTACAGCTGTAAACAGAGTCTATTCTTATAAGAATTTGCATAGAAATTCATCTTAATAAAACAGGTCTCAAATACTTATACTAGTGTATATACTGTTACAAAATTTTATATCACTTTCTCTTTGAATAAATGTCATTTTTTGAAAATTATTTTGTACAGTGATCGCAATCTGTAAATCGAGAAAAATTGTTACAAATTATTTGTAGAAATTAAATACATAATTCTTCTCATTTAGAAAAGTGTTTTCTACTACAAAAAAGTAGTGACAAAAGTTCCTTGTGATACACTATTAAGCATTTTGATTATAGCTAGAATTCAGCAATAAATTAGATACTGATTAATATCCCACCCTCCTGTGGTGTTGTGCTTGAGAACAAATTAGTCAAGAATATGTATCTTTGAAAGAAAGTCATCGACATTTTACATTAAAAGAAGAAAGAAATCCCTGTGCAATGCATGGGAAGGCAAAGTGCTTCTGTGATAGAAAATGTTACTTGCATACAATGGAGTCTGCAACTGTATCTTCACTTGCTGAGTTCAGCATGCTGGAATTAGTGCAATCTGGTAAAAAGTGTGCTGGATTTCAAGTCAGCAGATAAAGAAGCTACCATAAGATTTGGGCGTAGAAATATATCTATCTGTAAAAATTATATATTATTATCACTTTGTATGATTATTTGAAAGTGAGTAGTATATATATATATTTTTGTTTGTTTGTTTGTTTAACTTTACAATATTGTATTGGTTTTGCCATATATCAAAGTGAATCTGCCACAGGTATACAGGTGTTCCCTATCCTGAACCCTCCTCCCTCCTCCCTCCCCATACCATCCCTCTGGGCCATCCCAGTGCACCAGCCCCAAGCATCCAGTATCGTGCATTGAACCTGGACTTGCAACTCATTCCATATGTGATATTATACATATTTCAATACCATCCTCCCAAATCATCCCACCCTCTCCCAGAGTCCAAAAGACTGTTCTATATATCAGTGTCTCTTTGGTTGTCTCGTATACAGGGTTATTGTTACCATCTTTCTAAATTCCATATATATGTGTTAGTATACTGTATTGGTGTTTTTCTTTCTGGCTTACTTCACTCTGTATATTAGGCTCCAGTTTCATCCACTTCATTAGAACTGATTCAAATGTATTCTTTTTAATGGCTGAGTAATACTTCATTGTGTAAATGTGCCACAGCTTTCTTATCCATTCATTTGCTGATGGACATCTAGGTTGCTTCCATGTCCTGGCTATTATAAACAGTGCTGCAATGAACATTGTGGTACACGTGTCTCTTTCAATTCTGGTTTCCTCGGTGCATATGCCCAGCAGTGGTATTGCTGGATCATAAGGCAGTTCTATTCCCAGTTTTTTAAGGAATCTCCACACTGTTCTCCATAGTGGCTGCACTAGTTTGCATTCCCACCAACAGTGTAAGAGGGTTCCGTTTTCTCCATACCCTCTCCAGCATTTATTGCTTGTAGACTTTTTTTTTTAATCAAGAATCTCTTTTATTGATTATCAGAAACATTACAAACATCTAATATGAACAAATTGTAACATGACAGTGATCAGTTTGAACAATTAATACATTTCAGATATATTATTATACATATTTCAATGCTATTCTCCCCAATCATCCCACCCTCTCCTGGTCCCAGAGTCCAAAAGTCTGTTCTATACATCAGTGTCTCTTTTGCTGTCTCGTAAATAGGGTTATTTTTACCATCTTTCTAAATTCCATATATATGCGTTAGTATACTGTATTTGTGTTTTTGTTTCTGGCTTACTTCACTCTGTATAATAGGCTCCAGTTCCATCCGCCTCCTTAGAACTGATTCAAATGTATTCTTTTTAATGGCTGAGTGTAGACTTTTGGATCGCCGCAATTCTGACTGGCATGAAATGGTACCTCCTAGTGGTTTTGATTTGCATTTCTCTGATAATGAGTGATGTTGAGCATCTTTTCATGTGTTTGTTAGCCATCTGTATGTCTTCTTTGGAGAAATGTCTATTTAGTTCTTTGGCCCATTTTTTGACTGGGTCGTTTATTTTTCTGGAATTGAGCTGTAGGCATTGCTTGTATATTTTTGAGATTAGTTGTTTGTCTGTTGCTTCATTTGCTATTATTTTCTCCAATTCTGAAGGCTGTCTTTTCACCTTGCTTATAGTTTCTTTTGTTGTGAAGAAACTTGGAGAATCCCAAGGACGGAGGAGTCTGGTGGGCTGCTGTCTGTGGGGTCGCACAGAGTCGGCCACGACTGAAGTGACTTAGTAGTAGTAGTAGTAGTAGTTTACTCTTATTAAAGAGATTAAATGATCCCAGATTCCTTCTCCCAATTCTAAAACTGAGTAATGCATAATAAGGAAAAACATTTAACGTTAAAAATATACTACTCACTGAAAGTATACTTTTAACGTTGAATGTTTTTCCTTATTATGCATTACTCAGTTTTAGAATTGGGAGAAGGAATCTGGGATCATTTAATCCCTTTAATAAGAGTAAACTACTACTACTACTACTACTACTACTACTTGGAGAAGGCAATGGCACCCCACTCCAGTACTCTTGCTTGGAAAATCTCATGGAGGGAGAAGCCTGGTAGGCTGCAGTCCAGGGGGTCGGAAAGAGTCGGACTCGACTGAGCGACTTCCCTTTCACTTTTCACTTTTATGCATTGGAGAAGGAAATGGCAACCCACTCGTGTTCTTGCCTAGAGAATCCCAGGGATGGGGGAGCCTGATGGGCTGCTGTCTATGGGGTCGCACAGAGTTGGACACGACTGAAGCGACTTAGCATAGCATACTACTACTACTAAGTCGCTTCAGTCGTGTCCAACTCTGTGCGACCCCATAGACAACAGCCCATCAGGCTCCCCCATCCCTGGGATTCTCTAGGCAAGAACACTGGAGTGGGTTGCCATTTCCTCCTCCAATGCATAAAAATGAAAAGTGAAAGGGAAGTCGCTCAGTTGTGTCCAACCCTCAACAACCCCGTGAACTGCAGCCTCCCAGGCTCCTCCATCCATGGGATTTTCCAGGCAAGAGTACTGTAGTGGGGTGCCATTGCCTTCTCCGAAACTATATGTTAGTTAATACAATTAGTTGCATGCAAACTACAGAAGAAATGGAAGGTGGGTAGGGAACTATAGAAACTTTTTTCAACCAGAGCCTAGAGCACTCTCTATTTTATATTATTCTTTATTATTATTATTCAATGATATAGAAATTGTTCTCTGCAAATAAAAAAGCAAAGACTGTGGAGGAATTAACTGCAGATGGTGACTGCAGCCATGAAATTAAAAGATGTTACTCCTTGGAAGGAAAATTATGACCAACCTATATAGCATATTCAAAAGCAGAGACATTACTTTGCCAACAAAGGTCTGTCTAGTCAAGGCTATGGTTTTTCCAGTAGTCATGTATGGATGTGAGTTGGACTATGAAGAAAGCTGAGTGCTGAAGAATTGATGATTTTGAACTGTGGTGTTGGAGAAGATTCTTGAGAGTCTCTTGGACTGCAAGGAGATCCAACAAGTCCATCCTAAAGAAAATCAGTCCTGAATATTCATTGGAAGGACTGATGTTGAAACTGAAATCACAATACTTTGGCCATCTGATGTGAAGAGCTGACTCATTGGAAAAGACCGTGATACTGGGAGAGATTGAAGGCAGGAGGAGAAGGGGACAACAGAGGATGAGCTGGTTGGATGGCATCACTGACTCAATGGACATAAGTTTGAGTAACTCCAGGAGTTGGCGATGGACAGGGAGGCCTGGTGTGCTGTAGTCCATGGGTCTTAAAGTGTCAGACTCAACTGAACTGAACTGTGAAGGAATAATTCACAGAAGAAAAGCCATTCATTATTTAAAACATGTAAATTAAATCCTGAATAGATTTAACTTTGCAGTCATTGGAGTTATAAAATGTGGCAATGATTATATCATCTGAGACCTGACAATTTACAATAAAATGACCATATCATAATCACAAGTTCTGATGAAATATGATAATTAGCTGTGATATATAAAACAGCAAACATATTTGTGAAACTATTAATTTTTTCAAATATTTTAACACATTCGTACTAATGAGGATCAGTTGATGGAATTAACAATCATTTTGGCCATTAGTTAATATTTTAAGATGGGACCCTCTGCCTGAGATGAAGATATATATTCAAAATTTAAAACCATCTTTGAAAAGTTAAAAACCTGATAAGTAAATAGAAGAGGATCCAATAAATACACAGAAGATTTTTCACCCCAAAATTAGCCATTAAATTTGTACCTATAAAGTACCTAGTACCAAACAATGTATAGTAATCAACAACAGACCATATGCAAGTCTTCACTATTGAATTCTACATAATATTTTATTTCTTTCCCAGAAATACTATACTATGGCTTAGGATATATAAAAAAGATAGATGTTGTATAAAATACATATGTTTTAACTGAAATTATATTTAGATCAGTGGTTCTAGGGATCATTTCCTAAGCCTACAATGTTACTGTAATGTTCTACCTGGTTTGTGATAAAGTTAGATGATGTCTAAATGGTTGATAGTACTGCAATGCAAGATTCTATGGTCCTGCAAGCTCAATTATAATTCAAGGTCTTAGATTCCTTTAAGATGTCTCATTTTAAACAACACAATGATATCTAAGGAAGGTGATAACTATTAGCATTTTTCACAATATATGCAGATAATACATTTATGAATTTAACTTGAGGAAAATCATTTAAAAGTAAAACTAAAAGGAAGAAAGGTAGGGAAGAAGAAAGGAGAAAATAAAAATATAAAATCACAGTTCTAACACTATTTCTTTGAGAAAATTGAAAAAAGTCCAAATCTGAAATAAAAACAAAATGGAGAAGTAAACTTGATCATATCTTTACAGTTGAATTTGATGTAGCTTTTAAAAATATTCATGAACACCATGCAGTGATACTATAAAAGTCACTCCTATAAAGGTGCAGATGCAATTTTTCTCATAATACATCCCCAATTTAAGACTCAAGTACCCAAAACTGCTAGCATGATTGACTGTCCACAGATCACAGAAGAGTCTCTTCCCAGGAATTTCCCTTAACTGAGGGAAGCTTCAGAACTCATAGTTATACACTTTTGTGGGACAACCTAATCCCAGGCTCAGTGTAAAGAGTATGTCTGATAATGCAGGAGATGCAGGAGACTAGAATTCTATCCCTGAGTCAGGAAGATATCATGGAGGAAGAAATGGCAATCCGCTTTGGTATTCTTGCCTGGAAAATGCCATGGACAGAGGAGCCTAATGGGCTACAGTTCATGGGAATCACAAAGAGTCAGACATGCCTGTGTGCCTGAGCATGCACACAAATTCAAGGATCAGGAGATTAAGGCACACAAAATCCTAGTACCCTTGCCTCAGGCCATCAGTTCTCTAAAGGGAAAATCCAGATTTTGGGCTAAGAGATGGGCTGATACCTCATGTCTGGGGAAATTGCTCTGCAGTGTAACTTTTGTACCCAATCCCTGAGTTCCAAATTTCCTCCCAAGGGCTTCTCACTAATCTCTTGCACACAATTTCTATCTCAGTCTATTTCCCAGGGATTCAATAAGCTAAAAGTTAAAAAAATGAGAGTGTCAAACTGATGTAGGTTAACATTACAGTTAAACAAAATGTAAATAAAAATAGAAACATTTCTTACAAATATATATATTATAATTTTCCCCCAGTTACTTGCAGTCATTTGTTTAAACATAGATGACTATATCAAAACTCTGAGAATTATATTCAAGCTCAACTAGTCAGATATTAAGCAGAATAACAATATCAGGATAATATCATAAATGTTATAGTAAAGACTCAACAAATATTTTAGGTTCTATCTAGTGAAATAAAGACTTTCTGGTTGTAAGAGTGAAAGGAATGACTTATAGAATTTATTACATATTATGCATTTAACATATGTATGCATTCATTTTCTAAAATCAAGTTACATGTATAGAAACTACAGCAATTTGTACATTTCTTAAAAGACCACAGAATTTTCACATAAACTGAGCTATTTTCAGATTAAATAATGAAAGCCTTAATTCCCAATGATGCTCAAGACTTAAAGGTAAATAAGAATCAATTTAGTTGATTCTTATTTCTGGATATAACCAATTAATTTCAAATATTCATTATGATTTTATTCTTAACAATGAACTTTATTCTTCCCTTAGCATTAACTTTGATTTTCTATAGGCTTAGTCGACGTACTCTGTTCTACCTTCTCACTCCAAATTTGTCATTCCTGCTTTGCCCAGCACTAGCCATATCCAAAACTATGTACCAAGAAGTTTATTTTAGCTCTGAGTCATATGTTTTCTGCATGTAAAATAATCCACCTCTTAGGAGAGTAATAGCATGCTGTTATGCTTAGTACTAAATGCCTATGATGAATTGGTTTATACTCTGCCTAAAAATTGTAGCCCACATTTAAGAAATGTTTTTGAATCACTATACAACAATTGAAATCTGTTTCCTTCTCCACTGGAATGCAAAGTGGTAATGTAAATAAAAATAGGAAAATGAAATTGTCAGTTATTTCTTTGTACCACATTACCACATACCACTTAAATTTAATAATAATGCTTAGCTCTCAAAATAAAAATATGAGACTATAGTTAAAGCTTTGCATTGTGGGTAGAAAAATCTGAGAACTGCAGAATTTATTAAATCTGCCTAAGGTGAGTTAATTAGTATATGTTACATAATAATAGCTACAGTAAATAAATGTAATATAATAAAAGATATAAACCAATATATCAGAAAAAATGAAAAGAACACTAATTATATATATATATATATCATAATGTTAGGAAAATTAAATAAATAGTCTTATTTAGGTTTCAGAGACAAAACAGAACAGGTCTCTGACCTTGCTTCAAACATGCCTGGACACTGCCCTGATTGTGAATGACTGCCTGCTGTGAGTGCAAGACTTGCAGCACCTTACATAAGATGGGGGAGGAATCTTGAGGTTGTTGAGCCCCTGAAGGCAGCCTGGACAATCAAACCCCAGGCTTAGCAACAATCCTAGTTTTACAAGACAAAACATCATTAGCATGAAACTAGGCTTGCAATTTGGTCACAAACTGATGATGATATTAGTTTGTGTCTGTCCTTGGATTATAAAGGGAACCCCAAACCACTATCTTTGAAGTCTCACCCATGGAGCAGACTGTTTCTGATATTTTCCCAATTGGGATTCCAGACATGTTTACATGGGACTTCCCAGCACTGTTTAAGTTTGGATGTTGGTCAAAACACAATTTGGTAATGTATCTTCTGATGTTTCTATTTCTCTTTTCTTTTAATGTTAGTCTATTGAAAGTAAGCTCTATGATTCTCTAATAAATATTTGCATTATTTATCCATATATAACAAGTGGCTTATTTTGTTAACAAATCCTTTGAACCTGAAGTGAAAATGAAAACTTTCAGCAAAACACATAATAAAATATAATATCATTCTAATTGGAAGGAAACAAATATGACATATCCATACATCATAATCTTAAATTAGTTTTCAATGCTTTTATATAAAAAAGCAGGTAAATATAAGGTAACTTATTAATTACTTGCTAATGTCAGCAGATCATTAAAAATGTGTGTTTTTCAGACATAGAACACAAACTTATGGCTACCAAAGGAGAAAC
The DNA here is from genome assembly GCA_935064755.1 of Tragelaphus eurycerus. Taxonomy (NCBI): domain Eukaryota; kingdom Metazoa; phylum Chordata; class Mammalia; order Artiodactyla; family Bovidae; genus Tragelaphus; species Tragelaphus eurycerus. Next base: position 40,358,958 of record CAKXYN010000007.1, on the reverse strand, counting down.
TGAGGAGACGAATAAATTAGGAGTCTGGGATTACACATTATAAACACATTACTATGAACTGCTATAAAATAAACAAGCATCTTTTATATCACATCAGGTCAGTTCAGTTCAGTGGATCAGTCATGTCTGACTCTTTGCAACCCCATGAATCGCAGCATGCCAGGCCTCCCTGTCCATCACCAACTCCTGGAGTTGACTCAGACTCACGTCCATCGCGTCAGTGATGCCATCCAGCCATCTCATCCTCTGTCGTCCCCTTCTCCTCCTGCCCCCAATCCCTCCCAGCATCAGAGTCTTCTTCAATGCGTCAACTCTTCACATGAGGTGGCCAAAATACTGGAATTTCAGCTTTAGCATCATTCCTTCCAAAGAAATCCTAGGGCTGATCTTCAGAATGGACCGGTTGGATCTTCTTGCAGTCCAAGGGACTCTCAAGAGTCTTCTCCAACACCACAGTTCAAAAGCATCAATTCTTTTGTGTTCAGCCTTCTTCACAGTCCAACTCTCACATCAATACATGACCACTGGAAAAACCATAGCCTTGACTAGATGAAACTTTGTTGGCAAAGTAATGTTTCTGTTTTTGAATATGCTATCTAGGTTAGTCATAACTTTCCTTCCAAGGAGTAAGTGTCTTTTAATTTCATGGCTGCAGTCACCATCTGCAGTGACAGTCACAATCTGCAGTGATTTTGGAGCCCCAAAAAATAAAGTCTGAAACTGTTTCCACTGTTTCCCCATCTATTTCCCATGAAGTGATGGGACCAGATGCCATGACCTTCGTTTTCCGAATGTTGAGCTTTAAGCCAACTTTTTCACTCTCCACTTTCACTTTCATCAAGAGGCTTTTGAGTTCCTCTTCACTTTCTGCCATAAGGGTGGTGTCATCTGCATATCTGAGGTTATTGATATTTCTCCCAGCAATCTTGATTCCAGCTTGTGTTTCTTCCGGTCCAGCATTTCTCATGATGTACTCTGCATATAAGTTAAATAAGCAGGATGACAATATACAGCCTTGACGTACTCCTTTTCCTATTTGGAACCAGTCTGTTGTTCCATGTCCAGTTCTAACTGTTGCTTCCTGACCTGCATACAGATTTCTCAAGAGGCAGGTCAGGTGGTCTGGTATTCTATATTCAATAACTTGCAATAACCTATAATGGAAAAGAATCTGAAAAAATATATATATTATTTTATATGTAATTTTGAATTATAAATTTTGGCACAACCCTGTGCCTTGGCTGCCCAGGTGGTGCAGTGGTAAAGGATCTGCCTGCCAAATCAAGAGACCCAGGAGAAATCCCTGTGTTGTGTTAGCTGCTGCTGCTGCTGCTAAGTCACTTGAGTCGTGTCCGACTCCGCGTGACCCCATAGACGTCAGCTACCAGGCTCTCCTGCCCCTGGGATTCTCCAGGCAAGAAAACTGGAGTGGGTTGCCATTTCCTTCTCCAATGCATGAAAGCGAAAAAGTGAAAGTGAAGTCGCTCAGTCGTGTCCGACTCTTAGCGACCCCATGGACTGCAGCCCACCAGGCTCTTCCATCCATGGGATTTTCCAGGCAAGAGTACTGGAGTGGGGTGCCATTACCTTCTCCGGTGTTGTGTTGGGGAAGTGTGTAATTTCTTTGGTTCTGTCTCACTGTAGCAAAAATTTGAAGAGAGGGACAGACCAGTGTTACAGCTTGGTATTACAGCTCAGCTTTATTTGGCAAACAAAGGAAAAGACATCCCTGAGGTGTCAGGACTGGCTGCTGCTGCTAAGTCACTTCAGTCATGTCCAACTCTGTGTGACCCCATGGATGGCAGCCCACCAGGCTCCCCCGTCCCTGGGATTCTCCAGGCAAGAATACTGGCGTGGGTTGCCATTTCCTTCTCCAATGCATGAAAGTGAAAAGTGAAAGTGAAGTCGCTCATTCGTGTCCAACTCTTCTCGACCCCATGGACTGCAGCCCACCAGGTTACTCCATCCATGGGAGGTGTTAGGGCAGGCCGACTCAAAAGAAGCAAAGGAAAGAGAAGCCTTCAATTTTGGCTCTGGTTTTTATGTGTGTTTTTTTTTTCCTCCCCTTAAGCCTGACCTATGTAAATTGGGCTAGCCAGGAGGGCTGTTTGCTTCACCTGAGGTTCTCACTCCCATCCTCGGATCTTCCTTTTTTCTGTTTTCGTGGGCTTTTTCTTTTTTCTGTCTTTTTTAGCCACCACCATTCTGGCCTCCTTTTTCCTATTCTAACTACCTAACATTCCCCCCTCGAGAGATGGGAAGCCCAATTCTTGGAAATAGGGGTATCAAGATCTCTCTGCCTATTTCCTACTGAACTGGGATGGTGAGGGGCATTGGGCCTCCCCCTCTTACTAGTCTCAAGCTTCAGAGTCCTTATAGTGGTGCCCATCTAAGGGTGAGTGATATTTTCCATGGTTGGGTGTAGTTTTATATATCCTTTTTGAACTGCCACTGCATGTTGTAGCTTGTTCACCTGGGCAGAGGCAGAATGGGTTAAACAAATGATAATACATAGAGCAATCATGAAAAGCATCAATATGATGATAACAGGGATTAGTAGGGGCATTAGCCAACTCCAAATTCCCCTTTGTCAGGAGAAGGGTCCCCCAAAGAGAGACTGTAGCCACCCTGAGAACGCTCCAGCTTGTTCTTTGAGATCCTGTAGTGTCTGAATATTTTTCTTGAGGACTGTGAGACTTTATTTAACTTGGCTGGAAGTATTTACCCAAAAACAACATGTCTCATTAAACATCGCTCAAGTCCCTCCTTGTTCAGGGATCAGGAGATCTATCCCCTGTCTATTTTGGAGTACAAACCCTGACAAACTGCGTCGGCTCTTCAGAACTATCCTGATAAATTGTATCTGCAGAAACTTAATTTTAGCTGTGTTCATTAGAATGACACTCATTTGTAGCCCTGAATAGGCTATCTGAGATCTCCCAGGGGCTCACAGGTGTATTGAGTGTCCTCTTCTATTTTCTTCCATGGCTTGACTTATGAGTAGTGAATCCAGGAATCATGTTCTGGTACCTTGACTGCTGTCAGGGTAGAAAGTATTACAGGGTAAGGGCCCTTCCATGTGGGCTGGAGTTGAATCTTTGGGGACACATCTATCCAGATTTTAGTTAGGACTTGAATCCCTGGAGCATATAGTGGTGGCTCTTTAGAATTTTTTGGGTCCTGGTTGACACCCCACAAGCATGTATCTTGTTGGAATTGCCCAATGCCATGGTATAAGGCCAGAGGGTCTGAGCCTCTGAATCTAGGAAGAGATCATTGACATAAACAAAAGGTCTCCCATATAGCATCTCATAAGGACTAAGACCAACCTGTTTCTTAGGGGAAATATGGGTGCAGAGGAGAACTATAGGTAAAGCCTCCTTCCATCTCAGGGAGGTCTCCTGGGTTATCTTTTTTGTCACTGATTTTAAGAATTGGTTGGCTTTTTTGACTTTTTTCTGAAGAGAGAGGCCTCCAGGTCCAACAGAGATAATAAGTAATGACCAATGCTTTAGAGACTCCTTGGTGACATTAGAAATATGATGTCCCATTGTCACTTTGTAATGACCTGGGCAGACTAAATCTTGGAATGATTTCATGGGGCAGATTTTTTTTTTTTTTTTTTTTTTTTTACCACCTTCTCAGCCTTCTCAGTCTGGATGGGAAAGCTTTAAATCCATCCTGTGAATGTATCTATCATGACTCATAGGCATTTATATCCTTGAGAAACTGGCATCTGGGTGAAGTCCTCTCCTGGGTAAGTCCCACATCATTGGACTGGCTGAGCCAGCTGGAGTCTTCGAGCTCCTTGGGGGTTGTTTAATTGGTAAGTGGACATAGAGGAGACCACTTGCCTTATAGTCATTTGGAGGCCTGTTCCTCTGAGGGACCTTTCTAGTAATCTTTGGAGGGCCTTCTCCCCTAAATGAGTGGTGGCATGTAAGGAGTTAACCAACTTCCATTGGAGGTTCCCAGGAAGAAAAAGGAGTCCCTCCTTTTGGAACCACCCCATATGATCTTCTTGAAAATCCTCACTCTTAGCTTTAAGAGTCTCACCTTCAGTATATGAAGGAGTTTCTGGCAAATTAGTCTGTGGAACTAAGGTGGCAACCCCTATTAAGTCATTGTTTTGTGATAATGCTCTTTGCTGCCTGATTGGCTGCTTGGTTCCCTCATGCCACTTCCATGCTCCATTTTTGGTGTCCTTTACAATAGGAGACTGAAACTTCAGCGAGCAGATGGACTGCCTTCAAGGGACTAAGGATTTTATCACTATATTTGTTTGGGGACCCTCATGTGGTGAAATGGCTTCTTTTTTTCCAAATAGCAACATGCACATGTAGCACCAGAAAGGCATACTTGGAGTCAGTGTAACTGGCTACTCTATTTCCTTTTCCCAGCTCTAAAGTTCAAGCCAGGGCTATGAGCTAAGCTAATTGAGCTGAACCTGGTGGCAAAGTATAGCCTCTATGGTCTCAAAGTTGGAGACTACTGCATATCTGACTCTTCTTTTTCCATCCAAGACAAATCTGCTTCCATCAGTGTACCAGATTTCCTCAGAATATGTCAGAGGATCTGCTGACCATCCCTCTCGGGGTTTTGTCCAATGGTCCAAAGTTTCTAGACAAGAGTGAAAGGGGAGAGAGCCCTTGGGGGTAGGCAGGAGGATAGCTGGGTTATGATCTTCACAGCGGATATAGTCAGGCCTGGATTTTCCATTAGCACTACTTGATATCTGAGGATCCTTTGATCAGACATCCATAAATGATCTTTCTCATTCAGGAGTTGTTTCACTTGGTGGCTGGTAAAAATAGTTAGTTTGCACCCAAAAGAGAGTTTTAAAGCATCTTCTATCAGGACTGCAATAGCTGCAAGATTTCAAAGGCAGGGAGGCCAGCCTCGGGCAGTTGGGTCAAGCCTTTTGATAATCAAGCTAAACTTGGGCTAAGATACAAACCTTTGAGTTAACATCCTCAAGGCTATTCCTTCCTTTTCATGAACAAAAAGTTGGAATGCTTTTTCTGGGTCTAGCCACCTCAAGGCAGGTGCTTGAGCTAAGGCTTGTTTTAGTGTAGCTTCTGCCTTCTTTTGAGAAGTTCCCCCCATCAATGGGATTGAATCATCCTGTCCCTTCAAGCTTTCATATAAGGGCTGGGCAATTGGACAGTAGCTGGGTATCTAGATTCTACAATACCCAGTTAACCCCAGGAAAGCTCACAATTGTTTTTGAGCCCTGGGAAAGGGCAACTGGAGGATTCCTTGTACTCAATTGGAGGAGAGCCTCCTGGACCCATATGTAATCTGAACTCCCAGGTTAGTGACTTTTGTCTCCACCATCTGTGCCTTAGCATGGGAGATTTTATACCCCCTCTCTGCCAAAAATTTTGAACCTGAATTCTATGTTGTTTGGCATTTTTCTCATCTGTAATACTTTAATATTTTCCCTTTAGGTCCCAGGTCCAGATCTAGGAGATCCTGGCTAAGAGCCTGCCAAAACAGGTAGGAGCTATCTCTGAACTCCTGAAGTAATACTGTCCAAGTCATCTGTTGGTATTTTTCTCCTGGATCCTCCCACTCAAAGGCAAAAAGATATTGGGATTCTTTAGCCAATGATATGCAAAGGATGCATCTTTGAGATGCAGGACTGTAAACCACTTGATACTGGGCAGGATTTCTCCCAAGATTACATAGGGATTGGGTACTGTAGGATGGAGGGGAACTACAGCTTCATTTATGATCTGGAGATCTTGAACTATTCTCCAGGTCCCCTCCTTTTTCTTTACAGGGAGGATTGGGGTGTTACATGGTGAATTGGTGGGGACCAATAGCCCACAGGCAGGGAATTTATTTATTAGAGGCTGTGGTCCTTCTTGAGCTTCTCTTTTGATAAGCTTATCATTTCCGGTTTAGAAATTGAGTGGGATCTCGGAGGACAATGACGACCAATTCAGCCTGATGGACTCATCCAGGAGTCCCCTGGTCCCACACCTGGGGGTTAATTTTGTCCTCCCATAGTTTTTGATCCCTCTCTATTGCAGAGGGTATAATGGGTTCCTCAGTAATAACCAGAAGCTATAGGGATCTAGGAGTTGAAAAGCTTCCCATCACAAGGGTGGTCCCCAGTTTAGTGAGCATATCTCTTCCCAATAAGGGAGTAGGACACTCAGGGACCACCAGAAAATGGTGGGAAAATATTTTTCCATCCCAGCAACAAAGATGTGCCTGAGTGAATCTTTTTGTTAATTCTTTTTTTTCCTGTAGCACCCAAAATGGTACAGGTTTGGGAGGATAAGGCTCCAGAATAGGAGGTCAGGACAGAGTAAGTAGCCTTGGTGTCAACCAAGAAATTCTCAGACCTACCTGCCATGTCCAGTTGTACCCTTGGCTCCAGCCCCATCATGGCTATCTGTGACAGGCAGGCTGACTGGAGCAGGCTGCTTCAGTCCTGTTGAATCATCATAAGGGAAGGGTGCTTGATCTTGAGGCTCTTGTGTCCTGAGGGCAAAGTTCCACACAGTGTCCCAGCTGATGGCATTTATAGCAAGCTGTTTTAGGAGAGGTCATGGTTTGGACACTCTTTGGCCCAGTGTCTCACCTATCTACACATTAGGCATTTGCCTTGTCCTTCAAAGACTCAGGGTTTACCACAGGTCTTCCCTAGAGGGTGTCCAGCATCTGGACATGTCTTGTCTCTTTCCTTCTTTCCCTGTCCTGGGCCTTGTCCTCCCTTCCCTGTTCTCTGTTATAAAAGGTGTTGGTGGCTGTCTGGACCATCTCATCTAAAGAAGAAAGCAGGGTCCTGCTGCTGTAGCTGTTGTAACTTTATCCTGATGTCTGGTGCACATTGGCACAGGTATTTGTCCTTTAAAATCACCTGTCCCTCATAAGAGTCTAAGGTCGAAGCATGTCAACCTCCTGGGACCCCTGGACTGGCAGATCCCCAAGCAGATTGAGGCATGACAACTTTCTGAGGACCAGATCCCTAGGCAGCTTGAGGAGGGTCGACCTCCTGGGACCCCTGGGCTGGAGTTGGGCATCCCCAAGGTCTCCAGCATGACCAGTGCTGGGTAGGATTAAGGGGTTATAATCTTAACTCATTGCAGTTTGTCCACCACGGATGGGGATAGATATCATGATGTAAAGCAATCCAATCCTGTGCCCTGAGACTGGGAACCTGGTGAAACAGCCATAACCCTTATCCTCTTATTGTTCTGAGGGAATGTAAGTCACTGATTTCTCCCCTAGTTCTCCATAAGAGCAGTTCAGAGTGTCTCCAATGATAAACATTTTATGGTCATAGACCCACTTTAGGTAATAACAGAAGTAATGACAAAATAATGACAAAGCAGTGGGTTATCTGTTCCTGTTAGGGGCATTAAGAGTACTTTAATAATAAGCTGAGTGGAACAATGTTGCCTACAAGGGGGCAGGGTCCTGGTTGTAGGAGACAGTTTTAAGGACAAAATTATTGGAGGCAACAGACCAGATGTTCAGTATAAGTGGAGTGAAGATTTGATCTAGGGGATATGTTTGTAACTTTAGGAGAAGGGTGGTAAGGGTTTGGGCCCAAATGACCTTCAGGGCTAACTCCCAAAGTGGCAAAGATTATCCCTGGAAGCCCAACTGCCCTTGAAGGGATGCCACCAACAGATGGACTTCCAGCAGGCATTGTGTGCCTGTCACCTGCCCTAGCGTGTTCACTGAGAGATGCTGTTGTTGCACATGTTTGTTGTAGGAAACAATGGAAGATGAAGGCCTGAATATCTAGAGGGATTTAATATTATACAGTATTTCCCTCCCAGGGGCCAGCTATTCCCTGGTTATCCCTCCAAAAGATTGCAATGACAACATTGTGGGCCTGGACGGGGTTCAGGAAAAGAGCATGAAACAGGAGGGAAGGGGGCAGGGCACAACTTTTGAAAGAATGACACAGCCCAAGGGCATAACATAAGCCAATTAAAATCAAATTGATCCAAGATGACAAGTCAAATTCAACTAAACCTTGATCCTCAATCTGCAAGCTAAATGGCACACTCAGAGGTGCCAGGACAATTCCAAGGCACTGTCAAAAGATAGGGTGGGAGGAGTGGGTGGTTCCCTAATTGTTGGAATGATTCTCCCACTCTTTAGTACATGAAATCACCCAGCTCCCCAAAACTAACCACATCACATTCCATGGCCACCACACTCGCCCTCTGCAACAGCCCACACCCTGTGGAGTGTGCTTCTCTCTAAATCCAAACAAATCCACCTCTTACCTATTACCTCTTACCTGTCTCTCACTGAGTTTTGTTTTTGTTTTGTTTGCAATGAAACATCAAGAGTCTAAGCTTCATTAGGTCCTAAAACCAGGCACCATGGATTTTGGCCAGGCTCAAGTCCCAGTCAGATACAACTGAGTCACTAAGCATAGCACAGAATCCCTGCCACATGGGTTTGAGTCCCAAACTTAGGTAAAAGGTTTCAAGCAAAATTCTCAGAAATGGAAAGATGATGACTTGCCCAATACTTTGTAAGTAGTAACATAGATGGAGAGAGGAACTGAAGGGAGGGAAGAAAAAACAGTGGGAAAAACATGCCGAGGAATCACCTTCATAACCTACTGGAAAATCTACTAAATGCCTGACCTGTGCTCACAGTTTTCATTGGCCTGATCCTTGGCACAAAGAAGATTAAGGACAGAAGATACCCCACCCACTTGGGCAACAACTACTAAGTAGCCTCTGCCAGAGTCCAATTGCACCTACTGCTGCTCGCCTATTCACAGGGGATTCAAGAAACAAGAAATGAGAGATTGTAAAGGAATTACAATTTTGTTAGCCATATGTTCCTCCAGCCATAGGAGCAAGCACCTCCTACCTTAACCGGAGGTCTTCTGGAATCTGAGACTGAGCCACGTGAGCTTTCTGCCAAGTTTGTTTTTGCTGTCCTGGTTTCCAGCACGCTGGGCTTCTTGTCACTTCCACTGCACTGGATTTTATTCACTTTCAGCTTCCACCACAGGAGATTTTGCCTAGTTGGGTTTCTGCTGTGTTTGGCTTCTGCCTTGAGGGGGCCAAGCTGAGGCTGTTTCAGTCAGGATAAATCCGAGTCATAGCACCAGAGATGTTGGGATGAGTGAGTAATTTCTTCTGTTCTGTCTTGCCACAGCAAAAATTTGAAGTGACAGATGAACCAGTGTTACAGCTCAGTGTTACAGGTCAATTTTATTTGACAAGCAAAGGAAAATACATCCTCTAGGTGTGAAGGTGGGCTGACCTTAAAGAACCGAAAGAAGAGAAGTGAGAGGCTTAATTTCAGCTCCTCTTTTTACATGTTTTTTTCTCCTCACCCTGAGCCTGCACTATGTAAATCGAGCTAGCCCGGAGGGCTGTTTGCTTCACCTGAGGTTCTCACTCTGGTCCTTGGACCTTCCTTTGTTCTATTTTAGTGGGTTTTTCCTTTCTTTGTCTTTTAGCCACCCCCGTTCTGGACTCCTTTTTCCTATTCTAACTACCTAACATTTGGGAATATCCCCTGGAAACCCACTCCAGTATTCTTGTCTGGAAATTTTCATGGGCAGAGGAGGCTGGTGGGCTACAATCCACGAAGTCACAAAGAGCTGGACACGACTGTATACTCCATTCTGTTATATTTTTTCTGATATGCTTTATTTTAGAGGTTTTGTAGTTTTACTTTGGAGACTTAGGTTTATAATCCATTTCAAGTTCATTTTAGCATACTACATGAAATAAAAAATATTTTTTCAGATGGATATACAGTTATTCTAGTATCTGTTATTTAAAAATCTGCCTATTCTCTGTTTTTCATTTAATAACATTTCTCATTTTCCATGTCAATTGACCATATTGCAGGGTTTTACATCTGGGCTCCTAATTCTCTTCCATCCATCTGTATGTTTTCATTTTATCTAAAAATGGCAGCACTTTGATCAATATAGTTCTATATTGTACTATGGAAATCAGGAGATTTGAGTCTTCTAATATTGTTCTTTCCTTTCTTTTGGCCATTCTCATTCTGTTAATGTATTAATTTTTGATCAGGATGTCAATTTATCCAAAAAATTCAGCTGGGATTTTTTAAATTAAAATTACATTGAATTTATACATCAGTTTGAAGAGAACTAATGTCTTAATAACATGAAATATTCCAATGCATGTACATGAAGAATCTCCCTATTTATTTAGGTGGTCTGTGATTTTTTTCATCAGTGTTTTACAGTTTTCAGAACACAGATGCTGCCTGTATTTTATGTCTTAAACATAAATATTTATGTTTTGGTTGTGATTGTTATATCAATGTGGAGAAGGATATGGCAACCCATTCCAGTTTTCTTGCCTGGAGAATCCCGTGCACAGAAAGGCTTGGTGGGCAGACACGACTGAAGCAACTTGGCAAGTTATATCAATGAGATAAGGAAGCCATTGGACTGAAGTGGCTTTAATGCCTTAGTACCTACATAAGCAAACCAAAACTCAAGCCTGAAATGCCTTGTGGTTAAGGAATGAAAACCTAAGGACAACCAAATGCAAACAACAAAGTTGAGTTTCCCAAATAGAGTAACAGCTTAAGCTATAGTCAATAAAATAATTCTCTTGCTTTACTTCCACTTCTCTGTAAAAATCTTGCCCCTAGCTCCTGCAGAGCAGCATTGCTAACCATTTCGGGTTTGCATTGCCAAATTCACTTGATTTTTGCTCAGATAAACTCATAGAACTTTTTGAAAGTGAAAGCGTGACTCTCTCAATCGTGTCTCTTTGAGACTCCATGGAATGTAGCCCATCAGGCTTCTCTGTCCATGGAATTCTCCAGGCAAGAATGCTGTAGAAGGTGGCTATTCCCTTCTCCAGGGAATCTTCCTGACCCAAGGATTGAACCTGGGTCTCCAGCATCGCAGGTAGATTCTTTAATGAGTCATCAGGGAAGCCATAGAACATTTTACTATCCCTTATTTTATCTTTCTACACTAATAAACTATTTTAAATTTTAATTTTCAATTCTTAATTGCTATTAAAGACAATGATGATACAATATTGTGAAGTTAAATAAAATTAAAAAATAAAAATAAAGACAATGATGATTTAAACACCAGTGTTACATCTTACACCTTTCCTAAACCCATCTTAGTCCTAAAAGATTTTTGTAGATTCTTTGTGTGTTTTTATGAAGAGATTCATCAAAGCTGGAGAAAGAGGTAATTTCACTTCTTCTTTTATCATTTGTATGACTTTTATTTCTATTTCTTGACTTTTTTGCCCTAGGTAGTATACTAGGATGTGAATTTGAATTGTGAAAATAAATATAATGGCCTTAATCATAATAATAGAGGAAAACTAATCTTTAACCATTAATGTGATGTCACAATGAAGACATAGCATTCTAATTGCTAGTGTACAGAGTTTTTCGATCATAAATGATATTAATATTTGGTCAGTTTTTCTGCATCTACTAAAATGATAAAGATTTTCTCCTTTATTATGTTAATATGATTAATTTTGTTGGCTTTCTAATAGTGAATTAATTTTTATTTCATGACTATTTTTACTGGAATATTACTTATATTTTAAATAGTAAAAACATAAATAATAAATTGTTTTGATAATTTTTATTCTTTTAAGATTTTCTTCATTGATTTATTGTTTTTTATTCATAAAGTGTATTGCTTAATAGATTTTCTCTTATACTGGTTCTGATATTAAGTTTAATATTGCCATCATAAACTAATTGGTAAATGTTCCCTCCTAATCCATATTTTTAAAAATTTTGTTGGATTACTATTAGATCTTCCTTAAATGAAAAGAATTATTCACCAGTACAGTCATCTTGTTCTGGAGATTTCTTTGTTGGAAAGTCATTGATAGTAAGTTAAATATCTTAAAAGATAAAAAATGTTTAGGTTTTTAATCCTTTTGAGTAGGGTTTAAAAGTTTGTGTCTAAAGGAATTTGCTCATTTCAAACTGTTGCATTTATGAATGTGGCATTATTTGAAATTTCATATTACTAGTCTTTTAGTAGATATAGTTCAGTTCAGTCGCTCAGTCATATCCAACACTTTGTGACCCCATGGACTGCAGCATGCCAGGCTTCCTGTATATCATCAACTCCTTGAGCTTGCTCAAATTTATGTCCATTGAGTCAGTGATACCATCCAACCATCTCATCTTATGTCACTCCCTTCTCCTCCTGCCTTCAATCTTTCCCAGCACGAGAGTCGTCTTCATTTTTTCTGGAGTTAATTCTCCACTCTTCCCCAGTAGCATATTGGGCACCTAGCGACCTGGGGAGTTTATCTTTCAATGTCATATCTTTTTGCCTTTTCGTACTGTTCATGGGGTTCTCAAGGCAAGAATATTGAAGTGGTTTGCCATTCCTTTCTCCAGTGGACCACGTTTTGTCAGAACTCTCCACTATGACCCGTCCATCTTGGGTGTCCCTACACAGCATGGCTCACAGTTTCAATGAGTTAGACAAGGCTGTCATCCATGTGATCAGTTTGATTAGTTTTCTGTGATTGTGGTCTTCAATCACAGATATTGTGGTTTTATTCTACAAATTTTATAACAATTTCACCTCTTTTATTTTGTTTTGTGTAGTGCAGATCGGAGAACACAATGGCAACCCACTCCTGCCTGGAAAATCCCATGGACAGAGGAGCCTGGTAGGCTGCAGTCCATAGGGTCACTAAGAGTTGGACACAACTGAGGGGTTTCACTTTCAATTTTCACTTTCATACATTGGAGAAGGAAATAGTAACCCACTCCAGTATTCTTGCCTGGAGAATCCCCGGGACGGGGAAACCTGGTGGGCTGCCATCTATGGGGTCACACAGAGTCGGACACTACTTGAGCGACTTGGCAGCAGCAGCAGCAGCAGTGCAGGTAGGGAACAGAGCAAGGACCTTCAGACAAGTGCTCTGGAGAGTCTGTGGGTTAGGTAGCTTGTGGAATGTGGGAAATATTTTAATTGGGTAATTTTAATATAACTTGAGTCGGACACGACTGAGCGACTGAACTGAACTGAACTGAACTTGAGCTTCCCCGGAGGCTCAGACAGTGAAGCGTCTGCCTACAATGCGCGAGAACCACTAGAGGGCACTGGTGAGTGCCTGAGTCAGGTCCTGCCCCTCCTCTGACCATGGTGCTCCAGGGCTCCCACCTCCCTCAGGGTAAAAACCCAAGTCTTCTCTGTAAGTCACAAGGCCTTGCTCAACTCCCACCCCAACCCCACCTTCACCTCCTTTCTCTCTCCTCTTCACTCACTCTGCTTCACTCACCTCTCCTTCTAGCTGTTCCTTCAACACACAGCATGATGCAGCCCCAGGGCCCTTGCACAATCACACCTGGATTGCCCTTCCCACAGACACCCACAATTGCTCCCTCCCTGATCTTCTTCAGTGCTCTGCCCTGATATCTTCTTACACATTCATTCAGTTGTGTCTGTTTGCCTCCCCCCAACCCCCATGGAGTGCAACATGCCAGGCCTCCCTGTCCATCACCAACTCCCAGAGTTTACTCAAACTCATATCCATTGAGTTGGTGATGCCATCCAACCTTCTCATCCTCTGTCGTCCTCTTCTCCTCCTGCCCTCAATCTTTCTCAGATTCAGGGTCTTTTCCAAGGAGTCAACTCCGCATCAGGTGGCCAAACTTTGGAGTTTAACCTTCAACATCAGTCCTTCCAATGAATATTCAGGACTGGTTTCCTTCAGTCCAAGGGACTCTCAAGAGTCTTCTCCAACACCACAGTTCAAAATCATCAATTCTTCTGTGCTCAGCTTTCTTTATAGTCCAACTGTCACATCCATACATGACTACTGCTGGAAAAACCATAGACTTGACTAGACAGACCTTATTAGCAAAATAATGTCTCTGCTTTTTAATATGCTGTCTAGGTTGATCATAACTTTTCTTCCAAGGTGTGTCTTTTAATTTCATGGCTGTAGTCAGCATTTGCAGTGAATAAAGTCTGCCAGTGTTTCCACCATTTCCCCATCTATTTGCCATGAAATGATGGGACTGGATGCCATGATCTTAGTTTTATGAATGTTGAGCTTTAAGCCAGCTTTTTCACTTCTCCTCTTTCACTTTCATCAAGAGGTGCTTTAGTTCTTCCTTGCTTTCTGCCATAAGGGGAGGGGGGTGTCATCTGCATATCTAAAGTCATTGATATTTCTTCCAGCAATCTTGATTCCAGCTTGTGCTTCATTCAGCCCAGCGTTTCTCATGATGTACTCTACATATAGTTAAATAAGCAGGATGATAATATGTAGCCTTAAAGTGAAGTGAAGTCACTCAATTGTGTCCAACTCCTTGTGACCTTAGGTCTTCCCAGATGGATAAAGACCCTGCCTGCAGTGCAGGTGATGTGGATTCTATTCCTGGATCAGGAAGATACCCTGGAGAAGGAAATGGCAACCCATTCCAGTATTCTTGCCTGGAGAATTCCATGGACACAGTGCCTGACAGGCTGCAGTCCATAGGATCTCAAAGAGTCAGATACAACTGAAAGGACTGAGCACACACACAATGTAACTAACTCAATCTTGAAATAATGTAACTGGGTCAACATGGAAAAGAGAAAAGAGGTACATATGGAAGTCATCATGAGGCTTATAAATTGAACACACATGTTGGGAGATAAGTTCTCAAGAATGGACACTAACTAGGTAAACCTTCATATTACAAGCAGGGAAGGTATAAATATTCAGGGAGTCACTGAGGTAATAAATAAAAGCTTTACATTACAATAAAATACTGTCATCTATAATCACCAGCTGTATAGGATATAAAAACAGGTCATTACTAAGGCATGGATGCATGTGCACTCAGTCACTTAGTCACCAGGCTCCTCTGTCCATGGTATTTTCCTGGCAAGAACAGGAAAGATTTTCCTGGAGTGGGCTGCCATTTCCTTCTTCATAAGGTGTATGAGCTGCAAACTTAGAAAAGGAAGCTTGAATTTACTTTAAAAATATAAACTTTTTGGAAACATTTATTACATAAGACAGTGTGTTAGAAAATTACTGAAAAAACAAACAAGGGCTTGGAGTTCATAAAATTCTATTCTATCAATGAATATAGAAATGACTATAGTTTACCCTTCTGAGACTTCTTAGTACTATGCATACACTTAGTATATTGTATCATACCTGTGAAACATGCAGGATACCGGATGCTTGGGGCTGGTGCACTGGGACGACCCAGAGGGATGGTACAGGAAGGGAGGAGGGAGGAGGGTTCAAGATGGGGAGCACATGTATACCTGTGGCTAATTCATTTTGATATATGGCAAAACCAACACAATATTGTAAAGTTAAAAAATAAAATAAAAATTTAAAAAAAATCCCAAGATAGATCAGTGGGCAAAGAACAACAACAACAACAAAAAAAAACAGAAAATGTCAAAACTTTATGCAAAGTAAATGATGTATAATTGAAAAGGTATGTAGCATATTGGTTTCCATGTCTTTTCTCATATTTGCTGAAGGCAGAGCTACCTGCTAACTTATCCCCAGTCCTCATTCTTGCTCATAACTGACACCATAACAATATGTTTCACCAGATAAAGTATGTCTTTTTTGTTTGTTTAAATTTTCCCATAAACTTTACTTTGGTATATTTTACCTGGAATTTTTCTAGCTTAAAAATTTAGATTCTGATGACTTATTGTTTGATAACTATCTCCAAAAATATATTTTCTTTAAAACATGGGTTTCCCTCTTCAATTCATATTTTCCTAGCTTTCTAGCTTCACTTCAAACACTCTTAATTTCCTCAGCTTTCTCATCTTCAAGTAACACATACCTGCTGAAATTTTTCACAGAGAGACTCTAAATATCTGCAATTTCTGCTCTACCTCCAAGATCTTGGGACCTTTTGGAGAAAATTACATGCCTTATTGGAAAAGTGCCAAAATACGTATATTGAGTCCAACTCCAAACGTGTGGGAAATTCAACACTACTTATCAGTTATATCACTTATCTCAGCTCAGTCTTCTTTCAGTGCAGTGGTTGCTGTGAAATGCTTTATTGTCAGTTTCTCTAACTTTACTGTCCATATTTCAACAGGTAATTTGCTTCATAATTAATACAGAAAATAAAACCAATCAGGAATGAGTTCTCTTAACACCTTCACCACGTTCCAGGTAACTTTCCTAAATGTTTAGTTCCCAATTATCCCCTCAATTTATATCTTTCATACAAATTTCAGTCAGAAAAAGACAAATGCAGAATGTTATCATTTACATGTTCTAAAAATTAGAACAAACAAATACATATAGCAAACTAGACCCAGATTTTTGGGTGCTCCTCCTTATCCTTGGAACTTGCATTCTGTTTGTCTTTCCTGATCCCAGAAGCTTCCCCAAGAATACAGTCTTGAGATGGTAAAGTAGAGAAGGGAACATTTCTTCCATGTACATGGTTGAACCCAGTTGAGGCTGATATGTAAACTTTTAAGATTCTGGTAAGTAGATATGAAAATCTCATTTTGGGGTCACCTGAGACAAGACTTTTCAGCCTCATACTTATTTAAACTATCACTTACCATTCTGATATGTTCTGCTTCTTTTTGAGTCTTTCCTTATCTTCAATATACAAAGGCCAGTTTATGAACCAACATTAATATCTCTGAACACTTGTTCAACTGCTATTGCTGCCATGTTTTCCTGAAAGAGATATTCAGGAGAGATGGAAGGAGTATATTTACTAGCCTTTTCATCTTCTGTTCTGAATGATACCAATTAAATAATAATATATACAATTCTCAGCATTATCCACTTAGCTTCTCAGCTTATTTAGTGGGCTTAAAACTAAAGTGCATCAAATTTTAACTTATGAACAATAAGAGTAGCCCATTTTAATGATTCAGTTCTGAATTTTGACACATGTATGCTGCTGCTGCTGCTAAGTCGCTTCAGTCGTGTCTGACTCTGTGGGACCCCAGAGAAGGCAGCCTACCAGGCTCCCCAGTCCCTGGGATTCTCCAGGCAAGAACACTGGAGTGGGTTGCCATTTCATGTAAATATTATAACAATCAAGTCAGAGACTGTTTACCTCAAACAATAAAGATCTTTATACCCCTTTCCCATAAATCTGTAACCCCATTTTGTTGTTGTTGTTCAGTTGCTAAGTCATGTCCAACTCTTGGTGACCACACAGATTGCAGCAAGCCAGGCCCCCTGTCCTTCACTATCTTCAAAGTTTGATAAAATTTGTGTCCATTGAGTTGGTGATGCTATCTAACCATCTCATCCTGTGCCACCTTCTTTTCCTTTTGCCTTAAACCTTTCCCATCATCAGGGTCTTTTCCAATGAGTTATCTCTTTGCATCAGATGGTCAAATTATTAGAGCTTCAGCATTAATCCTTCCAATGAGAATTTGGGGTTGGTTCCATTTAGGATTGCATGGTTTGATTGCCTTGCTATTCAAGGGACTCTCAACAGTCTTCTCCAGCACCACAATTTGAAAACATCAGCTCCTTGTGGCTCAACCTTTTTTGTGGTCCAAATATCATATCTGTACATGACTACTGGAAAAACCATAGCTTTGACTATACAGACCTGTTTTGGCAAAATACTGGCTTTGCCTTTTAACACATTGTCTAGTTTTGCCATAGTGTTTTCCCCAAGGAACAAGTACCTGTTAATTTCATGGCTGCAGTCACTGTTCAAGTGATTTTGGAGCCCAAGAAAATAAATTCTACCACTGTTTCCATTTCTTCCCATATATTTGAAGTGATAGGACCAGATTCCATGATGTCAGTTTTTTGAATGTTGAGTTTTAAGCCACCTTTTTCACTCTCCTCTTTCACTTTCATCAAGAGGCTCTTTAGTTCCTCTTTATTTCTGCCATTACAGTGGTATCATCTGCATATCTGAGGCTATAGATATTTCTCCCAGCAATCTTGATGCCATCTTGTGATACATCCAGTTTAGCATTTTTCATGATGTATTCTACATATAAGCTAAAGTAGAGTGACAGCATACAACTTTGATGCACTCCTTTCCCAATTTTGAACCAACTCATTGTTCCATGTCTGGTATTAACTGTTGCTTCTTGACTTGCATGCAGGTTTCTTAGGAGGTAGGTAAGATGGTCCGGCATTCCCATCTCTTTAAGAATTGTCCAAAGTTTGTTGTCTTCCGCACAGTCAAAAGATTTAGCATAATCAATGAAGCAGAAAGAGATGTTTCTCTGGAGTCCTCCTACTCTTTCTATGATCCAACAGATGTTGGCAATTGGTCTCTGATTTCTGTGCCTTTTCTTATCCCGCTTGTATATATGGAAGTTTTCAGTTCATGATCTGTTGAAGCCTAGAGGAAGGATTTTGAGCATTACCTTGCTAGCATGTGAGATGAGTGCAATTGTGTGGCAATTTGAACATTCTTTGGCATTGACCTTCTTTGAGATTGTGATGAAAACTGACCTTTTCCAGTCTGTGTTCACTGTTAAGTTTTCCAAATTTGCTGGCATATTGAGTGGAGTATTTTAACAGTGTCATCTTTTAGGATTTGAAATAGTTCATCTGGATTTCCATCACCTCCACTAGCTTTGTTTGTAGTGAAGTGAAGAAACTCCAGTATTTTGGCCACCTCATGTGAAGAGCTGACTCACTGAAAAAGACTCTGATGCTGGGAGGGATTGGGGGCAGGAGGAGAAGGGGACGACAGAGGATGAGATGGCTGGATGGCATCACTGACTCGATGGATGTGAGTCTCAGTGACCTCCGGGAGTTGGTGATGGACAGGGAGGCCTGGCGTACTGCGATTCATGGGGTCGCAAAAAGTCGGACATGACTGAGCGACTGATCTGATCTGATCTGAAGTGAAGTCGCTCAGTTGTGCCCTACTCTTTGCGACCCCAGGGACAGTAGCCTGCACCAAGCTCCTCCATCCATGGGATTTTCTAGGCAAGAGTACTGGAGTGGGTTACCGTTTCCTTCTCCAGGGAATCTTCCTGACCCAGGTATTGAACCCAGGTCTCCTGCATTGTAGACAGACGCTTTACTGTCTGAGCCACAAGGGAAGTGTTTGTAGTAATGCCTCTTAAGGCCTACTTGACTTCATACTCCAGGATGTCTGACTCTAGGTGAGTGATCACACCATCGTGGTTATCAGGATCATTTTGTCACCTCTTCTTAATATCTTCTGCTTGTGTTAGGTCCTTGTCATTTCTGTCCTTTATCGTGCCTATTTTTGCATGAAATATTCCCTTGGTATCTCTAATTTTTCCTGAATATATATCTATTATTTCCTATTCTATTGTAATCCTCTATTTGCACTGTTCACTTAAAAAGGCTTTCTTATCTCTCCTCACTACTCTTTGGTAGTCTGCATTCAGATGGATACATCTTTCCTTTTCTCCTTTCACTTTCACTTCTCTTCATTTCTCAGGTTTGTAAGCCCTCCTCAGACAACCATTTTGCCTTCTTGCATTTCTTTTTCTTGGGGATGGTTTTGGTCTCCACCTCCTGTACAGTGTTATGAACCTCCATTGATAGTTCTTCAGACACTCTTCCTATAAGATCTAATCCCTTGAATTTATTTGTCACTTCCACTGTATAATCATAAGGGATCTGATTTAGGTCTTACCTAGTGGTTTTCCATATTTCCTTCAATTTACATTTGAATTTTGCAAGAAGGAACTCATGATGTGAGCCACAATCAGCTCCCAGTGTTCTTTTTGCTGATTGTATACAATTTCTCTATCTTTGGCTGCAAAGAATATAATCAACCTGATTTGATTATTCAAATTTCAGTGATTCAAATTTCAGTGAAATTTCATCAATTTCAGTAATGTACATTTGTAGAATCATTTCTTTTTTACTGGAAGAGGGCATTGTTATGACCAGTATATTCTCTTGGCAAAATTCTCTTAGCCTTTGCCCTGCTTCATTTTGTATTCTAAAACCAAACATGCTTTTTATTCCAAATATCTCTTGACTTCCTACTTTTTCTTCCCATTCCCTAATGATAAAAAGAATATCTTTTACTGCTATTGGTTCTTGAAAGACTTGTAGTTCTTCACAGAACCATTAAATTTCATCTTCTTTGGCACTAGTGTTTGGGGCATAGACTTAGATTACTGTAGTGCTGAATGGTTTGCCTTGGAAATAGACCGAGTTCAATCTGTGTTTTTGAGGTTGCACCAAAGTACTGCATTTCAGGATCTTTTGATGACTATATGGTCTACTCTATTTCTTCTAAGCAATTGTTGCCCACAATAGTAGATATAAAGGTCATCTGAATTAAATTCACCCATTCTCATCCATTTTAGTTCACTGATTTCTACAATGTCAATGTTCACTCTTGCCATCTCCTGTTTCACCACTTTCAATTAACCCTGATTAATGGACCTAACATTCCAGGTTCATATGCAATATTGTTCTTTATAGCATCAGGCTTTACTTTTACCATCAGATGCATCTGCTATTGGGCATTATTTCTACTTTGGTTTCATCTCTTCATTCCATCTGGAGTTATTTCTCCACTTTGTTCCATAGCATATCAGACACTTAATGACCTGGGGCTTCATCTTTCCATGTCGTATCTTTGTGCCTTTTCATACTGTTCACTGGGTTATCAAGGCAAGAATGCTGAAGTGGTTTGCCAGTCTTTTCTCCAGTGGATCACATTTTGTTAGAATTTTCCCACGATGACCCATTCATCTCAGGTGGCCCTACACAGCTTGGCTCATAGTCTCATTGAGTTACACAAGGCTGTGATCCATGCAGTCATTTTTGGTAATATTCTGTGATGAGATTTTCATTCCATCTGCTCTCTGGTGGATGAGGACAAGAGGCTTGTGGAAGCTTCCTGATGGGAAAAACTGACTGTGAGGAAAACTGGGTGTTGGGCTGATGGTGAGGGCCATGCTCAGTCAATCTTTAATGCAATTTTCTGCTAATGCATGGGGCTGTGCTCTCTCTGTATAGTTTGGTCTGAGGGAGCCCAGTCCTAGAGTTTGCAACCTCTAAGGAATGCTATAGGCTGTATGGTAGGAGTAATGGTGAACTCCAAGAGGACTTAGGCCATTATATTGTAAAGATAAAGAATGATCAAAATTTGTTCCTTTTTCTCAAATAGTAAAATTATGGTCATTTAACACATTACTATATACTTCCAATGTAGATCATAGTAAGTCAAGTATATTTTATTCTTTTTTTGAACCTCCAAATTCATAATAAGACATTCTATTAACAACATATAATACACAAAATAAGCGTTATTATTATATATAGTATTATTTTATATTATTATTTTGTATTTCATTAGAGACAGAATTCCTAAATATTATTTTATTTACATTCTTACTTACATTGTAATTTTGATTTATAATTTTCTCAGGGTATATACCTAGTAGTTAGATTGCTATGTCATATGGTAGTTTTATTCCCAGTTTATTTTAGGAATCTCCATGCTGTTCTCCATAGGGATCTATCAATTTACATTCCCACCGACAGTTCATTCGAATTTCCTTTTCTCTACATCCTCTCCAGCATTTATTGTTTGAACATTATTTGGTGATGGTCATTCTGACTGGTGTGAGGTGATATCTCATTGTAGTTTTGATTTGCATTTCTCTAATAATGAAACATGCTGAGCATCTTTTCATGTGTTTGTTGGTCACCTGTATGTGTTCTTTGGAGAAGAGTATGTTTAGGTCTTCCTCCCACTTTTTGGTTGGGTTGCTTGTTTTTGTGATATTGGGCCACATGTGCCACTTGTATATTTTGGAGATTAATCATTTGTCAACTGTTTTATTTGCAGTTATTGTCTCCCATTCTGAGGGTTGTCTTTTCATCTTATTTATAGTTTTCTTTTCTATTAAAAAAAATCTTTAAGTTTAACTAGGTCCCAATTTTTTTTTTTAATTTACATTACTATAAATCAGATCAGATCAGGTCAGATCAGTCACTCAGTCATGTCCGACTCTTTGCGACCCCATGAACCGCAGCACACCAGGCCTCCCTGTCCATCACCAACTCCCAGAGGTCACTCAGACTCACATTCATCGAGTCAGTGATGCCATCCAGCCATCTCCTCTTTCATCCACTTCTCCTCCTGCCCCCAATCCCTCCCAACATCAGAGTCTTCTCCAATGAGTCAACTCTTCACATGAGGTGGGCAAAATACTGGAGTTTCAGCTTTAGCATCATTCCTCCCAAAGAAATCCCAGGGCTGATCTCCTTCAGAATGGACTGGTTGGATCTCCTTGCACTCCAAGGGACTCTCAAGAGTCTTCTCCAACAACACAGTTCAAAAGCATCAATTCTTGGGCGCTCAGCCTTCTTCACAGTCAAGCTCTCACATCCATACATGACCACAGGAAAGACCATAGCCTTGACTAGGCGAACCTTTGTTAGCAAAGTAATGTCTCTGCTTTTGAATATGCTATCTAGGTTGGTCATAACTTTCCTTCCAAGGAGTAAGCGTCTTTTAATTTCATGGCTGCAGTCACCATCTGCAGTGATTTTGGAGCCCAGAAAAACAAAGTCTGACACTGTTTCCACTGTTTCTCCATCTATTTCCCATGTAGTGATGGGACCAGATGCCATGATCTTCGTTTTCTGAATGTTGAGCTTTAAGCCAACCTTTTCACTCTCCACTTTCACTTTCATCAAGAGGCTTTTGAGTTCCTCTTCACTTTCTGCCATAAGGGTGGTATCATCTGCATATCTGAGATTACTGACATTTCTCCCAGCAATCTTGATTCCAACTTGTGATTCTTCCAGTCCAGCATTTCTCATGATGTACTCTGCATATAAGTTCAATAAACATGGTGACAATATACAGCCTTGACATACTCCTTTTCCTATTTGGAACCAGTCTGTTGTTCCATGACCAGTTCTAACTGTTGCTTCCTGACCTGCATACAGATTTCTCAAGAGGCAGATCAGATGGTCTGGTATTCCCATCTCTTTCAGAATTTTCCACAGTTTCTTGTGATTCACACAGTCAAAGGCTTTGGCATAGTCAATAAAGCAGAAATAGATGTGTTTCTGGAACTGTCTTGCTTTTTTCATGATCCAGTGGATGTTGGCAATTTGAACTCTGGTTCCTCTGCCTTTTCTAAAACCAGCTTGAACATCAGGAAGTTCACGGTTCACATATTTCTGAAGCCTGGCTTGGAGAATTTTGAGCATTACTTTACTAGCGTGTGAGATGAATGCAATTATGCGGTAGTTTGAGCATTCTTTGGCATTGCCTTTCTTTGGTATTGGGATGAAAACTGACCTTTTCCAATCTTGTGGCCACTGCTGAGTTTTCCAAATTTGCTGGCATATTGAGTGCAGCACTTTCGCAGCATCATCTTTCAGGATTTGGAATAGCTCCACTGGAATTCCATCACCTCCAGTAGCTTTGTTCCTAGTGATGATTTCTAAGGCCCACTTGACTTCACATTCCACGATGTCTGGCTCTAGGTCAGTGATCACACCATCATGATTATCTGAGTCGTGAAGCTCTTTTTTGTACAGTTCTTCTGTGTATTCTTGCCACCTCTTCTTAATATCTTCTGCTTCTGTTAGGTCCATACCATTTCTGTCCTTTATCGTGCCCATCTTTGCATGAAATGTTCCTTTGGTATCTCTGATTTTCTTGAAGAGATCCCTAGTCTTTCCCATTCTGTTGTTTTCCTCTATTTCTTTGCATTGATCGCTGAAGAAGGCTTTCTTATCTGTTCTTGCTATTCTTTGGAACTCTGCATTCAGATGTTTATATCTTTCTTTTTCTCCTTTGCTTTTCGCTTCTCTTCTTTTCATAGGTATTTGTAAGGCCTCCCCAGATAGCCATTTTGCTTTTTTTCATTTCTTTTCCATGGGGATGGTCTTGATCCCTGTCTCCTGTACAATGTCATGAACCTCATTCCATAGTTCATCAGGCACTCTATCTATCAGATCTAGGCCCTTAAATCTATTTCTCACTTCCACTGTATAATCATAAGGGATTTGATTTAGGTCATACCTGAATGGTCTAGTAGTTTTCCCTGCTGCTATGTCGCTTCAGTCGTATCCAACTCTGTGCGACCCCATAGACGGCAGCCCACCAGGCTCCCCGTCCCTGGGATTCTCCAGGCAAGAACACTGGAGTGGGTTGCCATTTCCTTCTCCAATGCATGAAAGTGAAAAGTGAAAGTGAAGTCGCTTAATCGTATCTGACTCCTAGCGACCCCATGGACTGCAGCCTACCAGGCCCCTCCATCCATGGGATTTGCCAGGCAAGAGTACTGGAGTGGGTTGCCATTGCCTTCTCCATTCTTCAATTTCAGTCTGAATTTGGCAATAAGGAGTTCATGGTCTGAGCCACAGTCAGCTCCTGGTCTTGTTTTTGCTGATTGTATAGAGCTTATCCATCTTTGGCTGCAAAGAATATAATCGATCTGATTTCGATGTTGACCATCTGGTGATGTCCATATATAGAGTCTTCTCTTGTGTTGTTGGAAGAGGGTATTTGCTATGACCAGTGCATTTTCTTGACAAAACTCTATTAGTCTTTGCCCTGCTTCATTCCATATTCCAAGGCCAAATTTGCCTCTTACTCCAGGTGTTTCTTGACTTCCTACTTTTGCATTCCAGTCCCCTATAATGAAAAGGACATCTTTTTGGGGTGTTAGTTCTAACGGATTACACCTATCAAAAGGAACTGCTACTGTAATTCAAAAGGATTACACCTATCAAAAGGATTTACAATCCTATCAGCAAAGTATGAGGATTCCAACTTCTCTATGACTTTAAGAGAGTCAATTCCTAGGCAGGTTGATAAAAAGCCCAGGCGTCCCCAAGGAAAGGAGGATCTGGAATTCTCAAGGAAGAAGAAAGGACAAACTTTTTTTTCTACATTCCTTAGCCTTAGTCAATTACACAACTCAGTTTAAACTCTGTACTAGGGATTATATCAGGGAAGACAATGGCACCCCACCCGAGTACTTTTGCCTGGAAAATCCCATGGACGGAGGAGCCTGGTAGGCTCCAGTCCGTGGGGTCGCTAAGAGTCAGACACGACTGAGCCACTTCACTTTCACTTTTCACTTTCGTGCATTGGAGAAGGAAATGGCAACCCACTCCAGTGTTCTTGCCTGGAGAATCCCAGGGACAGGGGAGCCTGGTGAGCTTCCGTCTATGGGGTCGCACAGAGTCGGACACCACTGAAGCGACTTAGCAGTAGCAGTAGCAGCAAGGATTATATAATAACAATGTACCCTGCTTGAGGACAGTTTCTCCTTCCTGAAAACCTTCTGGCTAATCCTATTATTTTAAAATGTAAATTATGGGAATGGGTCTAGTAAGATCTTTCAAACCTCCAGACATTCTTTTGATTCATTGTAATAACTAATTAAAAGGTATATAACCCATTGCTAACACTAGCAAGGGGGCACTCTTTCTGCCCCCTTCTGATGTCTATGTCAGAAGCTTTCTCTATCTCCTTTATACTTTAATAAAACATTATTACACAAAAGCTTTGAGTGATCAAGCCTCGTCTCTGGCCCCGGATTGAATTCTTCTCCTCTGGAGGCCAAGAATCCAGGCATCTTGTGTGGTTCAGCAATAATATTTCACCTTGAACAATATTTATCATTGCTTTTTTTTTTTTTTAATTTTAGACACTCCAATGGGTGTGAAGTGATGTGTCATTCTGTTTTTAACTTGCAGTCCCCTAATGATTAATAAGGTTTTTGTTGGCTATTGGTACACAATCTCTTCTCCATTTTTAAGTGGGTTGTATGATGTTTTTCAGTAAGGTCTTGTGGATAATATCTTGTGTAACTGTTGTTTGAATTTATATCAATATGGGTTCAGTAAGAGAAGGTGAAAGAGGAGAATAAAAACGTTGGCTTAAAGCTCAACATTCAGAAAACTAAGATCATGGCATCCACTCCCATCACTTCATGGCAAATAGATGGGGAAACAGTGGAAACAGTGGCTGACTTTATTTTTCTGGGCTCCAAAATCACTGCAGATGGAGATTGCAGCCATGAAATTAAAATACACTTACTCCTTGGAAGGAAAATTATGACCAAACTAGACAGCATATTAAAAAGAAGAGACATTACTTTGCCAACAAAGGTCCATATAGTCAAGGCTATGGTTTTTCCACTTGTCATGTATGGATGTGAGAGTTGGACTATAAAGAAAGCTGAGCACTGAAGAATTAATGCTTTTGAACTGTGGTGTTGGAGAAGACTCTTGAGAGTCCCTTGGACTGCAAGAAGATACAACCAGTCCATCCTAAAGGAGATCAGTCCTGAATGTTCATTGGAAGGACTGATGTGAAGCTGAAACTCCAATACTTTGGCCACCTGATGCGAAGAGCTGACTCATTTGAAACGACCCTGATGCTGGGAAAGATTGAGGGCAGGAGAAGAAGGGGACAACAGAGGATGAGATGGTTGGATGTCATTACCAATTCAACGCACATGGGTTTGGGTGAACTCCGGGAGTTGGTGATGGACAGGGAGGCCTGGTGTGCTGCAATTCATGGGGTCGCAAAGAGTCGGCTGAGCAACTGAACTGAACTGAAGAGAAGGTGTACCTCTACACAGAAAACACATAAATACATACACACACACTTACTTACCAATCTCTACATAGAACTCTTATCTTTGTGTCTGATGGTGAGTCTTGAATTCTCAAGGCAGATAATCAGAAGGGAAGACAGGGAAGAAAGACACATAAGGTTGATCTTACATCACACTTGTGAGTCTCTCATTGACTCCAAATTTGCAGATGCAGTGTCCATTTGGGAACCCGGAGCCCTTCATCATAAAGCTAAGCACATGACTTGGCCCAGTAATCACAGAAGGTAAAGAGGTTATAGGGAATAATGGATCACCTATGGACTTGGCTGTACTGCTATATGAACCAGGAAATATGTGTGACCTGTAACAGCTTCAGGTTACCATATATCAATCTTTCAAGTGTAAAAACAATATTGCTGATGTTTCACTATTGTTCTCTAAATCTAAAACAAAATATTTCCCTGGCATCCTCTATCCAGAAACATACCTGTAAGAGTGTTCTTAGAAATTATGTCAGTCTAGCCCATTTGACACAATAAAAAGCCAATGATAATACTGAAAGCTATCTTTATAGGCAAACACTTAAAGGCAAATATTAATACACTGTTACGGACATTAAGTTGCATCAAACCCAATTTGAAGACATTCAGAACAGGTTGACTTAACTGCCATTTAAACAGCCTGGAGAGTCACTCATCATATTATTTAACTTTGAGCAAGACAAAAGTAAATAACATTTCCAAGCTGCTCTCAACCCTCTACTGTAACCTTCATATTCTATGTAAATAGTTCTGAAATCGAATCCTTATTTAGTTTGAATGTCTAAAAGAAACCATGTGACTGAAATATACATTCAAATAGTCTCCTCTGGCTTCTGGCATATTAAGTTTCTCTTGTTTATCAGTGCATCTTGTTGAATATATTATTCACAATAAGAACTTTCCTAAAGCCAAGCTTTCACTTTTCACTTTCATGCATTGGTGAAGAAAATGGCAACCCACTCCAGTGTTCTTGCCTGGTGAATCCCAGGGATGGGAGAGCCTGGTGGGCTGTCCTCTATGGGGTCACACAGAGTCGGACACGACTGAAGTGACTTAGCAGCAGCAAAGCCAAGAAAGTAAATTGTGGTGAGGAGTTAAAATAAATATTAATTTGAAATTTGCAAAACAAAGAAAATTAACAGTGATTGTTCTTGATTTTCTACATATCAACATGTACTCTTCTGATCAGATCAGATCAGTCGCTCAGTCGTGTCCGACTCTTTGCGACCCCATGAACTGCAGCACGCCAGGCCTCCCTATCCATCACCAGCTCTCAGAGGTCACTCAGACTCGCATTCATCGAGTCAGTGATGCGATCCAGCCATCTCATCCTCTGTCGTCCCCTTCTCCTCCTGCCCTCAATTCCTCCCAGCATCAGAGTCTTCTCCAATGAGTCAACTCTTCGCATGAGGTGGCCAAAATACTGGAGTTTCAGCTTGAGCATCATTCCTTCCAAAGAAATTCCAGGGCTGATCTCCTTCAGAATGGACTGGTTGGATCTTCTTGCAGTCCAAGGGACTCTCAAGAGTCTTCTCCAACAACACAGTTCAAAAGCATCAATTCTTGGGCGCTCAGCCTTCTTCACAGTCAAGCTCTCACATCCATACATGACCACAGGAAAGAACATAGCCTTGACTAGGTGAACCTTTGTTGGAAAAGTGATGTCTCTGCTTTTGAATATGCTATCTAGGTTGGTCATAACTTTCCTTCCAAGGAGTAAGCGTCTTTTAATTTCATGGCTGCAGTCACCATCTGCAGTGATTTTGGAGCCTATAAAAATAAAGTCTGACACTGTTTCCACTGTTTCTCCATCTATTTCCCATGTAGTGATGGGACCAGATGCCATGATCTTCGTTTTCTGAATGTTGAGCTTTAAGCCAACCTTTTCACTCTCCACTTTCACTTTCATCAAGAGGCTTTTGAGTTCCTCTTCACTTTCTGCCATAAGGGTAGTATCATCTGCATACCTGAGGTTATTGATATTTCTCCCAGCAATCTTGATTCCAGCTTGTGATTCTTCCAGTCCAGCATTTCTCATGATGTACTCTGCATATAAGTTAAATAAACAGGGTGACAATATACAGCCTTGACGTACTCCTTTTCCTATTTGGAACCAGTCTGTTGTTCCATGACCAGTTCTAACTGTTGCTTCCTGACCTGCATACAGATTTCTCAAGAGGCAGATCAGGTGGTCTGGTATTCCCATCTCTCTCAGAATTTTCCACAGTTTCTTGTGATCTACACAGTCAAAGGCTTTGGCATAGTCAATAAAGCAGAAATAGATGTTTTTCTGGAACTGTCTTGCTTTTTCCATGATCCAGCGGATGTTGGCAATTTGATCTCTGGTTCCTCTACCTTTTCTAAATCCAGCTTGAATAGTATAAAATTATTTCCCTTCTTCCTAAAATAGCAAACTTGTTGGTCATAGAGTTGAATTAAATATCAATGTGCTTGTAGTCATTATTCTATTTTTTCCAGGATTGTAAAATTTTGAATTGATTTAGAAAGAATATGTTAAAAAAAAAGATCGTATATGAGTAAACACTGTCCTTAACTTTAATTTAAAATTTAAAAGATAGTCCATATTTCTTAATCTCATTAAGTGAACCTCTCCTTATCTATAAGTCTCTACTCACCTATTGATAACAGAGCATGCCGAAGCTAAATTTAAATCATTTTCCATCCAAATCTATGTTTTCAAAAATTATATGTAGATGATATTTGTATAAAAATAAAAATATCCAACATCATTCAAAAACAAAACTCTCAATATACACTGCATTTAGTTTCTTTGATAGTGACAACTAAACATAGCACTATATAGAGCTCATTTAAACTTATTCATTAAAAACAAAATATTATTTGTTTATAATACTGAAATTTATATTAAACATGCATAGAATAGGTGAAGGCTGAAAGACCCAGAACAATTTCAGAGTGAACCAGTGAAGTTGCTCAGTCATGTTTGACTCTTTGCGATCCCATGGACTGTAGCTTACCAGGCTCTTCCATCCATGGAATTTTCCAGGCAAGAGTACTGGAGTGTGTTGCCATTTTCTTCTCCAGGGGATCATCCCGACACAGGGATGGAACCCAGGTATCCCTCATTGCAGGCCGATGCTTTACCGTCTGAGCTACCGGGGAAGCCCATTAAACATTAAATGTGCATATGTGTTTTTTAAACCTTAAACAATTTCATTCACACTGTTTTTTGCTTATTTAGTGTTAGTATTTGTATTATGAATCATTTTTCAGTTATACTATATTTTACAAGTGTTTATGGTAGTGTAAGAACAGATGGAAATTTGGTCCATTACAATTTATTTCTATAGCCTATCTTTAATTCAAAGATCATTGATTTAATTGATTGTAGCACCTCTCTTTTATTTTTTCAGAACATGTGCTAACGGAGTCTCATCGAATTTATGAGGTTTATGGACAGAATAATGACACCAAATTGTGTGAGTTAAAAATGTAAAAGAGGACCTAAATCATAACCTTAAAATTTCAGTTTTGTATAAATTTGCTTATATAAGTGATAGCATAAAATTATCTAGTTAATACAGTAATTATTTCATGATATCATTTAAAACTTTTCATAAATGTTATAATTTTGTCCTTTTTAAAATATTTACTTATTAAAACATAATTACCAGCAAATAAGTATGGGGCACAAATGGAATTCATGAATACTGTAGGAAAATCTGTGATGTATTCACAATCAATTACTAAATTTACCAATACTGTTAAAAATATTAAATATTTTAGCTTTAAGTGATAATTTCAAGAAATAAAATACTTTGGTATCTTTGAAAGAGAAAAATGTGAGCTTATACTTAATTATATATGAGTAGAACCAACTTTTGTCAAGGTCACTCTTGGAGTAAAAAAGAAGTGTTTTTCTGTAAGTTCAGAAACTATTAAAAATGTATACCTGATGGGATAGGTATTGCACTTTATAACTTTACTAAGATCGAACTGAAATATTTTCTCCCATTTTGATAAAACATAATTTTCTCCCCATAGGAAAGTTACAGGATAAATCTGTTCAATGTGCCAGGAAGTAATTCACGACCCGGCTTCTATTAACAGAAACAGGGTGTCTTGCAGCTATATCTCCATAAGTTGCACTGCAAACTATCTCTGTAAGTAAAGATTCAACCCAAGGGTTAGGTTTTATTGCAAGTTATAAACTTCAAGAAACTGGGTATAGAATGGAAATGCTGACAACCTTAAAGATAGCTGTTTGACTGAAGCAACTATAGTATTCCAACTCCTTTATTTGAGAAAGTGTGAGTGTTTATGTTGCCACTGGATAAAAGAATTGATGTGGAAATTACTCATGCTTGGTGAATTGCATGGTAATAAAAGAAAGTCTTGCTAAAAAGAGCTTTGGGTAAAATGTAATATGAACACAGGTTTCCCCACAAAACCATTTTTACAAGTTTTACATTTTACAGTTCAGTGTTGCACAAATCCTGTATCTTGTGTTATTTACCAGAGTTGCACTTCATTTGCAAACACTTCACTGATGAAATAATGCATATAACAATAATGAGAGTCTACTTTGAATTTTCAGGAAGCAAATATAATGGCAGGAAAAAACATGTGTTTTAGAAATTATCATAAAGGCAGGTTTTCTGTTTCATAGCCATTCAAGTTTTAAAAAATGTTTTTTTTTAACTTATTTATTTTAATTGGAGGCTAATTACTAAAAAATGTTTTAACAATGATAGATACCTATGCAAGTATTCACAATAATATGCTAAATATCAGTTGATAATTTTTAGAAAGAAGAGCTATATATTTCAAGAAATACCCCATATGTTGTTGTCATATGGGGTTCAGTCACCCAGTCATGTTCCACTCTGTGACCCCATAGATGCATGCCAGGCCTCCCTGTCCCTCACTATCTTCCAAAGTTTGCCCAAGTTTATTTCCATTGCATCAGTGATGCTATCCAGCCATCTCATTCTCTGACACCCATTTCTTCTGCTCTTAATCTTTCCCAGCATCAGGAATTTTCCAATAAGTCAGCTGTTCGCATCAGATGACCACAATACTTGAGCTTAGGCTTCAGCATCAGTCCTTCCAAGGAGTACTTAGGGTTGATTTTCCTCAAATTGACTAGTTTGATCTCCTTGCTGTCCAAGGGACTTTCAGGAGTCTTCTCCAGCACCATAGTTCAATGGCATAAATTCTTTGGCATTCTGCCTTCTTTATGATCCAGCTCTCACAACTATTCATGACCACTGGGAAGACTGTAGCCTTGACTCTATGGACCTTTTGCCAGTTGAGTATTGTTTCTGCTTTTCAACACACTGTCTTTGTTTGTCATATCTTTCCTGCCAAGAAGCAATCATCTGCTGATTTAATGGCTGCAGTCACCATCTGCAGTGATTTTAGATCCAAGAAGAGGAAATCTTCCACTAATTCCATCTTTTCCCCTTCTATTTTCCATGAAGTAATGGGGAGGAGATCCCATAATATCTGTTTTGGTTTTTGTTTTTGTTTTAATATTTAGTCTTAGGCCAGCTCTTTCATTCTCTTCCTTCACCCTCATCAAGAGGGTGTTTTGTTCTTTTTTTCTTTTGCATTAGAGTTGTATCATCAGGCCACCTGAGGTTGTTGATGTTTTTCTTGCCTATCTTGATTCTAGCTTGTAAGTCATCCAGCCTGGCATTTCTCATGATGTGCTCAACATATAGATTAAACAGACAGGGTGACAGCAGACAGCCCTGTCATACTGCTTTCTCAATCTTGAATCAATCATTTGTTCGATACAGGGTTTTAACTGTTGCTTCTTGACCTGCATACAGGTTTCTCAGGAGACAGGTAAGATGATCTGGTATTCCCATCTCTTTAAGAGCTTTCCACAGCTTGTAATGATCCGCACAGTCAAAAAGGCTTTGGTGCAATTGATGAAACAGAGATAGTTGTTTTTCTGGAATTCCCTAACTTTCTCTTTGATCAAGCAGATGTTGGCAATTTGATCTCTGGCTCATTCTCCTTTTCGAAACCCAGCTTGGACATCTGGAAGTTCTTGGTTTACATAATGATGAAGTCAACCATGCAAGATTTTAAGCATGGCCTTACTAGCATGGGAGATAAGTGCAATTATCTGATGGTTAGTTCATTCTTTAGTACTACCCTTCTTGAGAATTGGAATGAGGATTGACCTTTTCCAATCCTGTGGCCACTGCTGGGTCTTCCAGATTTACTGACATATTAAATGCAAAACCTTCATGGCATCATCCTTTATGATTTCTAATAGTTCTACTTTAATTCCTTTGCATCCACTAGCTTAATTAACAGCAGTGCTTCCTAAGGTTCATTTGACTTCACTCTCCAGAATGTCTGGCTGACAACACCATCACAGTAATCCAGTACATTAAGATTGTTTTTTTGTACAGTTCTTCCATGTGTTCTTTCCATCTCTTCTTGATCTCTTCAGCATCTACTAGATCTGTACTTGTTCTGTCTTTTATTGTGGCCATCTGTGGGTAAAATGTTCCCTTGATATCTACAGTTTTCCTGAAGAGATCTCTAGTCTTTCCCCTTCCATTGTTTTCCTATAGTTTTATGCATGGCTCATTGAAAAAGGCCTTCTTGTCTCCATGCTATTAATCAGAACTTTGTGTTTAGTTGAATATATCTTTCCCTTTCTCCATTTTTACTTCTCTTCTTTCTTTAGCCATTTGTAAGACCTCCTCAGATACCCATTTTGTATTCGTACTTTTCTTTTCCTTTGGGATGATTTTGTTCTCTGCCTTCTGTACAATATTATGGACCTATGTTGGTAGTTCTTTGTGCACAGTGTTTCAGTTCAGTTCAGTTCAGTTGCTCAGTCATGTCCGAATCTTTGTGACCCCGTTAATCGCAGCACGCCAGGCCTCCCTGTCCATCACCAACTCCTGGAGTTCACACAGACTCACGTCCATTGAGTCAGTGATGCCATCCAGCCATCTCATCCTCTGTCGTCCCCCTCTCCTCCTGCCCCCAATCCCTCCCAACATCAAAGTCTTTTCCAATGAGTCAACTCTTCGCATGAGGTGGCCAAAGTATTGGAGTTTCAGTTTTTGCATCATTCATTCTAAAGAAATCCAGGGCTGAGCTCCTTCAGAATGGACTGGTTGGATCTCCTTGCAGTCCAAGGGACTCTCAAGAGTCTTCTCCAACACCACAATTCAAAAGCATCAATTCTTCAGTGCTCAGCTTTCTTCAAAGTCCAACTCTCACATCCATACATAACCACTGGAAAAACCATAGCCTTGACAAGAGAGACCTTTGTTGGCAAAGTAAAGTACCTGCTTTACTATCTAGGTTGGTCATATGCTATCTAGGTTGGTCATAACTTTTCTTCCAAGGAGTAAGTATCTCTTAATTTCATGGTTGCAGTCACCATCTGCAGTGATTTTGGAGCCCAAGAAAATAAAGTCTGACACTGTTTCCACTGTTTCCTAATCTATTTCCCATGAAGTGTTGGGACCAGATGCCCTGATCTTCGTTTTCTGAATGTTGAGTTTTAAGCTAACTTTTTCACTCTCCTCTTTCACCTTCATCAAGAGGCTTTTTAGTTCCTCCTCACTTTCTGCCATAAGGGTGGTGTCATCTGCATATCTGAGGTTATTGATATTTCTCCCAGCAATCTTGTATCCAGCTTGTATTTTTCTGGCCCAGCGTTTCTCATGATGTACTCTGCATATAAGTTAAATAAGCAGAGTGACAATATACCGCCTTGATGTATTCCTTTTCCTATTTTGAACCAGTCTGTAGTTCCATATTCAGTTCTAACTGTTGCTTCCTGACCTGCAGACAAATTTCTCAAGAGGCAGATCAGGTGGTCTGGTATTCACACCTCTTTCAGAATTTTCCACAGTTTCTTGTGATCCACACATTCAAAGGCTTTGGTATAGTCAATAAAGCAGAAATAGATGTTTTTCTGGAACTCTCTTGCTTTTTCCATGATACAGCACATGTTGCCAATTTGATTTCTGGTTCGTTTGCCTTTTCTAAAACCAGCTTGAACATCAGGAAGTTCACGGTTCACATATTGCTGAAGCCTGGCTTGGAGAATTTTGAGCATTACTTTACTAGCATGTGAAATGAGTGCAATTGTGCGGTAGCTTGAGCATTCTTTGGCATTGCCTTTCTTTGGGAGTGGAATGAAAACTGACCTTTTCCAATCT
The DNA here is from genome assembly GCA_935064755.1 of Tragelaphus eurycerus. Classification (NCBI taxonomy): domain Eukaryota; kingdom Metazoa; phylum Chordata; class Mammalia; order Artiodactyla; family Bovidae; genus Tragelaphus; species Tragelaphus eurycerus. The sequence goes on along the minus strand of CAKXYN010000007.1, from coordinate 40,324,210 downwards.
TGTGGCCACTGCTGAGTTTTCCAGATTTGCTGGCATATTGAGTGCAGCACTTTCACAGCATCATCTTTCAGGATTTGAAATACCTCAACTGGAATTCCATCACTTCCACTAGACTTGTTTGTAGTGATGTTTTCTAAGGCCCACTTGACTTCACATTCCAGGATATCTGGATCTAGGTCAGTGATCACACCATCATGATTATCTGGGTCGTGAAGAACTTTTTTGTACAGTTCTTCCGTGTATTTTTGCCACCTCTTCTTAATATCTTCTGCTTCTGTTAGGTCCATACCATTTCTGTCCTTTATCGAGCCCATCTTTGCATGAAATGTTCCCTTGGTATCTCTCATTTTCTTGAAGAGATCTCTAGTCTTTCCCATTCTGTTGTTTTCCTCTATTTCTTTGCATTGATTGCTAAAGAAGGCTTTCTTATCTCTTCTTGCTCTTCTTTGGAAATCTGCATTCAGATGCTTACATCTTTCCTTTTCTCCTTTGCTTTTCCATTCTCTTCTTTTCACAGATATTTGTAAGGCCTCCCCAGACAGCCATTTTGCTTTTTGCATTTCTTTTCCATGGGGATGGTCTTGACCCCTGTCTCCTGTACAATGTCACAAACCTCATTCCATAGTTCATCAGGCACTCTATCTATCAGATCTAGGCCCTTAAATCTATTTCTCACTTCCACTGTATAATCATAAGGGATATGATTTAGGTCATACCTGAATGGTCTAGTGGTTTTCCCTACTTTCTTCAATTTCAGTCTGAATTTGGCAATAAGGTGTTCATGATCTGAGCCACAGTCAGCTCCTGGTCTTGTTTTTGTTTACAATGCAGAGCCTCTCCATCTTTGGCTGCAAAGAATATAATCAATATGATTTCGGTATTGACCATCTGGTGATGTTCATGTATAGAGTCTTCTCTTGTGTTGTTGGAAAAGGGTATTTGTTATGACCAGTGCATTTTCTTGGCAAAACTCTGTTAGTCTTTGCCCTGCTTCATTCCGTATTCCAAGGCCAAATTTGCCTGTTACTCCAGGTGTTTCTTGACTTCCTACTTTTGCATTCCAGTCCCCTATAATGAAAAGGACATATTTTGGGGGTGTTAGTTCTAAAAGGTCTTGTAGGTCTTCATAGAACCATTCAACTTCAGCTTCTTTAGCTTTACTGATTGGGGCTTGGATTACTGTGATATTGAATGGTTTGCCTTGGAAAAGAACAGAAATCATTCTGTCGTTTTTGAGATTGCATCCAAGTACTGCATTTCAGACTCTTTTGTTGACCATGATGGCCATTCCATTTCTTCTGAGGGATTCCTGCCCACAGTAGTAGATATAATGGTCCTCTGAGTTAAATTCACCCATTCCAGTCCATTTCAGTTCGCTGATGCCTAGAATGTCAACATTCACTCTTGCCATCTCTTGTTTGATCACTTCCAATTTGCCTTGATTCATGGACCTGACATTCCAGGTTCCTATGCAATATTGCTCTTTACAGCATCTGACCTTGCTTCTATCACCAGTCACATCCACAACTGAGTATTCTTTTTGCTTTGGCTCCATCCCTTCATTCTTTCTGGAGTTATTTCTCCACTGATCTCCAGTAGCATTTTGGGCACCTACTGACCTGGGGAGTTCCTCTTTCAGTATCCTATCATTTTGCCTTTTCATACTGTACAGTGTTTACTAGATCTAATCCCTTGAACCTATTTGTTACCTCCACTGCATGTTCATCAGTTCAGTTAAGTTCAATTCAGTCACTCAGTCATGTCCTACACTTTGTGACCCCATGAATTACAGCAAGCCAGGCCACCCTGTCTATCACCAATTTTTGGAGTTCACTCAAACTCATGTCCATTGAGTCGATGATGCCATCCAACCTTCTCATCCTTTGTCATCCCCTTCTCCTCCTGCCCCCAATCCCTCCCAGCATCAGGGTCTTTTCCAAAGAGTCAAGTCTTTCCATGAGGTGGCCAAAGTATTGGAGTTTCAGCCTTAGCATCAGTCCTTCCAATGAACATCCAGGACTGACTTCCTTTAGGATTGACTGGTTTGATTTCCTTGCAGAACAGGGACTCTCAAGAGTCTTCTCCAACACCACAGTTCAAAAGCATCAACTTTTGAGCACTCAGTTTTCTTTATAGTCCAACTCTCACATCCATACATGCCTACTGGAAAAACCATAGTTTTGACTAAATGGACTTTTGTTGGTAAAGTAATGTTTCTGCAGTTTAATATGCTGTCTAGGTTGGTCACATCTTTTCTTCCAAGGAGCAAGAATCTTTTAATTTCATGGCTACAGTCACCATCTGCAGTGATTTGGGAGTCCCCTAAAATAAAGTTTGTCACTGTTTCCCCATCTATTTGCCACGAATGATGGGACTGGATGCCATGATCTTCATTTTTTAAATGCTGAGTTTTAAGCCAGGTTTTCACTCTGCTCTTTCACTTTCATCAAGAGGCTCTTTAGTCCTTCTTCACTTTCTGCCATAAGGGTGGTGTCATTTGCATATATGAGGTTATTGATATTAATATTCATAAGATATTTGATTTAAGTAATACCTGACTGGCCTAGTGGCTTTTCCTGGTTTCTTTAGTTTAAGTTTGTATTTTGATATGAGAAGCTGTTGTTCTGAGCCACAGTCAGTTCCAAGTCTTGTGTGTGTGTGTGTGTGTGTGTGTGTGTGTGTGTGTGATTGTATGCAACTTCTTCATCTTAGGTATATGATACAAATACATACAAAGGATGTAATCAATTTGATTTGGATATTGACTATTTGGTGATGTCCATCTGTAAAGTCATCACTTGTGTTGTTGAAAAAGAATATTTGCTATGATCAGTGCATTTTCTTGACAGAATTGTTAGGCTTTTCCTGCTTCATTTTGTTCTCCAAGGCCAAACTTGCCTGTTACTCCAGGTATTTCTTGACATCCTATTTTTGCATTCTAATCCCCAATGATGAATAGAACTTTTTTTTTTTTTTTAATATTAGTTCTAGGAGGTTTTCTAAGATCTTATATCTCATATAAGACATTTTTAAAATTGCACATATAGTCTTATATTTTAATTTTATTTCTCCAAGAATTATGCTGCTTTAAGTAAAAATACTGGGCTTCCCTTGTGGCTCAGGTCATACAGAATCTGCCTGCAATGAGAGAGATCTTGGTTCAATCCTTAGGTCTGGAAGATCCCCTGAAGAAAGGAAAGGCTACCCACTCCAGAATTCTGGACTGGAGAATTCCATGGACTGTGCAGTCCATGGGGTCACAAAGAGTCAGATATGACTGAGCAACATTCACTTCACTTCAAATAAAAATATAAAACTTTTTAATAGTATAAGGCCTTTCAAAGTTGTGTTTAAAATGCTGAAAATAAATTATTTTCTTTATCTACATGATTACAACTGAAATAATTTTGTGTAATCTGTATATTACAGTTGTAGGATTGTAACAATACTGTTAATACAGTACTTGATCTAAAGGATTTATTCTAATCAAAGGGAGGTGAAAATATACAAAAGAGCGCAACATGTTCTTTCTAAGGATGTACTTAGGATGATAAGGTACACAGCAAACAATTAATAGCAATATTAGGGTGTCGGGATCAAAAGAAGATAAAAGGATAGAATATTTCTTATGAATCTTGGATGATAATAGTTAATACTCAAGCAGAAAGAAAGGACATTTTGTGGGGGATAGGAAATGAAGAGATTAATGAGAGAAAACAAGTATATATATACATATACATATATATATCCTTTGTGGAATACTTATTTTCTTTCTCTGTGTGTGTGTGTGTGTGTATATATATATATATATATATATATAGCATGAATAGTATATATATACTATTATATATAGTATATATATATATAGCATGAATAGTATATATATACTATTATATATATAGTGTGTGTGTATATATATATATAGCATGAAACATAAAGAAACATGATCATTAGTAATATATCCATTTAGTTGTACCCACGTAGGTAGGTAGATGAGTAGGATGCTCCAACTTGGAAAAATAGAACTCCATTCTCTCCTAAAGTCTTTCAAAATGCCTTGAATTTTGTGAATTTTCCCATATGAAATATGAATAACACAAAAGAAAACAAAGCAGAAAGAAAAAGTACAACTAGAGGCAATCTATACTTTTAATGAAATCAGACCATTTAAGCAAGCACTGAGTAAAACAGTCTAACCTCGCTCAAGGGTGGACATAGAATCTCAAGACAGTTTAAAAGAAAACACATAGAAAATGGACTGAATATCTTTAAATGAAAAACATGTTATATCTCCTGAAAATTACTCTGTCATGAGTATTTGAAAAATTATGACCAAATAGTCAAATTTGTAAGTAAAATAGATTTTAATTCTGTGTTGAAATTCAGTAATTTTTCAGTGTGTTTTCCTTTACCAACTAATGGCTATACAATAGGAATTTTGCATTAATTAAAAGGGGATCATATGTAGAGTTCTTGGCTCATAAGAAGTATTCAATTAATAACCTTCTGCTTTTATTTAATGTAAACACCCACAGTGTTATCTCCTTTTACTTTATTATTTATAGGTACAGTAGATAGTAGAAAAATTACCCTTATAAAGTGCCTGTCTTTAGATGTTACATTAAGTTGTGAGAGATGGAAGCTCAGCAGCAGTCATGCAGAGCATTAACTAAATAGGAGAGTCATCTAAAGAAGATGGCAATAATAGAGTTCTTCACTGCAGGGTCTAAAGACCTACTGCCATTCACTAGTATTGTGGAAAGTACCTGGTGAGTCTTTGTCTATAACAATACTACCAGATATTAGATAATCTTTGCTAATATTCTAAGATCTTTGACCTTCACGTAAGGAAGTCAGGATCTATTGCTCTCTCTTTTCCCTTCTGCCTTTCTCTCTCTTTCACAAATGAAATAAGGATCATTGAATGAGAAAATTAAAATTTATGACAAGAAGTATTTCAGATGGAAGATAGGATATTCTCAACTTTTTGAAGAATTGGAATGCTTAGACGAAAAAAAAAAAAAAAATCATACATAGTCCATGACTCAATAATTGTTGCTGTTCAGTAGCTAAGTCATGTCCAACTCTGAACCCATGAACTAAAGCACGCCAGACTTCCCTGTCCTTCATGGTTTCCCAGAGTTTGCTCAAACTCATGTTCACTGAGTAAGTGATGTCATCCAATAATCTCATCTTCTGACACCCGTTTCTTCTTTTGCCCTCAATCCTACCCAGCATCAAGGTTTTTTCCAATGAGTTGGCTCTTTGCATCAGGTGACCAAAGTATGGCAGGTTCATCTTCAGCATTAGTCCTTCCAATGAATATTCAGGGTTGATTTCCTTTAAGATGGACTGGTTTGATTTCCTAGCTGCCCAATGGACTCTCAAGAGTCTTCTCCAGCACCATAGGCCAATTCTTTGCACTCAGCCGTCTTTATGGGCCAACTCTTACATCTACATGACTACTGGAAAAACTCTAAGTTTGACTAGATGAATCTTTGTCAGCAATGTCTCTGTTTTTAATATGCTGTCTAGGTTTGTCATAGCTTTTCTTCCAAGAAGCACATATCTTCTAATTTCATGACTGCAGTCACCATCCTCAGTGATTTGAAGCACAAGAAAATAATATCTTTCATTGTTTCCATATTTCCCCCATGTGTTTGCCCTGAAGTGATGGGACTGGATGCCATGATCTTAATTTTTTCAATATTGAATTTTAAGCCAGCTTTTGCACGCTCCTCTTTCACCCTCATCAAGAGACACTTTAGTTCATCTTTGTTTTATGCCATTAAAGTGGTATCATCTGCATATCTGAGGTTGTTGATATTTCTCCTGGTAATCTTGATTTCAGCTTATGAGTGATCCAGCCCAGCATTTTGCATAATGTACACTGCATATAAGTTAAATAAGCAGGTGACAATATACAGCCTTAACGTACTCCTTTCTCAATTTGAAACCAGTTTGTTGTTCCATTTCTGATTCTAATTGTTACTTTTTGACCTACAAACTGTTTCTCAGGACCAGGTAAGGTGGCCTGGTATTCCCATCTCTTTAAGAATTTTCCACAGTTTGTTGTGATCCACACAGTCAAAGGCTTTAGTATCATCAGAAAATGAAAAACAGACAACTTTTCCTCTTGTGTAGTTTGAACCAATGATATTCTCACATTCTGCTTTCCTTTTCCTTCTTTCTTTTCTTCTTCCTTCCTTCCATCTGTCTATCTGCCTCTTCTTTCATATCTTCTGTCCTTTTTTTCTGCTTCTCTCTCTCTCTCCTTTTTTCATTTCATTCTTCCTCTTCATTGGAGTATTTTCTTTGAACATTAATGTATATACATTTCCTCTCTTCTAACTTTTCTACCACTATATTTTCCAGACCATTTTTTGTGTTGTTTTTGCTACTGTGCCTTGGACATTGCTCTACTACTTTCTTGTTGGTCAAATTATAACCAGTCATTTTAACTGGGTTATTATAACCAGTGGTTCAAGCAAAGCCTAAATGCATGTCTCAAAGTTTTAATTTAATGTTTGATATTATAACTTCTTTGTGAAAAAGAGAAGAATTCTACTCAAGGGAGAAATACAAAGATCTTGGTAGCATTTTATGCTAAAATATTTAAGAAAGTTTCATTCATTTATATGCTTGCTATTTGCTCTTATTTAACATTTTGTCACTTCAAAGCACTAGAAAAACTAGCCAGAAACATGCTAAAATCCCAACTCAGATATAAAGAAGTAATAATAAACCTAAAGTAACTATCACATACTGATAGTGTGTGTAGCAACTATCACATACTTGCTACCCACTAAGCTATGTAGTAAGCACATTCCTTATAACTTTATTAGCATTATGTAATTAGTCTTCAAAACTATTCTTTTTTATATGGAATCTCACTATCTCTGTTTTATAAATAAAGAATTTTTGGAGAAACTAATTTTGTCCAAGGTTAAATAATTATGCATTTGTTCTAAAACCCATTCTCTTAATAGCACAGTATACTATTTTTTTTTTATTTAGTATTAATTGAATGAATCCTAAGGACAGATTTTTAGCCAAAGTAGAGTGCTTATCAATTAGCTTTCTCTTTGTGAAAGATGCTGCAATTTACCTTCAACATTAATTTGCACATTCCTAAGCTGTAGAAAGTTATGGTTTCTGAAGGTTTACGGTGGACTTCCACCTTGGGAATTGTTCTTGACTGAGTGTTGTTTTCTTACCTAAATGTATACCCTCTTGTCAGGAACAGCCTGTATCTAAAGGCCATTTTATATGGGTGATCAAAGTTTCATCCCTTTTGCTCTAATTCAGGACAACTCTGAAGGATAATTCCAAGTCCAGATGTCCCTCCAGAATAGGCTTAGGACTCTCACAAACAGATCTCTTTTTCCTTCTCCCACTGCTCACCTTGCTTTACTCACTTTCTCAAAAGTGTGATTCCTAAGTCTACCACCAAGTAAGCTTGTGAAAATGTGAAAATGTTAGTTTCTCAGTGATGCTTGATTCTGCAACCTCATGCACGGTAGCCTACCATCCTCCTCTGTCTGTGGAATTTTCCAGGCAAGAATACTGGAGTGGGTTGCCATTGCCTTCTCCAGGGGATCTTCCTGACCTAGGGATTGAAACTGGGTCACCTGCCTTGCAGGCAGATTCTTTATCATCTGAGCCACCATCGAAGTCCAAGTAAACTTCCTACATACAAGTATCCAGCTCCAAATCCGTTGTCATAGAAACAAACCTGAGACATTTGGTTCTGAATGATTTCAGAATGCAAATTTAAATGAGAGATCCAGAGGTCTGTATGACTTGTCAGGCTTATGACTTAGAATACTTAATCACCATTAGTAGGTGGTATTATTAAAGCCCTCAGAATTGTACAACAAAAAAACTGTTAAAAATATCCTTGTGTTGACCTTGAATAGGATTCATGTGAATAAAACTGACAGATGTAATATTTTATGCATTTGATTGGTAGGGGATAAATAATAGCTCTGAGGATACAAAACAGTATGATATTGTTGGATGCTCTCCATGCATAATGAAAAGTCAGTTAAAAGCTGACTTAATGTTAAGTGAGAAATATCAATAACCTCAGATATGCAGATGAAGAAGAAGAAGAACTAAATGTGAAGAAGAACTAAAGAGCCTCTTGATGAAAGCAAAAAAGGAAAGTGAAAAAGTTGGCTTAAAGCTCAACATTCAGAAAATTAAGATCATGGCATCCAGTCCCATCACTTCATGGCAAATAGATAGGGAAACAGTGGAAACAGTATCTGACTTATGAAACAGTAGCTGACTTTATTTTTCTGGGCTCCAAAATCACTGAAGATGGTGATTGCAGCCATGAAATTAAAAGATGCTTACTCTTTGGAAGGAAAGTTATGACCAACCTAGACAGTATATTGAACAGCAGAGACATTACTTTGTCAACAAAGGTCTATGTAGTCAAGCCTATGGTTTTTCCAGCAGTCATGTATGGATGTGAGATTTGAACTGTGAAGAGAGCTGAGCGCCGAAGAATTGATGCTTTTGAACTGTGTTGTTGGAGAAGACTCTTGAGAGTCCCTTGGACTGCAAGGAGATCCAACCAGTCCATCCTGAAGGAGATCAGTCCTGGATGTTCATTAGTAGGTCTGATGTTGAAGCTGAAGCTTTAATACTTTGGTCAACTGATGAAAAGAGCTGACTCATTTGAAAAGACCCTAATGCTGGGAAAGATTGAGGGCAGCAGGAGAAGGGGATGAGATAGGATGAGATGGTTGGATGGCATCAGCAACTCAATGGACATGGGTTTGGGTGAACTCCCGGAGTTGGTGATGGACAGGGATGCTTGGAGTGCTGCAGTTCATTGGGTCGCAAAGAGTAGGACACAACCGAGTGACTGAACTGAACTGAACTAAATGCGAAGTGTGAAAATCAATGGGATTCCTTGACAGCTTATAAAGTTAATTTTATTTCCTGTATCCGAAGGCCTAAAAAACATGAAATCAAACTTAGACCATAAATATGGGAGCAGTAGTGCTCCAGTGATATTTGAATTCTCACCCCAATCAAGTATTTTCACTACAAGATCAGAGTCCTGAATAGAAATGGATGGGACCTTGAAAATTGAAATTACTTCATTTGAGATCATCAAATTTCAGATTTTTCTGAACCCTCTTAAAGTGTTAAAATTGCTCACTCTTTCCTGTTAAAGACCAGAACCATCCTAGGCCCTTGCTTCAATATGATGAAGAATCATCTGCCCTAAAAAGAAACATGAATTTCTTTTAGATTTATTCCCATTTTTTTCTCTTGGCCAAAGAATAAATAACAGTCTCAGTCTGGTTGGAGAAGTGCTTCTGCTAAGGAAGAAGGAAATCAAATGCCAAAAAAAAAAAAAAAAGCTACAGTATAAATCAACATGTATCAACTGAAGCCAAGAGAGCATGTATAGGAATGCAATAAGAAGGTGGAGGGTCAAGGGAACCAAAATATAAAGTTGGATATTGGGGAGTGCATCAATATGGGACACTCTCCCCAAAATGTATGTTATCATCCTGGGAAAGACAGAAAGTGAAGAGAAACTAAAGAACCTCTTGATGAGGGTGAAAGAAGAGAATTAAAAACCTGGCTTAAAACTCAACATTGAAAAAAATTAAGATCATAGGATCTGATCCTATCACTTCATGGCAAATAGAAGGAGAAAAAGTGGAAGCAGTGACAGATTTTATTTTGGGGGCTCCAAACTCACTATTAATGGTAACTACAGCTATGAAGATGCTTGTTTCTTAGAAGGAAAACTATGACAAACTGAGACAGCATATTAAAAAAGTAGGGACATAATTTTTCTCAAAAAAGGTCCATATAGCCAAAGCTATGGTTTTTCTGGTAGTCATGTATGGATATGAGAGTTGGACCATAAAGAAGGCTGAGAACTGAAAAATTGATGCTTTCACATTGTGGTGCTGGAGAAGAGAGTTGAGAGTCTCTTGGACTGCAAGGAGACCAAATCAGTCAATCTTAAAGGACATCAACACTGAATAATCATTGAAAGTATTGATGCTGAACCTGAAGCTCCAATACTTTGGCCACCTAATGCGAAGACTCAACTCATTGGAAAAGACCATGATGCTGGGAAAGATTGAAGGCAGGAGGAGAAGGGGATGACAGAAGATTAGATGGTTGGATGGCATCATTGACTCAATGGAAATGAGTTTGAGCAAGCTCCAGGAGATGGTGGAGGACAGGGAAGCCTGTTATGTTGCACCCCACGGGGTCTCAAAAAGTTGGACCAGACTTTGGGACTGAACAAGACCTACATTCCAAATCAACCACAAGTGAATATATGCATACTTACGTCATGTTACTTTCTGCCAGAAATCACTTCTGTCAAGAATTACTACTGCTGTTTGACTGGTGAATAGTTTAGCTCTACAACCCCTTTCTAAATGTCTGTTATTTGTAGGTATTTACCATGTTGATTGGGCTTCCCTTGTGGCTCAGCTGGTAAAGAATTCACCTGCAATGCAGGAGACCTGGGTTCAATCCCTGGGTTGGGAAGATCCCGGGGATAAGGGAAAGGCTCCCCACTCCAGTATTCTGGCCTAGAGAATTCTATGGACTGTACAGTCCATGGGGTCACAACGAGTCAGACATGACTGAGCAACTTTCACTTACACCACGTTTATTACCTTAACCTGAGTTTCCACTCAAAATATCACCTATAATAATCCTTTCTGTAAATAGTCTACTTGTTAGAGAAGGAAATGGCAACCCACTCCAGTACTCTTGCCTGGAAAATCTCACGGACAGAGGAGCCCGATAGGCTACAGTCCATGGGGTCTCAAAGAGTTGGACATGACTGAGTGACTTCACTTTCACTTTTCACTTTCAAGCACTGGAGAAGGAAATGGCAACCCACTTCAGTGTTCTTGCCTAGAGAATCCCAGGGATGGAGGAGCCTGGTGGGCTGCCATTTATGGGGTCGCAGAGTCAGACATGACTGAAGCGACTTAGCAGCAGCAGCAGCAGCAGTCTATTTGTGAATGTTATTTCAGACAGCAAGAGTGGAGCAGGGTAGAGGCATGGAAAAATGGATCTATTTATCAGCTTAGCACTCCTATTGGCCAAGACTCAGCCCAAGCTTACTCTGTGCCTTAAGTCTCCTTCACATTTGAATTCTGCGTATATGAGTGACAGGTATGTTTGTGTACCTGAGATGACAGGAAGACAAGCAACATGTCCCTGAAAAACAGTTTGCAAAAATGTCAAACTGCTATTTAAGCCTGTGTTGGAAATAGACACTGCAGCTGTAGTTATATAATAGGATAAGACCTTCTGGATATAATGTTTATAGAAGAGAAGCAATGCAGTGCTTATTAAAATACCTATTAAACCATTATACATTTTATGTTTTGTTCTAAAAATTAATATATTTCTGTCAAGTTTAGGTGGACCTTGACTGCTCTTGTGTTCAGTTCAGTCCCTCAGTCGTGTCCAATTCTTTGCAACCCCATGGACTGCAGTACACCAGGCTTCCCTGTCCATCACAAACTCCCAAAACTTGCTCAAACTAATGTCCATTGAGTCAGTGATGCCATCCAACCATCTCATTCTCTGTTGTCCCCTTCTCCTCCCACCTTCAATCTTTTCCAGAATCAGGGTCTTTTCAAATGAGTCAGTTCTTCTCATCGGGTGGCCAAAAATTAGAGTTTCAGCTTCAGCATCAGTCCTGTCAATGAATATTCAGGAATGATTTCCTTTAGGATGGACTGGTTAGATCTACTTGCAGTCCAAGGGACTCTCAAGATATTTCTCCAAAACCATAGTTCAAATACATCAATCCTTTGGTGCACAGATTTTTTAATCATCCAACTCTCATATCCACACATGACTACTGGAAAAACTATAGCTTTGACTAGATGGATCTTTGTCAGCAAAGTAATATCTCTGCTTTTTGATATGCTGTCTAGGTTGGTCATGGCTTTTGTTCCATGCAGCAAGCATCTTTTAATTTCACAGCTGCAATCACCAAATGCACTGATTTGGAAACCTCCCAATATCAAGTCTATCACTGTTTCCATTGTTTCCCCATCTATTTGCTATGAGGTGATGGGATCGGGTGTCATGATCTTCGTTTTCTGAATGTTGAGCTTTAAGCCAACTTTTTCACTCTCCACTTTCACTTTCATCAAGAGGCTTTTTAGTTCCTCTTCACTTTCTGCCATAAGGGTGGTGTCATCTGCATATCTGAGGTTATTGATATTTCTCCCAGAAATCTTGATTCCAACTTGTGTTTCATTCTCCTCTTTCACTTTCATCAATAGGTTTGTTAATTTTTCTTTGCTTTCTGCTGTAAGGGTGGTGTCATCTACATATCTGAAGTTATTTATATTCTCCCAGCAATCTTGATTCCAGCTTGTGCTTCGTCCAGACCAGCATTTGGCATGATGTAAGTTAAATATGTATGTTTTATTTACATAAATTACATAAATAACTTTATTTACATAAATAAATATGTAAGTTAAATAAACAAAGTGAGAATACACAGCCTTGACATACTCCTTTTCCAATTTGGAACCTGTCTGTTATTCCATGTCTGGTTCTAACTGTTGCTTCTTGACCTGCATACAGATTCTTCAGGAGGCAGGTAATGTGGTCTGGTATTCTCATCTCCTAAGAACTTTCCACAGTTTGTTGTGGTCCACACGGTCAAAGACTATGGCATAGTCAATAAAGCAGTGATTCTGGAGCTCCAAAATATAAAGTCTCTCATGGTTTTCATTGTTTCCCCATTTATTTGCCATGAAGTGATAGGACCAGCTGCCATAATCTTAGTTTCCTGAATGTTGAGTTTTAAGCCAACTTTTCCACCCTCCTCTCTCACTTTCATCAAAAGGCTCTTTAGTTCTTCATCGCTTTCTGCCATAAGGGTGGCATCATCTGCATATCTGAGGTTATTGATGTTTCTCCCAGTAATCTTGATCCCAGATGCTGTGTACTCTTGCCTAAAAGAATATAACAGAAAAATATTTTTTTCTCAATGGTATTTTAAAAGAAAAATGAAATAAAATAACGAAATTATTTTACTCTAAATTCTCCACCATAACTATTTAAAAAATTATTTTTCCTACTGTTATATAAAGTGTTATTTAACCTCAAAAAACTGTTCAATTTGAGAGCAGAACAAGATGGCGGGGGGGGGTGGGGTAGGTGGATGTGGAATACATCTCTCTCCAAGATACATCAAGAATACATCTTCAGACTCAGAAGTGAACGCAGAAACCAGCTGAGAGTGGACAGGAGGACCTGACCAGTGGAAAAGAATACATAGAACCATGCAAAATTTGGTAGGACAAAGGAACTAGGGAGGAAAACAGGAGTATTAGTAGAACTGGACCTGCCCTCAGTGGGTGGGGGGAGCTGAAGCAGGCATCCAATCTCCACAGCACGTGGGTCAGTTGTCTGAGTCAGAGGAGAAACATTTAAGGCTGAGAGTGAAACAGCTGATCTGTGGCAGCCTAAATGGAATGAGAGTCAGACAGCGCTTGCTGTAGCCATACATATGTCAGGCAGGGATGCAGGTCTTCTGGAAGGAGCAGCGGCTGGGAGCTGCTGGGAGTTTAGGGATTATGAAACAATCCCAGTTCATGGTTGCTATTGACTGCAGACAGATTGACGGGATGTGAGGGAGGAGATAGTGGTGGGAAATGCCTGTGGAGGAAAGCCAGGCAGCCATGGAAGCAAGGTGATATTGCTGAGTCATGCGTAGTGTGTAGAGCCATCACCATAACCTCTCTCTCCCCACACACCAGCATCGCCAGCATCAGCAGCCGAACGATAGAAAGCCTGGCCTATCAAACCCTTTACACACTGAACTACAGAGTAGGACCCCACCCAGAGTTCCCCTTTAGGTGCCTGATGCGCAGATCTACAGAGTAGGACCCCAGTCAGGGAGGCCCCTCTATGTGCCTGATGGGCTGAATAACAGAGAAGAATCTCAGGCAAGGGATCCCTCTAAGTGCCTGAATGAGCTAAGCTTTGGTCAAAGACTGGCCAAAAAGACCTTCTGATTGCCAGCTACAAGAGGCTGGAAAAAAGACCTGATAGGGCCATAACTTCTGCCGCAGAGGCAGTTTGTATCCCTGAACACTTTGCGCCACCAGGATCCCTGCAAGCCAAGCAGTTGCACCACCTTCACTCTCAAATCTCACTGGAGCAGACTTGCCACAGGCAAAGAAAAAAAAAAAAAAAAAAAAACAGTCTTGTGTTTATAAACGCAGGGTCACTTTGGTCCTGTTCAACTCTTTGCAACCCTGTAGACTGTAAACTTCAGGCTTCTCTGTCAGAGATAGGGTTCTCCAGGAAAGAATACTGAAGTGTATTGGCCAATACTTGTTGCCATACCTTTCTAGAAAACTGTATTTCCCGCTCTCCTACCTGCCAGCCCCCTGAGTACCTGGTGCTGCCAGAACCCCTGCAACCAAGCAGCTGCACCACTTCCACACATGGCCCTCACAGGAGAAAACCCAAGCCCTCCAAGGCAGCCTCAGGAGCTAAACCCCAGCAGGCGACCCATATATAGAGGTGGAAATAAAACCAAAATTGAAACCCAGGGGTAGTGTGGCTAAGGAATAAGACCCAAAACCTCCCACCAGCTGTACAAGCTGTAGATTAAATCCACACAATCAACTAAGCAGACTTTGTGTCTATGGAATATATAAAAGGCCATTGAGAGCTCCCACAAAAGAAAACGCACTAGCTCTGATAGCTGTGGACATTGGAGGCAAGGACACAGAGGAGCAGAACCAGATTAGAATCTGAGCAGCCTCCATAGCAGGTCCAGAGATCAGTACAGTGTAGGAGGTCATCCTAGGGAGGTAAGGTGGACTGTGATTCCCAGTACAGGAAAGGATTCTGACATCAGAGACTCAAGAAAAAACATTTATTATTCTTATTTTTTGACTTTTCTGTAGATTCTTTTGGACTTTTTTTCTTCATTTTTCCTTTCCCCTGCCCCCCTACCCCCACCCCATTGTGGTTGTTGATTTTATTGGCACTAAGAAATCCAATAAACTTTTTGAGCTGCCTTCCCCCCCCCCCCCCCCCCAGTCACATTTTTTATTGTTGTCACAAACCTCTGCCTCTACCTTGGGCTTTTGCAGTTCTATGGAGTTTTCCTTTTTTTATTTTTTCTTTCTTCTTCCGTTTTTTTCTCTTTCCCCTTTTTTATAATTTTAATTTTTTAAAATCTATTACATTTTTTCTACATTTATTCTTTCATTTGCCTTTTCTGCTTTTCTTTTCCCCTTGCAATTAATTGTTATTGTATATAAATCTTCTTCATCTGCCTCTATTTAATTTTGCATATCAATTCCTTCTTTCTTTTCTTTCTTTCCTTTCCTCTCAACATATTTGTTAGCTTTGTTTTCATTGCTTTATTCCCCACTTGGCAACTTGCTTTAGTTTTGTTTTCCAGTTTGTGTTTAAGTTAGTTTTGTTCTTAACTGGTAAATGTAATTTTTTATTTTGTTTGTTTGTCAGATCATTCTACTGTACTTTATTTTTGTTGGACTGTTTTTACTTTGCTTATGGGTGTATATGTATGTATTCCATTATTTTCATTATTATTTTCCTGATTTTGTAACTGCCATTTGTCTGGGGTTCATCATTGGTTGCTCATTTTGGGATATTTGTTTTAATCTCACTTAATGACATAGCAAACAAATTGTGGAATCTTTATTCCTGACCAGAAATCAAACACTGAGTTTTTGGAGTGGGAGCACTGATTCCAAGACCCTAGGCTACCAGAGAATTAGCCCTAGGGAGTATCAAGTAGTGAGAACTCACACAAAGGAAACCACCTGAATACAAGACAAAGCATCATCCAACCACCAGTAGCACCCTGTGCAAATCAGATCAGATCAGTCGCTCAGTCATGTCCGACTCTTTGCGACCCCATGAACTGCAGCACGTCAGGCCTCCCTGTCCATCACCAGCTCCCGGAGGTCACTCAGACTCGCATCCATCGAGTCAGTGATGCCATCCAGCCATCTCATCCTCTGTCGTCCCCTTCTCCTCCTGCCCTCAATCCCTCCCAGCATCAGAGTCTTCTCCAATGAGTCAACTCTTCGCATGAGGTGGCCAAAATACTGGAGCTTCAGCTTTAGCATCATTCCTTCTAAAGAAATTCCAGGGTTGATCTCCTTCAGAATGGACTGGTTGGATCTTCTTGCAGTCCAAGGGACTCTCAAGAGTCTTCTCCAACACCACAGTTCAAAAGCATCAATTCTTTGGCGCTCAGCCTTCTTCACAGTCCAGCTCTCACATCCATACATGACCACAGGAAAGAACATAGCCTTGACTAGGCGAACCTTTGTTGGTAAAGTAATGTCTCTGCTTTTGAATATGCTATCTAGGTTGGTCATAACTTTCCTTCCAAGGAGTAAGCGTCTTTTAATTTCATGGCTTCAGTCACCATCTGCAGTGATTTTGGAGCCCAGAAAAACAAAGTCTGACACTGTTTCCACTGTTTCCCCATCTATTTCCCATGCAGTGATGGGACCAGATGCCATGATCTTCATTGCTGAATGTTGAGCTTTAAGCCAACCTTTTCACTCTCCACTTTCACTTTCATCAAGAGGCTTTTCAGCCCCTCTTCAATTTCTGCCATAAGAGTGGTGTCATCTGCATATCTGAGGTTATTGATATTTCTCCCGGCAATCTTGATTCCAACTTGTGTTTCTTCCAGTCCAGCATTTCTCATGATGTACTCTGCATATAAGTTAAATAAACATGGTGACAATATGCAGCCTTGACGTACTCCTTTTCCTATTTGGAACCAGTCTGTTGTTCCATGACCAGTTCTAACTGTTGCTTCCTGACCTGCATACAGATTTCTTAAGAGGCAGATCAGGTGGTCTGGTATTCCCATCTCTTTAAGAATTTTCCACAGTTTATTGTGATCCACACAGTCAAAGGCTTTGGCATAGTCAATAAAGCAGAAATAGATGTTTTTCTGGAACTCTCTTGCTTTTTCCATGATCCAGCACATGTTGGTAATTTGATCTCTGGTTCCTCTGCCTTTTCTAAAACCAGCTTGAACATCAGGAAGTTCACGGTTCACATA
Organism: Tragelaphus eurycerus; assembly: GCA_935064755.1. Classification (NCBI taxonomy): domain Eukaryota; kingdom Metazoa; phylum Chordata; class Mammalia; order Artiodactyla; family Bovidae; genus Tragelaphus; species Tragelaphus eurycerus. Next base: position 40,307,103 of record CAKXYN010000007.1, on the reverse strand, counting down.
TTTCTGAAGCCTGGCTTGGAGAATTTTGAGCATTACTTTACTAGCGTGTGAGATGAGTGCAATTGTTCAGTAGTTTGAGCACTCCTTGGCATTGCCTTTCTTTGGGATTTGGATGAAAACTGACCTTTTCCAGTCCTGTGGCCACTGCTGAGTTTTCCAAATTTGCTGGCACATTGAGTGCAGCATTTTCACAGCATCATCATTCAGGACTTGGAATAGTTCCACTGGAATTCCATCACCTCCACTAGCTTTGGTCGTAGTGATGCTTTCTAAGGCCCATTTGACTTCACATTCCAAGATGTCTGGCTCTAGGTCAGTGATCACATCATCGTGATTGTCTAGGTCTTGAAGCTCTTTTTTGTACAGTTCTTCTGTGTATTCTTGCCACCTCTTCTTAATATCTTCTGCTTCTGTTAGGTCCACACAATCTCTGTCCTTTATCGTGCCCATCTTTGCATGAAATGTTCCTTTGGTATCTCTGATTTTCTTGAAGAGATCCCTAGTCTTTCCCATTCTGTTGTTTTCCTCTATTTCCTTGCATTGATCACTGAAGAAGGCTTTCTTATCTCTTCTTGCTATTCTTTGGAACTCTGCATTTAGATGTTTATATCTTTCCTTTTCTCCTTTGCTTTTCGCTTCTCTTCTTTTCACAGCTATTTGTAAGGCCTCCCTAGACAGCCATTTTGCGTTTTTGCATTTCTTTTCCATGGGGATGGTCTTGATCCCTGTCTCCTGTACAATGTCACGAACCTCATTCCATAGTTCATCAGGCACTCTATCTATCAGATCTAGGCCCTTAAATCTATTTCTCACTTCCACTGTATAATCATAAGGGATTTGATTTAGGTCATACCTGAATGGTCTAGTATTTTTCCCTACTTTCTTCAATTTCAGTCTGAATTTGGCAATAAAGAGTTCATAGTCCGAGCCACAGTCAGCTCCTGGTCTTGTTTTTGCTGATTGTATAGAGCTTCTCCATCTTTGGCTGCAAAGAATATAATCGATCTGATTTCGGTGTTGACCATCTGGTGATGTCCATGTATAGAGTCTTCTCTTGTGTTGTTGGAAGAGGGTATTTGCTATGACCAGTGCATTTTCTTGGCAAAACTCTATTAGTCTTTGCCCTGCTTCATTCCGTTTTCCAAGGCCAAATTTGCCTGTTACTCCAGGTGTTTCTTGACTTCCTACTTTTGCATTCCAGTCCCTTATAATGAAAAGGACATCTTTAGGGGGTGTTAGTTCTAAAAGGTCTTGTAGGTCTTCATAGAACCTTTCAACTTCAGCTTCTTCGGTGTTACTGGTTGGGGCATAGACTTGGCCCATTTAAACAACAAACAAAACAAAAATAGAAAACCAGTCATCAGCAGACAAGAGCACCACCTCACTTTGCCTTGCCCATCAGAGGAAAAACAAACAAACAAACAAAAACTTAGCACAAATCTCACCCTATACTAAGCTCATACAAGCCACTGAATCAACCTTAGGAGGGCAGAAACCAAAAGGAAGAAATAATTCAACCTTCTTCAAGGAAAGAATTCAACTTTCCTTGAAGCCTGGGAAAAGAAGACCTCAAACACAATTACTTAAAAAAAAAAAAAGAAAGAAAATGAAAACGCAGAGAAATACTACACAAATGAAGGAAAAAACTAGAAACACAAAAGTCCAAATAAATGAAGAGGAAATAGGAAAATTATTCTGAAAAAGAATTCAGAATAATGATAATAAAGATGATCAAAAACCTTGAAAACAAAATGGAGAAAAGGCAAGAATCAATTAACAAAGACCTAGAATTGAAGGATAAGTATATAGAGACAAACAACACAATTACTGAAATTAAAAATACTCTAGAAAGAATATTAAAAGCAGCAAAGGTGAAGCAATAAGTAGCATACAAGGGAAACCCCATACACTTAACAGCTGATCTTTAAGCAGAAATTCTGTAGGCCAGAAGGGATTGGAGGAAATATTGAAAGTACTGAAACCAAGATTATTGAACCCAGCAAGGATCTCATTCAAAATTGATGGAGAAATAAAAGCTTTTCAGACAAGCAAAAATTAAGAGAATTCAGCACCACCAAACCAGTTTTACAACAAATGTTAAATGAACATATATAGTCAAGAAATACAACAGAAGAAAAAATGTCTACAAAATCAACCCCAATTACAAAAATGGCAATAGGAACACATATACCAATTATTACTTTAAGTGTAAGTGGATTAAATCCTCCAACAAAAAGACACAGACTGGCTGAATAGATAGATAAACAAGACCCATATAAATGCTGTCTAAAAGAAACCCACTTCAGACCTCAAGACACACTTAGACTGAAAGTGAGAGGATGAAAAAATATATTCCATGCAGATGGAAAGCAAAAGAAAACTAGAGTAGCAATCCTCATATCAGACAAAGTAGACCTTAAAAATAAAGATTACAAGTGATAAGAAAGGATATTACAGAATGATCATGGGATCAATCCAAGAGAAAGACGTAAGAATTGTGAAGGAAAGTTATGTCCAACCTAGATAGCATATTCAAAAGCAAAGACATTACTGTGCCAACAAAGGTCTGTCTAGTCAAGGCTATGGTTTTTCCTGTGGTCATGTATGGATGTGAGAGTTGGACTGTGAAGAAGGCTGAGCGCCGAAGAATTGATGCTTTTGAACTGTGGTATTGGAGAAGACTCTTGAGAGTCCCTTGGACTGCAAGGAGATCCAACCAGTCCATTCTGAAGGAGATCAGCCCTGGGATTTCTTTGGAAGAAATAATGCTAAAGTTGAAACTCCAGTACTTTGACCACGTCATGTGAAGAGTTGACTCATTGGAAAAGACTCTGATGCTGGGAGGGATTGGGGGCAGAAGGAGAAGGGGATGACAGAGGATGAAATGACTGGATGGCATCACTGACTCGATGGACGTGAGTCTGAGTGAACTCCGGGAGTGGGTGATGGACAGGGAGGCCTGACGTGCTGCAATTCATGGGGGTCACAAAGAGTCTGACACGACTGAGTGACTGAACTGAACTGAAATGATGCACCCAACATAGGAGTACCTCAATACATAAGACAAACACTAACAGACATAAAAGGAGAAACTGACAATAACACAATAATAGTAGGAGAATTTAACACTCCAACCACCAATGGACAGATCATCAAAACAGAAACTAAATAAGGAAACACATATCTTAGATTATACATTAGATGAGATGGATCTCTTTGATATCTTCAGGAAAGTCCATCCAAATGAAGAAGAACATACTTTCTTCTCAAGTGGACATGGAACATTCTCCAGGATAGAGCACATCTTGGGTCACAAATCAAACCTCAGTAAATTTAAGAAAATTGAAATTATATCAAGCATCTTCTCCAACCACAATTCTATGAGAATAGATAACAATTACAAGAAAAAAGCTGTAAGAAACACAAACACATGGAGATTAAACAACATGCTTCTAAATAATGAACAGGTTACTGAAGTAATCAAAGTTCAGTTCAGTCCAGTTGCTCAGTCGTGTCCAACTCTTTGTGACCCTATGAATTGCAGCATGCCAGGCCTCCCTGTCCATCACAAACTCCCGGAGTTCACCCAAACTCACATCCATCAAGTCAGTGATGCCATCCAGCCATCTCATCCTCTGTCGTCCCCTTCTCCTCCTGCCCCCAATCCCTCCCAGCATCAGAGTCTTTTCCAATGAGTCAACTCTTCGCATGAGGTGGCCTAAGTATTGGAGTTTCAGCTGTAACATCATTCCTTCCAAAGAACACCCAGAACTGATCTCCTTTAGAATGGACTGGTGGGCGGGTGGATCATGGTAGAGATGTCTGACAGAATGTGGTCCACTGGAGAAGGGAATGGCAAATCACTTCAGTATTCTTGCCTTGAAAACCCCATGAACAGTATGAAAAGGCAAAATGATAAGATACTGAAAGAGGAACTCCCCAGGTTGGTAGGTGCCCAATATGCTGCTGTAGATCAGTGGAGAAATAACTCCAGAAAGAATGAAGGGATGGAGCCAAAGCAAAAAGAATACTCAGTTGTGGATGTGACTGTTAATAGAAGCAAGGTCTGATGCTGTAAAGAGCAATATTGCATAGGAACCTGGAATGTCAGGTCCATGAATCAAGGCAAATTGGAAGTGGTCAAACAAGAGATGGCAAGAGTGAATGTCAACATTCTAGAAATCATCGAACTGAAATGGACTGGAATGGGTGAATTTAATTCAGAGGACCATTATATCTACTACTGCGGGCAGGAATCCCTCAGAAGAAGTGGAGTGACCATCATGGTCAACAAGAGAGGCCGAAGTAATCAAAAGTGAAATAAAAAAATTTCTAGAAACAAACAACAAAGAAAACACAACAGCTCAAAACCTACCAGATGCAGCAAAAGCAGTTCTAAGAGGAAAGTATATAGCAAAGCAATCCTTCCTCAAGAAAAGCATCGAATAGACAACCTAAATTTATACCTAAAGCAACTGGAAAAAGAAGGAAAAAACCCTAAAAATTAGTAGAAGAAAAGAAATCATAAAGATTTGAGCATAAATAAATGGAAAAGAAATGAAAGAAACAATAGAATAGATTAATAAAACTGAAAGCTGGTTCTTTGAGAAGATAAACACAATTGACAAACACTTAACCAGACTCATCAAGAAAAACAGAGAGAAAGATCAAATCAACAAAATTAGAAGTGAAATAGGAGAGGTTACAACAGACAATGCAGAAATACAAATGATTATAAGAGACTATTATGAACAACTATGGCAATAGAATAGATAACCTGGAAGAAATGGACAGATTCTTAGAAAAGTTCAGTCGTCTAAGACTGAACCAGTAAAAAAATAGTAAGTATGAACAACCCAATTACAAGCATTGAAATTGAAGCTGTGATCAAAAATCTCCCAAAAAACAAAAGCCCAGGACCAGATGTTTTTATTTCCATTACTCTAGGAGGTGGGCCATAGAGGATCTTGCTATGATTTATGTCATCGAGTGTTCTGCCTATGTTTTCCTCTAAGAATTTTATAGTTTCTGGTCTTACATTTATGTCTTTAATCCATTTTCAGTTTATCTTTGTGTATGGTGTTAGGAACTGTTTTAATTGCATTATTTTACATGTAGCTGTCCAGTTTTCCCAGCACCATTTATTGAAGAGGCTGTCTTTGCCCCATTGTATATTCTTGCATCCTTTGTCAAAAATAAGGTGCCCATAGGTGCATAAGTTTATTTCTGGGCTTTCTATCTTGTTTCATTGGTCTACATTTCTATTTTTGTGCCAGTACGATACTGTTTTGATGAATGTAGCTTTGTAGTATAACCTGAAGTCAGGAAGCTTAATTCCTCCAGTTCCATTCTATTTTCTCAAGACTGCTTTGGCTATTTGGGGTCTTTTTGTGTTTCCATATGAATTATGAATTTTTTTGTTCTAGTTCTGTGAAAAAATGCCATTGGTAATTTGATAGGGATTGCATTAAATCTGTAGATTGCATTTTGTAGTAAAGTCACTTCTGTGGAACCTGATTAAACTTAAAAGATTTTGCAAACAAAGGAAACTATAAGCAAGATGAAAAAACAACCCTCAGACTGGGAGAAAATAGTAGCAAATGAAACAACTGACAAAGTATTAGTTTACAAAATATACAAGCAGCTCATACAACTCAATACCAGAAAAACAAACAACCCAATTAAAAAGTGGAGAAAAGACCTAAACAGACATTTCTCCAAAGAAGACATACAGATGGCTAACAAACACATGAAAGTTTGCTCAACATCACTCATTATTAGAGAAATACAAATCAAAACTACAATGAGATATCACCTCACACCAGTCAGAATGGCCCTTATCAAAAAGTCTACAAGCTATAAATGTTAGAAAGAGTATGGAGAAAAGAGAATACTCTTGCACTGTTGATGGGAATGTAAATTGATACAGCCACTATGGAAGATGGTATGGAGACTTTTTGAAAAACTAGGAATAAAAGAAGCATATGACACAGCAATCCTACTCCTAGGCATATACCCTGAGGAAATCAAAATTGAAAGAGATACATATATTCCATTGTTCATTGCAGCACTATTTACAATAACTAGAACATGGAAGCAACCTAGATGTCTATCGACAGATGAATAGATAAAGAAGTTGTGGTATATATACACAATGGAATATTCTCAGCCATAAAAAGGAACACATTTGAGTCAGTTTTAATGAAGTGGATGAACCTAGAACCTACTATGCAGAGTGAAGTGAGTCAGGAAGAGAAAGATAAATACCATATTCTAACACATACATACAGAATCTAGAGAAAAGATACTGAAGAATTTACTTTCAGGGCAGCAATGGAAAAACTGGCATAGAGAATACACTTATGGACATGGGGAGAGGGGAGGAGATGGTGAGATGTATACAAAGAGTAACATGGAAACTTACATTATCATTTGTAAAATAGATAGCCAACAGGAATTTGCTTTATGGCTCAGGAAACTCAAACAGGGGCTCTGTATCAACCTAGAGGAGTGGGATGCGGAGGGAGATGGGGGGGAGCTTCAAGAGGAGATATCTGTATATCTATGGCTGATTCATGTTAAGGTTTGACAGAAAACAGCAAAATTCTATAAAGCAATTATCCTTCAATTAAAAATTAATTTTAAAACTGTTCAATTTAACTTATAAAGCTAATCAACAGTTTCTGAAAGATTTAAAATGCTAAATTCTAAAGAAAATGGCAAATATTTTTGTAGGATAAAAGTGTAGAATAATTAGGTCATATTTAAAATATTTTAAGCTCGGAAAAATACAAATTTTTAATGAATATGCATCTATAGCACATATTTTTAAAAACTTAGAAACCTATTATTATTTCTGTTTATACATGCTGTGCTGTGCTTAGTCACTCAGTCATGCTTGACTCTTTGTGATTCCATGGCTCCTTTGCCCATGGGATTCTCCAGACAAGAATATTGGAATGGTTTCCATGCCCTCCTGCAGGGGATTTTTCCAATCCAGAGATCAAACCTGGGTCTCCCACATGGCAGTCGGATTTGCTGCCACCAGAACCACCAGGAAAGCCCAATAATATATGTTGGATTTCTTGATTTTCTGGAAAGTAAATTATATTTTCTTAAGGTATATTGAATGCATTTCAAATCTCTGAGTCATCTTAAGAAATTTACCTTTGAGGCAATTTTATCATGCATTTATTAGACAGTAGGATGTCTGTTTTAACCTCATGACTTTTTGTGTAGGATATTAGGAACATGTACGCTCTTTGTACAAGGTTCCATATAATGGGATCTTGTTATGTGAGTACAGTATATGACTCCTTTTCCATAGAATATAAAGATCTTCACACTACTATAGCCTACTATCAACATTCAAAAAACTAAGATCATGACATCCAGTCCCATCACTGCATGGCAAATAGATGGGGAAAAATGGAAACAGTGACAGACTTTATTTTCTTGCACTCCAAAATCACTGCAGACAGTGACCGCAGCCATGTAATTAAAAGATCCTTGCTACCTGGAAGAAAAGCTATGACAAATCTAGACAGCATATTGAAAAGCAGAGACATCACTTTGCTGACAAAGGTCTGTCTAGTCAAAGCTATGATTTTTCCAGTTCAGCTCAGTTGCTCAGTAGTGTCCAACTCTCTGAGACCACATGGCCAGCAGCACGCCAGACTTCCCTGTCCATCACCAACTCCCAAAGCTTGCTCAAATTCATGTCCATCGAGTTAGTGATGCCATCCAACCATCTCATCCTCTGTCGTCCCCTTCTCCTCCTGCCTTCAATCTTTCCCAGCATCAGGATCTTTTCCAATGAGTCAGCTCTTTGCCTCAGGTGGACAAAGTGTTGGAGTTTCAGCCTCAGCATCAATCCTTCCAATGAATATTCAGGACTGATTTCTTTTAGGATTCACTTGCAGTCCAAGGCACTCTCAGTAGTCTTCTTCAACACCACAGTTAAAAATTATCAGTTCTTTGGTGCTCAGCTTTCTTTATAGTCCGACTCTTACATCCATACATGACTACTGGAAAAATCGAAGCTTTGACTAGATGGACCTTTCTCAGCGTGGTTTTTCCAGTAGTCATGTACAGATGTGAGAGTATGAGTTGGAACATAAAAAGTTTTGAGTGCCAAAGAATTGAGGCTTCGGAACTGTAGTGTTGGAGAAAACTCCTAAGAGTCCAATGGACAGCAAGGAGATTAATCCAGTCAATCCTAAAGGAAATCAACCCTGAATACTCATTGGAAGAACTGATGCTGAAGATGAAACTCCAATACTTTAGCCACATGATGTGAAGAACCAAGTTTTTGGAAAAGACCCTCGTGCTGGGAAAGTTTGAGGGATGGAGGAGAAGAGGCCAACAGAGGATGAGATGGCTGGATGGTATCACTGACTTGATGAACATGAGTTTGGGTAAACTCCGGGAGTTGGTGATGGACAGGGAGGCCTGGCGTGCTGCGATTCATGGGATCGCAAAGAGTCGAACACGACTGAGTGACTGAACTGAACTGAACTGAACTGAACTGAACATTGGATAAGTGTTCCTTTTTCTCCACACCTTTTCCAGCATTTATTGTTTGTAAAATTTTTGATGATATCCATTCTGAATTGTGTGTGGTGCTCTCATTGTAGTTCTGATTTGCATTTATCTAATAATTGGCAATGTTGATTGTCATTTCATGTACTTTTTAACCATCTGTATGTCTTCTTTGGAGAAATGTATATTTAGATATTCTCTACATTTTCTCATTGGGTTTGTTTGTTTGTTATATTGAGTCACATGAACTGTTTGTATATTTTTTGAGGTTAATCCCTCATTTGTCACTTTATTTTCAAATATTTTATATCATTCTATGGGTTTTCTTTTTCATTCTGTTAATAGTTCCCTTTTCTGTACAAAAGCTTTTAAATTTCATTAGGTCATTTTTGCCTAATTTTCTTTTTATTTCATTACTCTAGGAGGTGGATAACAGAAAAGATCTTCATGTGATTTATGCTAAAAAGGTACTACCTATATTTTCTTCAAATACTTTTATAGTGCCCAGGCTTACATTTTTTTGGTAATTAATTTTGAATTTATCTTTTTGTATGACATTAGGGAGTGTTTTAATTCACTTTTCTACATCTAGCCATCCAGTTTACCCAGTACCACTTTTTGAAGAGTGCTTTTATCCATTGTATAATTTTGCATCTTTTGTCATAGATTACATGACCATAGTTATGTGGTTTTATGTCTGGACTTTTTATCCTGTTTCATTAATCTATATTTCTTTTCTTGTGGCATTTCCATAATGTTTTGAATCCTATAGCTTTGTAGTATAATCAGAGTTCAGAAAGCATGATTCTTACATTTCTATTTTTCTTTGGCAAGATTCCTTTGGCTATTTGAGATATTTCATGTTTCCATACAAAGTGATTTTTTTTTTCTAATTAGGTGAAAATTGCCTTTGGTAATTTAACAGGCACTGTATACAATGTGTTGATAGCTTTGGGTAGTATAATCATTTTCACAATATTGTTTCTTCTAATCCAAAGATATGGTATATCTCTCCATTGGTTTCTATCATATTTCATTTCTTTCATCAGTATCTTACAGTTTTCTGAGTACAGGTCTTTTGTCTCCTAAGGTACGTTTATTCCTAGGTATTTTATTCCTTTTTTTTTTTTTTTTCACTAGAAAATGGAATTGCTTCCTTGATTTTTCTTTCTAATCTTTAATTTTTAGTCTATAGGAATGAAAGACATTTCTATGCACTAATTGTGTATCCTGCCACTTCAGCAAATTCACTGGTACACTCTAGGAGCTTTCTGGTGGCCTCTTTTAGATTTTCTATGTATAATATCATGTCATCTGCAAACACTGACAGTTCTTCTTTCAAATTTGTATTCCTTTTATATATTTTTATTATCTGATTACCATGCTAGTGCTTCCAAAACTGTATTGAATAAGAGTGATGAGTGGGCACTCTTGTCTTCTTCCTGAACTTAGAAGTAATGCTTTCAATTTCATTATTGGAAATAATGTTTGCTGTGGATTTGTTATGGCCTTTATTATGTTGAGGTAGATTCCTTCTATGCACACTTTCAAGAAAGTTTTTTATTACACGAGTGGTAAATTTTGTCAAAAGATTTTTCTGCATCTATTGAGATTATCATGTGGTTTGTTTCAATTTGTTAATATGATTGTTTGATTTGGATAAATTGAAGAATCTTTGAATCCTTGAGATAAACCCCACTTGATCATAGTACATGATTCTTTTAATGTGTTGTTGTATTCTGTTTGCATATGTTTTGTTGAGTTTTCTGTGTCTATATGCATAAGTGATATTGGCCTCTAATTTTATTTTTTGTGATATCTCTATCTTGTTTTGGTATCAGGGTGGTGACAGCCTCATAGAATGAGCTTGAGAGTGTTCCTCCCTCTGTTATATTTTGGAATTTTCACAAGGGTAAACATTAACTCTTCTTTAAATGTTCTATAGAATTCACCTATGAAGCCATCTGGCCCTGGATTTTTGTTTGTTGGATTTTTAATCAGAGTTTCAATTTCAGTACTTGTGGGTCTGTTTATATTTTCTATTTCCTCCTGGTTCAGCCTTGGAAAGTTGTATTATAACTTTCTAAGAATTTTCTAATTTTTCTAGGTTGTGCATTTCATTGGCATATAGTTGTATGTGGTACATGATTATTATCCTTTGTATATCTGTGGTGTAAGTTATAATTTCCCTTTATTTCACTTCTAATTTTACTGATTTGAATCATCCCCCTTTCTTCCCTGATGACACTGGCTAAAGATTTATCAATTTTTTTAAAATCTTTCCCAAGAACTAACTTTTAGTTTTATTGATATTTGCTACTGTTCTCTACATTTCTATTTCATTTATTTCTGCTATTATCTTTCTCATCTCTTTAGGCTATGTGTTTGAGATTTTTCTTAGGGTAAAATTGTATTACTGTGAATTTCCCTTTGAGAAGGGGAGATTTTGCTGCATTCCATAGGTTTCAGTTATCTTGAATTCATCACCATTTGTTTCTAGATTTTTTTTTATTTCCTATTTAATTCCTTAAGTGCCATCTTGGTTATTTTGTAAGATACTCTTTAGTCTCAGTGTCTGTGATTTTTACAGTGTTTTTCTTTTTTTCCCTGAAATTGATTCCTAATCTCACAGTATTATTATCAAAAAAAGGTGCTTGATATGATTTCAGTTTTCTTAAGCCTATTCAGACTTGATTTGTGAGTGAAGATATGATCTCATTGGAAGAATATTACCTGGACACTTGAGAAGAAAGTGCATTTTATTGCTTTCAGATGAAATGTCCTGTAAATATCAATTAAAGTCTATCTTGTCTAATGTGTCATTTAAAGATTGGGTTTCCTTATTAATTTTCTCTTTGGAAGATCTGTTTATTGGTGTAAGTGGAGTACTAAAGGCCCCCACTATTGTGTTACAGTTTCTATTTTATGGCTGTCAGCATTTGCCATATATATTGAGATGCTCCTATGTTGGGTACATCACTTCAGTTCAGTCATTTGGTCATGTCTGACCCTTTATGACCCCATAGAATGCAGCATGCCAGGCTTTGCCGTCCATCACCAACATCCAGAGCTTGCCCAAACTCATGTACATCTAGTCAGTGATGCCATCCTGCCATCTAATCCTCTGTAATTTCCTTCTCTTCCTGCCTTCAATCTTTCCGAATATCATGGTTTTTCCAGTGAGTCAGTTCCCCGCATCAGGAGACCAAGGTATAGGAGTTTCAGCCTCAGCATCAGACCTTCTAATGAATATACAGGACTGGTTTACTTTAGGATTGACTGGTTTGATCACCTTGCAGTCCAAGGGACTCTCAAGAGACTTCTCCAATATCACAGTTTAAAAGCATCAATTCTTTGGCACTCCACTTTCTTAATAGTCAAACACACACATACATACATGACTACTGGAAAAACCACAGCTTTGACTAGAGGGACCTTTGTCAGCAAAGTAATGTCTCTGCTTTTCAATATACTGTCTAGGTTGTTCATAGCTTTTCTTCCAAGGAACAAGCATCTTTTAATTTCATGGCTACAGTCTCCAACTGCAGTCATATTGAAGTCCAAAAATATCTGTCACTGTTTCCATTGTTTCCCCATCTATTTCTATGAAGTGATGGAATTGGACACCATGATCTTCATTTTAGAATGTTGAGTTTTAAGCCAGCTTTGTCACTCTCCTCTTTCACTTTTGTCAAGAGGCACTTCAGTTCTTCTTCACTTTCTGCCATAACGGTGGTGTCATCTGTATATCTGAGATGATTGATATTTCTCCCAGAAAACTTGATTCCAGCTTGTGATTCATCCAGCCCAGCATTTCCAATGATGTACTCTGCATATAAGTTGAATAAGAAGGGTGACAATATACAGCCTTGACATGCACCTTTTCCAATTTGGAGCCAGTCTGTTGTTTCACATCCAATTCTAATTGTTGCTTCTTGACCTGCATACAGATTTCTAAGGAGGCAAGTCAGGTCTTTGGTATTTCCATCATTTTAAGAATTTTCCACAGTCTGTTGTAATCCAGTCACAGTCAAAGGCTTTGGCATAGTCAATAAAGTAGAAACAGATGTTTTTCTGTATTGCTCTTGCTTTTGTGATGATTCAATGGGTGTTGGCAATTTGATCTCTGGTTCCCCTGCCTTTTCTAAATCCAACTTGAACATTTGTAAGTTCACAGTTCACATACTGTTGATGCTTGGATTGGAGAATTTTGAGTATTACTTTGCTAGTGTGTGAGATGAGTGCAATTGTGCGGTAGTTTGAGCATTCTTTGGCATTGGCTTTCTCTGGGATTGGAATGAAAACTGACCTTTCCAAGTCCTGTGGCCACTATTGAGTTTTCCAAATTTGCTGGCATATTGAGTGCAGCATTCTCATAGCATCATCTTTTAGGATTTGAAATAGCTGAACTGGGATTCCATCATCTCCACTAGCTTTGTTGTAGTGCTGCTTCCTAAGGCCCACTTGACTTTGCATTCCAGGATGTCTGGCTCTAGGTGAGTGATAACACCATCATGGTGATCTGAGTCTTGAAGATCTTTTTTGTATAGTTCTGTGTACCCTTACCACCTCTTCTTATCTTCCGCTTCTGTTAGGTCCATACCATTTCTGTCCTTTATGGAGCTCATCTTTGCATGAAATGTCCCCTTGGTATCTCTAATTTTCTTGAAGAGATCTCTAGTATTTCCCATTCTATTGTTCTCCTCTATTTCTTTGTATGCATCACTAAGGAAGGCTTTCATATATCTCCTTGCTATTCTTTGGAACTCTGCCTTCAAATGGGTATATCTTTCTTTTTCTTCTTTACCTTTAGCTTCTCCTCTTTTCTCAACTGTTTGTAAGGTCTCCTTAGACAACCAGTTTGCCTTTTTACATTTCTTTTCTTGGGAATTGTTTTGATCACTGCTTCCTGTACAATGTCCTGAACCTCCATTGTTCTTCAGGCACTCTATCAGATCTAATCCCTTGAATCTACTTGTCACTTTCACTGTGTAATCATAAAGGATTTGATTTAGGTCAACCTGAATGGTCTAGTGGTTTTCCCTACTTTCTTCAATTTAAGTTTGAATTTTGAAATAAGGAGTTCATGATCTAAGCCACAGTCAGCTCCCAGTCTTATTTTTCCTGACTGTGTAGAGCTTCTCCATCTTTGGCTGCAGAGAATATAATTAATCTGATTTCAGCATTGACTATCTAGTGATGTCCATGTGTAAAGTCTTCTTTTGTGTTGTTGGAAGAGGGTGCTTGCTATGACCAGTGAGTTCTCTTGGCAAAACTCTGTTAACTTTTGCCTTGATTCATTTTGTACTCCAAGGCCAAATTTTCCTTGAGGTTGGGTGTATATATAATTACAAGTTTTATATCTTCTTCTTGTATTAGTCCCTTGATGATTATTCAGTCTCCTTCTTTATTTCTTACAGCAGTCTTTATTTTAAAGTCTATTTTGTCTGATGTAAGTATTGCTACTCCAGCTTTCTTTTCATTTCCATGTGTATGGCATTCTTTTTGCATTTCCTTGCTTTCAGTCTGCATATGCCACTAGGTCAGAAATGAGTCTCTTGTAGACAGCATATATGTGCATCTTCTTTTTGTATCAATTAAGTTAGTCTGTGTCTCTTGTTGGAGGGTTTTTTTTTTTTTTTCCCAGTTTTATTCATTTATTTATTTATTTTACTTTACAATATTGTATTGGTTTTTCCATACATTGACAGGAATCTGCCATGGGTGTATATGCGTTCCCCATCCTGAGTCCACCTCCCACCTCCCTCCCCATCTCATCCCTCTGAGTCATCCCAGTGCAACAGCCCCAAGCACCCTGTATCATGCATAGAACCTGGACTGGAGATTTGTTTCACATATGATAATTTACATGTTTCAATGCCATTCTCCCATATCATCCCACCCTCGCCCTCTCCCACAGAGTCTAAAAGACTGTTCAATACATCTGTGTCTCTTTTGCTGCCTTGCATACAGGGTTAACATTACCATCTTTCTAAATTCCATATATATGCTGTATACTGTATTGGTGTTTTTCTTTCTGGCTTACTTCACTCTGTATAATAGGCTCCAGTTTCATCCACCTCATTAGAACTGATTCAAATGTATTCTTTTTAATGGCTGAGTAATATTCCATTGTGTATATGTACCACAGCTTTCTTATCCATTTGTCTGCTGGTGGACATCTACGTTGCTTCCATGTTATTATAAACAGTGCTGCTATGAACATTGGGGTACACGTGTCTCTTTCAATTCTGGTTTCCTCCATGTTTACATTGTAGGGTTTTTTTTTTATTTTATTTTATTTAAATTTACAATATTGTATTGATTTTGCACTGGGACGACCCAGAGGGATGGTATGGGGAGGGAGGGGGGTTCAGGATGGGGAACACATGTATACCTGTGGCAGATTCATTTTGATATATGGCAAAACCAATACAATATGTTGGAGTTTATAGTCCATTTGTATTTAAGGTAATTATCACTGTATATATTTCCATTGTCATTTTCTTAATTGTTTTAAGGGTTTTTTTGTTGTTTTTTGTTTTTCTGTAGGTATTTTTTCCCCTTCCTCTTTTGTTCTCTCTTCTGTTTTCTATCTAGAGAATTTTCTTTAGCATTTGTTGTAAAGTTGATTTGGTTGTGCTGAATTCTTTTATCTTTTGATTGTCTGTACATTTTTAGATTTCTCCATGTAATCTGAATGAGATCCTTGCTGAGTAGGGGTAGGGTATTGCAGGGTTTTTTTTCTTCTTCTCCTTCCTTTAAATATAACCTGCTACTCCTTTCTTACCTGCAGAATATCTGTTGAGAAATCAGCTGATAACTTCATGGGGATTCACTTGTATGTTATTTGTTATTTTCCCTTGTTGTTTTCAATATTTTTCTTTATATTTTATTTTTGTTAATTTGATTAATACTTGCCCATTATTTGTGTCTTGGATTTATCTTCTATGGGACTCTCTGTGCTTGCACTTGGGTGGCTATTCTATTTCCTCCATTAGAGAAGTTTATTTACTGTAACCTCTTCGAATATTTTCTCAGATTCTTTCTTATTTTTTTCTTCTTCAGAGACCCCTATAATTCCAATGCTGGTGAGTTTAATATTGCCCCAGAAATCTGAGACTGTCCTCATCTTTTTATTCATTTACTTTTTCTTTATTCTATTCTATGGCAGATTCCCGCTATTTCATCTTTCACTAATCTTTCAGATCAGTACACTTATCTGATCTTTTGCCTCAGTTATTCTGCCATTGATTCCTTCTAAAGTGTTTTTCATTTCAGTTATTGTATTTTTCATCTGTTTGCTTATTATTTAGTTACTTTAGGTATTTGTTAATCTTTTCTTTATTTTCTTGATCTGTGATTCTGTTTCTTTTTCAAGATCTTGGATCTCTTTATTATCATTACTCTGAATTTTTTCAGATAGATTGTCTAGCTTCTCTTACATTTGGTTTTCCAGCAGGTTTTTTTTTTTTTTTTTCCTTGCTCCTTCATATGTCTTGCTTCATGTGTAACATATTTCCTTGTAATCTTATTTTCTCAGACTTACTGTGTTTTTAGTCTCCTTTCTGCAGGCTAAGTATTGTAGTTCCTTTTGCTTCTGGTGTCTGCTCCAGGTGGATGAGGATGGTGCAGAGGCTTGTGCTAAAAACTTCCCCTTTGTTCTGTGGTTGTCACTGCCCTGTCAGGAGCAGGGTCTGCTCCCTTGTTGTTGGGATAGAGGACACCAGGTCTATTTATTTCTTATTTATTTATTTGGCTGTGTTGGGTCTTAGTTGTGAAGAGGAACTCAAAAGCCTCTTGATGAAAGTGAAAGTGGAGAGTAAAAAGTTTGCTTAAAGCTCAACATTCAGAAAACGAAGATCATGGCATCTGGTCCCATCACTACATGGGAAATAGATGGAGAAACAGTGGAAACAGTGTCAGACTTTATTTTTCTGGGCTCCAAAATCACTGCAGATGGTGACTGCAGCCATGAAATTAAAAGACGCTTACTCCTTGGAAGGAAAGTTATGACCAACCTAGACAGCATATTCAAAAGCAGAGACATCATTTTGCCAACAAAGGTTCGCCTAGTCAAGGCTATGGTCTTTCCTGTGGTCATGTATGGATGTGAGAGCTGGACTGTGAAGAAGGCTGAGCGCCGAAGAATTGATGCTTTTGAACTGTGGTGTTGGAGAAGACTCTTGAGAGTCCCTTGGACTGCAAGGAGATCCAACCAGTCCATTCTGAAGGAGATCAACCCTGGGATTTCTTTTGAAGGAATGATGCTAAAGCTGAAACTCCAGTATTTTGGCCACCTCATGCGAAGAGTTGACTCATTGGAGAAGACTCTGATGCTGGGAGGGATTGGGGGCATCAGGAGAAGGGGATGACAGAGGATGAGATGGCTGGATGGCATCACTGACTCGATGGATGTGAGTCTGAGTGACCTCCGGGAGTGGGTGATGAACAGGGAGGCCTGGCGTGCTGCAGTTCATGGGGTCGCAAAGAGTCGGACACGATTGAGCGACTGATCTGATCTGATCTGATATGTGATATGTGGGATCTTCCTTGTGTTATGAGAGATCTTTCATTGCAACACAGACTCTTTTGCTGTGGCTCATGGGCTCCAGGGTGTGTAGGCTCAGTAGTTGCTTAGTTTCTCCGTGGCATATGGCATCTTATGTCCCCAACCAGGGATCAAACCCACATTTCCTGAATTGCAAAGTGAATTATTAATCACTGGACTGCCAAGAACACCCTCAGATCAGTTTCTTGGTTGTAATTGCTGATGTACAGCTCAAGGTGGGTGAGGTTAGAGCACTCACACTGGGAGAAAAGCCACTGAGTATTCTTCATCTGGAATTGCTTTCACTTGTGAATATGCTCTGTTGTGTCCCCCTTTGCCTGGTTGTGCAGATTCACAAAGTATACTCTGGTTGACACTACTTTTGGTCCCAGCTTAATTCTGGGTATGTTTGCAAATAGCCTGGTGTCTCTCTGGCATTTTTCACCAGGACACTGGTGTGAATCACTGTTGTCAGGTCATAGAACTGTAGTAGTTGTGCACTTGGACCCACTGTGGGATCTATGGAGTCAACTCAGACCCTGGCCTGGCCCAACACAATGTGTATGTGCCCACAAAGCCTACATCTATTAAAACCAGACTGGTTCCAACTGTAAGAGAACTTATTGCCCTTTCAGATGTTTCATAAGTGCTGAATTTAGAAAGTCATCAGCAGAGGTGTAACTTCATAGTTTGCACAGTCACATGGAAAGATTTCAGCTCTTCTTCCTATTTACACAGCCCCTGGTGCTCAGCTGTGGTTTCAGCCCCACATCTGGATCATTTCCTACTGAGGTAGTTTCTTTATGCCCCACTGTGACCAAGTGGGCAAGTCCTGTTCCCACTGACAGATCTCCTAGTGAGAGTAGCTATCTGAATGCTCCCAGAATGAAAGGACAGGTTCTTGCACACACTGATGGATTTCCTAGTCACAGAATCTATTGGTGCGCTCACAGAACAGTGTAGGTAATTCTGGGGGCCCACTCACAGAATCCCTAGTGGCAAGAGTTGCTTTCATTCTTCTCAGTAAGTCAGAGAAGGCAATCGCACCCCACTCTAGTACTCTTGCCTGGCGAATCCCCTGGACCGAGGAGCTTGGTAGGCTGCGGTCCATGGGGTCGCTAAGAGTCGGACACGACTGAGGGACTTCACTTTCACTTTTTACTTTCATGCATTGGAGAAGGAAGTGGCAACCCACTCCAGTGTTCTTGCCTGGAGAATCCCAGGGGCGGGGGAGCCTGGTGGGCTGCCATCTATGGGGTCGCACAGAGTGAGACAGGACTGAAGCAATACAGCAGCAGCAGCAGCATTAAGTAAGGGTGAGTTCTATAGCCTGCTTGTTGAATTCCTAGTGGTGGAAGCTATCCTCACCCTTCTTGGTCAGCGTGGGAGGGTCCTGGGGCCCACTGGCAGAATTCTTAGTGGTAGGAGCTGTCTGCACTTTTCCAGGCCTGCAAAGGAGGAGGGAGCTGACTTCTGCCTGTGGGTCTAGAAGAGGAAGCCAGTACCCTCCTCTGGAGCCCAGGATGGCTATAGCAATTCATGCCAGCCCCTGGACTCCCATTGGTGTTGCCCTGCTGCCTGGGAACATTCACAGGGAAAGTAGTTCTTATGGTGGTCCCACCCTTCTCCTCATGTGTCTCCCAATAATGGTAGCTTGCCTCTCTGGCAGGCCCAAGCTTCTTCATAATATACCCTTAGTTGTCATAACTGACCTCTTCAGGTTGTTTCCATACTTAAATCTGGGCCTTTCCCTGGGCCTGAGCTCTGGAGTCTGAACTTCAGCACCCAATCCCCACCTCCACTGACAGAGGAGTATCTCAGGTTGGGGTCACAGAGTGGTGGTGTCAACCTTCTATACAGGTTATTCTTAACAGTTTGCTGCTTTCTCCTCTTAGACCTTGAAGCTCTTCCTCTATCCAGGTGATCTTCCTTCCCACTGGTGAGAAGCCTTCCCAAGGTGCAGGAATATTTCTCCCTTCATGGTTCCCTCCCAGCAGATCAAGCCCCATTATAATTCCTTTTTTTCCTTTTTTCCTCCCTGCTTATGTGGAAGTTTCTTGTCTTTTTGAAAGTCTAATGTCTTCTGTCAGTGCTCAGTATATGTTCTGTATGCATCGTTCCACTTGTGGATGCATTTCAATAGCATTTTCAATGTTTCTGTGGAAGGAGGTGAACTCTGCTTCCTACTCCTCTGCTATCTTGATCTATTTCTCAGGTACTTTTAACTTTTTTTCCCCCTTCAGTCAGACAGTCACTGTTTAAAGAAAAACTCATTTGGTTGTTCACTCTTTCATTTGAAAAAGGGGATAGGATTGATTTGACGGAAAAGACTTGAAACCTCTTGCAGCTTTCTCATGTTCTTATCTATTTCTTCGATTACAGCTGCTTATTTTTGCTCTGATATTTGCTTCTACTCTATTATTTCAGTAATATCTAAACTTCACAGTGAATGTCTTAAATTTTGATTTATACCTCTATTTCTGGCACAGTTTTCCCTTCCAGTTTTGCTAACTTCTTTGATTTCAGTTGAGCAAAAGCCAAACCAAAACAACACACATGAAAAAATTTCTCATCATTATGTAGCTGCAGCTACAGAGATTTGACTACTATGTATTGTCCTCCCCCAACCAGGGGGCTTTCTGGAATCAAATATTGAACACTAAGTATAAAACATACAATAAAGTTTTTATTCATTCTACCTACAAGTAAATTTTAGAAACCAAAATTTATTGATCATACCATTATGTTATTTTCTAGATTGAAAAGTTGATAGCTTTAATGAAATCTTTTCATCAATGTAATAATAAAAATAACTATCTTGCTTTTTAATTTTTAGAAAAAAAGAACAATATATGAAGAAAGTAAGGAAAACCACTAGACCATTCAGGTATGACCTAAATCAAATCCCTTATGATTATACAGTGAAAATGAGAAATAGATTTAAGGGCCTAGATCTGATAGATAGAGTGCCTGATGAACTATGGAATGAGGTTCATGACATTGTACAGGAGACAGAGATCAAGACCATCCCCATGGAAAAGAAATGCAAAAAAGCAAAATGGCTGTCTGGGGAGGCCTTACAAATAGCTGTGAAAGGAGAGAAGTGAAAAGCAAAAGAGAAAAGGAAAGATATAAGCATTTGAATGCAGAGTTCCAAAGAAGAGCAAGAAGAAATAAGAAAGCCTTCTTCAGCAATCAATGCAAAGAAATAGAGGAAAACAACAGAATGGGAAAGACTAGTGATCTCTTAAAGAAAATCAGAGATATCAAAGGAACATTTCATGCAAAGATGGGCTTGATAAAGCACAGAAATGGTATGGACCTAACAGAAGCAGAAGATATTAAGAGGTGGCAAGAATACACAGAAGAACTGTACAAAAAAGAGCTTCTCAACCCAGATAATCATGATGGTGTGATGAATGAACTAGAGCCAGACACCCTGGAATGTGAAGTCAAGTGGGCCTTAGAAAGCATCACTACGAACAAAGCTAGTGGAGGTGATGGAATTCCAGTGGAGCTATTCCAAATCCTGAAAGATGGTGCTGTGAAAGTGCTGCACTCAATATGCCAGCCTATTTGGAAAACTCAGCAGTGGCCACAGGACTGGAAAAGATCAGTTTTCATTCCAATCCCAAAGACAGGCAAGGCCAAAGAATGTTCAAACTACCACATAATTGCATTCATCTCACACGCTAGTAAAGTAATGCTCAAAATTCTCCAAGCCAGGCTTCAGAAATATGTGAACCGTGAACTTCCTGATGTTCAAGCTGGTTTTAGAAAAGGCAAAGGAACCAGAGATCAATTTGCCAACATCCGCTGGATCATGGAAAAAGCAAGAGAGTTCCAGAAAAACATCTATTTCTGCTTTATTGACTATGCCAAAGCCTTTGACTCTGTGGATCACAATAAACTGTGGAAAATTCTGAAAGAGATGGGAATACCAGACCACCTGATCTGCCTCTTGAGAAATCTGTATGCAGGTCAGGAAGCAACAGTTAGAACTGGACATGGAACAACAGACTGGTTCCAAATAGGAAAAGGAGTACGTCAAGGCTGTATATTGTCACCATGTTTATTTAACTTATATGCAGAGTACATCATGAGAAACGCTGGACTGGAAGAAACACAAGTTGGAATCAAGATTGCTGGGAGAAATATCAATAACCTCAGATATGCAGATGACACCACCCTTATGGCAGAAAGTGAAGAGGAACTCAAAAGCCTCTTGATGAAAGTGAGAGTGGACAGTGAAAAAGTTGGCTTAAAGCTCAACATTCAGAAAATGAAGATCATGGCATTTGGTCCCATCACTGCATGGGAAATAGATGGGGAAACAGTGGAAACAGTGTCAGACTTTATTTTTCTGGGCTCCAAAATCACTACAGATGATGACTGCAGCCATGAAATTAAAAGACGCTTACTCCTTGGAAGAAAAGTTATGACCAACCTAGATAGCATATTCAAAAGCAGAGACATTACTTTGCCAACAAAGGTTCACCTAGTCAAGGCTATGATTTTTTCTGTGGTCATGTATGGATGTGAGAGCTGGACTGTGAAGAAGGCTGAGCACCAAAGAATTGATGCTTTTGAACTGTGGTGTTGGAGAAGACTCTTGAGAGTCCCTTGGACTGCAAGGAGATCCAACCAGTCCATTCTGAAGGAGATCAGCCCTGGGATTTCTTTGGAAGGAATGATGCTAACGCTGAAATTCCAGTATTTTGGCCACCTCATGTGAAGAGTTGACTCTTTGGAGAAGACTCTGATGCTGGGAGGGATTGGGGGCAAGAGGAGAAGGGGACGACAGAAGATGAGATGGCTGGATGGCATCACTGACTCGATGGACTTGAGTCTGAGTGACCTCTGGGAGTTGGTGATGGACAGGGAGGCCTGGTGTTCTGCAATTCATGGGGTCGCAAAGAGTTGGACATGACTGAGCGACTGATCTGACCTGATATGATCTGATATGTTTCTCTAAAATCATTTTTTTCAACATTAGAAAGAAAAGTTTACTTTTTTTTCCCCAGCTTCATTGAGAAATTACTGACAGATAAAATGTATATGTATGTAAGGTATACAACATCCTGTTTTGACATACATGTACATTGTGAAACAAGATAATTAGCAAACTCATCACCTTGCATAGCTACATTTGTGTTTCCATGTCTATCGTGAGAAAACTTGAGACCTATTATTTTACCAAATTTCAAATATACAGTACATTATTATTAACTATCCTCATCATATTGTACAATAGTCTCTAGAACTTATTCACCTTATAACTGAAAGTTTGTACCCTTTGACATCTTCTACTACCCATACCTTCAGCCCTCAACAAGTACCAATCTACTCTCTGTTAGTATGAGTTTGACTTTTAAAATCCCCACATACAAGTGACATTGTGTAATATTTATCTATCTCTGTCTGACTTATTTTATCTAGCATAGTGTCCCCCAGGCTCACTCATGTTGTCACAAATAACAACATTTTTTTTTCTCATTTAAGGCTAAATAATACAAATTATTTGAGTTGTCAAAGAAGGGACAATATGTGGGGAAAAGTGAAGCTAGACTTCACTGGGCTACCTTCTGGTGTACTTATACTATTTATTTTAATTTTGGGATCTCCAATCAGTTAACATGACAATATGGGGTTCTCAGGGATCCCTATTCTTTCTCTAATGCACTAATCTGCTTGACCCTGTCATCCTCCTCCTGGAGAAGATGAAATCAGACTAGATTTATCAAAATTGTACTAGGCTTTAAGTGATAATAAGAGGGCAAAAATGAGAGAGGATAATATCCATATGGGTCCCAACCCAATTCATGTGGCAGATGAATGTGAAGTCCTTGAACTTGTCTGCCCCTA
Source organism: Tragelaphus eurycerus (assembly GCA_935064755.1). NCBI lineage: Eukaryota > Metazoa > Chordata > Mammalia > Artiodactyla > Bovidae > Tragelaphus > Tragelaphus eurycerus. The sequence continues at coordinate 40,284,146 of CAKXYN010000007.1, read as the reverse complement.
GGCAAAAATGTGTAAGCCTCATCTTCCTAGATTTAGGACCTTGTCTTAAACTTCTTCCCTGGATAAATTATAAACTTCTCTGGGAAAGCATACACTACTCAGAAGCAAACATGCTTAAATATAATGATATGAACTAATATTTGCACTATAGAAATACCTATTCTATACTACAGATTTGAAGATCAGATATTTTACAACAGTGTAGAAGTACTAAAACAATAACTTGGATGTAAATGAGTGTATGATGCTGTCTGTAGTGGGGCTTCCCAGGTGGTGCAATGGTAAAGAACGCCCCTGCCAATGCAAGAGACACAAGAGATATGGGTTCAATCCCTGGTTCAGGAAGATCCCCTGGAGTAGGAAATGGCAACCCACTGAGGTGTTCTTTCCTGGAAAATTCTATGGACAGAGGAATCTGGTGGGCTAAAGTCCATGGAATCACAAAGAGTCAGACTGAGTACACACAGGTACTAGATATGGAACAATGAACTGCATGATAGAGTACTGCAAAAATCATTTTACAATATTGTCATGAGTTCAGAATTACAGCTTTCTATGTGACCATGTTAAACACAAAATGTGCACAATTCTTCCCTTAATTTTATTTCCACAGATTTAAAAAAATAGATGCAAGGTATAATCTTTGTAGGAATTTGTATGAAGAATGAAACTATGAAATTATATATAAAACCAATGGTTTTGTGAGACAAAAATTGTTAAATAGAACAATTACTCCTGGTTGATTTATGAATCAATGAAAGGAAAGTGGATAACCGTATTAAAATTAGTAAAAATAAACTGGAAACAAACTATGTTACAAGTTACATTTGGCACTCAAATAGTTTTACTCATTTGATATTTACAACATTTTTGATGGAAAAACTAGTGCCCTCCCCTTGCATGCAATCAATTAGTTGATTATTTACTATTGCATGCTGTCCCTTATTCATTTATCTGATAAATATTTAAGGTGTATATTTTCTTGTACTTAAAATATCATATTAGATAAATAGCATTGTATTACAAACGGAATTAATGAAGATAAATAAGCCCATACAGCATAAAAGTGGCAAAGTTTGGACTCAAACACCATGTCCTTTAAACTATTTTTTTATATGTTTTTGATATATAGTTCTTCTTTTCCTCTATATTGAATACATTTTGCTCTAGATGTAAAATCCATGTATACATTTGCACATATACCTGAAAAGTATTAATTTTAAAAGAAGTAACAATGTTTGTAAACATTACCACAACATTAAAAGCATTTTCTAAGTGATTATTATTAGACTATAGCAGAAATGTTACAATAGTTAAATATTATTATAGAAAGATCAATTTTTTTCTCCTTGTTAGGCATGAATCAATATATAAAATGAAATTCACTTTGAATCTCTTTGTCTGCATGTTAAATATGCTAGGATAAATAAAACAAATAAAGCAAATATACCATGGTCAAAGTTGAAGTTTTATTCTCCTACCATTATAGAACAAGTGTGCTTCATATCTACAAACAACTTCTCTTCATGACTGATGTCACTACTATTTAGCCCTTCGAAGTTAGTATTTATTGATTTTGCCTTTACTTTGATTGGATCTTACCTACCTCAGTGCTTCAGTAAATTGAAGCCTTCTACAGTTCATGGAAAAAAGCTGAGAGCAAGGCCTTGAGAAAATGTACACTGACCTCAATTTGCTTCAGACTGTATTGGTAAAATCATTGTCACTGTGTTGTAGATGTGACCTTAACTGGATTTGTGCAAATTCAATCCACAATATTCTAAACAGCTGATTGAAGATTGGCCTAAAATGTAAGAGCTAAAATAGTTTTAAAATTAAAAATATAAATATTTGAGGCCATTTTATTAAAATGCTACATATTCCTTTTATGTATTAACTTCTATACCTGCATTAAATCATTCAATAATGTATGTGAATAATTATTGTGGCAATGTTCTTATGAAGTATACAAAACAGAATACAGTACAATCTTACCCTTATAGAGTTTGCAAAATAATAAGAGATGTACCAAAGTTAATTAAATTTTATAGTATTCTTTGACAAATTATAAACATTATGTGAAGTATGGGAACAGATTAAAACATGACCATATAAATTATGGTACAAAAGAGCTCTTTTGTGAGTAAAATGAGTGTTACTGATAATTATGCTGGGAAAAGGTTAATAAAAATATGCAGAGAATCTGGAATAATGGACACACTAATCTGGCAGAGATAGAACACTCTACAAGACACATCTGAAATTAAATTTGAATTGGAAGCTACTCAAAGAGAGAGAGAGTGGGCAAAAAGAAAGAAAATTCATGCATATAGTGCCCTGCATAAGCAGAACACTGAGAAGGAAAAGGACTTGAGAATAGTGGTAGACATGACTTTGGATAAATTGAGGATAGATTGTGAAGTTGATTTTCTGTTATGTAATTTGATATTTATGTTGTGCAAAGATTCAAAAACAACTTAGACCATAACTAAGTTGCCAAAATCTGCTGCATATTAGAACCACTAGGTAAACTTCTAAAAATTCAACAGCCTCGGTTGCAGACAATACTAATTAAGTCAAAATGTTTAGAGGTAGAATTCAGATATTTGTGGCTTCTATGGATCAAATCATTCTACTTTGCATCTGCATTTGCAAACCACTGGATAAATCCATAAATAAACTCATTTCAGGGCATTTGGCAACTTCTGAATAAAATCTTCAAAATAATTTCCTACCACATGAGCCTTTTTAAAATTTCTCCAATATGCCAAACAATAATATGAACACTTTTTCATGACCTCTTTATTCTGACTACAATGTTCTTTAAGCAAATATTTTGCAGGAGGCTCTATTCAACTTTATTCAGATCTCTGTTCAATGTCACCTCTCCAGAGAGACATACTCTGACCACTTGATCTCAATAGTAATCCTCACCCCTTTTTAATCTAATAACACAAATCAATGTGTCTTCTCATTACTTATGCCTACCTGATATTTTACCATTTTTTGTTTAACTAGTGATATTTACTTTCTGCCACACACATTATCCAAATATAAAATCATTGACAGCAGAGATATCACAGGCAGACTTTCAGATCTCTAACACTGAAACAGTGATACATAATAGGTACTCAGTAAATGCTTGTTAAATGAATGAATTATTACGAAAATAATGAAAAGTAAAGTAACCATATTTTATCTCTGAGTATAGTTAAACTGTTTCAATTTCAAGAAGACAGAGACAGAGGAGTTTCAAGATGGCAAAGGAAGAGGTGGAGGTAGAGTGCATCTGTATTAACAACATCAAGAAAACATTTACAGATGCAACAGTTCTCACAGAACAGTGCTGAAAACTAGGGGAGACCTTGATCATCAGAAGTACCATACAGATCTAAGCATAACTTGGTAGGACAAAAGATGAGAAAAAGAGGATGAGAGCAAACAGGGCTGGACATTCACCCCAGGGTGGAGGAGCTGAGGTGGGCAGAGATTCCTGCATACAGGCATGTTGGTTTGGACAGAAAGGAAGCATTTGGGGCTGTTGGAAGAAGGGTCAAGTAGCTGTGATAGTCTGGAGAGAGTGAGAATACCACAGAAAATCTATGATGTGGCCCTACAAACTCAGGACCAAGATACCTGCCCAACAATATGCCTGGGGGCTGAGCCACAGGGGAAGCCCAAGAATACTGGAGTGGATAGCCTATCCCTTCTCCAGTGAATCTTCCCAACCCAGGAATTGAACCAGAGTCTCCTGCATTGCAGGCAGATTCTTTACCAACTGAACTAATCTCTTCAAATATTTTCCCAGGTCCTTTCTCTTTCTCTTCTTCTTTTGGGAGACATATAATTCAAATGCTGATGTTTTTAATATTATCCTAGAGTTGTCTGAGAGTGTCCTCAATATTTTCATTCTTGTTTATTCATTCAGAGTCAACGGAGAAATCTAGCTTTACATATAAGGAAATGTTAGGAGAATTCAGTACCACTAAACCAGTTCTACAAAAAGTACTAAAGGAATTTGTCTAGGCAGAAAACAAAATATAAGAAAAAGATTTAAACACACACAAAAAGATTATAGAAATGCAAATATAAACATATATGTATCAATAATTACTTTAATGTAAGGAGAGGGGGACAACAGAGGGTGAGATGGCTGGATGGCATCACTGACTCGATGGGTGTGAGTCTGAGTGAACTCCAGGAGTTGGTGATGGACAGGGAGGCCTGGCATGCTGCTATGCATGGGGTCGCAAAGAGTCGGACACGACTGAGTGACTGAACTGAACTGAACTGAAATGGATTAAATGCTCCAACAAAAATACATAGATGGGCTGAATGGACATGAAAACAAGACCCATATATATGTTATCTACAAGAGACTCATTTCAGACCTAGGGATACATAAAGCTGAAAATGATGAAATGAAAAAAATATTCCACGCAAATGGAAATCAAAAGAAAGCTGGAGTAGTAATACTCATATCTGATAAAATAGACTTTTAAATAAAGGATATTAAAAGAGACAAGGAAGGACACTACTTAATGAACAAGGAATCCATCAAAGAAGACATAACAGTGATAAATATTTATGCATCAAATATAGTAACACCTCAATACAAGAGGCAAATGCTAATAGTCATACAAAAGGAAAGCAACAGTAAGACAATAATAGGGCTTTAACGCCTAAGTTACAAAATGTACGAATGATCTAGACAAAAAAAAAGTTTTTTAATAAGAAAATGTAGGTCTTAAATCACACATTGGAACTGATGGACTTCACTGATACTTATAAGACATTCAATCCAAAAGCAGCAGAATAAGTGTCTTTAATTGCAAACAAAATATTCTCCAGGATGGATTACATCTTGGGTCATGAAACAAGCCTTCATAAATTTAAGACAATTGAAACTGTATCAAGCATCTTTTTTTACTACAACACTATGAGGGTAGAAATCAATTAAGGAAAATACTAAATGCACATTCTTGGAAAAGATAAACAAAATTGACAAACCATTAGCCAGATTCATCAAGATAAAAGAGAGAAGACTGAAATTGATAAAATTATAAATTAAAAAAAAAAGAATTTACAGCAGACACTGTAGAAATACCAAGAATCCTAAAACATTGCTACACAAAATTATATGCCAATAAAATGCAAAACCTGGAAGAAATGGAAAAATTTTTAGAAAAGCATAGCCTTCCAAGAGTGAATGAGGAAACAATAAAAAAAAATATGAACAGACTAATCATTAGCTTGAAATAAAAACTGTGGTTAAAAAATAATCCAAAAAATTAAAGCCCTGGGCCAGATAGCTTCACAGGCATATTCTATCAAATTTAGAAAGGAGTTAACACTTATTCTTCTCAAGTTCTTCCAAAAAATTGCAGAGGAAGGGATACTCCCAAACTCATTCTATGAGACCACCATAATACTGATATCAAAATAAGACAAATATATTGTTAAAAAAAAGAAAGAAAGAAAATTGCAGGCCAATGCCACTGATGAACATAGTTGCAGACATCCTTAACAAAATGAAATCAAACAAAATCTAAAAACACATTAAAAGAATCATACACCATAATGAAGTTGGGTTTATCCAAGAGATGCTTGGATTCTATAATATATGCAAATTAATAAGATCAGATTAGATCAGATCAGTCACTCAGTCATGTCCGACTCTTTGCGACCCCATGAATCGCAGCACACCAGGCCTCCCTGTCCATCACCAACTCCCAGAGGTCACTGAGACTCACATTTATCGAGTCAGTGATGCCATCCAGCCATCTCATCCTCTGTCATCGGACCCTGTTTCCATCACCAGACACATCCACAGCTGGGTATTCTTTTTGCTTTGGCTCCATCCCTTCATTCTTTCTGGAGTTATTTCTCCACTAATGTGATTCTGCTAAGTCGCTTCAGTCGTGTCCAACTCTGTGCGACCCCATAGACAGCAGCCCACTAGGCTCCTCTGTCCCTGGGATTCTCCAGGCAAGAATACTGGAGTGGGTTGCCATTTCCTTCTCCAGTGCATGAAAGTGAAAAGTGAAAGTGAAGTCGCTTCAGTCGTGTCCGACTCTTAGCGACCCCATGGACGAACCTACCAGACTCCTCCGTCCATGGGATTTTCCAGGCAAGAGTACTGGGGTGGGGTGCCATACACCATATTAAATTGAAAGATAAAAGTAAATGATCATCTCAATAGGTACAGAAAAAGATTTTGACAAAATTCACTACCATTTGTGATAAAAATAAAAAATCTCCAGGAAGTGGGCATAGAGTAAAACTACTTCAATATAATAAAGGTCATATGCAACAAACCCATGGCAAACATTTTCAATGGTGAAAAATTGAAATCATTTCCGCTAAGATCAGGAAAATGACAAGGTTCCAGACCAAAAGAAAGCAGGAGTAGCAATACTCATATCAGATAAAATAGACTTTGAAATAAAGATCATGGAAAGAGACAAAGAAGAACACTACCTAATGATCAAAGAATCAATCCAAGAAGATATAACAATTATAAATACATATGCACCCAACATAGGAGCACCTCAACACATGAGTCAAATGCTAACAAGTATGAAAGGGGAAATTAACAGTAACACAATAATAGTAGGAGACTTTAATACCCTACTTACACCTACGGATATATCAATCAAACAGAAAATTAGTAAGGAAACACAGACTTTAAATGGACCATTAGTCTTAATTGATATCTATTGGACATTTCACCCCAAAACAATGAATTTCACCTTTTCCTCAAGTGTACATGGAACATTCTCCAGGATAGATCACATCCTGGACCATAAATCTAGCCTTGGTAAATTCAAAACGATTGAAATCATTTCAAGCATCTTTTTTGATCACAATGAAGTAAGATTAGATGTCAGATACAGGAAAAGACCTATTAGAAAAACAAACATATAAATGCTAAACAACAAATAACCAACAAATAATGAATAACCAACAAATAATGCAGGGAATCAGAAAGGAAATAAAAATATTCATAGAAACAAATTAAAATGAAAACATGACAGCCCAAAACCTATGGGATTAAGTAAAAGTAGTGCTAAGGGGAAGGTTCATAGCAACACAAGCTTACCTCAAGAAGAAAGAGAGACATCAAATAAATACCCTAACTTTACACCTAAAGCAGCTAGAAAAGGAAATGAAGAAACCCAGGGTTAGCAGAAGGAAAGAAATCATGAAAATTAGAGCAGAGATAATTGAAAAAGAAACAAAGGAGACTATAGCAAAAATCAACAAAAATTTAAAAACTGATTCTTTGAGGAGATAGACAATATAGATAAACCATTAGCCAGACTTCTCAAGAAAAAAAGGGAGAAGAATCAAATCAATAAAATTAGAAATGAAAATGGAGAAATCACAACAGACAACACAGAAATACAAAGGATCATAAAAGACTACTATCAGCAACTATATGCCAATAAAATGGACAATTTGGAAGAAGTGGACGAATTCTTAGAAAAGTGTAACCTTCCAAAACTGAGCCAGGAAGAAACAGAAAATCTTATCAGACCCATTACAAGTTTGGAAATCAAAACTGTAATCAAAAATCTTCCAACAAACAAGAGCCCAGGATCAGATGGCTTCACAAGTGAATTCTACCAAAAATTTAGAGAAGAGTTAACACCTATCCTACTAAAACTCTTTCAGAAAATTATAGAGGAAGGTAAACTCCCAAACTTATTCTATGAGTCCACCATCACCCTAATACCAAAACCAAGCAAAGATGCCACAAAAAAGGAAAACTAAAGGCCAGTATCACTGATGAACATAGATGCAAAAATCCTCAATAAAATTCTAGCAAATAGAATCCAACAGCATATTAGAAAGATCATACATCATGACCAAGTGTGTTTTATCCTAGGAATGCAAGGATCAATATCCACAAATTAACCAATGTGATAGAACACATTAACTATTTGAAAGATAACAGCCATATGATTATCTCAATAGATACAGAGAAAAACTTTGACAAAATTCAATACCAGTTTATGATAAGAACTCTGCAGAAAGCAGGCATAGAAGGAACATGCTGCTGCTGCTAAGTCGCTTCAGTCATGTCCAACTCTGTGCAACCCCAGAGACGGCAGCCCACCAGGCTCCCCCATTCCTGGGATTCTCCAGTCAAGAACACTGGAGTGGGTTGCCATTTTCTTCTCCAATGCATGAGAGTAAAAAGTGAAAGGGAAGTCTCTCAGTCCTGTCCAACTCTTAGCGACCTCATGGACTATAGCCCACCAGGCTCCTCTGTCCATGGGATTTTCCAGGCAAGAGTACTGTAGTGGGGTGCCATTACCTTCTCTGTAGAAGGAACATACCTCAACATAATAAAAGCTATATATTATAAACCCATAGTGAATATTATCCTCAATGTGAAATATTGAAAACATTTCCCCTAAAATCAGGAAAAAGACAAAGGTGCCCACTCTTACCACTACTAATCAGCATAGTTCTGGAAGTTTTAGCCACAGCCATCAGAGAAGAAAAAGAAATAAAAGAAGTCTAGATTGGAAAAAAAAAAAAAAAAAAAACGAAGTAAAACTCTCACTGTTTGCAAATGGCATGATCCTCTACATCAGATCAGATCAGATCAGATCAGTTGCTCAGTCGTGTCCGACTCTTTGCGACCCCATGAGCTGCAGCAAGCCAGGCCTCCCTGTCCATCACCAGCTCCCAGAGGTCACTCAGACTCACATCCATCGAGTCAGTGATGCCATCCAGCCATCTCATCCTCTGTCGTCCCCTTCTCCTCCTGCCCCCAATCCCTCCCAGCATAAGGTTGGCTTAAAGCTCAACATTCAGAAAACGAAGATCATGGCATCTGGTCCCATCACTACATGGGAAATAGATGGAGAAACAGTGGAAACAGTGTCAGACTTTATTTTTCTGGGCTCCAAAATCACTGCAGATGGTGACTGCAGCCATGAAATTAAAAGACGCTTACTCCTTGGAAGGAAATTTATGACCAACCTAGATAGCATATTCAAAAGCAGAGACATTACTTTGCCAACAAAGGTTCACCTAGTCAAGGCTAGGGTCTTTCCTGTGGTCATGTATGGATGTGAGAGATGGACTGTGAAGAAGGCTGAGCGCCGAAGAATTGATGCTTTTGAACTGTGATGTTGGAGAAGACTCTTGAGAGTCCCTTGGAGTGCAAGGAGATCCAACCAGTCCATTCTGAAGGAGATCAACCCTGGGATTTCTTTGGAAGGACTGATACTAAAGCTGAAACTCCAGTACTTTGGCCACCTCATGTGAAGAGTTGACTCATTGAAAAAGACCCTGATGCTGGGAGGTACTGGGGACCGAAGGAGAATGGGGACAAGAGTATGAGATGGCTGGATGGCATCATCAACCGATGGACATGAGTTTCAATGAACTCCGGGAGTTGGTGATGGAGGCCTGGTGTGCTGTGATTCATGGGGTCACAAAGAGTCAGACACGACTGAGCAACTGAACTGAACTGATAACTGCTGTAAATAGTAATTCCTCTGATAAATCAAAGCAAAGACAATTGGAAATCTTCTGGAAAGGATGCACCACTCTAGAGCCATTAAGAACATTGATGATTCAATGGAAGAGGTAAAAATTACAAGGGTTGGGAAAAAGTTGACTCCAACCTTCATGAATGAGTTTGAGAGTTTACCAAGACTTTAATGCATAATGTAATCACAGAAGTAGTGGAAATATAAGGGTACTAGAATTAGAAGTGGAACCTGAAAATGTAACTAAATTTATGTAATTATATCATAAAACATTCACAGATGGTGAGTTGTATTTTATGAATAAGCAAAGTGTTTCCTTAAGTGGAATCTGTTCTTGGTGGAAATGAAGGGAAATTGTTGAAGTTACAATTGATGATTTAGAATATTACAATAAAGGATTTATGATATAGATAAAGCAGTAGCAGGGTTTTAAAGAATTGATTTCAATTTTGAAAAAATAAATCTTACTGATGATACAATGCTATTAAACAACATTATATGCTACAGAAAAATTGTCTAAAAGGAAAAGTAAATCTGTTCATCAAAGTTCATTGCTGTCTTATTTTAAGACATTACCAAAGTCAACCCAACATTCAGTGACAACCATCCTGAGAGGCAACAGCCATCAACATCAAGGCAAGACACTCCATTAACAAAAAGCTTATGACTCATAGATGTGGTGGTTTAGTTGTTAAGTCCTGTTTGACTCCTTTCAAGCCTATGGACCATCACCTGCCAGGCTCCTCTCTCCATGGGATTCTCCAGGCAAGAATACTGGAGTGGGTTGCCATTTCTGTCTCCAAGGGATCTTTCCAGCCCAAGCATCGAATTCAGGCCTCCTGAATTACAGGTGACCTCCTGCATTGCAGACAGATTCTTTACCGTTTGAGCCACCAGGGAGGCCCGAAGGGCGAGATGATGTTTAGCGTTTTTAGTAATAAAGTATTTTTAATCAAGGTATGTGCATCAATTTTTAGACATGCTACTAGTTAAATAATAGTCTGCACACTTGAAAACAATAAACAGAAGTTTTATATGAACTGAGGAATCAAATAATCCATGTGACAAACTATATTGCAATATTTGCCTTATTGCAGTGATCTAGAACTGAACCCATAATATCTCCAAGTTGAACCTATACGTGCACTACTATAAAGTGATATAGTGTTATTTGAAAGAGAATTTGGATTAATTTTAAATGTATATTGCAGCTTATTGGACAATCAATAGATTTAAAAATCAAGGAAGCTGATTTTGTTGTGTTGATAGGAAGTGAAATAGAATCACATGGAATGCTCAATCAAAACCAGAAAAAGAGAAGAGAAAGTGAAACAAAGAAAAGCAATAAATAGAAAACAATTACAATATAGATATTAATCCAAGTATATTACAGTCACTTTAAATGTAAATTATCTAAATAAACATCAAATAAAAGAGTGAGAATGGGTTTTAAAAACTCTATAATATGCTGTCTACAATAAATCAACTTAAATATAAAAACTCATAAGTTAAGAGTAAAGGGATGGGGAAAGGTAAATACTAGTTAAAAGAAAGGTATAATATATAATTTTCATCAAAAAATTGGGGCAATAAATATTAGTGACATAAAGAGAGAGATTGAAAAATAATAAAGGAGTCAACTTTCCAAGAACGTACCAGTCCTCAACCTTTAAGACAAATGAAAAAAATACATGAGGAACTACAAACAGAACTATGGAAAAATAGACAAATCTCATATTATACTAATAGTTGGAGACCTCAGCACCCCTCTTTTAGTAACTGACAGATCTAGCAGGCAGAAAATCATTAAGGATATAAAGTTGAACTGAACAGTACCATCAATTAACTAGATGTGATTGACATTTATAAAATACTTATTCCACAACAAAGCCAGAATATATGTTATCCTCAAGCTCATGTAAAAATTTCACCAATATAGACAACATTCTTGGTCATAAGACACATGTCAAATCAAATTTAGAAAAATAGATATAATACAAAATATGCTTTCAGAAATTAGAAAATTATAGGAATGTAGCGTAAAAATACCCAAATTATTGGCTATGAAATTGTTGTTCCGTTGTGATGTCATGAATTGCAGCATGTCAGGCTCCTTTGTCATCCACTGTCTCCTGCAGTTTGCTCTCATTCATTTCCTTTGTCTTTGTTTTGGTTTGGTTTTTTGTTTTGTTTTTGGTGGGTTAGAAGGACCTGCACTCATCTCCTGCGAGGACATCAAATTCGCAACTAGCTGCTGACAATCAACAGGAGGATGTTGGAACCCATCAAAACAAGACAAGGACAAAGGACAAGCCACAATATTACAGGAAGAGGGGTGCAATCACATTTAAGTCACATTTAAAAGCAAACCTCAAACCTCATACTCTTGGAGGGCACAAATGAAAACTTGTGTTCACCAGGACCCAGGGAAAGGAGTGGTGATCCCCACAAGAGACTGAACCAGACCTGCCTCAGTGTTTGAGGGTTTCCTGCGGAGTTATGGGTCAGCAGTGGCCGCTACAGGGACAGGGGCACTGGCAGCAACAGTCCTGGGAGCCATGTCATGTGGTAAGAATCATCTTGGAGGACGTTGCTATTAGTCAAACCATAGATCTGCCAGGTGGGTGATTCACAAACTGGAGAACAATTATACCAAAAAATTTCTCATAGTTTTGTGAGGGTTCTAGGCCCCACAACAGACTTGGCAACCTGGAAATCCAGAAAAGGGCCTGGGAATCACTGGGGAATCTAGCTTTGAATGTCAGTAAGATTTGATTTAAAAATTTTCAAAGATGAGGGGAAACAGAGACTCAGAGGACACAAACAAAATCTTGTAAGCACCAGGGCCCAGGAGAAAGGAGCAGTGACCCCATAAGAGACTGAGCCAGACTTGCCTGTGAATGTCTTGGAGTCTCTGGTGGAGGTGTGGGCCAAAAGTGGCCTGCCATAGGGTCAGGGGCACTGGCAGCAGCATTCCTAGAAGTTTCAGCAAGTTGGAATAAGTCCTCTTGGAAGGGGTCATCACTAGGCCTAATATGTGTGTGTGTGAAGTCACTCAGTTGTGTCCAACTCTTTGCGACCCTGTGGACTGTAGCCCACCAGGCTCCTCCATCCATGAGATTCTCCAGGCAAGAATACTGGAGTGGGTTGCCATTTCCTTCTCCAGGGGATCTTCCTGACCCAGGGATCGAACCCAGGTCTCCCGCATTGCAAGCAGACGCTCTAACCTCTGAGCCATGAGAATACAAAATATTTCCATAGGGACTACAAAACACCAGGACTGGGCAACCTCTGGCCAAACTACAAGGAGGGAGCATAGCCCCATCCATCAGCAGATAATTAGATTAAAGATTTACTGAGAAGGGCCCTGCCCATCAGAGCAAGACCTAGTTCTCCCCACAGCCAGTCCCACTCATCAAGAAGATTCCACAACCCACTTATCCTCAATCACCAGGGGGCAGACAGAATGAAAACTACAATCACAGAACTAACCAAAATGATCACATGAATCACAGATTTGTGTAACTCAATGAAATTATTGAGGCATGCCATGTAGAGTCACCCAAGACTGATGGGTCACAGTAGAAATTTCTGACAACATGTGGTCCACTGAAGAAGGGAATGACAAACCACTTCAGCATTCTTGCCTTGAGAACCCCATGAATATTATTAAAAGGCACAAATATGACACTGAAAGCTGAACCTCCTAGTTCTGTAGGTGTCCAATATGCTACCAGTGAAGAATGGAGAAATAGCTTCAGAAGGAATAAAGAGGTTGGGCCAAAGCAGAAATGACGCCCAATGGTGGATAGGTTTGGTGGTGAAAGTAAACTCCAATGTTGTAAAGGACAATATTGCATAGAAACCTGGAATGTTAGGGCCATGAATCAAGGTAAATTGGAAGCAGTCAAACAGGAGATGGCAAGAGAGAGCATTGACATTTTAGGAATCTATAAACTAAAATGGACAGGAATAGGTTAATTTAATTCAGATTATCATTTTATCTCTTATTGTGTACAAGAATCCTTTAGAAGAAATGGAATAGCCCTCATAGTCAACAAAACAGTCCAAATTGCAGTACTTGGGTACAATCTCAAAAATGACAAAATGATCTTGGTACATTTCAAAGGCAAACCATTCAACATAACCATAATCCAAGTCTATGACCTAACCACTAATGCTGGAAAAGATGAAGTTGAATGGCTCTATGAAGATCTACAAAACTAGAATAAACCAACACAAAGAAAAGATGTCACTTTCATCATAGGTGACTGGAATGCAAAATAGGAAGTCAACAGATACCCAGGGAAACAGTAAGTTTGGCCTTGGGGTACACAATAAAGCAGGGTAAAGGCTAATATAGTCTTGCCAAGAGAACATACTAGTCATAATAAACACCCACTTGCAACAACACAACAGACAGCTCTACACATGGACATCACCAGATGATCAATACCAAAATCAGATTGATTATATTTTTCCCCCTGAAGACGGAGAATCTGAATGCATTTAAGTAAAACAAGACCAGAACTTGACTGTGAATCAGATCATGAACATTTTTTTGCAAAATTCAGATTAAAATTGAAAAAAATAGCAAAAAAAGAAAAAAACAAAACAAAATACTAAGCCACTCAATTATGAACTAAATCAAATCCCTTATGATTATACAGTGAAAGCATCAAGTAGATTCAAGAGATCAGATCTGATAGAGTGCCTGAAGAACTGTGGATGGAGTTTCATAACATTGAACAGGAGGCAGTGTCCAAAACCATGCCCAAGAAAGAGAAATGAAACAAGGCAAAATGGTTGTCTGAGGACGCCTTACAAATAACTGAGGTAAGAAGAGAAAAGCAAAGGAGAAGGAAAGATATACCCATCTGAATGCAGGGTTCCAAAGAATAGCAAAGAGATAAGAAAGGCTTTTAAAGTGAACAATGCAAAGAAATAGAGAAAAACAATAGAGTGAGAATGAGACTAGAGGTTGTATCAAAAAAACTAGAGATACCAAGGGAAAATTTCATGCAAAAATGGGCACAATAAAGGACAGAAATGCCGTGGACCTGACAAAAGAAGATATTAAGAAGAGGCGGCAAAAATATATCGAAGAACTGTATAAAAAAGGTCTTAATGACCTGGAATATCACGATGATGTGGTCACTCATCTAGAGCCAAGACATTCTGGAGTATGAAGTCAAGTGGGCCTTAGGAAGCATTACTAAGACAAAGCATTACTACTAGTGGAATTCCAGCTGAGTTATTTCAAATCCAAAAGATGAAACTGTTAGAGTGCTGGACACAATATTTTGGGAAATTTATCAAACTCAGCAGTGGACATGGGAGTGGAAAAAGTCAATTTTCAATCCAACCCCGAAGAAGGGCAATGCTAAAGAATGATGAAACTACCATACAATCATACTTATTTTGCATGCTAGCAAAGTAATCCTCAAAATCCTTCAAGCAACACTTCAACAGTATGTGAACCATGAACTTCAAGATGTTTAAGCTGGGTTTAGAAAAGGCAGAGAAACCAGAGATCAAATTGCCAAAATCTGTTGGATCTTAGGAAAAACAAGGGAATTACACAAAAACATCTACTTCTGCTTCATTGACTATGCTAAAGCCTTTGACTGTGTGGATCACAACAAACTGTGGAATATTCTTAAATAGATGGAAAGACAAGGCCACTTTACCTTCCTTCTGAGAAACCTGTATGCAAGTAAAGAAGCAACAGTTAGAACTGGACATGGAACAATAGACTGGTTCAAATTGGGAAAGGAGTACATCAAAGCTATATATTGCCACTCTGTTTATTTAACTTATATGCAGAGGACATCATGGAGGATGCTGGGCTGGAAGAAACAAAAACCAGAATCAATATCACCAGAAGAAATATCAATAGCCTCAGATGTGCAGATGACACCGCCCTATTCATAGAAAATGAAGAGGAACTAAAGAACCTCTTGATAAAGATGAAAGAGGTGAGTGAAAATGCTGGCTTAAAACAGAACATTCAAAAAATGAAGATCATGGTATCCGGTCCCATCACTTCCTGGCAAATAAATGGGGGAAAAAAATAGAAACAGTGACAGACTTTATTTTCTTGGGCTCCAAAATCACTGCAGACACTGACTGCTGCCATGAACTTAAAAGACGCTTGCTCTTTGGGAGAAAAGCTATGACAAATCTAGGCAGTGTATTTAAAAAGCAGAGGAATCACTTTGCCAATGAAGGTCTGTATAGTCAAGTTTATTGATTTTCCAGTAGTTAGGTATGAATCTGAGAGTTGAACCATAAATAAGGCTGAACACCAAATACTTGATGCTTTTGAACTGTGGTGCTAGAGAAGACTCTTGAGAGTCCCTTAGACATCTAGCAGATTAAACATATCAATCCTAAAGGAAATCAACCATTAATATTCATTGGAAGGATTTAATATGAAGAGTAAAGTCATTGGAAAAGATCCTGATACTGGGAAAGATTGAGGGCAGGCAGAGAAGTAGGTGCCAGAGGATGAGATGGTTGGATGTCATCACTGATTCAGTGGACATGAGTTTAAGCAATTTCCAGGAGATAGTACAGAATCTGCCTGCAAAGCAGGAAACCACAGTTTGAATCCTGGGTCAGGAAGATCCGCCAGAAAAAGGTTAGGCTACCTACTCCAGTATTCTTGGGTTTCCCTTGTGCTCATGTGGTAAAGAATTTGCTTGCAATGAGGGAGACCTGGGTTCGATTCCTGGGTTGGGAAGATCCCCTGGAGAAGGGAAAGGCTGCCCATTCCAATATTCTGGCCTGGAGAATTTCATGGACTGTATAGCCCATGGGGTCACAAAGAATAGGACACAACTGAGTGACTTTTAACTTTCACTTTCAGGAACTAGTGAAGGACAGAAAAGTGTGGCCTGCTGCTGTCCACAGGGTCTCAAAGTGTCAGATATGACTGAGAAAATTAACAATAACAACATGTAAGCTGAGTCAGTGATAGTATCTAACCATCTCATTCTCTGCATCCCCTTTCTCCTTTGCCTTCAATTTGTCCCAACATCAAAGTCTTTTCCAGTGAGTCGGCTCTCTGCATCAGGTAGCCAAAGTATTGGAGCTTCATCTTTAGTATAAATACTTCCAATGAATATTCAAAGCTGAGAAATTAAACATTCTAACTTACTCAAAGGTTAAGAAGTATCAAAAGTCATGTAAAATATTTTGAGTAAGATAAAAATGGAAAATGCAACACATTAAAATTTGCAGACTGTAAGTAAAAGTGATAGAAGTAAATCCATAGCATTCATGTATATAATTAGAATAAAAATCATATGTTAATAATTTAAGTTTCTACTTCGGACATGAGGATAAAGAAGAGCAAAATAAATCTAAATTAAGAATAAGAAAAGAAAGAAAATCCAAGAACATAACCCAATATATGTGGGAAAAACAATCAGATAAAAAGCTGGTTCCTTGATAAGATCAATAAAGTTGATTACCTCCTAGATAGTCTAATCAAGAAAAAAAAAAAAAAAAGAGAGAGAGAGAGATAAGATACAAAGTACTGGCATCAGAAATAAAAGTGGGACCAGATCTAGTGATACCATGGCCATAAAAAGATGAGCAAAAAAAAAAAAAAAAAAAATTGGGAAAAAATGTATGCCCACACATTTAATAACATAGATGAAATGTACTGTTTGAGACATAATTGATGAAAATTCATTAAAATATCATGTAATAAATAGTATGAATAAACTGCTATATATTAAAATTTAATTAATTGATAACCTTCAGAATAAGAAAATTATGGGCCCAAAAGTGTTTACTGGTGAATTATACAAAAAAGTTAAGGAAAGAATGACACCAATACTCTACAATCTAATTTGGGAAACAGAAATGGGAGGGGGAAATTTTAGCACATCCTTTAATGCCAGCATTTCCCAACAGCATATCCAGACAAATAAATTATAAAAAGTAAACCTACAATATCTCTCATAAACATAGATGTAAAAAGTGAATAAAATAAATCAAGTCAAACCCAACAATGTATGAAAAATTATATGCCACAATCAGTTCAGTTCACTTCAGTCGCTCAGTCATGTCTGACTCTCAGACCCAATGGACCGCAGCACACCAGACCTCCCTGTCCATCAACACTCCCAGAATTTATTCAAACTCATGTCCATTGAGTCGGTGATGCCATCCAAGCATCTCATCCTCTGTCATCCCCTTCTCCTCCCACCTTCAATCTTTCCCAGCATTAGGGTCTTTTCCAGTGAGTCAGTTCTTCGCATCAGGTAGCCAAACTATTCGAGTTTCAGCCTCAATGTCAGTCCTTCCAATGAATATTCAGGAATGATTTCCTTTAGGATGGACTGGTTGGATCTCCTTGCAGTCCAAGGGACTCTCAAGAGTCTTCTCCAACACCACAGTTCAAAAGCACCAATTTTTCAGTGCTCAGCTTTCTTTACAGTCCAACTCTCACATCCATTCATGACTACTGGAAAAAACATAGCTTTTACTAGATGAACCTTTGTTGACAAAGTAATGTCTCTGCTTTTTAATATGCTGTCTAGGATGATCATAACCTTTCTTCCAAGGAGTAAGCATCTTTTAATTTCATGGCTTAGCCACCATCTGCAGGGATTTTGGAGCCCCCAAAATCAAGTCAGCCACTGTTTCAACTGTTTCCCCCTATTCTCCATGAAGTGATGAGACCATCTGACATGATCTTAGTGTTCTGAATGTTGAGTTTTAAGCCAACTTATTCACTCTCCAATTTCACTTTCATCAAGAGGCTCTTTAGTTCTTCTTTGATTTCTGCCATAAGGGTGGTGTCATGTGCATATCTGAGGTTATTGATATTTCTCCCAGCAATCTTGATTCCAGCTCATGCTTCATCCAGCCCAGAGTTTCTCATGATGTACTCTGCATACAAGTTAAATAAGTAGGGTGACAATATACATCCTTGATGTACTCCTTTTCTTGTTTGGAACCAGTCTGTTGTTCCATGTCCATTTCTAACTGTTCCTTCCTGACCTGCATACAGATTTCTCAAGAAGCAGGTCAGGTGATCTGGTACTCCCATCTCTTTCAGAATTTTCCAGTTTGTGGTGGTCCACACAGTCAAAGGCTTTGGCATAGTCAATAAAGCAGAAGTAGATGTTTTTCTGGAACTCTTTTGCTTTTTCGATGATCCAATGGATGCTGACAATTTGATCTCTGGTTCATCTGCCTTTTCTAAATCCAGCTTGAACATCTGGAAGTTCATGGTTCACATACTGTGGAAGACTGCCTTGGAGAATTTTGAGCTTTGTTTATAGTGATCATAGTGATGCTTCCTAAGGCCCATTTGACTTCACATTCCAAGATGTCTGGCTCTAGGTGAGTGCCACAATCAAGAGGGATAATACAAGGAAGGCTTATATTAAAAATAAGTTTATATAATCCATAACTTCAACTGGCTAAAGAAGCATCATTGATCATACAAGTGCAGAAAAAGCACTTGATAAAGTTTAACATCCATTCATTACAAAAATTATCAGAAAACTAAGACTGAAGTGAACTTAATCACCTAGAACATCTGCAAAATCATACAGTTAACATTTTACTTAATAGTGAGAAACTAAAAGCTTTCCCACTAAGATCAAGCAAGAATGTAACTTCTCACCTCTCCATTCAACAGTGTAACGAGAGCCCTAGCTAATGCAATGATACAAGAAAATGAAATAAAATATTGAGAAGAAAAATAAGAAAATTGTCCCTATTCATAGATGAAATGAATATCTATGTAGAAAATGCAATAATATTGACTAAAACATTCCTGGAACATTACAATAAGTACTTAACTTTGTAGGTTATAAAATTAATATATGTCAATTGCTTTCTTATGTTCCAGCAATAGACAATGACACTTAAAACTGTAAAACACAAGTATATTTACATGACCCCTTACCTCTCAAAAGCAAGGCTTGGATTAAAACCCATCTAAATATATACAAGTTGTACACGAGAGAAACTACAAACTTTGATGAAAAAAATTACTCCATATTCATATATTTGAAGACTCAATATTCTCTGTGCTGTCAGTTCAGTTCAGTTCATTCATTCAGTCATGAACTGACCCCATGGACTGCAGCATGCTGGGCTTCCCTGCCCATCACCGACTCCAGAAGCTTGCTCAAACTCAAGTCCATTGAGTCGGTGATGCTATCCAACCATCTCACCTTTGGTCATCCCCTTCTCCTCCCGCCTTCAATTTTTTCCAGCATCAGGGTCTTTTCCAGTGAGTCAGTTCTTCATACCAGGCATCAAAGTATTGAAGTTTCAGCTTCAGCATCAGTATTTCCAATGAATATTCAGGACTGTTTTCCTTTAGGATTGACTGGTTGGATGTCCTTGCAGTCCAAGGGATTCTCAAGAGTCTTCTCCAATACCATAGTTCGAAATCACCAGTTCTTCAGTGTTCAGCTTTCTTTATGATCCAACTCTCACATACATACATGACTACTGGAAAAACCACAGCTTTAGCTAGATGAACCTTTGTCAGTAAACTTTATGCTATCGGTTACTCTCAGATTCATTTATTAATTTACTGCAATTCAAATACAATTTCTAGCAAGTTATCCTGTGGATATGTGAAAAATGACTCTCAAGTTTATATAGTTTAAAAAAAGACACAGAATAGTCAAGACAGTACTGAAGAGCAAAATCAGAAGACTGACTTTACTCAACTTCTAGAGTAAAGCTTCTACTGTACAGCTTGAATGATAATCTCTTAGTGAAAGAATATGTAAAATGATTAGTGGCATGGAATAGTGAGTCCATAAATATATCCACATGAATATAGTCAACTGCTCTATGATATGACTAAAGAAAATCCAATTGAGACAGAATAGTCTTTTTCATAAATGATGCCAAAGCAACTGAATATTCACATCTCATATTCAAAATATGATTGTAGCTATAAACTGCATACTTTTCATGAAAATTAACTCAAAATAAAAAATATACTTAGATTTAAGTGGAAAACTATAAAACTTGAATGATAAGATATGGAGAGCATAATGGAAAATAATCTGTTTAGCCTTGCTCTGGCACTGAGTTTTTATAAACAACTCAGAAATATAATCCATGAAAGAAAAAAATTGCTAAGTTGTACTTCATTAAAATGAAAACTTTTGTTCTGTGAAAGACACTAAGAGATATAAAAGATAAGCCACAACAGAGATAAAATATCTACAAAACATACACTTGATAAAATACTTTTATCTAAAATATAAAAAGAATAATTAAAACTCCATAAGAATACAACAAGGACCAGTTTAAAAGTAGGCAGAAATATGTGAAGACACTTTACAAAAAAAAAAAAAAAAAAGTGTACAGATAATAAATATGTCACCATTATTGTCATTAAAGAATTGTAAAATAAAACAACAGTGAGATGTCACTAAAAATCATGACAGAACCTGTAGCTGGTGAGGATGTGAAGAAAGAGGAACTTATGTTCATTGCTGGTGGGAATGCACAAAAAGGATAACACTAGAAAAATTGCTCTATAGTTTCTTAGAGAATTAAACACATACAATACAACCAGAAATTAGTCCCTTAGGTATTTACTTAAGTGAATTGAAAACATACCCACACAAAATTCTGTAAATATATAGCATCTATGTTCTATGCTGTGCTGTGCTAAGTTGCTCCAGTTGTGTCTGACTCTTTGTGACCCTATGGACTATAGCCCACCAGGCTCCTCTGTTCCTGAGGCTCTCCAGGCAAGAACACTGGAGGGTGTTGGCGTGCACTCCTCTAGGGGATCTTCCCCACTTAGGGAATGAACCCGTATTTCACATCTTCTGGACTGGCAGGTGGGTTCTTTACCACTAGTGCCCCCCAGAAACCCTTATATTATCTATAATTACCAACAAGTGGAAATAATCAAGATTTTCTTTAATAGGCAAATTGATAAAGTGTGTGTATTGTTCTTCATCCTGTTCATGATGCCAGTTGTCTCACTGAATCTCACTGTGCACACTGTTCGTTGAACCCACACAAGGCACAAGCTGAGGCTGGAAGAAGATGCAAGGAGCCATAAGAACTGTAGATACATTTATTCTCTCCTGGCTGGCACAACAGCCATAGCATAATCTAACACAACACAATCTCTCTCCTGGCTGACACAGCAGCCATAACTGTATTCTCTTCTGGCTGATACAGCAACTGTAGCAGTAGTCACACTATATTCTCTCCTCTCATGACTGACCCAATGGACACAGCCATGATGCAGCAGTAATGTTGCCACTTTCTAGGTGGAACTCACATATGTGTTCAGCACAAAGAAGCTTGTAACCAAGTGGGTACCTCAAGGGACACATGCACAGTGCTATAAATGATCTTAACAGTTACAGAGTCATTATTTACAAAAAATGGTTTGAAAGAGCCTGAATAAGCCATCTTGGCTCATTTGCTCTCTCCCTGGTGTGGTACACCCATACAATGGAAATAAAAAGAAATAAGTTATCACTCATAAAATACACACGGGAACATTAAAATATATATATTGCTATATGAAAATATCAGTCTGAAAAATTTATATACTATATAATTCCAGATATGTGGCATTATGAGAAAGGAAAACTATTAGGAAAATAAAAGCATCAGTGACTTCTATGGTTGAGTAGTAAAAGGAAAGGATGAATATGGGACATGGGATTTTTAGGACAGTGAAACTATTTTGAATTACACTCTAATGGTTGTGCAATACAGTAATGGTGCACATATAAATTATGCATTTGCCGAAACTTAAATGCACACCACAAATAATGAATTATAATGTAAACTGAAGACTTCAAATATCATTGGCATACTTCAGAGATATTACATGTTCAATTCAAGACCCCAACAATAAGGCAATATCGCAATACAAGAAGTCATGTGATTTTTTGGTTTCTCAATATAAAAGTTATATTTACACTCTATTAAGATCTTCAGGATCTAGATAATCACGATGGTGTGATCACCAACTTAGAGCCAGACATTCTGGAATGCAAAATCAAGTGGGCATTAGGAAGCATCACTATGAACAAAGCTAGTGGAGTTGATGGAATTCCAGTTGAGCTATTTCAAATCCTAAAAGATGATGCTGTGAAAGTGCTTCACTCAATATGCCAACAAATTTGGAAAACTCAGCAGTGGCCACAGGACTGGAAAAGAGTTGTCATTCCAATCCCAAAGAAAGGCAATGACAAAGAATGCTCAAGCTATCACACAATTGCACTCATCTCACATGCTAGTAAAGTAATGCTCAAAATTCTCCAAGCCAGGCTTCAATAGTACATGAACCATGAACTTCCAGATGTTCAAGTTGGGTTTAGAAAAGGCAGAGGACCCAGATATCAAATTACCAACATCCATTGGATCACTGAAAAAGCAAGAGAGTTCCAGAAAACATCTATTTCTGCTTTATTGACTATGCCAAAGCCTTTGACTGTGAGGACCACAACAAACTCTGGAAAATTCTTAAAGAGATAGCACTACCAGATCATTTGACCCACCTCTTGAGAAATCTGTATGCAGGTCAGGAAGCAACAGTTAGAACTGGACATGGAACAACAGACTGGTTCCA
Organism: Tragelaphus eurycerus; assembly: GCA_935064755.1. Classification (NCBI taxonomy): domain Eukaryota; kingdom Metazoa; phylum Chordata; class Mammalia; order Artiodactyla; family Bovidae; genus Tragelaphus; species Tragelaphus eurycerus. The sequence goes on along the minus strand of CAKXYN010000007.1, from coordinate 40,261,031 downwards.
AATACGAAAAGAGTGCATCAAGGCTGTCACCTTGATGCATCAATAAATGTCACCCCACTTATTTAACTTATATGCAGAGTACATCAAGAGAAACTCTGGGCTGGATGAAGCACGAGCTGGAATCAAGATTGCTGGGAAAAATATCAATAACCTCTGATATGCACATGAAAAGACCCTTATGGCAGAAAGCGAAGAAGAATTAAAGAGCCTCTTGATGAAAGTGAAAAAGGAGAGTGGAAATGTTGGCTTAAAGCTCAACATTCAGAAAACTAAGGTCACGGCATCTGGTCCCATCACTTCATGGCTAACAGATGGGGAAACAGTGGAAACAATGACAGGCTTTATTTTGGGAGGCTCCAAAATCCCTGCAGATGGTGACTGCAGCCATGAAATTAAAAGATGCTTACTCCTTGGAAGAGAAGTTATGACCAATCTAGACAGCATATTAAAAAGCAGAGACATCACTTTGCCAACAAAGGTCCGTCTAGTCAAAGCTGTTTTTTCCAGTAGTCATGTATGGATGTGAGAGTTGAACCATAAAGAAAGCTGAGCACTGAAAAATTGATGCTTTTGAACTGTGGTGTTGGAGAAGACTCTTGAGTCTCTTGAACAGCAAGGAGATCCAACCAGTCCATTCTGAAGGAGAGCAGTCCTGAATATGAATTGGAAGGACTGATGCTGAAGCTGAAACTCCAATATTTTGTCCACCTGATGCAAAGAACTAACTTACTGGAAAAAAAAACCCTGATTCTGGGAAAGATTGAACGTGTGAGGAGAAGCAGACAACAAAGGATAAGATGGTTGAATGGCATCACTGACTCAATGAAATGAATTTGAGTAAACTCTGGGAGTTGGAGGCTGACAGGGAGGTCTGGCATGCTGTAGACCATGGGTTCCCAAAGAGTCAGACATGATTGAGCGACTGAGGTGACTGAATTGAAGTATTAAATAGCATTATGCCTACAAAAATCACTTTAGATACTTTAATTAAAAATACTTTATTAATGAAAACTTCTGACCATCATCTGAAACTTCAGTGAGTAGTATTAACATCAAAGATGCTGCTGCTGCTAAGTCACTTTGGTCGTGTCCGACTCTGTGCGACCCCATAGACAGAAGCTCACCAGGCTGCCCCATCCCTGGGATTCTCCAGGCAAGAACACTGGAGTGGGTTGCCATTTCCTTCTCCAATGCATGAAAGTGAAAAGTGAAAGTGAAGTCGCTCAGTCGTGTCCGACTCTTAGCGACCCCATGGACTGGAGCCTACCAGGATCCTCCGTCCATGGGATTTTCCATGCAAAAGTACTGGGGTGGGGTGCCATTGCCTTCCCCGAACATCAAAGATAATTGATCACAAATCACTATAAGAAATAAAATAAAAGTAATATTTGAAATTTACAAAAATTACCCAAGTACAGTGCAAAGTGAACTAATGCTATTGGAAAAATATTGCTGATAGACTTGTTTGCCACAAGATTGCCACAATTTTTCAATCTGTAAAAAGTGCATTATCTGTGAAGTAGAATAGAGCAAAGTGAAGTAAGGCAATGTATGCCTGTAATAATGTATCAATACTAGTTTATCAATCATAGCTAATGTGCCACATCAAAGCAAGATGTTAATAATAAAGGAAATTGTGGATGGGAACAGGGGAATATATGGAAAATCTTTACTCTCCATTCAGCCCTTTGATATATTTAAAACTGCACTAAGAAGTCTATTCATATTCTATAAAGAATTACTTTACTATACTAATGTCTATAATAGCAATAAGAAACAGAAATATTGAAATGTGGACTTATGACTATTTTGTTTACTATCATTGCCATTCATTACACACTAAGTTGTTGCAGAACCCTGTAATTTGAAACTCAGTTATTATGTTATCACTGTTCTTAAGATATTGAACTAATTTACTATGATTTTTACTCATTTATCAATTTTCTTGCCATTTTAATTGTTAGCTTTAATTAACCACAATGAGGGCGAGAAAAAGATAGCTATCTTCAACTCTAGTTCAAACCTGAAAATTAAAATTATTCAAATTTTATAAACAGAATATACAATAAAAGCAGTAGGGGTTTTTTTCCACACAGGCTCATTGAAAAGTAAAATATTTATAGAATAATTCAAGCCCAAGTTATTTCATTAGTTTTATTTTTGCCTTTTTTTTTCTCCTTATTCTGAATTCAGTATAGTATGCTATGCTATGCTAAGTCACTTCAGTCGTGTCCGACTCTGTGTGACCCCATAGACGGCAGCCACCAGGCTCCCCCGTGCCTGGGATTCTCCCAGCAAGAAAACTGGAGTGGGTTGCCATTTCCTTCTCCAATGCAGGAAAGTGAAAAGTGAAAGCGAAGTCGCTCAGTTGTGTCTGACTCTTAGTGACCCCATGGACTGCAGCCTACCAGGCTCCTCCAATCCATGGGATTTTCCAGGCAAGAGTACTGGAGTGGGGTGCCATTGTCTTCTCCGTCAGTATAGTATAATCTTCCCTAATTAGCGAACTAAAATGGACTGGAATGGGTGAATTTAACTCGGATGACCATTATATCTACTACTGTGGGCAGGAATCCCTCAGAAGAAATGGAGTGGCCATCATGGTCAACAAAAGAGTCCGAAATGCAGTACTTGGATGCAATCTCAAAAACGATAGAATGATCTCTGTTCGTTTCCAAGGCAAACCATTCAGTGTCACAGTAATCCAAGTCTATGCCCCAACCAGTAACGCCGAAGAAGCTGAAGTTGAAAGGTTCTATGAAGACCTACAAGACCTTTTAGAACTAACACCCAAAAAAGATGTCCTTTTCATTATAGGGGACTGGAATGCAAAAGTAGGAAGTCAAGAAACACCTGGAATAACAGGCAAATTTGGCCTTGGAATACGGAATGAAGCAGGGCAAAGACTAATAGAGTTTTGCCAAGAAAATGCACTGGTCATAGCAAATACCCTCTTCCAACAACACAAGAGAAGACTCTATACATGGACATCACCAGATGGTCAACACCGAAATCAGATCGATTATATTCTTTGCAGCCAAAGATGGAGAAGCTCTATACAATCAGCAAAAACAAGACCAGGAGCTGACTGTGGCTCAGACCATGAACTCCTTATTGCCAAATTCAGACTGAAATTGAAGAAAGTAGAGAAAACTACTAGACCATTCAGGTATGACCTAAATCAAATCCCTTATGATTATACAGTGGAAGTGAGAAATAGATTTAAGGGCCTAGATCTGATAGATAGAGTGCCTGATGAACTATGGAATGAGGTTCGTGACATTGTCCAGGAGACAGGGATCAAGACCATCCCCATGGAAAAGAAATGCAAAAAAGCAAAATGGCTGTCTGGGGAGGCCTTACAAATAGCTGTGAAAAGAAGAGAAGCGAAAAGCAAAGGAGAAAAGGAAAGATATAAACATCTGAATGCAGAGTTCCAAAGAATAGCAAGAAGAGATAAGAAAGCCTTCTTCAGTGATCAATGCAAAGAAATAGAGGAAAACAACAGAATGGGAAAGACTAGGGATCTCTTCAAGAAAATCAGAGATACCAAAGGAACATTTCATGCAAAGATGGGCACAATAAAGGACAGAGATGGTGTGGATCTAACAGAAGCAGAAGATATCAAGAAGAGATGGCAAGAATACACAGAAGAACTGTACAAAAAAGAGCTTCAAGACCCAGATAATCATGATGATGTGATCACTGACCTAGAGCCAGACATCTTGGAATGTGAAGTCAAATGGGCCTTAGAAAGCATCACTACAAACAAAGCTAGTGGAGGTGATGGAATTCCAGTGGAGCTATTCCAAATCCTGAATGATGATGCTGTGAAAGTGCTACACTCAATATGCCAGCAAATTTGGAAAACTCAGCAGTGGCCACAAGATTGGAAAAGGTCAGTTTTCATCCCAATCCCAAAGAAAGGCAATGCCAAGGAGTGCTCAAACTACCGCACAATTGCACTCATCTCACACGCTAGTAAAGTAATGCTCAAAATTCTCCAAGCCAGGCTTCAGCAATATGTGAACCGTGAACTTCCTGACGTTCAAGCTGGTTTTAGAAAAGGCAGAGGAACCAGAGATCAAATTGCCAACATCCGCTGGATCATGGAAAAAGCAAGAGAGTTCCAGAAAAACATCTATTTCTGCTTTATTGACTATGCCAAAGCCTTTGACTGTGTGGATCACAATAAACTATGGAAAATTCTGAAAGAGATGGGAATACCAGACCACCTGATCTGCCTCTTAAGAAATCTGTATGCAGGTCAGGAAGCAACAGTTAGAACTGGTCATGGAACAACAGACTGGTTCCAAATAGGAAAAGGAGTACGTCAAGGCTGTATATTGTCACCATGTTTATTTAACTTATATGCAGAGTACATCATGAGAAACGCTGGACTGGAAGAAACACAAGTTGGAATCAAGATTGCCGGGAGAAATATCAATAACCTCAGATATGCAGATGACACCACCCTTATGGCAGAAAGTGAAGAGGGGCTAAAAAGCCTCTTGATGAAAGTGAAAGTGGAGAGTGAAAAGGTTGGCTTAAAGCTCAACATTCAGAAAACGAAGATCATGGCATCTGGTCCCATCACTGCATGGGAAATAGATGGGGAAACAGTGGAAACAGTGTCAGACTTTGTTTTTCTGGGCTCCAAGATCACTGCAGATGGTGACTGCAGCCATGAAATTAAAAGACGCTTACTCCTTGGAAGGAAAGTTATGACCAACCTAGATAGCATATTCAAAAGCAGAGACATTACTTTACCAACAAAGGTTCGCCTAGTCAAGGCTATGGTCTTTCCTGTGGTCATGTATGGATGTGAGAGCTGGACTGTGAAGAAGGCTGAGCGCCGAAGAATTGATGCTTTTGAACTGTGGTGTTGGAGAAGACTCTTGAGAGTCCCTTGGACTGCGAGAAGATCCAACCAGTCCATTCTGAAGGAGATCAATCCTGGAATTTCTTTGGAAGGAATGATGCTAAAGCTGAAACTCCAGTATTTTGGCCACCTCATGCGAAGAGTTGACTCATTGGAGAAGACTCTGATGCTGGGAGGGATTGAGGGCAGGAGGAGAAGGGGACGACAGAGGATGAGATGGCTGGATGGCATCACTGACTCGATGGATGCGAGTCTGAGTGACCTCCGGGAGCTGGTGATGGACAGGGAGGCCTGGCGTGCTGCGGTTCATGGGGTCGCAAAGAGTCGGACACGACTGAGCGACTGATCTGATCTGATCTGATCTCCCTAATAAATAATTAAGGAATATTTTAACTCTGTTTTGTGTTGATTGAAGGAATATTTTCTTGAATAAAAATAAAATCCAAATGTCAAAAAGTGAAAGACAGAATTGATAATTGCAATGAAAGAATGGTAGAGCATAATGGTTCAGTTCAGTTCAGTTCAATTGCTCAGTCGTGTCCGACTCTTTGCGACCCCATGAATTGCAGCACGCCAAGCCTCCCTGTCCATCACCAACCCCCGGAGTTCACACGTCCATCGAGTCAGTGATGCCATCCAGCCATCTCATCCTCTGTTGTCCCCTTTTCCTCCTACCCCCAATCCCTCCCAGCATCAGAGTCTTTTCCAATGAGTCAACTCTTCGCATGAGGTGGCCAAAGTACTGGAATTTCAGATTCAGCATCATTCCTTCGAAAGAAATCCCAGGGTTAATCTTCAGAATGGACTAGTTGGATCTCCTTGCATTCCAAGGGACTCTCAGGAGTCTTCTCCAACACCACAGTTCAAAAGCATCAATTCTTTGGTGTTCAGCCTTCTTCACAGTCCAACTCTCACATCCATACATGACCACAGGAAAGACCATAGCCTTGACTAGGCAAACCTTTATTGGCAAAGAATGTCTCTGCTTTTGAATATGCTATCTAGGTTGGTCATAACTTTCCTTCCAAGGAGTAAGCGTCTTTTAATTTCATGGCTGCAGTCACCATCTGCAGTGATTTTGGAGCCCCAAAATATAAAGTCTGACACTGTTTTCACTGTTTCCCCATCTATTTCCCATGAAGTGATGGGACTGGATGCCATGATCTTTGTTTTCTGAATGTTGAGTATAATGGTAGAGAGCAAAGATTCTTTAAGAATTTATCTGAGGCTATATGACTGAAGAGTTTAGAATCAGCAACAAGAAACAAAGAGATTTAAAAATGAGGAGTAAGGAAACCCTGGCAAGACAAACACTGTTTAAAAGTATGTAACAAATTCATCAACAATAAAATAAAATTTCTTTACCACATAAATAAATGTGTATATTTATATACACACATTTGTCAAAACTTTTATCTATAGTACTATAGTCATAAATGAATCTAGTAGCAAATGGTTGGTTTTTTTTTTCTTTTTTGCAGATTTGCCTCATTTGAATTTATACATTTAAATATAACTAAAGCTGAGGAGTAAGACTACAGGAAGAATGAAAACATATATTTTGAGGGTCCTAAGATGGCAGAGTAATAGGACAGGGACACCACTTTCTCCCCCACAAATTTATCAAAAGAGCATTTGAACACTGAATAAATTCCACAAAACAATTCTGATCGCCGGCAGAGGACATCAGACACCCAGAAAAGCAGCCAATTGTCTTCAAAAGGAAGTAGGAAAAAATATAAAAGATAAAAAGAGAGACAAAAGAGGTAGGGATGGAGCTCCATCCCAGGAAAGTGAAGTAAAGTTGCTCAGTCATGCTCAACTCTTTGGGACCCCATGGATAGTAGCCTGCACCAAGCTCCTCCGTCCATGGGATTTTCAGGGCAAGAGTACTGGACTGGGTTGCCATTTCCTTCTCCAGGGAATCTTCCCAACCCAGGGATCAAACCCAGGTCTCTCACATTGTAGACAGACACTTTACCGTCTGAGCCACCAGGGAAGGGAGTCTTAAAAAAGAGAAAATTTCTAAACACCAGGAAACACTCTCACTGCTGGGTCTGTGGTGAGCCTTGGAACCACAGAGGGCAACATAACCGGGAGGAAAAATAAATAAATAAACCCCACAGATTAAGTGCCCAACGGTAACATCCCCAGTGGAGAAGCAGCACAGAATGCTGCATCCGCCACTAGCAAGCAGGGGCTGGGCAGGGAGGCACCGGCTGCATTGCTTAGAATAAGGTCCAGGCCTGAATGCCCCAAGGGCAATCTGAGGGAACTAACTTGGGCTAGCAAACCAGACTGTGGGATAGCTACCACATGAAAAGCCCTAACCTAAGACACCCGTCAGGCCCACTCACAGAACAAAGGACTGAGCAGAGCTAGCTGGCTGCAGACCAGCGCATCCCCCTCCAGTGACAGGCAGGCAGGGGCAGCCAAAGCCGGAAGTGGGCAATCGTGGCCCCAGATAGGTATTATCTAAAAAACTGCAAGCAGGCTTCATTACTAACCAAGACTTCTTGGGATTCTGGATGGTTGAGATCTGCCTGAGAAGGTTCGCCGGTTGTACACCCAGAAAACGAAGCGGCAGGGATGGGGGAGATGATAAGTTGCAAAGACTGCGCTCGCCAAACACCTGGTCACCTGAGCTGCTCGGACTTGGGAAAGGGCACAAAACGCAGACCCAACCAAGTCTGCACCTCTGAGGACTACCCAAGTACCTGAACCTGAGCAGCTTAGACCTGGGAAGAGCATACAACCCGGGGTGGCCTCAGACAGTTTGCCGCAGAGCAACCTAGAGCCTAAGCAGTGTAGACAGGGAAAGCACACACACCATGAGCAGGGGCAAACCCAGTGTGGCCGAGACACTGCAAGTACATGCCAGTGTTATTTGTTTGCAGTATTCCTCCCTCTCCACAGCTCAACTGAACAAGTGAGCCTTAAAAAGTGTCCACCACCGCCCCCTTGTGTCGGGGTGAAGATTAGACACTGAAGAGACCAGCAAACAGAAGTTAAAACAGAAGGAACTGCCCTGGAAGAGACAGGTGCAATAAATTAAAACCCTGTAGTTAGCACCGACTACATAGGAAGGGGCCTATAGATCTTGAGAAATATAAGCTGGATCAAGGAACTATCTGAAAATGAACTGATCTCACACTGCCCAAAACACCAGAGAAAGTCCTAGATGTATTTTTACTATTTTTACTATCATTCTTTAATTTTTTTTAATTTTTTAAGTCCTCTATTACTCCTTTAATTTTCATTTTTATAACTTACTATTCTCTGTGAACCTTTCTGGATGTCCCTCACTGTGGAGAAACTTTTCCTCCTTAACCTAGATGTTTTATCAACAGTGTTGTATAGATGGAGAAGTCTTGAAGCTACTGTAAAAATAAGACTGAAAACAATAAGCAGGAGGCTTAAGTCCAAATTCTGAGAACACGAGAGAATTCCTGACTCCAGGGAACATTAATCAACAGGAGCTCATCAAACACCTCCATACCACACTAAAACCAAGCACCACCCAAGGGCCAACAAGTTCCAGAGCAAGACATACCATGCAAATTCTCCAGCAACACAGGAATATAGCACTGAGCTTCAATATACAGGCTTCCCAAAGTCACTCCAAACCTGTTGACATCTCATAACTCATTAATGGACACTTAATTGCACTCCAGAGAGAAGAAATCCAGCTCCACCCACCAGAACACCAACAGGAAACCTTGACAAGCCACCCATCCAACCCAACCCGCAGTGAGGAAACTCCACAATAAAGAGAACTCCACAAACTTCCAGAATACGTAAATGCCGCCCCAAACACAGCAATATAAACAAGATGAAGAGACAGAGGAATACCCAGCAGTAAAGGAACAGGATAAATGCCTACCAAACCAAACAAAAGAGGAAGAGATAGGGAATTTACCTGATAGAGAATTCCAAATAATGATAGTGAAATTGATACAAAATCTTGAAAACAAAATGGAATCACAGATAAACAGCCTGGAGAAACGGATTGAGAAGATGAAAGAAAGGTTTAACCAGGACCTAGAAGAAATAAAAAAGAGTCAGTTTATAATTAATAATGCAATAAATGAGGTCAAAAACACTCTGGAGTGAAGAAATAGTAGAATAATGGAGTCAGAAGATAGGATTAGTGAGGTAGAAGATAGAATGGTAGAAATAAATGAATCAGAGAGGAAAAAAGAAAAATGAATTTTAAAAAAATTGAGGACAATCTCAGAGACCTGTGGGACAATGTTAAATGCCCCAAAGTTCGAATCATAGGAGTCCCGGAAGAAGAAGACATAAAGAAAGACCATGAAAAAATACTTGAGGAGATATTAGTTGAAAACTTCCCTAAAATGGGGAAGGAAATAATCAACCAAGTCCAAGAAACCCAGAGAGTCCCAAAAAGGATAAATCCAAAGCAAAACACCACAAGAGACATGTTAATCAAATTAACAAAGATCAAACTCAAAGAACAAATACTAAAAGCAGCAAGGGAAAAACAACAAATAACACACAAGGGGATTCCCATAAGGATAACAGCTGATCTTTCAATAGAAACTCTTCAGGCCAGGAAGGAATGGCAAGACATACTTAAAGTGATGAAAGAAAATAACCTACAGCCCAGATTACTGTACCCAGCAAGGATCTCATTCAAATATGAAAGAGAAATCAAAAGCTTTACAGACAAGCAAAAGCTGAGAGAATTCAGCACCACCAAACCAGCTCTCCAACAAATGCTAAAGGATCTTCTCTAGACAGGAAACACAAAAAGGGTGTATAAACTCAAACCCAAAACAATAAAGTAATTGGCAATGGGATCATACTTATCAATAATTACTTTAAACGTAAATTGGTTGAATGACCCAACTAAAAGACAAAGACTGGCTGAATGGATACAAAAACAAGACCACTATATATGTTGTCTACAAGAGACCCACCTCAAAACAGGGGAAACATACAGACTGAAAGTGAAGGGCTGGAAAAAGATATTCCACACAAATAGAGACCAAAAAAAAGGAGGAGTAGTAATTCTCATATCATATAAAATAGATTTTAAAACAAAGGCTGTGAAAAGAGACAAAGAAGGACACTACATAATGCTCAAAGGATCAATCCAAGAAGAAGATGTAACAATTATAAATGTATATGCACCCAACATAGGACCACTTCAATATGTAAGACAAATGCTAACAAGTATGAAAGGAGAAATTAACAATAACACACTAATAGTGGGAGACTTTAATATCCCACTCAAACTTATGGATAGATCAACTAAACAGAAAATGAAAAAGGAAACACAAACTTTAAATGATACAATAGACCAGTTAGACCTAATTTCACCTCAAAACAATGAATTTCACCTTTTTCTCAAGTGCACACGGAACCTTCTCCAGGATAGATCACATCCTGGGCCATAAATCTAGCCTTGGTAAATTAAAAAAATAAATTGAAATCATTCCAAGCATCTTTTCTGACCACAATGCAGTAAGATTAGATCTCAATTACAGGAGAAAAACTATTAAAAATTCCAACATATGGAGTCTGAACAACACGCTGCTGAATAACCAACAAACCACAAAAGAAATCAAAAAAGAAATCAAAATATGCATAGAAATGAATGAAAATGAAAACACAACAACCCAAAACCTATGGGACACTGTAAAAGTAGTGCTAAGGGGAAAGTTCAAAGCAATACAGGCATACCTCAAGAAACAAGAAAAAAGTCAAATAAATAACCTAACTCTACACCTAAAGCAACTAGAAAAGGAAGAAATGAAGAACCCCAGGGTTAGTAGAAGGATATCTTTAAAATTAGGGCGGAAATAAGTGCAAAAGAGACCATAGCAAAAATCAACAAAGCCAAAATCTGGTTCTTTGAAAGGATAAATAAAATTGACAAACCATAGCCAGACTCATCAAGAAACAAAGGGAGAAAAATCAAATCAATACAATTAGAAATGAAAATGGAGAGATCACAACAGACAACACAGAAATACAAAGGATCATAAGAGACTACTATCAGCAATTATATGCCAATAAAATGGACAACTTAGAAGAAATGGACAAATTCTTAGAAAAGTACAACTTTCCAAAACTGAACCAGAAAGAAATAGAAAATCTCAACAGGGCCATCACAAACACGGAAATGGAAACCATAATCAGAAATCTTCCAGCAAACAAAAGCCCAGGTCCAGATGGCTTCACAGCTGAAATCTACCATAAATTTAGAAAAGAGCTAACACCTATCCTACTCAAACTATTCCAGAAAATTGCAGAGGAAGGTAAACTTCCAAACTCATTCTATGAGGCCACCATCACCCTAATACCAAAACCTGACAAAGATGCCACAAAAAAGGAAAACTACAGGCCATATCACTGATGAACATAGATGCAAAAATCCTTAACAAAATTCTAGCAATCAGAATCCAACAACATATTTTCCTGATATCTTCAATCATCTTCTCTATCATTATTCTGACCCCTTTTACTTGAAGATTGCCTATTTACACTTCATTTAGTTGTTTTCCTGGATTTTTATCTTGTCCCTTCATCTGGGACCTTTATGCTTTTTAATCATGATTAACTTTCTGTTTTGGGGTTTTCAAGCACAGACATTACTTTGCCAACAAAGGTCTGTCTAGTCAAGGCTATGGTTTTTCCTGTGGTCATGTATGGATGTGAGAGCTGGACTGTGAAGAAGGCTGAGCGCCGAAGAATTGATGCTTTTGAACTGTGGTGTTGGAGAAGACTCTTGAGAGTCCCGTGGACTGCAAGGAGATCCAACCAGTCCATTCTGAAGGAGATCAGCCCTGGGATTTCTTTGGAAGGAATGATGCTAAAGCTGAAACTCCAATACTTTGGCCACCTCATGCGAAGAGTTAACTCATTGGAGAAGACTCTGATGCTGGGAGGGATTGGGGGCAAGAGAAGAAGGGGATGACAGAGGATAAGATGGCTGGATGGCATCAGTGACTCAATGGATGTGAGTCTCAGTGAACTCCAGGAGTTGGTGATGGACAGGGAGGCCTGGCGTGCTGTGATTCATGGGGTCACAAAGAGTTGGACATGACTGAGTGACTGATCTGATCTGATTGGGGTTTTCATTTTAGTCACAGTGGAACTATGGTTCTTCTTGCTTCTTCTGTTTGCACTCACTCAGATGGAGGAGGCTATGAGGCTTGTGTAAGCTTCCTGATGGGAGGGACTGAGTTTTACTCTGGTTTGCAGGGTCTTGCTCAGTTCAGTTCAGTCACTATATCATGTCTGACTTTTTGCAACCCCATGGGCTGCAGCACACCAGGTCTCTCTGTCCATCACCAACTCCCAATGCTTGCTCAAAATCATGTCCATCAAGTCAGTAATGCCATCCAACCATCTCCTCCTCTGTCATCCCCTTCTCCTCCTGCCTTCAATCTTTCCAAGCATCAGGATCTTTTCCAATGAGTCAGTTCTCTGTATCACATGACCAAACTATCGAATTTTCAGTGTCATCATCAGTCCTTCCAATGAATATTCAGGACTGATTTCCTTTAGGATGGACTGATTGGATCTCCTTGCAGTCCAACGGACTCTCCAGAGTCTTCTCCAACACCACAGTTCAAAAGCATCAATTCTTTGGCACTCAGCTTTTTTTATAGTCCAACTCTCACATGCATACTGGAAAAACCAGTTTTGACTAGATGGACATTTGCCAGCAAAGTAATGTGTCTTCTTTTTAATATACTGTCTAGGTTGGTCATAGTTTTTCTTACAAGGAGCAAGCGGTTTTTAATTTCATGGCTGCAGTCACCATCTGAAGTGATTTTGGAGCCTCCCTTCCCCCTCCAAATAAAGTCTGTCACTATTTCCATTGTTTCCTCATCTATTTCCTATGAAGTGATGGGACCAGATGCCATGATCCTAGTTTTCTGACTTGAAAACAGCATTTTCACTCTCCTCTTTCACTTTCATCAAGAGGCCCTTTAGTTCGTCTTCACTTTTTGTCATAAGGCTGGTGTCATCTGCATATCTGAGGTTATTGATATTTCTCCTGACAATCTTGATTTCAACTTATGCTTCATTCATCCCAGCATTCCACATGATATACTCTGCATATAAGCTAAATAAGCATGGTGACAATATACAACCTTGACATACTCCTTTTCCTCTTTGGAACAAGCCTGTTATTCCATGTTCAGTTCTAACTCTTCCTTCTTAACCTGCATACAGATTTATCAGGAGTCAGGTAATGTGGTCTGGTATTCCCATCTCTTGAAGGATTTTCCAGTTTGTTGTGATCCACAGAGTTAAAATATTTAGTGTAGTCAATAAACTAGAAGTAGATGTTGTTCTGGAACTCTTGCTTTTTCAATGATCCAACATATGTTGGCAATTTGATCTCTGGGTTCTCTGCCTCTATATCCAGCTTGAACATCTGGAGTTTCACAATTTACATACTGTTGAAGCCTGGCTTGGAGGATTTTGAGCATTTAACTCAGATGATCATTATATCTACTACTATGGGCAAGAACCCCTTAGAAGAAATGGAGTAGCCCTCATAGTCAAAAAAAGAGTCCAAAATGCATTATTTGGGTGCAATCTCAAAAATGACAGAATGATTTCTGTTCATTTCCAAGGAAAACCATTCAATATCACAGCAATCCAAGTCTACGCCCCAACTAATAACACTGAAGAAGCTGAAGTTGAATGGTTCTTTGAAGACCTACAGAGCCTTCTAGAACTAACACTTTATTTTTTTTTTAAGGGAACGTTTATAGTTTTTATTCATAATAATAAAAAACAGCAAACAATCCAAATATTTATCAACACAAGAATGGACAGTCTTGGAATATATATAAAATGAAAGACAATTCAGCAATAAAAAGGCAGAAACTACTGATATTTACATTATTCCTAAATCTGCTTTCCATCACTATATATATATTATTTTTTTCCCTTATAATTTCATATGAATGGAAGAATAGAATGTGTGGGCTTCTCTGGTGGCTCAGTGGTAAAGAATACACCAACAATGCAGGGGATGCACGTTTTATCCCTGGGCCTGGAAGATCTCCTGGAGAAGGAAATGGCAACCCACTCTAGTATTCTTGCTTGGAAAATCCCACAGGCAGAGGAGCGTGGCAGGCTACAGGTCATGGGGTTGCAAAGGAATTGGACATGACTTAGTGACTAAACAACAATAGAATGTGTATTAGTTTTGTTTCCATGTCCCCTTAATTTAGAACTAACACTTTAAAAAGATGTCCTTTTTATAGGGGACTGGAATGCAAAAGTACAAAGTCAAGAGACACCTGGGAAAATAGGCAAATTTGACCTTGGCATACAAAATGAAGCAAAGGAAATGGTAACAGTTTTGCCAAGAGAAGGCACTAGTCAGAGCAAACACCCTCTTCCAACAACACAAGAGAGGACTCTACACATGGACATCACCAGATGGTTAATACCAAAATCAGATTGATTATATTCTTTGCAGCCAAAGAATGCCAAAGAAGGAAAAGCTCTGTGCAGTCAGCAAAAACAAGACCAAGAGCTAATTGTGGCTCAGATCATGAACTCCTTATTTCCAAACTCAGACTTAAATTGAAGGAAGTCAAGAAAACCACTAGACCATTCAGGTATGACCTAAATCAAATCCCTTATGATTATACACTTAAAATGACAAATAGATTCAAAGGATTGGATCTGAAAGACTGAAGAACTATGGATGGAGGTTCATGACATTGAACAGGAGGCACTGATCAAAACCATCCCAAAGAAAAAGAAATGCAAAAAGGCAAAATGGTTGTCTGAGGAGACCTTACAAATAGCTGAGGGAAGAAGAGAAGTGAAAGGCAATGGAGACAAGAAAAGAAATACCCATTTGAATGCAGAGTTCCAAAGAATAGCAAGGAGAAATATGAAAGCCTTCCTCAGTAATCAGTGCAAAGACATAGAGGAAAGCAATAGATTGGGAAAGACTGGAGATCTGTTCAAGAAAATTAGTGATACCAAGGGAATATTCATGCAAACATGGGCAAAATAAAGGACAGAAATGGTATGAACCTAACAGAAGCAGAAGATATTTAAAGATTGCAAGAATACATAGAAGAATAAAAAAAAAAATCTTCATGACCCAGAGAACCACGATGGTGTGGTCATTCATGTAGAGCAAGACATCTTGAAATGCAAAGTCATGTGAGCCTTAGGAAGCATCACTATGAATAAAGCTAGTGGAGGTGATGGAATTCCAGTTGAGCTATTTGAAATCCTAAAAGATGATGTTGTGAAAGTGCTTCACTCATTATGCCAGCAAATTTGGGAAACTCAGCAAGTTTGGCTCAGCAAAACTTTAATCCAATTATCTGCTGATGGGTGTGGTTGTGCCCCCCAACCTCAATAGAGTTTTGGCCTGAGGTGATCCAACCATCAGGTCTATAGGCTCTATGGTCAGGTTTATGGGGACGTACAAGAGGGTTTATGCCAAGTGAGACCTTCCCCCGTCCCTGTGGTGAGCCCCTGTTTACTCATACCTCCAGAGGAGACACTCCAACACTAGTATGTAGTTTTGGCTCAGTCTTGTGCAGAGTCCCAGCTTCTTTCCTCTGAGTTTTGGTGCATGCAAGATTTTGTTTGTACCCTTCAAGGCTGGATTTTGTTTCCCCCAATCCTGTGGTATTTTCTTGTAATCAAATCCTGCTTGCCTTCAAGGTCAGATTCTCTGGGGATTCCCAGTTCTTTAGTTGGATTCCCAGGTTAGGAAACCTGACGTGGGGTTCAGAACATTCACAGTGGTGGAAGAACTTCATTGGTATTTTCTCCAGCTTGTAAGTCACCCACCCGGCAGATAGGGGATTTGATTATATCATGGTTTTGCCCTTCCAACCTTCTTCCTATGGTTCTTTTTCTTTGGCCGTGCAGTATCTTTTTTTGGTAGGTTCCAAAGTCCTCATATTTATAGCTGTTCAACAGCTAGTTGTATTTTTGTTACTTGAGCAGGAGGAGATAAGTGCATGTCCTTCTACTCTGCTATCTTAACTGAAATATCCTACAAGTTTTGCGTGTATCTGTGTATTCCCTTCCAGTTGTCAAGGTGTCCTGTCAGTACTCAGCTGGTTCTTTGCAATACTCCCTGCATCTGAAGATGTATTCCTGATGTATCTTTTGGAGAGAGATGTCCTCTAGTTTTATCACTCCTCTGCTAATATAGCTAATATAGTCTTCTCTTCCATGTGATTTTTATTTTAATTACCTTAATAATTAATGTCTTAAACATCTTTTTGCATACTAATTATCCATTTATATATATTCTTTAAAGAATAAACCTGTACAGCTTGTTTTAACTAACTAAATCCTATATTTAATTATATTATGTCCTTATATAATTAAGCTGTAAGAGTTCTATGTATGTTATTGATAAAGTTTATCATATATACAATTTGCAAATATTTTCTCCCATTCTGTGGATTATTTTTTACTTTTTTGTTAGTACTATTGCAAGACATTTTTAATTAAGATACATCCCAACTTATCTATATCTTGTTTCTCATTCAACCATGTATTTCTTTTCACATTTTGGTTCTGGTTATTTTATAGGATATCCAGAATAAAATATAAGAATTTTAGCACATATATATGCTATGGGTACCTCCCAGATATGACATAGCATACACTTTCATACTAAATAAATACGTATTTGAAATTTTATTTTATTCCTAATTTTAACTGAACATCCTTATCCTGTGTCTTTAATTGAAAGATAGATCAATCTATTAATGAACAACTTGGAAGAGGGTGATTTTTTTTTTTTTTTAAACAAAATACCTCTTGGTAAGAATGCCAAGTAAAGATGTGTTCTGCTCTTGACCAAGATGCAGCAGGAGTTGGGCAAGAGTGTAACTAGAGAACTAGGAGAAGTTGCCACCGAATTTGAAGCTGAATCCTATAGACTGTCCTCTCTAGGATTTACAGATGTGTCAAATCTATATCAGGACCTACCTTTGAAAATATCATAATAATATATACAGATTTTGAAGAAAAAAAATATGATTTGAAAACTAAATAGTAAAAAAATTCCCTACTGGACTGTTTCCATGATATTTTAGTTGTTTCCCATTAAACATGATGAGAAAATCTTTATTAAAGGAAATATTTTTTTTGTTTTTTTTTTAAAAACAAAAATACTGATAGTGGGCCTAGATTCTAATTTCAGTTTTGTAAATACTCCTGTAAGTTAGTTATCTTCACTTTGCTTTACATGTACAACAAGGGAGGAAGATAATGCCTGACCTCACTTCCTTCACAGGAACATTGTTAGAATGAATGAGGCAATGTATACATAAATGCAGAGATCTTAGAAGACAAATATTCTACAAAACTGTAGTGTCATCATTATTATTATCTTTATAGAGAGAATTTTTGAAAATTCAGGTGGCAGAATATATTATAATACTCTTCTACAAATGAGAAAATAAAAGCATCAATATGGTATAGATTTAATGTCTCTGTCTTTCACTATATTCTGCACAGAATACAAATGTGGCTGTACTAACTTTGGATTATTACAAAAGTACATTGTCTTCTGTTTCAACATTATGTTTATGACTTCTTAATCACGATGTAAAAATATGTATGCTATTAAATTTGTACCTTTCCTTATTTTTCTAAAAGTCACTGAATATTTAGATTATATGTTGACAATTAAATGTCTGTAAGTGTATATGTGTACATATGTTATCATCATCAAAGCTACTTTTATTGAATATCTGCTACATACTCCTCAAAAAACCTTTCAAAGTTGGTATAAGAAGTATTATTATGTATACAAACATTAAAAAATCTGTTATGTATTAATAATATAGAATAACATTGTATGTAATCCTTTACATACAATGTTATTCTATATTATTAATACAGGGAGGCCTGGCGTGCTGCGGTTCATGGGGTCGCAAAGAGTCGGACACGACTGAGCGACTGATCTGATCTGATCTGATCTGATCTGTAAGGTCAGTTTTCATTCCAATCCCAAAGAAAGGCAATGCCAAAGAATGCTCAAACTACCTCGCAATTGCACTCATTTCACAAGCTAGTATAGTAATGCTCAAAATTCTCCAAGTCAGGTTTCAACAATACATGAATGGTGAACTTCCAGATGTTCAAGTCGGTTTTAGAAAAGGCAGAGGAACCAGAGATCAAATTGCCAACATCTGCTGGATTATCGAAAAAGGAACAGAGTTCCAGAAACAATATCTATTTCTTCTTTATTGACCATGACAAAGCCTTTGACTGTGTAGATCACAATAAACTGTGGAAAATTCTTCAAGAGATAGGAATACCAGCTCACCTGACCTGCCTCTTGAGAAACCTGTATGCAGGTCAGGAAGCAACAGTTAGAACTGGACATGGAACAACAGACTGGTTCCAAATACGAAAAGGAGTACATCAAGGCTATATTGTCACCTTACTTATTTAACTTATATGCAGAGTACATCATGTGAAATGCTGGGCTGGATGAAGCACGAGCTGGAATCGAGATTGCCGGGAGAAATATCAATAACCTCAGATATGCAGATAACACCACCCTTATGGCAGAAAGTGAAGAGGAAATAAAAAGCCTCTTGATGAAAGTGAAAGAGGAGAGTGGAAATGTTGGCTTAAAGCTCAACATTCAGAAAACGAAGCTCACGGCATCTGGTGCCATCACTTCATGGGAAATAGATGGGGAAACAGTGATGGGCTTTATTTTGGGGGGTTCCAAAATCCCTGCAGATGGTGACTGCAGCCATGAAATTAAAAGATATTTACTCCTTGGAAGAGAGATTATGACCAATCTAGACAGCAAATTAAAAAGCAGAGACATTACTTTGTCAACAAAGGTCTGTCTAGTCAAGGCTGTTGTTTTTCCAGTAGTCATGAATGATTGTGAGATTTGGACCATAAAGAAAGCTGAGCACTGAAGAATTGGTGCTTTTGAACTGTGTTGTTGGATAAGACTCTTGAGAGTCCCTTGGACTGCAAGGAGATCCAACCAATCCATCCTAAAGGAGATCACTCCTGAGTGTTCATTGGAAGGACTGATGCTAAATCTGAAACTCCAGTTCTTTGGCCAACTGATGAGAAGAACCGACTCATTGGAAAAGATCCAGTTGCTAGGAAAGATTGAAGGCGGGAGGAGAAGGGGGCAACATAGGATGAGATGGTTGGAAGGCATCACTGACTCAATGGACATGAATTTGAGTAAACTCTGCGAGTTGTTGATGGACAGGGGGACCTAGTGTGCTGCAGTCCATTGGTTTGCAAAGAGTGGGACATGACTGAACGACTGAACAGAAATGAACTGAACTGAAGGGTATGTAAAGGCCCACATATTTAACAAAAGTATCAGCATGTTAGTTTATATAACTTTGATCTTGTATGTTACTTTATATAAATTAAATCCTGTTTACTTCTTCTTATAATGGAAGTATCATATGCAAATATGAGTTACATTTTAAACAATAAATGTTGGAATGAACAATTGTTTTGGCAGACTTTGTAAGCATAGGCAGGTCACTTTCTTAAGGATTCTTTGTGTGAAATTTTATGGGGTTCTACAAATGGACTACATTTTAAAGTTCTGCTCACATTTCTTTGAATATGCAGAGTTTTCAAAGCAAAGAGGGAATGAAGAAAAGGAAGCTAAATTCTAGAATAATATTATGGAATATTTATGGAAAAATACATCTATATGTCTCAAAACAAAATGTCACTTAACATTTTCAAATTTTTAGTTTTCTAAAGTAATTAATACTGCATAATGCAAACATTTGAAAACATTTTCCTTCTCTTTCTGTGTGTAATACTTACAAAGTATTAATTTGGCATGCAATTTATAAAGTGTACATTAAATAAGGCTAGAAGCAAGTGATGTTCAGAAAAACAAGTCAGGAATCTCAGCAGTTTCATCTCAGCATACTTAATATACTCTGTTTTTTAATTTAAATTTGCTTTGTGTTTGTTTTCTTCAAATATTCGTCAAAGATTTTTCTTTAACATGAAACTTAAATGAATCATATTTTAATGAAGATCACTTTTTTAAACATTTTATACATATATTAGAGAATTATGAATATCATAATTAACTAATAAAATCTAATGGAAACATTGGATTTGATTGTGGAGCAGTTTTAAATTTATTTTCTCCAAGTGCTTAAAAACAGATATTTTATTTTTGGCTTTATCCACAAAGGCATTTAATATTTTGAAGCTGATATGTCATATTTGGCTGCCCTTGTCATATTGTATCAATCATGTTCCTGTCAGTGAGACATAATCTCATTTTGGTTGATGAATGTAACTTGATTTGAGATTCTAGAGCTCCATTTTATAAAAAAGATCAAATAACATAGAAGAAAAGATGAAACTTTCAAGATTAAATACAAATTCTTTGTCACGAAACAATTAGGATATACAAAATAAAATATATGTTTTCTTTTTTAATATAAATTTATTTATTATAATTGGAGGCTAATTACTTTACAATATTGCATTGTTTTTGCCATACATCAATATGAATCCACCACGGGTGTACACGTGTTCCCCATCCTGAACCCCCCTCGCACCTCCCTCCCCATACCATCCCTCTGGGTTATTCCAGTGTACCTGCCCCGAGCATCCTGTATCATGCATCAAACCTGGACTGGCGATTTGTTTCATATATGATATTATATATGTTTCAATGCCATTCTCCCAAATCATCCCACCCTCGCCCTCTCCCACAGAGTCCAAAAGACTGTTCTATACATCTGTGTCTCTTTTGCTGTCTCGCATACAGGGTTATCGTTACCGTCATTCTAAATTCCATATATATGCATTAGTATACTGTATTGGTGTTTTTCTTTCTGTCTTACTTCACTCTGTATAATAGGCTCCAGTTTTGTCCACCTCATTAGAATTGATTCACATGCATTCTTCTTAATGGCTGAGTAATACTCCATTGTGTATACGTACCAGGGCTTTCTTATCCATTCATCTGCTGATGAACATCTAGGTTGCTTCCATGTCCTGGCTATTATAAACAGTGCTGTAATGAACATTGGGGTACACGTGTCTCTTTCAATGCTGGTTTCCTCAGTGTATATGCCCAGCAGTGGGATTGCTGGGTTGTACGGCAGTTCTATTCCCAGCTTTTTAAGGAATCTCCATACTGTTCTCCAAAGTGGCTGTACTAGTTTGCATTCCCACCAACAGTGTAAGAGGGTTCCCTTTTCTCCACACCCTCTCCAGCATTTATTGCTTGTGGACTTTTGGATCGCAGCCATTCTGATGGTGTGAAATAGTAACTCATTGTGGTTTTGATTTGCATTTCTCTGATAATGAGTAGTGTTGAGCATCTTTTCATGTGTTTGTTAGCCATCTGTATGTATTCTTTGGAGAAATGTCTGTTTAGTTCTTTGGCCCATTTTTTGATTGGGTCATTTATTTTTCTGGAATTGAGCTGTAGGAGTTGCTTGTATATTTTTGAGATTAGTTGTTTGTCAGTTGCTTCATTTGCTATTATTTTCTCCCATTCTGAAGGCTGCCTTTTCACCTTATTTAGAGTTTCCTTTGTTGTGCAAAATCTTTTAAGTTTAATTAGATCCCATTTGTTTATTTTTGCTTTTATTTCCAACATTCTGGGAGTTGGGTCATAGAGGATCCTGCTGTGATGTATGTCCAAGAGTGTTTTGCCTATGTTCTCCTCTAGGAGTTTTATGGTTTCTGGTCTTACTTTTATATCTTTAATCCATTTTGAGTTTATTTTTGTGTATGGTGTTAGAAAGTGTTCTAGTTTCATTCTTTTACAAGTGATTGACCAGTTATAACAGCACCACTTGTTAAAGAGATTGTCTTTTCTCCATTGTCTATTCTTGCCTCCTTTGTCAAAGATAAGGTGTCCAGAGGTGCATGGATTTACGTCTGGGGTTTCCATTTTGTTCCATTGATCTATATTTCTGTCTTTGTGCCTGTACAATACTGTCTTGATGGCTGTGGCTTTGTAGTAGAGCCTGAAGTCAGGCAAGTTGATTCCTCCAGTTCCATTCTTCTTTCTCAAGATTGCTTTGGCTATTCAAGGGTTTTTTTGTACTTCCATTACAAATTGTGAAATTATTTGTTCTAGCTCTGTGAAAAATACCATTGGTAGCTTCATAGGGATTGCATTGAATCTATAGGTTGCTGTAGGTAGTATACTCATTTTCACTATATTGATTCTTCCGATTCATGAACAAGGTATATTTCTCCATCTATTAGTGTCCTCTTTAATTTCTTTAACCAGTATTTTATAGTTTTCTATATATAGGTCTTTTGTTTCTTTCTAGATATATTCCTAAGTATTTTATTCTTTTTGTTGCAATGGTGAATGAAATTATTTCCTTCTTTCTATTTTCTCATTATTAGTGTGTAGGAATGCAAGGGACTTCTGTGTGTTGATTTTATATCCTGAAACTTTACTATATTCATTGATTAGCTCTAGTAATTTTCTGGTGGAGTCTTTAGGGTTTTCTATGTATAGGATCGTGTCATCGGCAAACAGTGAGAGTTTTACTTCTTCTTTTTCAGTTTGGATTCCGTTTATTTCTTTTTCTGCTCTGATTGCTGTGGCCAAAACTTCCAAAACTATGTTGAATAGTAAGGGTGAAAGTGGGCACCTTTGTCTTCTTCCTGACTTTAGAGAAAATGCTTTCAAATTTTCGCCATTGAAGATAATGTTTGTTGTGGGTTTATCATATATAGCTTTTAATATGTTGAGGTATGTTCCATCTATTCCTGCTTTCTGGAGGGTTTTTATTATAAACGAATGTTGAGTTTTGTCAAAGGCTTCTCTACGTCTATTGAGATAATCATATAGCTTTTATTTTGCAATTTGTTAATGTGATGTTTACATTGATTGATTTGCAGATATTGAAAAATCCTTGCATCCCTGGGATAAAGCCCACTTGTTCATGATGTATGATCTTTTTAATATGTTGTTGGATTCTGATTGCTAGAATTTTGTTAAGGATTTTTGCACCTATGTTCATCAGTGATATTGGCCTGTAGTTTTCCTTTTTCGTGGCATCTTTGTCAAGTTTTGGTATTAGGGTATATATTACCATAAACCAGATGAAAAGGCAAGCCTCAGGATTGGAGAAAATAATGGCAAATAAAGCAATTGACAAAGGATTAATCTCCAAAATTTACAAGTGGTACATGCAACTCAACACCAGAAAAGCAAACAACCCAAACAATAAATATGTAGAAGGCCTACACAGACATTTCTCCAAACAAAACATACAGATAGCTAATAAACACATGAAAAAATGCTCAACATCACTTATTATTAGAGAAATGCAAATCAAGACTACAATGATCAACCATTTTACATTGTTCAGCATTGCCACCATCAAAAAGTCTATAAAGAATAAATGCTGGATAGGATGTGGAGAAAAAGAAATCCTCTTGCATTATTATTGGGAATGCAAACTGATACCGTCACTATGGAGAATAGTGTGAAGATTACTTTTAAAAACTAGTAATAAAACTAATATACGACCCATCAATTTCACTACAGGGTTTATATTCTGAGAAAACCATAACTGAAAAAGACACACATGCACCACTGTTCATTGCAGCACTATTTACAATAGCAAAGACATGGAAGCAACCTAGATGTCCATCAACAGATGAATGGATGAATAAGTTGTGGAACAGGTATGCACTGAAATATTAGCCATAAAGAAGAATGAATTTTGAATTAGTTCAAATGAAGTGGATGAACCTAGAGCCTGTTACATGAGTTGAAGTAAGCCAAAAAGAGAAAGGCAAATATCATGTATTATTGCATGTATATGGAATCTAGAAAAATGGTACTGATGAACCCATTTGCATAGTAGCAATAGGTACACAGACATAGAAAACAGACTTGTGGACACAGCAGCAGCAGAAGATGGTGTGATGAATTGAGAGAGTAGCACTAAACATATGTAAAATTCCAACATAACCAGTTGGAATTTGCTTGTGCTCTGTGATAATCTAGAGGGGAGTGATGAGGTAGGGGATGAGACGAAGTTTCAAAATGGAGGGGACATGTCATATGTATGTCTATGGATGATTCATATTGATTCATTGCAAAAACCAACACTGTAAAGCAATTACCTTCTCTTTAAAATTTTTAAAAATGCAAGTTAAAGAAACAAAACAAAACACATGGAGTACCCAAAGATGGTAACAATAACCCTGTATATGAGACAGCATAAGAGACACTGATATATAGAACAGTCTTTTGGACTCTGGGAGAGGGAGAGGGTGGGATGATTTGGGAGAATGGCATTGAAATATGTATAATATCATATATGAAATGAGTCGCCAGTCCAGGTTTGATGCATGATACTGGATGATTGGGGCTGGTGCACTCGGATGACCCAGAGGGATGGTATGGGGAGGGAGGAAGGAGGAGCGTTCAGGATGGGGAACACATGTATATCTGTGGCAGATTCATTTTGATATATGGCAAAACCAATACAATATTGTAAAGTTAAATAAAATAAAATTAAAAAAAATAAAATACAGACAAGAATTGTTTGCAAAGTTTGCAGAAATTGAAGCACTCATTGTTTCATGAATTGTAAGATGGTATAGCACTGTTAAAATAATTTGACAATTCCTCAAATGGTAATCATAGAGGTATCATATGAACCATAAATTACCTTTATATTTATAATCCAATAAAAATGAAAATATATGCCCACAAAAATAGTTTTACTTATATAGCCAAAGAAACATTATTTAAAATATCCAAAAGTTGGATGAATGGATGGATGGATGGACAAACAAAATGTAGTATATCCATACAACATATAATTTGGTAATAAAAAGAATTATGTTGATTGATACATGGCACAACATGTATTAATCTGGAACCCATGATAAGCAAAATAAGTCAGTCTCAAATGACTCTATGGTAAGAAAATCCATTTATGTGGAATATCTAAAGCAGGGAAATATACACAGGCAGAAAGGAGATGAACAGTAGTGTAGGACTAAAGCATGGGAAGGTGAGGGCATGGAAATGATTTTAAAGGGGCATTTTATTTTTTTTTTTTTTGAGTGATCAAAATGTACTAAACTTAGACTGTAGTAGTGGTTTCACAACTCTGGATGTACTAAAACCATTTGAATAATACATTAGGAATGATTCAATCTCATGGAATGAAAATTATAACTGAATAAAAATATAAAAATTAAATAAAAAATAAAATTATTTTTAATCAAAGTCAAAGAAGAGTCTGATACATCTCTTCTCTAATTTTGGTGAGAAAAATTTAACGCTAGTAAATATTGGTCCTCAGGTGGTGCTAGTGGTAAAGAACCCGCTGGCAAGTGCAGGAGACTTAAAGGACGTGGGTTTGACTCTTGGGTCAGGAAGATCCCCTGGAGGAGGGCACAGCAACCCATTCTAATATTCTTGCAGAAGAATCCCATATACAGAGAAGCCTGGCCAGGCTACAGTCGATGAGGTCACAAAGACTGAGACACAACTGAAGCAACTTAGCATGCATGCTTGCATATCATGAATAATCATTTAGATGGAAATGTAGGAACATTTGTATTGAAAATACAAGTTTTTTGGAATTTTGAAAAAATATTTTTGATTCTTGATTGATTTGAATATGTAGATATATAACCCACAGATGCAGAAGGCTGACTATATCTTGAATTATTTAATAAGTTGATATGTTGAAGTCCTGAATCTGGTACCTGAGAATTTGCCCTTCAGAAATATTGGGCCACTGTAGACACCTCGGGGAAGGCAATGGCACCCCACCCCAGTACTTTTGCCTGGAAAATCCCATGGACGGAGGAGCCTGGTAGGCTCCAGTCCATGGGGTCGCTAAGAGTCAGACACGACTGAGTGGCTTCACTTTCACTTTTCGCTTTCATGCGTTGGAGAAGGAAATGGCAACCCACTCCAGTGTTCTTGCCTGGAGAATCCCAGGGACAGGGGAGCCTGGTGAGCTTCCGTCTATGGGGTCGCACAGAGTCGGACACGACTGAAGCGACTTAGCAGTAGCAGCAGCAGCAGACACCTAGTTAAGATGAGGTCACACTAGATTAGTGTGGGCCCTAAAGTATGACTGTGCACATGTACTTTGTGTATACTAAGCACATATATATGACTGTATGTAGATAGTATTTTTCTCTATATCTGTGTATTTATGTGTAATGTCTATCTAAATGTTTCTTATTTCAGTGTATACATTTATTTCAATACACTGGTGATAGGTAACTACTACAGTGAAATTTGCTCAGTCATGTCTGACTATTTGTGACCCCACAGACTATACAGCCCATGGAATTCTGCAGGACAGAATATTGAAATGGGTAGCCTTTCCCTTCTCCAGGGGATCTTCCCAACCCAGGCATCAAACGCAGGTCTCCCATATTGCAGGTGGATGCTTTACCAGCTGAGCCACCAGAGAAGCCCAAGAATACTGGAGTGGAAAGCCTATCGCTTCTCCAGGGGATCTTCCTGACCCATAAATCAAACTGAGGTCTCCTGCATTGCAGGGAGATCCTTTACCAACTGAGTTATCAGGGAAGACTTACAGTAGCTTTAGACTATTTTTAACAAATGACTGTACAATTTTTAATATTACATCCTCTTATTATATCTTTTCTAAATATATTTCTCAGAAATAGAGGCAAGAGAATCTAGGCAGAAAGAGAGATGCAAATGTCTAGATATCTTGTTAAAACCAATCACAAACATACTGTGAACCAAAGTTAAATTATACACTAGGTCAGCTTCAAAAATGATTCTCAAAATATGTAAGGATAACTGAAACCAGTTACAAAGTAAACACAGTGGTAATATAACAGGGTGCTGACAGGGCAGATGTCTTCTAGCTGAATCATTTTTTCATTCCTGGACAATTTTGAAATAGAGAATTAAACATTGTATACCTCAGGGTTACTGAGTCAGAATGTATTTCTGTAGATGAGCTTGCTGATATGACACAGAAACACAGTGATAAGTCTCACAGAGTCCCAGTGCTTGAAGGCATGAGTCTTTCACAACAAGTAGGCTGGTTCAAAGCTACTCGCTTAGTTTACTCTAGACAGCAATGTATAGAAAACACCATGTAGCTGCAGAACAAAAGTTGATGGGAAAATAAGTCAAGCATTATACTGTGGTGTCTTATGACACAACTGAGAAACGCATTCCTTGTGGGGGGGTGGCTGTGGACAAATTTATAAGTATGCAAAATAGATAGGTCTTTGGAAAGTTTAATACTTTGCAGTATTAGATTTAGAAAAAGGAAAGGCAGTAGCTTTCTTATATGTAAGAGCTTCGTGACTGAAAAGACTTTTGATAAATAGTATATGTATAATCACAAATGGCACATCTGGAGATGTAATATGAATCAGTGTTTAGCCAGTATACTTCCAACATTGGTTAATATAAATTCATCCAAGTCAAACAAGTTAAGAATTTGTACTTTCCTCAATTAAACTTTAAATGCAGGGAAATTCCTACCTGTTCACATGTGGTTATCTATTTGGAGGATATTTTATGCTGAATTTTTAATCCTAGGCTAACTTTTCTCAGCTTCAAGTACACAAAGAATATACTTGCACTATCCTATAATAAAAATTTTCCCAAAGAAAGCAGACAATTCCAGCTTTAATTCAAGGCAAATATATATCAGATGATTATTTATTATACTACTTCAAATCTTATTAAATATTCCAAAGTGAAAGGCAAATGGTTTTAAATAATTTGTTTTTAGAATCACATAACCCCCCACATCCATGCACAGATAATAAAGATTTACCTGTATTTGTGTACATAATTCTATTTTCCTATGAAATTCTGAAAATGAACTTTCTTGAGCTATAAAACAATAAAACAAATTCATGTGTAAGTGCTTTATCTCTTCAAATATTATACATGTCAGAGTGGGCCTGCAGTAATGTCTCTGCTTTTGAATATGTGATCTAGGTTGGTCATAACTTTCCTTCCAAGGAGTAAGCGTCTTTTAATTTCATGGTTGCAGTGTTCCAGAAGAAGAAGACAAAAGGGAAGGGCATGAGAAAATATTTAAGTAGAAATAGTCAAAAACTTCCCTAAAATGAGGAAGAAAATAACCACCCAAGTCCAAGAATCCCAGAGAGTCCCATACAGGATAAACTCAAGGTGAAACACACAAAGACACATAATAATCAAACTAATAAAAATTAGACTCAAAGAGCAAATATTAAAGACAGCAAGGGATAAACAACAAATAACACACAAAGGGATCCCCATAAAAATAACAGCTGATCTTTCAACAGAAACCTGTAGTCCAGAAGGGAATGGCAGGATATACTTAAAGTGATGAAAGAGAAAAACCTAAAACCAAGACTACTCTACCCAGGAAGGATCTCATTCTGATTTGAAGGACAAATCAAAATCTTACAGGCAAGCAAAAGCTGAGAGAATTCAACACCACCAAACCATCTCTTCAACAAATGCTAAAGGATCTTCTCTAGACAGAAAACACAGAAAAGGCTTATAAAAATGAACCCAAGACAATATAGTAAATGGTAGCAGGATCATACTTATCAATATTTACCTTAAACATAAATTGATTAAATGCTTCAAACAAAAGACAAAGACAGGCTGAATGGATACAAAACAAGACCACTATATATACTGTCTACAAGAGACCCACCTAAAACCTAGGGACATAAAGAGACTGAAAGTGAGGATCTGGGAAAAGATATTTCATGCAAATAGAGACCAAAATAAAGTGGGAGTAGCAATGCTCAAATTAGATAAAATAGACTTTAAAATGACCATTAGAAGAGACAAAGACGGACACTACATAATTATCAGGGGATCAATCCCAGAAGAAGACATCACAATTATAAATATATATGTACCCAACATAGGAGTACTTCAATATATAAGGAAAATGCTAACAACTATTAAAGGGGAAATTGACAGTAACACAATAATAATGGGAGGTTTTAAAACAAACTCACAACAATGGACAGATTTTCCAGGCAGAAAATTAACAAGGAAACACAAGCTTTAAACAATACATTGGACCAGTGAGATTTAATTTCTATCTACAGGGCATTCCACCCAAAAACAGTGGATTTCGCCTTTTTCTCAAGTGAACATGGAGCATACTCCAGGATAGATCACATCTGGGCCACAAAATTAGCCTCAATAAATTTTCAAAAGCATCTTTACTAATCACAATGCAGTAAGATTAGATATCAACTACGGGGGAACAAACAAACAAAAACTGTAAAAAATACAAACATATGGAGGCTAAACAACAAGATTCTGAATAATCAATGGATCATGGAATAAATAAAAAAGGAAATCAAAATATGCATAGTAACAAATGAAAATGAAAACACGACAATCCAAAATCTATAGAAGTCACTAAAAGCAGTGCTAAGTGGGAAGTCCACAGAAATACAAGTCTACCTAAAGAATCAAAATAAGTACCAAATAAATAACATAATTTTACACCTAAAGCAACTAGAAAAAGAAAGGGGAAAAAAAAACTAAAGTAGAAGGAAAGAAATCATGAAAAATCAAGCCAGAAATAAATGAAAAAGAAATGAAGGAGGCTATAACAAAGATCAATAAAACTAAAAAGTGGTTCTTTGAGAAAATAAACAAAATAGAAAAACTGTTAGCTAGACTCATGGGAAAAAAAGAGAGAAGACTCAATAAAATTGGAAAAGAAAATGAAGATATTGCAACAGACAACACAAAACTACAAACGATAAGAGAACAACTATATGCACCTCCCCCACCCCCAAAAAAAGTTGACAATCTGGAAAAACTAGGCAAATTCTTAGAAAAGTATAACCTTCCAAAACTGAACCAGGAATAAATAGAAAATTCAAACAGAGTAATCAGAAGTGTGGAAATTGAAACTGTGGTTTAAAATTTTCCAACAAACAAAAGCCCAGGACCAGATGGCTTCACAGGTTAATTCTATCAAAATTTTAGAGTAGAGCTAACACTTACCCTACTCAAACCCTTCCAGAAAATTTCAGAGGAAGGAAAAAATCCCAGACTTATTTAATGAGACCACAATCACCCTGATATCAAAACTAGACAAAGATGCCACAAAAAAAAAAACAAAGGCCAATATGCCTGATTAAGATATATGCAAAAATATCAACAAAACTCTAGCAAACAATCCAGTAACATATTAAGAAGATCATACATCATAATCAAGTGGGCTTTATCCCAGGGATGCAAGGATTCTTCAATATTCGCAAATCAAACAATGTGAGACACCATATTAACAAATTGAAAGATAAAAACCATACAATTATTTCAAAAGCTACGGATAAAACCTTTGATAAAATTAAACACCCATTTATGATTAAAACAAAGAAAACCTCCAGAAATTAGGCATACAAGGAACACACTTCAACATAATAAAAACTATGTATGACAAATCCACAGCAAACATTATCTTCAATTGCCAAAAACTGATAGAATTTCCTCTAAAATCAGGAACAAGACAAAGGTTCCCACTCTCACAATTTCTATTCAATATAGTTTTGGAATTCCTAGACACAGCAATCAGAGAAGAAAAAGAAATTAAAAAAAAAAAAAAAAAAAGATTGGAAAAGAAGTAAAACTCTCACTGTTTGTAGATGACATGATCTTTTACCCAGAAAATCCTAAAGATGCCACCAGAAAATTACT
Organism: Tragelaphus eurycerus; assembly: GCA_935064755.1. NCBI lineage: Eukaryota > Metazoa > Chordata > Mammalia > Artiodactyla > Bovidae > Tragelaphus > Tragelaphus eurycerus. Next base: position 40,230,441 of record CAKXYN010000007.1, on the reverse strand, counting down.
AGAGTGAATCAAAGAATACAGCAAAGTTGTAGGATATAAAATTAATACAATGAAATCCTTTACATTGCTATATGCTAACAATGAAAAACCAGAAAAATAAATTAACAATCTCATTCATCATTCCAACAAAAAGAAAAAAATTATTGGGAATAAATTTCCCTAAAGAAGCAAAAGACCTGTTATCAGAAAACTATAAAACACTAATGAAAGAAATAAAAATAATACAAATAGATGGAGAAATATACCATGTTCTAGGATTGGAATCATCAATATAGTGAAAATGAGTATAATAACCAAAGAAATCTATAGAATGCAAGAAAATGATATCAAATGAAGCAACTGACAAACTAATCTCAAAAATATACAAGCAACTCCTACAGCTCAATTCCAGAAAAATAAATGACCCAATCAAAAAATGGGCCAAAGAACTAAATAGACATTTCTCCAAAGAAGACATACAGATGGCTAACAAACACACGAAAACATACTCAACATCACTCATTATCAGAGAAATGCAAATCAAAACCACAATGAGGTACCATTTCACGCCAGTCAGAATGGCTGCGATCCAAAAGTCTACAAGCAATAAATGCTGGAGAGGGTGTGGAGAAAAGGGAACCCTCTTACACTGTTGGTGGGAATGCAAACTAGTACAGCCACTATGGAGAACAGTAGGGAGATTCCTTAAAAAACTGGGAATAGAACTGCCTTATGATCCAGCAGGTATGGGATGAAGTGATGAAGTGATGGGACCAAATGCCATGATCTTCGTTTTCTGAATGTTGAGCTTTAAGCCAACTTTTTCACTCTCCACTTTCACTTTCATCAAGAGGCTTTTGAGTTCCTCTTCACTTTCTGCCATAAGGGTGGTGTCATCTGCATATCTGAGGTTATTGATATTTCTCCCGGCAATCTTGATTCTAGCTTGTGCTTCTTCCAGCCCAGCGTTTCTCATGGTGTACTCTGCATATAGGTTAAATAAGCAGGGTGACAGTATACAGCCTTAACGTACTCCTTTTCCTATTTAGAACCAGTCTGTTGTTCCATGTCCAGTTCTAACTGTTGTCTCCTGACCTGCATATAGGTTTCTCAAGAGTCAGGTCTTATATACATGTATATATCTATGAACAGAATAAAAGTAAAAAATGATAAAAATTTTAAAGCTAGAAAACAAAGGGTAAAAAATACCCTCCTCCACCAAAATCATAATATTTCATTTGCTGGGAAACCAAATTAATAGGAAGGCAAGTCAGAATAGAAAGCATACCTGGGTGAATGTTTCAAATTGCATCCTCTTTGCCTAATCTACTGATGTCCTAGAGAATTTTAACAAAATTTTAGTAAGTTTATTTACAACTAGACTCCTGTTTATGTTCACATTTGTCTAATGAAACATACATAATTTATCTCTTAAATGTGTATTGTAAAAGGAAACTCAGCATAACAAAGCATGCAATATAATGGAGACACTGAAACCAAAGAATAACACCAGTCTTGTGTCGCATTCTATTCATTCAGTTCAGTTCAGTTGCTCAGTCATGTCTGACTCTCTGCAACCCAATGGATTGTCCCAATCCAGCTTCTCTGTCCATCAGCAACACCTAGAGTTTGCTCAAAGCCATGTCCATCAAGTCACTGATGTGATTCAGCCATCTCATCCTCTGTCATTCCCTTCTCCTCCTGCCTTAAATCTTTCTCAGAATCAGGATCTTTTCCAGTGAGTCAGCACTTCCCATCAGGTGAAAAAAGTATAGGATCTTCAGCTTCAGCATCAGTCCTTCCAATGAATATCAGGACTGATTTCCCTCAGGGTTGACTAGTTTGATCTCCTTGCAGTCTTAGGAACTCGCAACAGACTTCTCCAACACAACAGCTCAAAAGTATAAATTCTTTGGCACATAGTTTTCATTATGGTTCAATTCTCACATCCATACTTGACCACTGGAAAAACTATAGCTTTGACTAGATGTACCTTTGTTAGCAAAGAATGTCTCTGCTTTATAATATGCTGTGTAGGTTTGTCATAGATTTTCTTTCAAGGAGAAAGCATCTTTTGATTTCATGACTGCAGTCACCATCTGCAGTGATTTTGGAGCCCAAGAAAATAGTCTGTCACTGTTTCCACTGTTTCCCCATCTATTTGCCATGAAGTGATGTGACTGGATGCCATGATCTTAGTTTTTTGAGTGTGGCACTTTAAGCCAGCTTTTTCATTCTCCATTTTAATCCTCTTTTTCACTCTTCACTTTAATCAAGAGGTCTTTAGTTCGTCTTCACTTTCTGTCATAAGGGTGGTGTTATCTGCATATCTGAGGTTATTGATATTTCTCCCAGAAATCTTGATTCCAGCTTGAGCTTCATCCAGCCCAGCACTTTGCATGATGAACTCTGCATATGAATTAAACAAGCAGGGTGACAATAAACAGACTTGACCTACTCCTTTCCCAATTTTGAATTAGTCCATTGATCAATGTCTGGTTCTAACTGTTTCTTCTTGACCTGCCTACTTATTTCTCAGGAGGCAGGTAAGGTGGTCTGGTCTTAACAGCTTTTTAAATTGTTCACAGTTTTTGTGATCCACACAGTCAAAAGCTTTAGAGTAGTCAATAAAGCAGAGATAGATGTTTTTCTAGTATTCTCTTACTTTTTGATGATCCAAAAGGGTGTAGGCAATTTGATTTGTGGTTCCTCTGCCTTTTTCAAATCCAGCTTGAACATCTGGAAGTTCTCAGTTTATGTACTGTTGAAGCCTAGCTTGGAGAGTTTTGAGCATTACTTTGCTGCTTCTGCTGCTGCTAAGTCGCTTCAGTCGTGTCCGACTCTGTGCGACCCCATAGACGGCAGCCCACCAGGCTCCACCGTCCCTGGGATTCTCCAGGCAAGAACACTGGAGTGGGTTGCCATTTCCTTCTCCAATTCAGGAAAGTGAAAAGTGAAAGGGAAGTCACTCAGTTTGCTAGTGTGTTAGATGAGTGCAACTGTGCAGTAGTTTGAAATTTCTTTTGCATTGTCTTTCTTTGGGATTGGAATGAAAACTGATCTTTTCCAGTCCTGTGGCTCACTGCTGAATTTTCCATATTTGCTGGCATATAGCATCATTTTCATGATTTGAAATTACACAACTTGAATTCCATCACCTCCACTAGTTTTGCTCATATTGATGCTTCCTGAAGAGAACTAAAGTGCCTCTTGATGAAAGTGAAATAAGAGAGTGAAAAAGCTGGCTTAAAACTCAACATTCAGAAAGCTAAGATCATGGCATCTGGTCCCATCACTTCATGGGAAATAGATGGGGAAACAATGGAAACAGTGACAGATTATTTTGGGGAGCTTCAAAATCACTGAAGATTGTAACTGCAGACATGAAATTAAAAGATGCTTTCTCCTTGAAAGAAAAGTTATGATCAACCTGGACAGCATATTAAAATGCAGAGACATTACTTTGCCAACAAAAGTCCATCTAGTCAAAGCTATTTTTTTTCCAGAAGTCATGTATGGATGTGAGACTTTGACTATAAAGAAAACTGAATACTGAAGAATTGATGCTTTTGAACTGTGGTGTTGGAGAAGACTCCTGAGAGTCCCTTGGGTAGCAATGAGATCCAACCAGTCTATCCTAAAGGAGATCAGTCCTGAATATTCATTTGAAGAACTGATGCTGAAGTTGAAACTCCAATTTTTGGCCATCTGATGTGAAGAACTGACCCATTGGAAAAGACCCCGATGCTGGGAAAGATGGACGGTGGGAGGAGAAGGGGACAACAGAGGATGAGATGATTGGATGGCATCTCTGACTCAATGGACATGAGTTTTAGTAAACTCCTAGAGTTGGTGATGGACAGGGAAGCCTGGCATGCTGCAATCCACTGGGTCGCAAAGAGTCAGACACGACTGTGCAACTGAACTGAACTGAAATGATGCGTCGTAAGGACACTTGACTTCGCATTTCAGGTGTCTGGCTCTAGGTGATTGATCACTCCATCGTGGTCATCTGTGTCATGAAGATCTTTTTTGTATAGTTCTTCTGTATATGGTGGCAAGTTATATACTTGCCACCACTTCTTAGTATTTTCTGCTTCTGTTAGGTCCATATCATTCCTATCCTTTATTGTGCCCATCTTTTCATGAAATGTTCCCTTGGTATCTTTAATTTTCTTGAAGAGATTGCTGATCTTTCTCATTCTATTGTTTTCCTCTATTTCTTTGCTTGATTGCTTAGGAAGGCTTTCTTATCCTTCTTTACTATTCTTTGGAATTCTGCATTCAGATGGATATATATTTCCTTTTCCCCTTTGCCTTTTGTTTCTCTTATTTTCTCAGCTCTTTGTAAGGCCTCCTCAGACAATCATTTTTCCTTTTTGCATTTCTTTTTCTTGTGAATGGTTTTGATCACAGCCGCCTGTGCAATGTTATGAACCTCTGTCCATAGTTCCTCAGGTACTTTTTCTATCAGATCTAATCCCTTGAATCTATTTGTCACTTGCATTGTATAATCATAAAGGATTTGATTTAGGTTATACTTGAATGGCCTAGTGGTTTTTTTTCCTACTTTCTTCAATTTAAATCTGAATTTTGCAATAAGAAGTTCATGATCTGAGCCACAGTTCACTTCTGGTCTTGTTTTTGCTGACTGTATAGAGTTTCTCCATCTTTGGCCACATAGAATGTAGGTTATCTCAGTGTAAGTCTTTCAAAAATTTTATTTTTTACTTTTAAGTTTTTTTAATTTATTTATTTTAATTAGATGCTAACTACTTTACAGTATTGTATTGGTTTTGCCATACATCAACATGAATTGTACATATAATTTATTTAAATTTTTGAGCTTTATTTACCATCTTTGTAAAACAGTTATATCTAATTGTTTGTTAATCAATTAAGGAATAAGGATGTGAAATACATCTAGACTTCAGTTGTCATGATTGTCATTGTCATTCTTGTGTGTGTGTGTGTGTGTGTGTGTGTGTGTGTGTGTGTGTGTGTGTGTTATTTGCTCAGTTGTGTCAGACTCTTTGAGACCCAGTGGATTGTAGTTTGTCAGTCTGCTCTGTTCTTGGAGTTCTCCAGGCAAGACTAGTGGAGTGGGCTGCCTTTCTCTTCTCTATGCCATTCTTTCCTACTTTACTGTTGTCATCTTCAAGTAAGCAACAACATATTTATATGTTATGAAAGGCCCTTTGGTTGAGATATATCTAATTTTTTTATACTTCATTTTTATTTATTTTTTATTATTATTTTTTACTTTACAATATTGTATTGGTTTTGCCATACATCAACATAATCTAATTTTATAAGTGATTCAAGGACTCAAATTAAGAAAATACATTATCTTAGTAACACTTCATTCATCTCTTTAAAAGGAGGTTCTGAGTCCTGGGAAATGAACAACCAATGAGGAGAGAGAATTTCAAATTCTTTGAAATTTGAAATTTCAAATTTCTTTGAGTCATAAGGGAAAAGAAGCCAGAATTCAGTTTCAATTATGCTGTTTTCTCTAACAATTTCAAATTGACATCTGATGGCAAGAAATGAATATGGCAGAAAAATAATATTGTCCTCCACAGTTACTAATAAAAGAGGTTGGGGTATATCATGGGGAAAATGTAGATGTTTAAATAAATGGCATCTTTAAAACTTAACTATATTTATGTTCTTATCATTTTGTACTTTAACATGATTCAGCAGGTCATTCAACTTATCTTGAGTGTTTATCAAAGTTTAACATTTAATAAGGTTAAACAATTGCTAGTGCTATTGAGTATCTGGTAACAAAAAATATTTTCCTTCATAATCATTGAGGTGCATTACTATAATCAGTGCTAGTCCATATATTTTACGATTCTAGGCCTATCAAATAAACTTGAACACTATGTGCTGATTGCTATCATGATATCCAGTTTGTAACATGATGTTCTATGATCCATCTCTCGAATGCTTCCTATACGTTTAGATTTTTATACAAAAGAAAGAAACTTAAACTCCTTCCCATAAACCAAAAAAGTATTTTTAGTCTGATATTTAGCAGAATATTAACAAGCCAGCATGTTTATTTTCTTTCAATACACAATAAATATAAAATAATATAACAGCAATGTCCTGTTAGTCTTAATTAAGATTCTAAAAATTGAGGCTCTTAATGCAGATATTCAACTAGCAGTCACGTAAATCCATGCCCTTAAGGGGCAAACTGAATCAAAACAACATAATATGAGCAAAATCTAAGGTATTCACAAATAAATAATGTCAGTAATTTCCAATTCTTTGTACTACTACTACATCGCTTCAGCTGTGTCCAACTCTGTGCGACCCCATGGACTGCAGCCTACCAGGCTTCCCCATCCGTGGGATTCTCCAGGCAAGAATACTGGAGTGGGTTGCCATTTCCTTCTCCAATGCATGAAAGTGGAAAGTGAAAGTGAAGTCGCTCAGTCGTGTCCTACTCTTAGTGACCCCATGGACGGCAGCCTACCAGGCTCCTCCATCCATGGGATTCTCCAGGCAACAGTACTGGAGTGGGGTGCCATTGCCTTCTTTGATTCTTTGTACAGTAAACAAATTAATTAAAGAAATTGAGGGCAGGGACCTCCTTCACTTTCACTCTTACTTTAATTTTTTCATTTCAGTCTCCTAAGAGTCACAGGGTTTCCCTGATAGCTCAGGTGGTAAAGAATCTGCCTGTGTGTAGGAGACCCCAGTTCAATTTGTGGGTTGGGAAGATCCCATGGAGAAGGGATAGGCTACACACTCCAGTATTTGTGGACTTCCTTGGTGACTCGGCTGGTAAAGAATCCACCTGTAATGTGGGAGACCTGGGTTTGAACCTTGGGTTAGGAAGATCACCTGGAGAAGGTAAAGGCTACCCACTCCAGTATTCTGTCCTGGAGAATTCCATGGACTGTATAGTTCATAGTGTCACAAAATGTCGGACGCGACTGAGCAACTTTCACTTAACAATTTTAAGTGTCACACTTTGACTAAAAGATCTTAATAAGTATTTGAGGTTAGAAGTTATTCACTGACTATGATCTCATCTTGCCTAAGAATTGATTTTATCTCCTGTTGGTAATAATTATATTAGTTGATTGTAAAATGTAATTTAAATTCATCCTTATATTATTAACTGCAGTAAAGTAGAGAAAAGTTGGCCTTGGTCCTCTAACTCTGCTCAAAGTTCAAAAGGAATGAACAGAACTAGGTTAACTTTTTCACTTTCCCAGCAGGCTTTACTTTTCTCAATTTGTTTCTGTCATTTGGGGAAATCAGCACATTTTCAGAGATTCATATACTTTTAACCACATCCAACAGGAAGGGAGAGAACTACCAAAAATAAACAAAATTACTTTGAGCAAGCAGCCAAAATTGATCAAAAAGTCCACTCCTATATTCGTCCTCCCAAGAAAAACACACAATTCTTTTAAATCCTACTTTTATTTATTAATTATTATAATTAAAATGTTACTGACTTTTCAGATTGCTGTATGTTAGAGATTTTTAAAAAAATCTCAGAAGAATCCCTCACATGCCTGTGGAAGCATCTGTTTTTAAATCACCTGATGCTGACCACTACTTATACGCAGCCAAAGATAAGTCATAGTTCTTAGTTTTTTTTCTATGGTATATCTAAATTATATTTAAAATGTAGTTCTCTAGACTTCAACATATTTTGAATAATTTTTTCTCAAAGCATGGTGATAGTTGTGTTACATCAGGGGTAGCAAGAAAAAAGAAAGAAAAGTAGAGACTAAAGAAACAAACTTTAACAACTCAGACCTCATATGTGTTTCCATACGTGGCAATACTTTCATATATATGACTAAAACAAGGTTTTTGTTGTTGTTTTCTGAAATGTGGAGAGGAACAGTAAACTTATGCCACTAGATTTTGGAAGGCGTTATACAGGCAATTTTCTTATTGAATAAAATTCAGTAATCAGAGTATGTTAAGATCATAAACGTTTCGTTGTGTTTATATACTGGTACTCTTAACATGTGATTGCCCTGCAAATCTGGCAGACCACAGAGGCTACATGTATAGAATACAAATGTGGAGATAATTTATGGACCTTAAAGTGGCCAATGATAGCCAAAGGCCTCATGTTCTCAGTTGTCTACAACTTGAAGTACATGGATACACTAACCTGAAATCCCTTTTGATCATAAGATAGTTTGCATGTACCACTGTGTCCAAATAATAACAACAGTAGAAAGAGAAAATAAGGTAAAAAATAAAATCAGATGATAGAAAATTATTTCTATTATCGACCTGACTCTAAAATAGTATAATTAAGATTTGAAATTCAAAAATTCTAGCAGTAGGAAATCTTCTATATTCCCCAAAGACTTCCAAATTTATAATTGAATTTTTGAATCTGTTTCCAAATCAGCAGTTGTTTCTATTTTAATAAGACTCAGATTATTACAAAACCACTGTTGATTAAGATGTAATTATTTTATCATTTTACCCAAAATCCTACTTGCTTTTATCACACACAAAAAAAAAATTTAACCATTATAATTACAAGGAGCTTTCACAAGACCTGCTAGTCAATATGTGTATGTTTGTTTGTGAAAGAAGTATTCATGCATTAGTCCCTTAAAAGAGCTGAATTTATCTGAGTATTAGCTATGAATTAATAGTCTCTTTAGTCAATATTAACTGCAGGTTTACCTTTCTATTCTATGTGCCTCACATAGAATATTTAAGATTCTCTTTTCTGTTACAGCCCTCCAATTAAAAAAAAAAAAAAAAAAAAAAAAAACTCCTAAAAAAGATTTATGAGCCTGAAAAGAATGAACACAGAAACCTGCAACTACTTGTATCCACATATTTTAACTGACAGGCCTGAGGAAAAAAAGACTGTTTGGCCCACATGAAGAAATAGTAGTTCTGGGAAATTATTGTCCAGGAAGATAATGTGCAAAATAATGACTTTATTGTTGTTGCTGTTGTTGTTTTTAAAAGAGGTTCCTCCAAACATTATTAGTACAGATCAAACTGCTCACAAAACTAAAAAGGTTGCTCTTCAAACTTCACTTTATTTATAGCAGCTCACATTAAGATTCTTACTTCATCATGTTCATTCCTCCTAAACTATTGTTATAAACTTTGCACAATCTCAATCAATTTGGGGCTTTAAATAACCTAATTTAAACTACTTAAGCTCAGAAATAAAAACTCTATAAATATGTTCTGATGAATTTCCCTTCTGAGATACTACTAAGTCTCTGTCCAAGAGATGTCCTATGTTTATTGATTGATAGGTTATTCTGGTGATTTGAGGGGAGAGTCAATAGTATTTGTAACATGCTTAAGAAGAAAAATAAATTACTGTTTGCTTGTTCCTTTGTTTTTTTTTCCATTTTGAAACTACAATGTGCAGCAAGTGGTAGGAATCATCCAGGTTTGATGCACAATACTAGATGCTTGGGGCTGGTGCATGAGGATGACCCGGAGGGATGATACAGGGAGGGAGGAGGGAGGAGGGTTCGGGGTGGGCAGCACAAGTATGCCTGTAGCGGATTCATTTTGATGTATGGCAAAACCAATACAATATTGTAAAGTTAAATAAAATTAAAAAAAAAAACTCAAACATAGAGTAAATGGAGTTGCCTTTTAAACATTTCAAAAATTAGGTCTGTGTGTATCATATTTCTACACTTATATACCAGAATATCTACTTATAGTGATAATTCACTTTTATGTTACTTAAGAGTAGTGAGAGGATCCATATTCATAAAAATTTTAAGTGTTCTCTATCCTCTGAAAAATAGATCAGATACTATTTGGAATTTCCATAGAAGAAGCAAAAATCCTCAATGAAATTCTAGCAAACAAATTTCAAAAACACATTAAAAGATCATAAAAAATGATGAAATCAGCTTTATCTCAGGGATACAAGGATACTTCAATGCATACAAATCAATTAATATGATACAGCATATTAACAACTTGAAAGAGAAAAACCATAAGAAAATCTCAATAGATGTAGAGAAAGATTCCAACAAAATTCAGCGTCAATTTACGATAAAAAGCTCTTCAAATACTGAGCATAGAACGAATCTATCTTTTTTTTTTTAATTTAAATTTATTTATTTTAATTGGAGGCTAGAAAGATGGTAACAATAACCCTGTATGGTAAGACAGCAAAAGAGACACAGATGTATAGAACAGTCTTTTGAATGAACCTATCTTAACACAAAAAAGGTTATATACAACACACCCTCAGCAAGCATTATTCTCAAAAGTGAGAAACTGAAATAATTTCCTCTAAGATCAAGACCAAGACAAAGGTGCCCACTCTTGCCATTATTGTTCAACATATTTTTGGAAGTCTTAGCTATGACAATAAGAGAAGGAAAAGAAATAAAAGGAATCCAGATTGGAAAGTAAATAAAACCCTCATTATTGGTAGATGACATGATGCTGTACATAGAAAACCCTAAAGATAAAATCAGAAAGTTACTAGAGCTAATCAGTGAAATTAGTAAAATAGCAGGATACAAAATCAGTACTCATAAATCATTTGCATTTCTATACATGAACAACAAAAAATTAGAGAGAGAAATTAAGGAATCAATCCCATTTACCATTGCAACAAAAATAATGAAATATTTAGTAATTAACATACCTAAGGGGACAAAGTGGAGAGTGAAAAAGTTGGCTTAAAGCTCCACATTCAGAAAATGAAGATCATGGCATCTGGTCCCATCACTTCATGGGAAACAGATAGGGAAACAGTGGAAACAGTGTTAGACTTTATTTTTCTGGGCTCCAAAATCACTGCAGATGATGACTGCAGCCATGAAATTAAAAGACCCTTACACTTTGGAAGGAAAGTTATGACCAACCCAGATAGCATATTCAAAAGCAGAGACATTGCTTTGCCAACAAAGGTTCGTCTAGTCAAGGCTATGGTTTTTCCTGTGGTCATGTATGGATGTGAGAGTTGGACTGTGAAGAAGGCTCAGCTCTGAAGAATTGCTGCTTTTGAACTGTGGTGTTGGAGAAGACTCTTGAGAGACCCTTGGACTGCAAGGAGATCCAACCAGTCCATTCTGAAGGAGATCAATCCTGGAATTTCTTTGGAAGGAATGATGCTAAAGCTGAAACTCCAGTACTTTGGCCACCTCATGTGAAGAGTTGACTCATTGGAGAAGACTCTGATGCTGGGAGGGATTGAGGGCAGGAGGAGAAGGGGACGACAGAGGATGAGATGGCTGGATGGCATCAGTGACTCGATGGATGTGAGTCTGAGTGAACTCTGGGAGTTGGTGATGGACAGGGAGGCCTGGCATGCTGCGATTCATGGGGTCGCAGAGTCGGACACAACTGAGCAACTGATCTGATCTGATCTGAAGGACACAAAAGAGCTATATGCAGAAATCTACAAGAAACTGATGAAAGGAATCAGAGACTCCATAAACATATGGAGAGATATTCCATGCTCCTGGGTTGGAAGAAACAATATTGTGACAATGACTATACTACCAAATGCAATTTACAGATTCAGTGCAATCCCTATCAAATTACTAATGTCATTTTTCACAGAACTACAACAACAACAAAAATCCACAATCTGTATGGAAACACAAAAGACCCTGAATAGCCAAAGCAATCTTAAGAAAGAAGACTGGAGCTAGAGGTATCCATTTACTTGATCTCAGACTATTCTACAAAGCTACAGTCATCAAGACCGTATGGTACTGGCACACAAATAGAAATATAGACCAATGAAACAAGGCAGAAAGCCCAGAAATAAACCCATGCACCTATAGGCACCTTATCTTTGACAAAGGAGGTGATAATACACAATGGGAAAAATATAGTCTCTTTAATAAGTGGTGCTGGGAGAACTGGACAACTACACATAAAACAATGAAATTAGAACACTTCATAACACCATGCACAAAAATAAACTCAAAATGGATTAAAGACTTAAATGTAAGATCAGACACTATAAAACTCTTGGAAGAAAACATAGACAGAACACTGTATGACATAAATCATAGCAAGAACCTCTATGGCTCACCTCCTAGAATAATGGAAATAAAAACAAAAATAAACAAATGGGTCCTAATTAAAGTTAAAAAGCTTTTGCACAGAAAAGGAACTATAAACAAGATGAAAGACAACCCTCAGAATGGTAGAAAATAATAATAAATTAAACAACTGACAAAGGGTCAATTTCCAAAATATTCAAGCAGCTCATACAACTCAATACCAGAAAAAAAAAAAAAAAAAAAACTCAATCAAAAAGTGAGAAAAAGACCTGAACAGACATTTGTGTGAAGAAAACACACAGATGACTAATAAATACATGAAAAAATGCTCAACATCACTCATTATTAGAGAATGCAAATCAAACTACAATGAGATATCATCTCACACCAATCGGAATGATCATCAAAAATCCACAAACAACAAGTACTGCAGAGGGCTTGGAAAAAAGAACCCTCTGGTACTGCTTGTGGAAATGTAAATTGATGCAGGCACTATGAAAGACAGTATGGAGATTCCTTTAAAAAAAAAAAAAAAAAAAAAAAACAGGAATAAAACCATCAGCAATATCACCTCTAGGTATATTCCCTGAGAAAATAAAAACTGAAATAGACACATACACCCCAAAGTTCATTGCAGTACTGTTTACAGTTGCTAAGACATGGAGGCAACCTCAATGCCCATTGCCAGATGAATGGATAAAGAAACTGTGGTACATATATACAATGGGATAATATTCAGCCATAAAAAGGAACACTTTTGAGACTGCTCTAATGAGGTAGATGAACCTAGAGCCTATTATACAAAGGAATTAAGTCAGAAAGTGAAAAATAAATATCATATATTAACACATATGGAAAGAATCTAGAAAGATGGTAGTGAGGAACCTATTTGCAGGGCAGCAATGGACATGCAGACATAGAGAACAGACTTATGGACAAGGGCACATGGTGGGTAAGGAAGGAGAGGGTGAGATGAATGGAGAGAGTAGCACTGAAGCATCAGTTAGTTCAGTTCCGCCACTCAGGCTTGTCTGACTCTTTGGGACGCCATGAACTGCAGCACACCAGCTTCTCTGCCAACTACCAAATCCCAGAGCTTCCTCAAACTCATGTCCACCAAGTTGGTGATGCCTTCATACCATCTCATCTACTCTCTTCCCGTTCTCCTGTATTCAATCTTTCCCACTATCAGGGTCCTTTCTAAGGAGTCAGTTCTTCATATTAGGCGGCCAAAGTATTGGAGTTTCAGATTCAGCATCAGTCCTTTCAATGAACAGTCAGGACTGATTTCCTTTAGGATGGACTGGTTGGATCTCCTTGTAGTCCAAGGAACTCTCAAGAGTCTTCTCCAACACCACAGTTCAAAAGCATCAATTCTTCGGCACTCAGCTTTTCCTATGGTCTAACTCTCATCCATAGATGACTCCTGGAAAAACCATAGCTTTGACTCAGTTCAGTCGCTCAGTCGTGTCTGACTCTTTGTGACCCCATGAAACGCAGCACGCCAGCCCTCCCTGTCCATCACCAACTCCCGGAGTTAACCCAAACTCATGTCCATTGAGTCAGTGATGCCATCCAATCATCTCATCCTCTGTCATCCCCTTCTCCTCCTGCTTTGACTGGATGGACCTTTGTTGGTAAAGTAATGTCTCTGATTTTTAATATGCTGTCTAGGTTTTTTATAGCTTTCCTTCCAAGGAGCAAGTGTCTTTTAATTTCATGGCTGCAGTCACGATCTGCAGTGATTTTGGAGCCCCCAAAATAGTCTGTCACTGTTTCCATTGTTTCCCTGTCTATTTGCCTTGAAGTGTTGGGACTCGATATCATGATCTGCGTTTTCTGAATGTTGAGTTTTAAGCCAGCTTTTTCACTCTCCTCTTTCACTTTCATCAAGAGGATTTTTTAGCTCCTCTTTGATTTCTGCCATAAGGGTGTTGTCATCTGAATATCTGAGGTTATTGATATTTCTCCTGGCAATCTTGATTCCAGCGTCTCCTCATCCAACAGGGCATTTCATGTGATGTACTCTGCACATGTTAAATAAAAAGAGTGACAATATACAGCTTTGATGTACTCCTTTCCCTATTTGTAACCAATCCATTGTTCCATGTTTTGTTCTAACTATTTCTTCTTGATCTGCATACAGATTTCTCAGGAGGCAGGTAAGGTGTCTATTATTCTCATCTCTTGAAGAATTTTGCAGTTTGTTGTGATCCACACTGTGAAAGGCTTTGACTTCATCAATAATGCAGCTGTATATATTTTTCTGGAATTTTCTTGCTTTTTCTATGATCTAATGGATGTTGACAATTTGATTTCTGGTTCTCTGTCTTTTCTAAATCCAGCTTGAACATCTGGAAGTTCACAGTTCACATACAGTTGAAGTCTGGCTTGGAGAATTTAGAGCATTACTTTGCTAGCATGTGAAATGAGTGCAATTGTGCAATAGTTTGAACATTCCTTGGCATTGCCTTTCTTTGGGATTGGAATGAAAACTGACCTTTTCCGGTCCTGTGCCACTGCTGAATTTTCCAAATTTTCTGGCATATTGAGTGCAGCACTTTCACATTATCATCTTTTAAGATTTCAAATAGCTCAACTGGAATTCCATCACCTCCACTAGCTTGACACTAGCTTCGTTCATAGTGATGTTTCCTAAGGCCCACTTGACTTCACATTCCAGGATGTCTTACTCTAGTTAATTGATCACACCATCGTGGTTATCTGAGTCTTTAAGATTTTTTTGTACCATTCTTCTGTGTATTCTTGCCATCTTTTCTTAATTTCTTCTGCTTCTGTTAGGTCTATACCTTTTCTGTCCTTTATTGTGGCCATCTTTGCACGAAATGTCCCTGTGGTATCTCTAATTTTCTTGAAGAGATTGTTCATCTTCCCCATTCCACTGTTTTCCTCTATTTCTTTACATTCATCACTGAGGAAAGCTTTGAAGCATTTACAGTACCATATGTAAAATAGATAGCCAATGGAAATTTTCTGTATGACTCATGGAACTCAAACTGGGGCTGTGTAATAACTTAGAGGAGTGAGAAAGAGTGGGAGGTTCAAGAGGAAGGTGACATGTGTACTCCTATGGCTAATTCATGTGATGCATGGCAGAAATCAAACCAATATTGTAAAGCAATTACTCTTCAATTAAAAATATATACATTTAAATAGAAGAAGTAGAGAATATGATTTCCTTAGCTTGGTATCCTTCTTTTAATATCACACAGCTTTTCATGTATATTCACTCTGATATGGGTCTTGGCAACTAATATGATTTCACTCAAAGTGTTCTCATCAGATTACTTAGACAAAACACCTACGCCACGCATGTGGTCTGACCCCTGGCCATCTCCCTATATGAAAAACAACTTTCCCCATCCCCAACACCCCCGATGGAACAAACTAGCAAGGGAACCTGTTGTTTGTTTTCACTCCCCCTTTGCTGCAGCAGGGGCTCCAATCAAGCCTTGCCTGAATTTCCTGTCTGGCCTCTAGTCAGTTTATATTAGTTGGGAAAAGCCAAGAATCCCAGACCTGTAATGATCCAAATTTCATATTGTTAAGTAGCACCAAAGTGCACCAACTCCTGTGCAACACATAATGATCTTAAAATGAAGTCATTAAAAATTATTTTAAAGCTTTGCTTTAATGATATTGCTAGCTTAACACAGTTGGCTTCATTTACAAGTATGCACTTTAAAAAAATTAAGTACCTCTTCTCAAATCAATAAAAGTCTTATTTCTAACCGCACAAATTTTGATCATTTTATTAAAAATTATTATAATGCTTGAATTTCTTTTATATCTTTGACCATGTTAATCTTGAAACCTGTATTTTGTATGTTTATCATGCTGCACAAGGTTAAATAAATCATGTTATATAAATAGCCTAGTATAAGTCATAATGAAATTTATTCATTTATTTAACTAATGTCCATGATTGCCTATTTTTCCAGGTACACTTTTAAGTGCAGGAATTAGCATAGTGTACAAAAGAAGCACATTCCATATTCCTCTAAAATGTACACCTAGCAAGAGGTGACAAAAATTCTATGTGAACAAGTTAATATATTAATAAGGTACCTAATATTACAGAATAGGTATGTTTATAAAACCACATAGTTAAAAACAGAATGCCTCAGGCTTTGCTTTAAATCATGGTAATCAGATAATTATTTTTTTAAATGCACACTTTGCAATAATATTTCACTTTTAGCAGTACTTTTTTTCCTTTTTTGCATATTTCCATCTTAACTTTTCTTCTATTAGAGAAAATATCATGTACAATTGCCACATCTTCCTGTCTAGGCTGTGTGGTAGCTAAGCAATGGGTCATTGTGACTCTTAGTGAAAATTGGAATTTTTTTCTTAGTTCTATTAAGAAGAAAAAAACTGATTTCAAACATATTCTGAACTGAGGATAAAGAAAAGAAAATAAGACTAAACCAAAATGGCAGGAAACAAGTGTTAAGTGGATCCATATCTCTTGAAGCAATAACAATATAGGTTGATTTTTCAGAAGTAAAAATAGATGCAGTCATAACTGAAAAAAATATTTAGATATGAGATACTTCAATTTAAACTAAATGTCACGCTGTCCTTTGATCTCATAATCAAAAGACATTGTCATCATAAGAAGGGGTTGTGGGGAGACAATTATCCATAGGTTTCTTGAGTTTTTGTACATCTTGACAGAAGAGGAACTGATTGCTTTGTTTTTCTTCAGGACTATCTTTAGAATGTTTTTATTGAAACTACCTTGGAATATAGAGAAAAGAAAAGACTTTTCCAGGCTTGATAGATAGGGTTAGCGTCTCTCCCTCATAAGTGAAAAAGTCAGCATGCTTACTGTCTATTATGAAGGATTTGGTTTCCTTAAGTTCAGGATTCCTCCCTTGTCATGAACCCCACTGAATATGTAGATGTCACCTGGCCCTCTTAATGTCACACTTATGGGAATTAGGTGGGGTTCAGGAAGCCTGGCTGTTGTTACTTTGTATCTGGCTCAGGAGTGCTGTGTCTTCTGCCAGCATCCATGTAACTATGTCAGGCTAAGAAATTAGTTTAAAAGAAGACTAAGCAATCTCAAATATATATTATAGTTCTTAATAAGGGCAACTTAAACTCTTCAAATGTAAATATTCATATAAATAAACATGATTGCACATTTATACAGAGAAAAGCATGCAGGATTTTAATGTGCTTTGATTGAGAAATGGCATGGAAATACAGCTCAATAAAATCCCCCTCTAGAAATAAAAAAAAATAAATATGAATGTTTTCCCTTGCCCTTTAGTTCTCCTTAACTTTTTGTCAGATATTGCCTCAATGTAGTTTTATATGCTTTACAGAGGATGCAAATAAGAAAGACATAATGAGTCCTTTCTGAGAGCTTATAAGATATTTGGGAACACTATACACAGACACATATGAAGCTACTAAACTTATAAGTATGCAATGTAAAGTATTGCAAAGAACACAGAAATTATCAACAAAATTATAATCACTACTATTTTTTCAAGATTGTCTCTGTTGCTGCTGCTGCTAAGTCGCTTCAGTTGTGTCCAACTCTGTGTGACCCCACAGACGGCAGCCCACCAGGCTCCCCTGTCCCTGGGATTCTCCACGCAAGAACACTGGAGTGGGTTGCCATTTCCTTCTCCAATGCATGAAAGTGGAAAGTGAAAGTGAAGTCGCTTCAGTCGTGTCCGACTCTTAGCAACCCCATGGACTGCAGCCTATCAGGCTCCTCCACTCGTGGGATTTTCCAGGCAAGAATTCTGGAGTGGGGTGCCATTGCCTTCTCCAAGATTGTCTCTACCATAATCAAATTCATCAGAATTGCTTAAATTAATGTGAAATTCAAGAGTGAAATTCAATAAAATAAATAATAAATATACATTTATTTACTGACAATAAGGCAAAAATAATTGATGATTTGTATCAGTGATATATAACTTTCCCAACATCACAACTGTGGTAATATTATCCACATTACTTTTATTTTATAGTAGAAGGCAATGTAATATATGGCAAATATCATTCTCCCTATTTGACAAAGTATTTAAAGCCAAATGTGAAAGCTTAACTACATAGTAAAAACTTCAAGGCTAAATTTTGAACTCTGAAATCTGTACCAGAGATCACCCTAATATGCAATTCTGTTTTTGTTTTAGAGCATGAAAAGATGTATGATACAATGAATCATATATTATGTGCAATGGCTTCATGTACCATTACTTCTCCAGATCCCTTCTCATTTCAAGAGGACTTTTTTTTTTTTTTTTAACTTTACAATATTGTATTGGTTTTGCCATACAACAACATGAATCCACCACAGGTATACACGTGTTCCCCATCCGGACCCTCCTCCCTCCTCCTTCCCCGTACCATCCCTCTGGGTCATCCCAGTGCACCAGCTCCAAGCATCCAGTATCATGCATCGAACCTGGACTGGCGACTCATTTCATATATGATATTATACATGTCAAGAGGACTTTTTATACCTAGCATTTTAGAAAGTATATTAAAAGACATGCACTTATGGCCCCCAAACAGGCTAGCAAATGGATAAATATAATGAATTAATGAGTGAATGAGTGATGAAGGAGAGGATAAAAAATAAATTTTATAAAGTGGAATATTAACATTTACTAGCATCTGCTTAGTTTAGAGCATCTTGCTAAACAATCACATATATTTATTTGATAAATTCATGTAATTTTTCATGAATTATTATTCAAATGAAATATGTAGAGAGACAGGCATAGTAAAGTGGGTGAATAAGAGTAAATATACAATGAAGAGATTCATGAAGTAAACACTAAAGCAATTTTAGTGTCAAATATTAAAGTACATTGTTAAAGAAATAATAAAATCTTTTTTTATTATGGAGAGAGTAATATGGGAATTTATGATACCAGATGTAATATAGTAGATAGCCAATGGGAACTTGCTGTATGACTCAGGGAACACAAATAAGGGCTCTGTGACAATCTAGAAGAGTGAGTTGAGGAGGGAGATGGGAGGGAGGTTTTGGAGGGAGGAAACACAGGTCTACCAATGGCTGATTCTTGTTGATGTATGACAGAAAAATCACAAAATTCTGTAAAGCCATTATCCTTCAATTTTTAAAAAATGAAAAAAAATTTTCAAAGAAAAAAAGTCACATTTATTTCAATGTAAAATAATTGATTTTAGCTTACTGATTTGTAGAGAAACATACTCAGAAATGGAAAGATTATTTTTAAAAGTAATAGCAATATCAATAATCATAATCCATAATAAATATGATGTGAACTAGTATACATTAGAACAATGCTTCACCTATAGATATAATTAAAATTCTTTGTGGTTCCCTTTGATTGAGATTATTTTATCAATGTCTGCCCAGCTGATTCCAGTCTAAACTGAAGTAACAAACGTCTCTAACAAAGTTTAAAATATTTTAATTATTACTCACTTTGAGCAGTTAAATTACTCATGTAAAAATTACTCAAAAGACAATATACTTCTATAATGGAAAATTGCAAAGCACAACATATTTAGCAAAACTCAAGGGAAGGATAAATATTAAAAATCACTAAATTTTCAAACAACAGAAAGAAGACCAGTGTGGCTGGATGGTTATAAGCAAGAGGAATAACAGCTTACATTTATTGAGTATTCATTATGTACCAGGCACTCTTCTAAGCAATGTGTACATATTAACTCATTTAATCCTCTGGTATAAGAAGTAGTTACAATTATTATGCACATTTTACAACTAAGGCAATTGTGCAACAAAGGATTACAATAATAACACAGCAATATTTTATTTATTTTAATCCTTAGTCATGTCCCACTCTTTGCGACTCCATGGACTATATAGTCCATGGAATTCTCTAGGCCAGAATCCTGGAGTGGGTAGCAGTTCCCTTCTCCAGGGGATCTTCCCAACCCAGGGATCAAACCTAGGTCTCCTGCATTGCATCCAGATCCTTTACCAACTGAGCCACAAGGGAAGACCAAGAATACTGGCGTGGGTAACAGTTCCCTTCTCCAGAGGATCTTCCTGATCTAGGAATTGAACTGGGGTCTCTTGCATTGCAGGTGGATTTTTTATCAGCTGAGCTCCAAGGTATCCCAACACAAAAATGCTACATGGTAAATAAAGACACAAGATTTTAACACAGGGAGTCTGCATATGAAAATCCAGTTTGATTCTTTCCCATTGCACACAACTGTTTGGGGCATAGTGTCCAAATCACCTAGGGTATTGGGATTACAATTGAAATTGGGATGTTATTGGATCATTTCAAGCCAGAACATAACATAATGTGATTTAGTGTTGATATAGACTCTGGTATTAGGCACACGAAAATAAAAATTTACTGTAAATTTACTGAAAGCAAATGAAAATAAAGTAAAAATCAAATAGCAAGCACAGAGGGAAAATGGACAGAGATGAGTCAGGATTTTTAATCATGAAATGATGAAGGAAATAGGAGAAATATGATAATGGGGAAAAATAAGATCAATGTAGGAAACTCACGGAACAAATGGGCCCTTAAGGTGTTCTAGATCTATTTCTGCTACTAGATTCGTTTGTGAGCTTGGGCAATTAAATTAACTGATGTTTACTTTTGTTGCTTTATCTGTGAAATAAAGAACTCCACTAATTTAGTGTTTTGTAATTTTAAAATGTACTACAAACAAGCAAACCAGTTAAATCCATCACTGTTGACCTAAAGAAGGAACAAGGAAAGTGGAGAAAACAGGCAAGGATCACTATATCCGTGAAGCAAAACAAGACTAGATTGCTTCCATGTCCTGTATACAATACAGCAAAAGAGACACTGATGTATAGAACAGTCTTTTGGACTCTGTGGGAGAGGGAGAGGGTGGGATGATTTGGGAGAATGGCACTGAAATATGTATAATATCATATATTAAATGAGTCACCAGTCCAGGTTTGATACACGATACTGGATGCTTGGGCCTGGTACACTGGGACAACCCGGAGGGATGGTATGGGGAGGGAGGAGGGAGGAGGGTTCAGGATGGGGACCACATGTATACCTGTGGCAGATTCATTTTGATATATGGCAAAACCAATACAATATTGTAAAGTTAAATAAAATTTAAAAAAAAAAGACTAGAAATGAGTGGTAGATAGATTTTTTTTTTTTTTTTACTTTATCAGTTCAGTTCAGCTGCTCAGTCATATTTGACTCTTTGCAACCCCATGGATGGCAGCATGCCAGGCTTTCTTGTCCATCACCAGCTCCTGGAGCTTGCTCAAACTCATGTCCATCAAGTCGATGAGTCCATTAAACTCATGATGCCACCCAACCATCTCATCATTTTTACTTTATAAGTCATGATAAACCCTGGAATAGATGGTCTCTAGAATGAAAATTCTGTAATTCTATAATGCAAGTTTATATACAGAGTAAACTTTTAAAAATATTTTATGAAAGAAATGGTTTCTATCTCAAAAATGTATAAGAGGGAAAGTAGTTCTTACATGAAAAGCAAAGCAAATTGAATCTGTTAAAATAACTCTAGGGCACCTCTAGTGCATCCCACATTGAACCCAACATTGTTTCCTGTCAAAATGAGTGCAAAGAAGAGAAAATATGAAAACTGCAAAAAAAAAATTCACACATTAATCTAAGATGTCATCTGCTATTATTTATGAATCTCTGTTGCTATCTGATATAGAGCTACATGACCTTGAGAAAAAAAGTATGGGTGTTTCTTCAAAGAAGAAAAAATAGCAATATGCTTTC
Source organism: Tragelaphus eurycerus (assembly GCA_935064755.1). Classification (NCBI taxonomy): domain Eukaryota; kingdom Metazoa; phylum Chordata; class Mammalia; order Artiodactyla; family Bovidae; genus Tragelaphus; species Tragelaphus eurycerus. Next base: position 40,208,663 of record CAKXYN010000007.1, on the reverse strand, counting down.
AAACAGTGAGTTATAAATCTTTGTTAAATTGAAATCATTTTATAAAAGAATTCTCAAATATATTATTAAATATAATTTAATAATATGAATTAAAATACTGTTTTATGCTATAAATGGTATTTCCTCAGCTTTATGAAGCAAATTTTTATTATCATAGAAAACTGAAATAATACCTGAATATACGTAATGGCTCACACTTGTAAAATACGTTTGGAAGCTCTACATCAGTGAATTTATATGAATGCAAATTCATATAATTATGTATACATATATATAAGGAAATTACAACTAAAGGCTGATAAAATAATATGTTGCTCATGACAATGACTTTTAAACAATTTAGATTTCTCTGATAACCTAGTTTGCATTGGGGTTGACAGAAAAGATATTCTTTACTCACATTGTAGATTAGAACTTTTCAAAGCAAAAGACAGACTCAACTTTTAAGAATAAACATAAGGAGGAAAAAATATACTCAATTATGCTCTTCTAGATATTTTCATCTCCAGCTCACATGGGCTGGAATGAGAGCCTGAATTATAGCTCTTTAGTTATTTCAGCTGAGTCTGGCTTCCTTGTAGCTCAGTCAGTAAAGAGTCTACCTGCAATGCAGGAGACCCAGGTTTGATCCCTGGGTTAGAAAGATCCCATGAGGAAGGAAATGGCAACCCACTCCAGTATTCTTGCCTGGAGAATTCCATGGGCAGAGGAGCCTGGCAGACTGCAGTCCATGGGGTCACAGAGTCAGACACAACTGAGCAACTATCGCTCACTCACTCCAGTATTCTTGTCTGGAAAATTCCATGGACAGAGAAGTCTGGCAGGCTACATACAATCCATGGGATCACAAGAGTCAGGCATGACTGAGCAACTAACACTTTCACTGAGTTCTATAAAATCACTGAATCCATTGTTCTGTGTTCTTACTCTTGATCTTTTTTGGTTCCGGTTTCCTATATTCAGAATACTTCCAATTTATTTTGCTCTGTATTCCATTCCTTAAATCCTGCTGTGTGGTTGCTGCCTGAAATTTGGAAACCTGAGCCCACTTTCTGATCATTCCTTTTGCTGGTACTTTAAAGGTGGCTTCTTCATCATTCAGTACACTTTGATCCAATAATTCTGCTAATAATGGATCTACTGGAGAGGTGCATTTTGCAAATTGTTTGATAAACTGAAATGATTATGCTCTTAAATATATGAGAGAGGAAATTCATGTCTCCAAATGAATAACTAAACATATTATATGTCATATTTTATCAAGATAAACATAAGTTGATTGCCAAGCTTTATATGCTTCAGCTAGTGAGTATATCATCCTGAATTTGTGAAAAGTAGCATTACTTCCCTCATTCATAGATATAAATATGAAACTTACTATCTAAATATTTGCCCAAGTGTTACTGAAATATTTGTCCAAGTAATAGTTTCAAAAAAGATTTATTTATATAACTGGATGACTGAACTATAAGACATGTATATGTACTTTCTAATACTTCTTACTTTGAAAATCAACATCAAGTAGGAAAAACCTGGAAAATCCTATGGATGGAGGAGTCTGGTAGGCTGTGGTCCACGGGGTTGCTAAGAGTCGGACACAACTGAGTGACTTTACTTTCACTTTTCAATTTCATGCATTGGAGAAGGAAATGGCAACCCACTCCAGTGTTCTTGCCTGGAGAATCCCAGGGGCAGGGGAGCCTAGTGGGCTGCCGTCTATGGGGTCACACAGAGTCAGACATGATTGAAGTGACTTAGCAGCAGCAGCAGGACAAAAAGGACCTTTGATTCTTGGGTCCTAGAGGAAACCATACTTGTAATGCTAATATTTCTCAAATTTTACTTGCATCATTCCAAATGTCAGTTTTACGTGTTTTGTAAAGTGACATGGATATTCTTAGATACTTGATCCATTGCCAGGGAATAAAAGCATGATAGAGCAAGAGTAGATCTAAACCAGTTCATGATAACTGTGCATATTTAGCGCTATTTATTTAATAGAGTGTAGAATTACCAAAGGAAAGATGAGGTCTAAGCAATAACAGAGAGACATAATAGTTAATTTGGCAAGGCAGAGATAGAATGAAACTTGCCTGTGCACCTTGAATTATCTTAGGTTCAATATATGTGCCTGGTTCCAACAATCATCTTTCCTTCTTTTCATACTATAAAGAAATTAGAGTTAGCTTTTTAACATAAACTTTAAATTACTACTATGTATAAATAGTATGTATAACCCAACCAATCCAATAAGTACACTTCCCAAGTATGTTCAGCTTCTTCATATACTGATGTGCATTTTTAAGTGGAATAATGCAGAGTCTATACTGTTTAGAATGGCAACCCACTCCAGCACTCTTGCCTAGAAAATTCCATGGATGGAGGAGCCTGGTGGGCTACAGTCCATGGGGTCACAAAGAGTCGGACATGACTGAGCAACTTCACTACGACGATACTCTTAACAATTTATTCAATTATAACAAAAATCAAGGTTTTTTGTGGTTTTTTTTTTTTAGTGAAGCTCTTGGAAAACATTTCTCCCCAAAACTTTTAGGATTAAAAAATATTAATTAAGGAGTAAAAAATATTGTGAAAACTGTGTTGCTTCAGGCACTTAATGCAGCAAAAAAGATTATATTTTGAAATATGCCAAGTGCCTCTACAAGATGTTCTGTGTGCAAGTGTGTGTATATATATTTTCCTCAGAATGAATCAACTGATATTGCCACATTGACTCAAATATCTGTAGCTGACACTGCACCCTTCAGGCACTTTGGAAATCTTCAGCTAAAAGTTCAGACAGCTGACAGAAAAAGAATGATGAATTAAAACACTCAGGCGAAGGATAATGGCAAAGAGAGATTGTTAAGAAAGTTTGGAAAGTTACCTTATAAATACATTAGGGATTTAATTTTCATAGAGTTCTTAACTTACAAAATCAAGGAGAAATTACAGTATATCATGAATATCCATCTTTCTATTATTCAATAATATTGTTTCTAAGTGGAAACAGTGTCAGACTTTATTTTGGGGGGCTCCAAAATCACCGCAGATGGTGGTTGCAGCCATGAAATTGAAAGACGCTTACTCTTTGGAAGGAAAGTTATGACCAACCTAGATGGCATATTAAAAACTAGAGACATTACTTTGCCAACAAAGGTCCGTCTAGTCAAGGCTACGGTTTTTCCAGTAGTCATGTATGGATGTGAGAGTTGGACTGTGAAGAAAGCTGAGCGCTGAAGAATTGATGCTTTTGAACTGTGGTGTTGGAGAAGACTCTTGAGAGTCCCTTGGACTGCAAGGAGATCCAACCAGTCCATTCTAAAGGAGATCAGTCCTGGATGTTCTTTGGAAGGAATGATGCTACAGCTGAAACTCCAGTACTTTGGCCACCTCATGCGAAGAGTTGCCTCATTGGAAAAGACTCTGATACTGGGAGGGATTGGGGGCAGGAGGAAAATGGAACAACAGAGGATATGATGGCTGGATGGTATCACCAACTCGATGGACGTGGGTTTGGGTGAACTCCGGGAGTTAGTGATGGACAGGGAGGCCTGGCATGCTGCAATTCATGGGGTCACAAAGAGTCAGACATGACGGAGGGACTGAACTGAACTGAAGCATAGTAAAAGCACTCAATTGATTAATACTTACAGAATACACATATTTTAATAATAACTTAATTCTGGGTTTTAGGTAATATTGAATAAATGAATGTTCTAATCAGAAAATATCTTGGTACCTCAAATATGAAAAATAATCCATTGACATGTTTACAACATAAAACATGTACTAGAAGTCTTTGGTAACACAGCAAAACTAGGATATATTCATTAACTTAAACTGCATTTTTTTTTAACTCACACAATATTAGTAAATTTTTTAAAAATGAAATTTGTAAGATAACTAGTGTTTATATTTATAAAGTAAAATTATCACCAATCATGCTCCTTGGTTATTCACATTGGTTCTCCTTGGAGTTTCTCTATTTTTTATCCAATATTAGATTTAAAAGTAAAAGCACAATTGGACCTGAATCTAGTAGAAAGAATTGATTATTTTTTCAAAGGTTGGTATAGAGTTAATACTTCCTTGGCAGTGAAATTAAATCAAAATTATCACACGAAATACATTAAAAGAAAAGTTAAACTAAGATATATTTGAAAGCTTCTTGATATATCTGTGCTATTTATTGACACAATTTAAAGCTTATGCACACTATTTAAATTATCTTTATAGAAACCTTTATACTATTCTTTAAAATTGTTCGGTAGTTTGAGCATTAAAGTAATGCTCAAAATTCTCCAAGCCAGGCTTCAGCAATATGTGAACCGTGAACTTCCTGATGTTCAAGCTGGTTTTAGAAAAGGCAGAGGAACCAGAGATCAAATTGCCAACATCCGCTGGATCATCGATAAAGCAAGAGAGTTCCAGAAAAACATCTATTTCTGCTTTATTGACTATGCCAAAGCCTTTGACTGTGTAGATCACAATAAACTATGGAAAATTCTGAAAGAGATGGGAATACCAGACCACCTGATCTGCCTCTTAAGAAATCTGTATGCAGGTCAGGAAGCAACAGTTAGAACTGGTCATGGAACAACAGACTGGTTCCAAATAGGAAAAGGAGTACGTCAAGGCTGCATATTGTCATCATGTTTATTTAACTTATATGCAGAGTACATCATGAGAAATGCTGGACTGGAAGAAACACAAGTTGGAATCAAGGTTGCTGGGAGAAATATCAATAACCTCAGATATGCAGATGACACCACTCTTATGGCAGAAAGTGAAGAGGGGCCAAAAAGCCTCTTGATGAAAGTGAAAGTGGAGAGTGAAAAGGTTGGCTTAAAGCTCAACATTCAGAAAACGAAGATCATGGCATCTGGTCCCATCACTACATGGGAAATAGATGGGGAAACAGTGGAAACAGTGTCAGACTTTGTTTTTCTGGGCTCCAAAATCACTGCAGATGGTGACTGCAGCCATGAAATTAAAAGACGCTTGCTCCTTGGAAGGAAAGTTATGACCAACCTAGATAGCATATTCAAAAGCAGAGACATTACTTTGCCAACAAAGGTTCGCCTAGTCAAGGCTATGGTCTTTCCTGTGGTCATGTATGGATGTGAGAGCTGGACTGTGAAGAAGGCTGAGCGCCGAAGAATTGATGCTTTTGAACTGTGGTGTTGGAGAAGACTCTTGAGAGTCCCTTGGACTGCAAGAAGATCCAACCAGTCCATTCTGAAGGAGATCAATCCTGGAATTTCTTTAGAAGGAATGATGCTAAAGCTGAAACTCCAGTATTTTGGCCACCTCATGCAAAGAGTTGACTCATTGGAGAAGACTCTGATGCTGGGAGGGATTGGGGGCAGGAGGAGAAGGGGACGACAGAGGATGAGATGGCTGGATGGCATCACTGACTTGATGGGTGTGAGTCTGAGTGACCTCCCGGAGCTGGTGATGGACAGGGAGGCCTGGCGTGCTGCGGTTCATGGGGTCGCAAAAGTCGGACACGACTGAGCGACTGATCTGATCTGATTCTTTAAAAATGAACATAATATTTATGTTTTCATTTATTCTTGTGCTTGATTAATATGACCTTCATTTTTAATAATAATTTCATGTATATTTTGCAAATATGTTTTCTACATTTAAACCTTTTTGCACAGAGGGAACACATAATTATTCACTATTTACATATTGTATAAATTCTTCCAGACTTTTGAGATAATCTCACATGAGCAATGATGGCTATATAAAGCTTGAATTGAATTCAGTTATGTACAGATAAATTTGGTACCTTAAACAAAACCTATGAGTGATTAGGGCCTTGGAAATGCAAGTAACAATTTGGGGGCAGTCATTTGAAAAATAACTTGGAATAATTTCAGGAGCAAACATTTTTAGTGACATCAATGTGTTCTATAATGCATTGCTTTCTAGCTGAGCTGTAAAATTCAGGTTGATTGGGGAGATGGCCTGAGGGGATTTGAGGGAAGAGATCTTAGTAGGGAATGCCCTTGTAGGAAAGCCAGGCAGCCGTGGAGATAGGGTGATACTGCTGAGTCACACACATGCTGGCACCAGCTGCTGAACCAGTAGAGAAAGACCCCAGAGGTGGCTCTTTCCGTGCCAAAGGCCTCCATCTCAGCACTAAGACTAAGCCCCATCCAAAGGCCAGCAACCTACCGTGCTGGATATTTAACTCCAAACCATTAGTCAATCAGAACACAATCCTGCCTATTAGCAGAAAGGCAACCTAAGACAATAACAAGCACATAGACACCCCAAAACACACTAGTGGACACAACACTACCCTTCAGAGAGACATGATACAGCTCCATCCACCAGAATACAGGCACAAAGCCTCCTAATCAGGAAAAAATTCACAAGGCACTGGTCCAACTACACCCAAGGGGGACAGACTCAACAGTTAAGAAGAATTATGATCCACCAGCCTGCATAAGGAGACCCCAAACATAGTAAATTAAACAAAATGAAAAGACAGAAAAAAAATATGCTGCAGATGAAGGAATATTGCAAAAACCCATTAGACCAAACAAATGAAATAGGAAGCAGGCAATCTACCTGAAAAAGAATTCAGAATAAAGAAATTAACTTTTCTCAAATCTTGAGCTAACTAATGCATTTTTCTTGTGGAAATGTTTTTCTTAAGCTATGTTTAGTGAACTATTTGCTTTGGAATCTGCCTTTCTTCAAATCCATTCCACCTAAAACCAACTTCTTTTCTTTTCTCAAACCTTGGGCTGATAATGGCTCAACAAACCAAGCCAGGGATGACACACTTTGTGCCATTCTATCTCAAAAATGCATATTGTGGGAGAGGGAATGGGTCAAACTCCCTCAGCCTTGAAATATCTCTCTTAACTGATTCATTAGCAGCTCATTAACAGGGCCTCCCTGATAGCTCATTTGGGAAAGAATTCGCCTGCAATGCAGGAGACCCCAGTTCTATTCCTGGGTCAGGAAAAACCCCTGGAAAAGGGATAGGCTACCCATTCTAGTATTCTTGGTCTTCCCTTGTGGCTCAGTTGGTAAAGAATCCACCTGCAATGCAGGAGACCTGGGTTCAGTCCCTGGGTTGGGAAGATACCCTGGAGAAGGGAACTGCTGCCCACTCCAGTACTCTGGACTAGATGGAGTTGCAAAGAGTCAGACATGACTGAGAGACTTTCACTTCACTTCAGCAGACATAAAACACCTTGCTAAAAACTAGCAAGCTGGCACTCTTTCTGTCCCCTTCTGATGTTTATGTCAGAAGCTTTCCCTATCTCTATTATACTTTAATAAAGATCTGCTACACAGAAAGCTCCAAGTAGTCAAGCTTCATCTCTGGCCCCAGATTAAAATCCTCTCCTCTGGAGGTCACAAATCCCAGGGTAGCACACAGCTCGCAACCACAACCTTTCAATAGTAAAGATGATCCAAAATCTTAAAAATAAAATGGAGGCACAGATAAATAGACTGGAGGAACAGATAAAGAAGATATGACACGTTTAAAGAGGACCTAGAAAAATTAAATAATAGACAATCAGCATTGAAAAACACAATTATTGTTGGTGTTCAGTCGCTAAGCCCTGTCCGAATCTTTGTGACCATATGGAGTGCAGCACGACCTGGTTTTGATCCCTGGTCAGGAAGATCCCCTGGAAAAGGGAATGGCAACCCACTCCAGTATTCTTGCCTGGAGAATCCCGTGGACAGAGGAGATGGGAAGACTACAGTCCATGGGGTCACAGAGTCAGACACGATTGATTGACTTTTAGTCACTGTATGCAATGATTTTGGAGCCCAGGAAAATGTAATCTGTCACTGTTTCCACTTTTCTCCATCAATTTGTCATAAAGTGATGGGTCCTGATAATAACATTCCATTGTCTGGATGTACTATAGTTTACTGATCCATTCACTTTCTGAAAGACATTGCCACAGCTTTTTTTTTTTTTCTTACCTGGAAAATGGTGATGATGGTACTATCTACTTTCTACCTCATGAAGATATTATTAGGATTAAGCAAGAGAATATAAGTGCTTAATAAATGGTTTATTGAACAAGCAATAAACAACAGGTGTCAATAGTGCTGAAACACCACCAATAGCCTCAGAGGGGTGTCAAAAATGTCAATTTTCCAGGCCAAGAGAGAAATAAAGTCCTGTACAAAGTGGATTCCCTCACAATGATAAAAACAGATCAATTTTTCTCAGGAGGCAAAAGTCTTAGCTGCAGCAGTAGCTTTTATATTTTAAATATGAATTATTTATTTTGCCCAGTTTTTGATGGCAGATGTGTTGCAATATTTTGCAAGATAATAGAATCAGGCATCAGTGATGGTAATCTGAATTTATTGGTAATTTTATTATAGGTGGTATCATCACAACCTTATTGCGAGAATCTTCATGAATGTTCCCAAATCTTTGGTCAATAACAGAAGCTAAATTCCAGAGTACACAGTCATTAAAATGGTAATCCTCAATCGTACAGTCTGGTTGTTTTCCAAATTGCAGACTGAATAGCCAAATCATTCAGTTCCGTTCAGTTCAGTTCAGTCACTCAGTCGTGACTCTTTGCAACCCCATGATCTGCAGCATGCCAGGCCTCCCTGTCCATCACCAACCCCTGGAGTTTACCCAAATTCATGCCCATTGAGTCAGCGATGCCCTCAAATCATCTCATTCTCTGTCACCCCCTTCTCCTGCCTTCAATCATTTCCAACATCAGAGTCTTCAAATGAGTCAGTTCTTTGCATCAGATGGCCAAAGTATTGGAACTTCAGCTTCAACATCAGTACTTCCAGTGAACACTCAGGACTGATCTCTTTTAGGATGGACTGGTTTGATCTCCTTGCAGTCCAAGGGACTCTTAAAAGTAATATTGTAAAGTAAAAAAATAATAATAATAATTTTTTTAAAAAATTTTTAAAAGTCTTTTCCAATACCACAATTCAAAAGCATCAATTCTTCATTATAATAGTCTAAAAATCTGTAGAGTATAAGGAGGGAGATTAATTCAAAAATAATGTGAGTTGCTCCAAGGACCCTCTCCCCAGGAAAGTCATAATGAAAAACCATTTAAAAAAATTTAAGTAACTAGAAATTGTCCTAAGTGCATGCAATATATGAAAACTATTTATCCAAGAAAATTTACAAAATCTTGGTTATTTAATGTACATGGTATTTGAGAAATAAACCAATCCCTAGCCACTCCAGCTATAGCATGATGAAAGCACCACTCAGTGCATAAGCCAAGAAGAAGATGAATATCTTTTCCTAGTTGCCACCCAAGAATCAGAGTATCACTTTAAGAGGGTCAAACTACCAGTATTCCCCATTCACTCTAGCAGCATGTGAATACAGCTAAATTTCAGGTGAATGTATCCAAGAGATAAAGACTCCTTTCTTCAGCCAGACACCACTTTTAAGGTGTATCCTTAATGTACATATGGAAGGTTGAGAATCAGTTCAGTTCAGTCACTCAGTGGTGGCCAACTCTTTGCGACCCCATGGATTACAGCACGCCAGGCCTCCCTGTCCATCATCAATTCCCAGAGCTTGGTTAAACTCATGTCCATCAAGTCAGTGATGCCATCTAACCATCTTAGCCTCTGTCTTCCCCTTCTCTTCCTGACTTCAAGCTTTCCCAACATTAGGGTCTTTTCCAAGGAGTCAGTTCTTCATATCAGGTGGACAATGTATTGGAGTTTCAACTTCAGCATCAGTCCTTCCTTCCAATGAATATTCAGGACTGATTTCCTTCAGGATTGACTGGTTGGATCTCCTTGTAGATCAGGGGACTCTCAAGAGTCTTCTCCAACAAAACAGTTAAAAACCATCAATTCTTCAGCTCTCAGCTTTCTTTATAGTTCAACTCTCACATCCATACATAACTACTGGAAAAAGCATAGCTTTGACTAGACAGACTTTTGTCAACAAAGTAATGTCTCTGCTTTTTAATATGCTCTCTAGGTTGGCCGTAGCTTTTCTTCCAAGGAGCAAGTGTCATTTAATTTCATGGCTGCAGTCACCACCTTCAGTGATTTTGGAGCTCCCCAAAATAAAGTCTTTCACTGTTTCCATTGTTTCCCCAGCTATTTGCCATGAAGTGATGGGACCAGATGCCATGATCTTAGTTTTTTTTTTTTAATATATATTTATTTATTTTAATTGGAGGCTAATTACTTTACAATATTGTATTGGTATGCATGATCTTAGTTTTTTTAATGTTGAGCTTTAAAACAGATTTTTCACTCTCTTCTTTCACTTTCATCAAGAGGCTCTTTAGTTCTTCTTCGTTTTCTGCTCTAAGAGTGGTGTTATCTGCATATCTGAGTTTCTTGATATTTCTCCCAGAAATCTCAATTCTAGCTTGTGTTTCATCCAACCCATCATTTCATATGATGTACTCTGCATATAACTTAAATAAGCAAGGTGACAAGATACAGCCTTATGTACTCCTTTCCCAATTTGCAACCAGTCTGTTATCCCATGTCCAGTTCTAACTGTTTCTTCTTGACTTGCATACAGATTTCTCATGAAGAAGCTAAGGTGGTCTGCTATTCCCAGCTCTTGAAGAATTTTGCACAGCTTTTTGTGATCTACACAGTCAAAGGCTGAGAATAATGGGATCCAAATATCCCTGAACCAGCTTGCTAATAGGACAGACATTCCATATTAAAAGAAGCAAGCTAAGAAAGACAGATTTTGTGGTCTAAAACAAGTTCTCTGTTCATAAAGCAAATGTGTCACTCTGAAAGAATTGGGCCACTGGCTGTACTCCAAGGTCTAGAATAATCAAGTAGATATTTTATCCAAGGTGTCAGGCAGGCCATAGGATAGTTTCACAGTTATTGTCTAAGAAACTGATTTTATTTAGAATAGCATATTGGGAATTTAAAGGGCATTCTCAAAACAATGGAGATTTTTGTTGTATGTAGTTGAAGGGAATCCTGAAAGTTCAATAAAATAAGAAAACACACTGTAGAGTACAATGTAACCATAAAGAACAGTGATATATTTTATAAAGATCATGACTGTGATGAGAACAAATCTCAAAAACTAGCCACAAAAAAGTCTCTTTCAAAGAGGTTAGATGTTAGATGAAACTGTGAAGCAATGTATGGCACCAGGAATGGTCAAAAACAAAACAACCATCAGCTGGCAATCAGTGAAGCCTAACCATTCTGATATAATATCACAGAGGCAACAAGTTAATAGAGAAATCAGGGAAAGATACAGTCTAAGAAACCCTGTAGAAACCAGTATCATCCAAGGGTAACTGGGTTCACACCCAAGGCTACATCCTTTGCAGAGTAATAGCAGAGACTTTATACTGTAGGAAAAAGTAAACATTATTAAAATACTTCACTCCAAGTCAATAAACCAAGACATAAAAAGATAAAAACAAATATAAAACATAGAAAGGGGAAGAGGGAAAAACTGATATCAAAACTTGCTACAATAAATAATCCAAAATGTATAGTATTCAACCAAAAAATTATGGAATAAACAAGCCAAAATAAACAAACAATAAGAAAAATAAAAATGTGGCTCATATATAAGAGACCAGAAATAGTAACCTAAAGCTGAATGTGAGAGAGACCATATGTCAGTCTTATCAAATAAAGTGTCCAAAAAAACTGTTACAGTTATGTTCAAAGAACTAAAGGAAACCATGCTTAAATAAAGATATATTATTGTTCATCAAAGTGTAGAATATCAATAAACAGAAAATACGAAAGAAATCAAATTAAAATCCTAGACTATAAAAGTTCAGTACTTTAAATCAAAATCTACCAGAGGCACTCAAGAGTAATTTTGATTTGCAGAAAAAAGCATCAGAAAACTTCAAAATGAGTCTGTAGAAAATATGTACTCTAAAGAAGAGAAAGCAAAGAATAAAAAAACATTTATGGAGCCTCAGAAACATATTGCATACCACCAAGCACACCAGTTCACGTATAAACAAAATAACAACAGAGGATGGAAATTACAGGAAAAAAAAAGGAGTTGAAAAATTACTGGCCATAAAGTTACTAAATTTGATGAAACACATTAATCTATATACCAAGAAGCTACACAGACTCCAGAGCGGTAAAGAACAAAGAGAGCCACACCTCGGCACCTCATAGTAAAAATATTGAAAGTCAGAGAAAAAGAGAAACTGGCAAGAGAAAAAATATTTCATCATAAAGGGAATCCCAATACGATTAGCAGCTAATTTCTCATAAGAACAATGGACACTAGAGGAAGTAGAAAGATACTTTCAGTCCTTAAAGGAAAAAAAAAAAAACAACTGTAAATCAAGAATCTTACTTTAACTACTGCTGCTGCTGCTAAGTCGCTTCAGTCGTGTCCGACTCTGTGCAACCCCACAGACGGCAGCCCATCAGGCTCCCCCATCCCTGGGATTCTCCAGGCAAGAACACTGGAGTGGGTTGCCATTTCCTTCTCCAATGCATGAAAGTGAAAAGTGAAAGTGAAGTCGCTCAGTCGTGTCCAACTCTTAGCGACCCCATGGACTGCAGCCTACCAGGCTCCTCCGTCCATGGGATTTTCCAGGCAAAAGTAGTGGAGTGGGGTGCCATTAATGCTTTCAAATGTGAAGGTGAAATAAAAATATTACCAAACTAACAAATGTTAGAGAATATGTTTCAATTAGGTGATTAGAGAATGAATTTATGGTTTCCAGGAGGAAAGGGATAGTAAAGGAGTGTGGGATTGACATGTACACACCACTATGTTTAATATGTATAACCAACAAGTGTGTATTATATAGCACAGCAAACTCTGTTCAGTCTTATGTGGCAGCCTGGATGGGAGGGTAGTCTGGAAAAGAATGGATACATGTATATGTATGGCTGAATCCCTTTGCTATCCACCTGGAAACATCACAAAACTGTTAAATGATTATATTCCAATATAAAAATTAAAAGATTTTAAAAAATAAAAGTGGAGAAACAGGTAAAAGGAAAACATAAGTAAATAATAGAAGTTATTCTTTAAGCCAAAAGCAAGTGTCCCCAGATAATAGTTAAAATATATATGAAAAATGAAGAACACAGGTGGAAGTAATTATGCAAAAATGAAAGAAGTGAAAATTTATATTTATTCTTATATTTATCTTGACTGATTTAAATGGAAATTGTACAAAGCAATATGTATATAATTCCATTGTTGGGCCTATAGCATATAGAAATGTAGGGTACACTTGAAAATAAGAGATCAAGGAAACAGTGGAAGCAAAGCTCTGTTGAATTAAGAAAATGACAGATGCTAACTCCAGAGGAACAAATAAGGAAGACCAGGAAGAATACATAAAAAGTCTTATTTAACAAATGTCATAAGCATGTGGCTTCTCTGCTTTCTTCTCCAATATTTTCATGACATAAAATTATATAAAGAAATTATTATAATACTGTAGAGTTTGTAACATTTACAGTTTGCAATGTGTAGATATAAAAGTTGGAATAGAGCTATAAAATAACATTTCTATATTCACCGAATAACTTTGTCTTGCCCTAAAGTAGATTATGATAACTTAAGATATATATGGGAAGCTCTAGAACAACCAGTAAGAAAAATCAATTCATATATTCAATGAAATATCATTAAATAAATTCAAATGTTACACTAAATAATATTAATTTAATGTAAAAAGGAGAAAACAGCGACAAAAAGACATGAGATGTTTGTACAAAAAAGTAAACTAGCTTACACAAATTCAAATGTATAAAAAATATAATTAAATCTGAATGGATTAAACAATCTGATCAAAAGCTAGAGGTTGTCTGACAATCTTAGGGGAACAAAGATGCAAATGCATTCTGTCTACAGAAGAAATATCTTTGATTTTAAAATACAATAGATTTAAAGTAAAAGTGTGTAAAACATTCTGCACGCAAACAAACATAAGAAAGTTGGATTGATTGTTATCCCAAAATTAGGACTAAAGACAAATGAGAAAAGTGTCCAGGATATTGCAATGATCATCTTGCAGAAATATTTAAGTTTAAACATATATGTAAATAACTGTGAACCTAAATGCATAAACAAAACCTGACAGAATTGAAGAGAGAAAAATAAATAAATAATAATTATATTTAAACTACAATATTTCACTTTCAATGATTTATATAATAACTAAAAGGGAGATCAACAGGGTAATGGAAGATTGGAAAAATAGTTTTAAACATTTATACCTAATGGCCAGCTATGAATGGCTCCACAAAACTGAATATTCTTCTTCTCAAGAGCGCATAGATCATTCTGCAGAAGAAACATTGCACTAGATCATAAAATGAGCCTGAATAAGTTTAAGAGGATTGAAATAATGTCACATGCAAAGTATATTTTCAAACCAAAATGCAATGAAATTAGAAATTAATAAAAGTGGGGAAATTCATAAGTACTATGAAACTAAATTCCTTTCATAATGCTATGAAATTCATTCCTTCCCTTGGAGAAGGAAATGGCAACCCATTTCAGTATTTGGTTTTTTTTAATTGAAGGATAATTAATTGCTTTACAGAATTTTGTTGTTTTCTGTCAAACCTCAACAAAATCAACCATATATTCTTGCCTGGAAGACTCCATGGATAGAGGAGCCTCGTGGGCTACCGTCCATGGAGTTGCAAAGAGTTTGGACACAATTTAGTGACAGCATGTATGAAATTAAACACATAACTTACTAATCAATAAGCAAAAGTCTAAATCATGGGAAACTTTGAAATTACTATGAGATTAAAAAAACTGGAGATAAAATATAAATAAAGGAAATGCAGCAAAACCAGTGTTAGAATGAAATTTTATAACTCTAAGGCCTGTACTTACAACAAGGAAAAATATCAATAACCAGATTTTTCAGTTTAGCACAATAAAAAGAAAGAGCAAACTAAACCAATACAGTATTGTAAAGTAAAAAATAATAATAATAATATCTTTAATTTACAAAAATAAACAGATAGAATAATCATAAAACAAAAAAATAAATAAAAAATAAACTCTACCTAAAAAGAAAAAAAAGGAAGCAATGCAAATTAGATTGAGAATTAAACAGAGAGTATAAAACAGTCGAAAAAAATCAACAAAATTTGCTTTTTTGAAAAATAGCAAATCCAAAAACTTTTAAAGTAAATTGAACAAAATTGAAA
Organism: Tragelaphus eurycerus; assembly: GCA_935064755.1. Lineage (NCBI taxonomy): Eukaryota > Metazoa > Chordata > Mammalia > Artiodactyla > Bovidae > Tragelaphus > Tragelaphus eurycerus. The sequence goes on along the minus strand of CAKXYN010000007.1, from coordinate 40,193,498 downwards.
GAGACTAGATTACTAAAATCAGATCAAAATAACTTAATATATCAATAGAATAATGGAAAAACCCCATATGATCTTTAAAGACACAAAAATAACTTTGGGATTAAAAACCTACATCATAATGATGTTATGATGTAGGTTTTTAATAGATAACCTTTATCAGAATGAAAATATCTTTATTCCTAGTTTGACAATTGTTTATCGTGAAGAGTATCCGACCATACTAAAGTTATTTTTTGTGTCTTTAAAGATCATGTTATGGAAAAGAAAAAGAGTGGCTTTATTACTTTGCCAGGAAAAAGTGGAACACGTGTTAGCATTATCAGTGAAGTCTTATGGGGAGTCAGTCCTTTGAATCAGGTGGCCAAAGTATTGGAGTTTCAGCTTCAGCATTAATCCTTCTAGTGAATATTCAGCACTGTTTTCCTTTAGGATTGACTGGTTTGATCTCCTTGCAGTCCAAGGGACTCTAAATTTTTACCAGTTCCCTAACCCAACAACTATTCTTTGTTTCTGTATCTTCATATTTCCCAATCATTAACTCTTGAGTCAGCATTTTACTTCAAAAAACAAGCATACAGGAACTTGTACATAGTTTCACTAGGGGCTAATTTCATGTCAGGTGAGTTGATTATAGGAATTCATCTATATTTATTTGGGTCTGTTTTTTATTCCTCAGAGAGTTCACTCCATTTGATATTTTCAACCCAATGCTGTGCTGTGCTTAGTCTCTCAATCATTTCCAACTCTTTGTGACCCCATGGACTATAGTCCACCAGGCTCCTCTGTCTATGCAGATTCTCCAGGTAAGAATACTGAGATGGGTTGGCATGCCCTCCTCCAGGGGATCTTTCCAACCCAGGACCAAACTCAGGTCTCCTGCATTGCAGGAGGATTCTTTACCAGCTGAGCTACCAGGGAAGCCCTTCCAACCCAATTGGGGGCAATAAAATCCAAAACACTATTTAATACTTTACTTGTGGTTTCACATGGGGGCTTGCTTATCTCAGGGAAATTTTTTCAAGAGTGCCAAATCTGCCTTATGGTCACCTATAGCCAATGCCAATAACTCTAAGGAATTTAGTTGTTTTATCAGAATAAATCTAAAATTGTCATAATAGTCTATATACAAATCTGAGCTGTGAAATGTTCCAAGTATTGCTGTTCTTTCTTTACAAGTTTTATGAATCCAACTTCTTCATCTCCCAATGACTCTAAATTTGAAAGGTACTCTGATCTTCAACTAAAAGTGGTCATGAATCTCTCCATTTCATTTTTTTTATGCAGATAACACTTCTCTGTAAGTGTTGTCAGATGATGGAGGCAAGAATAGGCCAGAAACTTTTGTCGATCTAGGATAAATCATAGTACTAGTCATTACATTACTTTCCTGGTGGCTCAGATGGTTAAGAAACTGCCTGCAGTACAGGAGACCTGGGTTCAATTCCTGGGTTGGGAAGATGCCCTGGAGGAGGGCATGGCAACCCACTCCAGTATTCTTGCCTGGAGAATCTGCATGGACAGAGGAGCCTGGTGGGCTACAATCCATGAGATCACAAAGAGTCAGACATGACTGAATGACGAAGCACACAACACACAGCTATTATAGTGGGGCCCATCTAAGCTGAAAGTCAGATGGCAAGGAAGTGCCCCTGCTGAGAGGAGAATTAGCAGCAATACACCTTTAGAACAAGTACACCATTGAGAAGACTGACTTTGGAAATATTTCCAAGTACCCAATCATTAAGTTCAGTTCAGTTCAGTCGTTCAGTCGTGTCCGACTCTTTGCAACCCCATGAATCGCAGCACGCCAGGCCTACTTGTCCATCACCAACTCCCAGAGTTCACTCAGACTCACGTCCATCGAGTCAGTGATGCCATCCAGCCATCTCATCCTCTGTTGTCCCCTTATCCTCCTGCCCCCAATTCTTCCCAGCATCAGAGTCTTTTCCAATGAGTCAACTCTTTGCATGAGGTGGCCAAAGTACTGGAGTTTCAGCTTTAGCATCATTCCTTCCAAAGAAATCCCAGGGCTGATCTCCTTCAGAATGGACTGATTGGATCTCCTTGCAGTCCAAGGGACTCTCAAGAGTCTTCTCTAACACCACAGTTCAAAAGCATCAATTCTTCGGCACTCAGCCATCTTCACAGTCCAACTCTCACATCCATACATGACCACAGGAAAAACCATAGCCTTGACTAGACGGACCTTTGTTGGCAAGGTAATGTCTCTGCTTTTGAACATGCTATCTAGGTTGGTCATAACTTTCCTTCCAAGGAGTAAGCGTCTTTTTTTAAAATTTTATTTTATTTAACTTTAGAATATTGTATTGGTTTTGCCATATATCAAAATGAATCTGCCACAGGTATACATGTGTTCCCCATCCTGAACCCTCCTCCCTCCTCCCTCCCCATACCATCCCTGTGGGTCGTTCCAGTGCACCAGCCCCAAGCATCCAGAATCATGTATCGAACCTGGACTGGTGACTCGTTTCATATATGATTGCAGTCACCATCTGCAGTGATTTTGGAGCCTAGAAAAATAAAGTCTGACACTGTTACCACTGTTTCCCCATCTATTTCCCATGAAGTGATGGGACCAGATGCCATGATCTTTGTTTTCTGAATGTTGAGCTTTAAGCCAACCTTTTCACTCTCCACTTCGACTTTCATCAAGAGGCTTTTTAGTTCCTCTTCACTTTCTGCCATAAGGGTGGTGTCATCTGCATATCTGAGGTTATTGATATTTCTCTCGGAAATCTTGATTCCAGCTTGTGTTTCTTCTAGTACAGCATTTCTCATGATGAACTCTGCATATAAGTTAAATAAACAGGGTGACAATATACAGCCTTGACGTACTCCTTTTCCTATTCGGAACCAGTCTGTTGTTCCATGTCCAGTTCTAACTGTTGCTCCCTGACTTGCATATAGGTTTCTCAAGAGGCAGGTCAGGTGATCTGGTATTCCCATCTCTTTCAGAATTTTCCACAGTTTATTGTGTTCCAAACAGTCAAAGGCTTTGGCATAGTCAATAAAGCAGAAATAGATATTTTTCTGGAACTCTCTTGCTTTTTCCATGATCCAGCGGATGTTGGCCATTTGATCTCTGGTTCCTCTGCCTTTTCTAAAACCAGCTTGAACATCAGGAAGTTCATGGTTCATGTATTGCTGAAGCCTGGCTTGGAGAATTTTGAGCATTACTTTACTAGCGTGTGAGATGAGTGCACTTGTGCGGTAGCTTGAGCATTCTATGGCATTGCCTTTCTTTGGGATTGGAATGAAAATTGACCTTTTCCAGTCCTGTGGCCACTTCTGAGTTTTCCAAATGTGCTGGCATATTTAGTGCAACACTTTCACAGCATCATCTTTCAGGATTTGAAATAGCTCAACTGGAATTCCATCACCTCCACTAGCTTTGTTCGTTGTGATACTTTCTAAGGCCCACTTGACTTCACATTCCAGGATGTCTGGCTCTAGATGAATGATTACACCATCATGATTATCTGGGTCATGAAGATCTTTTTTGTACAGTTCGTCTGTGTATTCTTGTCACCTCTTCTTAATATCTTCTGTTTCTGTTAGATCCATACCATTTCTGTCCTCTATCGAGCCCATCTTTGCATGAAATGTTCCTTTGGTATCTCTAATTTTCTTGAACAGATCTCTAATCTTTCCCATTCCATTGTTTTCCTCTCTTTCAATTGATTGCTGAGGAAGGCTTTCTTATCTCTTCTTGTTATTCTTTGGTACTCTGTGTTCAGATGCATATATCTTTCCTTTTCTCTTTTGCTTTTCCCTTCTCTTCTTTTCACAGCTATTTTTAAGGCCTCCCCAGATAGCCATTTTGCTTCTTTGCATTTCTTTTCCATGGGGATGATCTTGATCCCTGTCTCCTGTACAGTGTTACAAACCTCAGTCCATAGTTCATCAGGCACTCTGTCTATCAGATCTAGGCCCTTAAATCTATTTCTTACTCCCACTGTATAATCATAAGGGATTAGATTTATGTCATACCTTAATGGTCTCGTGGTTTTCCCTACTGTCTTCAATTTCAGTCTGAATTTGGCAATAAGGAGTTCATGGTCTGAGCCACATTCAGCTTCTGGTCTTGTTTTTGCTGACTGTATAGTGCTTCTCCATCTTTGGCTGCAAAGAATATAATCAATCTGATTTCGGTGTTGACTATCTGGTGCTGTCCACGTGTGGAATCTTCTTTTGTGTTGTTGGAAGAGGATGTTTGCTACGACCAGTGCATTTTCTTGGTAAAACTCTATTAGTCTTTGCCCTGCTTCATTCTGTATTCCAAGGCCAAATTTGCCTGTTACTCCATTAATCATTGCCTTTATTCCACTTCAGTAAAAGTCTACAAAATTCTGGACCACTTTTTGCCAATTGCCCATAGAATTGGTGTATATGCTCACTACTGATTTACAGGGAACCCAAGTACTGTAAGTTCTCCAACAAACCTTCATTATTCTTCTTCAAATGAGTCATGTCTCTGTGAGTATGCTATCATTCACACCACAACTGTCAAGAAATTACAAGGGTCTGAGATTTTCCTCTACTTGTCAGCTAACAAGTGAGACTGCCATAATTTCATAGATGATTGAAATCATAGACTCAGTCATGTCTGACTCTTTGAGACCCCATGGACTGTAGATTGCCAGGATCCTCTGTCCATGGCATTCTCTAGGCAAGAATACTTGAGTGGGTAGTCATTGCCTTCTCCTTGGAATCTTCCTGATCCAGTAATCAAACTCATCTTCTGCATTGCATGCAGATTCTTTACCATCTGAGCCAGCAGGGAAGCCTAGATGATTGTAAAGGTCCCACAATTCCTGGGACATAAACAAAAGACTACATTAGAATGCAGCATCAAAATCAACATGTGCTTTCCAGCCAAATCCTGTGAATCCAATGAAATATAGGTACAGATAGATACCTATATGTGTGGAGGATTGCATTAAAGGGCAGGAATTCTGTATTTAGGGATTACCTATTATTTAGCATGCTTGTTCTTTGTTTTTGGATGAAAGCATTGCATTTATTATGCCCTTTCTTCACAGGGAGATATTATCCCTAGATTCCAAAGTAATAGTAATCCTTCCTTTTGCATCAAGGAAATATATACATGTTTTCATTATCTCTATATATATTCATTCCATTTCGGACCTTTTTACCATATCAACCTCTCTAAAAATTCCAGAACAATAGACACTATTGCCTGACTAGCAAGATACTGAAATACAAGACATCATTTCCCAACAATCCACATGTGCATTTTGTATTTATTTAAGTATAAACTCAAATTATATTTCAGAAGTATAGTAGATATCTTGGAAAGCTGATAGGAAATATGCATCTTTTCACATTATTACTGCATAGTCCTCTGAAAACACTGTGAAAGGACTTCAAAAGAAAAACTATTTCCTATAGTGTTTATAGTTGAACAAAATGTTCATATTATCAGCTATTGAAAGTATTCTTTTAATATATATTTTGTTTCTCAAACTTTCCTTTCAATAACATCACTTTAAAATTCCTTATTCTTAAATCATAAGTAACATAAATTTATAGATTATTCAGTACACATCCATTTTTTAAATGAGGCAACTGAGAAGTGAGCTTAAATAAGAGGTTGTGATGGACTAGGTTAATGTCATCCACTGCTGTTGCTGCTGCTAATTCACTTCAGTCATGTCCTACTCTTTGCAATCCCATAGATGGCAGTCCACCAGGCTCCCCTGTCCCTGGGATTCTCCAGGCAAGAACAATGGAGTGGGTTCCCATTTCCTTCTCCAATGCCAGCCACTAAGATGGCACAGATAACACCATCTTAATGGACAAGTACTTTGATTTTGCTCTAATTCAGGTGTTGTGAATTTTTTTCCAAATATTTTCTATTTGCATGGAAATATGAAAATTGGGAATATCAGACCACCTGATCTGCCTTTTGAGAAATCTATATGCAGGTCAGGAAGCAACAGTTAGAACTGGACATGGAACAACAGACTGGTTCCAAATAGGAAAAGGAGTACGTCAAGGCTGTATATTGTCACCCTGCTTATTTAACTTATATGCAGAGTACATCATGAGAAATGCTGGACTGGAAGAAACACAAGCTGGAATCAAGATTTTCGAGAGAAATGTCAATAACGTCAGATATGAAGATGACACCACCCTTATGGCAGAAAGTGAAGAGGAACTAAAAAGCCTCTTGATGAAAGTGAAAGAGGAGAGTGAAAAAGTTGGCTTAAGGCTCAACATTCAGAAAACGAAGATCATGGCATCCGGTCCCATCACTTCATGGGAAATAGATGGGGAAAGAGTGGAAACAGTGTCAGACTTTATTTTGGGGGGCTCCAAAATCACTGCAGATGGTGACTTCAGCCATGAAATTAAAAGACACTTACTCCTTGGAAGGAAAGTTATGACCAACCTAGATAGCATGTTCAAAAGCAGAGACATTACTTTGCCAACAAAGGTCCGTCTAGTCAAGGCTATGGTTTTTCCTGTGGTCATGTATGGATGTGAGAGCTGGACTGTGAAGAAGGCTCAGCTCCGAAGAATTGATGCTTTTGAACTGTGGTGTTGGAGAAGACTCTTGAGAGTCCCTTGGACTGCAAGGAGATCCAACCAGTCCATTCTGAAGGAGATCAGCCCTGGGATTTCTTTGGAAGGAATGATGCTAAAGCTGAAACTCCAGTACTTTGGCCACCTCATGCAAAGAGTTGACTCATTGGAAAAGACTCTGATGCTGGGAAGAATTGGGGGCAGGAGGATAAGGGGACAACAGAGGATGAGATGGCTGGATGGCATCACTGACTCGATGGACGTGAGTCTGAGTGAACTCTGGGAGTTGGTGATGGACAGGGAAGCCTGGCGTGCTCTGATTCATGGGGTCGCAAAGAGTCGCACACGACTGAGTGAATTGAAGTGAACTGATGAAAAATTAAGCAGCAAAACTCATATATGCACATATAGACATATGCATTCATATATACAGAGAGAGAATAAGAGAAAAACAGTTAAATCTATGCCAATAAGCTAATATATTTAAAATATAAGCATTTTAATTAGTAAAAGATGTATAGGGACATTAAAAGTTCCATTTAGATAAATCAATGCCACAAATTCAATGAAGTTGAAAAGAATCAACAACATGTTTAAGGCTTCATATCTCTAAATAGCCTTATTAAAAATTAGACCAAAATATAGATGATGCATTTCTGCATTATGGAAATTGAAAAATGAATAAAAATTGGAAAATTGAGATTAAAAACTCATAAAATATTTTCATTTCACATCTTTATTGAATGACAGTTTCATTAGCATAACAATATGACATACTTACAGAATTTATAAAGTGAATGGAAAATTATCTGCTCATGAAGAATTTACAAACGTTTTGAAGGAAAAACAAGAAACCAGAACCTATATAAAAGTAATAGCAAATTATTAATAATATATCACAAGAACAAAATAATATCATAGAAAAGCATACATATTATGAAGAATTTTAAAAGCATACTAGACTTACTTATCAGTTTGTAAACATTAAGTGTTTGTCCTCCTGCTATATATAAGCGTCTTAATATGTTCACAATTTGTTACCAATCATTTTTCCTTTCCTTGTCCCCAATTCTCTTCCTTGCTTCCTCATCTCTATCTTATTACAGATCTGTCAATTAGAAAATGCATTGACTAAAACTTATATTGGAGAAGGCAATGGCACCCCACTCCAGTACTTTTGCCTAGAAAATCCCATGGACGGAGGAGCATGGTGGGCTGCAATCCATGGGGTCGCTAAGAGTCGGACATGACTGAGCGACTTCACTTTCACTTTTCACTTTCATGCATTGGAGAAGGAAATGGCAACCCACTCCAGTGTTCTTGCCTGGAGAATCTCAGGGACAGGGAAGCCTGGTGGGCTGCCGTCTATGGGGTCGCACAGAGTCAGATACGACTGAAGCGACTTAGCAGCAGCAGCAAAAATTATATATATATGAAATTAAGTCCTCTCCAAATTACCTTTAAATAAAGTGAGATTTAAATGCAAATTTTAAATAAATAAAATTGAATATTTCCCAAGGTTCTCAGCTAGGCATCATGCTGTTTAAATAGGAATAAATATATTTGTGTGCTAAGTTGCGTCAGTGGTGTCTGACTCTGTGCGACCCTATGGACTATAGCCCGCAGGGCTCCTCTGTCAATGGAATTCTCCAGGCTAGAATACTGGAGTGGGTTGCCATGTCCTTCTCCGGGGATCTTCCCCACCCACAGATCAAATCCATGCTCTTTATGCCTCCTGCATTTGGTAAGTGGGTTTTTACCACCACCTTCAGTTGCCTTCAATCTCTCCAGAATCAGGGTCTTTTCCTAACAATGGGCTCCTTGAATCAGTTCAGTTCAGTCACTCGGTCATGTCTGAATCTTTGTGACGCCATGGACTGCAGCATGCCAGGTTTCCCTGTCCATCACCAACTCCCAGAGCTTGCTCAAACTCATGTCCATCCAGTTAGATCCAACCATCTCATCCTCTGATGTCCCCTTCTCCTCCTGCCCTCAATTTTCCCCAGCATCAGAGTTTTTTCCAATAAGTCAATTATTCACACCACATGGCCAAAATAATGAAGTTTCAACTTAAGCATCAGTCCTTCCAGTGAATATTCAAGGCTGATTTCCTTTGGGATAAACTGGTTGGATCTCCTTGAAGTCCAAGGGACTCTCAAGAATCTTCTCCAAGACAACAGTTCAAAACCATCAATTCTTTGGCGCTCAGCTTTCTTTATGGTCCAACTCTGACATCTATACATAACTACTGGAAAAACCATAGCTTTGACTAGATGGACCCTAGTCAGCAAAGTAATGTCTTTGCTTTTTAATATACTGTCTAGGTTTGTAATAGAATTTCTTAAAAGGAGCATATTTTAATTTCATGGCTGCAGTCACCATCTGCAGTGATTTTGAAGCCCAAGAAAATAAAGTCTCTCACTGTTTCCATTTTCTCCCCATCTATTTGCCATGAAGTGATGGGATCAGATGCCATGATTTTTGTTTTTGAATATTGAGTTTTAACCTAGCTTTTTCACTCTCCTCTTTAACTTTAATCAAGAGACTCTTCAGTTCACCTTCAATATCTGCCATAAGGGCGGTGTCATCTGCATATCTGAGGTTATTGATATTTCTCCAAGCAATTTTGATTCCAGCTTGTGCTTCATCCAGCCTGGCATTTTGCATGATATATTCTACATGTAAGTTAAATAAGAAGGGTGACAATATACAGCCTTGATGTACTCCATTCCCAATTTGGAACCAGTCTGTTGTTCCATGTCTGGTTTTAATTGAGTTTCTTGATCTGAATACAGATTTCTCAGGAGTCAGGTAAGGTGGTCTGGTACTCCTATCTCTTGAAGAATTTTGCAGTTTGCTGTGATCTACATGGTCAAAGCCTTTGATAATCAATGAAGCAGATGTAGATGTTTTTCTGGTATTCTCTTCCTTTTTCAATGATCCAACAGACATTGATAATTTGATCTCCGGTTACTCTTTTTCTAGAGCCAGCTTGAACATCTGGAAGTTCATGGATCACATACTATTGAAGCCTGGTGTGGAGAATTTTGAACATTACTTTGCTAGCATGTTATGGAAAAAGTAAGAGAGTTCCAGAAAAACATCTATTTCTGCTTTATTGACTATGCCAAAGCCTTTGACTGTGTAGATCACAAGAAACTGTGGAAAATTCTGAAAGAGATGGGAATACCAGACCACCTGATCTGCCTCTTGAGAAATCTGTATGCAGGACAGGAAGCAACAGTTAGAACTGGACACGGAACAACATACTGGTTCCAAATAGGAAAAGGAGTACGTCAAGGCTGTATATTGTCACCATGTTTATTTAACTAATATGCAGAGTACATCATGAGAAATGCTGGACTGGAAGAAACACAAGTTGGAATCAAGATTGCTGGGAGAAATATCAATAACCTCAGATATGCAGATGACACCACCCTTATGGCAGAAAGTGAAGAGGAACTCAAAAGCCTCTTGATGAAAGTGAAAGTGGAGAGTGAAAAGGTTGGCTTAAAGCTCAACATTCAGAAAACAAAGATCATGGCATCTGGTCCCATCACTACATGGGAAATAGATGGGGAAACAGTGGAAACAGTGTCAGACTTTCTTTTTCTGGGCTCCAAAATCACTGCAGATGGTGACTGCAGCCATGAAATTAAAAGATGCTTGCTCCTTGGAAGGAAAGTTATGACCAACCTAGATAGCATATTCAAAAGCAGAGACATTACTTTGCCAACAAAGGTTCGCCTAGTCAAGGGTATGGTCTTTCCTGTGGTCATGTATGGATGTGAGAGCTGGACTGTGAAGAAGGCTGAGCGCTGAAGAATTGATGCTTTTGAACTGTGGTGTTGGAGAAGACTCTTGAGAGTCCCTTGGACTGCAAGGAGATCCAACCAGTCCATTCTGAAGGAGATCAGCCCTGGAATTTCTTTGGAAGGAATGATGCTAAAGCTGAAACTCCAGTATTTTGGCCACCTCATGCGAAGAGTTGACTCATTGGAGAAGACTCTGATGCTGGGAGGGATTGGGGGCAGGAGGAGAGGGGGACAACAGAGGATGAGATGGCTGGATGGCATCACTGACTTGATGGATGTGAGTCTAAGTGACCTCCGAGAGCTGGTGATGGACAGGGAGGCCTGGTGTGCTGTGATTCATGGGGTCGCAAAGAGTCGGACACGACTGAGCGACTGATCTGATCTGATCTGATCTGATATATGAGTGCAATTGTTAGTAGTTGAACATTCTTAGACACTACCTTTCAGGGATTGGAATTAAAATTATCCTTTTCCAGTCCTGTGGCCACTGCTGAGTTTTCCAAATTTGCTGACATATTTAGTGCAGCACTTTCACAGCATCATCTTTTAGGATTTGAAATAGCTCAACTGGAATTCCATTACCTCCACTAGCTTTGTTTGCAGTGATGCTTCCTAAGGCCTACTTGACTTCACAGTTCAGGGTGTCTGGATCTAGATGAGTGATCACACTATCATGATTATCTGAGTCATGAAGATCTTTTTTGTACAGTTCTTCTGTGTATTCCTGCTTCCTCTTCTTAATATCTTCTGCTTCTGTTAGATCCCTACCATTTCTGTCCTTTATTGTGCCCACCTTTGCATGAAGTGTTCCCTTGGTATCTCTAATTTTCTTGAAGAGATCTCTAGTCTTTCCCATTCTATTTCCTCTATTTGTTTTCCTCTATTTCTTTGCATTGATCACTGAGGAAGGCTTTCTTATCTCTCTTTGCTGTTCTTTGGAACTCTGCATTCAAATGGGTATATCTTTCCTTCTCTCCTTTGCCTTTTACTTCTCTTCTTTTCTCAGGTATTTATAAGGCCTCCTCTGACAACCATTTTGTCTTTTTGCATTACTTTTTCTTGAGGATGGTCTTGATCACTGTCTCCTGTACAATGTCATGAACCTCCATCCATAGTTCTTCACCCTCTCTAATCTCTTGAATCTATTTGTCACTTCCACTGCATAATCATAAGGGATTTGATTTATGTCACACCTGAATCATCTAGTGGTTTTCCCTATATCTTTCTATTTAAGACTGAATTTAGCAATAATGAGTTCATGATCTGAACCACAGTCAACTCCCAGCATTGTTTTTGCTGACTGTATTGAGCTTATCCAACTTTGGCTGCAAAGAATATAATCAACCTGATTTCAGTATTGACCATCTGGTGATATCCATGTGTATATCTTCTCTTGTGTTTTTGGAAGAGGGTGTTTGCTATGACCAATGTGTTCTCTTGGCAAAACTCTGTTAGCTTTTGCCCTGCTTAATTTTGTATGCCAAGGCCAAATTTGCCTGTTACTCCAGGTATCTCTTGACTTCCTATTTTTGCATTCCAGACCCTCTATGTTGAAAAGGACATCTTTTTTGGGTGTTAGTTCTAGAAGGTCTTGTAGGTCTTCATAGAACCATTCAACTTCAGCTTCTTCAGCATTACTGTTTGAAGCATAGACTTGGAATGCTGTGATATTGAGTGACTCACCTTTGAAACCAACAGAGTTCATTTTTTGAGAATGCACCCAAGTACTGCATTTCAGACTCTTTTTTACTCTGAGGGCTACTCCACTTCTTATAAGGGATTCTTGCCCACAACAGTAGATATAATTAAATTATATCTGAACTAAATTTGCCTGTTTCAGTCCATTTTAGTCCACTGATTCCTAAAATATCAATGTTCACTCTTGCCATATCCTGTTTGACCACTTCCAACTTACCTTGATTCATGGACCTAACATTCCAGTTCCTATGTAATACTGTTCTTTACAGCATTGGACTTTACTTCCATCACCAGTCACATCCACAACTGTCAGTTGTTTTCACTTTGGCTCCATATCTTCCTTCTTTCTGGAGTTATTTCTCCACTCTTCTCCAGTAGCATATTGGGCACCTACCAACCTGGGGTGTAGGTGGGACACCAACCTTTTGGTGTCCTATCTTTTTGCCTTTTCATATTGTTCATGCAGTTCTCAAGGCAAGAATACTGAAGTGGTTTGCCATTCCCTTCGCCAATGGACTACATTTTGTCAGAACTCTCCATCATGACCCATCTGCCTTGAGTGACCCTGCATGGCATGGCTCATATTTTCATTGAGTTAGACGAGGCTGTGGTCCATGTGATCAGTTTGATTATTTTTCTGGGATTATGGTTTCATTCTGTCTTCCCTCTGATGGACAAGGATAAGAGGCTTATGGAAGCTTCCTGTTGAGAGAAATTGACTTCAGGGGAAACTGGGCCTTGTCCTGATAGATGGGTCATGCTCAGTAAATCTTTAGTCCAACTTTCTGTAGATGAGCCAAGCTGTGTTCCCTCCTGTGTTGTTTGACCTGAGAGTGAACTATGTTGGATGGAATGAAGATAACGGCCTTAAAAAGTTCCCCTACAGGTAAAACCCTCAATCCTATGATTCAGGGTTGATTTTCTTTAAGATTGACTGGCTTGTCATCGTTGCAGTCCAAGGGACTCTCAAACATCTTCTCTAGCTCCACAATTAGACAGCATCAATTCGTCTGCCCTCATCTTTCTATATCCAACTCTCACATCTCTATGTGATTACTGGAAAAAACATAACTTTGACTATATGCAGCTTTGTCAAAAACAGGATGTCACTGCTTGTTAATACACTGTCTAGGTTCATCATAGCTTTCATTCCAAGGAACAAGCATCTTTTTGTTTTGTTTTTATTCCTCTTTGAATTTTTCTTATTTTTTAAACTTTATTTTTTAATTGAAGGGTACTTGTTTTACAGAACTTTGTTGCTTTCTGTCAAAAGTCAGCAAGAATCAGCCATAAGTATACATATATCCCCTCTCTCTTGAAACTCCCACATAGCTCCCTCGCCAACCCACCACTCTAGGTTGTTACAGAGCCTCTGTTCGAGTTTCCTGAGACATACAGCAAATTCCTGTTGGCTATCTGTTTTACATATGGTAATGTAATATTCCATGTTACTCTTTCCATACATCTCATCCTCTACTCCCATCTCCCCATGTCCATAAGTCTGTTCTCTATGTCTGCTTCTCCATTGCTGCCTTGCAAATAAATTAATTGATATCACCTTTCTAGATTCCTTATATATGCATTAGTATCTGGTATTTATATTTCTCTTTCTGACTTAATTCATTCTGTATAATAGGCTCTAGGTCCATCCACCACATTAGAATGGACTCAAATGCCTTCCTTTTTATGGCTCTGTAATACTCCATTGTGTATATATACCACAACTTCCTTGTCCATTCATCTGTCAATAGACATCTAGGTTGCTTCCATGTTCTAGCTAATGCAAATGCTGCAGTGAACAATGGGATACATGTGTCTTTTTCAGTTTTGGTTTCCTTGGGGTATATGCCTAGGAGTGGGATTGTTGGGTCATATGCTGGTTCTATTCCTAGGTTTTTAAAGAATCACCATACTGTCTTCCATACTGGCTGTATCCATTTACATTCTCATCAACAGTGCAAGAGGGTTCCTTTTTCTCCACACTCTTTGCAGCATTTATTGTTTGTAGATTCTGACTGGCATAAGGTGATATCTCATTGTAGTTTTGATTAGCATTTCTCTAAAAATGAGCGATGTAGAGCATCTTTTCATGTGTTTGTTAGCCATCTGCTAGCTTCTTTGGAGAAATGTCTGTTTAGGTCTTTTTCCCACTTTTTGATTGGGATTCTTGTTTTTCTGGCATTCAGTTATATGAGCTGCTTGTACACTTTGGAAATTAATCCTTTGTCAGTTGTTTCATTTGTTATTATTTTCTCCCATTCTGAGCATTGTCTTTTCACCTTGCTTATAGTTTCCTTTGCTGTGCAAAAGCTTTTGAGTTTAATCAGGTCCCATTTGCTTACTTTTGTTTTTATTTCTATTATTCTAGGAGGTGGGTCATAGAGTGTCTTGCTTTGATTTGTGTCATTGAGTGTTCTACCAATGTTTTCCTCTAAGAGTTTTATAGTTTCTGGTCTTATGTTTAGGTCTTCAATCCATTTTGAATTTATCTATGTATATGGTGTTAAGAAGTGTTCTAATATTGTTCTTTTACATGTAGCTGTCCAGTTTTCCAAACACTACTTATAGAAGAGGCTGTCTTTGGACCATTGTTTATTCTTGCCTCCTTTGTAAAAAAATAAGGTGACCATAGATGCATGGGTTTATTTCTGATCTTTCTATCTTGTTCCATTGGTCTATACTTCTGTTTTAGTGCCAGTACTATGCTGTCTTGATTACTGTAGCTTTGTAGTATAATCTGAAGTCACGAAGGTTGAGTCCTCCAGCTCTATTCTTCTTTCCCAAGACTGCTTCTTTATTATTTCCACATGAATTGTGAAATTTTTTGTTCTAGTTCTGTGAAAAATGCCAGTGGTAACTTTATAGTGATTTGCACTGAATCTGTAGACTGTATCTGGTACTATAGTCATTTTCATAATGTTGATTTTTCCTACCCAGGAACATGGAATATCTCTCCATCTGTTTATGTCATCTTTTATTTCTTTCATTTCTGTCTTCTAATTTTCTATGTACAGTTCTTTTGTCTCCTTAGGTAAGTTTATGCTAGATATTTCATTCTTTTTGTTGAAACAGTGAAAGGGATTGATTCGTTAATTTCTCCTTTTGATTTTTTCATTGTTAGCATATAGGAATTCAAGTGATTTTTGTGTACATATAGATTTTGTATCCTACAGCTTTACTATATTCACTGAAAAGCTCAAGCAATTTTCTGAGAGTATCTGTAGTATTTTATATGTATAGTATCATCTCATCTGCAAACAGTGTGAGCTTTATTTCTTCTTTTCCAATTTCAGTACAGTTCAGTCACTCAGTCATGTCCGACTCTTTGTGACCCCATGGACTGCAGCACACCAGGCCTCCCTGTCCATCACCAACTCCTGGAGTTTACTCAAACTCATGCCCATTGAGTCAGTGATGCCATCCAACCATCTCATCTGTTGAGCCCTTCTCCTCCTGCCTTCAATATTTCCCAGCAGCAGGGTCTTTTCAAATGAGTCAGCTCTTTGCATAAGGTGGCCAAAGTATTGGAGTTTCAGCTTCAACATTAGTCCTTCCATTGAACACTCAAGACTGATCTCCTTTAGGATGGACGGGTTGGATCTCCTTGCTGTCCAAGGGACTCTCAAAAGTCTTCTCCAACACCACAGTTCAAAAGCATCAATTCTTGAGCACTCAGCTTTCTTTTTAGTCCAACTCTCACATCCATACATGACTACTGGAAAAACCAAAGCCTTGACTAGACAGACTTTTTTTGGCAAAGTAATGTCTCTGCTTTTTAATATGCTGTCTAGGTTGGTCATACCTTTTCTTCCAAGGAGCAAGTGTCTTTTAATTTCATGGCTGCAGTCACCATCTGCAGTGATTTTGGAGCCCTCCAAAACATTTCCAATCTGTATCCCTTTTATTTCTTTTTTCTTCTCTGATTTGCAGTAGCTAGGACTTTCAAAATTATGTTGAAAAATAGTGGTAAAAGTGGCCACCCTTGTCTTGTTCCTGATCTTAGGGGGAATAGTTCCAGTTTTTCACCATTGAGAATAATGTTTTCTTATGGCTTATCATATATGGCCTTTACTATGTGGAGGTAGATTCCTTCTATGCCCATTTTGTGAAGTTGCAATCACAAATGGGTACTGAATTTTGTCAAAGGCCTTTTCTTAATCTATTGACCCCTTTGAGATTATCATACAGTTTTTATCCTTCAATTTGTTAATATAGTGTATCACATTGATTTGCATATATATTTTTTAATTAATTTATCTTTTATTGAAGGATAATTCCTTTACAGAATTTTGCAGTTTTCTGTCAAACCTCAACATGAATTAGCCATCAGTTCAGTTCAGTTCAG
The DNA here is from genome assembly GCA_935064755.1 of Tragelaphus eurycerus. Classification (NCBI taxonomy): domain Eukaryota; kingdom Metazoa; phylum Chordata; class Mammalia; order Artiodactyla; family Bovidae; genus Tragelaphus; species Tragelaphus eurycerus. The sequence continues at coordinate 40,177,070 of CAKXYN010000007.1, read as the reverse complement.
TCGCTCAGTCATGTCCGACTCTTTGCAACCCCATGAATCACAGCATCCAGGCCTCCCTGTCCATCACAAACTCCCGGAGTTCACTCAGACTCATGTCCATTGAGTCAGTGATGCCATCCAGCCATCTCAGCCTCTGTTGTCCCCTTCTCCTCTTGCCCCCAATCCCTCCCAGCATCAGAGTCTTTTCCAATGAGTCAACTATTCGCATGAGGTGGCCAAAGTACTGGAGTTTCAGCTTTAGCATCATTCCTTCCAAAGAAATCCCAGGGCTGATCTCCTTCAGAATGGACTGGTTGGATCTCCTTGCAGTCCAAGGGACTCTCAAGAGTCTTCTCCAACACCACAGTTCAAAAGCATCAATTCTTCGGAGCTGAGCCTTCTTCACAGTCCAACTCTCACATCCATACATGACCATAGGAAAAACCCTAGCCTTGACTAGATGGACCTTTGTTGGCAAAGTAATGTCTCTGCTTTTGAATATGCTATCTAGGTTGGTCATAACTTTCCTTCCAAGGAGTAAGCATCTTTTAATTAGCCATAGGTGTGTGTGTATATATATATATATATACACACACACACACATACATATATATATCCTGATTTGCATATATTGAAGGATCTTTGCATCCCTGAAATAAACCCAACTTGATCATGGTGTATAAGATTTTAATGTGTTTTTGAATTCTGTTTTCTAAAATTTTGTTAATGATTTTTGCATATATGTTCATTAGTGATATTTGCCTGAGTTTTCTTTTTTGTCCTGTCTTTATCTGACTTGGTATCATGGTGCTGGTGGCCTCGTAGAATGAGTTTGGAAGTATTTCTTCCTCTGAAATTTTTGGAAAGAGTTTTAGAAGGATAGGCATTCACTCTTCTCTAAATATTTGATAGAATTCATCTGTGAAGCCATCTGCTCCTGGGCTTTTATTTTGGGGGAGATGTTTGATAACAACTTCAATTTCAGTACTTATAATTGGGTTGCTCATAATTTCTATTTTTCCTGGTTCAGTCTTGGAAGATTAAACTTTTCTAAGAATCTGTCCATTTCTTCCAGGTTATACTTAAAGATAAAGGTTATATTTTATTGTCATATAATAGCTCACAATAGTCTCTTATAACCCTTTGAATTTCTCCATTATCTGTTGTAAGCGTTCCTTTTCCATTTCTAATTTTGTTGATTTGATTCTTCTCTTTTATCCTTGATGAATATGGCTAAAGGCTTGTCAGTTTTGTTTATCTTCTCAAAGAACAAGCTTTTATTTTTATTAATCTTTACTATTGGTTCCTTTTTAATTTATTTACTATTTTATTATTTATTTATTATTTTATTACTACTTTACTATTCCTTTTTCATTTATTTCTGCTCTGATCATAATTATTTATTTCCTTCTGCTAATTTTGGAGTGATTTGTTCTTTTTTTTCCAATTGTTTTAGGTGTAAATTTATCTTGTTTATTGGATGTTTTTTCTTGTTTCTTGAGGTAGGATTGTATTGCTCTGAACTTTCCTCTTAGAATTTGTTGCATCCCATAGGTTTTGAGTTGTTGTGTTTTCACTGTAATTTGTTTCTAGGAATTTTTTGACTTCCCCTTTGATTTCTTCAGTAACCTGTTGGTTATTTAGAAATGTATCTTTTAATCTCCAAGTGTTTGTGTTTCTTACAGTCTTTTTTTTTTCCTTGTAATTGATATCTAGTCTCATAGTGCTGTGGTGGGAAAAGATGTTTGATATGCTTTCAATTTTCTTAAATTTACTGAAGTTTGATTTTTGACCCAAGGTATGGTCTATCCTGGGGTATGTTACATGTGCACTTGAGAAGAAAGTGTATTCTTTTGCATTTGAATGGAATTCCCTGAAGATATCGATGAGATCCATCTCATCTATTGTATCATTTAAGACTTGTGTTTCCTTATTAATTTTCTGTTTTGATGATCTGTCCATTGGAGTGAGTGTGGTGTTAAATTCTTCTACTAGTATTGTGTTACTGTCAATTTTTCCTTTTATGTCTGTTAGTGTTTGTCTTATGTATTGAAGTGCTCCTATGTTGGGTGCATAGATATCTACAATTGTTGTGTCTTCCTCTTGGATTGATCCCTTTATCATTATGTAGTTTCCTTCCTTATCTCTCATAATATTCTTTATTTTTAAGGCCTACTTTGTCTGGTATGAGGATTGCTACTCCAGCTTTCTTTTACTTTCCATCTGCATGGAATATATTTTTCCATCCTCTCACTTTCAGTCTAGGTGTCTTTAAGTCTGAAATGGGTTTCCTGTAGACAGCATACATATGGGTCTTGTTTTTTGTATCCATTCAGCCAGTCTATGTCTTTTAGTTGGAGCATTTGTTCCATTTACATTTAAAATAAGTATTGATATATGTTCCTATTTCCATTTTCTTAATTGCTTTGTGGTTTGTTCTTATAGATCTTTCTCTTCTCTTGTATTTCCTGACTATATAAGTCCCTTTAACATTTGTTGTAAAGTTGGTTTGGTAGTACTGAATTGTGTTAACTTTTGCTTGTCTGAAAAGTTTTTATTTCTCTGTCAATTTGGGGGGTTTTTTTTGGGTGGGGTGGGGGTATACAATTTTTTTTTTTTTTAACTTTACAATATTGTATTGGTTTTGCCACACATCAACATGCATCTGCCATGGGTGTACACGTGTTCCCAATCCTGAACCCCCTCCCACCTCCTTCCCCATACTATCCCTCTGGGTCATCCCAGTGCACCAGCCCCAAGCTTCCTGTATACTGCATCGAACCTGGACTGGCGATTCGTTTCTTATATATTATACATGTTTTAATGCCATTCTCCCAAATCATCCCCCCTCCCTCTCCCACAGGGTCCAAAAGTTTGTACCCTGTAAGCGAGACAGCAAAAGAGACACAGATGTATTTCTCTGTCAATTTTGAGTGAGATCTTTGCCAGGTATAGTAATCTTGGTTGTAGATTTTTCCCTTTCAGTACTTTAAATATATCCAGCCATTCCCTTCTGGCCTGCAGACTTTTTGCTGAAAGATCAGCTGTTAACATATGGGGTTTCCCTTTTATGTTACTTGTTCCTTTTCTCTTACTGCTTTTCTTTCTTTGTGTTTAACCTTTGTTTGATTAGTATTTGTCTTGGCGTGTTTTTCCTTGGGTTTATCCTGTGTGGGAGTCTTTGCAACTCTTGGACTTGGTTGACTATTTCCTGTTCCATGTCGGAGAAATTTTCAACTACAGTCTCTTCAAAAATTTTCTCATACCTTTTCTTTTTCTCTTCTTCTTCTGTGTTGTTTTGTGCATTAGTCGCTCAGTCGTGTCTGATGCTGTCACTCCAAGGACTATAACCCACCTGGTTTCTCTGTCCATGGATTCTCGAGGCAAGATTACTAGAGGGGATTGCCATTCCCTTCTCCAGAGGATCTTCCAAACCAAGAGATCAAAACCTGGTTTCCTGCATTGCAGGCAGATTCTTTCCCATTTGAGCTACAGGCAAGTTAGGAAGACTGGAGAAACTGCAGCCTTCTTCTGGGACCCCTATCATTCGAATATTGGTGTGTTTAATGTTCTCCCAGAGGTCTCTGAGACTATTCTCAGTTCTTTTCATTCTTTTTAATTTATTCTGCTCATCAGAAGTTATTTTCACCATTTTATCTTCCAGCTCACTGATCCATTCAGATATTGTGCTATTGATTCCTTCTAAAGTATTTTTTTATTTCAGTAATTGTGTTGTCTCTGTATGTTTATTCTTTAATTCTTCTAGGTCTTTGTTAATTGGTTTTTGCATTTTCTCCATTCTGTTTTAAAGGTTTTGTATCATCTTTATTATCATTATTCTGAATTATTTTTCTGGTAGTTTGTCTGTGTCCTGTTGATTTATTTGGACTTCTTTGTTTCTAGTTTGTCCCTTCATTTGTGCCATATTTCTCTGCCATTTCATTATTTTTTTAAACGTATTGTATTTAAAGTCTCTTTTTCCCAGGGTTAAACATTGAATTACATCTTCCTTTTGGTTTCTTCCCTCCTAAGATTGGTCCAATGACTTGTGTAAGCTTCATATAGGGTGAGATTTGAGCTGAGTTTTTGTTGTTTTCCTCTAATGACAGGGCTGAGGGAGGTGGTAATCCTGTCTGCTGATGATTAGGTTTGTATTTTTGTCTTATTTGTTGTTTGGATGAGGCATCCTGCACAGGGTGATACTGATGCCAGGTCTTGCATTCAAATGGTTTCCTTTGTGGGAATTCTCACTATTTGATGCTCTCTAGGGTTAGAAGTTTTCTGGTAGTCTAGGGTCTTGGAGTCAGTGTTCCCACTTCAAAAGCTCAGGGCTTGGTCTCTGCCAGCAAAGAAGACTCCAAAGGTAGTTTGTTATGGCATGCTGCTGCTGCTCCTAAGTCACTTCAGTCGTGTCTGACCCTGTGCGACCCCATAGACGGCAGCCCACCAGGGTCTCCCGTCCCTGGGATTCTCAAGGTAAGAACACTGGAGTGGATTGCCATTTCCTTCTCCAATGCATGAAAGTGAAAAGTGAAAGTGAAGTCGCTCAGTCGTGTCTGACTCTTCGTGACCCCATGGACTACAGCCTACCAGGCTCCTCCGTCCATGGGATTTTCTAGGCAAAAGTACTGGAGTGGGGTGCCATTGCCTTCTCCTTGTTATGGCATAAGTGAGATTAAATCAAATCCCCAAGAACAGGAAACTAAAGTTGAACCCCAAACAAATGGCAGTTGCAAAATCAGGCAAATAATAATTGAAATAATGGAATATACACATATACATATGCACTCATAAGCAAAATCAAAACAGTTCAACAAAAATAAACTGAAATAGATTCACCTGGCAAACAAAAAAAAAAACTGAAAATGATATCTACCAGTTAAAAACAAAACTAACTAAAGCAGAAGCTGGAAAATAAAACTAAGGCAAGCTGTCAAGTGGGGAGGAAAGCAATGAAAACAAAACTAACAAATATGGTTAGAGGAAATGAAAGAAAGAAAAGAAAGGAAGAATAGATGTGCAAAGTTAAATAGAGGTAGATAAAGATTTATATACATTAAAGTTTAACTGCTATTAACTGATTTATATACATTAAAGGGGAAAAGAACAGTAGGAAAAGCGAACAAAGTAATAAATGTATAAAAAAAATAAAAATTGGAAAAAGAGGGGGGAAATGAAAAAAGAAAGGAAAACTCCACAGAAAAGGCCTGTGTAGAGGCAGAGATTTGTAACAAGAATAAAAAGTGTGATTAAAAAAATAAAAAAAAAACTCAAAAACTTAATTAGATTTCATAGTACTAATGAAATCAACAATTTCAACAGAGGAAGGGGGAACAACAACAACAACAACAAAATCCAAAAACACTGCGGGACAAGTCAAAATATAAGAATAGTGAATACTTTTATTGAGTCACTTCTGTCAGCGTCCTGTTCCTCGTTGGAAGTCACAGTCCACCTCGCCCCCTAGGGTACCTTCCAACACTGCATTGGTCTCTGGACATGCTGTGGGGGCAGCTCAGACTCTAATCTGATCCTACTCCTGTGTGTTCTTGCCTCCAATGTACACAGCTATCAGAACTAGTGTATTTTCTTTTGTGGGAGCTCTCAATGTCCTTTTATATATTCCACAAGCACAGAACCTGCCTAGTGGATCGTGTGGATTTAATATGTAGCTTGTACAACTGTTGAGAAGGTTTGGGGTTATCTTCCTTAGCCACACTGCCCCTGGGTTTCAGTTGCGGTTTTATTTCCACTTCTGCATGTAGGTCATCCACTGGGGTTTGCTCCTGAGGCTACCCTGGAGGACTTTGGTCTGCCCCAGTGAGGACCAGGTGTTGAGGTGGAGCAGTTGCTTGGGTGCAGGGGTTCTGGCAGCACCAGGTACTCAGGGGAGTTGGCGGCTAGGGCAGCAGGAAATATAGTGCTCTAGAAGGCTATGGCAACCAGTATTGGCCAATACTCTCCAGTATTCTTGCATGGAGAAACCCACTGACAGAGAAGCCTGGCAGGCCACAGTCCACAGGATAGCAAAAAGTTGGACATGACCAAAGCAACTCCACGTGCATAGATGCAAGACATTTTTTTTTTCCCCTGCAGCAGCTATGCCTCAGTGAGGGTTCAGTGTTAAGGTAGTGTAGCTGCTTGAATCGCAGGGGCCTTGGGGGTGTCAAGTGTCCAGGGATATGGATTGCCTCAGCCACAGGAGTTACAGACCTATCAGACTTTCAAGCCTCTGGTAGCTGGCGAACAGAAGGCCTCTTTGGTTAGTCTTTCTCCATGCTATGCTATGCTAAGTCACTTCAGTCGTGTCCGACTCTGTGTGACCCCATAGACGGCAGCCCACCAGGCTCCCCCGTCCCTGGGATTCTCCAGGCAAGAACACTGGAGTGGGTTGCCATTACCTTCTCCAATGCATGAAAGTGAAAAGAGAAAGTGAAGTCGCTCAGTCATGTCCGACTCTTAGCGACCCCACGGACTACAGCCTACCAGGCTCCTCCATCCATGGGATTTTCCAGGCAAGAGTACTGGAATAGGGTGCCACTTCCTTAGCTCCACCCATTCAGACACTTAGAAGGCTCCCTTGCCAGGGGTCTTTCTCTGTTGTTCGGTGTATCAGACATATAGAGGGGACCCCTGCCTGGAATCCTACTCTGTAGATTGGTACATCAGGCACATAAAAGGGCACTCTGAGTGGGGTCCTACTCTGTAGTTCCAGGCATCAGTTGCTTAATGGGGCAGGCTTAATTGTTCAGTTGCCAATGCTGGTGTGTGGGGTAATAGCTCCACCCCCTACACATGACTCAGTAGTATCACCTTGCTTCCATGGCTGCCTAGCTTTCCTCCACAGGCATTTCCCACCACAGTCTCCTCCCTCATGTCCCCTCAGTCCGTCTCTCCATAGTCAACATCAGCCCTTACCCTGGGATTGCTCCACAATCCCTATGCTCCAGCTCCCAGCTGCTGTGCCTTCTAGGGCACCTGCATCCCTGTCCATGGTACACATGGCTGTGGCAAGAACTGTCTAATTCTCATTCCATTTAGGCTGCAACACATCAGTTGTTTCACTCTCAGCCTTAACTGTTTCTCTTCTCACCCATACAATTGCCCTGATGTGGGGACTAGACCCCTGTTTCAGTTCCCCCACACTCTGAGGGCAGATCCACTCCTACTAAAATTAGTTCCCCCCCCCCCACCCAGTTCCTTCATCCTATGAGTTTTGCGTGGTTCTATATATTCTTTTCTGGTGGTCAGGTACTCCTGTCCACTCTCAGGTGGAGTTCTACAAGCACTTTTGTGTCTGAAGGTATATTCCTGGCGTTTCCATGGAGAGAGATGTACTCCATGTCGACCTATTCTTTCACCATCTTGTACTCCAAACAAGTGTTTTTTAATTTCATGGCTGCAGTCATCTTCTACAGAAATTTTGAAGCTCAAAAAAAAAGGAAAATCTGTCACTGCTTCCACATTTCCCTTTTCTGTTTACCATAAAGTGATGGGACCAGAAGCCATGATCTTTGTATTTTTAATGATGAGTCTTAAGCCAGCTTTTACACTCTCCTCTTTCACCATTATCTAGTGGTTCTTTAGTTCCTCTTTACTTTCTGCCATTAGAGTTGTAACATCTGCATGTCTGAGGTTGTTCACTTTTCTCCCAGCAATCTTGATTTCAGTTTGTGATTCACATCACAGAGTGACAATATACATACTAGTCTTATTCCTTTCCCAATTTTGACAAGTCAGTTTCTCCATGTTAGGTTCTAAATGTTGCCTGTTGACCTGCAGGGAGGTCAGGTAAGATGGTCTGGTACTCCATCCTCTTTAAGAATTTTCCACAGTTTGTTGTGATCCACACAACTGAAGGCTTTGGCAGTGAAGTCAGTGAAGCAGAAGTAGATTTTTTTTTCAAGAATTGCCTTGCTTTCTCCATGATCCACCAATTGTTGGCAATTTGATATCTGGCTCCTCTACCTTTTCTAAAGTCAGCTTGTACATCTGGAAGTTCTCAGTTCACATACTATTGAAGCCTAGCTTGAAGGTTTATGTGTATTACTTTGCTAACATGTGAAATAAGTACAATTGTGTGGTAGTTTGAACATTCTTTGATATTGACCTTCTTTGGGATTGTAATGAAAGCTGACTTTTTCCAGTCCTGTGACCTCTGCTGAGTTTTCCAAATTTGCGGACATATTGAAAGCAGCATTTTAACAGCACCATTTTCTAGGATTTGAAAAAGTTCAGCTGGAATTCCATCTCTTTCACTAGCTTTGTTTGTACTAATGCTTCCTAAAGCCCTCTTGGCTTTATACTCCAAGATGTCTGGCTCTAGGTGAGTGACTACACCATCATGGTTATCTGGGCCATTAATAACATTTTTGCATAGTTCTTCTGTGTATTCTTGCCACCTCATTTTAATATCTTCTGCTTCTGTTAGGTCCTTATTGTTTCTCTCCTTTATAGTGCCCATCCTTGCAAGAAATGTTTCTCTTGATATCTCCAATTTTACTGAAGAGATCTCTAGTCTTTCCCATTCTTTTGTTTTCTTCTATTTCTTTGCATTGTTCACTTAAGAAGAGGCCTTCTTATCTCTCCTTGCTATTTTCTGGAACTCTGCATTCATTTGTGTATATCTTTCCCTTTTTCCATTTCCATTCACTTCTCTTTTTTCATCAGCTGTTTGTAAAGCCAACTCAGATAACCATTTTGCCTCCTTGTATTTTTTCTTTGAAATGGTTTTCATCACTGTCTCCTGTACAATGCTAAGAAACTCCATCCATAGCTCTTCAGTCACTCTCATTCCTTGAATCTATTTGACACTTCCACTGTATAATTATAAGGGATTTGATTTAGGTCATACCTGAAAGGCCTAGTGGGTTTCCTTACTTTTTTCAATTTCAGCCTAAATTTTCAATTAGAACTTAATGATCTGAGCCACAGTCAGTTCCATGTCTTGTTTTTGCTGACTTTACAGGCCTTCTCCATCTTTGGTTGCAAAGAATATAATTATCATATTTGAAATGAGTCGCCAGTCCAGGTTCGATGCCTGATACTGGATGCCTGGGGGAGGGAGGAGGGAGGAGTGTTCAGGATGGAGAACATGTGTATACCTGTGGCAGATTCATTTTGACGTATGGCAAAACCAATACAATATTGTAAAGTTAAATAAAATAAAATTTTAAAAAATTTAAAAAATATATATATAATCAATCTGATTTTAGTACTGACCATTTGGTGATATCCATGTCTGTTGTGTTGTTGGTCTTTGTTATTACCAGTTTGTCTTCTTAATAAAACTCCATATATATCTGATGACAGATGACAGAAGAAAGGGTAAATATTCAGACAAGTTGATAATGAATATATATCTGAATATATATTCATAATTATACTTCTGACTCTAATCTAGGCCCATGGACCTTATTATGGCTTTCTGTGTTTCTTTAAATGTACCTTTTTACTCTGATAGTGAAAAATCTGTCTCCCACTTACTGCTATTATTTGCATATTGTGTCAATCCTAGTGTACATGTAAAATAATTTCAGAACTTTAAGCCTACATTTTTGTATTCCTGAAAGAAACAAATTTATCAAGGAGAATGAAGTGCTTCTGTTTCATTTTATTTTCCCCTTATTTCTCACTTACTCATCCAAGCAGTATTCCAAAGTTACACATCCTTTCAATCTCTTCAGTGTGATTATGTAATGCAATTAGATTAACTTATCACATTCAACATTCTATGCTGGGACTCTTGAAATCTGTTCATCTGTTTTTAATTTACATATGCTAAATTTCACTCTTTATTGGTTTTGAAAGCTTAAAGGCATATATCGAACTCCCGATATGTACATAAATTTAGCTGCTTACTTTTAAAAGTTAATACTAGATGTATTAAGTTAATAAACCTGATAATCTTATTCTGAATATTTTTAGGAAAAAAATTAAATATAAAAACTTTGATTTTTGAAAACAGGAAAAAATACCAACACGGGAAAAATAAAATGATACCAGTGAAGTCTCTCCCCAAAGTCTTAACTAAATATTCAGTTCAGTTCAGTCACTTAGTCACGGCCGATTCTTTGCGACCCTAAGAATCGCAGCACATCAGGCCTCCCTGTCCACCACCAACCCCCAGAGTTCACCCAAACTCCTGTGCATCGAGTCAGTGATGCCATCCAGCCATCTCATCCTCTGTCGTCCCCTTCTCCTCTTGCCACCAATCCCTCCCAGCATCAGGGTCAGGGTATTGGAGTTTCAGCCTCAGCATCAGTCCTTCCAATGAACATCCAGGATTGATCTCCTTTAGGATCGACTGGTTGGATCTCCTTGCAGTCCAAGGGACTCTCAAGAGTCTTATCCAGCACCACAGTTCAAAAGCATCAATTCTTCAGCGCTCAGACTTCTTTATAGTCCAGCTCTCACATCCATACATGATCACAGCAAAAACCATAGCCTTGACTAGGCGAACCTTTGTTGGCAAAGTAATGTCTCTGCTTTTGAATATGCTATCTAGGTTGGTCATAACTTTCCTTCCAAGGAGTAAGCGTCTTTTAATTTCATGGCTGCAGTCACCATCTGTAGTGATTTTGGAGCCCAGAAAAATAAAGTCTGACACTGTTTCCACTGTTTTCCCATCTATTTCTCATGAAGTGATGAGACCAGATGCCATGATTTTTGTTTTATTTCGATACTTTCAATAAAGTATCTTGTTCTAAAAAATCAATATAGTATGACAATTTTAAGCAGATGGGAATATAGTGTCCTGAGGAGGATTTGCCTTTTTCTCACTTACACAAAGGTGTGAAATAGCTCCTTACTTGCTCTCAGTTCAGTGCAGTCATTTAGTCGTGTCCGACTCTTTGCAACCCCATGAATCACAGCACGCCAGGCCTCCCTGTCCATCACCAACTCCCAGAGTTCACTCAGACTCACGTCCATTGAGTCAGTGATGCCATCCAGCCATCTCATCCTCTGTTGTCCCCTTCTCCTCCTGCCCCCCATCCCTCCCAGCATAAGACTCTTTTCCAATGAGTCAGTTCTTCACATGAGGTGGCCAAAGTACTGGAGTTTCAGCTTTAGCATCTTTCCCTCAAAAGAAATCCCAGGGCTGATCTTCTTCAGAATGGACTAGTGGATCTCCTTGCAGGTCAAGGGACTCTCAAGAGTCTTCTCCAACACCACAGTTCAAAAGCATCAATTCTTCAGTGCTCAGCCTTCACAGTCCAGCTCTCACATCCATACATGACCACAGGAAAGACCATACCCTTGACTAGGCGAACCTTTGTTGGTAAAGTAATGTCTCTGCTTTTGAATATGCTATCTAGGTTGGTCATAACTTTCCTTCCAAGGAGTAAGCGTCTTTTAATTTCATGGCTGCAGTTACCATCTGCAGTGATTTTGGAGCCCAGAAAAACAAAGTCTGACACTGTTTCCACTGTTTCCCCATCTATTTCCCATGTAGTGATGGGACCAGATGCCATGATCTTCGTTTTCTGAATGTTGAGCTTTAAGCCAACCTTTTCACTCTCCACTTTCACTTTCATCAAAAGGCTTTTTAGTCCCTCTTCACTTTCTGCCATAAGAGTCGTGTCATCTGCATATCTGAGGTTATTGATATTTCTCACAGCAATCTTGATTCCAACTTGTGTTTCTTCCAGTCCAGCACTTCTCATGATGTACTCTGCATATAAGTTAAATAAACATGGTGACAATATGCAGCCTTGACGTACTCCTTTTCCTATTTGGAACCAGTCTGTTGTTCCATGACCAGTTCTAACTGTTGCTTCCTGACCTGCATACAGATTTCTTAAGAGGCAGATCAGGTGGTCTGGTATTCCCATCTCTTTCAGAATTTTCCATAGTTTATTGTGATCTACACAGTCAAAGGCTTTGGCATAGTCAATAAAGCATAAATAGATGTTTTTCTGGAACTCTCTTGCTTTTTCCATGATCCAGCGGATGTTGGCAATTTGATCTCTGGTTCCTCTGCCTTTTCTAAAACCAGCTTGAACATCAGGAAGTTCACGGTTCACATATTGCTGAAGCCTGGCTTGGAGAATTTTGAGCATTACTTTACTAGGCTTAACATTCAGAAAACGAAGATCACGGCATCCTGTCCCATCACTTCATGGGAAATAGATGAGGAAAGAGTGGAAACAGTGTCAGACTTTATTTTTCTGGGCTCCAAAATCACTGCAGATGGTGACTGCAGCCATGAAATTAAAAGACGCTTACTCCTTGGAAGGAAAGTTATGACCAACCCAGATAGCATATTCAAAAGCAGAGACATCACTTTGCCAACAAAGGTCCGTCTAGTCAAGGCTATGGTTTTCCAAGTGGTCATGTATGGATGTGAGAGTTGGACTGTGAAGAAGGCTGAGTGCCGAAGAATTGATGCTTTTGAACTGTGGTGTTAGAGAAGACTCTTGAGAGTCCCTTGGACTTCAAGGATATCCAACCAGTCCATTCTGAAGGAGATTAGCCCTGGGATTTCTTTGGAAGGAATGATGCTAAAGCTGAAACTCCAGTATTTTGGCCACCTCATGCGAAGAATTGACTCATTGGAAAAGACTCTGATGTTGGGAGGGATTGGGGGCAGGAGGAGAAGGGGACGACAGAGGATGAGATGGCTGGATGGCATCACTGAGTCAATGGACATGAGTCTGAATGAACTCTGGGAGTTGGTGATGGACAGGGAGGCCTGGCGTGCTGCGATTCATGGGGTCGCAAAGAGTCACACACGACTGAGCGACTGAACTGAACTGAAGCTGTCGATGTGGGAATATATACTTGTCATTTAGAGAAACAGAAAGGTGGTTGATGTGGAATGAGTCAAAAAGTGAAAAAAGGAGAAGTGAGCAAATTATGAAAGAGGAATTGAGTAGATGGCACAAAGAAAATATTTATATTAAGGAGTTTGTTGGGAGAGAATCTGTCATCCATTTGGAGTGTCAGATTGCAAGGCTTATCCCACATCAACAGTGAGCAGTTTGCATGTCTAGTCACATAGACAATGAAATAGATCAAAGTAACCACAGCCTTATTTACATCACTAAGATATATAAAATATATAGATATATGTTATATAAAATAACTGATGATAAAAAGTGAAGAGAAGAATAAGAGCAAATAAGAAGAGCTGAAGAGAAGAATAAGAGCTTTTGGAACATGATTTTCAAGGAGCCTGACTTCTAGTTCCATGAATTATCAAATAGAGACCACTGTCAATGGACATATAGGTTGCTTCCATGTTCTAGCTATTGTAAATAGTGCTGCCACAAACACTGGGGTATGTGTGAGTTGCAGTACATATACAAAATGGAATATTACTCAACCATAAATTGGAACACATTTGAGTCAGTTCTAATGAGGTAGTGAGACTAGAACCTATTATACGGAGTGAAGTAAACCAGAAAGAGAAAGATGAATATCATATATTATGCATATTATGGAATCTAGAAAGATGGTACCAATAAATTTATTTGCAAGGTAGCAGTGAAGAAATAGACATAGAGAATAGACTTATGGACACGGGGAGAAGGGAGGAGAGGGTGAGAGGTATGGAGAGATTGTAACACGGACCTTACACTCCCATATGTAAAAGAGATAGCCACTGGAAATTTGCTGTATGTCTCAGGGAATAAAAGAGGGGCTCTGTATCAACCTAGAGGAATGGGATGGGGAGGAAGATGGGAGGGAGGTTCAAGAGGCAGGGGACATATGTACATCTATGGCTGATTCATGTTGATGTTTGATAGAAAACAACAAAATTCTGAAAAGAAATTGTCCTTCAATTTAAAAAATAAATGAATTTTAAAAAGAGACCACTAAATTTAGAATTTATGAATGATGCATGGTTTAAGTCATTTACATATATAAACATAATGTTCACCAATGTCAGTTCCAAAAGTACTTCAGATTTAGTGATGTATACAATTCCACAGATTATAATGATCTATTTACACCAAGCATCTAACATTCTACCGAAACACCCTTCATGGCATTAAAACATGTATAGTATCATATAAGAAATGAATCGCCAGTCCAGGTTCTATGCAGGATACAGGAAGCTTGGGGCTGGTGCACTCTGATGACCCAGAGGGATGGTATGGGGAGGGAGGTGGGAAGGGGGTTCGGGATGGGGAACACATGTACACCCGTGGTGGATGCATGTTGATGTATGGAAAATCCAATACAATATTGTAAAGTAAATAATAATAATAATTTTTTAAAAAACTCCAAAAAATTAATAATAATCACTTTGTCAACCAATTGTACAACTGAGCGACTTTGCTTTCACTTTTCACTTCCATGCATTGGAGAACACTCCAGTGTTCTTGCCTGGAGAATCCCAGGGATGGGGGAGCCTGGTGGGCTGCCGTCTATGGGGTCCCACAGAGTTGGACATGACTGAAGCGACTTAACAGCAGCAGCAGCAAGGATGCTTCTTCATGAATGAAAGATGCTACTACTTCAGAAAAAAGATGCCATTTCTTTCTGTTGAAAAAGGGTATCATTTGCCAGATTTTTAGAATCAATCTGATCTACTGAAAGTTACATTTTATGGTAACTTTTATTCCTTTTATTACAATCTTTGCTCTTACATGTTATCCTACTTCACTATGTCCTCAGATTGATTCTCATGAATTGTGTTCTCATTATGTGATTCTGGCCAGTTTATTTTCATGTACCTGATCTTATTTTGAACATCTGATCACTTTAATTCTTCAAATAAACCAGACTGGAACTACAATGTGAAAGGAATTATTAGGAGATTGACATAATGTGTTCTTTATTTTGTAAAGTAGAAAACTATTGAACATTTTGTTTAGTTGATGAACATGAACAAATTAATGGTTTAGGAAAATAAACCTAGTGACACAGCTTTAAAAAATAGTTTGCTGTAGAATGTTACACTGTAAATAAAGAGGAAATAGTAATATTCTCATTGCTAAGAAAATTGTCTAATATATTGTCAAAAAGGATTGAAAAGAAAAAGTTATAAACATTTTCCTTTGTGAAAGTGATGTGTAGCAAATTTGGCAAATTATCAGAGGGATCAAATGTGGTACTGTGAACAAGATTATCTGACAAAGGAAAAAGTGCTTAGGTCTATCTAACAAAAAATACATGAAAATAAAAAACTTGCTAGATCAGTGATTAAATGGAAGTTGCAAAAATTCTGTAGGGGCATGCATGGGAGTAGGAAGTGGGCAAATACAGTAGGTAGCTAGTGTAAATAAATGTATAAACATATGTATATATGTATAAAGCTATGAGCAACATAGACAGCATATTAAAAAGCAGAGATATTACTCTGTCAGAAAAGGTCCATCTACTCAAAGCTATGGTTTTTCTAATAGTCATGCATGGATGTGAGAGTTGGACCATAAAGAAAGCTGAGCGCTGAAGAATCGATGCTTTTGAATCATGGTGTTGGAAAAGACTCTTGAGAGTCCCTTGGACTGCAAAGAGATCAAACCAGTCAATCCTCAAGGAAATCAGTCCTGAATACTCATTGGAAGGACTGATGCTGAGGTGAAACTCCAGTACTTTGGCCACCTGATCCAAAGAACTGACTCACTGGAAAAGACCCTGATGCTGGAAAAGATTGAAGGCAGGAGAAGGGGTCAAAAGAGGATGAGATGGTTGGATGGCATCACCGATGTAACAGACATGAGTTTGAGAAAGCTCTGGGAGTTGGTGATGGACAGGGAAGCCTGGCATGCTGCAGTCCATGGGGTCGCAATGAATCGACATGACTGAGCAAGTGAACTGAACTGATATGCATATATATATATATATATATATATATATATATATATATACACACACATACATACATACATGGGGAAGGCAATGGCACCCCACCCCAGTA
Organism: Tragelaphus eurycerus; assembly: GCA_935064755.1. NCBI lineage: Eukaryota > Metazoa > Chordata > Mammalia > Artiodactyla > Bovidae > Tragelaphus > Tragelaphus eurycerus. The sequence continues at coordinate 40,161,220 of CAKXYN010000007.1, read as the reverse complement.
CTTTTGCCTGGAAAATCCCATGGACGGAGGATCCTGGTAGGCTCCAGTCCATGGGGTCGCTAAGAGTCAGACACGACTGAGCGACTTCGCTTTCATTTTTCACTTTCATGCATTGGAAAAGGAAATGGCAACCCACTCCAGTGTTCTTGCCTGGAGAATCCCAGGGACGAGGGAGCCTGGTGAGCTTCCGTCTATGGTGTCGCACAGAGTCCGACACGACTGAAGCGACTTAGCAGCAGCAACAGCAGCATATATATACATACATATATAGTTAACCTAGGCGCAGTAATTTGCCAGCAAATCAACTCTCCAACTTAGAAAAAAAAATATTGACATAGAGCTTATCAATTTTTGTTGAATAAATATTCCCACCAAGGCTTATTTAACTATCATTGATTTGATAATTTGCTTTCTATTTTTTAAAATCTACTTTGTATTGGATTATAGTTGATTAACAATGTTGTGATAGTTTCAGGTGGACAGTGGCTCTCAAATTTTTGAAACATTTAACAGATGGCTCTAGTGAGCTTGGGCCAGGTTCGACATATCACTATGAGGCAGTCACTAGGTTTTATATCTCAAATTTACAAATAATTAGCTATAATAGTTTTGATTATTTTATATAATCCTATAGCCATAGTGCTCTTATTTCTAAAATGGGACTTTATATAGAACCTGCATTATGAAGCTACTCTAGTAATTACTTGATTGAGTTTGTTACCATCTGTTTAATTTTCGGCTTAACATAGTGAGTTAAATCCAATCACTTCATGTAATGACCACTCAAATTTTTTCACTCACCTCTGACCACTTACAGCTAATAAATATATTCATCTTACTTGATATTTTGCTAATGCTCTGCCCACACACATATTGAAAAATTTGTCTTACTTAGTTGCCTTTTCATTAATATATCCTCCATATCCTAATATATCTAACTACTCTTTATGATGACCTTGCATGGGTTTTCTTTTTCCTGCTTACTTTTCATTATTGATATTTATCAAGTTAGAGCTTAAAACAATTTGTTCCCCATCAATTTACATGCACAATTTTGAGCAGTTTGTCTAAACATATGACTCCAACTACACCATTAATATTATGTCCCCCAATTAATATAGGTCAGGCAAAATTTCTATAAAAAATAATCTCAAATTTGCAGACATTTTGCTGCAAACTAAAAATAGAAAGAGGAATCTGTACTTTCCTTTACAAATATTATGAACTATTAAGGAAGATATTGGGAAAAAATGATTTTGATTTGCTATGACAAGTGATATTCCTCAGGTAAATTGAGCTACTTGTCATTACATATATTTAATATACTCTATCAAATCAGTTGTTTCTCAGATTCTGCTCTTTGCTCTCTGTTGCTTCTCCATTATTTCCAATCTAAAATTAACTGCCTATTTGGACGTCTTCCTTGAATTCATCAGACTTAGCTAGGGAATCTGCTTCCCCATGCTCATATTACATCTTGTGGAAAATTTTAATAAATTAATTTTATTTGGTTATTTTCTATATTCACACTTAATATTTCCCTTCATTAACTTGTGAGATCATTGAAGGTTCATGATATATATTTACACATTTAGAACATCATGTCAGGTAGAGAGGACGTATTCAATAAATAAAATTCCAATTGAATTGAAGAAATTTCGTTCAATGCTATAGAGGAAATTCAAACACAGAAAGGATGATTAAATAACCTTAAAAATACTTTCCAACTCTGAAATAAAGTAAAATAATTACTTTATATCAGAATTACAGATTTGTACTCATTTCTAATGAAGGATTATTTCTGCTATAGAAATGGACAGCAAGGCAAGTGTTTAGGCAAAGAGGCCTAAGAAGTGTAAGCCTATATAGTCAATGCATATTTATTCCATGCCAGTCAAAGCCATCTATACTTATGTACACTTATCAGTTAACCAACAGGTAAATAGAGTAGACTGGAATGGGACATTTCTACTCCTACCAGTAAATATATTGAGGAAGTAGAGCATTGTTTTAATTCAATAGAGGGGGAAAAATCACTTTAAAAATGATGCACTGGATGTGATACAATAGAATGTAATATGCATTAGTTTAGGTTTAAAGAAACTTTTGTTTACAAATTCTGGCTCCAAGACAAGAATGAATTTAGCCTCCCTGCAAAAATAATCACCATACATGTAAGGGTCAGTATATATCAATGTATATTATTTATGTAAATTAACCAAAAGAGCCCAGAATATAATTGATAACCATTACTGTTAACCATTACAATTGGATTGTTTATATATAAAGAATCTTCCTTCTTTTCCCACTCTACACTTCTTATGTATTGTTCTTGTCATTACTATCCACTTATTCCCAAAAAGGCAGTGAATATTTTTTAAGACATTTCAAGTAAAGAGTAGAGACTCAACTGAAAGCCAGGCTCTTTTAAAGTACATGTTTTACTGGGAAATGTTTTATGTGCAGTAGCATCAAAATCATTGCCCATGTCAAGAAGTATTACATCTATCCTTCCCTTTGATTGATCAAGTTTGGATTAGTTTGGTAGGATTGGTACTTTACAAAGCCATTGCTGTTATTAACTAATTCCAGGGGTAAATTACCTCCATAAAATAGACCAGAATATTTCCTTGCTGACTGGCCAGAAGGCAAAACTGCTGGCAGAAACAGACAAGTAACACTCCCTGCAACAAAGAACATTGCAAAAATGGACTCATTGTCTAGGTCACTAAGCAAATTAACAATAATTATCAGTTGTAGTCTTATCCTTCATAAAAACCTTTTCACTTCTAAATTGATATTATAACATATATTCTATTTTGAGTAAAATACTTAAATTAAGGGATGAGTAAATTCAGGGGTTACATATTTTCGCTTTTCAAAGTGTGGGCATATTATTTCTGGACTAAAGTATTTAAAGTATTAAAATAATTTTAAATAAGTAAAATGTTTTTACATTTATTGTGCTTTGCAACTAACTTCCTGCATTATCTACTTTAATTGTGGCCTATTATTTTTGTTATCCATACTACTTTATTGAATTACTTTTTTATATGGGCTTCCCTTGTGGCTCAGCTGGTAAAAAATCAGCCTGCAATGCGGGAGACCTGGGTTCAACACCTGGGTTGGGAAGATCCCCTGGGGAAGAGAAAGGCAACCCACTTCAGTATTCTGTCCTAGTGAATTCCATGGACTGTAATAATCCATGGGATCACAAAGAGTCAGAAACAACTAAGTGACTAAGCACATACAATATTTTATATTCAAGAAATTATTTTAATAGAGCTATTTTTAAAACATATTTTCAGATTTAGTCAACAGACAAGAATCATTGTCTATACAGAGAAAGATAAGTTACTCTTGCTGCATAGATCTCTAGAAGGTTTATATTACTATAATTGTAGGCAAATAAAATTTTAAAATAATAGGCATCTGAAGAATGCATATAAATTTGGATAAGCACTGTTTTTCAATGGAAAATTAGGTCAGTATAAGATTTGCAAGTCATTGAGTGCAATCTTTTTTCTTGAGGATGGTCTTGATTCCTGTCTCCTGTACAATGTCACAAATCTCTGTCCATAGTTCATCAGGCACTCTGTCTATCAGATCAAATCCCGTAAACCTATTTCTCACTTCCACTGTATAGTTATAAGGGATTTGATTTATGTCATACATGAATAGTCTAGTGGTTTTCCCTACTTTCTTCAATTTAAGTCTGAATTTGGCAATGAGGAGTTCATGATCTGTGCCACAGTCAGCCCCCGATCTTGTTTTTGCAGACTGTATAGAGCTTCTCCATCTTTGGCTGCAAAGAATATAATCAGTCTGATTCTGGTGTTGACCATCTGGTGATGTCCATGTGTAAAGTCTATGGGCAGAGGTCAGTGACATTGTACAGGAGACAGGAATCAAGACCATCCCCAAGAAAAAGAAGTGCTGCTGCTGCTGCTAAGTCGCCTCAGTCGTGTCCGACTCTGTGTGACCCCATAGACAGAAGCTCACCAGGCTTCCCCGTCCCTGGGATTCTCCAGGCAAGAACACTGGAGTGGGTTGCCATTTCCTTCTCCAATGCATGAAGGTGAAAAGTGAAAGTGAAGTCACTCAGTCGTGTCCGACTCTCAGCGACCCCATGGACTGCAGCCCACCAGGCTCCTCCGTCCATGGGATTTTCCAGGCAAAAGTACTGGGGTGGGGTGCCATTGCCTTCCCCGAAAAAGAAGTGCAAAAGAGTACAATGGCTGTCTCAGGAGGCCTTACAAATAGCTGTGAAAAGAAGAGAAGTGAACAGCAAAGGAGAAAAGGAAAAATATATAAATTTGAATACAGATTTCTAAGGAATAGCAAGGAGAGACAAGAAAGCTTTCCCCAGTAACCAATGCAAAGAAATAGAGAAAAACAATACAATGGCAAAGACTAGATATCTCTTCAAGAAAATTAGAGATACCAAGGGAACATTTCATCCAAAGATGGGCTCAATAAAGGACAGAAATGGGATTGACCTAACAGAAGCAGGAGATATTAAGAAGAGGTGGCAAGAATACACAGAAGAACTGTACAAAAAAGATCTTCATGACCCAGATAATCATGATGGTGTGATCACTCACACTCACCTAGTGCCAGATATCCTGGAATGTGAAGTCAAGTGGGCCTTAGGAAGCATCACTATGAACAAAGCTACTGGAGGTGATAGAATTCCAGTTAAGCTATTTCAAATCCTAAAATATGATGCTGTGAAAGTGTTGCACTCAATATGTCAGTAAACCTGGAAAGCACAGCAGTGGCCACAGGACTGGAAAAGGTCAGTTTTCATTCCAATCCCAAAGAAAGGCAATGCCAAAGAATGCTCAAACTACCTCACAATTGCACTCATCTCACAAGCTAGTACAGTAATGCTCAAAATTTTCCAAGTCAGGCTTGAGCAATAATGTGAGCCATGAATTTCCAGAAGTTCAAGCTGGATTTAGAAAATGCAGAGAACCAGAGATCAAATTGCCAGCATCCACTGAATCATCGAAAAAGCAAGAGAGTTTCAGAAAAACACCTATTTCTGCTTTATTAACTATGCCAAAGCTTTTGGTTGTGTGGATCACAATAAACTGTGGAAGACTCTGAAAGAGATGGGACTACCAGACCACCTGACCTACCTCTTGGGAAGTCTGTATGCAGGTCAGGAAGCAACAGTTAGAACTGGACATGGAACAGACTGATTCCAAATAAGAAAATAAGTACGTCCAGGCTGTATATTGTCACCCTGCTTATTTAACTTATATACAGAATACGTCATGAGAAATGCTGGGCTGGAGGAAGCACAAGGAGGAATCAAGATTGCTGGGAGAAATATCAATAACCTCAGATATGCAGATGACACCACCCTTATGGCAGAAAGAGAAGAAGAACTAGACAGCCTTTTGATGAAAGTGAAAGAGGAGAGTGAAAATGTTGACTTAAAGTTCAACATTCAGAAAACTAAGATCATATCATCCGGTCCCATCACTTCATGACAAACAGATAACAGGGGAAACAGTGGCTGACTTTGGTTTTTGGGGGTCCAAAATCACTGCAGATGGTGACTTCAGTCATGAAATTAAAAGACACTTGCTCCTTGGAAGGACAGTTGTGACCAACCTAGACAACATATAAAAAAACAGAGACATTATTTTGTCAACAAAGGTCCATCTAGTCAAGGCTATGATTTTTCCAGTAGTTGTGTATAGATGTGAGAATTGGATTATAAAGAAAGCTGAGCACTGAAGAATTGATGCTTTCGAACTGTGGTGTTTGAGAAGGCTCTTGAGAGTCCCTTGGACTGCATGGAGATCCAACCAGTCCATCCTAAAGGAGATCAGTCCTGGGTGTTCATTGGAAGGACTGATGTTGAAGCTGAACTACAATATTTTGGCCACCTGATGTGAAGAGCTGACTCATTTGAAAAGACCCTGATGCTGGGAAAGATTGAGGGCAGGAGGAGATGAGGACGACAGAGGATGAGATGGTTGGACAGCATCACTGACTCAATGGACGTGGGTTTGTGTAGACTCCAGACACGGAGGCCTGACCTGCTGCGGTTCATGGGGTCTCAAAGAGTCAGACATGACTGAGCGACTGAACTGACCTGAACTGAATGCAGTCTATTTATTAAACATTAATGGTTGGGATTAATGAGTGATCAATCTGAGAGTGTAGACATTCCCCAGACCTACACATCTTCTGTCTATCAATAAGAAAGGATGAGAGATACAACATTCAAGGAGAGATATAACATTCGAAAGAAATAAACTTGATATCAAAAAGAATATAAAATATGAAAGAATACAAATATGCAAATAAATTCTTCAATAAAAGAACAAAATAAATTATTTTAATAGCAGCTGCCTTTGGTTGATGGAGACTCATGATCATCTGTCACTCTATTACAGTTTGATGTAAATTAATATTTTATGCTCAAAAGCAATTTTGTTTGGTATGTTATAACCATTAATGAAACTTTCAGATGAAGTACTCACCACCTTGATGAAGGTGGTGAATATAGTAGGCAATGATTTAAGTACTGAGATAGTATGAATATCACATTATATCATTTTTGATAGAACAATCTAAGGAACAAACTGATCCATCTTCAGAATAGTGCTGTATCATAGCATTGGGCTAGCTGTTAGCAGATTGTATATCTGACAATGCATGTGGCCTTGAAGGGAAGCCTATGTTGTTGAGTTCATAGATAACCACTATCTATGAGTTATGATACAACAATATATGTAATCCCATTGAGGAGTCACTTTGTTGGGGACAGGTAGAGAGAGTGAGATATTTCTTAGTAAGATCTTTGGTTCTACTTTCAATTCTATCTCAAAATAAGTTACTCTCAAATCCTTCACACCAAGATCCATGATGTTATCATCCTTTATCTGGATTACTGCCAATTTGATGAAAATGAAAGAGGAGAGTTAAAAAGTTGGCTTAAAGCTCAACATTCAGACAATGAAGATCATGGCATCTGGCCCCATCACTTCATGGCAAATAGGTGTGGAAACAGTAGCTGACTTTATTTTTCTGGGCTCCAAAATGACTGCAGATGGTGATCGCAGCCATGAAATTAAAAGACACTTACTCCTTAGAAGGAAAGCTATGACCAACCTAGACAGCATATTAAAAAAGCAAAGACATTACTTTGTCAACAAAGGTCCATCTAGTCAAGGCTATGGTTTTTCCAGTAGTCATGTATAGATATGAGAGTTGTACTGTGAAGAAGGCTGAGCGCCAAAGAATTGATGATTTTGAACTGTGGTGTTGGAGAAGACTCTTGAGAGTCCCTTGGACTGCATGGAGATCCAACCAGTCCATCCTAAAAGAGACCAGTCCTGGATGTTCATTGTTAGGACTGATGTTGAAGCTGAAACTCCAATTCTTTGGCCACCTGATGTGAAAAGCTGACTCATTGGAAAAGACCCTGATGCTGGGAAAGATTGAGGGCAGGGGACAACAGAGGATGAGATGATTGGATGGCATTACCGACTCAATGGACATGGGTTTGGGTGAAATCCAGGAGCTGGTAATGGACAGGGAGGCCTGGAGTGCTGAGGTTCATGGGGTCACATAAAGTCGGACACGACTGAGCAACTGAACTGAACTGAACTGAATGTCTCTCATTCCACCATTTTCTACACATAGTAATCCCTGTGATTCTTTAAATTAACTTATCAGGTTGCTTCTCTGCTAAAACAAACAAACTTCTATTGAGTTTCCACATCACTTAGATAAAAAGACCAAATATCTTTCAATACCCTTCAAAATAAAAGAGATCTAGCTAACCATTTTTGCTTTTTCATTTTCAGATCAGATCAGATCAGTCGCTCAGTCATGTCCGACTCTTTGCGACCCCATGAACTGCAGCACGCCAGGCCTCCCTGTCCATCACCAACTCCCGGAGGTCACTCAGACTCATATCCATTGAGTCAGTGATGCCATCCAGCCATCTCATCCTCTGTCATCCCCTTCTCCTCCTGCCCTCAATCCCTCCCTTCCCCTTGTCTTACATTCTTTTTAACTAACACTGGCTTTCCCAAAGTTTCTGAAATATATCAGATATTACTCTTACTCAGAGACTTTGTACTCAAGCTTCCTTTTCCTGAAATGATTTTTCCACATGTAACATGTACTATTTACTCTCACCACATTCTAGTCTCTGCTACATTAATCACCCTGTATAACATTATAACCCCTTCCAATAGTTGCCTGTCTTTTAATACTAAATATTATCTGATGTTTTATATATCCTAATGTTATGTATCCTTTATCTCTCTCCACAACTCTATGAAGTTTACATGAAGATAGGAATTTTTTCCTATTTGTGATATTTATATCCCTGGATGTAGAATAATGTCTAGTACATATAAAGCACTCAATAAATAGCTAAAATAGTCCAAAGAATGGTTCTTCTTTGCCCATATGATTATTACAAGAATTGGTAAAATTTGGATTTTAAATAAACTATCCTATTCTAAAACTAATTTCAGAGTTTTACTCATATCACCTAAACCTCCTTATAAACAATTCTTCCTTATTGATTACTCCAAATTCCAGATTGTTTACAAAATAGTAATTAATCTTCCATGAATCATTGTAGATTGGTACTACTGGACTGTTCCGCATATAAGGGGAACAAAAAAGCTATGAAACTTGAAGTTTAGTGTACTAAAAAGTTCTATTCTTTACCATATTTCAAAAAAAAATCCTTAAGTGAGGTTTTGATGCTCTAGTAGTCTCATTCCAGCTTGAACTAGGATATTTGCAGAACACAAAAATGAAAGGCAATAGTTTTATTTTTTTGTTTGTTTGTTTTTTCAGGCAATAGATCATAATACATTTCTCTTGGGCTCATCAGTATATGTGAATCAACTGTCACTGCAGTAACCATGACTTAAGTTCACTAGAAAAATAAGTCACCTGGGATAAGATCAGATCGGATCAGATCAGTTGCTCAGTCATGTCCGACTTTTTGTGACCCCATGAATTGCAGCACGCCGGGCCTCCCTGTCCATCACCAACTCCCGGAGGTCACTCAGACTCACATCCATTGACTCAGTGATGCCATCCAACTATCTCATCCTCTGTCATCCCCTTCTCCTCTTGCCCCCAATCCCTCCCAGCGTCAGAGTCTTCTCCAATGAGTCAAATCTTCGCATGAGGATGCCAAAGTACTGGAGTTTCAGCTTTAGCATCATCCCTTCCAAAGAAATCCCAGGGCTGACCTCCTTCAGAATGGACTGGTGGGATCTCCATGCAGTCCAAGGGACTCTCAAGAGTCTTCTCCAACACCACAGTTCAAAAGCATCAATTCTTCGGCACTCAGCCTTCTTCACAGTCCAACTCTCACATCCGTACATGACCACAGGAAAAACCATAGCCTTGACTAGACAAACCTTTGTTGGCAAAGTAATGTCTTTGCTTTTTTAATATGCTGTCTAGGTTGGTCATAGCTTTCCTTCTAAGGAGTAAGTGTCTTTTAATTTCATGGCTGCAATCACCATCTGCAGTCATTTTGGAGCCCACATTCCAGGATGTCTGGCTCTACGTCAGTGATCACACCATCATGATTATCTGGATCGTGAAGATCTTTTTTGTACAGTTCTTCTGTGTATTCTTCCCACCTCTTCTTAATATCTTCTTCTTCTGCTTCTTAATATCTTCCATACCATTTCTGTCCTTTATTGAGCCCATCTTTGCATAAAATGTTCCTTTGGTATCTCTGATTTTCTTGAATTGATCTCTAGTCTTTCCCATTCTGTTGTTTTCCTCTATTTCTTTGCATTGATCGCTGAAGAAGGCTTTCTTATCTCTTCTTGCTATCCTTTGGAACTCTGCATTCAGATGTTTATATCTTTCCTTTTTTCCTTTCCTTTTCACTTCTCTTCTTTTCACAGCTATTTGTAAGTCCTCCCCAGACAACCATTTTGCTTTTTTGCATTTCTTTTCCATGGGGATGGTCTTGATCCCTGTCTCCTGTACAATGTCACAAACCTCATTCCATAGTTCATCAGGCACTCTATCTATCAGATCTTGGCCCTTAAATCTATTTCTCATTTCCACTGTATAGGGATTTGATTTATGTCATACCTGAATCATCTAGTGGTTTTCCCTTCTTCACATGAGGATGCCAAAGTACTGGAGTTTCAGCTTTAGCATCATCCCTTCCAAAGAAATCCCAGGGCTGATCTCCTTCAGAACAGACTGGTTAGATCTCCGTTGGCAATAAGGAATTCGTGGTCTGAGCCACAGTCAGCTCCTGGTCTTGTTTTTGCTGACTGTATAGAGCTTCTCCATCTTTGGCTGCAAAGAATATAATCAATCTGATTTCAGTGTTGACCACCTGGTGATGTCCATGTATAGAGTCTTCTCTTGTGTTGTTGGAAGAGGGTGTTTGTTATGACCAGTGCATTTTCTTGGCAAAACTCTATTAGTCTTTGCCCTGCTTTATTCTGTATTCCAAGGCCAAATTTGCCCATTACTCCAGGTGTTTCTTGACTTCCTACTTTTGCATTCCAGTCCTCTATAATGAAAAGGACATCTTTTTTGGGTGTTAGTTCTAAAACTTCTTGCAGGTCTTCATAGAACTGTTCAGCTTCAGCTTCTTCAGCGTTACTGGTTGAGACATAGACTTGGATTACTGTGATATTGAATGGTTTGCCTTGGAAACGAACTGAGATCATTCTGTCGTTTTTGAGATTGCATCCAAGTACTGCATTTAGGACTCTTTTGTTGACAATGATGCCACTCCATTTCTTCTGAGGGATTCCTGCCCACAGTAGTAGATATAATGGTCATCTGAGTTAAATTCAGTTAAATTCCAGTCCATTTTAGTTCGCTGATTTCCTAGAATGTCGACATTCAGTCTTGCCATCTCTTGTTTGACCACTTCCAATTTGCCTTGATTCATGGACCTGACATTCCAGGTTCCTATGCAATATTGCTCTTTACAGTATCGGACCTTGCTTCTATCACCAGTCACATCCACAGCTGGGTATTCTTTTTGTTTTGGCTCTATCCCTTCATTCTTTCTGGAGTTATTTCTCCACTGATCTCCAGTAGCATATTGGGCCCCTACTGACCTGGGGAGTTTCTCTCTCAGTATCCTATCATTTTGCCTTTTCATACTGTTCATAGGGTTCACAAGGCAAGAATACTGAAGTGGTTTGCCATTCCGTTCTCCAGTGGACCACATTCTGTCAGATCTCTCCACCATGACCCGCCCATCTTGGGTTGCCCCACGGGCATGGCTTAGTTTCATTGAGTTAGACAAGGCTGTGGTCCTAGTGTGATTAGATTGACTAGTTTTCTGTGAGTATGGTTTCAGTGTGCTTGCCCTCTGATGCCCTCTCGCAACACCTACCATCTTACTTGGGTTTCTCTTACCTTGGACGTGGGGTATCTCTTCACGGCTGCTCCAGCAAAGCACCGCCATTGCTCCTTACCTTGGACGAGGGATATCTCCTCACCCCCGCCGTTCCTGACCTTCAACATGGGATAGCTTTTCTAGGCCCTCCTGCACCCACGCAGCCAAGGCTCCTTGGATGTGGGGTTGGTCCTCCTGGCAGCCACCCCTGTCTTCGGATGCGGGATAACTCCTCTCGTCGCCACCCCTGACCTCAGACGCTGGGTATCTCCTCTCAGCCGTCCCCCCCCCCCCCGGACCTTGGATGTGGGTAGCTCCTCTCGGCTATTCCTGCATCATCACAGTCTGGTACTCTCGGCCGCTGCCCCTGACCTTGGATGTGGGGTAACTCCTCTTGTAAATTATTACCACATTCAGAATTTGCTAAAACCTGACTTTGCATACATAACTTCCAAGTAACATTAGAATTCTGCTACTGCATATATCCAAATTCATGGATTAATAGATATGCTAACATGGGATTAAAAGATCATGAACTGGTAGTGCAGGATTCACTTCTGGTTTCTTGAGATACAGTGGCTTGAATAGCTCCAAAACCTGTTGTAATGAGAAGATGAATGCACAGCGAGTGGAATGTGAAGTGAAGTGAAAGTCTCTCAGTCTTATCCAACTCTTTGCAACCCTATGGACTAAGTCCATGGAATTCTCCAGTCCAGAATCAACTGGAGGGGGTAGCCTTTCCCTTCTCCAAGGGATCTTCTCAATCCTGGGATCAAACCCAGGTCCCCCGCATTGCAGGCAGATTCTTTACCAGCTGAGCCACAAAGGAAGCCCAAGAATACTGGAGTGGGTAGCCTATCCCTTCTCCAGCAGATCTTCCTGACTCAGGAATCCAACCAGTGTCTCCTGCATTGCAGTCAGATTCTTTACCAATTGAGCTATCAATGAAATGAAGCAAATTCTAATTAGGATTTCAAAAGTGACTTTGAGATTAAAGAATCAAGTAAATGAGGCAGCTAGAGCCTATTCTTCACTCTGGAAGCTACCATTACAACCTCTGGCTATAGTATTAATGCTATGAGATATTACTTTGCCAACAAAGGTTCTTCTAGTCAAGGCTATGGCTTTTCCTGTGGTCATGTATGGATGTGAGAGGTGGACTGTGAAGAACGCTGAGCGCCGAAGAATTGATGCTTTTGAACTGTGGTGTTGGAGAAGATTCTTGAGAATCCCTTGGACTGCAAGGAGATCCCACCAGTCCATTCTGAAGGAGATAAGCCCTGGGATTTCTTTGGAAGGACTGATGCTAAAGCTGAAACTCCAGTACTTTGGCCACCTCATGCAAAGAGTTGACTCATTGGAAAAGACTCTGATGCTGGGAGGGATTGGGGCGAGAGGAGAAGGGGATGACAGAGGATGAGATGGCTGGATGGCATCATTGACTCTATGGACATGAGTCTCAGTGAACTCCGGGAGTTGGTGATGGACAGGGAAGCCTGGCATGCTGCGATTCATGGGGTCACAAAGAGTCGGACACGACTGAGCAACTGATCTGATCTGATTTGAAGTAAGCCATCTATGATTAACACCATAATGAGAAACTATGAGAAGCACCATAATGAGAAACTTTGAGTACCATGAAACTAAGAGACAAAAATACCCAATAAGATACCCCCATCATGACATATGTCTGTGGAAACAGTAGGAGGAGTGGAATATAAAATCCTTCTGACATCTTTCTTCTGACTTTGCAAAATTTCATGAGCACATCTAGTTAGTGGCTGTTAGATGACAAGAACAATGATTGCACATAAATCTTGGAAATTCAGTTTTTAACTTTGTCACTGAAAAAGACATGCTAGCAGAATATTGAAATTGATGGTGACCACCAAGTCTTGTTATCAACCACAATTTATCTCCTCAATTATCCCCACATTTACTAAATACCATGTAGCAATGCATGAATTATCATGCAGAGTGCAAGTGGGTAGATCCTAAGTGGGTTTTAGGAGGGTATTTCCACCAGGAAGTTGGGCAGCAGCAGCAACAGGAGATTGAGAAGCATCAATTAAGAAAATTAATTGAAAATTGTTATGGCCAGTTTCCCCACTGATAGAGAAAAAAAAAAGTGTAACTATATTAAGGGATAAAATCAAAACAAATATTGTGGTACTGGATAGGAACTAGAGATGTTGGTGTGAATTTGTAGTAGTGTATTTATATATCCATATGTGTACAGATATCAACATATATACATGCATGTGTGCTTGCATGCCAATCCGCTTATTGTGTCTAACTCTTTGCAACCCTATGGACTATAGCCTGCCAGCTTCTCTATCAATGGGATTCTCCAGGCAAGAATACTGGAGTGAGTTGCCATGTGCTCCTCCACAGGATCTTTCTAAGCCAGGGATCAAATCCAAGTCTCTCAAGTCTCCTGCATTGGCAGACTGGTTTTTTACCAAAAGTGCCACCTGGGAAGTCCATACATGTGCATATGTATACCCATATATATGTAAATGGATGTAAATGTTTATATGAATCAATTATATACACCACACATATACTCATAAACAGTTGTATATATATGTGTGTGTGTGTGTGTGTGTACAATTGACCCTTGAACAACATGGGGGTTAGGAGCACTGGATCTCCATGAAGTCGAATATCTAAGTATAACTTCTAGCCAAACTATCATATCCATGGCTTCATATCAGCAGATTCAACCAGCAATGGATAGTGTAGTAGCATACTATTTACTATTGATAAAACCTTCTTACAAGTGCACATTACCAGAAAACCACAGCTCTCAGTCAGCTACACAATCACAAGGATAATTAATGGAAACACAACTGTTCTGGACCCATACAACCATTCTGCTACTGACTTTCAGTACAATATTTGATAAATTACAAGAGATATTCGATATCATTATCACAACATAGAATTTATGTTGGGTGATTTTGCTTGACTGTAGGTTAATGTTGGAGAAGGCAATGGCACTCCACTCCAGTACTCTTGCCTGGAAAACCCCATGGACGGAGGAGCCTGGTAGGCTGCAGTCCGTGGGATCACTAAGAGTCTGACACGACTGAGCGACTTCACTTTCACTTTTCACTTTCATGCATTGGAGAAGGAAATGGCAACCCACTCCAGTGTTCTTGCCTGGAGAATCCCAGGGACAGGAAGCTGGTGGGCTGCCATCTATTGGGGTCACACAGAGTCAGACACAACTGAAGTGACTTAGCAGCAGCAGCAGTAGGTTAATGTAAATGTTTTGGACACTTTTATGGAGCTAAACTAAGCTGTGCTTTTGGTAAGTCAGGTGTATTAAATGTATTTTTGACCTACAATATTTTCAATTTATGATAGATTTATTAGGACATGAAGCATTTTTAAGTGAAGGAAGATCTATCTGTGTGTGAGTGTGTGTGTGTATGTTTGTGTGTGCAAGTGCACATGTGTACATACATACACTGATATATTCCCTGGCTCTGTCCACTAAGAAAAGAAAGGAGTAGTGACAAGTCAGAAACAAAGAGAACAACTTGTGCCCTGATAATAGTTTATAAATACCATTCTCCCCTAAAAGGAATCAAGGTTCCCTAGAAAAATGACTATTTCTAGGCCTGGGTCAAAAACTTAGAAAATGATCTGAAATATTTTACCTAGGGATGAGATCAAAAAATGAAATAAGCATGTCAAAGTCACACAAAAGCTATCTTGAACAGGTTTTTGTGGAGCAAATCTAGGATGGTGGTGGTTTAGTCACTATGTCCTGTCCAACTTTTGCAACTCCGTGGACTACAGGCCTCTAGTCTCCTCTGTCCATGGGATTTCCCAGGCAAGAATACTGGAGTGGGTTGCCATTTCCTTCTCCAGAGGCTCTTTCCAACCCAGGACTCAATCCCACATCACCTGCATTGCAGGTGGATTCTTTACCATTGAGCCATGAAGGAAGCCCTAGAAATCTGGGATAGTTCATCAAAATAAATAACACTAAAAGAATATGTGCCATGTGCTCAGTCATGTCTTTCCTTTTATGACCCCATAAACCCTGCCAGACTCCTCTGTCTATGGAATTTTCCAAACAAGAATACCGGAGTGAGTTGCCATTTCCTCCTCCAGAAAGGAATATGACAAAGAATTTTTTTTTTAAAAAATGGGAAATCTTTATGAAAACGATTGCTATAAATGAGTAGATAAATTAAAAGTCTGATTAGGAGTAAGATATTTCAGATTCTTAAAGCACTTTCCCAATGTCAGTTTCCTGATAATGATGGTTTTCAGTTCAGTTCAGTCACTCAGTTGTGTCTGACTCTTGGTGACCCCATGGACCACAGCACACCAGGCCTCCCTGTCCACCACCAACTCCCGGAGTTTATCCAAACTCATGTCCATTGAGTCAGTGATGCCATCCAACCATCTCATCCTCCGTCTTCCCCTTCTCCTCCTGCCTTCAATCTCTCCCAACATCAGCATCTTTTCAAATGAGTCAGCTCTTCCCATCAGGTGGCCAAAATATTATAGTTTCAGCTTCAATATCAGTCCTTCCAATGAACACTCAAGCTTGATCTCCTTTAGGATGGACTGATGGTTTTACAGGGTTGTATATGAGGGTCTCCTTCTTTGTAAGAAATATACACTCAAATATTCTTAGGTAATGTTTCATCATGTCAGTGCCTTAACTAATTCAGTAATAAGAAAATTATTTGTAGTATCACAGCTTTCTATAAATTTTGAATTAAAATTTTAAGAATTAATAAATCTATTTACACAAATTAATGCCCCCTTTGTATATATTTATTGCCATGCAACACTTTATTTCATACAACTTTTAGTTTTGTAAAATATTTATAATTATCAATGCCAATAGATTTTGATAGTCTAGCTATTTCAAATCCTAAAAGATGATGCTTTTATACTAAAAGCTTAAATCAACTATACTTTTTAAAAGATCAAAGTTGTTATACTTTTTTTATATATTATACATGTCACATTATAAAAGTATAAAATACTTTGGTACTATGAATATGATTCTTTAAATCTACCTAAAAAGTTGTTTGGATATTTGATCAGAACACTTACAAAACATCATACCATAGAATTTTTTTTTGAAACATCATTTCACTCTTCAACCCTTCTTATGTCTTTATGAGCCATTGAATTACTTGCAACCCAATTTTTATTCTCAAGGAAGCTAAAACATATATGCTTCCATTAAATAGAATAGAGTTATTAAAATGTTTATTTACAAATTCATATTATTTTCCTAGAATGTTAAAACATCATTATGCAAATAGTCTACTTTTAACTGGAGTGCTAAAATCAGATTTATTTTCCAATTTTCTCAGAAGAAAATACAACCAACAAAATCATGCATCCTGCATATTTTCTAATGTCTTTTCTTACTCTTATTAAACTGTCTCATCTGTTGCTCTATGTGTTGCATTATTTAAAAGCTGTTTGACATATTTACTACTTATGGAGAGCTAATTCAAGAACAAAATTGCTTTTAACATGCTGTGATAGACTTTCAAAAAAAATTTCAAGTTCAATTATTTATAGACTAATTTCCTGTTTGCTGTCATTGAATGGTAAAGCGAAAAATTCACAAATCTAGCTAGATGACACTTGCCTTCTCATATTCTAGGGCACTGACATTTCTTGATGGACTGACAGTAAATTATAACTCCCCAGGCTACTCATTAACTTTTAAAAGTTGATATAGTAACTTATAAGTTTGGTTTCTCTTGGATGACCATGAACTCTACTTATAGATCCTATTCTTACAAAAGTACTTGGGATGGTTAATATAGTGTCTCAAAGACTAAATTTAATTGTGGTAAATGTGAGGCATAATCACTACTGATACTTCCTATGAACACACATTGATACTTTAGAAGCTTTAGGGTAAAGCATATTATTCACACCAGATAAATTGAATTTTCATTTTAGATTGTATTATTATCAGGTTTATAGGCAGTCTTTTCTTTTTCTTGGGGATAGTCTTGCTCCCTGTCTCCTGTACAGTGCACAAACCTCCATCCATAGTTCATCAGGCACTCTGTCTATGAGATCTAGTCCCTTAAATCTATTTCTCACCTCCACTTTATATTCATAATGGATTTGATTTAGGTCATACCTAAATGGTCTATTGATTTTCCCCACTTTCTTCAATTTAACTTAGAATTTGGCAATCAGGAGTTCATGATCTGAGCCACAGTCAGCTCCTGGTCTTGTTTTTCCTAACTGTATAGAGCATCTCCATCTTTGGCTCAAGAAATTAAAGATACCAAGGGAACATTTCATGCAAAGATGGGCTCAATAAAGGACAGAAATGGAATGAACCTAAAAGAAGCAGAAGATATTAAGAAGAGGTGGCAAGAATACAAAGAAGAAATGTACCAAAAAAATATATATATATATTCAGGACCCAGATAATCACAATGATGAGACCACTCACCTAGAGTCAGACATCCTAGAATGTGAAGTCAAGTGGGCCTTAGGAAGCATCACTATGAGCAAAGCTACTGATAGAATTCCAGTTGAGCTATTTCAAATCCTAAAAGATGATGCTGTGAAACTGCTGCACTAAATATGTCAGCAAATCTGGAAAGTGCAGCAGTGGCCACAGAACTGGAAAAGGTCAATTTTGATTCCAATCCCAAAGAAAGGCAATGCCAAAGAATGCTCAAACTACCCCACAATTGCACTCATCTCACACGTTACTAAAGTAATGCTCAAAATTCTCCAAGCCAGGCTTCAGCAATACATGAACCGTGAACTTCCAAATGTTCAAGTTGGTTTGAGAAGACAGAGGAAACAGAGATCAAATTGCCAACATCCACTGAATCACCAAAAAAGCAAGAGAGTTTCAGAAAAAAATCTATTTCTGCTTTATTGACTATGCCAAAGCCTTTGGCTGTATGGGTCACAATAAACTGTGGAAGATTCTGAAAGAAATGGGACTACCAGACCACCTAACTTGCCCCTTGGGAAGTCTGTATGCAGGTCAGGAAGCAACAGTTAGAACTGGACATGGAACAAGAGACTGGTTCCAAATAGGAAAAGGAGTACGTCAAGGCTGCATATTGTCACCCTGCTTATTTAACTTATATGCAGAGTACATCATGAGAAACGCTGAGTTGCAAGAAGCACAAGCTGGAATCAAGATTGCTGGCAGAAATATCAATAACCTCAGATATGCAGATGACACAACCCTTATGGCAGAAAGTGAAGAGGAACTAAAAAGCCTCTTGATAAAAATGAAAGAGGAGAGTGAAAAAGTTGGCTTAAAGCTCAACATTCAGAAAACTAAGAGCATGGCATCTGATGCCATCACTTCAAGGCAAATAGATGGGGAAAGAGTAGAAACAGTGTCAGACTTTGTTTTTTGGGGCTCAAAGTCACTGCAGATGATGGCTGCAGCCATGAAATTAAAAGATGCTTACTCCTTGGAAGGAAAGTTATGATCAACCTAGACAGCATATTAAAAAGCAGAGACATGACTTTGTCAACAAAAGTCCATCTAGTCAAAGCTATGGTTTTTCCTATTGTCATGTATGGATGTGAGAGTTGGACTGTGAAGAAAGCTGAGCACCGAAGAATTGATGCTTTTGAACTGTGGTGTTGGAGAAGGCTCTTGAGAGTCCCTTGGACTACAAGGAGATCCCACTAGTCCCTCCTAAAGGATCAGTCCTTGTTGTTCATTGGAAGGACTGATGCTGAGGCTGAAACTAATATTTTGGCCACCTGATGCGAAGAGCTGACTCATTTGAAAAGACCCTGATGCTGGGAAAGATTGAAGGCAGGAGGAGAAGGGGATGACAGAGGATGAGATAGTTGGATGGCATCACTGACTCAATGGACATGAGTTTTGGCAAACTCTGGGAGTTAGTGTTGGACAGGGAGGCCTGGAGTGCTGTGTTTGTCACCAAGGGTCGGACCCGACTGAGCGACTGAACTGAACTGAACTGAAAAAGATATTCTAGTCCTAAATCTGCAGCTTGAATTGAAATTCAATCATTAAATATTGTAGAATATAAAAATAGGAACAATATACAATAGTAAAACTAGAGGATTCCTCTCAAATAGATATTGAATGATGATTAATTACTTTGCAATTCAGAAATAAATGATGCGTGTTTCTTAAAATATGACCCAATAACATAAGGCATGTGAATTTATATTCCTAATTCTCTTACCTGCATTTCAATATCAGTGTTCCATGATAGTGAGCCATTTATACAAATTCAGGTATTCCTTTCAGATGACCTAATTTTTATTATCTTATACAACTATCTTGACAAAATGTGAAAGAAGAAACAACTATGACTACCAAAATCAATGAGATATTATAAATGGAGGTGTCAGCTTGAATAGGATGAAAGTTTAAAACTAATAATTAAAAGGATCAAGTCCACCCTGAGAATAGGACTTTCAGAGACTACCACTTCAGCATACTTAGTAGGAGTAATGGTTCTTAAATATGTTTTTTAAATGTGAAATGTGCCATTATATTTTCTATAAATTATTTTTGAATCTTCATAGAAATTGCATTGATTTTTTTCAAAAGAAGCTAAAGGCAATAAACTGAATAGAAGAAAGGAATTAGAGCATTGTCCTTTCCTCTGGCATTATTTCAAACTCAAATCAGTTCAGAAGCAACTGAAAGTTTCAATAAGAAAAAATAAAAGAAAATTACAGAGGTTGTGTGTTACTAACACCAATTATAGAAAGTTCTGTACACATTCTAATACCATCTAACTACGTAGGCAGAAAATATAATGAAAATAATTACAGTAGAAAGCACAATGTTGTTGTGCTCAGAACAGTGAAATAACTGAAAACTACATTCCTATTTTTATTAAGTCATGTACTTTACAGTGTATGCAGTAAAATGTGGGACAGTTTGTCATGAAAAACAAGCAAAATAGAAATCTATCAGATAATTAACTAGTATTGAAAGGATAATTCCAAATTCAGGTTGTCGCAAAATAATTGCTATAAATACCAATCATAACTTATTTAAACATAAGTTGACTATACTAAACAAAGACAAAAAGCCCTTTCTTTGTTTTAATTAATTAATTTTAATTGGTAGATGATTACTTTACAATATTATGATGTTTTATCCCATACATCTACATGAATTGGCCATAGGTATACATGTGTTCCACTTATCCTGAACCCACCCCCTATCTCCATCCCCACCCTACCCCTCTATGTTGTTCCAGAGCACTGGCTTTGGGTGTCCTGATTCATGCACTGAATTTGTACTGCTCATCTATATTACATATGGTAATGTATATGATTCAATGTTATTCTCTCAAATCATGCCATCCTTGCCTTCTCCCATTGAGCCCAAAAGTCTGTTTTTACATCTGTTTCTCATTTGCTGCCCTGCATGTAGAATTGTCTGTACTATCTTTCAAAATTCCATATATATGTGTTAATATATAGTATTTGTCTTTCCATTTCTGATAATTCACTCTGTATAATAGGCTCCAGGTTCATCGACATTGTTAGAACTGACTCAAATGTGTTCCTTTTGATAGCTGAGTAATATTCCTTTGAGGATATACACAAAACTTCCTTATCCATTCATCTGCAAATGGACATCCAGGTTGCTTCTATGTCCTAGCTATTGCAAATAGTTTTTCAATGAACACTATGTGTCTCTTTCAATTCTGGTTTCCTCAGGGTATATGCCCTTCTGTGGGATTACTGTGTTGTATAGCAGTTCTATTCCCAGGTTTTAAGGAATTTCCATACTGTTCTCCATAGTGGCTGTACCAGTTTGCATTCCTACCAACAGTGGAAGAGGGTTCCATTTTCTCCACACCCTCTACAGCATTTATTGTTTGTAGAAACTTTGATACTGGCCATTCTGACCACTGTGAGATAATACCTCATTATAGTTTTCATTTGCATTTCCTTAATAATGACTGATGATGAGCAACATTTCTTCTGTTTACTAGACATCGGTATATCTTCTCTGGAGAAATTTCTGTTTATATCTTTTGCCCATTTTTTGATTGGCTTGTTTGTTTTACAAATGTTGAGCTTCATAACCTGCTTATGTATTTTGGAGATAAATTATTTGCCAGTTATTTCATTGGCTCTTATTTTCTCCCATTCTGAAGCCTGTCTTTTCAACTTGCTTATAGTTTCCTTTCTCATGCAAAAGCTTTTAAATTTAATTAGGTCCTATTTGTTTATTTTGTTTTATTTTCATTATTCTAGGAGGTGGGTCACAAAGGATCTTGCAGTGATTTATCTCAGAGAGTGTTCTGACTATGTTTTCCTCTAAGAGGTTTATAGTTTTTGGTCTTACATTTAGGTCTTTAATCCATTTTGAGTTTATTTTTGTGTATGGTGTTAGAAAGTGTTCTAGTTTCATTCTTTAATGTGTAGTTGAGCAGTTTTCCCCGCACCACTTGGTGAAGAGACTATGCTTTTTCCAATGTATATTTTTGCTTCCTTTGTCCAAAATAAGATGTCCATGGGTAAGTGAATTTATCTCTGGACTCTATTTTGTTTCATTGATCTACAATTCTGTCTTTGTAACAATACCATACTGTCTTGATGACTGCAGCTTTGTAGTATTCTTTGAAGTTGGGAAAGTTGATTCTTTCAGTTGCTTTCTTCTTCCTCAAGACTTCTTTGGCTATTTGGGGTCTTTCATGCTTCCATAAAAATTGTTAAATTATTTGTTCTAGTTCTGTGAAATATATTTTCACCCTGCTTATTTAACTTATATGCAGAGTACATCATGAGAAACACTGGGCTGGAAGAAGCACAAAGTGGAATCAAGATTGCCAGGAGAAATATCAATAACCTCAGATATGCAGATGATACCACCTTTATGGCAGAAAGTGAAGAACTAAAGAGCTTCTTCATGAAAGTAAAAGAGGATAGTGAAAAGGTTGGCTTAAAGCACAACATTCAAAAAACAAAGATCATGGCATCTGGTCCCATCACTTCATGGCACATAGATGGGGAAACAGTAGAAACAGTGTCAGACTTTATTTTTCTGGGCTCCAAAACCACTGCAGATGGCAATTGCAGCAATTAAATTAAAAGAAGCTTACTCCTTGGAAGGAAAGTTATGACCAACCTAGATAGCATATTAAAAAGCAGAGATATTACTTTGCCAACAAAGGTCCATCTAGTCAAGGCTATGGTTTATCCAGTGGTGAGAGTTGGATTGAAAAGAAAGTTGAGCACTGAAGAATTGATGCTTTTGAACTGTGGTGTTGGAGAAGGCTCTTGAGAGTCCCTTGGACTGCATGGAGATCCAACAAGTCCATCCTAAAGGAGATCGGTCCTGGGTATTCATTGGAAGGACTGATGTTGAGGCTGAAACTCCAAAACTTTGGCCACCTGATGCAAAGAGCTGACTCATTGGAAAAACCCTGATGCTGGGAAAGATTGAGGGAAGGAGGATAAGGGGATGGCAGAGGATGAGATGTTTGGATGGCATCATCTATTTGATGGACATGGATTTGAGTGGACTCCGGGAGTTGGTGATGGACAGGGAGGCCTGGCGTGCTGCAGTTCATGGCGTCTCAAAGAGTTGGACACAACTGAGAGACTGAACTGAACTGAACTGAACTCTGTGAAATACCATTGGTAGTTTGATAGGAATTGCATTGAATCTATAGATTGCTTTGGGTAGCATACTCGTTTTCACTGCATTGATTCTTCCAATCCAAGAACATGTAATATTTCTCCACCTATTTGTGTCATCTTTTATTTTTTTATCAGTATTTTATAGTTTTCTCTATACAGGTCTTTTGTTCCTTTAGGTAAATTTATTCTTAACTATTTTAATCTTTTCATTGCAATGGTGAATGTGATTGTGTACTTAATTTCTCTTTCTGATTTTTTTATTGTTAGTATATAGGAATGGAAGAGATTTCATTGCATTAATTTTATATCCAGCAGCTTCATAATATTCATTGTTTAGCTCTAGTAATTTTATTGTGGTATCTTTATGGTTTTCTAGGCAGTGGATCGTGTCATCTGCAAACAATTAAAGTTTTACTTCTCTTCCAATCTGCATTTGTTTTGTTTCTTTTTCTTCTCTTATTTCTGTGGCTAGAATTTCCAAAACTATTTTGAATAGTAATGGTGAAAATGGGTGACCTTGACTTATTCCTGATTTTAGAAGATATGCTGTCAATATTTCAACATTGAAGATAATGTTTGCTGTGGATTTGACATAAATGGATGTTGAATTTTGTCAAAGGCTTTCTCTGCATCTGGTGAAATAAGCATATGGTTTTATCTTTCAGTTTGTTAATATGGTATATCAGTTGACTGATTTGTGAATATTGAAGAATACTTGCATCCCTGAAATAAAGCCCACTTGATCACTTTTTAATATGTTATTGGTTTCTGTTTGTAAGAATTTTCTCAAGGATATTTGCATCTAAGTCATCAGTGATACTGGCTTGTAGGTTTTTTGTTTATTTGTTTGTTTTTTAATCCCAACTTGTTTGGTTTTGGTATCAGGGTGATATTGGTCTCATAGAATGAATTTAGGGATTTTCCTTCTGCAATTTTCTGGTAGATTTTGAGTACAATAGGTGTTAGTGCTTCTCTAAATTATTATTACGATTCACCTGTGAAGCTGTCTGGTCCTGGGCTTTTGCATGTTGGAAGATTTTTGATTACAGTTTTGATTTCTGTGCATGTGATTGATGCATGCAATCACATTTCTTTCTGATTCTTGAAATGTGGTTGAAAAAACATTTCACTCTAATTCTTTCTCATTCAGTTTTGAAAGGTTATATTTTTCTAAGAATTTGTTCATTTCGTCCAAGTTGTCCATTGTGTTGCCATATACTTGCTCATCAGATCAGATCAGATCAGATCAGTCGCTCAGTCATGTCCGACTCTTTGCAACCCCATGAATCGCAGCACACCAGGCCTCCCTGTCCATCACCAACTCCCAGAGTTCACTCAAACTCACGTCCACCGAGTCAGTGATGTCATCCAGCCATCTCATCTTCTGTCGTCCCCTTCTCCTCTTGCCCTCAATCCCTCCCAGCATCAGAGTCTTCTCCAATGAGTCAACTCTTTGCATCAGGTGGCCAAAGTATTGGAGTTTCAGCTTTAGCATCAGTCCTTCCAATGAACACCCAGGACTGATCTCCTTTAGGATGGACTTGTTGGATCTCCTTGCAGTCCAAGAGATTCTCAAGAGCTTTCTCCAACACCACAGTTCAAAAGCATCAATTGTTTAGCACGCAGCTTTCTTTATAGTCCAAATCTCACATCTATACATGACCACTGGAAAAGGCATAGCCTTGACTAGATGGACCTTTGTTGGCAAAGTAATGTCTCTGCTTTGGAATATGCTATCTAGGTTGGTCATAGCTTTCCTTCTAAGGAGTAAGCATCTTTTAATTTCATGGCAGCAATTACCATCTGCAGTGATTTTGGAGCCCAGAAATATAAAGTCAGCCACTGTACCACTGTTTACACATCTATTTGCCAAGAAGTGATGCCATGATTTTAGTTTTCTGAATGTTGAGCTTTAAGCCAACTTTTCACTCTCCTCTTTCACTTTCATCAAAAGGCTCTTCAGTTCTTCTTCATTTTCTGCCATAAGGGTGTGTCATCTGCATATCTGAGGTTATTGATATTTCTCCCAGCTGTCTTGATTCCAGCTTGTGCTTCTTCCAGCCCAGTGTTCTCATGATGTACTCTGCATATAATTTAAGTAAGCAGGGTGACAATGTACAGCTTTGAGGTACTCCTTTTTCTATTTGGAACCAGTCTGTTGTTCCATGTCTAGTTCTAACTGTTGCTCCCTGACCTGCATATAGATTTCTCAAGAGGCAGGTCACGTGGTCTGGTATTCCCATCTCTTTCAGAATTTTCCACAGTTTATTGTGATCTACACAGTCAAAGGCTTTGGCATAGTCAATAAGGCAGAAATATATGTTTTTCTGGAACGTTCTTGCTTTTTCGGATGATCCAGTGGATGTTGGCAGTTTGATCTCTGGTTCCTCTACTTTTACTAAAACCAACTTGAATATCTGGAAGTTCATGGTTCACATATTGCTGAAGCCTGGCTTGGAGAATTTTGAGCATTACTTTACTAATGTGTGAGATGAACACAATTCTGCAGTAGTTTGAACATTCTTTGTCATTGCCTTTCTTTGGGATCAGAATGAAAACTGACCTTTTCCAGGCCTGTGGCCACTGCTGAGTTTTCCAAATTTGCTGGCATATTGAATGCAGCACTTTCACAGCATCATCTTTCAGGATTTGAAATAGCTCAACTGGCATTCCATCATCTCCATTAGCTTTGTTCATAATCATTCTTCCTAAGGCCCACTTGACTTCACACTCAAGGATGTCTCGTTCTAGGTGAGTGATCACACCATCATTATTATCTGAATCATGAAGATCTTTTCTGGATCATGAAGATCTTTTTTGTACATTTCTTCTCTGTATTCTTTCCACCTCTTCTCAATATCTTCTGCTTCTGTTAGGTCCATCCCAGTTCTGTCCTTTATCGAGTCCATCTTTGCATGAAATGTTCCCTTGGTATCTATAATTTTCTTGAAGAGATCTCTAGTCTTTACCATTCTATTGTTTCCCTCTATTTCTTTGCACTGCTTGCTGAGGAAGGCTTTCTTATCTCTCCTTGATATTCTTTGGAACTCTGCATTCAAATGGGTATATCTTTCCTTTTCTCCTTTGCTTTTCACTTCCCTTCTTTTCATAACTATTTGTAAGGCCTCCTCAGACAGCCAGTTTGGTTTTTTAGATTTCTTTTTCTTGTGGATGGTCTTGATTCCTGTGTCCTGTACAATGTCACAAACCTCCATCTGTAGTTCAGAAGTGTGTTGTTCAGCTTCCATATGTTTGTGTTCTTTACAGCTTCTTTCCCCCCACCCCCAGTAGCTGATATCTAATCTTACAGCATTGTGATCAGAAAAGATACTTGAAATGATTTCAATTTTTACAAAAATTACCAAGGCTTGATTTGTGGCCTAGGATGTGATCTATCTTGAAGAAGGTTCCATGTGCACTTAAGAAAAAGGTGAAATCTGTTGTTTTAGGGGTGAAATGCCCTGTAATTATCAACTAGATCCAATGCATCATTTAAAGTCTGTGTTTCCTTTTTAATTTTCTGTCTTGATGATCTGCACATTGTTGTGAGTGGTATATTAGAGTCCCCCACTACTATCGTGCCATGTCAGTTCAGTTCAGTTCAGTCACTCAGTCGTGTCTGACTCTTTGTGACCCCATGAATCACAGCATGCCAGGCCTCCCTGTCCATCACCAACTCCCGGAGTTCACTCAAACTCACGTGCATCGAGTCGGTGATGCCATTCAGCCATCTCATCCCCTGTTGTCCCCTTCTCCTCCTGCCCCCAATCCTCCCAGCATCAGGGTCTCTTCCAATGCTGTCGATTTCCCCTTTAATAGTTGTTAGCATTTATTTGCCTTCTGTTTTGAGGTGCTCATTTGTTGGTTGTATATATATTTATAATTGTAACACTTCATTGTATTGATCCCTTGATCATCATGCAGTGTCGTTCTTTGTCTCTTATAATGGTCTTTATTTTAAAGTTTATTTCATCTGATATAAGGATTGCTACTCAAAGTTTCTTTTGGTCTTCATTTGTGTGAAATATCTTTCTAGCCCTTCACTTTAGTCTGCATGTGTCTCTAGATTTGAGGTGTGTCTCTTGTGGGCAGCATACATAGGGATCTTGCCTATATATCCATTCAGCCAGTCTTTATGTTTTGTTTGGAGCTTTTAACCAACTTTTGTGTAAGGTAGTTATTGATAATATGATCCATAAAATTTACTTTATTGTTTTGGGTTTATTTGTATTTCCTTCCTCATTTTAGGGAAGTTTTCAACTATTTTCAAGTATTTTATCATGTCTTGTCCTTTTTTTCTTCTTCTGGGATGCCTGATTCGAACGTTGGGGTGCTTAACATTGTCCCAGGGTTCTCTGAGGCTGTCCCCATTTATTTTTAATCTTTTTCCTTTTTCCACAGTGCATCATTTATTTCCACTATTCTATCTTCTGGCTCACTCCTTTCTTCTGCCTCAGTTACTCAACTGTTGCTTCCCTCTGTTGCTTTTAATCTCAGTTACTGCATTGTTCATTACTGATTGACTATTCTTTATTTCTTCTAGGTCTTTGTTAAACATTTCTTGCATCTTCTCAATCTGTGTCTTTCATCTATTTATCTATATCTCCATTTTGTTTTCAAGATTTGGATCATCTTTACTATCATTATTATGAATTATTTTCTAGGTAGACTCCCTATCTCCTCATCTTTTTTTGGTTTGGTGGGTTTATCATGTTCCTTCACCTGCTGGATATTTCTCTGCCATTTCAGTTTGTTAAGTTTGCTATGTTGGGGTCTCCTTTCTGCAGGCTGGAGAGTTGTAGTTCCTCTTAATTGTGGAATCTTCTCTCTGTGGGTGGCTTTGGACCAGTGGCTTGTGAAGGTTTCCTGGTTGGGAATCCTTGTGTCTGTGTTCTGGTGGAGGGAGCTGCATCTCATGTCTCTGGAGGGCAATGTAGTGTTATGGGTTTGTATGACTTTGGACAGCCTGTCTTTTAAAATTTAATATTATGTTCCCATTTTTCTGGAGGATCAGTACTGGAACTTGATTTCCTTGGGTGGATTTTGGTCTTAGTGTATGGATGGATGGTTTTGATGGACTCTCATCTATTCATTTTCCCTGGGGTCAGTAGTTCTATGATTGTCCAAAGTTCTGGGGTTGAACTTCTTGTCTCTGGATTTCAGTCCTGACCTCTTACAGTGGTATCAAAACTTCTCTGTCCACACAGGACTGAAGACAAAACCCCTAGGTTAATGATAGTAAAACAACTCTCCACAGTCAGAAACACCCAAAAAGATTAACATAGTTACACAGATTGTAAGAGGCAGAAAGGAGAAAGAAGTGACCAGGAGGATAAAAGGGAGAGTCAAAAGGGAAGAGAGCAATCAAGCCAGTAATCAAATCCATAAGTGAAAATGGATACTAAAAATTAAACTCTTAAAGATATAAAATTAATGACAAAAGGTCAAAAAACAAAAATTAAAAAGCTAGAATAAAAATTAGACTCTCAAAAGTACAATATAAAAAAATACAACACAAAAATTTTAAAAATATGAATGTTTTAATAAGATTTTTTAGAAAGGTGAAAATAAGTTATAAAAATTAATATTTAAAGGAGTAATAAAGAACCACGTTAGGACAATATAAGGGGAAAAAAGAAAAATAGTTAAAGGGGGAAAAGGAGGAAAAGAGGAAAAATGAAAAAAGAATAAAAACAAATTTTTAAAATAATAAAAAAAATTTTAATTAAAAATGATAGTGATTTTTTTTTTATTTTTTCATAGGAACCATGGGGATATGTACATTGGCAGTGAGGTAAATATTCATATAATTTCTCTTTTTTCCTGGTCCAGTTAGGTTGCCTACTCAGAAAGTACTCTAATATATCTAGGAATATCTCTGGAGCTTTTGTGGTCAGTGTGGCATCAGTTCAGTGTCAGATATTCCCTTGTTCTGGCTTGTACTTGTTCTCAAAGTCTAAAGTCGCCCCTCAAATGCACAGTTTCAGGTTAATCACAGAATTTTAATCTGTTGCACCTGCCAATCTGGCAGCTTCCCCCTGAAGAAACAGTCCCCCCTTCTTTTCTTTGCTTAGATTGGCCTCCTCTGTTTGCAAGTCTCTCTTCAGTGTCTAATCTCTGCCCTGACATGAGGGGGTGAAAGTGGACACTTATTTGAGCTCACTGGCTAAGTTGTGCTGTGCAGGCGGGGCACTATAAACAAGTGCAACTGGCATGTTTGGGGAGTGCTCACAGTGGATGAACCACACGGGGGTTGACACAGCCCAAGGTGGTGTGCACCTCCCTGGTCCAAGCTGCCTGGGCTCCCAGGTTCACTATGAAGGCATAGTCCTAGGTGGGCTGTTCATCTCCTCAGGGGATCTGGTCTCATGTCCAGGATCCTAGGAAGATGTGGATAATGACTGACAGTCTGCTCACAGCTTGGTAGAAGATGTGGTCTCTGGGGCTGAGATTTCAATGGCCCCTAGCCTTCCACCTCTGACTATCTCACGCTTGCCTCTCTACCTCCTTGGAGGGCCATAAGTGACCATTGGCTCGCTCTCCTTTGGTATTCACTAGTGCCAAATCCTTTGCTCTGTGAGTGCCCCAGGAGTCACAGTGCAGCATCACAGCCTTCCCATAGGAAAGGTTCTTTGTTTTTCTTTGTTTCTCTGGCATTCCCTCGGTTTGGGTTTTCCCCATTCTATCTGTGCTATGTCATACTAACCCTTTTAGAATGTCCTCATGGCATTCAACCCCATTCCTTTCCTTAAGGACTGGTGCATCTTGCACCTCCACACCCTGCCCCCACTAGCTGCTGGTGGTTGAGAGCCTGTGAGCCACTTCTCAGCTGGTAATTACTGTTCAGTGTGATTTCTGTGTTGATTTTTATTTTATTTGTTTATTTATTTATTTATTTATTTTTGGTTATGCTGCCCTCTGAGATTCCAAAGCTCCCCACTGACCTCACCTATGAGAGGGTTTCCTATTGTGCAGAAACTTCTCCTCCTTCACAACTCCCTCCCCAGCAGGGGTCTCTGTACCCAAATCCTTTGTCTCCCTTTTTGTCTTTATACTTGGTCCTATCTCATTCTGAAGAGACTGGTTTTCCTTTCTGGGTATCTGAGATCCTCTGTCAGCATTCAGAAATTGTTCTGTGGGAGTTGCTCCACATTCAGATCATTCTTTGATGTTTTTATGGGGGAGAAAGTGGTCTCCCTATCCTATCCTTCTTCTATCTTGGGAGCATCCTCCAAAAGTTCTTTCTATCATACTATTAAAGATACACAAATTAAAAAACACACACACACAATAATTATGTCATATTATTATTTTGAGAATTAAATGAAATAACTCATTTAAAGCCCACAGAAAAATGTCTGACACATAGCAAGTTCTCAACAAGTATAAGTTATTTTCAATATTAGCATTATTGGAGTTTCTGTTGTGGTTTTTGTTGCTGTGATCTTTTAAATGTATTGCCCACAAATGTTAACAATGCAAAAATATTAGAAGTACATATATTCATTGAGTCTAACAGAAATAAAAATGTTAAGATAAAAAGTCTTTTCCTCCCCCTTTCAAATCTCCTCCACTTACCTGATCTTCACTTCTGATATCTATTTATAGAAAAGAAGTGGTTTAATGTTTTTTATAAAGCTAATTCCATCCCTATGTTTACAATTGTAGCATCCTACTTTTTTGGATTATGCTATATTAATGTTCTCAATTTTCTGTTGAATTTTTAATTCCTCCCTATCCATCTCTTGCTGATATGTGATATCAGTCAAAAATGCTAATGTGAACTTTGGATGAAATTATAGTTACATAGTA
Source organism: Tragelaphus eurycerus (assembly GCA_935064755.1). NCBI lineage: Eukaryota > Metazoa > Chordata > Mammalia > Artiodactyla > Bovidae > Tragelaphus > Tragelaphus eurycerus. Next base: position 40,130,382 of record CAKXYN010000007.1, on the reverse strand, counting down.
ATTAGGAAAAAGAATATGGCAATCATGTTTTCCTTTTAGTTATAGAATTGAACTCATTTATAAAACCCTACTTTAGCAGACATGCAGACATAGATAATGTTGGAAGCAAAAGAAAATTATGATGTTAAATATATTTTAAATTAGGTTGCATTTGATCACAATGGGAAATGTGTACCAAGGGCAATTCTAGACACAAATGATATAGTGGCATAAGAGACAGAACAGTCTGATAAAGTTTAAATTTTAGTGTGGAATAATTAAAATGAACCAGGAAGCAAATGAATTAGTTAACATGAAACAGTGTTAGATGTTTTGAAGAATATAGAATAGCAAAACACTCCAAAATTACATGAGATGGCTGGGAAGTGGAGTCAGTATATATAAAAACCAGGATTATAAATGTAAATTTAAGAATGAACTATGTTTATTGAACTGAGAGAAATTCTGGTATCAAGTTAATTGAAAGGACTGGAAATTTTCAAATTGAAAGTAGATATATTGTGTTTCCCAAGTTGTTAGGTGGTAAAGAATCCTCCTGCCAATGCAGGAGATGCAGGAGATGTGAGTTTGATACCTGGGTCAGGAAGATCCCCTGAAGTAGGAAATGGCAACCCACTCCAATATCCTTGCCTGGAAAATTCCATGGACAGAGAAACTTAGCAGGTGCAAAGAGTCAGGCACGACTGAGGGACAGAGCATGCCCAAGATTTTTAAACTCTAGAATAATGACCACATAAGAAAATATGCAATTTCAGGAGGATATTATATAAGAGGTGCTTCCCAGGTTCTAGTGATAAAGAACACACCTGCCAATGGAAGAGACAAAAGAGACATGGATTCAATTCCTGGGTTGGGAAGATCCCCTGGAGGAGGGCATGGCAACCCACTCCAGTATTCTTATCTGGAAAATCCCACAGACAGAGAAGCCTAGTGGGCTACAGTCCAAGTGTTTGGAAAGAGTCAAACATGACTGAAGCAACTTATCACACACATGATTTAAGAAGAAATCAATTTCACCACATTTTTAGAAAACAGATTCATATAAGAGATAATTAGGGTTACTTCTAAAGTCAAAAGGAGAAACATGAAATGGATCGTTTCAATTTAATGTTCTTCTTTTCAACAATAGATGTTCTAGCAAAAATAAGTTTCCACAAAGAAACACTTTGTGTAATTTTACATTCAAAATAATTCAATCAGGTAGGTGCTTCTATTTTATCCATTTTATAAATAATCTAAAGCTTTGGCAAGTAAAACCCACAGCTAGTGAAAGAGAAGAGTTGAAAAAGAAAAGTTAGTCACACAGTTGTGTCTGACTCTTTGTGATCCCGTGGACTGTAGCCCATCAGCCTCCTCCATCCATGGAATTCTCCAGGCAAGAGTACTGGAGTGGGTTGCCATTTCCTTATCCAGGGGATCTTCCTGACCCAGGGATCAAACCAGGGTCTCCTGCATTGCAGGTGGATTCTTTACCATCTGAGCTACTAAGAAAGCCCCAGTGAAAGATAGAACCAGGTTCCAATCCAGGAGCGTGGTCTTAATCCCCGTGCTTCACTGATTTATTAGGATGGATGAATACTTGGAAGGGATTGTGTAGGGTTAGTTTGAGCATTGGATGGGTAGTTGAACTGAAGTTCTGAAAATGAGGAAGATAATATAATGCAGAGTTTAAAATTAAAAACAAAGCAATAACTTTACTATAATAAATAGATAGGTTGCTTCCATGTCTTGGCTATTGTGAACAGAGTTGCAATGTACATTGGAGTGCATGTATACTTTTAAGCCTTGGTTTTCTCTGAATATATTCCTAGGAGTTGGCTAGCTGGATCACGCTGGGGACCAGCCCCAGCTGATCCAGGGAGTTCAAGGTGTAGACGGCGTCGGTGAGAATCAGGATACAATAGTTTAATAATTAGAGATATAAAAAATAATAGAACGAGGATAGCTCAGTAGGAAAATTCAGTGGAGAAAAGAGGCTGAATAGCTTGGTTTAGGCGGGGGACCAATCAAACTTCAAGACAAGAAGTTTGCACCACTTACGTAGGCCACAGGCGTCTTTCTGTTCTCCCGAAGGAGAGGAGACACTGAGGCCTCCCCGGTCCGATCTTAGAAGCCCAGGCATAATTAGTAAGCATGGTGGGTCCCGCGCCCCAGATGGAGACTCAGCCAGAATTTGAGAGAGAGAGCGACATGGGGAGACCAGTCTTTCCAGGAATTGATCCCCATTCTTTATTTTCCACGGTCTACTTTTATACACTGAGATGTTATACAAGTCACGTGGGGTCAGCAGCCCTGACTTTTATCAAAGTCAGGTGCTTCTTACAAATGTATACAGAGGTCTTAGGGGTGTTACATCATCTTCTGGCCCAGAGGCCTATTAACATTTTAAGGAACTTATTTTCTCTAAAGGTGATAAAAATCAGGCGCCACCCTCCAAAAGCATTGGCATTGCATATCTATAGAGCAAAGTTGTGGTGGGTTGTACTCAAGGGTCCCAGGTTACAAACATTAAGGCTACTACTTACATTTCAATACACTGCCAAGGACACAGTAGGTAAGGGATATGGAGACTTAGCAGCAAACTGGCCCAACAAGTGAAAAACCCTTCACCAATACAATTTCTAATCAGCCCATTATACTTATGCTAATAGTTTTCTAACTTCTCTAAAGAACCTGTTTTTAGAAGGTTAAGAGCATCTTGTGCCTCCCACTGTTGGGAGGCTGTGAGTAATCACATGTGGCTGGACAAGCCTGTCAGGTGGGCTAAAGAACCTTCAGAGGAGTTTGTAGGTTAGAACACTCGTGTCACACCCAGGAATTTTTATTAACTGAAGCTTTAAGTTAACTCTTTTTTCAGAGAGAGGTAGTGGGGGACAGCCCCCCGTAAAGTCAGAGGTGTAGGTGAGAGCACAGGTAGTAAAGCAGGCAGGCTCTGGTTTTGGGGGTAGATGCTCGAGAACCTCCAAGGGGCTCCTGAGGCTTGATCTTGTGCCCTTGCGTTATTGCCAAGCCTCCTTCCTCATGACCTTTGTCACGGGCGGAGCGCTAATTCAAACCGGCTCCCAACAGGATCATATAATAGTTCTACTTTAATTTTTTTTATGAAAATTCCATGGAAACCACTTAAATGTCTATCAACAGATGAATGGATGAAGAAGATGTGGTAAATACTTACAATACAATATTACTCAGCTATTAAAAAGAATTAAATAATGCCATTTGCACCCAAAGGAATGAACCTGGAGATTATCATAGTAAGTGAAGTGAGAAAAAGAGAAGTGTCATATAATATTGCTTATATACAAAATATAAAAAAAATGATACAAATGAACTTATTTATAAAACAGAAAGATTCATATACTTAGAAAATTAACTTATGGTTAGGGGAAAGTTGAGGGGAGGGATAAGTTGTGAATTTAGAATTGAGATATACACACTGCTATATTTAAAATAGATAACCAACAAGGAACTCTGGTCAATATTCTGTGATAACATAAATGGGGAAATTATATGTATATATGTGTGCGTGTGTTTGTTTTATATATATATATACACACACACACATTATATAATGCATATATATTATATATATACACACATTATATATATACACTACACATGTGTGCCGCGGCCAGCGCTTGTAAGGCGAAACCCCCAGGAACCCTGCTGTCGAGGAGCTTAGAAGAAAAGAATGAAAGCAAGATGGGGTTGAGAGGATCGGACAACACTGGACCGATCCCAGTCTTTATTGATGCTCATATTTATACCATGTAGTACGTGACATTCGACATACAAGACTCTTGCTTATCTCTAGGCCTGGTTTTACATTAACAATACAAAAGGTTTTTGCTCCTTGAGGTGTAGCCTCAAGCCAGACTAGCTGGAGTCTTAAGATTGTAAAAAACATTCTTGAGGAAGGCGGGACAGAGAGCTAAAAGAGGGCCTCAAGCTGAAATCACATAGCGAGGCAGCTCCCAGGACTTAACCCTTATCAGGTCAGTCCCCCGCACATGTGTATATACACATATATGAATACATATGTGTATATATGTATATAAATATATACATGCATATACATGTGTGTATATATATACATTATATATATACACGTGTGTGCATATATACATATGACTGAAAAACTTTGCTGTACACCTGAAATAGATCAGATCAGATCAGTCGCTCAGTCGTGTCCAACTCTTTGCGACCCCATGAACCACAGCATGCCAGGCCTCCCTGTCCATCACCAACTCCCAGAGGTCACTCAGACTCACATCCATCGAGTCAGTGACGCCATCCAGCCATCTCATCCTCTGTCGTCCCCTTCTCCTCCTGCCCTCAATCCCTCCCAGCATCAGAGTCTTCTCCAATGAGTCAACTCTTCGCATGAGGTGGCCAAAGTACTGGAGGTTCACCTTTAACATCATTCCTTCCAAAGAAATTCCAGGATTGATCCCCTTCAGAATGGACCGGTTGGATCTCCTTGCAGTCCAAGGGACTCTCAAGAGTCTTCTCCAACACCACAGTTCAAAAGCATCAATTCTTCGGCTTTCAGCCTTCTTCACAGTCCAGCTCTCACATCCATACATGACCACAGGAAAGACCATAGACTTGACTAGACGAAGCTTTGTTGGCAAAGTAATGTCTCTGCTTCTGAATATGCTATCTAGGTTGGTCATAATTTTCCTTCCAAGGAGTAAGCGTCTTTTAATTTCATGACTGCAGTCACCATTTGCAGTGATTTTGGAGCCCAGAAAAATAAAGTCTGACACTGTTTCCACTGTTTCCCCATCTATTTCCCATGTAGTGATGGGACCAGATGCCATGATCTTCATTTTCTGAATGTCGAGCTTTAAGCCAACCTTTTCACTCTCCACTTTCACTTTCATCAAGAGGCTTTTTAGTTCCTCTTCACTTTCTGCCATAAGGGTGGTGTCATCTGCATATCTGAGGTTATTGGTATTTCTCCCAGCAATCTTGATTCCAGCTTGTGCTTCTTCCAGCCCAGCATTTCTCATGATGTACTCTGCATATAAGTTAAATAAACATGGTGACAGTATACAGCCTTGACGTACTCCTTTTCCTATTTGGAACCAGTCTGTTGTTCCATGACCAGTTCTAACTGTTGCTTCCTGACCTGCATACAGATTTCTCCACTATCAAATACATCAATAATAAAAAACAAACAAAAATAGAAAACAGCAAGTGTTGGTGAGGATTGTAAGAGTCAGACATGACTTAGCAACTAAATCATCATCATCAACCACTAAAGTACTCAAATTCACTGAAACAAGAAGTAGAATGATGGTAACCAAGGACTAAGGACTGTTTCTTCCAGTTCAGCGTTTCTAACAGTCTGCTAATTGGAGAAAGGAAATATCTCAAAACTCAGAGACTGGCACCAGGCCCCTCACCTACAACATGCATTTTGAGATAACACTGGCACAAGGTGAATTGTGAGCCATAATATGATTGGCATGAATCTTGAAGAATAGCAGGTTTCCAACCAAGCCAGGCTTCAGCAATATGTGAACCGTGAACTTCCTGATGTTCAAGCTGGTTTTAGAAAAGGCAGAGGAACCAGAGATCAAATTGCCAACATCCGCTGGATCATGGAAAAAGCAAGAGAGTTCCAGAAAAACATCTATTTCTGCTTTATTGACTATGCCAAAGCCTTTGACTGTGTGGATCACAATAAACTATGGAAAATTCTGAAAGAGATGGGAATACCAGACCACCTGATCTGCCTCTTAAGAAATCTGTATGCAGGTCAGGAAGCAACAGTTAGAACTGGTCATGGAACAACAGACTGGTTCCAAATAGGAAAAGGAGTACGTTAAGGCTGCATATTGTCACCATGTTTATTTAACTTATATGCAGAGTACATCATGAGAAATGCTGGACTGGAAGAAACACAAGCTGGAATCAAGATTGCCGGGAGAAATATCAATAACCTCAGATATGCAGATGACACCACTCTTATGGCAGAAAGTGAAGAGGGGCTAAAAAGCCTCTTGATGAAAGTGAAAGTGGAGAGTGAAAAGGTTGGCTTAAAGCTCAACATTCAGAAAACGAAGATCATGGCATCTGGTCCCATCACTGCATGGGAAATAGATGGGGAAACAGTGGAAACAGTGTCAGACTTTGTTTTTCTGGGCTCCAAAATCACTGCAGATGGTGACTGCAGCCATGAAATTAAAAGACGCTTACTCCTTGGAAGGAAAGTTATGACCAACCTAGATAGCATATTCAAAAGCAGAGACATTACTTTACCAACAAAGGTTCGCCTAGTCAAGGGTATGGTCTTTCCTGTGGTCATGTATGGATGTGAGAGCTGGACTGTGAGGAAGGCTGAAAGCCGAAGAATTGATGCTTTTGAACTGTGGTGTTGGAGAAGACTCTTGAGAGTCCCTTGGACTGCAAGAAGATCCAACCAGTCCATTCTGAAGGAGATCAATCCTGGAATTTCTTTGGAAGGAATGATGCTAAAGCTGAAACTCCAGTATTTTGGCCACCTCATGCGAAGAGTTGACTCATTGGAGAAGACTCTGATGCTGGGAGGGATTGAGGGCAGGAGGAGAAGGGGACGACAGAGGATGAGATGGCTGGATGGCATCACTGACTCGATGGATGCGAGTCTGAGTGACCTCCGGGAGCTGGTGATGGACAGGGAGGCCTGGCGTGCTGCGGTTCATGGGGTCGCAAAGAGTCGGACACGACTGAGTGACTGATCTGATCTGATCTGATCTGAAGCAGATACAGTCTCATTAACACAGCTTAAGAGAACATTTGCATATTAAAACACACCGGTTTGTCAAGTCAGTTCTGATTCTTCGGCTGAACCAACTTGAAGACAGAGTCTAGGGTTAATACATAGTTTATTAACATAGCTTAAGACAAACCGCTTTCATAAGAAAAATACATTGGTTAGCTCAAAGTTTGAAAAAAGTTAAGTTCAGGTGGAACCAGGTGTTGTCATGGCAACACATAAATTTAAAAGAAATCTTTTAAATTTGTATAGAAAAGGGGAAAAAAAAATCTAACACTTGTTTGTTTCTTCCTGCCACTTAAGAGAGAGATAAAAAAATGTATGACACTTGCAGCCTATTTCCTCTGTTTGGAGACCCCTGGCCTTCCTGCCTATTACCCTCTCATTGGGAAAGATTGAGGGCAGGAGGAGAAGGGGGCAACAGAGGATGAGATGGTTGGATAGCATCACGGTCTCAATGGACATGAGTTTGAGCAAACTCTGGGAGATAGTGAAGGGCAGGAAAGCCTAGCGTGCTGCAGTCCTTGGGGGTCACAAAGATTCAGACACAACTGAATGACAGAACCAAAACTTTTCCCCTCAATACTGTTTGTGGAGAGTTTTTAATCATGAATAAATGTTATAAGTTTTTTTTCTGCAACTAGTGAGATGATCATATAATGTTGATTGTTCAGTTTGTTAATGTGTTATATGAAATTGATTTATGGATACTGACCCATAGCAGCATCTCTAAGATAAATCCCACTTGATCATTGTATAGGATCTCGTTGAATATATTGTTGAAATTTGTTTGCTACTACTTGTTGAGGATTTTGCATCTATTTTTTTCAGGGATACTGACCTATAATTTTATTTTATGTTATTGTGGTATCTTTGCCTGCTTTTTATATCAGAATTATTCTTGCCTTATCGAATGAGATTGGAAAATTTTTTTCTCTTCAATTTTTTGAATGATTAGAAAAGAGTAAATGTTTGATAGAATTCTTCTTTAAGTGTTTGATAGAATTCTTCCATTAAGCTCTATTGTCCTGGACCTTTGTTTGCTAAGAGATTTTTGATTGTTTGTTTTTATTTTTAATTGATTCAACTGCATTTTTCAATGTTTTGCTGTGCCCCATTAATTTTGCATCATTGTCATTTCATTTTCTTTTGTTTCATGATACTTTAATATTTACTTTTTATTTTTTAATTTATTTATTTTAATTGGAGGATAATTATTTTATAATATTATGATGAGTTTTGCCATCTTTGATCCATTTGTTGTTTAATAACATATTGTCCACCATCATGTGTTTGTGTTTTTCAGTTTTGCTCTTGTAATTGATTTCTAGTTTCATACTGTTATGGTGGAAAAAGATACTACATATGATTTCAATCATCTTAAATTTATAAGGACTTGTTTGTGGCCAAGTATATCATCTATTCTGGAGAATTTCATGTGCATTTAATACAAATATGTATTCTGATGCTTAAAGATAGAACATTATACATGTACATATAATGCTTATCTGATTTTATGTTTGATTTAAGGCAAGTGTTTTTCATTGATTTTCTTTCTGGATAAACTGTCCATTTCCATAAGTGGGATGTTAAAGTCTTCTTCTATTACTGCATTACTCTCAATTTCTCCCTTTATGTTATAAATTTCATATTTTATGTCTTTTATCATTCCCTTATTGTATATCTTTTATCATTCCCAATAAGTAGATACTTATTGTAGTTATAGATACTTCTTTACTTTTCTGTTTTAACCTCCATACTGGCTTTATCTAATACATTACTATGTGTTTGCCTTCATAGATAAACTACTTCCCTTCATAATATTTGTATTTTTAGTTGTAGTCCTTTCTTTTCAGATTAGAAAAATCTGTCAACATTTCTCATTAAGCTTGTTTGGTAGCATAGAACTCTTTTTAGTTTTTGCTTGTCTGTAAAATCCTTTATCTCTCCTTCAAATGTGAATGATAGACTACCTGGGAAAAGTATTTTTGCTTTAGGTTTTTTTCTCTTTCATTATTTTTAATATATTAAGCCTCTACCTTCTGTCCTAGAAAGTTTCTGCTTAAAAAGCTATAGATAGCCTTATTTAAGTTTCATTATATGTAACTAATTTCCCTTGTCTTGGTGCTTTTAAGATTCTTTCTTTATCTTTAATTTTTATGCAGTGCAGACCTCTTGGCATTCATCTTTTTGGGGACTCTGCACTTCATGGACCTGAATGTACACTTTGCTCCCTAGATTATGGAAGTTTTTAGTTATCCCTTATTCAAATAAATTCTATGATACTTTCTCTTTTCATCTTCTTTTCTGAGAGCCATAAGATGTAAGTTTTAGAACACTTGATTTTGTTCCAAAGATTTCCTATACTATCTTTTTTAAAATTCTTTTTTTTTTTTTTTTTCTGTTTAACTTGGGTCATTTTCAACACTCTACTTTCCAGTTCACTAATATGTTCCCTTGTATTATCTATTCTATCATTAATTCCTTCTAGAATATTTTTTATCTCTATTATTATATTTTTCAGTTCACCTTAGTTATCCCACAAACTTTCTAATTATTTCTTAAACTTCTTACTATGTTCATTCATTCGCCTCCAAAATTCACTAAACATCTTTAAAAGCACTACCTTGAACTCTTTATTGCTGCTGCTGCTAAGTCGCTTTAGTCATGTCCGACTCTGTGTGACCCCATAGATGGCAGCCCATAGATCCTCCGTCCCTGGGATTCTCCAGACAAGAACAATGGAGTGGGTTGCTATTTCTTTCTCCAATTCATGAAAGTGAAAAGTGAAAGCAAAGTAGCTCAGTGGTGTCTGACTCAACGACTCCATGGTAGATTGCAAGTCTTCACTTGTTTTATTTCTTCTTCTAGGGTTTTATCTACTTTCTTCATTTGGAACTTATTCCTCTGTCACCTTGTCTTTCTTAATTCCCTGTGTTTATTTTTATGTAATAGGTAGGTCATAGATGCTTCCTAATCTTAGACATGTGGTCCTATATAGCAGTTTTCCTATGGGTACCAACAGCATGTTCCCCTGTAGTCAGCAGAGCTATATATTTCAGTACTGCAACCTATGTGAGTCCTTCAACTGTGGCAGAGTGAACTACTAAGGGCAGACTTATAGGTGGAGCTGAATTCTGTCCAGGTTGACTGCCTTGTCCTGCTTTGCGTGATGGCTGGCAGCCCACTGAAACATGACCTTGGGTCCTGGCATGGCTATCCATGCTGCCTGGGCAGTCCTGTGGATTATTCCAGCCTGCTGGTGGGAGGGGCTTTGTCTCTAAAATATATTCTCAACATGTTAGGCTTTAATTTTTTAAATTAATTAAAGTTAATAATATTCAACTTTTAAAGGGCAAACAGAATCACTGCATGAGCAAAGAGGAAAAGAATGAATTTCTTTTAATCAAACATCAGAAAAAACTAATGTGATAAAATAAATATAACAAAATAAATAAATATGATGGTACATGAGGCGATTATATAAAAATGCAAAGTGAGCATTCTTTCTCAATACAAATAAGTGATTTAAAAAATCTCTAATTTAGGCATTAAGATCAACATGCATATTTTTTCTCTAACAAATTAAATTATGGATTTAATGCACAAACATCTCAGACAGTAAAGAATCCATCTGCCATGCTGGAGACCTGGGCTCAATCCTTAGTTTGGGAAGACCCACTGGAGAAGGAAATGGCAACCCATTCCAGTATTCTTGCCTGGAGAATACCAAGAACAGAGGTTCTTGACAGACTACAGTCCATGGGGTAACAAAGAGTCAGACATGACAACTGAGTTACTAAAACACACATTTGCAAAAAATACTAAACACTTTACAGATACATGTTTAAATGTGTAAAATGTTTGGCCTTGGAATACGGAATGAAGCAGGGCAAAGAATAATAGAGTTTTGTCAAGAAAATGCACTAGTCATACAAACACCCTCTTCCACCAACACAAGAGAAGACTCTACACATGGACATCACCAGATGGTCAAAACCAAAATCATATTGATTATATTCTTCGCAGCCAAAGATACAGAAGCTCTATACAGTCAGCAAAAACAAGACCAGGAGCTGACTGTGGCTCAGATCATGAACTCCTTATTGCCAAAATCAGACTTAAATTGAAGAAAGTAGGGAAAACCACTAGACCATTCAGGTAACATAAATCAAATCCCTTATGAGTATACAGTGGAAGTGAGAAATAGATTTAAGGGCCTAGATCTGATAGATAGAGTGCCTGATGAACTACAGGTGGAGGTTCATGACATTGTACAGGAGACAGGGATCAAGACCATCCCCATGGAAAAGAAATGAAAAAAAGCAAAATGGCTATCTGGGGAGGCCTTACAAATAGCTGTGAAAAGAAGAGAAGCAAAAAGCAAAGGAGAAAAGGAAAGATAAAAACATCTGAATGCAGAGTTCTAAAGAATAGGAAGAAGAGATAAGAAAGCCTTCTTCAGTGATCAATGCAAAGAAATAGAGGGAAACAACAGAATGGGAAAGACTAGGGATCTCCTCAAGAAAATCAGAGATACCAAAGGATCATTTCATGCAAAGATGGGCTCAATAAAGGACAGAAATGGTATGGACCTAACAGAAGCAGAAGATATTAAGAAGAGGTGACAAGAATACACAGAAGAACTGTACAAAAAAGATCTTCATGACCCAGATAATCACAATGGTGTGATCACTGACCTAGAGCCAGACATCCTGGAATGTGAAGGCAAGTGGGCCTTAGAAAGCATCACTATGAACAAAGCTAGTGGAGGTGATGGAATTCCAGTGGAGCTATTGCAAATCGTGAAAGATGATGCTGTGAAAGTACTACATTCAATATGCCAGCAAATTTGGAAAACTCAGCAGTGGCCACAAGATTGGAAAAGGTCAGTTTTCATCCCAATCCCAAAGAAAGGCAATGCCAAAGAATGCTCAAACTATCACACAATTGCACTCATCTCACACACTAGTAAAGTAATGCTCAAAATTCTCTAAGCCAGGCTTCAGCAACATGTGAACCGTGAACTTCCTGATGTTCAAGCTGGTTTTAGAAAAGGCAAAGGAACCAGAGATCAAATTGCCAACATCCGCTGGATCATGGAAAAAGCAAGAGTTCCAGAAAAACATCTATTTCTGCTTTATTGACTATACCAAAGCCTTTGACTGTGTGGATCACAATAAACTATGGAAAATTCTGAAAGAGATGGGAATACCAGACCACCTGATCTGCCTCTTGAGAAATTTGTATGCAGGTCAGGAAGCAACAGTTAGAACTGGACATGGACCAACAGACTGGTTCCAAAAAGGAAAAGGAGTATGTCAAGGCTGTATATTGTCACCCTGCTTATTTAACTTATATGCAGAATACATCATGAGAAACGCTGGACTGGAAGAAACACAAGTTGGAATCAAGATTGCTGGGAGAAATATCAATAACCTCAGATATGCAGATGACACCACCCTTATGGCAGAAAGTGAAGAGGAACTCAAAAGCCTCTTGATGAAAGTGAAAGTGGAGAGTGAAAAAGTTGGCTTCAAGCTGAACATTCAGAAAACGAAGATCATGGCATCCGGTCCCATCACTACATGGGAAATAGATGGGGAAACAGTGGAAATAGTGTCAGACTTTATTTTTCTGGGCTCCAAAATCACTACAGATGATGACTGCAGCCATGAAATTAAAAGACGCTTACTCCTTGGAAGGAAAGTTATGACCAACCTAGATAGCATATTCAAAAGCAGAGACATTACTTTGCCAACAAAGATTCGTCTAGTCAAGGCTATGGTTTTTCCAATGGTCATGTATGGATGTGAGAGTTGGACTGTGAAGAAGGCTGAGTGCCAAAGAATTGATGCTTTTGAACTGTGGTGTTGGAGAAGACTCTTGAGAGTCCCTTGGACTGCAAGGAGATCCAACCGGTCCATTCTGAAGGAGATCAGCCCTGGGATTTCTTTGGAAGGAATGATGCTAAAGTTGAAACTCCAGTAGTTTGGCCACCTTATGGGAAGAGTTGACTCATTGGAGAAGACTCTGATGCTGGGAGGGATTGGGGGCAAGAGGAGAAGGGGACGACAGAGGATGAGATGGCTGGATGGCATCACTGACTCCATGGACGTGAGTCTGAGTGACCTCCAGGAGTTGGTGATGGACAGGGAGGCCTGGCATGCTGCAAAGAGTCGGAGACAACTGAGCGACTGATCTGATCTGACTATGGCTTGTTCTCAGAATCATGACTTCTTTTCCAACCTTTCCTTATCAACTTTATTAAATCACAACTAACATGTATTTCTGACCACAAAACAAAGAAAAATTTGAAGTGACAGTCATTTAGTGCTCAAATGGCTCCTTCTGCCTCTTCTAGGTGTAACTTTTTCCATAGAAAATCATTCAACAATATGCCAGATGATCATGGCCACTTTTTGTGTCAGCTAAATCTTTAATTTTTACAATTTTTGTTGTGTATTACTATATCTTTGTTATTTTTTCCTGGTTAAAACTGTGTTGTGCATTTCTAAACTTTTATTTTCTGCCTACAATTTCCTAGTAACTCTTTTATCTTTGCCTCCTGAGGATACATATAGAATAAACAATTTCATTGCTTATTGAAACATTGAAATTCTAAGAAATCATTCTCTACCAGAAATTCTGAAAAAACCTGAAAACATTTGAATTATTTTTTATCCAGTGGCGGTTCCTTTCTTTTGAGTGTGACTTATGACTCAATTGATTGTGTTACTACTTTGTTTTTGTTAACACCATATGGATTATGGGTGATATACTCATACTGACGTTTAATCTATCATTAGTTCATACTTTAGATTTTGTCCCACTCAGACATATGAAGTTTAATCTATCATTAGTTCATACTTTAGATTCTGTCCAGCTCAGACACAATAAATGTCTGTTTCATCTTGATGAAGTTAAAAAATTTGGTGTTATGACTGATTTCTCTATTTCTCTTATATTGTAAATCTAAAGCATAAGCAAATATTGTTAACTCTTATCATCAGAATATATCCAAATTATAAAACCTAAATCACCATTTAACTTCCAACATCCTGATAAACAACACAGAGAAATGTGAGTTGTTGGATTAGCTCTCTAATCTTTTTTTTTCCCCTTCTGTTTTCCCATCTCTCCCATTACTGTCTATGTTCAGCACAATTGATGGAATAATACTTTAAAATGTAAATTAGATCATATCAGTCTCTAATGTAAAACTTTTTTTTTTTTTTAGTTTCCCATCTCACACAGACTAAAATAAGAGTTTTCCAGGAAGGCCATGGTAGAGTTGGATTCCTATGGTGCACTATGTGTATTTAGGTATGTGAGGGTAGTGATTCTTTAATCTCATACATCTTGCCTGGCTATAAAAAATATATATGGCATATTGAAAAACAAACAAGAATGTTTTCAGTGGGTTTATTAGTAGACGAGACATGGCTGAAGAAAGAAGTACTGAACTTGAGGAATTAAAAGGCAAAGAAAAAGAGACTTAAAAATAGGATAACCAAGAAATATGGCACAACTACAAAGTGTGTAATATATACATAATAGAAATATTAGAAAGTGATGTAAAAAATAAAGTACCAGAAGAAATACCTGAAATATAATGACTGAGAATTTCCCCAGAAATGGCTATCATCAAAAAAATCTATAAACAATAAATGCTAAAGAGGATATGGGGAAAAGGAAATCCTCCTACACTGTTGGTGGGAATGCAAATTGGTACAACCTCTGTGGAGAACGATGTGGAAGTTCCTTAAAAATAGAACTGCCATATCACCCAGCAATCTCACTCTTGAGCATATATCCAGAGAAAACCGTAATTCAAAAATATGTATGCACCACAATGTTTATTACAGCACTATTTACAGTAGCCATGACATTTGAGCATCTAAAATGTCCATCAACAGAGGAATGAATAAATAATATTTAGTACATGTATACTATGTAATATTATTTGACCATAAAAAAGAACCAAATAATGACATTTGCAGCAACATGGATAGACCTAGAGACTGCTATACTAAATGAAGTAAGCCAAACAAAGATAAATATCATGTGATTTTGTTAATATATGAAATCTTTAAAAATTATACAAATGAACTTATTTACAAAACAGAAGTAGAGTCACAGAAATAGAAAACAACATGCTTACTGGCAGTAAGCAGGAAAGAATAAACTGGGAGATTGGTAATGACATATACACACTACTATATGTACTATAGATAACTAATAAGGACCTACCTTAGAGCACAGGGGATTCTACTCAATACTCTGTAATAGCCTATCTAGGAAAAGAATTTCTGATATGTATATGTATAACAGATTCACTTTGCTGTACCCTGGAAACTAATACAATACTCTAAATCAACTATGTGTACTCAGTAACTCAGCCATATCCAACTCTTTGTGACTCCATGCACTGAAGCCGGCCAAGCTTCTCTGTCCATGGGATTTTCCAGGCAAGAATAGAAGAGTGGTTGGCCATTTCTTTCCCCCAAATCAACTACATCCCAATAATTTAAAAAAAATAAAAAGAACCTAAGTCCCTAATGACCACTTCAACTACTGTACAAGCCCTAGATAACCTCCCTTTTTGGGCTGCTGTATACAGGGTTAGAATAAAACCCCCCGATTTATTTTTTTGTTTGTTTTTGTATTTTTAAGTAAATGAATAAACAATGGCAAGGCATGTTAACACTAACCAGAGGGGAGGCGTAGTTATATTAATTTCAACCAGAGCAGATGTCAAGACAAGGGACATTATCAGGGATAAAGTAGTGTTCAGTGGCAAATTCTACCAAGTATTTCAAGCAAGAAATTAGATTAATTGTCTACAATCTCTTTCATAAGGTAGAAGCAAAAGAACTACTTGCTAATTCATTCTATGAAGCCATCATTTCCTTATTATGAAAACTAAACAGTACAAGCTACTTTGAAAGATGGCTTGGCAGTTTCTTACAAAACTAAACATAGTCTTACCATACCATTCAACAATCTCATTTTTTTATATCTATCCAAAAGATTTGAAAACTTATGATCACACCTATGTTTATAGCATTTTTATTAATAATTGCCCAAACTTAAAAGAAACCAAGATGTCTTTCAGTAGGTGAAGAGATAATCAGTAATACATACAAATGATGGAATATTATTCAGCACTAAAAGAAAAGAGCTATCAAGATAAAAAAATATTGATAAAACTCAGATGAATATTACCAAGTCCAAAAAAAAAAAAAACTTATACTGTGTGATTTCAGTTATATTACATTGTGGAAAAGGCAAAACTATGGATAGAACAACAACAACAAGAAATCAGTAGCTACCAGAGTTTGGAGGGAGGAAAAGATAAATAGACACAACATAGAAGATTTTTAGGGCAGTGAAATTATTCTTTATAATATACAATGGTGGATATATATTATTATAAACTGATAAAATTTGTTCATACCAATAGAATGACAACACAAGAGTAAACATGGATTTTGGGGGATATGACATGTCAATGTAAGTTTATCAATGGTAACAAATGTGGGAAATTGTGTGTGTATATATATATATGTATATCTGTGTGTGTGTGTGTGGCAGCAGAGAGTAAATGTGATATCTGTATCTTCCACTTTGGTAACCTAAATCTGATCTAAATATAAATTCTATTTAAAAGAGGGGAAAAAGGAAAAGAAAAATGTAATTTTCCTGAGCATGGTTATTGTTTAATGTTGCAGTCCTGAAGTTTATCAGATCAGTCGCTCAGTCGTGTCCGACTCTTTGCGACCCCATGAACCGCAGCACGCCAGGCCTCCCTGTCCATCACCAGCTCCCGGAGGTCACTCAGACTCGCATCCATCGAGTCAGTGATGCCATCCAGCCATCTCATCCTCTGTCGTCCCCTTCTTCTCCTGCCCCCAATCCCTCCCAGCATCAGAGTGTTCTCCAATGAGTCAACTCTTCGCATGAGGTGGCCAAAATACTGGAGTTTCAGCTTTAGCATCATTCCTTCTAAAGAAATTCCAGGATTAATCTCCTTCAGAATGGACTGGTTGGATCTTCTTGCAGTCCAAGGGACTCTCAAGAGTCTTCTCCAACACCACAGTTCAAAAGCATCAATTCTTTGGCGTTCAGCCTTCTTCACAGTCCAGCTCTCACATCCATACATGACCACAGGAAAGACCATAGCCTTGACTAGGCGAACCTTTGTTGGTAAAGTAATGTCTCTGCTTTTGAATATGCTATCTAGGTTGGTCATAACTTTCCTTCCAAGGAGTAAGCGTCTTTTAATTTCATGGCTGCAGTCACCATCTGCAGTGATTTTGGAGCCCAGAAAAACAAAGTCTGACACTGTTTCCACTGTTTCCCCATCTATTTCCCATGCAGTGATGGGACCAGATGCCATGATCTTCGTTTTCTGAATGTTGAGCTTTAAGCCAACCTTTTCACTCTCCACTTTCACTTTCATCAAGAGGCTTTTTAGCCCCTCTTCACTTTCTGCCATAAGAGTGGTGTCATCTGCATATCTGAGGTTATTGATATTTCTCCCAGCAGTCTTGATTCCAGCTTGTGTTTCTTCCAGTCCAGCATTTCTCATGATGTACTCTGCATATAAGTTCAATAAACATGGTGACAATATGCAGCCTTGACGTACTCCTTTTCCTATTTGAAACCAGTCTGTTGTTCCATGACCAGTTCTAACTGTTGCTTCCTGACCTGCATACAGATTTCTTAAGAGGCAGATCAGGTGGTCTGGTATTCCCATCTCTTTCAGAATTTTCCACAGTTTATTGTGATCACCACAGTCAAAGGCTTTGGCATAGTCAATAAAGCAGAAATAGATGTTTTTCTGGAACTCTCTTGCTTTTTCCATGATCCAGCGGATGTTGGCAATTTGATCTCTGGTTCCTCTGCCTTTTTTAAAACCAGCTTGAACATCGGGAAGTTCACGGTTCACATATTGCTGAAGCCTGGCTTGGAGAATTTTGAGCATTACTTTACTAACGTGTGAGATGAGTGCAATTGTTCGGTAGTTTGAGCACTCCTTGGCATTGCCTTTCTTTGGGATTTGGATGAAAACTGACCTTTTCCAATCTTGTGGCCACTGCTGAGTTTTCCAAATTTGCTGGCATTGAGTGTAGCACTTTCACAGCATCATCATTCAGGACTTGGAATAGCTCCACTGGAATTCCATCACCTCCACTAGCTTTGTTCGTAGTGATGCTTTCTAAGGCCCATTTGACTTCACATTCCAAGATGTCTGGCTCTAGGTCAGTGATCACATCATCATGATTATCTAGGTCTTGAAGCTCTTTTTTGTACAGTTCTTCTGTGTATTCTTGCCACCTCTTCTTAATATCTTCTGCTTCTGTTAGGTCCACACCATCTCTGTCCTTTATCGTGCCCATCTTTGCATGAAATGTTCCTTTGGTATCTCTGATTTTCTTGAAGAGATCCCTAGTCTTTCCCATTCTGTTGTTTTCCTCTATTTCTTTGCATTGATCACTGAAGAAGGCTTTCTTATCTCTTCTTGCTCTTCTTTGGAACTCTGCATTCCGATGTTTATATCTTTCCTTTTCTCCTTTGCTTTTCGCTTCTCTTCTTTTCACAGCAATTTGTAAGGCCTCCCCAGACAGCCATTTTGCTTTTTTGCATTTCTTTTCCTGAAGTTTATAGCTGGGCCTAAAACATAGTAGGCACTCAATAGCTATTTGCTAATAAATTCAATGACTAAACCACCATTTTTCCCTTGTATACCACCTACATTTCAGTAGAGTAGAAAATATAAATTCTAAAATGGAAACTTGAGTCTTCTTAGTAGCATCTTTATGATATACCACAAAGCATTTAATTATCACATCCTTTCCTCAGTGTGTTTACAGTAGATGTGTGATTACAAAATTTTAGTCTTTTTTTTTACATTGTTGCTAATAATGTTAGTTTGTGTATGAATAAGCTTATATGTAAATTATAAAAATAAAAGATTTAACGATAGTTTTACCAAAGACAATAAATGCAAATATAATTCAGTACTTAGGTGATTAACAAATATATTGTCACTGTAATATGAAGATAAATGTTCATGTTACATGATGACCTCCTACAAAACATTTTAAGAACAGCATCAAATGAAAAAGAAGCTGATCTCTGTAATGTCAGGCTGCATCACATTATGTAGTATCTACAACACAGGAATACTCAAAATTGCATATCGTGTGGCTTGTCTTATAAAATATTCAAATTCATTTGTTTTTATTTTTGTTTTGTTTTTCCAGAATGCAAGTAATTACTCCAAGTTCATGTTAAACAAGAATGAAGCTATTTCAGGCCCCTAATATTAAGTGGCTTCAATTATCAATTTTCCTGAGACAGTCTCAAAGCTAACCATGTGTCTCATTCTCTGACCCCAAATAAGAGTTTAATTAGGTCGTGGTTGAAAAAGTGCAATATATGAAGCAGTAGCATGATCAATTCTTAGAAACATAGGAAAGAATTTCTATGACATGGGTCATTGAAGGGGAAAATAACTTTAAGAGTGTTAATTAGAAAAACTCAAGTACTTACCATTATTAAAAGTATATGCTGAATTTTTTACAATTTTCATGTATACACTTATTTAATATCACAGGAACAGAAAGATATGGGGAAAATAAAATTTATCCTCACCCAAGTATAAATATTTTCAACAGTTAAGTAAATATTCTTTAATTATGGGGGATAGAGGAAAGAATAATAATCATAATGAACACATAAGTTTGTAATAGTATTTTACTATTTAACAATATATTATGAACTTTTTTCCATATATTTAAATGTTTTAATCTTATTTAAACATAGTGTTCTTGCCTAGAGAATCCCAGGGACTGGGGAGCCTGGTGGGCTGCCATCTATGGGGTCGCACAGAGTTTAACACGGCTGAAGAGACTTAGCAGCAGCAGCAATAAACATAGTGTAGTCTTTTGTTAGTGTCTCATAGTTATGCCATGCTTTTAAGTAGGTAGTGGCAGTGTAGGAATGAAGAGATAAGATCCTTACACTTAACTCCATCTTACTTAGATATCTATGTTTGCAATTGTATGTTCTTTCCCATCAAATGTAAATATTTCATGAACTCCGTATTGCCAAATTCAGACTTAAATTGAAGAAAGTAGGGAAAACCACTAGACCATTCAGGTATGACCTAAGTGAAATCCCTTATGAGTATACAGTGGAATTGAGAAATAGATTTAAGGGCCTAGATCTGATAGATACAGTGCCTGATGAACTGTAGAATGAGGTTCATGACATTGTACAGGAGACAGGAATCAAGACCATTCCCATGGGAAACAAATGAAAAAAAGCAAAATGGCTGTCTGGGTAAGCCTTACAAATTGCTGTGAAAAGAAGAGAAGTGAAAAGCAAAGGAGAAAAGGAAAGATATAAGCATCTGAATGCAGAGTTCCAAAGAAGAGCAAGAAGAGATAAGAAAGCCTTCTTCAGCTATCAGTGCAAAGAAATAGAGGAAAACAACAGAATGGGAAAGACTAGGGATCTCTTCAAGAAAATCAGAGATACCAAAGGAACATTTCATGCAAAGACGGGCTCGATAAAGGACAGAAATGGTATGGACCTAACAGAAGCAGAAGATATTAAGAAGAGGTGGCAAGAATACACAGAAGAACTGTACAAAAAAGATCTTCATGACCCGATAAGCATGATGGTGTGATCACTGACCTAGAGCCAGACATCCTGGAATGTGAAGCCAAGTGGGCCTTAGAAAGCATCACTAGGAACAAAGCTAGTGGAGGTGATGGAATTCCAGTGGAGCTATTCCAAATCCTGAAAAATGATGCTGTGAAAGTGCTACACTCAATATGCCAGCAAATTTGGAAAACTCAGCAGTGGCCACAAGATTGGAAAAGGTCAGTTTTCATCCAAATCCCAAAGAAAGGCAATGCCAAGGAGTGCTCAAACTACCGAACAATTGCACTCATCTCACACGTTAGTAAAGTAATGCTCAAAATTCTCCAAGCCAGGCTTCAGCAATATGTGAACCGTGAACTTCCTGATGTTCAAGCTGGTTTTAGAAAAGGCAGAGGAACCAGAGATCAAATTGCCAACATCCGCTGGATCATGGAAAAAGCAAGAGAGTTCCAGAAAAACATCTATTTCTGCTTTATTGACTATGCCAAAGCCTTTGACTGTGTGGATCACAATAAACTGCGGAAAATTCTGAAAGAGATGGGAACACTAGACCACCTGATCTGCCTCTTGAGAAATTTGTATGCAAGTCAGGAAGCAACAGTTAGAACTGGACATGGACCAACAGACTGGTTCCAAATAGGAAAAGGAGTATGTCAAGGCTGTATATTGTCACCCTGCTTATTTAACTTATATGCAGAATACATCATGAGAAACGCTGGACTGGAAGAAACACAAGTTGGAATCAAGATTGCTGGGAGAAATATCAATAACCTCAGATATGCAGATGACACCACGCTTATGGCAGAAAGTGAAGAGGAACTCAAAAGCCTCTTGATGAAAGTGAAAGTGGAGAGTGAAAAAGTTGGCTTCAAACTCAACATTCAGAAAACGAAGATCATGGCATCCGGTCCCATCACTTCATGGGAAATAGATAGGGAAACAGTGGAAATAGTGTCAGACTTTATTTTTCTGGGCTCCAAAATCACTGCAGATGGTGACTGCAGCCATGAAATTAAAAGATGCTTACTCCTTGGAAAGAAAGTTATGACCAACCTAGATAGCATATTCAAAAGCAGAGACATTACTTTGCCAACAAAGGTTCATCTAGTCAAGGCTATGGTCTTTCCTGTGGTCATGTATCGATGTGAGAGCTGGACTGTGAAGAAGGCTGAGTGCAGAAGAATTGATGCTTTTGAACTGTGGTGTTGGAGAAGACTCTTGAGAGTCCCTTGGACTGCAAGGAGATCCCACCAGTCCATTCTGAAGGACATCAGCCCTGGAATTTCTTTAGAAGGACTGATGCTAAAGCTGAATCTCCAGTATTTCGGCCACTTCATGGGAAGAGTTGACTCATTGGAGAAGACTCTGATGCTGGGAGGGATTGAGGGCTAGAGGAGAAGGGGACGACAGAGGCTGAGATGGCTGAATGGCATCACTGACTCGATGGATGTGAGTCTGAGTGACCTCCGGGAGTTGATGATGGACAGGGAGGCCTGGCGTGCTGCGATTCCTGGGTTTGCAAAGAGTCGGACACGACTGAGTGACTGATCTGATCTGATGCTGATAATTCTTTGTCTACTATCCCCACCCTCAACAGAATCTATTCTTACATATTGAATCCCTCAGGGTTGTAATCAATTCAAACTATCAATTCAAGTTAGGATCATCATGTCTATTTTTGATAAATCACTTGTGGTTTTTACACAGACTTTATCTTTTTCTTTTTCTTTTTTTACATATTGGGCAATGGCTGAAATGGGAATCATATCTTCTCCTTCTTCTCTACTTCTGTCATCTCTGAACTTTCATGCCCAACCTGCTCTATTTTTGTGTTCTTGAAGATGGCGGTGGGAGACTAAGTATTATTAGTCTCAGTAATAAAACGCTTATATTTGATTGGAAAAATTCTAAAGCAAAAAATGTAGACATCTATATAAGATGGAGTTAACATGCACCTCGTGGATTTAATTAGAATGACAATAAGCCTTGTTGGAAAAATTAAATAAAATAAACCTACATTTTCCAGCTAACCTTGCACTAAGTATTCTTAGTATTCTAAGTATTCTCAAGTATCAGTGGAAGTCTGCTGAAACATTTGGGTATGTTTTATTTTCTGATATAGACATCATCCTATTTTTGTTGTTTCCTTTAACTAGTCTACTGTTCAGTTCAGTTCAGTTCAGTCGCTCTCGTTTCCAACCCTTTGCGACCCTCTGAACCGCAGCACGCCAGGCCTCCCTGTCCATCACCAACTCCCGGAGTCCACCCAAACCCATGTCCATTGAGCCAGTGATGCCATCCAACCATCTCAGCCTCTGTCATCCCCTTCTCCTCCCGCCCTCAATGGTTTCCAGCATTAGGGTCTTTTCAAATGAGTCAGCTCTTCACATCAGGTGGCCAAAGTATTGGAGTTTCAGCTTCAACATCAGTCCTTCCAATGAACACCCAGGACTGATCTCCTTTAGGATGGACTGGTTGGATCTTTTTGCAGTCCAAGGGACTCTCAAGTGTCTTCTCCAACACCGCAGTTCAAAAGCATCAATTCTTCAGTGGTCAGGTTTCTTTATACTCCAACTCTCACATCCATACATGACCACTGGAAAAACCATAGCTTTGACTAGACCTTTGTTGTTAAAGTAATGTTTCTGCTTTTTAATATTCTGTCTAGGTTGGTCATAACTTTCCTTCCAAGGAGTAAGCATCTTTTAATTTCATGGCTGTAATGATCATCTTCAATTATTTGGAGCCCAGAAAAATAAAATTAGCCACTGTTTCCAAGGTTTCCCCATCTATTTGCCATGAAGTGAAGGGACTGGATGCCATGATCTTGGTTTTTTGAATGTTGAGCTTTAAGCCAACTTTTTCTGTTAGTAGCCTGTAATATGAGCCTGAATTTATCAACGTGAGACAGTGACCAAGAGGTTTAGAGCACTCACTATGGATAGTGGAGCAGTGAAATAGAAAAAGCCTCCAAAAATGGTGATGTGGCAAAATTAATGAATTATCCTGGGACTTCTTAGCTCTGAGTTTCTTTTTATATTAAACAGCAACCTGTTATTTCCTAAGTCACTTTTATCTGCTATCTGCCTCCTGCAGCTTATGGCAAACCTTTACTGATATTCTTTCCTTCCAAGTTCTTTTATTTATTTATTTAATTGAAGGATAATTGCTCTACAGTATTGTGTCGGTTTCTGCTAAACATCAACATAAATCAGCCACAGGTTTACCCATGTCCCCTCCTACTTGAATAACCCTCTCCCCCACCCCTCTAGGTTGTTACCAAGCCCCAGTTTGAGTTCCCTGAGTTCTACAGCAAATTCTCATTGGCTATCTATTTTACATATGGTAAAGTATGTTTCCATGTTATTCTCTATACATCCTACCCTCTCCTTTCTCCCATCCCCCAGCCATGTCCATAAGTCTGTTCTCAATGTCTGTGTCTTCTTTGCTGCTCTGAAGACAAGTTCATCAGTACCATCATGCTAGATTTCATATATATGCATTAGTATATGATATTTGTTTTCCTCTTTATTACTTACTTCACTCTGTCCACAATAGGCTCTAAGTTCACCCATCTCATTGGGACTGACTCAAATATGTTCCTTTTTGGCTGAGTTATATTCCATTGTATATATGTACCATAGCTTCTTTATCCATTCATCTGTCAGACATCTAGATTGCTTCCATGTCATAGCTATTGTAAACAGAGCTGCAATGAACATTAGGGTACATGTGTGTTTTTCAATTTTTGTTTCCTCAGGGTATATTCCTGGTAGTGGGATTGCTGGGTAACATGGACATCACCAGATGGTCAACACCGAAATCAGATCGATTATATTCTTTGCAGCCAAAGATGGAGAAGCTCTATACAATCAGCAAAAACAAGACCAGGAGCTGACTGTGGCTCAGACCATGAACTCCTTATTGCCAAATTCAGACTTAAATTGAAGAAAGTAGGGAAAACCACTAGACCATTCAGGTATGACCTAAATCAAATCCCTTATGATTATACAGTGGAAGTGAGAAATAGATTTAAGGGCCTAGATCTGATAGATACAGTGCCTGATGAACTATGGAATGAGGTTCATGACATTGTACAGGAGACAGGGATCAAGACCATCCCCATGGAAAAGAAATGCAAAAAAGCAAAATGGCTGTCTGGGGAGGCCTTACAAATTGCTGTGAAAAGAAGAGAAGCAAAAAGCAAAGGAGAAAAGGAAAGATATAAACATTGGAATGCAGAGTTCCAAAGAAGAGCAAGAAGAGATAAGAAAGCCTTCTTCAGCGATCAATGCAAAGAAATAGAGGAAAACAACAGAATGGGAAAGACTAGGGATCTCTTCAAGAAAATCAGAGATACCAAAGGAACATTTCATGCAAAGATGGGCTCGATAAAGGACAGAAATGGTATGGACCTAACAGAAGCAGAAGATATTAAGAAGAGGTGGCAAGAATACACAGAAGAACTGTACAAAAAAAGATCTTCATGACCCGATAAGCATGATGGTGTGACCACTGACCTAGAGCCAGACATCCTGAATGTGAAGTCAAGTGGGCCTTAGAAAGCATCACTAGGAACAAAGCTAGTGGAGGTGATGGAATTCCAGTGGAGCTATTCCAAGTCCTGAAAGATGATGCTGTGAAAGTGCTGCACTCAATATGCCAGAAAATTTGGAAAACTCAGCAGTAGCCACAAGATTGGAAAAGGTCAGTTTTCATCCAAATCCCAAAGAAAGGCAATGCCAAAGAATGCTCAAACTACTGCACAATTGCACTCATCTCACACACTAGTAAAGTAATGCTCAAAATTCTCTAAGCCAGGCTTCAGCAACATGTGAACCGTGAACTTCCTGATGTTCAAGCTGGTTTTAGAAAAGGCAGAGGAACCAGAGATCAAATTGCCAACATCCGCTGGATCATGGAAAAAGCAAGAGAGTTCCAGAAAAACATCTATTTCTGCTTTATTGACTATGCCAAAGCCTTTGACTGTGTAGATCACAATCAACTGTGGAAAATTCTGAAAGAGATGGGAATACCAGACCACCTGATCTGCCTCTTGAGAAATCTGTATGCAGGTCAGGAAGCAATAGTTAGAACTGGACATGGAACAACAGACTGGTTCCAAATAGGAAAAGGAGTATGTCAAGGCTGTATATTGTCACCCTGCTTATTTAACTTGTATGCAGAGTACATCATGAGAAACGCTGGACTGGAAGAAACACAAGTTGGAATCAAGATTGCTGGGAGAAATATCAATAACCTCAGATATGCAGATGACACCACCCTTATGGCAGAAAGTGAAGAGGAACTCAAAAGCCTCTTGATGAAAGTGAAAGTGAAAGTGGAGAGTGAAAAAGTTGGCTTCAAACTCAACATTCAGAAAACAAAGATCATGGCATCCGGTCCCATCACTTCATGGGAAATAGATGGAGAAACAGTGTAAACAGTGTCAGACTTTATTTTTCTGGGCTCCAAAATCACTACAGATGGTGACTGCAGCCATGAAATTAAAAGATGCTTACTCCTTGGAAAGAAAGTTATGACCAACCTAGATAGCATATTCAAAAGCAGAGACATTACTTTGCCAACAAAGGTTCGCCTAGTCAAGGCTATGGTCTTTCCTGTGGTCATGTATGGATGTGAGAGCTGGACTGTGAAGAAGGCTGAGCACCAAACAATTGATGCTTTTGAACTGTGGTGTTGGAGAAGACTCTTGAGAGTCCCTTGGACTGCAAGGAGATCCAACCAGTCCATTCTGAAGGAGATCAGCCCTGGGATTTCTTTGGAAGGAATAATGCTAAAGCTGAAACTCCAGTATTTTGGCCACCTCATGCGAAGAGTTGACTCATTGGAGAAGACTCTGATGCTGGGAGGGATTGGGGGCAGGAGGAGAAGGGGACGACAGAGGCTGAGATGGCTGGGTGGCATCACTGACTCGATGGATGTGAGTCTGAGTGACCTCCGGGAGTTGGTGATGGACAGGGAGGCCTGGCGTGCTGTGATTCATGGGGTTGCAAAGAGTCAGACACGACTGAGCAAATGATCTGATCTAATCTGACCTGATGGTGGTTTTATTCCTAGGTTTTTAAGGAATCTCCATACTGTTCTCCATAGTGGCTATATCAATTTACATTCCCACCAACAGTGCAAGAGTGTTCCTTTTTTTCCACATCCTCTCCGGAATTTATTGTTTGCAGAATTTTTGATAATGGCCATTCTGATCAGTATGAGCTGGTATCTCATTGTAGTTTTGATTTTGATTTATATTTCTCTAATAATGAGCATTTATTGAAGTGCTTTGTCCCATTGTCTGTTTTTGCCTCCTTTTTCAAAAAATAAGGTATTCATAGTTGTGAAGCTTTATCTCTTGGCATTCTATCTTGTTCCATTGGTCTGCATTTCTGTTTTTGTGCCAGTACCATACAGTCTTGATGATTATAGCATTGTAGTACAGTCTGAAGTCAGGAAGGTTGATTTCTCCAGCTTCATTCTTCTTTCTCAAGATTGCTTTGGCTATTAGGGGTCTTTTGTTTTTCTATATGAATTGTGAGATTATTTGTACTAGTTCTGTAAAAAATGCCATTGGTAATTTCATAGGGATTGCATTGAATCTGTAGATTACATTTGATAGCATAGTCATTTTCACAATATTGATTCTTCCAACCCAGGAACATGGAATATCTCTCCATATGTTTATGTCATCATTGATTTCTTACATCACTGCCTGTATATAAGAGTTTTCTGTATATAACTCTTTTCTCCCCTGCTGCTGCTAAATTGCTTCAGTTGTGTCCGACTCTGTGCGATCCCATAGATGGCAGCCCACCAGGCTCCCCTGTCTCTGGGATTCTCCAGGCAAGAACACTGGAATGGGTTGCCATTTCCTTCTCCAATGCCTAGATAGGTATTTTTGCTGCAATGGTAAATGGCATTGCTTCCTTAATTTCTCTTTCTGATATTTCATTGTTGGTGATAGGAATGTAAGTGATTCCAAACTCATTTTTAAGAATCCTATTGCACAGATTAAAACAAAGAAAATTCCCATACATTATTATATTTTTCCTGAATAATTTCATATTTTGGTCTTGCTTAAATTCAGATTGAAATGACAATTATCATATTTTCTGCAGCTTTCTTAAAGGACTATGTTTTATTTTCCCTAGTCTTTCATATTTTAGAATCTGAGATGATCTGAGATGGGAAAAGCATTTTTCTCCCATCTCATTGATTCTTACACATGATGATCTATCTGTCCTTTTAGATCATACAATTTAACTGTTTCCACAACATCTTTTCTGGTTTCTATTTTCTTATGATATCTTCCTTTTTTTTCTGCTTGGTCACCATACTAAAAAATCTGAACAACTGAAATACCTGAAATAATCTAAACAACCAGAGCATCATTACCCATATTCTTAAAGTCTTTTCCCTTCCACTTGTTCACACTCAGTATATTTCAATTACTTCTGTGCATATATGTAAGTTGATTGTCAGCATCACCCATAGGGCTTCACATTTAAAATATTAAAACAAAAATTTCTTTTTCTGACCATAACTCCATACATTTTCCTCCTCCTCCTCCTTGACAACACTGAACCTTCCATATTTTTGACCCTTCTAACATCTTCATATAAAACTTATCCTTTCCACATTCTCTTTACTGTTCTCTTTAGAACAGTCAACTTTAGAAAAACTCTCTTGTTGACATCACCCATCATGTTCTGTTCTTTAAACTAGTGGAATCTCTTAACAAAGCTGAACCTTAGATCAACATTTGTTTGCTCCCTTCTAATTCCAAGTTATTTAGTAGTTCAATAAGAAAAGTACATAACCATTTGGCTACTGTTAAATTATAATCTTAAAACTCAATTAGGCCTGAAAAAACTGTCTTGGATTCTTATGAATAACTGATATCAATCACATGGCTCTTCCATAACATGAAAGGCAATAGAAACAATTATGCCTGATGATGGAATGAACAGTCTCTTAAATGAAGCATGTTTATCTGAATCTATGTGAATATAATTGCTTTTTAGATATAATTTTAGAAATAAGAAGGAAATAAAATACAGCTAGTTTAGAAAACTGAACATCACCTATGGTACTTGAAATGTATGTTCTTCATTCAGTGGATGTAACTGGAATATGTGAGGAAACTATGTTTAATAAATACTCTAGTGACTTTTAAGGCTTTATTCAGTTAGAAATGATAGGCAAAAAATAAACTTTTGACAGAGGACTGAAGAATATTATATATAGGTTAATATAGTTTCTTCTTGCACAACAAAAATACCCTTTAATTTGAAATCATTTCTAAATTCCAGAAGCACATGTAGTAGGGAAAAAAAGTAAACATTAAGAAGATTCATATTTTGATAGCTAGTCTAATTGTTATATGTGTGTTTATAAAAATTAGATCATGTGTACTTATTATTTTTCTTCATATTTTTCCATACACAAATATTGTAACTCTGTTTCTGCATTAAGATTTTTCTACACTATCATTTTTAATGATGTGACATCATTCCATAATATCAATTCTTGAAAAAAAGTTAAGCAATTTACTTTTAATTTCAGTTCATGCCAGGTTATACATATTAGGAATAATGATTCAATAAGCATCCATAAATAAATAGTTTCCTGAACTTTTTAGAACTCATAAGATTCTATTTAGAAAATTTACTAATAATAGTATTCTAGGTTTTTAATATCTGTTAAATAATAAATTTAATATTTTAATATGTTTAAATAATTCTTCAGAAGTTTTCTACTAATATATTTCTTTATTGTGTGATTTTCTTAATAGCATTTCATTGTTTATAGCAAACTTTATTGTAAGAATATGCTGTATGTGGTACATATAACATACAAAATATGTTAATCAACTATAAATGTAATTGATGAGGTTTTTGGTCAACAGCAGGCCAATGTAGCTAATTTTTTAGGGAATCACAGATTATTGGCTGTGCAAGAGTTAGTGCCCCAAGACCTCATGCTGTTCAAGAGATCATCCCTTGAAAAATGTGGTAAAGAAGAATATGAAAGTGGTAACGAAGTGGTAAGGAAGAATATGAAAATTTTTCAACAATACTAGTAATCAGAGAAGTAAAAATGTTTAATTCATAATGTGGCAAAAAATACACTCAATAAAGTGTTTTTTAAATGAAAAATTCCAAATATTGGAAAGGACTGACTTTCATACATACTTGGTGAAAGTAGAAACTTATACAAGTATTTTAGAAAATTGTTCATGGTTTCTTAAAAAAATTAAACATATATCTACCCTATAATCCAGAAATTTCACTTTAGGTATATATCCAAGAGCACAGAGAATGATGTGTACATTGCAGCATTATTGATAATTGTTCATTCACTAAGTCCTGTTTGACTTTTTGTGATCCCATGGACTTCAGTATGCAAGTTTTCTCTGTCCTTCACAATCTTCTGGAGTTTACTCAAACTCATGTCTGTTGAGTCGGGAATATTATTTAACCACTTCATCATCTACCACCCCCCTTCTTTTGCCTTCACTCTTAGCCAGCATCATGGCCTTTTTCAATAAGTCAGCTCTTCAAATCAAGTGGTTGAAGTATTGCAGCTTTAGTTTCAGCATCAGTCATGCCAATGAATATTCAAGGTTGACTTCCTTTAAGATTAATTGATTTGATCTCCTTGCTGTCCAAGGGATTCTCAAGAGACTTCTCCAGCACCACAATTTGAAAGCATTAATTCCTCAGTGCTCTGCCTTCTTTATAGTCAGACCTTCACATCCATACATGACTACTGGAAAAACCATAGTTTGGTTGCCCTGACTTTCTTCCAAGGGGCAAGTGTCTTTTACTTTCATGGCTGCAGTCACCATCTGCAGTGATTTTGGAGCCCAAGAAAATAAAATCAAAAGTAAATGATTTAGTGGTTGTGGCATCAGCATTTTGACAAGGTTTTTCCTTCTTTGGTACACTAGAGTTGATAATCCATTTCACATTACTGAACTTATCTAACTGTTGACCAATAATAACAGAAAAAAAAATCCATAAAACTCTGAAAGGCAAAACTTTACTTTGCTGTGTGCTGGCAACATTTTTCTATAACATTTGTGTTATCTTACATATCCAATCTAGAAATGATTAAGGATGGATGAGAAGGTGTTTGGAAGTTATAGAAAAAATACTACCCTGTTTTATGTAAAGTACTTGAGCATTCTCAAATCTTGAAGGGTGCTTGAGGTCATGGAACTGACAATCTACTAAATTGTTGTTGTTCAGTCTCTCAGACATGTCCGATTCTTTGTGACCCCATGGACTACATACAGGCTCCCTATCCTTCACCATATCCCAGAGTTTGTTCAAGCTCATGTCCAATGAGTCAGTGATGCTGTACAACCATGTCATCCTCTGTCATCCGCTTCTCCTCCTGCCTTCAATCTTTCCCAGCATCAAGGTCTTTTCCAAAGATTCAGCTCTTTGCATCAGGTGGCCAGAGTATTGTAGCTTCAGCCTCATCATCAGTCCCTCCAATGAATATTAAGCGTTGATTTCATTTGGAATTGACTGGTGTGATTCCCTTGCTATCTAAAGAATTCTTAAAAGACTTCTCCAACAACGCAGTTCAAAAGCATCAATTCTTCAGTGCTCAGCATTCTTTATGGTCCAACGCTCACATCCATACATGACTACTGGAAAAATCATAGCCTTGACAATATGGACCTTTGTTGGCAAAATAATGTCTCTGCTTTTTAATACACTGCTTAGTTTTATCATAGCTTTTCTTCCAAGGAGCAAGCATATTTTAGTTTCATGGCTGCAGTCACCACCTGCAGTAATTTTGGAGCCTAAAAAAATAAAGTCTGTCACTATTTGCCTTGCTTCTCCATCTGCTGGTCACAAAGTGATGGGATCAGATGCCATGATGTTAGTTTTTTTGAATGTTGAGTTTAAACTAGGTTTTTCACTCTTCTCTTTCACCTTCATCAGGAGTTTCTTTTTTTTTTTTTTTAATTTTATTTTACTTAACTTTACGGTATTGTATTGGTTTTGCCATACATCAAAATGAATCCGCCACAGGTATACATGTGTTCCCCATCAGGAGTTTCTTCAGTTCCTCTTCACTTTCTGCCATAAGGGTGGTGTCATCTGCATATCTTAGGTTATTGATATTTCTCCACCAATCTTATTTCCAGCTTCAGCTTCCTCAAGCCAGGCATTTTGCAAGATGTACTCTGCATATAAGTTAAATAAGCAGGGTGACAATATGCAGCCTTTATGTACTTCTTTCCCAATTTTGAATAATTCCATTGTTTCATGCCCAGTTCAAACTATTGCTTCTTGACCTGCATGCAGGTTTCTCAAGAAGCAGGAAAGATGTTCTGGTAGTCCTATCTTTTGAAGTATTTCCACAATATGTTTTTATTCACACAGTCAAAGGCTTTGGTTTAGTCAATAAAGCAGAAGAAAGGTATTTTTCTGCAATTTTCTTGCTCTTTCTATGATCTGGATGTTGGCATTTTGATCTCTGGTTTCTCTGCATTTTCTAAATCCAGCTTGTACATCTGGATGTTCTCAGTTCACATACTGTTGAAACAAAGCTTGAAGGATTTTGGGCATTACCTTTCTAGCATGTGAAATGAGTGCAATTTTGTGGTAGTTTGAATATTCTTGAAAACTGACTTTTTGCACTCTGTGGCCACTGCTGAGTTTTCCAAATTTGCTGGCATACTTAGTGCAGCACTTTCACAACATCATCTGTTAGGATTTGAAATGGCTCAGCTAGTATTCCATCACCTCCACTATTTTTGCTCATGGTGATACTTCAAAGGCCCACTTGACTTTACACTCCAGGATGTCTGGCTCCAGGTGACTGGTCACACCCTCGTGGTTATCTGGGTGATTAAGATTGTTTTTGAATAATTCTTTTGTGTATTATTGCCACCTCTTCTTCATATCTTTTTCTTCTGGTAGGTCCTTACCATTTCTGTCCTTTACTGTGCCCATCCTTAAATGAAATATTCCCTTGGTATCCCTAATTTTCTTGATGAAATATCTAGTCTTTCCCATTCTATTGCTTTCCTCTATTTCTTTGCATTGTTCATTTAGGAAGGCTTTCTTATCTCTCCTTTTTATTCTTTGGAACTCTGCATTCAGATGGGTATATCTTTGCTTTTCTCCTTTGCCTTTTGCTTTTTTTTCTTTTCTCAGCTATTTGTAAGGCCTCTTCAGACAATCATTTTGCCTTTTTGCATTTCCTTTTCTTGGAGATGATTTTTATCACTGCCTCCTGTACAATGTTACAAACCTTTTTCCATAGCTTTTCAGGCACTCTCTCTACCAGATTTCATTCCCTAATTCTATTCATCCCTTCCACTGAATAACTGTAAGGGATTTTATTTAGGTCATACCTGAATGGTCTAGTGGTTTTCTCTACTTTCTTCAATTTAAGTCTGAATTTTGCAATAAGGAGTTCATGATCTGAGCCACAGTCAGCTCCATGTCTTGTTTTTATTAACTATATAGAGTTTCTCCATCTTTGAGTGTAAAGAATATAATCATTCATATTTCAGTATTGATCATCTTATGATGTTCATGTTTAAAGTCATCTCTTGTGTTGTTGAAGAGGTTGTTTGTTATGACAAATGTGTTCTCTTGCAAAACTCTGTTAGCCTTTGCCCTGATTCATTTTGTACTCCAAGGCCAATATTGCCTGTTCCTTCAGGTATCTCTTGACTTCCTATTTTTGCTTTCTAGTCCCCACTGATGAAAAGGACATTTTATTTGGTGTTAGTTCTAAAAGGTCTTGCAGGTTTTCATGTGCTATATTTTTTCACATGGTTGCAAAAGTTATGTTTGAATTTCAAGTCCAATTTCAACTATATTAGGCTTTATTGTTATTTAAAAGTTTTTCAGAAGCTTTATGTAAGACTACTTTTCAGATTTCAGTAGCAGAGACTGGTATCCAAAGAATCACGTAAAATCAGGTTTAAAGTAGTGGGAAAAGTAGCTTTGAGTAAGCAACTATCAATGCCGGAGTCCAGCTCTAGCAGCCAGGGGATCAGCCTGAAGGGTTGAGTGGTGTCAGTGGGAAATGGTGTAGCCTCTGACTCGAGGTATGGGACTACATGTTTATTTCAAGCATCAGGTCTTCTTTTATACTTTTTCAAAAGCATTAGATCAGAGGTTTTACATTTTCAGCTCCCCCCTCACCCAGATTTATTATCTCCTTGTTGTCCTTCAAACAGAGTTCCTGCTTCAGCGATTCTTTCAGAACAGTGTTTACTTGTGATTACACTATAACTCATGCTTATGTCTGGGCAGCATACCACATTCCTCAGTTTATTTCTTATCTTTTTAAATCCTACTTGCCCCTAGTATCCTAAGCTCACTATATCCTAAAAATGCTTCTAACTATTCTTAATTATTCCTAAACCCTAAACTCAGCAAACTTCTTTTGCCATAAACATTTCCCTCACAAACAGGTCTCAGATAACAATTCTTCCCATGGCCTGAAGCTGTGGCCTACTTGCTCATCCTGGGACATTCTTTGCAAAAATCCTTGAACAAATGTCAATGGTTAATTTATAGATTATTTTCTGGGCACAACTTCAGAAGGCTTTGTGCTTTCTCATACTTCTCTCAGGAACAATAAGCACCTTAATATTCCTTCCAGCCAACTCAACCGAAGAAAGGAAAGAACAAGTCAGGATCACAAAACTTAACTCCTTCATCCTGGGACCATGCCAACAGAATGAGGAGAGGGGGCTGGGGCCGTGCTTCCATTTTGTCAGTAATGCCTAACACAGCTCCTGACAGTCAGGGTCTACCACAGTAGACAATACCATGACTCATTTAATTAAAAGTTTCAAACTTTGAGGTAATGTTTAGAAAGGCCATACAACCCATGATTTTATTGGAAATTTCTCCAAGGCCTCAAATCTAAATGTGATGGTATTTGTAGATAACAAATGGATATGTGTTTTATACATATATTTTAAAAAGAGAACAAACAAGGGGAAATTAGAGGTCATCTGAAGAATTGATGCTTTTGAACTGTGGTGTTGGAGAAGACTCTTGAGAGTCCCTTGGACTGCAAGGAGATCAAACCAGTCCATTCTAAAGGAGATCAGCCCTGGGTGTTCTTTGGAAGGAATGGTGCTAAAGCTGAAACTCCACTACTTTGGCCACCTCATCCAAAGAGTTGACTCATTGGAAAAGACTCTGATCCTGGGAGGGATTGGGGGCAGGAGGAAAAGGGGATGACAGAGGATGATGGCTGGATGGCATCACTGACTCGATGGACGTGAGTCTGGGTGAACTCCGGGAGTTGGTGATGGACAGGGAGGCCTGGCATGCTGCAATTCATGGGGTCGCAAAGAGTCGGGCACGAATGAGCGACTGAACTGAACTGAACTGAACTGACTTATTTTCAAGAAGATGTAGTTGCCAAGGTGGTTTACTTATGAGTTTTCATCTTAAAGGTGGGATTTATCAATTGATCTATTCAACATTTATTGAAAGGTTCATATTTCACTTTCATTCCTTTTCTCTCAGTTCAGTCGCTCAGTCATGTCAGACTCTTTGCAACCCTGTGGACTGCAGCACGCCAGGCTTCTCTGTCCATCATCAACTCCCAGAGCTTACTCAAACTCATGTCTATCAAGTCGATGATGCCATCCAACCATCTCATCCTCTGTCATCCCCTTCAATCTTTCCCAGCATCAGGCTCTTTGCAAATTAGTCAGTTCTTCACATCAGGTAGCCAAAGTATTGGAGTTTTAGCTTCAGCATCAGTCCTTTCAATAAATATTCAGGACAGATTTCCTTTAGGATTGACTGGCTGGGTTTTCTTGAAGTCCAAGGGACTCTCAAGAGTTTTCTCCAACACCACAGTTCAAAAAAATCAGTTCTTCAGTGGTCAGCTTTCTTTATACTCCAACTCTCACGTCCATATATGACTACTGGAAAAACCATAGCTCTGACTTGACGGACCTTTGTTGGCAAAGAAATGTGTCTGCTTTTTAATACTGTCTAAGTTGGTCATAGCTTTTTTCCCAAGGAGCAAGCATTTTTTTTATTTCATTGCTGCAGTCACCATCTGCAGTGATTTTTGACGTCCTCCAAAAAATAATGTCTGCCACTGTTTCCATTGTTTCCCTATCTATTTGCCATGAAGTGATAGGACCAGATGCCATGATCTTGATTTAGTGTATGTTGAGTTTTAAGCCAGCATTTTCACTCTCATCTTTCACTTTCATGAAGAGGCTCTTTAGTTCTTTGCTTTCTACCATAAGGGTGGTATTATCTGCATATGTGAGGTTATTGATGTTTCTCCCAGCAACCTTGATTCCAGCTTATGCTTTTCTCTACTAATGATTAAATATATGCTTACTAATATACTATCTTCCTTGCATCCCTGCCAATTACCCTGCTTGTTTTATAATTTTTATGAAATGTTGGAGATGATTCACGCACATTGCTGTTTTAGTTCTTTTGCTTCTATATATAAGCTTGAGTTCCTTTTATCTTTGAAGCATGCTTTTAAACATCAATATGATGTTAACTTTTAGAAAGGAATTGGGTAACCATCTATCTTGTTCTGTATGCAAGAGAAGTTTAAACCTCCAAAGAATAGTTTGTTATGTATGTCTTGAAACATATTGATTTTTATCTTAACTGAGCCCAGAAACATTTTGTAGATAGTTGCTTGCCAATTGTTTCCCATATATATTGCTGTGCTTTTTTTCTTCTTAAACTAATTAAACCAATATATATTTCAACACTCGTTAAGTCTCAGAATATGCCCAATAAAATGTGTGATAAAAGATCTATATTAAAACTCATTAACTGAAAATTCAAAATTCAATATTCAAAAATAACATAAAATCTTCCAGGGAAGAAAAAAATGACACTCAAAAATAATCTAAACAAAGACTTAATAATAGAATAGCATTTCACTTCCCAAATATTGATAATCTTTCTAACTCAGAGGAAATTATCTGTACTATGCATCTATATATACCTAGTTAAATATCAAATCACTGTAACATTTAATTGAACCAAACAAACTTGTTTCTATTAATATTTGGCACAGACACAGTTTAAAGAGCCATAATAAAAAAAAGAAGCAGCAGAGAAAAATCCTGAGATCTGGAAAGCAAGAGATTCACTTAGTAAAGAACTAGGAGATTCACAGTGTGATGATGAAGGGAAAGCACAACAAAAGTTCTGTGCTGAAGACCTAGAGAGCAATCAATCCTGATTGCAGAAGAGAACCAAAAGCTCTAGAAGTATATTCCCTTGTATATGAAATTGACCAAATATCTGCTGTTTACATTTTGGTAAGAAAAATCAAGAGTAACTGATTTAGTACTAAGGCTAACTGAAGGCTTACTGAAGGCTAACTGAAGTAATGGTACTAAGTAAGAATGTAAAAAGTATGTTGTCAGCTCCAGGAAAATAAAATGTAAAATAAAGTCTTTTATCTCTGATGAGGTTCAGATATGGATAATGCCTACATTATCATAGTGAGGCATATATTGATTATTGATAAGACAAAATGTATGGTTTAACAACTTTGGAAAGATGTGGGCATAATTAAAAGGTTTGTCAGAGAGCTAACTCTTCATTTTACATAATGAAAAATAAATAAATAAACTTTAAAATGATTTACATTTATTACCATTATAATAATTCCCTGTATAATTGTTATCTATATTTTACAATTTTGTGCCTGCTCAGTAACTTCAGTCATGTCTGACTCTCTACAACTCTGTGGACTGTAGTTCATCAGGCTCCTCTGTCAATGAGATTCTCCAGGCAAGAATACTGAAATGGGTTACCATGCCCTCCTCCAGGAGATCTTCCCAACCCAGGGATCAAACTTGCATCTCCTGTATCTCCTGCATTGCAGGCAGATTATTTACCTACTGAGCTGCCTGGGAAGTCCATAATTTACAGATAAAGAACCATTTTTAGGAAAACTCTGCTCATAATTATAGTATAACATGGATTTATATATAGCAGATACCATCCACAAAGGCATAGAAAAAACGATAAAATTCAAGCCAGTATTTCATGAAGTTAAGTCAACGAGTGTTCTAATTTTCAGTAAGACTTCAGGCAGTGAAAGCCCAATGGACATGCAGATTATTTCAACTATGAAAGACTTAATTTTAAAAGTGAAGTAATATAGACACACATTTTTAAAATGTGTTTTGATATATTTAAATATATTCTTATGTTGCAAAAGTAAATATTAAAGAAATGCAAAAAAATATAAAGGAAAATCGAGTAATTTGCCTTTCATCAACAATAGACAAATTAAATTATTGCAGCCTTTTCTAAGTTTTGTTTTTCTAGTATTCTAAGAAAATGCATTTAAATTTCAGATAACTGCTTTAAGCCTGCTATCTTTCAATTTATTTCATTGCATGAGTATTATTATTTGTGTTCATTAAGAATCACCGTACTCTGAAGTTGTCATAAGTAAATACAAGCCAAAGGCAATGGTGCTTTGATACTATTTCTATATACCTCTGAAAAAATATTCTGAAGAAATGTCATTTATAAAAACAGCATATTAATTTGTGCTTGCTTTCTCTGTTCGATGAACAATGCAATAATAAATGAAATTATTTTAATATATTTTCTTGATCTATTTTAATCATATTGTATATTTACCATCTGATTCATGCTAAATTATGTTGCTTTTAGAGGTAAATTCAAATTACAATATTTTATTTGGAAGAACAAGAAGATTCATGCTTTGGCTTAGATAGCATGTAGGATTTGTGTCAAGGATATCTGTTTCCTCTTTGCTACTATGCATGATGCTTCAGAGTTGAATATAACACAGGGGTAATTGTCCATATAAATTGTTTCTCTCAAAACTTTTTGGGTAAGAAGAAAACATGTAGGAATTCAATAGACCTATTTTATCTTACTCAAACAGAGGAACTTAAATGAGAACAAAACAGAAATACTGGGCTTCCCTGGTGCTGCTGTTGCTGCTGCTAAGTCGCTTCAGTAGTGTCCAACTCTGTGCGACCCCATAGACAGCAGCACATCAGGCTCTGCCATCCCTGGGATTCTCCAGGAAAGAACACTGGAGTGGGTTGCCACTTCCTTCTCCAAAGCATGAAAGTGAAAAGTGAAAGAGGGGAGGAGCTAAGATGGCGGACAAGTAGGACGGGGAGAATACTTTCTCCTCCACAAATCCATTAAAAGAACATTTGAATGCTGAATAAATTCTACAAAACAACTTCTGAATGCCGGCAGAGGACATCAGGAACTTAGAAAGACAATTCATTGTCTTCAAAAGGAGACTACGAGCCCTGTGGTAACTCCTTTTGTGGAGAAGCGGCACGGAGACCAGCATTTGCTGTTGGCAAGCAGGGGCTGGGCTAGGAGGAGCAGCAAGGCCTGCATCGCTTTGAGAAAGGATTTGGCCTGGCTGTCTCGAGCGCCATTTGAGCGAAATAACCAGACTGTTGGTTATCTACTACATCAAAAGCCAGCCCTAACTTAAGACACCACCAGGACTACGTACGGAACAAAGGACTGCACAGAGATGGCCAGCTGCAGGCCGTCCCACTCCGGTGAAAGGCAGCCAGCCAGGGCCAGAGGCGGGCAATCACAGCCCTAGAGAGGCACTGTTTACAGAACTGTAAGCAGGTTTCTGTGCTGACTCACGCTTCTTAGGGCTCTGGATGGTCAACATCTGCCTGAGAAAGTGCACCGGTTGTATACCCAGAAAACTGAGCAGCAGGGAGGCAATAAGTTGCAGCAGCTGCACTCTCTAAACACTTCATCACCTGCACTACTCAGATCTGGGAAGGGCATAAAATGCAGACTCAACTGAGTCTGTGCTTCTGAGGATTATCCGAGTGCCTGAACCTGGCCAGTTTAGATTTGGGTGTTCATCTCCACCCTGTCTGTAACAGGGCAGAGATCAGATATTGAAAAGACCAGTAAACAGCCTCAATAAAGAGAATTCAACAAACTACCAGAATATAGTAAGGACACTCTAAACTTGGCAATTTTATCAAGATGAAGAAACAAAAAAATACCCAGCAGCTAAAGGAACAGGATAGATGCCCACCAAACTAAATCAAAGAGGAAGAGATAGGGAATCTACCTGATAAAGAATTCTGAATAATGATAGTGAAATTAATCCAAAATCTTGAAATCAAAATGGAATCACAGTTAAAGAGTCTGGAGACAAGGATTGAGAAGATGCAAGAAAGGTTTAACAAGGACCTAGAAGAAATAAAAAAGAGTCAACACATAATGAATAATGCAATAAATGAGATCCAAAACACCCTGGAGGCAACAAACAGTAGCATAACAGAGGCAGAAGATAGGATTAGTGAATTAGAAGATAGAATCCTAGAAATAAATGAATCAGAGGAGAAAAAAGAAAAACGAATCAAAAGAAATGAGGACAATCACAGAGACCTCCAGGATAACATTAAATGCTACAACATTCGAATCATAGGAGTTCCAGAAGAAGAAGATAAAAAGAAAGACCATGAGGAAATACTTGAGGAGATAATAGTTGAAAACTCCCCTAAAATGGAGAAGGAAATAACCACTCAAGTTCAAGAAATACAGAGAGACCCTAACAGGATAAACCCAAGGCAAAACATCCCAAAAAATAGATGTTTTTCTGGAGCTCTCTTGCTTTATCGATGATCCAGCGGATGTTGGCAATTTGATCTCTGGTTCCTCTGCCTTTTCTAAATCCAGCTTGATCAACAGGAAGTTCACGGTTCACATATTGCTGAAGCCTGGCTTGGAGAATTTTGAGCATTACTTTACTAGCGTGTGAGATGTGTGCAATTGTGCAGTAGTTTGAGCACATCTATTTCTGCTTTATTGACTATGCCAAAGCCTTTGACTGTGTAGATCACAATAAACTCTGGAAAATTCTGAAAGAGATGGGAATACCAGACCACCTGATCTGCCTCTTGAGTAATCTGTATGCAGGTCAGGAAGCAACAGTTAGAACTGGTCATGGAACAACAGACTGGTTCCAAATAGGAAAAGGAGTACGTCAAGGCTGCATATTGTCACCATGTTTATTTAACTTATATGCAGAGTACATCATGAGAAATGCTGGACTGGAAGAAACACAAGTTGGAATCAAGATTGCTGGGAGAAATATCAATAACCTCAGATATGCAGATGACACCACTCTTATGGCAGAAAGTGAAGAGGGGCTAAAAGCCTCTTGATGAAAGTGAAAGTGAAGAGTGAAAAGGTTGGCTTAAAGCTCAACATTCAGAAAACGAAGATCATGGCATCTGGTCCCATCACTACATGGGAAATAGATGGGGAAACAGTGGAAACAGTGTCAGACTTTATTTTTCTGGGCTCCAAAATCACTGCAGATGGTGACTGCAGCCATGAAATTAAAAGACGCTTACTCCTTGGAAGGAAAGTTATGACCAACCTAGATAGCATATTCAAAAGTAGAGACATTACTTTACCAACAAAGGTTCGCCTAGTCAAGGCTATGGTCTTTCCTGTGGTCATGTATGGATGTGAGAGCTGGACTGTGAAGAAGGCTGAGCGCCGAAGAATTGATGCTTTTGAACTGTGGTGTTGGAGAAGACTCTTGAGAGTCCCTTGGACTGCAAGGAGATCCAACCAGTCCATTCTGAAGGGGATCAATCCTGGAATTTCTTTAGAAGGAATGATGCTCAAGCTGAAACTCCAGTATTTTGGCCACCTCATGCGAAGAGTTGACTCATTGGAGAAGACTCTGATGCTGGGAGGGATTGAGGGCAGGAGGAGAAGGGGACGACAGAGGATGAGATGGCTGGATGGCATCACTGACTTGATGGGTGTGAGTCTGGGTGACCTCCGGGAGCTGGTGATGGACAGGGAGGCCTGGCGTGCTGCGGTTCATGGGGTTGCGAAGAGTAGGACACGACTGAGTGACTGATCTGATCTGATCTGATCTTGAGCACTCTTTGGCATTGCCTTTCTTTGGGATTGGGATGAAAACTGACCTTTTCCAATCTTGTGGCCACTGCTGAGTTTTCCAAATTTGCTGACATATTGAGTGCAGCACTTTCACAGCATCATCTTTCAGGATTTGGAATAGCTCAACTGGAATTCCATCACCTCCACTAGCTTTGTTCGTAGTGATGCTTTCTAAGGTCCACTTGACTTCACATTCCAGGATGTCTGGCTCTAGGTCAGTGATCACACCATCATGATTATCTGGGTCGTGAAGCTCTTTTTTGTACAGTTCTTCTGTGTATCCTTGCCACCTCTTCTTAATATCTTCTGCTTCCAATTGCTTTAAACGTTAATGGGCCGAATGCCCCAAACAACAGACAAAGACTGGCGGAATCGATACAAAAACAACACCCCTACATACCTTGTCTACAAGAGACAACCAAAAGACTAAAATGGGTCAAATGGATACAAAAACTGCTGCTGCTGCTGCTAAGTCACTTCAGTTGTGTCCGACTCTGTGCGACCCCAGAGACGGCAGCCCATCAGGCTCCCCCATCCCTGGGATTCTCCAGGCAAGAACACTGGAGTGGGTTGCCATTTCCTTCTCCAATGCATTAAAGTGAAAGGTGAAAGTGAAGTCGCTCAGTCGTGTCCGACTCTTAGCGACCCCATGGACTGCAGCCTACCAGGCTCCACCATCCATGGGATTTTCCAGGCAAGAGTACTGGAGTGGGGTGCCATTGCCTTCTCCGGGATACAAAACCTAGACCCCTATATAGGTTGTCTACAAGAGAACCACCTTAAAATAGGGGATATATACTGACTGAAAATGAAGAGCTGGAAAAAGATTTTCTATGCAAATATGGACGAAAAGAAAACAGGAGTAGCAATACTCATATCAGATAAAATTGACTTTAAAGATCCTGAAAAGGAGACAATCAAGGTTATACATAGCGACTTAAAGGAACAATCCAAAAAGAAGTTATAACAATTATAAATATATATGCACCCAACTTTGGAGCATTGATATATCTAAGACAATCATTAATTAGTATGATAGAAGAAATATGCAACAATACAATAATAGTGGGAGACTTTAATACCCCACTCATACTTATATAATCTGGCTATAATAGACAAAGTAAAGAGGAAAACATATTCACTTATGAGCCTCAAAAAATTCAGTTCACTCAGGAGAGTTTAAAAAAATAGACTTATTTGTTCACTCTGTAAAGGTTTATTGACTATTTTATGGGTCTGGTACCACTTTGGGTAGTAGGGAGGAAAAAGTGACAAATGTGATCCTGTCCTAAATAATATATTGTCGTAAAGATAGACCTACCAATATAAAATACCAAGATGTGCCTAAGATGAGGACACCCAAACTGGACTTTTAGTTTCCTGAACTTTTCATTTCCAGATCAAACCTCCTAATATAGGATGAATTCAACATGATTTTTTTTAAGTGTTCTCTGTGATTAAAAACAGAAAGCCATTAGTTAAGAAATTACATATACTCCTCCCCACCATCACTCCCTTTCTTTCTTCCCATTTCCCTCCCACCCTCATTGATCCTTTCCTTTGTCCATTTTCCCCTGCAAAAAAAATAATAATAATAATGCTTCTTCATATAGTGCCTTGCAAGGAAGAGGTGTTCAATATATACTGGCTATGGTGATGATTGGGCACATGAGTTAAAAAGCAGAGGCTCTTTAATAACTGTCATCATTGTTTTCTGGTGCCTCTTCCATCAACAGATCTTTATGCCATTCATAAATTTCACACTTCTGTTTAAGACCAATTCTAGGGACACTAATAGAGCCACTGCTACTTATATAAAAAGTGGGAACAAAGGATTAAAAAATTAAATATGAGTCTTTCCTCTTCTTGAGATACTTGTAATCTAGTGAATGGGATAAGACAAGAATGCAAGTAGCTACACTATAATGCAGAGAAAGATAAGTGGTCTAGGAGAGTTACTTGACCAAGTACTGTTGAAGATGAAATTATTCAAGTTGAAGGAACAAGTGCTACTACAAAAAAAAAAAGAAAAGAAAAGTGAAAGTGAAGTCGCTCTCAGTCATGTCCGACTCCTAGCGACCCCATGGACT
Source organism: Tragelaphus eurycerus (assembly GCA_935064755.1). NCBI lineage: Eukaryota > Metazoa > Chordata > Mammalia > Artiodactyla > Bovidae > Tragelaphus > Tragelaphus eurycerus. The sequence continues at coordinate 40,086,868 of CAKXYN010000007.1, read as the reverse complement.
GCAGCCTACCAGGCTCCTCCATCCATGGGATTTTCCAGGCAAGAGTATTAGAGTGGGGTGGGGTTTCCCTGGTGGCTCAGTGATAAAGAATATGCCTGCTATTGAAGTAAATATGGGTTCAATCCCTGGTCCTTGAAGATCCCTCATGCCATGAAGTAACTAATACTTTGTGCCACACTATTGATTCTGTGTTCTACATACCTGAATCTGAAACTTCTGAGCCCATGAGCTACAACTAGTGAAGCTCCTGAGTCTTAGAGCCCATGATCTGCAACAAGAAGACATTTCAATGAGAAGTTTTCCCACTATAACTAGGGAGTTGGAGAAGGAAATGGCAACCCACTCCAGTACTCTTGCCTGGAAAGTCCCATGGACAGAGGAACCTGGTAGGCTACAGTCCATGGGGCAGCAAAGAGTCTGACATGACTGAGCGACTTCACTTTCCTGAGAGTAGCCCTGACTCAACCCAAGTAGAGAAAATACCTCATGAAAATGAATACCCAGCACAGCACAGTCATAAATAAATAAATGAATAAAATTATAGAAAAACAGGAATGCCTATTTAATATCATAATTATCCTTAGTATTTTCCACTTTTGTTGTTCTTCAGTCTTTCAGTCATGTCTGATTCTTTGCGATGCCATGGACTGCAGTACACCAGGCTTCCCTGTTTTTCAATACCTCCCGAGTTTGCTTAACTCATGTCCATTGAGTTGGTGATGTCATCCAACCATCTCATCCTCTGTCATCCCCTTATCCTCCTGCCTTCAATCTTTCCCAGCATTAGGGTCTTCTCAATGAGTCAGCTCTTCGCATCAGGTAAGCAAAGTATCAGAGCTTCTGTATCAGTCATTCCAATGAATATTCAGAGTTGACTTCCTTCAGGATTGATTGATTTGATCTTCTTTATGTCCAAGGGACTCTCAACAGTCCTCTCCTGCACCACAGTTCAAAAGCATCAATTCTTAAATGCTCAGTCATATTTATGATCCAATTTTCACATCTATATGTCACTACTGGAAAAACCATAGCGTTGACTATACAGACCTTTGTCAGCAAAGTGATGTCTCTACATTTTAATACATTGTCTAGGTTTGTCATAACTTTTCTTCCAAGGCCAAGCTTCTTTTCATTTCATGGCTGCAGTAACCATACCCAGTGATTTTGATGATAAGAAAATAAAGTCTGTCACTCTTTCCTTTTTTTTTTTTTTTTTTTTCCATATATCAGCCATGAAATGATGGGACCAGACACTATGATCTTAATTTTCTGAATGTTAAGTTTTAAACCAGATTTTTCACTCTTCTCTTTCACCCTAATCAAGAGGCTCTTAGTTCCTCTTCACTTTCTGCCATAAGGGTGGTGTCATCTGCATATCTGAGGTTACTGACATTTCTTCCAGCAATCTTAATTCCAACGTATGTTTCATCAAGCTCAGCATCTCACATGCTGTATTGTGCTGCTTCAGCACTGCTGCTGCTGCTAACTCGTTTCAGTCATGTTCGACTGTGTGTGACCCCATAGATGGCAGCCCACCAGGTTCCTCCGTCCCTGGGATTCTCCAGGCAAGACCACTGGAGTGGGTTGCCATGCCCTTCCCCAGGGGATCTTCCCAACCCAGGGATTGAATCCACTTTTCTTACATCTCCTGCATTGGCAGGCAGGTTTTTTACTACTAGTGACACCTGATGTACTCTGCATATAAGTTAAATAAGCAGTGTGACAGTATATGACCTTGATGTGCTCCTTTTCCAATTTTGAACCAGGCTATTATTCCACATCCGGTTTTAACTGTTGCTTCTTGACATGCATACAAGTTTCTCAGGAGGAAGGTAAAGGGGTCTGGTATTTTCATCTTTTGAAGAATTTTCCACAGTTTGTTTTCATCCATACAGTCAATGTCTTTAGCATAGTCAATGAAAGAGAAGTAGATTTTTTTTTTTCTGGAATTCCATTGCTCTCTCTATGATACAATGAATGTTGGCAATTTGATTTCTGCTTCCTCTGATTTTTCTTAATCCAGCTTATACATCTGGAAGTTCTTGGTGACATACTGTTGAAGCCTAGCTTGAAGGACTTTAAATATTACCTTGCTAGCATGTGAAATGAGTGCAAATATATGGTAGCATGAAGATTCCTTGGCATTACCCTTCTATAGGATTGGAATGAAAACCGATCTTTTTCAGTCCTGTGGCCACTGCTGAGTTGTCCAAATTTGCTAGCATATTAAGTTCATCACTTTAACGGCATCATCTTTTAGGATTTGAAATAACTCAGTTGGAATTTAATCACCTCCACTAGCTTTGCTTGTAGTAATGCTTTCTAAGGCCCCCTTGACTTCACACTCCAGGATGTCTGGCTCTAAGGGAGTGACCACATGAGCGTGGTTATCTGGGTCATTAAGATCTTTTTTGTACAGTTCTTCTTTATATTCTTACTACCTCTTCTTAATATTTTCTGCTTTTGTTAGGTCCATAACACTTCTGTCTTTATTGTGCCCAGCTTTGCATGAAATTATCCCCTGATATCTCTAATTTTCTTGAGGTCTCTAGTCGTTTCCATTCTATTATTTTTATTTCTTTATTTTGTTTGTTTGTTTATTTTATTTTATTTTTTAACTTTACAATATTGTATTGGTTTTGCCATATATCAAAATGAATCCACCACAGGTATACATGTGTTCCCCATCCTGAACCCTCCTCCCACCTCCCTCCCCATACCATCCCTCTGGGTCGTCCCAGTGCACCAGCCCTAAGCATCCAGTATCATGCATCGAACCTGGGCTGGCGACTCATTTCGTATTGATATTATACATGTATCAATGCCATTCTCCCAAATCATCCCACCCTCTCCCTCTTCCACAGAGTCCAAAAGACTGTTCTATACATCATCTCTTTTGCTGTCTTGTATACAGGGTTATTGTTACCATCTTTCTAAATTCCATATATATGCGTTAGTATACTGTATTGGTGTTTTTCTTTCTGGCTTACTTCACTCAGTTTCATCTACCTCATTAGAACTGACTCAAATGCATTCTTTTTAATGGCTGAGTAATACTCCATTGTGTATATGTACCATTGCTTTCTTTATCCATTCATCTGCTGATGGACGTCTAGGTTGCTTCCATGTCCTGGCTATTATAAACAGTGCTGCAGTGAACATTGGGGTACATGTGTCTCTTTCAATTCTGGTTTCCTCAGTGTGTATGCCCAGCAGTGGGATTGCTGGATCATAAGGCAGTTCTATTCCCAGTTTTTGGAGGAATCTCTACACTGTTTTCCATAGTGGCTGTACTAGTTTGCATTCCCACCAACAGTGTAAGAGGGTTCCCTTTTCTCCACACCCTCTCCAGCATTTATTGCTTGTGGACTTTTGGATCGCAGCCATTCTGACTGGCGTGAAATGGTACCTCATGGTGGTTTTGATTTGCATTTCTCTGATAATGAGTGGTGTTGAGCATCTTTTCATGTGTTTGTTAGCCATCTGTATGTCTTCTTTGGAGAAATGTCTGTTTAGTTCCTTGGCCCATTTTTTGACTGGGTCGTTTATTTTTCTGGAATTGAGCTGTAGGAGTTGCTTGTATATTTTTGAGATTAGTTGTTTGTCTGTTGCTTCATTTGCTATTATTTTCTCCCATTCTGAAGGCTGTCTTTTCACCTTGCTTATAGTTTCCTTTGTTGTGCAGAAGATTTTAAGTTTAATTAGGTACCATTTGTTTATTTTTGCTTTTATTTCCAATATTCTGGGAGTTGGGTCATAGAGGATCTTGCTGTGATGTAAGTCCGAGAGTGTTTTGCCTATGTTCTCCTCTAGGAGTTTTATAATTTCTGGTCTTACGTTTAGATCTTTAACCCATTTTGAGTTTATTTTTGTGTATGGTGTTAGAAAGTGTACTAGTTTCATTCTTTTACAAGTAGTTGACCAGTTTTCCCAGCACCACTTGTTAAAGAGATTGTCTTGAATCCATTGTCTATTCCTGCCTCCTTTGTCAAAGATAAGGTGTCCATATGTGTGTGAATTTATCTCTGGGCTTTCTATTTTATTCCATTGATCTATATTTCTGTCTTTGTGCCAGTACCATACTGTCTTGATGACTGTGGCCTTGTAGTAGAGCCTGAAGTCAGGCAGGTTGATTCCTCCAGTTCCATTTTTCTTTCTCAAGATTGCTTTGGCTATTCGAGGTTTCTTGTATTTCCATATAAACTGTGAAATTATTTGTCCTATCTCTGTGAAGAATACCGTTGGTAGCTTGATAGGGATTGCATTGACTCTATAAATTGCTTTGGATAGTATACTCATTTTCACTATATTGATTCTTCCAATCCATGAGCATGGTATATTTCTCCATCTATTAGTGTCCTCTTTGATTTCTTTCACCAGTGTTTTATAGTTTTCTATATATAGGTCTTTAGTTTCTTTAGGTAGATATATTCCTAAGTATTTTATTCTTTTTCTTGCAATGGTGAATGGAATTTTTTCCTTAATTTCTCTTTCTATTTTCTCATTATTACTGTATAGGAATGCAAGGGATTTCTGTGTGTTGATTTTATATCCTGCAACTTTACTATATTCATTGATTGCTATGCTAAGTCACTTCAGTCGTGTCTGACTCTGTGTGACCCCATAGATGGCAGCCCATCAGGCTCCCCGGTACCTGGGATTCTCCAGGCAAGAACACTGGAGTGGTTAGTTCTAATAATTTTCTGGTGGAGTCTTTAGAGTTTGCTATGTAGAGGATCATGTTGTCTGCAAACAGTGAAAGTTTTACTTCTTTTCCAATTTGTATTCCTTTTATTTCTTTTTCTGCTCTGATTGCTGTGGCCAAAACTTCCAAAACTATGTTGAATAGTAATGGTTAAAGTGAGCACCCTTGTCTTATTCCTGACTTTAGAGGAAATGCTTTCAATTTTTCACCATTGAGGATAATGTTTGCTGTGGGTTTGTCATATATAGCTTTTATTATGTTGAGGTATGTTCCTTCTATTCCTGCTTTCTGGAGAGTTTTTATCATAAATGGATGTTGAATTTTTTCAAAGACTTTCTCTGCATCTATTAAGATAATCATATCGTTTTTATTTTTCAATTTGTTAATGTGGTCTATTACATTGACTGATTTGCGGATACTGAAGAATCCTTGCATTCCTGGGATAAAGTCCACTTGGTCATGGTGTATGATCTTTTTAATGTGTTGTTGGATTCTGATTGCTAGAATTGAGTTAAGGATTTTTGCATCTATGTTCATCAGTGATATTGGCCTGTAGTTTTCTTTTTTTGTGGCATCTTTGTCCGGTTTTGGTATTAGGGTGATGGTGGCCTCATAGAATGAGTTTGGAAGTTGACCTTCCTCTGCAATTTTCTGGAAGAGTTTGAGTAGGATAGGTGTTAGCTCTTCTCTAAATTTTTGGTAGAATTCAGCTGTGAAGCCGTCTGGACCTGGGCTTTTGTTTGCTGGAAGATTTCTGATTACAGTTTCAATTTCCGTGCTTGTGATGGGTCTGTTAAGATTTTCTATTTCTTCCTGGTCCAGTTTTGGAAAGTTGTACTTTTCTAAGAATTTGTCCATTTCTTCCACGTTGTCCAATTTATCAGCATATAATTGCTGCTAGTAGTATCTTATGATCCTTTGTATTTCTGTGTTGTCTGTTGTGATCTCTCCATTTTCATTTCTAATTTTATTAATTTGATTTTTCTCCCTTTGTTTCTTGATGAGTCTGATTAAAGGTTTGTCAATTTTATTTACCCTTTCAAACAACCAGCTTTTGGTGTTGATTTTTGCTATGGTCTCTTTTGTTTCTTTTGCATTTATTTCTGCCCTAATTTTTAAGATTTCTTTCCTTCTACTAACCCTAGGATTCTTCATTTCTTCCTTTTCTCATTGCTTTAGGTGTAGAGTTAGGTTATTTATTTGACTTTTTTCTTGTTTCTTGAGGTATGGCTGTATTGCTATGAACTTTTCCCTTGCTATGCTATGCTATGCTAAGTCACATAAGTCATATCTGACTCTGTGTGACCCCACAGATGGGAGCCCACCAGGTTTCCCCATCCCTGGAATTCTCCAGGCAAGAACACTGGAGTGGGTTGCCATTTCCTTCTCCAATGCATGAAAGTGAAAAGAGAAAGTGAAGTCACTCAGTCATGTCTGACTCTTAGTGACCCCATGGACTGCAGCCTACCAGGCTCCTCCATCAGTGGGATTTTCCAGGCAAGAGTACTGGAGTTGGGTGCCATTGCCTTCTCCGATGAACTTTCCCCTTAGGACTGCTTTTACAGTGTCCCACAGGTTTTGGGTTGTTGTGTTTTCATTTTCATTTGTTTCTATGCAAATTTTGATTTCTTTTTTGATTTCTTCTGTGATTTGTTGGTTATTCAGCAACGTGTTGTTCAGCCTCCAGATGTTGGAATGTTTGATAGTTTTTCTCTGGTAATTCAGATCTAATCTTACTGCACTGTGGTCAGAAAAGATGCTTGGTATGATTTCAATTTTTTTGAATTTACCAAGGCTAGATTTATGGCTCAGGATGTGATCTATCCTGGAGAAGTTTCCGTGTGCGCTTGAGAAAAAGGTGAAATTCATCGTTTTGGGATGAAATGTCCTATAGATATCAGTTAGGACTAACTGGTCTATTGTATCATTTAAAGTTTGTGTTTCCTTGTTAATTTTCTGTTTAGTTGATCTATTCATAGGTGTGAGTGGGGTATTAAAGTCTCCCACTATTATTGTGTAATTGTTGATTTTTCCTTTCATACTTGTTAGCATTTGTCTTACATATAGCGGTGCTCCGTTGTTGGGTGCATATATATTTATAATTTTTATATCTTCTTCTTGGATTGATCCTTTGATCATTATGTAGTGACCTTCTTTGTCTCTTTTCACAGCCTTTGTCTTAAAGTCTATTTTATCTGATATGAGTATTGCAATCCCTGCTTTCATTTGGTCTCTATTTGCATGGAAAATCTTTTTCCAGCCCTTCACTTTCAGTCGTATTTGTCCCCCATTTTAAAATGGGTCTCTTGTAGACAAAATATGTAGGGGACTTGTTTTTGTATCCATTCAGCCAATCTTTGTCTTTTGGTTTGGGCATTCAACCCACTTACGTTTAAGGTAATTATTGATAAGTATGATCCCATTGCCATTTACTTTATTGTTTTGGGTTCAAATTTATACACCCTTTTTGTGTTTCCTGTCTAGAGAATGTCCTTTAGTATTTGATGGAGAGCTAGTTTGGTGGTGCTGAATTCTCTCAGCTTTTCCTTGTCTGTAAAGCTTTTGATTTCTCCTTCATATTTGAATGAGATCCTTGCTGGATACAATAATCTGGGCTGTAGGTTATTTTCTTTCATCATTTTAAGTATGTCTTGCCATTCCCTCCTTGCTTGAAGAGTTTCTATTGAAAGATCAGCTGTTATCCTTATGGGAATTCCCTTGTGTGTTATTTGGTTTTTTTCCCTTGCTGCTTTTAATATTTGTTCTTTGTGTTTGATCTTTGTTAATATGATTAATATGTGTCTTGGGGTGTTTTGCCTTGGATTTATCCTGTTTGGGACTCTCTGGGTTTCTTGGACTTGAGTTATTATTTCCTTCCCCATTTTAGGGAAGTTTTCAACTATTAGCTCAAGTATTTTCTCATGGTTTTTCTTTTTGTTGTCTTCTGGGACTCCTATGATTCAAATATGTTTTGTTCTGTTTTGTTTTTACTTAAATTTACAGCATTGTATTGGTTTTGCCATACATCAAAGTGGATCTGCCACAGGTATACCTGTGTTCCCCATCCTGAACCCTCCTCCCTCCTCCCTCCCCATACCATCCCTCTGGTGCGTTCCAGTGCACCAGCCCCAGGCATCCGGTATCAGGCATCGAACCTGGACTGGTGACTCATTTCAAACATGATATTATACATATTTCAATCACAGCACTGTTTATAATAGCCAGGACTTGGAAGCAACCTAGATGTCCATCAGCAGATGAATGGATAAGAAAGCTTTGGTACATATACACAATGGAGTATTACTCCGCCATTAAAAAGAATACATTTGAATCAGTTCTAATGAGATGGATGGAACTGGAGCCTATTATACATAGTGAAGCAAGCCAGAAAGAAAAACACAAGTATACTAATGCATATATGTGGAATTTAGAAAGATGGTAACAATAACCCTGTATACGAGACAGCAGAGGAGACACTGATGTATAGAACAGGCTTTCCGACTCTGGGAGAGGGACAGAGTGGGATGATTTGGGAGAATGGCATTGAAATATGTATAATTAATATTGTCCTGGAGGTCTCTGAGATTGTCCTCATTTCCTTTAATTCGTTCTTCTTTTTTTCCTCCCTGATTCATTTCTAGGATTCTATCTTCTAATTCACTAATCCTATCTTCTGCCTCTGTTATTCTACTATTTGTTGCCTCCAGAGTATTTTTGATCTCATTTATTGGCCTACAAATTTCTTAAGAGGCAGATCAGGTGGTCTGGTATTCTCATCTCTTTCAGAATTTTCCACAGTTTATTGTGATCTACACAGTCAAAGGCTTTGGCATAGTCAATAAAGCCGAAATAGATGTTTTTCTGGAACTCTCTTGCTTTTTCCATGATCCAGCGGATGTTGGCAATTTGATCTCTGGTTCCTCTGCCTTTTCTAAAACCAGCTTGAACATCAGGAAGTTCACGGTTCACATATTGCTGAAGCCTGGCTTGGAGAATTTTGAGCATTACTTTACTAGCGTGTGAGATGAGTGCAATTGTGCGGTAGTTTAAGCACTCTTTGGCATTGCCTTTCTTTGGGATTTGGATGAAAACTGACCTTTTCCAATCTTGTGGCCACTGCTGAGTTTTCCAAATTTGCTGGCATATTGAGTGTAGCACTTTCACAGCATCATCTTTCGGGATTTGGAATAGCTCAACTGGAATTCCATCACCTCCACTAGCTTTGTTCGTAGTGATGCTTTCTAAGGCCCACTTGACTTCACATTCCAGGATGTCTGGCTCTAGGTCAGTGATCACACCACCATGATTATCTGGGTCATGAAGCTCTTTTTTGTACAGTTCTTCTGTGTATTCTTGCCCCCTCTTCTTAATATCTTCTGCTTCTGTTAGGTCCATACCATTTCTATCCTTTATCGAGCCCATCTTTGCATGAAATGTTCCTTTGGTATCTCTGATTTTCTTGAAGAGATCCCTAGTCTTTCCCATTCTGTTGTTTTCCTCTATTTCTTTGTATTGATCGCTGAAGAAGGCTTTCTTATCTCTTCTTGCTATTCTCTGGAACTCTGCATTCAGATGTTTATATCTTTCCTTTTCTCCTTTGCTTTTCGCTTCTCTTCTTTTCACAGCTATTTGCAAGGCCTCCCCAGACAGCCATTTTGCTTTTTTGCATTTCTTTTCCATGGGGATGGTCTTGATCCCTGTCTCCTGTACAATGTCACGAACCTCATTCCATAGTTCATCAGGCACTCTATCTATCAGATCTAGGCCCTTAAATCTATTTCTCACTTCCACTGTATAATCATAAGATATTTGATTTACATCATACCTGAATGGTCTAGTGGTTTTCCCTACTTTCTTCAATTTCAGTCTGAATTTGGCAATAAGGAGTTCATGGTCTGAGCCACAGTCAGCTCCTGGTCTTGTTTTTGCTGATTGTATAGAGCTTCTCCATCTTTGGCTGCAAAGAATATAATCGATCTGATTTCGGTGTTGACCATCTGGTGATGTCCATGTATAGAGTCTTCTCTTGTGTTGTTGGAAGAGGGTGTTTGCTATGACCAATGCATTTTCTTGGAAAAACTCTGTTAGTCTTTGCCCTGCTTCATTCCGTATTCCAAGGCCAAATTTGCCTGTTACTCCAGGTGTTTCTTGACTTCCTACTTTTGCATTCCAGTCCCCTATAATGAAAACGACATATATGGGGGGTGTTAGTTCTAAAAGGTCTTGTAGGTCTTCATAGAACCGTTCAACTTCAGCTTCTTCAGTGTTACTGGTTGGGGCATAGACTTGAATTACTGTGACATTGAATGGTTTGCCTTGGAAACGAACAGAGATCATTCTATCGTTTTTGAGATTGCATCCAAGTACTGCATTTCGGACTCTCTTGTTGACCATGATGGACACTCCATTTCTTCTTAGGGATTCCTGCTCACAGTAGTAGATATAATGGTCATCTGAGTTAAATTCACCCATTCCAGTCCATTTTAGTTTGCTAATTCCTAGAAGGTCAACATTCACTCTTGCCATCTCTTGTTTGACCACTTCCAATTTGCCTTGATTCATGGACCTGACATTCCAGGTTCCTATGCATTATTGCTCTTTACAGCATTGGACTTTGCTCCTATCACCAGACACATCCACAGCTAGGTATTCTTTTTGTTTTGGCTCCATCCCTTCATTCTTTCTGGAGTTATTTCTCCACTGATCTCCAGTAGCATATTGGGCCCCTACTGACCTGGGGAGCTTCTCTTTCAGTATCCTATCATTTTGCCTTTTCATACTGTTCATGGGGTTCACAAGGCAAGAATACTGAAGTGGTTTGCCATTCCCTTCTCCAGCGGACCACACCCTGTCAGATCTTTCCACCATGACCCGCCCATCCTGGGTTGCCCCAGGGGCATGGCTTAATTTCATTGAGTTAGACAAGGCTTTGGTCCTGGTGTGATTAGATTGGCTAGTTTTCTGTGAGTATGGTTTCAGTGTATTTGCCCTCTGATGCCCTCTTGCAGGACCTACCATCTTACTTGGGTTTCTTTTACCTTGGGCGTGGGGTATCTCTTCTCGGCTGCTCCAGCAAAGCACAGCCATCGTACCTTACCTTGGACGAGGGGTCTCTCCTCACCGCCGCCATTCCTGACCTTGGAGGAGGGTTATCTCCTCACTGCCGCCCTTCCTGACCTTGGTCATGGGGTAGCTCCTCTCAGCAGCACTCTTGGTGCACCGCTCAGCCGGTGGGGCGCTCTTGGTGTGCCGCGCAGCCGGCGGGGCGCTCTTGGTGTGCCGCGCAGCCGCCGGTCGCGGGAAAGGCGGGGCGCTCTTAGTAGAGTCAGACACGACTGAGCAACTGATCTGATCTGATCTGATCTGATTGCATTATTCATTATATATTGACTCTTTTTTATTTCTTCTAGGTCCTTGTTAAACCTTTCTTGCATCTTCTCAATCCTTGTCTCCAGGCTATTTATCTGTGATTCCATTTTGTTTTCAAGATTTTGGATCAATTTAACTATCATTATTCGGAATTCTTTATCAGGTAGATTCCCTATCTCTTCCTCTTTTGTTTGGTTTGTTGGGCATTTAACCTGTTCCTTTACCTGCTGGGTATTCCTCTGTCTCTTCATCTTGTTTATATTGCTGAGTTTGGGGTGTCCTTTCTGTATTCTGGCAGTTTGTGGAGTTCTGTCTATTGTGGAGTTTCCTCGCTGTGTGTGGGTTTGTACAGGTGGCTTGTCAAGTTTTCTTGGTTAGGGAAACTTGTGTCAATGTTCTGGTGGGTGGAGCTGGATTTCGTCTCTCTGGAGTGCAATGAAGTGTCCAGTAATGAGTTGTGAGATGTCTATGGCTTTTTAGTAACTTTGGGCAGCCTGTATATTGGAGCTCAAGGCTGTGTTCCTGTGTTGCTGGGGAATTTGCTTGGTATGTCCTGCCCTGGAACTTGTTGGACCTTGTGTGGTGCTTGGTTTCAGTGTAGGTATGGAGGTGTCTGATGAGCTCCTGTCGATTAATCTTCCCTGGAGTCTGGAGTTCCCTGGAGTCAGGGTTTGGACTTAAGCCTCCTGCTTCCAGTCATCAGTCTTATTTTTACAGTAGTCTCAAAACTTCTCCGTCTATACAGCATCATTGATAAAACATCTAGGTTAAAGATGAAAAGTTTCTCCACCATGAGGGTCACCCAGAGAGGTTCACAGCATTACATGGAGAAGAGAAGAGGAGGTGGGAGATAGAGGTGACCCGAATGAGATGAGGTGGAATCAGTAGAGTAGAGAGCGGGCTAGCCAGTAATCACTTCCTTATGTGCACTCCACAACTGGACTACTCAGAGATGTTCACGGAGTTATATAGAAAAGAGAAGAGGGAGGAAGGAGAAAGAGGTGGCCAGGAGGATAAAACGGGGGAATGAAAAGAAGAGAGACAGATCCAGCCAGAAATCAGTTCCCTAACTGTTCTCCACCATCTGGAACACACAGAAATTCAGAGTTAGGTAGAGTAGAGAGTGGTTAGGGAGGAGACACAGGCGACCTGGTGGAGAAAAAAAAAAGCCCAAAGAGGGAGAGAGCAGTCAAGCCAGTAATCTCGCGCCCAAGTAAAAAATGGGTACTGAAGATTGGGTTCTTAAAAGTACAAAATTGGTAACAAATACCTAAAAGCAAAAATTAAAAATCTAGAGTAGAGTCTGGAATTTCAAAAATACAATGTTAAATAAAGGAAAAAGGAAAAGAAAGAGAGAGAAAAGAAAAAAAGAGAAAAGAAAAAAAAAACAAGTCACAAAAACTATAAAGAAAATATAGGTACAAAATTGATAACAAATATCAAAAAGCAAAAGTTAAAAATCTCGAGTAGAGTTTGGAATTTTAAAAATACAATGTTAAAGAAAATAAGAAGGAAAAGAAAGAGGAAAAAAACAAACACAGTCACAAAAATTATAAAGAAAATATAGGTACAAAATTGATAACAAATACCAAAAAGCAAAAGTTAAAAATCTCAAGTAGAGTTTGGAATGTATGATATACAATGTTAAAGAAAAGAAGAAGAGAAAGAAAGAGAGAGGAAAAAAAAGTCACAAAAATTATTTAAAAAAAAAAATAGATACAAAATTGATAACAAATACCAAAAAGCTAAAATTAAAAATCTAGAGTAGAGTTTGGAATTTCAAAAATACAATGTTAAAGAAAAGAAGGGAAAAAGAGAGAGAGAGAAAAAAAAAAACAAGGTCACAAAAATTATAAAATATATATATGTAGTTTGCTTTAAAAAAAAAATAAGGTCTTTTTTTTTTGCAAAGTAATAGTAGGTTATAAAAGTGAAAGTTAAAGGAGTAATAGAGATCTTAAAATTTTTTTAATTAAAAAAAAGAAAGAAAGAATGATTGTAAAAATAGTAAAAATATATCTAGGATTTTCTCTGGTGTTATTGTGGGTATTGTGGGGTCAGTTCATTTTTGGCTAGTTCCTTGGTCCAGCTTATATTTCTCAAGATCTATAGGCCCCTTCCTATGTAGTCGGTACTAACGACAGGGTTTTAATCTATTGCCTGTAACTTCCAAGGCGGTTCCCTCTGTTATAGCTTCCTCTGTTTGCTGGTCTCTTCAGTGTCTGATTTCCGCCCTGATACAAAGAGGGCAGTGGTGGACACTTTTTTTTTTTTTTTTTTAGGCTCACTTGTTCAGTCACGCGGCGGGGAGGGAGGGACACTGCAAACAATAAACACTGACATTTGCTCACAGTGCCTCAGCCACACTGGGCCTGCCCCTGCTCATGGCGCATGTAGCCTCCCCTGCCCACACTGCTCAGGCTCTAGATTGCTCTGCTGGGAACCATTCACGGCCAACCCTGGGCTGCTTGCACCTCCCAGGTCTAAGCCGCTCAGGTTCAGGCACTCGGGTAGTCCTCAGAGGCACAGACTCTGGGCCTGTGTTTTGTGCCCTTCCCAGGTCCAAGCAGCTCAGGTAATGAGGTGTTTGGCAAGCGCAGTCACTGCGACTTATCACCTCCCCGTTGCTTGGTTATCTGGGTGTACAACCGGTGCACCCTCTCAGGCAGATGTTGACCGTCCAGAGCCCCAAGAAGTCTTAGTTAGCAAAGAAGCCTGCTTACAGTTTTATAGATAATGTCTCTCTGGGACTGCAATTGCCCCCTTCCGGGTCTGGCTGCCTGTCACCAGAGAGGGATCGTCTGCAGCTGGCCATCTCTGTTCAATCCTTTGTTCTGTGCGCAGGCCTGGCAGTCTTAGGTTAGGGCTGGCTTTCCGCATGGTAGCTATCCCACAGTCTGGTTTGCTAGCCCAAATTAGTTCACTCAGATAGCGCTCGGGGCATTCAGGCCAGATCCTAATTCTAAGCAATGCAGTTCACGCCTCCCTGCCCAGCCCCCGCTTGCTCGTGGCAGATGCCGGCGTCTGTGCTGCTTCTCCACGGGGGGAGTTACCGTTGGGCTCGTAATCTGTGGATTTTAATTGTTTATTTATTTTTCCTCCCTGTTATGTTGCCCTCTGTGCTTCCAAGGCTCAGCACAGACTCTGCAGTGAGAGTGTTTCCTGGAGTTTGGAAACCTCTCTTTTTAAGACTCCCTTCCTGGGACGGAGCTCCGTCTCTCTCTCTTTTGTCTCTTTTTTTGTCTTTTATATTTTTTCCTACCTCCTTTCGAAGACAACAGGTTTCTTTTCTGGGTGCCTGATGTCCTCTGCTGGCATTCAGAAGTTGTTTGGTGTAATTTACTTGGCGTTTAAATGTTCTTTTGATGAATTTGGGGGAGAAACTGGTCTCCCCATCCTATTCCTCTGACATCTTAGCTCCTCCTCCTATTTTTATTTCTTTGCATTGTTCACTAAAGAAGGCTTTCTTATTGCTCTTTGTTATTCTTTGGAACTCTGCATTCAGATAAGTATATCTTTTTCTCCTTTGCCTTTTGCTTCTCTTCTTGTCTCAGCTATTTGTAAGGCCTCCCCAGACAACATTTTGCCTTTTTACATTGTTTTTACTTGAGGATTGTTTGGGCACCATCTCCTGTACAAGGTTAGGACCCTCCATTCATAGTTCTTCAGGCAATCTATCAGATATAATCCCTTGAATCTAATTGTCAGTTCCTGTGTATAATCATAAGGGATTTTATCTAGGCCAAAGCCTTTGACTGTGTAGATCACAATAAACTGTGGAAAATTCTGAAAGAGATGGGAATACCAGACCACCTGATCTGCCTATTGATAAATCTGTATGCAGGTCAGGAAGCAACAGTTAGAACTGGTCATGGAACAATACACTGGTTCCAAATAGGAAAAGGAGTACGTCAAGGCTGTATATTGTCACCATGTTTATTTAACTTATATGCAGAGTACATCAGAGAAATGCTGGACTGGAAGAAACACAAGTTGGAATCAAGATTGCCGGGAGAAATATCAATAACCTCAGATATGCAGATGACACCACCCTTATGGCAGAAAGTGAAGAGGAACTAAAAAGCCTCTTGATGAAAGTGAAAGTGGAGAGTGAAAAGGTTGGCTTAAAGCTCAACATTCAGAAAACGAAGATCATGGCATCTGGTCCCATCACTACATGGGAAATAGATGGAGAAACAGTGGAAACAGTGTCAGACTTTATTTTTCTGGGCTCCAAAATCACTACAGATGGTGACTGCAGCCATGAAATTAAAAGATGCTTACTCCTTGGAAGGAAAGTTATGACCAACCTAGAGAGCATATTCAAAAGCAGAGACATCACTTTGCCAACAAAGGTTCGCCTAGTCAAGGCTATGGTCTTTCCTGTGGTCATGTATGGATGTGAGAGCTGGACTGTGAAGAAGGCTGAGCGCCGAAGAATTGATGCTTTTGAACTGTGGTGTTGGAGAAGACTCTTGAGAGTCCCTTGGACTGCAAGGAGATCCAACCAGTCCATTCTGAAGGAGATCAGCCCTGGGATTTCTTTGGAAGGAATGATGCTAAAGCTGAAACTCCAGTATTTTGGCCACCTCATGCGAGGAGTTGACTCATTGGAGAGGACTCTGATGCTGGGAGGGATTGGGGGCAGGAGGAGAAGGGGCGACAGAGGATGAGATGGCTGGATGGCATCACTGACTCGATGGATGTGAGTCTGAGTGACCTCCGGGAGTTGGTGATGGACAGGGAGGCCTGGCGTGTTGCAGTTCATGGGGTCGCAAAGAGTCGAACACGACTGAGCGACTGATCTGATCTGATCTATCTGAATAGCCTAGTGGTTTTTCTCTGCTTTCTTCAAGTTTCCTAACTTCAAGTTGCCTAGCAATAAGATCATGATTCCATATATATCTGTATGCATATGTGTTTATATATGTGTATTTGTGTATGTATAAATGCATCAGATGATAATAAGAAAAATTCATTTAGTCATAGTAACTCTGGAATTTTCAAGAAAGAAAATATATTTTACTGCTTTACCAATTTATGTATAGTAAAAAAGGAAAATAACTGCTATCCATTCTATATTTGTTTCATCAGCTGAGAGGCTTGAGCCTGAAATGAAGCTTCCACCAAAAATTGAATGACCTCAAGAGGTGTAATGTTGAAAATTCAAGTTGTTATGTAATATATCTAGTAAACATGCCTGATGTAGGAAACCATGTGGAAGTCTCATGGAAATCATTATTCTATAGCTAGGCCTGATGGTAACACTGAGAAAGAAGGGGGTAGTTGACTCTATCAATGGCGATTAAGAAAGTCTTTAAGAGTTCTTCTGATTCTAATGGTAAGTGACTAAGGCTAAAAGTTCAGCCCCTATTTATTTTTCTGCTTTGCTATCATGATCAATTTCACTTAAATTGCCTTTCTTAAATTTAGTCTGAAAATGATGTATAGTTTCAATTGAGCCACTCAGTTGAGGCTAGTACTCACAGAACTCAAGTTATCATTTTGTTCTCACCTAATTATTTTGAACCCCTAAGACTTCTATATTGCACTGCTTTTTACTTTACCTTTGTATTTGCAAAAATTTGCTTAAAAAGATTCTAGAGTCATAAAAAATTAGGCTGCTTTCAAAAATGCTGAATTTTTTCATGGAATAATTTGTATATTTAGAAACTCTGAATCTGTTTTATATGATTCATCTGGAGACCTGAAAAGACAGGTCTTTAATGTCAACACCAATCATAGCATCAGTTCAGTTCACTCACTCAGTTGTGTCTGACTCTTTGCAACCCCATGAACCGCAGCACACCAGGCCTCCCTGTCCATCACCAATGTAGCCAAATAACTATATTGTGGACACAACTGCTTATTTCCCTCAAGAATAGGAAAATTAATCCTTGTGTAGTTCAATGGCTGTGTTCAGTATTTATCACTGAATATCTGGAATAAATATTATTGATTAGTGGATTGTGAATGAGCCCACTCTGCTAGTCATATGTAGAGATGTCTTGGGTGACATAAATGACATGTATTTCAAAAAGTATAATCCCTACCCTTCAACAAACTGACATTTAAGAATGACAAGTATCTTTCTGTGGGGCCTAGAAAAAAATTTATAAACATTTGGAAATTACTGTTTCTAATCTTGCCAGTATTTTGTGCTAAAATTATTTAAAATCAACATGACACTTATGTTAAGTAAATACAAATTAGCAGTTATTGCTAAATATGATGTTTTAGAATTGTGATGCTGGAGAAGACTCTTGAGAGTCTTGGACTACAAGATCAAACCAGTCAATGCTAAAGGAAATCAACCTTGAATATACATTGGAAGGACTGATGCTGAAGCTCCAATAATTTGCCCACATGATGCAAAGAGCTGACTCATTGAAAAAGACTCTTATGCTAGGAAAGATTGAGGGCAGGAGAAACAGAGGGTGACAGAGGATGAACTGGTTGAATGGCATCATTGATTAGATGGACATGAGTTTGAGCAAACTCTGATAGATAGTAAAGGACAGCAAAGACTAGTGTGCTGCTGTCCATGAGGTCACAAAGAGTTGGACACAACTTAGTGACTGAACAACATGTTTTATTCAGCAATGTTGTTTAAAAGATTCAAGTTGGATGCAAAGTTTATATCTCCTCACAACTAGAATGTCAACCAGGTGCTTGTGAGGGATCTCAGACACCTAAACGAAGAAGAGGAATCCCCATGTGACTGGGTAGAACATGGGTTGGAGAGGAGAGACAGAATCTGCATTCCTGAGGGGTGGCAGGGGGAAAGGAGGGGTTCTCACAATCAGAGGGGCCCAGCCATGATGCAGGGATTACCAGAGACAGGGACACACTTTTGGGGGTCAGGCAATTAGAGGGGAATGTGCCTAGCACCTTCCCTGCCTGTTTGGGCTATGTTGAGCTTCATGGGGTCCTGGGCCTGAACCTCAGCTCTCTGTGGTCTCCTCTGATTATAGGTCTGGGGATTAGGAGTGAAAGAGAGGAAAGTAAAAGAAGGTGGAACATAACTGGCATCTCTGAGGTGCAGAAGGCTGAAGAGGGGCCCACTCACACACTGAGGATTAGTGGAGACAGAGAGACCTTTGGAAGATCAGGGGACTGGAAGAAAAACAGTTATTATCTTCCCTCACACTTAGGCCTCAGTGAGCTGTGATTTGAGGCCTGAACCTGAGCTCTCCAGGGCCTACCCTGGCTACAGGGATCCTGGGAACGTGGGAGTGAAGAGCTGGGGAGGAAAGGTGGAGGTGGTTCTGGACTGGCACCTCTGAGAAGCAGCAAGGGTGGGAGAGGGGTTCTTGTGCTTAGAGGGGCCCACACACAAGTATGAAGATCGACTTGGGTAGGAAGAGACCTTCAGGGACTGGGGGATCAGAGGAAAACAAGGCCAGTGCTTTCCCTACCCCATTAGCCCCAGCAAGCTTGCTGAAGTCCCACAACTGAAACTCTGATCTCCTGGGCCACTCTGGATGTGAGAATCCTGAATCTAAGACTAGATGACTCCACAGGCCTTTTCAAGCTATGAAGATCCTGAGCCTAAGCCATGCCCTCACCCCCGACTAGAGCCTTTCCTGGTCTTTGTTTGTTTCACCACATGACTTGTGGGGTCTTGGTTCCCAGGCCAGGAGTCAAGCCTGAGCTCCCATGGTGAGTGTGGTCAGTCCAAATTACTGGACTAAAAGAGAACCTCAGCCCCCAGGGAATATTAATTGGTGTGAGCTCTCCTGGAGGTCTTCATCTTGGCATCAAGACCTAGCTGTAACTAACTACCTGTAAAGTCCAGTGCTGGATGCCTAAGACAAAACAACTAGAAAGATAAGAAGACAGCCCTACCCACTGCTCAGTCATGTCCAACTCCTTGCAACCCTATGAACTATACAGTCCATGGAATTTTCTAGGCCAGAATACTGGATTGGGTAGCCTTTCCCTTCTCCAGGAGATCTTCCCAACCCAGGGACCGAACCCAGGTCTCCCACATTTCAGGTGGATTCTTTACCAGCTGAGCCACAAAGGAAGCCCAAGAATACTGGAGTGGGTAGCCTATCCCTTCTCCAGTTGATCTTCCTGACAGCGGAATTGAACTTGGGTCTCCTGCATTGCAGGTGGATTCTTTACCAACTGAGCTATCAGGGAACCTGAGATAACAAAAATTATGATACTGATGAAAGAACAAAGGAAAACCTTCAAGACCAAATAAATGAAGGGAAAATAGGCAACCACCTGGGGGGAAAAAAAAGTCAGAGTAATAAAGATGATTCTAAATCTCAGAAATAGAAATAGTCACAGATCAAGAAAATACAAGAAATGTTTAAGGTTCAAGGACCAAGAAGAGCCAAAGAACAAACAAACAGTGCTGAATAATACAGTAACTGATTATTACTGTAGGAAGGAATCAAAAGCAGAATAACTGAAGCAGAAGAATGAATAAGTCAACTAGTAGATAGATAGCTGGAAATAACTGATAAGGAGAAGAAGAAAGAAAAAAGATAAAAAGAAATGAGGACAGCTTCAGAGAACTCTGAGACAACATTAGGTGTACCAACATTTGAATTACAGGGTTCCCAAAAGAAGAGAAAGGGTCTGAGTAAATATTGGAAAAGAATATAGAAAAAAACTTCCCTAACATAGGAAAGGAAATGACAAAGACAAGGAAATAGTCAACAAAGTCCAGGAAATGCAGAGAGCACCATACAAATGATAATAATAGTATGTGCCAAAATACAAGATAATCAAATTAATGTAAATTAATTTTTAAAAAAAAAAAAGCAAAGGTAAAAAATAATATAAAATGTAATCCCCATAAGAGTAAATGCTGATCTTTCAGCAGAAATGCTGTAGGCCAGAAGGAAATGCACGATATATTTGAAATGATGACAGGGAAAACCTACAACCAAGATTCCACTCTCCAGAAATGATTTCATTCAAATTTGATGGAGATATCAAGAGTTTTGCTGCTGCTGCTGCTGCTGCTAAGTCGCTTCAGTCGTGTCCGACTCTGTGCGACCCCATAGAAGGCAGCCCACCAGGCTCCTCTGTCCATGGGATTCTCCAGGCAAGAACACTGGAATGGGTTGCCATTTCTTTCTCCAATGCATGAAAGTGAAAAGTGAAAGTGAAGTCGTTCAATCATCTCTGACTCTTAGTGACCCCATGGACTGCAGCTTACCAAGCTCCTCTGTCATGGGATTTTTCCAGGCAAGAGTACTGGAGTGGGTTGCCATTGCCTTCTCTGATCAAGAGTTTTACTGACAAGCAAAAGGTGAGAATTCAGTACCACAAAATCAGCTTTACAACAAAAAATGCTAAGTGAAGTTTCCTAGGTGGGAAAGAATAGAAGAAAAAGACCCACACAAACAAGCTCAAAACAATTAAGAGAATGGTAATAGGAACATATTGCTATTGTTGTTCAGTCACTAAGTTGTGTCTGACTCTTTCCAATCACATGGACTGTAGCATGCCAGTCCTCTGTCCTCTACTATCTCACACAATTTGCTCAGATTTGTGTCCATCCCATCTTCTTTGTCTTGTCTTGTCTAGCTATCTAACCATCTCATCTTCTGCCTCCTTCTTCTTTTGCCTTCAATATTTCCCAGCGTCAAGATCTTTTCCAATGAATCGACTCTTCCCAACAGGTGGCCAAATTATTGGAACTTCAGCTTCAGTGTCAGTCCTTTCAATGAATAACCAGGGTTGATTTCCTTTAGGATTGACTGGTTTGAACTTGCAGTCCAAGGGACTCTCAAGAGTCTTCTCCAACACCACAATTCAAAAGCATCAATTCTTCACTACTCAGCCTTCTTTATGGTCCATGTCTCACATTTGCATATTACTACTGGAAAAACTATAGCCTTGACTAGATGGGCCTTGTCAGCAAAGTGAGGTTTCTGCTTTTAAATATGCTCTCTAGGTTTGTCATGGCTTTTATTCCAAGGAGCAAGTGTCTTTTAATTTCATACTTCACTCACCATCTGCAGTGATTTTTGGAGCCCAAGAAAATAAAATCTGTCTCTACTTCTGCTTTTTCTCCTTCTATTTGCCATGAAATGATGGGACCAGTGATCATAATTTTAGATTTTTTCATGCTGAGTTTCAAGCCAGGTTTTCACTCTCCTCTTTCACCCTCATCAAGAGGCTCTTTAATTTCTGTTCAGTTTCTGTCATTAAGGTATCATCTGCATATCTGAGGTTGTTTAAATTTCTCCTGGTAATCTTGATTCCTGCTTGTGATTCATTCAGAATGGCATTTCCCATGGTGTACTCTGCACACAAGCTAAATAAGCAGGGTGACTATATACAACCTTGACATACTCCTTTCTCAATTTTGAACCAGTCAGTTGTTCCATGTCTTGGTTCTAACTGTTGCTTCTTGACCCACATACAGGTTTCTCAAGAGACATGCAAGGTAATTTGATACTCCCATCTCTTTAAGAATTTTCCACAGTTTTTTTGTGATCCACATAGTCAAAGGCTTTAGTGTAGTCAATGAAGAAAAAGTAGGTTTTTTTCTGGAATTCCCTTGAATGTAAATGGATTAAATGTCCCATCCAAAAGATACCAATTGGCTGGATGAATACAAAAACAAGACCTATATATACATACTATCTACAAGAGACCCACCTCAGACATAAGGACACATACAGATTGAAAGTGAAGGAATGGAGAAATATATTCCATGCAAATGGAAATCAAAAGAAAGCTGGGGTAGCAATACTTATACAAGATAAAATAGACTTCAAAATAAAGAGGGTTACAAGAGACAAAGAAGATTACTACATAATAATCAAAGGATTTATTGAAGAAGATGCAGAAATTATAATTATGCACCCAGCATAGGAGCAACTCAACAAGTAAGGCAAACACTAACAGCTTTCAGAGGGAAAGCTGACAGTAAGCACAATAATAATGGGGAATTTGACACCTCAGTTAAAGCCATGGACAGATTATCCTCGCAGAAAACAAATAAGGAATCACAAGATTTCAGTGACACAATAGATCAGATTAACTGAAATGATATTTATAGACATTGCTCCTGAAAGCAGAATATACTTTCTTCTCAAGTGCTTGTGGAATATTCTCCAAGATAGATGATATCTTGAATCACAAATTAAGCCTTGATACATTTAAGAAAATAAAAATTATATCAAGTATCTTTTCCAACCACAACACTATGAGATTATAAAGCAATTATATGAAAAAAATATAAAAAACCATGAACACATGGAGGCTAAACTATATGCAACTAAATAACCAAGAGATCATTGAAGAAATCAAAGAGGAAATTAAAAATTACATAGAAAAAAATGACAATGAAAACATGATGATCCCAAATCTATGGGTCTCAGCAAAAGGAGTTCTAATAGTTAAGTTTATAGCAAATCAATCTCATCTAAATAAATATGAAAAACTCAAACAATCTAACCTTACATAAAAAACTAGAAAAAATCACAGCAACAACAACAACAACAAAAACCTAAAGTTAGTAGAAGGAAATCAATCATAAAGATCAGAGCAGAAATAAATAAAATACAAACAAAAAATGTTGATGTATGGCAAAACCAATACAAAATTGTAAAATAATTAGCCCTAATTAAAATAAATAAATAAATAAAATCAAAGATCAATAAAATTAAAGTTTTTTTCTTTGAAAGTGAAGGGAAATTGCTAAACTTTTAGCCAGACAGATCAAGAAAAAGTTAGATAAATCAAATCAATAAAATTAGAAATGATAAAGGAGAAATTACAGCTGAAACCACAGAAATACAAAGGATCATAAGAGATCACTACAAGTAACAATGCCAACAAAATGGACAAGTTGGAGAAGTTATTGGAAAGGTACAACCTTCAAATGCCGAATCAGAAAGAGAGAATATAAGCTGACCAATCACAAGTAGTGAATTGAAACTGTAACTAAAAATATTCCAACAAATGAAAGTCGAGGACCAGATGACTTCATAGGTGAATTCTATCAAGCACTTAGAGAACAGCTAACAACTACCCATCTCAAACTCTTCAAAAAAATTTTTAGTGAAAGAAACACTCCTAGATCCATTATATGAGGCCAGCATCACCCTGATACCTAAACCAGACAAAGATGTGACACAAAAAAAGAAAATTACAGGCCAGTATCAGCAAGGAGATCCAACCAGTCCATTCTGAAGGAGATCAGCCCTGGGATTTCTTTGGAAGGAATGATGCTAAAGCTGAAACTCCAGTATTTTGGCCACCTCATGAGAAGAGTTGACTCATTGGAGAAGACTCTGATGCTGGGAAGGATTGGGGGCAGGAGGAGAAGGGGACGACAGAGGATGAGATGGCTGGATGGCATCACTGACTCGATGGATGTGAGCCTGAGTGACCTCCAAGAGCTGGTGATGGACAGGGAGGCCTTGTGTGCTGCAGTTCATGGGGTCGCAAAGAGTTGGACACGACTGAGCGACTGATCTGATCTGATCTGAGCTGATCACTGATGATCTTAAATGCAAAAATTCTCAATATGTTGAAAGGATCATACACCATGATCAAGGGGGATTTATCCCAGTAATGCAAGGATTCCTCAGTATTCACAAATCAATCAATGTGATACTCCATATTAACAAATTAAATAATAAGAATCATATGATCATCTCACTAGATGCATAAAAAAAGGATTTTGATAGAATTTAACACATATTTATGCTGAAAAAAAATTTCTAGAAAGTTAGCATTGTAAAACTTATGTCAATACCATAAAAGTTAAGTATAACAAACCCACAGCAAGCACCATTTTCAATGGTGAAAGTATTTTCTCTAAGATCAGGAACAAGACAAAGATGTCCACTTTCACCACTGTAACTCAACATAAATTTGGAAACCCTAGTCATGACAATTTAGAAGAAAAATAATTAAAGGAATACAAATTGAAAAAGAAGTAAAACTGCCACTGTTTGCAGATAACATGATAGTACACATAGAAAATCCTAAAGATGCAACTAGAAAAACACTATAGCTAATCAGTAAATTTAGTGAGTTTGCAGGATACAGATTTATACACAAAAATCTCTTGCATTCCTGTACACTTAACAACAAAAGTTCACAAAGAGAAATTAAGGAATTAATTCCATTTACATAGAAACAAAATAAAATAGCTAGGAATAGACTTCCATAAGAAAGCAAAAGGCCTCTACACAGAAAACTGAGAAACTGAAAAGGAATCAAAGCTGACACAAAGAAATCATTCCATGTTCTTTGATTGGAAGAATCAAAACTGTGAAAATTACTATATCACCCAAAGCAATCTACAGATTCAATACAATCCATAGCAAAATGCTGATGGCCGTTTTCAGAGACTTAGAACAAAAAAAGCTTAAAATTTGTATGGAAACACAAAAGATCCCAAATAGGGAAAGCAATCTTGAAAAGGAAAATGGAGCTGGAGGAATTAGGCTGCCTGACTGCAGACTGTTCTGCAAAGCTATAATAATCAAGACAGAATGGTACTGACATAAAAACAGAAATATAGACCAATAGAACAGGATAAAAAGCCCAAATATAAATCCAAGCATTTATGGTTACCTAACCTATGACAGGAGAAGGCAATGGCACCCCACTCCAGTACTCTTGCCTGGAAAATCCCATGGGTGGAGGAGCCTGGTAGGCTGCAGTCCATGGGGTCGCAAAGAGTCAGATACGACTGAACGACTCCCTTTCAGTTTTCACTTTCATGCTTTGGAGAAGAAAATGGCAACCCACTCCAGTGTTCTTGCCTGGAGAATCCCAGGGACGGGGAGCCTGGTGGGCTGCCGTCTACGGGGTCGCACAGAGTTGGACACGACTGAAGCAACTTAGCAGCAGCAACCTATGACAAAGTAGGCAAGAATCTACAAAGGGGGAAAGATAGTATTTTTAATAAGCAGTTTGGGAAACCTTAACAGCTATAGGTTGAAAAATGAAATTAGAGCATTCCCTAGCATCATACACAAAAGTAAACTCAAAATGGATTAGACACCTAAATGTAAGAGTGGACACTATAAAACTCTTTGAGGAAAACTTTGGGAAAATATCGTTGTCATAAATCACAGCAAGATCTTTTTGACCCATTTTCTAAAATAAAGAAAAATTTTTAAACAAATAAATGAGAGCTATTTAAACTTAAAAGTTTCTACACAGTAAAGAAAAGCACAAAAAAGATGAAAAGACAGTCATCAGAATGCAAAAAATATCTGCAAAAGAAGCAACTGACAAGGAATTAATTTTCAAAATATGCAAACAGTTCATCAAGCTCAATATCATAAATACAAAAAATTCAGTCAAAAAATGAGTGGAAGACTTAAATATGCATTTCTCCAAAGAAACATACAGACGGCCAAGAGTCACTTGAAAAGATGTTCAACATGACTAGTTATTGGAGAAATTCAAACCAAAACTACAATGAAGTCTCAGAGTCCTACACTGACTACCTGGCAATTTCTATCCCTCAGTTAGCCATTGCCTGGACTTGACTTTTTATATCTTGAAGAGAATCAGACATTTTGTATGTAATCAGGCATATATGTGCAACATTTTGTATGAATTATGGTACAGGTTTCTCTTTGTGTTGTTGTTAATATATGTAATGCCATTTTATTTTGGTGTACAGTTTTATGCATTAAAGTGTAAATGTGGCACTTTATGTTTAATGTGACTATCATTAAACTATCATTTAAAGATATTAGACTATAAAGTTTGTCTTGAAAAAATAGCTAAAACTTTTGCCTTGAAATTTATCTGCCAGTCTTTTCTTGCTGAATAATTTAAAGTTGATGCTGCTGCTGCTGCTAAGTCACTTTAGCTGTGACTGACTCTGTGCTACCCCATGGACAGCAGCCCACCAGGCTCCTCTGTCCATGGGATTCTCCAGGCAAGAAAACTGGAGTCGGTTGCCATTCCCTTCTCCAAATTTAAACCTAGGACTCGATAACAGTCATGGTTTTGCTTCTTATCTAATGACTCAGGAAGGAATGTTGCTAGATTTAAGGCTGAACAATTTTTTAACTGAGTTATGGGTCTTTCTAAGAGTAGGGATTGGTATTTGAGAAGGCAATTGCCAGATAACCATTATCCTTCCTTAGAATTTAAAATTCCAGAGATATCATGTGAAATATAGACTGTCAGATCTCTGTCTGCAATTAACTTAGTAGCTTCAGGAATTACAAGGCCACAATTTGTAGAAAATGTGGCCATCCTTGGGCTACAGAACAGGATCTTTTGCTCAAAGTGAGCAACCAGTTATTGTCAGGTTTGGGTGAAGTTAAAACTACCCATGCTATCCTTGATTTCTCTGCTACAAAAAGATTAAATTAGTCTCCTGTAGGTAGTCTTAGAGCAGTAGCCTGAAGAAGAGCCTGTTATAAAAAGTCTTATTTTTTAAAAAAAATTTTTTTTTAATTGGAGGCTAATTCCTTAACAATATTTTGATGTTTTTTGCCATATATTGACATGAATTAGTCATGGGTATACATATGTCCCCTCATTCCAATCCCCCTTCCCACCTCCCTCCCCATCCTATCCCTCTGGGTCATCCCAATGCACCAGCTTTAAGTGCCCTGTTTCATGCATTGAAGTTTGACTGGTCATCTATTTCACATGTGGTAATATACATGTTTCAATGCTATTCTCTTAAATCATCCCACCCTTTTCTTCTCCCACAGAGTCCAAAAGTATGTTCTTTTATATCTATGTCTCTTTTGCTGTCTTAGACATAGGGTTGTCGTCACCATCTTTCCAAATTTCACATATATGTGTTAATACATTGCATTTGTGTTTTTCATTCTGACATACTTCACTATGTATAATAGGCTCCAGTTTCATCCATCTCATTAGAACTGACCCAAATGCATTCTTTTTAATAGCTAAGCAATATTTCATTATGTATATGTACCACAGATTCCTTATCTATCCATTTCTCTGAATATGGACATCTAGGTTGCTTACATGTCCTAGCTATTGTAAACAGTGCTGCAATGAACCTTGGGGAACACGTGTCTCTTTCAATTCTGGTATCCTGAGTGTGTATGCCCAGCAGTGGGATTGCTGGGTCATATGGCAGTTCAATCTCCACTTTTTTAAGGAATCTCCTCGCTGTTCTCCATAGTGGTTATACTAGTCTGCATTCCCACCAACAATGTAAGAGGGTTCCCTTTTCTCCACATCCTCTCCAGCATTTATAGTTTGTAGACTTTTTGATGGCAGCCATTCCAACCAGCGTGAGATGGTACCTCATTGTGGTTTTGATTTGCATTTCTCTGATAATGAGTGATGTTGAGCATCTTTTCATGTGTTTATTAGCCAGATGTATGTCTTCTTTGGAGAGATGTCTGTTTAATTCTTTGGCTCTTTTTTGATTGGGTCATTTATTTTTCTGGTATTGAGCTGCAAGAGCTGATTGTATATTTTTGAGATTAATTCTTTGTCAGCTGATTTTTTGCTATTATTTTCTTTCATTCTGAAGGCTGTCTTTTCACCTTGCTTATAGTTTCCTTCGTTGTGCAAAAACTTTTAAGTTTAATTAGGTCCCATTTGCATATTTTTGCTTTTATTTCCATTACTTTGCAAGGTGGGTCATAGAGGATCTTGCTGTGATTTATGCCAGAGAGTCTTCTGGCTATGTTTACCTCTAGGCTTTGTAGTTTCTGGTCTTACATTTTGATCTTTAATCCATTTTGAGTTTATTTTTGTGTATGGTGTTAGAAAGTGTTCTAGTTTTATTGTTTTACAAGTAGTTGACCAGTTTTCCCACCACTTGTTAAAGAGATTGTCTTTTCTCCATTGTAAATTTTTGCCTCCTTTGTCAAACATAAGGTGTCCATAGGTGCGTGGATTCCTCTCTGGGCTTTCCATTTGGTGCCATTGATCTATATTTCTGTCTTTGTGCCACTACCATACTGTCTTGATGACCGTAGCTTTGAAGTATAGTCTGAAGTCAGGCAGGTTGATTCCTCCAGTTCCATTCTTCTTTCTCAAGAATGCTTTGGATATTTGAAGTTTTGTGAGTTTCCATACAAATTGTGAAATTATTTATTCTAGTTCTTCTAAAAATGCCGTTGGTGGCTTAATGGAGATTGCATTGAATCTATAAATTGCTTTTGGTAGTATACTCATTTTCACTATATTGACTCTTTTGATCCATGAATATGGTATATTTCTCTGTCTATTTGTGTCATCTTTGATTTCTTTCATCAGTGTTTTATGGTTTTCAATAATACAGGTCTTTTGTTTCTTTAGGTAAATTTATCCCTACTTTGCCAACAAAGGTCCGTCTAGTCAAGGCTGTGGTTTTTCTTGTGGTCATGTACGGATGTGAGAGTTGGACTGTGAAGAAGGCTGAGTGCCGAAGAATTGATGCTTTTGAACTGTGGTGTTGGAGAAGACTCTTGAGAGTCCCTTGGACTGCAAGGAGATCCACCCAGTCCATTCTGAAGGAGATCAGCCCTGGGATTTCTTTGGAAGAAATGATGCTGAAGCTGAAACTCCAGTATTTTGGCCACCTCATGCAAAGAGTTGACTCATTGGAAAAGACCCTGATGCTGGGAGGGATTGGGGGCAGGAGGAGAAGGGGACGACACAGGCTGAGGTGGCTGGAAGACATCACTGACTCGATGGACGTGAGTCTGAGTGACCTCCGGGAGTTGGTGATGGACAGGGAGGCCTGGCGTGCTGTGATTCATGGAGTCGCAAAGAGTCGAACACGACTGAGCGACTGAACTGAACTGATCCCTAAGTATTTTATTCTTTTTGTTGCAATGGTGAATGTAATTGTTTACTTAATTTCTCTTTATGTTTTCTCATTGTTAGTGTATAGGCATGCAAGGGACTTCTGTGTATTAATTTTATATCCTACAACTTTATTTCATTCACTGATTAGCTCTAGTAATTTTCTGCTGGTGTCTTTAGGGTTTTCTATGTAGAAGATCATGTCATCTGGAAACAGTGAACTTCTAATTTCTTCTTTTCCAATCTGTATTCCTTTTATTTCTTTTTCTTCTCTGATTGCTGTAGCTAAAACTTCCACAACTATGTTGAATAGTACTGGTGAGGGTGGGCACTCTTATCTTGTTCCTGACTTTAGAGGAAATGCTTTCAATTTTTCACCATTGAGGATAATGTTTGTTGTGGTTTTATTGTATACGGTTTTTATAGGTTGAGATATGTTCCTTCTATGCCTGCTTTCTTGGGAGTTTTTATCATAAATTGGAGTTGAATTTTGTCAAAGGCTTTCTCAGCATCTATTGAGATACTCATGGTTTTTATCTTTCAGTTTGTTAATGTTGTGTATCACATTGGTTGATTTGGAATTATTGAAGAATCCTTGCATTCCTGGGATAAAGCCCACTTGGTCATTCATGAAGTAATATCTTTTTAACATGTTGTTAGATTCTGTTTGCTAGAATTTTGTTGAGGATTTTTGCATCTATGTTCATCAATGATGTTGGCCTGTAGTTTTCTTTTTTTGTGGCATCTTTGTCTGGTTTTGGTATTAGGGTAATGGTGGCCTCATAGAATGAGTTTGGGAGTTTCCCTTCCTCTGTAAATTTCTGGAAGACTTTGAGTAGGATAGGTGTTAGCTCTTCTCTAAATTTTTAGTAGAATTCACCTGTGAAGCCATCTGATCCTGGACTTTTGTTTGTTGGAAGATTTTTGATAACAGTTTTGATTTCCATGCTTGTTATGGGTCTAGTAAGATTTTCTATTTCTCCCTGATTCACTTTCAGAAAGTTATACTTTTCTAAGAATTCCTCCATTTCTTCCAAGTTGTCCAATTTATTGGCATATACTTGCTGATAGTAGTCTTTTATGATCCTTTGCATTTCTGTGTTACCTGTTGTGATTTCTCCATTTTAACTTTTAATTTTATTGATTTGATTCTGCTCCCTTTTTTCTTGATGAGTTTGGCTAATGGTTTTTCTATTTTATTTATCTTCTCAATGAACCAACTTATAGTTTTGCTGATTTTTGCTGTAGCCACCTTTCTTTTTCAATTATCTCTGCTCTGATTTTTATGATTTATTTTCGCCTACTAACTTTGGGATTCTTCATTTCTTCTTTTTCTAGTTGTTTTAGGTGTAAAGTTAGGGGGTTTTTTTTGTTTGTTTGCTTGTTTCTCTTGTTTCTTGAGGTAAGCTTGTATTGTTATGAAACTTCCTCTTAGCACTGCTTTTACTGAATCCTATAGGAGCGCCTAAGAGCACCTCGGCGGCTGCGACCGGAGCACTAAGCGCAGACAAGAGGAGCTACCCCACGACCGAGGTCAGGAAGGACGGAGGTGAGGAGATACCCCTCCTCCAAGGTCAGGAAGGGCGGCAGTGAGGAGAGACCCATCGTCCAGGTAAGGTGTAATGGCTGTGCTTTGCTGGAGCAGCCGGGAAGAGATACCCCACGCCCAAGGTAAGAGAAACCCAAGTAAGATGGTAGGTCCTGCAAGAGGGCATCAGAGGGCAAATACACTGAAACCATACTCACAGAAAACTAGCCAATCTAATCACACCAGGACCAAAGCCTTGTCTAACTCAATGAAATTAAGCCATGCCCCTGGGGCAACCCAGGATGGGCAGGTCATGGTGGAGAGATCTGACAGGGTGTGGTCCACTGGAGAAGGGAATGGCAAACCAATTCAGTATTCTTGGCTTGAGAACCCCATGAACAGTATGAAAAGGCAAAATGATAGGATACTGAAAGAGAAGCTCCCCAGGTCAGTAGGGGCACAATATGCTACTGGAGATCAGTGGAGAAATAACTCCAGAAAGAATGAAGGGATGGAGCCAAAGCAAGAAGAATACCCAGGTGTGGATGTGTCTGGTGATAGAAGCAAAGTCCGATGCTGTAAAGAGCAATATTGCATAGGACCCTGGAATGTCAGGTCCATGAATCAAGGCAAATTGGAAGTGGTCAAACAAGAGATGGCAAGAGTGAATGTTGACATTCTAGGAATTAGCAAACTAAAATGGACTGGAATGGGTGAATTTAACTGAGAGGACCATTATATCTACTACTGTGGGCAGGAATCCCTAAGAAGAAATGGAGTGGCCAACATGGTCAACAAGAGAGTCCGAAATGTAGTACCTGGATGCAATCTCAAAAACGATAGAATGATCTCTGTTCGTTTCCAAGGCAAACCATTCAATGTCACAGTAATCCAAGTCTATGCCCCAACCAGTAACGCTGAAGAAGCTGAAGTTGAATGGTTCTATGAAGACCTACAAGACCTTTTAGAACTAACACCCAAAAAAGATGTCCTTTGCATTATAGAGGACTGGAATGCAAAAATAGGAAGTCAAGAAACACCTGGAGTAACAGGCAAATTTGGCCTTGGAATATGGAATGAAGCAGGGCAAAGACTAACAGAGTTTTTCCAAGAAAATGCATTGGTCATAGCAAATACCCTCTTCCAACAACACAAGAGAAGTCTCTATACATGGTCTAGATGTATACCATCTAGTTGTATACCAGATGGTCAACCCCGAAATCAGATCGATTATATTCTTTGCAGCCAAAGATGGAGAAGCTCTAAACAATCAGCAAGAACAAGACCAGGAGCTGACTGTGGCTCAGACCATGAACTCCTTATTGCCAAATTAAGACTTAAATTGAAGAAAGTAGGGAAAACCACTAGACCATTCAGGTATGACCTAAATCAAATCCCTTATGATTATACAGTGGAAGTGAGAAATAGATTTAAGGGCCTAGATCTGATAGATAGAGTGCGTGATGAACTATGGAATGAGGTTCGTGACATTGTACAGGAGACAGGGATCAAGACCATTCCCAAGGAAAAGAAATGCAAAAAAGCAAAATGGGTCTCTGGGGAGGTCTTACAAATAGCTGTGAAACGAAGAGAAGCAAAAAGCAAAGGAGAAAAGGAAAGATATAAGAATCTGAATGCAGAGTTCCAAAGAACAGCAAGAAGAGATAAGAAAGCCTTCTTCAGCGATCAATGCAAAGAAATAGAGGAAAACAACAGAATGGGGAAGACTAGGGATCTCTTCAAGAAAATAAGAGATACCAAGAGAACATTTCATGCAAAGATGGGCTCGATGAAGGACAAAAATGGTATGGACCTAACAGAAGAAGAAGATATTAAGAAGAGGTGGCAAGAATACACAGAAGAATTGTACAAAAAAGATCTTCATGAACCAGATAATCACGATGGTGTGATCACTCACCTAGAGCCAGACATCCTGGAATGTGAAGTCAAGTGGGCCTTAGAAAGGATCACTACGAACAAAGCTAATGGACGTGATGGAATTCCAGTTGAGCTATTTCAAATTCTGAAAGATGATGCTGTGAAAGTGCTGCACTCAATATGCCAGCAAATTTGGAAAACTCAGCAGTGGCCACAGGACTGGAAAAGGTCAGTTTTCATTCCAATTCCAAAGAAAGGCAATGCCAAAGAATGCTCAGACTACTGCACAATTGCACTCATCTCACACGCTAGTAAAGTAATGCTCAAAACTCCAAGCCAGGCTTCAGCAATATGTGAACCGTGAACTTCCTGATGTTCAAGCTGGTTTTAGAAAAGGCAGAGGAACCAGAGATCAAATTGCCAACATCCGCTGGATCATGGAAAAAGCAAGAGAGTTCCAGAAAAACATCTATTTCTGCTTTATTGACTGTGTCAAAGCCTTTGACTGTGTGGATCACAATAAACTGTGGAAAATTCTGAAAGAGATGTGAACACCAGACCATCTGATCTGCCTCTTGAGAAATTTGTATGCAGGTCAGGAAGCAACAGTTAGAACTGGACATGGACCAACAGACTGGTTCCAAATAGGAAAAGAAGTCCATCAAGGCTGTATATTGTCACCTTGCTTGTTTAACTTTTATGCAGAGTACATCATGAGAAACGGTGGACTAGAAGAAACACAAGTTGGAATCAAGATTGCATGGAGAAATATCAATAATCTCACATATGCAGATGACACCACCCTTCTGGCAGAAAGTGAAGAGGAACCCAAAAGCCTCTTGATGAAAGTGAAAGTGGAGAGTGAAAAGGTTGGCTTAAAGCTCAACATTCAGAAAACAAAGATCATGGCATCTGGTCCCATCACTTCATGGCAAATAGATGGGGAAACAGTGTCAGTCTTTATTTTGGGGGCGGGGGTGGCCAAAATCACTGCAAACAGTGACTGCAGCCATGAAATTAAAAGATGCTTACTCCTTGGAAGGAAAGTTATAACCAACCTAGATAGTATATTCAAAAGCAGAGACATTACTTTGCCAACAAAGGTTCATCTAGTCAAGGCTATGGTTTTTCCTGTGGTCATGTATGGATGTGAGAGTTGGACTGAAGAAGGCTGAGCGCCGAAGAATTGATGCTTTTGAACTGTGGTGTTGGAGAAGACTCTTGAGAGTCCCTTGGACTGCAAGGAGATCCAACCAGTCCATTCTGAAGGAGATCAGCCCTGGGATTTCTTTGGAAGGAATGATGCTAAAGCTGAACTCCAGTACTTTGGCCACCTCATGCAAAGAGTTGACTCATTGGAAAAGACTCTGATGCTGGGAGAAATTAGGGGCGGGAGGAGAAGGGGACGACAGAGGCTTAGGTGGCTGGATTGCATCACTGACTCGATGGACGTGAGTCTGGGTGACCTCCGGGAGTTGGTGATGGACAGGGAGGCCTGGTGTGCTGCAATTCATGGGGTCGCAAATAGTCGGACATGACTGAGTGACTGAACTGAACTGAACTGAACTGAACTGTCCCCCGCCACCTCTCTCTGAAATTGAGTTATATTACGGCTCCAGTTAATAAAGTTCCTGGGCGTGACAAGAGTGTTTTAGTTCACAACCGTGAGAGGCATGAGATGTTCTAAACTGTCTGAATACAGATTCCTTTGAGCAGTTAAAAGATTGATTAGAAATTGTATTGGTGAAGGATTTTTCACTTGTTGGGCCAATGTTTGCTGCTAAGTTTCCATATACCTACTGTGTCCCTGGCAATGTATTGATTAATATAATTGGTGTAAGTAGTAGCTTTAATGTTTGTAACCTTGGACCCTTGAGTTAATTCTTTATCTTGTTATAGTTCACCACACCTTTGCCCTATGGGAATGCAACTTTATGTAATGCTTTTGGAGGGTGACGCCTGACTAATCACCTTTAGAGAAAAATAAGTTTTCTGAAAAAAGGGTCTTAAAATGGTAACAGGCCCCTGGTCCAGAAGATGATGTAAATCACCTAAACTTTGCATATGATAAGTTTGCAGGAAGAAAGGCTGGCTTACTGCTGACTCTACCCCTTCCTGAATTATCCTCTATGCACAACTTAAGGTATAAAAACTACTTTGGAAAATAATGTGTGGGCCTTGTTCACTGAAACTTGGTCTCCCCATGTCATTCTTTCTCTCACCTTCCGGCTGAATTTCCATCTGGAGCATGGAGGCTCATCAAGCCTACTAACTATGCCTGGGCTTCTAATATCTGACCGGGGAGGCCTTAGTGTCTCCTCTTCTTCGGGAGAATGGGAGGATGCCTGTGGCCTACGTAGGTGACGTAAATTCCTTATTTTGGAATTTTATTAGCTTTCCACGTAAACCAAGTTATTCAGCCTCTTTTCACCACTGAATTTTCTTACTGAGCTATCTTTATTTAACCACTCTTTATATCTTTAATTTTACTGTATCCTGATCGGCGAAACCATCTCCCCTTCAAATTCCCTGGATCCACCGTGGCTGGACCCTGGCAATACTGGACAATTTTATAGGCTCTGGTGCCTGAAAGGCAGCTGGTCTTTAGATAAAGCCTGTTCAAACAAGTAAGGACTATCTAGAAGTCCTTGAGCCAACACTGTCCGTGGCAACTGGGTAGAGGAATCAAATGGATTCTCAGAAGCAAACAAAAATAGTGAACTTTAGGCTTCAGTTCAGTTCAGTCACTCAGTCATGTCTGACTCTTTGCGACCCCATTAACCACAGCACACGAGGTCTCCCTGTCCATCACCAACTCCCAGAGTTTACCCAAACCCATGTCCATAGAGTCGGTGATGCCATCCAACAATCTCAGCCTCTGTCATTCCCTTCTCCTCTCACCCTCAATGTTTCCCAGCATCAGAGTCTTTTCAAATGAGTCAGCTCTTCACATCAGGTGGCCAAAGTATTGGAATTTCAGCTTCAACATCAGTCCTACCAATGAACACCAGGACTGATCTCCTTTAGGATGGACTGGTTGGATTTCCTTGCAATCCAAGGGACTCTCAAGAGTCTTCTCCAACACCACAGTTCAAAGCATCAGTTCTTTAGTGCTCAGCTTTCTTTATTGTCCAACTCTCACATCCATACTTGACTACTGGAAAACCCATAGCCATGACTAGATGGACCTTTGTTGGCAAAGTAATATATCTGCCTTTGAATATGCTATCTATCTTGGTCATAACTTTCCTTCCAAGGAGTAAGCATCTTTTAATTTCATGGCTGCAATCACCATCTGCTGTGATTTGGGAGCCAAAAAAAAAAAATAAAATTAGCCACTGTTTCCACTGTTTCCCCATCTATTTGCCATGAAGTAATGGGACCCGATGCTATGATCTTAGTTTTCTGAATGCTGAGCTTTAAGCCAAATTTTTCACTCTTCTCTTTCACTTTCATCAAGAAGCTCTTTAGTTCTTCTTCACTTTCTTCCATAAGGGTGCTGTCATCTGCATTTCTGGGGTTATTAATATTTCTCCCAGCAATCTTTATTCCAGCTTGTGCTTCCTCCAGCCCAGCATTTCTCATGATGTACTTTGCATATAAGTTAAATAAGCAGGGTTACAATATACAACCTTGACATACTCCTTTTCCTATTTGGAACTAGTCTGTTGTTCTATGTCCAGTTCTAACTGTTGCTTCCTGACTTGCATATAGGTTTCTCAAAAGGCAGGTCAGGTAGTCTGGTATTCCCATCTCTTTCAGAATTTTCCACAGTTTATTATGATCCACACAGTCGAAGGCTTTGGCATAGTCAAAAAAGCAGAAATAGATGTTTTTCTGGAATTCTCTTGCTTTTTCCATGATCCAGAGGATGTTGGCAATTTGATTTCTGGTTCCTCTGTCTTTTCTAAAATGAGCTCAAAAATCTAGAAGTTCACGGTTCACATATTGCTGAAGACTGGCTTGGAGAATTTTGAGCATTACTTTACTAGTGTGTGAAATGAGTGCAGTTGTGTGGTAGTTTGAGCATTCTTTGGCATTGCCTTTCTTTGGGATTGTAATGAAAACTGACCTTTTCCAGTACTGTGGCCATTGCTGAGTTTTCCAAATTTGCTGGCATATTGAGGGTAGCATTTTCACAGCATCGTATTTTAGGATTTGAAATCGCTCAACTGGAATTCCATCACTTTCTCTAGCTTTGTTCATAGTGATGCTTCCTAAGGTCCACTTGACTTCACAATCCAGGATGTCTGGCTCCAGGTGAGTGATCATACCATCATGATTATCCCAAATGAAGAGCTTCAAAAACATTCATTTTGTCTATAACCATTGACAATAGAATGGAATTTCTGAAAGACTGTAAAGCTATAAAATTTTAAAGTAGTGACCATTTAAAATCTGTGGTAATGTTTTTCAAAATATTTCAATATTAGCTCTATATTTGACCACTTGATATTCAGCGATTAAAAAGTTAAATGATTAATTCTTTGTAAAAAGTAACATCACTTTATTTAAACATATTTGACAGAAATTAAAATAATTATTTAAATTTTTATTATCTTTAATGTTTAATAAATTTATACTCCCCCATCAACAATTTATCCATCCACATACTTATCTTTTCTTTATATCTGTGTTCTTGGGTTATTTTAGATTTCATATATAAAAGACATCATACAATAACTCTTTATCTGTCTAACATTTCTCTTGAAATACATCCATAAGATCCATCTATATTGTTGCAAATGTCAGGATTTCCTTCATTTTATGGCTGAATAATAATCCATATTCCACAGTATTTTTCATCCAGTCACCAGTCATTGGATACTTGGCTTTTTTCCATAACTTGGCTATTGTAAGTAATGCTAGAATATAAGTGTGTGTGTGTGTGTGTGTGTGTATATATATATGTAAGACTCTGCCTGAAATGCAATGTAGGTATATATATGGCCTTCCCCTGTGGTTAAGAACCTGTCTGCAATGCAGGATCCACAGGAGATGCAGCTCCAATCTATGGGTTGAGACGATCCACAGGAGGAGGGTACAGTAACTCATCCCAATGTTCTTGACTGGAGAATCCCATAGATAGAGGACCCTGGTGGGCTACAATCCATAGGGTCACAAAGAGTCAGATACGACTGTAGTAACTTACATATATATAGTAAATTAGTGTATTTGTTTTCTTTGGATAAATAACCCCAAATGCACTGCTAGATAGTATATTAATTCTACTTTTAAATTTCTGAGGAAACCATTCTATTTTCCACAGTGGCTATACCAAGTTACATTGATACAACTGTGCACCTAAGTTCCTTTTCCCACATTCTTGCCAACATTTGTTATATTGTAATTTTTTTTATAATAGACATGCTAACAGATATGAGGTGATATCTCATTGTGCTATTTTTTTGCATTTCCCTGATGCTTAATGATGTAGTGATGTTAGTCACATTTTTTGTTTCTTTGTCATAAATTAATTGGCTATATAAGTGTAGGTTTAATTCTGAGCTCTCTATTCTATTCCATTTATCCATTTCTGTTTTTGTGCCTATAAAACTCATATTATATGAATAATTAATGAAAGATTAATTAAATTAATGAATTAAGTATTTTCTATTCAACAAAGTTTTGGAAGTACTAGCCATAGCAATCAGAGAAATAAAAGGAATTCAAATTGGAAGAGAAGAAGTAAAACTCTGTTTGCAGATGATGTGATCTTCATAGAAAACCCTAAAGATACCACCAGAAAATTGCTAGAGCTAATCAATGAATATAGTAAAGTTGCAGCATATGAAATTAATACACAGAAAGTCCTTGCATTCCTATACACTAGCTATGAGAAAACATAATGAGAAATTAAGGAAACAATCATATTCACCATTGTGATGAAAAGAATAAAATATATAGAAATAAATTTACCTAAAGAAACAAAATACCTATACATAGAAAACTATAAAACACTGATGAAAGAAAATCAAAGATGACACAAATAGATGGAGAAATATACTGTGTTTGTGGACTGGAAGAATCAATATAGTGAAAATGAGTATACTACCCAAAGCAATCTATAGATTCAACAAAATCCTTATCAAGTTACCAATGGAATTTTTCACATAACTAGAACAAATAATTTCACAATTTGTATGGAAACACAACAAATCTCGAATAGCCAAAGCAATCTTGAGAAAGGATGGAACTGGAGGAATTAAAAAATATATAATTCTGGCTTCAGAATATACTACAAAACTACAGTCATCAAAGCACTATGGTACTGACACAAAAACATAAATATAGTCCAATGGAACAAAATAGAAAGCCAGAGATAAACTCACATACCTAAGGACAGCTTATGTTTGACAAAGGAGGCAAAAATATACAATGGAGAAAAGATAATCTCTTTAACAACTGGTACTGAGAAAACTGGTCAACCACATGTAAAAGAATTAAACCAGAACACTTTCTAATACCATACACAAAAATAAGCTCAAAATGGATTAAAGATCTAAATGTAAGACCATAAAACTCTTAGAGGAAAAAAGGCAGAACACTCTCTGACATCAATCACAGCAGGTCCTCTGTGACCCATATCCCTAAAAATAAATCAATAAATAAACAAATATGACCTACTTAAACTTAAAATATTTTGTACAATGAAGGAAATTATAAACAAGGTGGAAAGGCAGCCTTCATAATGGAAGAAAATAATAGTAAATGAAACGACTGACAAATAATTAATCTCCAAAATATATAAATAGCACATGCAGCTTAATGCCGGAAAAGTCAACAACTCAATAATAAAGTGGGCTAAAGAACTAAACAGACATTTCTCCAAAGAAGACATACATCCAGCTAACAAACACATGAAAAGATGCTCAACATCACTCATTATCAGAGAAATGCAAATCAAAACCACAATGAGGTATCATCCCATGCCAGTCAGAATGGCCACCATCCAAAAGTTTACCAACAACAAATGCTGAAGAAGGTGTGGAGAATAGGGAACCCTCTTACACTGTTGGTGGGAATGCAAACTGGTACAGCCACTATGGAGGACAGTGAGTGTGGAGATTCCTTTAAAAAGTGGAAATAGAACTGCCATATGACCCATCGACCCCACTGCTGTATATATACACTGAGGAAACCAGAACCTAAAGAGACACAAGTACCCCAATGTTCATTGCAGCACTGTTTAGAATAACCAGAACATGGAAGCAACCTAGATGTCCATTGGCAGATGAATGGATAAGGGAGTTGTGGTACAATAGAATATTAATCAGCTATCAGTAAGAACGCATTTGCGTCAGTCTAATGAGTTTGGGTAAACTCCAGGAGTTGGTGATGGACAGGGAGGCCTGGCGAGCTACAATTCATGGGGTTGCAAAGAGTCGGACACGACTGAGCGACTGAACTGAACTGAACTGAATGAGGTGGATGAAACTGGAGCTTATTAAACAGAGTTAAGTAAGTCAGAATGAGAAACACCAATGTAGTATATTAATGCATATATATATATGGAATTTAGAAAGATGGTAACCATGATCCTATATGCAAGGCAGCAAAAGAGATACAGGTGTAAAGAACAGACTTTTGGACTATGCAGGAGAAGGTAAGTGTGAGATGATTTGAGAGAACAGCATTGAGACATGTATATTACTATACATAAAATAGATGGCCAGTCAAATTTGATGCATCAAGCAGGGCACTCAAAACCTGTGGTCTGGGACAATCCAGAGGGATAGGGTGGGGAGGGAGGTAGGGGGTTCAGGATGGGGAGGACACATATGTACCCTTGCCTGATTCATGTCAATGTATGGGAAAAACCACCACAATATTGTAAAGAAATTATCCCCCAATTAAAATAAATAAACAAAAATAATAATAAAAATTTCACTTAGGCATGTTTAATCTATTTTAAAGATTATTCACCATTTAAATTAAGCTTTTCTACCAAGGAAAAAGAGGAAAAAAATAAATTTAAGAATGGTATGAAAGTCTTTGAAATCTAATCCACGTGTTTTTGTTTTATTTTCTTCTTTATTTTACCAATCAAAACATCCGCTTTGTATTCCTCTAATCATGTATAGTTGGAGAAGGCAATGGCACCCCACTCCAGTACTCTTGCCTGGAAAATCTCATGGATGGAGGAGCCTGGTAGGCTGCAGTCCATGGGGTCGCTAAGAGTCGGACACGACTGCGCGACTTCGCTTTCATTTTCACTTTCATACGTTGGAGAAGGAAATAGCAATCCACTCCAGTGTTCTTGCCTGGAGAATCCCAGGGACGGGGGAGCCTGGTGGGCTGCTGTCTATGGGGTTGCACAGACTATAGTTGATTTACAATGTGTCAGTTTCAGATGTCCAGTAAAATGAATCTGTTATACATATCCATATATCCAAGATTGTAAAGATATTACAGAATATTGAGTAGAGTTTCCAGTCTTCAAATTTATCCCTCGCCTTCACCTCTGGTAACTGTAATTTATTTTCTCCATGTGCTTGTATTCAGTTTTTAAGTCATGTCTAACTCTTTGCAACCCCATGGACTGCAGCATGCCAGGCTTCCCTGTCCCTCACTATCTCCTGGAGTTGGCTCAGATTCATGTTCATTGAGTCACTGATGCTATCTAACCAACTCATCCTCTACTGTTCTCTGTATAGAAATAGAGTTATGTATGTAACTTTTTTTTCAGATTCTGCATATAAATGATATCATATGATATTTATCTTTCTCCGTTTGACTGATTTCACTCAGTATGATGATATCTAAGTTCATTCATACTGTTGCAAGTGGGATTATTTATTCCTTTTTATAGCTGAGTAGTAGGCGAGGGCAATGGCACCCCACTCCAGTACTCTTGTCTGGCAAATCCCATGGATGGAGGAGCATGGTAGGCTGCAGTCCATGAGGTCGCTGAGAGTCGGACACAACTGAGCGACTTCACTTTCACTTTTCACTTTCATGCATTGGAGAAGGGAATGGCGGCCCACTCCAGTGTTCTTGCCTGGAGAATCCCAGGGACAGAGGAGCCTGGTGGGAGGCCGTCTATGTGGTTACACAGAGTCGGACACGACTGAAGCGACTTAGCAGCAGCAGCAGCAGTATTCCATTGTGTATATGTGACATGTCCTCTTTATCCATTCTTCTGTTGATGACAATTGAGGTTGCTTCCATATCCTGGCTGTTGTAAATGGTGTTCCAGTGAACATTAGGGTGCATGTATCATTTAAAATGGTGATTTTCTCTGGATATAAAGCTAAAAATTAGATTACTGGGTTATGTTAGCTCCACTTTAAGTTTTTAAAGGAAACCTCCATACTACTCTCCATAATGACTGCACTGGTTCACATTCCAAACAACAGGGTCATATGGTTCCCATTTCTCCACACCCTTTCCAGTATTTATTATTTATGAATTTTTTATGGTGACCATTGTAAATGGTTATACCATATTGTAGTTTTGATTTTCATTTCTCTAATAATTATCAATGCTGAGCATTTTTTCATGTGCTTTTTAACCTGATATATGCCTTTTTTGAGAAATGAGGATCTTCTGTGCATTAGGATCTTCTACTCATTAAAGCTTTTAAGTTTCATTCAGTTCAGTTTAGTTCAGATCAGTTCAGTCGCTCAGTAGTGTCTGACTCAGTGCAACCCCATGAATCGCAACACGCCAGGCCTCCCTGTCCATTGCCAACTCCCGGAGTTCACTCAAACTCACGTCCATTGAGTCAGTGATGCCACCCAACCATCTCATCTTCTGTCATCCCCTTCTCCTCTGCCCCCAATCCCTCCCAGCATCAGAGTCTTTTCCAATGAGTCAACACTTCACATGAGGTGGCCAAAGTACTGGAGTTTCAGCTTTAGCATTATTCCTTCCAAAGAATACCCAGGGCTGATCTCCTTTAGAATGGACTAGATCCCATTTATTCATTTATTTATTTTTATTTTCATTACTCTAGGAGGTGAGTCAATTAAGATCTTGTTACAATTTATATTGCAGTGAGGTGTACTTATGTTTTCCTTTAAGAGTTTTACAGTATCCAGCTTCACATTTAGGTCTTTAATTCATTTTAAGTTTTTTTTGTATGGTGTTAGTGTTCTAATTTCATTTTTTACATGGAGCTGTTCAGTTTTTAATAAGCACCACTTATTAAAGTAAAAGCTTTTTCTCCATTGTATATTCTTGCATTCTTTGTCATGGACTAGGTAACCATAGTTGTGTAGGTTTATCTCTGGGATTTTTATCCTATTCCATTAATCTCTATTTTCTGCTGGTATCATACAGTCTTAATTACTGTATCTTTGTAGTATAGTCTGAAGTCAGGAAGCCTGATTCCTTCAACTCTGCATTTTTTCTCAAGATTGCTTTGATTCTTCATGTTCTTTTTTGTCTCCATACAAGGTGATTTTTAAAATTTGTTTATTTTAATTGGAGGCTAATTACTTTACAATATTGTAGTGGTTTTTGCCATATCTTGACATGAATCAGCCATGGGTGTACAAGCGTCCCCTATCCTGAGCCCTCCTCCCACCTCCCTCCCCATCCCATCCCTCAGGGCCATCCCAGTGGACCAGCCCAGTGCGCCCAGTCTCATACACCAAACCTAGACTGGCAATCTATTTCACATATGGTAATATACATGTTTCAATGCTATTCTCTCAAATCATCTCACCCTTGCCTTCTCCCACAGAGTCCAAAATCTGTTCTTTATCTCTGTGTCTCTTTTGCTGTCTCACATATAGGGTCATTGTTACCATCTTTCTAAATTCCATATATATGCATTAAAATACTATATTGGTGTTATTCTTTCTGACTTACTTCACTCTGTTTTTTGTTCTACCTATTTGAAAAGTGCCATTGGTATTTTGATAGGGATTGCATTGAATCCATAGATTTATTTGGCCAGCATAGCCATATTCACAATATTGATTCTTCCAATCCAAGAATATGGTGCATCTCTCCATCTGTGTCATCATGGATTTCATTCATTAATATCTTACAGTTTTCTCAGTACAGATCTTTTACCTCCTTAGGAAGGTATATCCGTATGTATTTATAATAGCAAATGAAATTAATGCCTTGATTTCTCTTTCTGATCTTTCATTTTTATATATAGAAATGCAAGAGATTTCTGTGTATCAATTTTGTATCCTGAAACTTTGCCAATTCATTGATGACCTAATAGATTTTTTGGGATCTTTTTTTAAAGTTTTTGTTTGCTTGTTTTTTTTTGTATAGTGCCATGTCATCAGCAAATGGTGACAATTTTATTTCTTATCTTCCAATTTTGGTTCATTTATTTCTTTTTCTTCTCTAGTTGTTGTGACTAGGACTCTCAAAACTACGTTGAATAATAGTGGTGAGAGTGGGCATCCTTCTCTTGTTTTTGGTCTTAGAGAAAATACTATCATGTTTTTACTATTGAAAATGAAGTTATCTGTGGGTTTGGCCTGTATGGCCTTTATTATATTGAAGGAAGTTCTCTCTCTGCCCGCATCCTGGAAAGTATTTTTATCATAAACGGATGTTGAACTTGTCAAAAGCTTTTTTCTGCATCATATGATCATTGGTTTTTATTCTTCAATTTTTTAATATGGTGTTCCACATTGATTTATTTAATATGGTGTTCCACATGATTATCCAGATAATCATGATGGTGTGATCACTGACCTAGAGCCAGACATCCTGGAATGTGAAGTCAAGTGGGCCTTAGAAAGCATCACTATGAACAAAGCTAGTGGAAGTGATGGAATTCCAGTGGAGCTATTCCAAATCCTAAAAGATGATGCTGTGAAAGTGCTGCACTCAATATGCCAGCAAATTTGGAAAACTCAGCAGTGGCCACAATATTGGAAAAGGTCAGTTTTCATCCCAATCTCAAAGAAAGGCAATGCCAAAGAGTGCTCAAACTACCGCACAATTGCACTCATCTCACACACTAGTAAAGTGATGCTCAAAATTCTCCAAGCCAGGCTTCAGCAATATGTGAACCGTGAACTTCCTGATGTTCAAGCTGGATTTAGAAAAGGCAGAGGAACCAGAGATCAAATTGCCAACATCCGCTGGATCATCGAAAAAGCAAGAGAATTCCAGAAAAACATCTATTTCTGCTTTATTGACTATGCCAAAGCCTTTGACTGTGTAGATCACAAGAAACTGTGGAAAATTCTGAGAGAGATGGGACTACCAGACCACCTGATCTGCCTATTGAGAAATCTGTATGCAGGTCAGGAAGCAACAGTTAGAACTGGACATGGAACAACAGACTGGTTCCAAATAGGAAAAGGAGTACGTCAAGGCTGTATATTGTCACCATGTTTATTTAACTTATATGCAGGGTACATCATGAGAAATGCTGGACTGGAAGAAACACAAGCTGGAATCAAGATTGCTGGGAGAAATATCAATAACCTCAGATATGCAGATGATACCACCCTTATGGCAGAAAGTGAAGAGGAACTCAAAAGCCTCTTGATGAAAGTGAAAGTGGAGAGTGAAAAGGTTGGCTTAAAGCTCAACATTCAG
This sequence comes from Tragelaphus eurycerus, assembly GCA_935064755.1. Lineage (NCBI taxonomy): Eukaryota > Metazoa > Chordata > Mammalia > Artiodactyla > Bovidae > Tragelaphus > Tragelaphus eurycerus. The sequence goes on along the minus strand of CAKXYN010000007.1, from coordinate 40,042,121 downwards.
AAAACGAAGATCATGGCATCGGGTCCCATCACTTCATGGGAAATAGATGGAGAAACAGTGGAAACAGTGTCAGACTTTGTTTTTCTGGGCTCCAAAATCACTGCAGATGGTGACTGCAGCCATGAAATTAAAAGACGCTTACTCCTTGGAAGGAAAGTTATGACCAACCTAGAGAGCATATTCAAAAGCAGAGACATCACTTTGCCAACAAAGGTTCGTCTAGTCAAGGCTATGGTCTTTCCTGTGGTCATGTATGGATGTGAGAGCTGGACTGTGAAGAAGGCTGAGCGCCAAGAATTGATGCTTTTGAACTGTGGTGTTGGAGAAGACTCTTTAGAGTCCCTTGGACTGCAAGGAGATCCAACCGGTCCATTCTGAAGGAGATCAGCCCTGGGATTTCTTTGGAAGGAATGATGCTAAAGCTGAAACTCCAGTATTTTGGCCACCTCATGTGAAGAGTTGACTCATTGGAGAAGACTCTGATGCTGGGAGGGATTGAGGGCAGGAGGAGAAGGGGACGACAGAGGATGAGATGGCTGGATGGCATCGCTGACTCGATGGATGTGAGTCTGAGTGACCTCCGAGAGCTGGTGATGGATAGGGAGGCCTGGCGTGCTGCAGTTCATGGGGTCGCAAAGAGTCGGACATGACTGAGCGACTGATCTGATCTGATCTGATCCACATTGATTTACATGTATTAAAGAAAATAAATCATACTTGATCATGGTGTATAATCCTTATAATGTATTGATGAATATCGTTTGCTAGTATTTTATTGAGAATTTTTGAGTATATGTTGAACAGTGATATTGACTTGCAATTTTCATTTATTGTGACATCTTTGTCAGTTCTTTTTTTTTTCTTACAAGGTCATGATGATCTCATAGAATAAACTGGGGAATGTTCCTTTCTCTACACTTTTTTGGAAGAGTTTCAGAAGTGTAGATGCTAACTCTTCTCTAAATGTTTGTAGCCATATGGTCCTGAACTTTTGCTGCTTGGAAGATTTTTAATCACAGTTTCAATTTCAGTACCTATGATTAGTCTGTTTATATTTTCTATTTGTTCCTGGTTCAGAAAGACTGCATCTTTTAAGAATTTGTCCATTTATTCTAGGTTGTCACTTTTACTGGTGTATGGTTTCTTATTATTGTTGTTTAGTCACTAAGTTGGATCTAACTTTCTTATGACCTCATGGACTGTAGCCTGCCAGACTCCTCTGTCCATGAGATTTTCCAGGCAAGAATACTGGAATGGGTTGCCATTTCCATTTCGAAGGGATATTCCTGACCCAGGGATTGAACATGTGTCTCCTGCATTAGCAAGAGGATTATTTACCATTAAGCCACCTGGATAATCTCTTATGATCCTTTGCACTTCTGTGGTATCAGTTGTAATTTCTCACTTTTCATTTCTAATTCCATTGGTTTCTGTCATCAACTTTTTCTTTTTGATGAGTCTGTCATCAAAAGATAGACGTTTAAAGATTTATTTTGTTCAACTTTCAAAGAACCAGGTTTAAGCTTAATTAGTCTTTATTATTTTCTTCAACTCCGTATCCTTTATTTCAGTTGTGGTCTTTATGATCTATTTCCTTCTACTAAATTAGAGTTTTCTTTATTTCTTCTTTAGTTGCTTTACATGTAAGGAGAGATTGTTTCTGATTTTTCTCATTTCTTGACATAAGATTGTATTGCTATAAGCAATTGCTATAAATGAAGAATCAGTGCTTTTGAATTGTGGTGCTGGATAAGAGTCTTGAGAGTCCCTTGGAGAGCAAGGAGATCAAACCAGTCATTCCTAAAGAAATCAACCCTGGATATTCATAGGAAAGACTGATGCAGAAACTGAAGCTCCAATACTTTGGTCACTCATTGCAAAGAGCTGACTCTTTGGAAAAAATTCTGATGCTGAAAAAAATCTGAGGTCAGGAGGAGAAGGGAATGACAGAGGATGAGGTGTTTGGATACCATCACTGACTCAATAGACATGAATTTGAGCAAATTCTGGGAGATAGTGAAGGACAAGGAAGCCAGGTGTGCTGCAGTCCATGAGGTCACAGTCAGACATGACTTAGCAACTGAACATCTGAAACATCCCTCTTAGAATTGCTTTTGCTGAGTCACATAGGTTTTGGACTATATGTTTTTGTTGTCCTTTTTCTCTAGGTATTTTTTTTTCCTTTATGATTCATTCAGTTGTCCACTGGTTATTTAGTAATAAATTGTTTTGTCTTCATGAATTTATGTGTTTTTTTAATATTTTCCCCTGTAATTCATTTCTAATCTTATAGTGTTATGGTTGGAAAAGATAATTTTATTATTTCAATTTTCTTAAATATACCAAAATTTGAATTGTGACCTTATATATGATCTATTCTGGAGAATGTTCTGTGTGCACTTGAGAAGAAAGCATACCCCATTGCTTGGGGATGGAATGTCATAAATATCAACATATCTATCTGATCTAATGTGTGATTAAGGCTTGTGTTTCCTTATTCTATTTCTGCTGGATGATCTATCCATTGATATATGTGGGATGTTACAGTCCCCCACTACTAGTGTGTTACTGTTGATTTCCCCACCTATAGCTGTTAGCATTTGCCTTAAGACTTGAGTTGCTCTCATGTGGGTGAACATGTATTTACAATTGTTATATCGTCTCCTAGGACTGATTCTTTTATCATTGCATGCATCCCTCCTTGTCTCTTTTAGCAGTCTTTATTTTAAAATCTATTTTTTTCTGATAAAAATACTGCTTTCTTTTGTTTTTTATTTCTATAGAGTATCTTTTTCCATCCCTTCACTTTCAGTCTATATACATCTCTAGGTCTGAAGTGGGTCTCAGGCAAACAGCATATATATGGGTCTTGTTTTTGCATCCATTCAGCCAGTGTTTTTGCATCCACTCAGCCAGTCTGTCTTTTAGAATGGTAATTCATTTACATTTAGGGTAATTATACATAGGCTTGTTTCTGCTGCAATATTCTTTGGGTGGTTTGTTTTCATAGATTTTTTTTTTCTTTTCTTCTTTTGTTGTTCTATTCTTTTGTGTTTCTTGTCTAGAGACAGTCCTTTAGAATTTGTTGCAAAGCTGGTTTGATGATGTTGGATTATTTTAGCTTCTTCTAGTAAAGCTTTTGATTTCTCCATTGAATCTGAATGAAAACCTTGATGGATAGAATATTACTGGTGTAGGTTTTCCCTTTCATCACCTTAAACATATCATGGCACTCCATTCTATAATCTTTAGTGTTTCTGCTGAAAACTCAGCTAGTAACCTTATGAGGATTATCTTGTATGTTACTTGTTGCTTTTCTTTGCTAATTTTAATTGTTTGTATTAATTTTTATTAGTTTGATTAATATATGTCTTGACATGTTTCTCCTGTTTATCCTGCATGAGACTCTCTGCTCTTTCTAGATTTTGGGTGACTTTTTCCCATGTTAGGGATTGTTTGACTACAACCTCTTCATGTTTTTCCTCATTCTCTTTCTCTTTTTCTCTTGAGGCCCTTATAATTTGAATGTTGATGCATTTAACATTGTCCCAGAGATCTCTGAGACTGTCCTCAAATCTTTTTTATTATTTTTTCTTTATTCTGTTGTGTTGCAGTGATTTCCACCATTCTATCTCCTGATCACTTATCTTCTGCCTCAATTATTCTGCTATTTTTTTTCTTCTAGTATTTTTTTTAATTTGTTCTTGTGTTATTGTTTTTGTTGTTTAATTCTTCTAAGTCTCTGTTGAACATTTATAAATAAATCTGTGCCTCCATTCTTTTTCAAGATCTTGAGTGTTCTTTACTATCATTACTTTGAATTATTTTTCAAGTAGATTGCCTATCTCCTCTTAATTTAGTTGGTCCTGTAGGTTTTTACCTTGCTCCTTTGTCTGTAAAATATTTCTTTATCATCTCATTTAGTCTAACACTGTGTCTGTGGTCTCTTTTCCACAGACTGAAGGAACATATTTTTTCTGGCTTCTGATGTCTGCCTCCTGGTGTTTGAGGTTGTTTCAGAGGTTTGTGTAGCCTTCCTAGTGGGAAATACTGCTATCTTCTCTCTATGATTAGAGCTGGGTCTTGTCCCTCTAACAAGACTTTGTCACAGTGTATGTTTTGGGGTGTTAGTGACCTTATTATGACTTTGAGCAACCTGTTTGCTATTTGATAGTGCTGTGTTCCTCTCTCATTTGTTGTTTGGCCTAAGATATTCCAGCACTAGACTTGCAGGCTGTTGGGTGGTACTCAGGTCTTTGTGCTGAGATGGGGACCTCTGAGAGAACTCATATTGATTAATATATCTACCTTTCAGGATTTTGTACTCCCCTTATGGGGGCTTAGGTTTGATCCCAGCCGAGGAATCAGGACCCCCCCCCCCCCCATGCTGTGCAGTTTGTCTTCCCCAGGTGAATTAACCTCTTGTCCCTTTCAACTCCCTGCTCTCAGGGTTGCAGGTCCCATCCCATTTTCCTTTTTTCTTTTTCTTCTGTGTTTTGTCCTACCCAGTTATGCGGGAATTTTTTTGTGTCCCTGTAGGTGTCTGAGGTCCTCTGCTTGTGTTCAGCAGGTGCTTTGTACAATTGTTTCACTTGAAGATATATTCTTGATGTACTTGTGGGGAGGAGTGCTCCTATGCCCCAGGTACTCCTATACACCATCTTGACCCAAACTCCTTTAAAAGACACTCATTTTTACCTGGGCCTCTCCAATATATACATGAAATAATAATATTAATAGATTTGTATTTGCTTTTCTCAATTTTCTCAATTCATATATAATATAGGGGCTGCAGACAATAGCTTAGAAGGGTAGAAGAAAAATTATATCATCTGTCCCTACTATTCCAATTCCACTTATACTTTGTTTACAATATTTTTTATTCTGCAGTCTCCTTACATTTATTTATTTTTAGAGCATATGCATGTATATGTGTGTATATATATACATATATGTATATGTGTGTGTGTGTGCATGTGTGCATGCTTGCTATATCACTTCAGTCATGTCTGACTCTTTGTAACCCTATGGGCTGTAGCCCACCAGGCTCCTCTGTTCACGGGATTCCAGGAAAGAATACTGGAATCGATTGCCCTCCTCCAGGGTATCTTCCCAACTCAGGGATTGAGCTCACATGTCTTATGTTTTCTATATTGGCAAGTGAGTTCTTTACCACTAGTACCACCTGGGAAGCCCATATATACATACTGAAGTGAATCAACTATATGTATACATATATCTGGGCTTCCCTGGTAGCTCAGCTGGTAAAGAATCTACCTACAATGCAGGAGACCCAAGTTACATCCCTGGGTTGAGAGATTCCCTGGAGGAGGTCATAGCAATTCACTCCAGTATTCTTGATTGGAGAATCCCCATGGACAGAGTAGCCTGGCATGCTACAGTCCATGAGGTCACAAAGAGTTGGACATAAGTGACCAAGCACAGCAGACCATACATATATCCCTTTTGGGGGGTATTCCTCCCACCCTCCCTGCATCCCACTCATCTAGTTCAGCACAGAGCACTAAGTTGAACTACCTGTGCTATAGAACAGGTTCCCATTAGCTATCTACTTTACACACAGTTAGTGTGTATATATATATATATATATATATATATATATATATATATACATGTATATACATATATACATGTATATACATATATACATGTATGTATATATATATATACATGTATCAATCCCAAACTCCCAATCCATCATGCCTCCACCCCCATGTCCACAGGTCTTTTATCTACATCTCTTACCCAACCCTGTATACAAGTTCATCTCTACTTGTTTTCTAGCTTTCACCTCTATGTGGAATAGATGTTAATATATGATATTTGTTTTTCTCTATCTGACATACTTCACTCTGTAAGACAGTCTCTAGATTCATCTACATCTCTATAAATCACCAAATTTGTTCCTTTTAATGGCTGAGTGATACTCCATTGTATATATAGGTACCACATCTTCTTTATCCATTCATTTATCAATGGATATTTAGGTTACTTTCACACTCTAGTTATTGTAAATAGTGCTGCAATGAACACTGGAGTGCATATCTCATTTTGAATTATGATTTTCTTAGAGTATGTGCCCAGTAATAGAACTGCTGGGTCATATGGTAGCTGCATTTTTAGTTTTTTAGGGAATCTCCATACTGTTCCCTATAGTCATTGTATTAATTTACATTCCCATCAACAGTGCAAGAGAGTTCCTTTTTCTCCACATCCTCTTCAGCATTTATTTTTTGTAGAATTTTTGATGATGGCCATTCTGATTTGTATGAGTTGATACCTCATTGTAGTTTGGATTTGCATTTCTTTAATAATTAATGATGCTGAGTGTTGTTGGAAAAATGGACATCTACATGTAAAAGAATGAAATTAGAACACTCTAACACTATACACAAAAATAAACTCAAAATGGATTAAAGAACTAAATGTAAGTCTGGACACTATACAACTCTTAGAGGAAAACATAGGAAGAACACTTTTTACATAAAGTACATTAAAATCTTTTTTGACCTACCTCCTAGAGTAATGAGAATAAAAACAAAGTAACAAGGTGAATTTAATTAAATCTGAAAGTTTTTGCACAGCAAAGGAAACCATGAACAAGATAAAAAGACAACTTTTAGAATGAAAGAAAATATTCACAAATGAAGCAACTGTCAAGGGATTAATCTTCAAAATTATACAAGTAATTCATTTAGCTCAATAAAAATCAGCCCAGTCAAAAGATTGGCATAATACCTAAAAAGACATTTTTCCAAGGAAGACATACAGATGGCCAAGAGACACATGAAACATTCTCCTCCATACATTTACACATACAGATTTAACAACCTCAGGTCAGATAAGTTAATTGATTTTATTTGAATGGCAAATTTTATTTAGCAATTTGGGAAACAGCAAAAAGTTTGGGAAGTTTGTAGTTATAAAATATAAAACATAGCAGGGAGTAATCTTGTGTAAGCAGAATATAGTATGGAATGAGATGGTTAATAATGAAAGACAAGACACTCTCTGAACATTTCACTTTACCATTTGACAAATTGATGTACAAAAAATGTTAAAGAGGAAATTATAAGAATAAGGTAAATTTAAGAGAAATGCTTTTGTTATCAGGTTGAACAATTGTACCTATGCCGGGGTTCTGTCCCAGGCTGAGACTCCTTGACTAGGCCAGGGAGATACTTTTCGAACTTGTTTTATACTGGCAATAACAAAACAAATGCTCAGACTGGAAGAGCACAAGATTTATTCAATGACTGAAGAATGGAAAAGTGGGAATCAAGTTTACAAGTCAACTCTTCAGCCCAATTTGTGTGGAGACACTGAGTATATAGGTGGGCCAAGGTAAAAGACAGGGGGTTGAAAGGAATGGCAGAAATATTTATCACTTATATGAGAACATGGATGTGGGTTGGGCCTGGAACTGATGACACTCTCTTTTTCAGTCTTTGTATGGGCTTTTCTGATTCTTGTCATGGCAATTGTCAACTGCTATGGTGCTGGTGGGGTGTGTCTTTTAGCATATTAATGTATTACAATGAGGCTCAAGATGACTGGAAGTCAAATCTTCCAGCATCTTGGGCCTAATTGGTTCTAACCAGTTCTTGCTCTTTCTCTTAGTAGCTTCCTTCTGAAATTTCTATAAAAGTAATTGGTTCCTTTTCAAAGGAGGGGAAGGGGTATATTTGGGGGTAACATTGGACAAGCACTGAAGCCAATTTATAATTTACGATGAAAGGAGCTTTTGTTTGCAGCTGCAAAATTGGATGCATGTTTGTATAGACTGAACTTTAAACATCTTATTTTAAAATGGATATAAATTTCTATTATTTGTATAATCTTATCTGAAATGTAAAACAAATAAAACCCAATTTTCTTTTCCTATATCTATTTTTAATTCCTTATTTAGGTGACAGAAACCAACAAATTATCTAAATAATGTTCTGCTGTTAACAATTTTTAATATGCCAAATCAGTTTAATTACAGTTTCTATAAATAATCTATGCAAAATACTTTCCAGAAGAGAATGCACTTTTCCTTCTGTGTGTGGCACATTTTAATACTTAAAAGCATTAGAACAGATGTTAGGTGCCTGCTAAACTTGTTTTCAGTTTTCTTTTATTTATATGTTAATGAGAATTTAATTACTTCATGAATACTTAAACAACATGAGGGTGCCTGATATCATTACCCTGAACATAAGCACCTCAAGTGACCACATGGGAAGACAGAAATTGCTTTTAGTTTACTTGAAGACAGAGAGATGAATTCATTTCACCCCCTGCTATGTTTTACCTGACACACAAAGCACAGACTCAATCTTGCATCAAGACTGAAAGGATTTCAGCAAAGCACTCAAGAGCATAAATACTTTCTATTTGGTTTTGTTTCAATGTCTTTTAATAATTACTCTAGTTATACTCCATTTCAAAATATTTCACTTGAAATTTTTCTGTTAAAGCTAGTCACTGTATTTTATTTATTATTGCTGTGGCAATCTTCAGATCAGATCAAATCAGTCCCTCAGTCGTGTCCAACTCTTTGCGACCCCCTGAATTGCAGCACACCAGGCCTCCCTGTCCATCACCAACTCCCAGAGTTCACTCAAACTCATGCCCATTGAGTCAGTGATGCCATCCAGCCATCTCATCCTCTGTCGTCCCCTTCGCCTCCTGCCCCCAATCCCTCCCAGCATCAGAGTCTTTTCCAATGAGTCAACTCTTTGCATGAGGTGGCCAAAGTACTGGAGTTTCAGCTTCAGCATCATTCCTTCTAAAGAAATCCCAGGGCTGATCTCCTTTAGGATGGACTGGTTGGATCTCCTTGCAGTCCAAGGGACTCTCAGGAGTCTTCTCCAACACCACAGTTCAAAAGCATCAATTCTTTGGCGCTCAACCTTCTTCACAGTCCAGCTCTCACATCCATACATGACCACAGGAAAAACCATAGCCTTGACTAGACGAACCTTTGTTGGCAAAATAATGTCTCTGCTTTTGAATATGCTATCTAGGTTGGTCATAACTTTCCTTCCAAGGAGTAAGCGTCTTTTAATTTCATGGCTGCAGTCACCATCTGCAGTGATTTTGGAGCCCAGAAAAATAAAGTCTGACAGTATCCACTGTTTCCCCATCTATTTGCCATAAAGTGATGGGACCAGATGCCATGATCTTCGTTTTCTGAATGTTGAGCTTTAAGCCAACCTTTTCACTCTCCACTTTCACTTTCATCAAGAGGCTTTTTAGCCCTTCTTCACTTTCTGCCATAAGGGTGGTGTCATCTGCATATCTGAGGTTATTGATATTTCTCCCAGCAATCTTGATTCCAACTTGTGTTTCTTCCAGTCCAGCTTTTCTCATGAACTGTGAACATTGTAAGCATTATTGATGGCACTGAAAATATTCTCAGTTTAATCTGAATCAAAAAGGTTTATTTGGCTGAACTCTGGAAACATGAAATACAGATAAAATCTGTGAATTTCTGCTTATTATTTTTAGCATCAAAAATAGTAAATTAAAATAATTGTTCTAATAATATTTATGATTAAATCTTATATATTTAAATAATGATTAAATAGTTCCACATAGACATTATATATTTTTTCAAAATATACAAAATTTATAACAAAAATATAAACAATAAATATTTCCCCTAGAAAACAAAAAGATTTAAAAACTCATAAATATATATATTAGAAATAAATAATATCTGGAATGCATGAAAATTGTGAAGAGATATAAGAAAACTGCTTTAGGTAAAAGAAAAGAAACAGTATTTTAAAATAGGAGAAAATTGTATAAAAATTTTTTTCCTCAAAAGTAGTTGAATATAATTTTCCAAAATATTTTCACAGAATTGGTAGTATTAAAACAAAGTAAATAGTCTAAAGCTAAGATAGATTGAAAACAAAAGCAAAAATAAAAGCAGCCAACCACAAAAAGAATGAAACAGTTCCTCTGAGTTGAATTTATTAAAGCTTTAAATAGACAAATATAAATGATGAATCCCTATGAATTGTCTGATTCAGAGCTTTGCTTTGATGATGGGATGGGTTGAGATCTGTAGAAACTCATGGCCAGGACTACATATTGTCTTCAGCTGAAGCTTCGGTGATGTACAAATTGTGCTCTATTCAGTATATGCTATAAAGTGGCAATGTTGGAGTTCCTGGGTTTCAGTCAAATAAATTTTCAAACATCTGATCAGGTTCTCTCTTGGGACTGATGTGTCAAAAAATAGCTTAAAATAATTGTTGCAAATAATTTATTTTATAATATTTATGTGTGAAAAGGCAAAAGCTTTTATATTTTCATGATATATCTTGAGAACAGAATAGTGTCATATTTGTATAAAATAAATATATACCATTTTATATGTATACATTTATGTAGTACTAATCACTGCAGATGGTGATTGCAGCCATGAAATTAAAAGATGCTTACTCCCTGGAAGGAAGGTTATGACCAACCTAGACAGCATATTCAAAAGCAGAGACGTTACTTTGCCAACAAAGGTCCGTCTAGTCAAGGCTATGGTTTTTCCAGTAGTCATGTATGGATGTAAGAGTTAGACTGTGAAGAAAGCTGAGCGCTGAACAATTGATGCTTTTAAACTGTGGTGTTGGAAAAGACTCTTGAGAGTCCCTTGGACTGCAAAGAGATCCAATCAGTCCATTCTAAAGGAGATCAGCCCTGGGTGTTCTTTGGAAGAAATAATGCTGAAGCTGAAACTCCAGTACTTTGGCCACCTCATGCGAAGAGTTGACTCCTTGAAAAAGACTCTGATGCTGGGAGGGATTGGGGGCAGGGGGAAAAGGGGACAACAGAGGATGAGATGGCTGGATGGCATCACCGACTCAATGGACATGAGTTTGAGTGAACTCTGGGAGTTGGTGTTGGACAGGGAGGCCTGGCAAGCTGCAATTCATGGGGTCACAAAGAGTCAGACACAACTGAGTGACTGAACTGACTGACTGATATAGAAATTAAATTGTGCAAGCATAATTTAAGACACTAAGATACCTTTTGTGGGGTAAAATCAAGTGAAATATTATTAGTATAAGCCTTCATTCAACAATAACCTTCATGAAAAAGCTCTTGAAGAGCCAACTTTTTGAGGGGGAGGAATGATTTATAAGGCATTAATCGGAAGGACAGATCACACAAATTTCACAGAAACGAAGAAATCATTCTTGCTGATTACCAGCCATTGTTCGGGTACTTTGAATTTTATCAAAAGAGGTAGAGAAGAGTAGAAATGGCAAGGACATTCTATAACAATAATTGAAAATTCTGTGTTTTGTTTCTCTTACAATTTATAGGGAAATTGTTCTACTGGGCATTTTGAGAGAGGATTCAAAAGACATCAGTTACTAATGCAAAGTGCATAGATTTCTATTTTGCCAAAAGTATTCAGCTTCACTTAACACTGAATAGATTTTCCAGGAATAAATTTGTTCTTGATCTTCCTTTTAAAAACCTCATGTTTTATTTAACTAAATCACAGATTTTATGAATTAAATGACCACAAACTAGTAACCATATTGACCAGATTTACATACTGGCAAAATGTTAAGTTTAGAAAGAGGAATAACAAGGTAAAAGTGTATTTCCCAGGGACTAAACACAAGCGGAGAGCAATTTTTGTCCAGTGTTAGCTTTTATTAAATATATTTTACTCAATTTTTGAAAGCATTTTTTAAAGAATAAATGAGCCTCATACCATATTAACAAAGAAAAATTTATAATGGACATTTTTTAAACAATAAAGAAATTTATTACATTTTATTTAAGGCTACTACAATAGAGGTGACATTGAATTCAATTCCTTTGAAGTAAAAGGCAGCAAAGTTTTTCAGCAATGGGGTGAGTTAGTGAAAAAATACTGGGGTGGGGAATATTGTAGAGATAGTAGGTGAATATGATTAGTCCATCAGGGTTTGGTAATTGTTGCTTTATTAAACTTAGGCTCATGAGTTCCCACAGAAGCTGGGAAATAAGGATGATATCTTCCCTGGGTCAGGAAGATCCCCTGGAGAAGGGAATGGCAGTCCACCCCAGTATTCTCACCTGAAGAATTCCACGAACAGAAGACCCTGTCAGGCTACAGTCCATGGGGTCCCAAAGGGTCAGACGTGACTGAGTGACTTTTACTTCACATCTTCTTTGAGAATAACATTTCAAAAGGATGGCTTCCAGGTCCTTGAGAAAAACATACTTGCCTTGTATAAGATTTACATCTCCAAAAAGAAGAGAAAAATGTGCAGTTACATGTTTTTAAATAAAGGGAGATCAGAAGTCTATAATCAGGAGGAAATCTGTCTAAATTTTAGTAAAGCTGAAGGGATATTAAAATCATCTTGGTCAATATAAATCCATCATTGTGTATCAGCACATAAAATATTAATTAAAATTAACTAGCAAGAAATTTTTTTAGATGGAAATATTTTAATTTTTGATGAGCAAAACTCACATCACTTATTTAATAGAAATCTTTACATTGTGAAAATAACAGAGGCATTTAGAAACTGGTACAATGCAAATAATTACATAAGTAGTAAATTTAAAAGGCACAAGCAATGCAAAATGCATTTTTAAGATAAAGGATTTTTCTGCCAAGTATCACAGAAATGAGAGTCTTTCTCATTTAAACGAAAAAAAATAAAATGTTTTATGCCTTAACTGCAAATTGCATCAAATTTCCTATAACAAAATTAAATTAAATCATCTATGTATAAGGAACATGCTCTCACTGTAGGATGTATGTACTTATACACAATTTCCTGATTAAATATGGTTCTTAAATAATTGCTTTGTAGGCAGACTATATATAGTTTGCATGTCTTTAACAATGAGAAATTATTGGCACAATGGATAACAAATTTGGGGGAAATTGTAATTCATTATAGCTTTTTAAAAATCCTATAATAAGCATGTCTTGGTCAGTTTAGGCTGCTATAACATACCATGCACTTGGTGGCTTATGAACAATACAAATTCATCTCTCACAGTGAGATGAGAACCTTGATATTAGAACCTGGGAAGTCTAATATCAAGGCTCCAACAGATTCAGTGTTTGGTGAATTCATAAACAGCCATTTTTTCATCTTCTCCTTGTGTCCTGATATGGCAGAAAGCAAGAGAACTGCCTGAGATGTCTTTTACAAGGTGACTGATCTCATTCATGAGAACTTGACCTGCATTTCCTAAGTACCCCAAAGGCCCCACCTCCAAATACCAACACATTGAGGACAAAGTTTCAATATGTGCCCTTTTGTAAGGATACAGACATTCTGTTTCCAACTTTCTACCTCTGGCTTCCCTAAAATCCATGTTTTGCAGCATGCAAAATATGTGTTCCTTTCAAATAACCCCAAAACTATTCCAGCGTCAACTTTCTAAGTTTCCGGCGTCAAAAATCTAAGTCCAAAGTCTCATCTCAATATTTAACCTATAAATTGATGGTATTATAATTGTTGCATTATTTCATTTTTCAAATTGACTTGAGTGTGTGTCAAGTTACCTTGTAAGAATCTTAATGAAATGAAAATATTTGTTGGATGGGATAGCCAACAGTATCATCAAACTTCTTTCTTTTGAGTTATTTATCCTTTTATTGCAAATAAAAAATATCAGTATCCCATGTAGTAATTATTTAAAGTTATGAGCTACCAGAGTCTTCCAAAAAGTGATCAATACATTGACAGATCTAAAAGACATATGGAAAATATTGTCAATGCTGATATTTCAAATGAAATATCAGGTTCAAAGAAATGATTCCATGTAACTGAACAAAGCCATTAATAAAATTCTACAAAGGCATTTTCACATTACCAATACACGCTATGCTATCAAAACAATTATGATTGGAAGGTACTTAGGAAGGAATTAAATGCACTAATATGTTTTATCTTCACTAATTGTTCAAAAACAAAACTATTAATTTTCCATATTAGTTGTAGATGCTTATGCATCTAAATGACATTTTAAAATGGTATTACTGATAGTAAACATTAAGGTTTTGTTAACATAAAAATGTAATGCTTTATGTTTTGATAATGGGTGATCATGAAGTCTTCCTTATATTGGGATCATAATAGCTGAGGGATAATGTGAAGAATCTCAGAGCCTAAAGATTATAAGAGGAACAATCAGGTTATAATTCTGTTAAGGATGTATTCAAGTCAAAGCTGAACACTGGCTTTTGTTAAACAATGTCTTCTTTCTCTACAAAAAAGTGAATTTTGTTTGAAATTAGTTTGTAAAGTTCTGAACACACTTACTGCTTCACAATTTCACAATCCTCCAGCTGATCATCTCCTCCGGAGTATCATGTCTGATATATTATTCCATACCTATGGCCAACATAAGCAGATTATCCATTTGAAATGTAATTTATGCAGGTATTTGCTCTTTGAAGTTCCAAGGAGAAAATAAGATAATGAATAACTCACTAATTTCTTAATTTTTCAACTTATATTTAATTTTAAAAAATATTTTTGGTCTTCTAAATTTATTCTAATCACTTAGTTGTAAGTGTTCCTTAATCTCTCCAGTGGAATTATAAGAACAGGTCAAGTGCTTTATTTTAGGTTACAAGTAGCATGATGTCGTGTTACTGTGTAGTTCATGAATTCTGCAAAAGTCAATCTCACTTACATAGTTTCTATCTTTCCAATATGTTGTCTTACTTGTTCTTCTGCTAAAGAACTAAAGCAAACAGAATTGTTATCTTCCTGTATATTTTCCCAAATCATTTATTTATCTCACAGTATATTCTAAAGACTGTAATAGGATTTTACAACAATACAGAACCAATAGTATATGGATATATGTGGAAAGATACTTATCATAAAGAATTGGCTTATGAGATTATGGAGGCTGGCAATCCAAATTCTGAAATGTGAAATAGCAAGCTTTGAATTAGGAGAACCAATGGTGCAATTTCTTAACTAAATTCAGCAGACCAAATAAAGTCAGAAGGGAGTCTGTTGGAAAATTTTCCTTCTTACTCTAAGAAGCCATTTTTGTTGTACTATTCAGACCTTCAGTGGATTAAATAACCACCTGCACTATGGAGGGCAATCTGCCTACTCTAAGTTCACAAATCTTAATAATGGAATGGAAAAGAAACAAGATAGCAGAGTAGAAGGACTTGATGCCACCTCTTCTCAAGAAAACGTGAAAATCACAATTACTGAACACCCATCAACAAAGAAGACTGCAACCTACCAGAAAAAGATATTCTACATCCAAAGACAAAGAATAAACCACAACAAGAAGGTAGGAGGGACATATTCAAGATACAATTAAATCCCATACCTTCCAGGTGGATGATCCACATACTAGAAAATAACTATATCACAGGATATACTTTCTCTCCCGTAAGAGTGAAAGTTTTGAGTCCCATGTCAGACTCACAAGTCGAGGGGTTAGCATTTTGAATAGGAGCCCCCAGATAATTTGTCATTGAAGGCCAGTGGGGCTTGACCACAGGCATTCCACAGCCTTGGGGAAACAGATTCTCCACTCTTGGGGGGTGCACACATCTCATGCACACAAGCACGCAGGGGAAAAGCATTGAACTCACAGAAACCGAGATCAGACTTATCTGCTGATATTGGAGGGTCTCGTGTGGAGGCAGGAGGTGGCTGTGGCTCACTGTGTGAACAAGAATGCAGGTAGCACAGGTACTGGACTATATTCACTGGTGTGAGTTCTCCTGAAGGCCATAACATTGACACCAAGACCTGGCCCCAACCAATAAACTGTAGACTCCAGTGCTGAGATACCTCAGGCCAAACAACCAACAGAGCAGAAACAGACTCACCCCTCAGCAACTAACAACGTAGTTTTAAATGTTTCTTGATCTAACAACTGCCTCTAAACATACTCCTTAAAGTTGTTCTGATCTAACAATTGCCTCTAAACAATTGCCTCTAAACTCCTTGACATGGACCTGCCCACCAGAGGTACAAGAACCATCTCCACCCACCAGTGGATAGGCTCCAGTCACTCCCATCAGAAAGCCTGCAAAGGCCTCTTAAACCAGCCTTACCCACCAGGGAGCAGACAGCAGAAACAAGAGGAACTACAGTTCTGAAACCTGTGGGACCAAAAACACAGAAATTTAGACAAAATGCGATGGCAGAGGAATATGTTCCAGACATTAGAACAAGATAAAACCCTAGAAGAATAGCTATGTGAAGTGGAGATAGGCAATTTATGCAAGAAAAAGTTTATAGTATGCTAATAAAGATGATACAAGATCTCAGAAAATGAATGGAGGCACAGACTAAGAAGATATATGAAATGTTTAACAAAAAGTTAGAATATATAAAGAACAAATGAACACAGATAAACAGTACAACAACTAAAATAAAATTTAAAAAAAGAAAACCTAAAGGGAATTTAATAGAATAAATGAGACAGAAGAATGAACAAGTGAGCTGAATTTTAGAATGATAGAAATCAATGCCACAGAACAGAATTTTTAAAAAGAGTGAAAATAAATTAGGACAGTTTAAGAGACTTCTGGGACAACGTTAAAATGTACCATATGCATTATAGGGATCCCAGGAGAAGAAGAAAGACAGAAAGTGTCAGAGAAAATATTAGAAGAGATAATAACTAAAAGCTTCCCTAACGTGGGGAAGAAAACAGTCATTCAAGTCCAGGAAGTACAGAGTCCTGTAAAGGATAAACCCAAAGAGTAACACTGCAAGACACATGTGAATCAAATTGACAAAAATCAAGGACAAAGAGACAATATTAAAAGAAACAAGGTAGAAGCAACAAATGAAAGGGAACCCCCATAAGGTTATCAGCTGATTTTTCAGCAGAAACTCTGCAGGCCAGAGGGAATGGCACAATGCCTTTAAAGTGATAAAAGGGAAAAACCTATAACCAAGAATACACTAACCAGCTACATTCCTATTCAGATTTGACAGAGATAGCAAAAGTTAGGAGAATTCAGCACCACCAAACCAGAATTAAAACAAATGCTAAAAGAAGTTCTCTTGGCAGAAAAGTAAAGGTCATAAAGAAAAGCAAAAAAATTAAACATTGGAAAGTTTACCAGTAAATGCAAACATATTGTGAAGGTAGGAAATCATCCACACATATATATGATACAGAAACCAACCAGTAATCATGAGAGTACAAACCTAGGATATTGGAAATGCATTTGAAGTTAATCATCAACTTAAAACGATTATATATTTAATGTTGTTCAGTCAGTCAGTCATGTCTGACTCTGTGACCCCATGGACTGCAGCATGCCAATCTTCCCTGTCCCTCACTATCTCCTGGAGTTTATGCAAACTCATGTCCATTGAGTCGATGATGCCCTCCAACCATCTCATTCTCCATCACCCCTTCTCCTACTGCCCTCATTCTTCACTAAAATCAGGATCTTTTCCAAAGAGTCAGCTCTTAGCATCAGGTAGCCAAAATATTAGAGCTTCAGCATCAGTCCTTGTAATGAATATTCAGAGTTGATTTCCTTTCTGATTGACTGATTTGATCTCTCTGCTGTTCAAGGGACTCTCGAGAGTCTTCTCCAGCACCACAGTTTGAAAGCACTGATTCTTTGGTGCTCAGTCCTCTGTGGTCCAACTCTCACATCCACACAAGACTACATAGCTTTGACAAGACTGGTCATTGTTGGCAAAGTGATGTATCTGCCTTTTAATATGTGGTCTAGATTTGCTGTAGCTTTTCTTCCAAGAAGCAAATGTCTTTTAATTTCATGGCTGCAGTCACCATCCACAGTGATTTTGAAGCCCAAGAAAATAATGTCTGTCACTGTTTCCATTTTTTCACCATATATTGGCCATGAAGTGATGGGACTAAATTCCATGATGTTCATTTTTTGAATGGTGAGTTTCAAGCCAGATTTTTCACTCTCCTCTTTCATCTTCATCTGGTAAGTCTCCTCAGTCGTGTGTGACTCTGTGCGACCCCATAGACAGCAGGCCACCAGGCTGCCCTGTCCCTGGGATTCTCCAAGCAAGAACACTGGAGTGGGTTGCCATTTCCTTCTCCAATGCATGAAAGTGAAAAGTGAAAGTGAAGTCACTCAGTCGTGTCCAACTCCCAGCAACCCCATGGACTGCAGCCTACCAGGCTCCTCCATCCATGGGATCCTCCAGGCAAGAGTACTGGAGTGGGGTGCCATTGCCTTCTCTGAGGCTCTTTAGTTCCTCTTCACTTTCTGTCATTAGGGTGGTGTCATCTGCATATCTGAGATTATTGATATTTCCCCTGGCAATCTTGAATTTCCCCTGGCTTATGCTTCATCCAGCCTAGCATTTTGCATAATGTACTCTGCATTCTTGACATGCTTTCTGATTTCTCAGATCGACTCAATTGACATGAGTTTGAGTAAACTCCAGAAGTAGGTGCTGGACAGGGAGGCCTGGCACCCTGTAGTCCATGGGGTTGCAAAGAGTCGGACACGATTGAGTGACTGAACTGAACTGAACTCTGCATTCTTGACATGCATTCTGATTTCTCAAGGGGCAGGTAAGGTTGTTTGGTATTCCTATCTCTTTACAAATTTTCCAGTTTGTTGTGATCCATACAGTGAAAGGCTTTAGTGTAGTCAATGAAGCAGAAGTTTCTCTGGAATTCCCTTGCTTTTTCTATGATCAAGTAGACGTTGGCAATTTAAAATCTGGTCCCTCTCCCTTTCCTAAATCCAGCTTGTACATCTGAAATTTCTTGGTTCATGTATTGTTGAAGACTGGCTTGAAGGATTTTGAACATTACCTTACTAACATGAGAAATGAGTGCAATTGTACGATAGATTGAACATTCTTTGGCATTACCCTTCTTTGGGATTGAAATGAAAACTGACATTTTCCAGTCTTTTGACCACTGCTGAGTTTTCTAAGTTTGCTGGCATATTGAGTGCAACACTTTAATAGGATCATTTTTTAGGATTTTATATAGCTCAGCTGGGATTCCATCACTTTCAATAGATTTGTTTGTAGTAATACTTCTTAAAGCCCACTTGACTTCCCACTCCAGCGTGTCTGTCTCTAAGTGAGTGACCACACCATCATGGTTATCTGCATCATTAAGACCTTTTTTGTACAGTTCTTCTGTGTATTCTTGCAACCTTTTCTATTATCTTCTGCTTCTGTTGGGTCCATACCATCTTTGTCCTTTATTGTGCCCATCTTTGCATGAAATACTCCCTTGGTGTCTCTAATTTTCTTGAGGGTATCTCTAGTCTTTCCCATTCTATATTTTTAGTCTGTTTCTTTGCATTGTTCACTTAAGAAGGGTTTATTATCTTTCCTTGCTATTCTTTGGAACTCTGCATTCATATTTTTTCTCCTTTGCCTTTTGCTTCTCTCCTTTGTTCAGCTATTTGTAGGACCTCCTCAAAAGACCATTTTGCCTTGTTGCATTTCTCTTTCTTGCTGATGGTTTTGGTCACTGCCTCTTCTACAATGTCCTCTTGTACCTCTGTCCATAGTTCTCCAGGCACTCTGTCTTTCAGATCTAATCCCTTGAATCTATTTGTCACTTCCAGTGTATAATAATAAGGGATCTAATTCAGGTCATACAGGAACATCCCAGTCATTTTCCCTACTTTCTTCAAGTCTGAATTTTGCAATAAGGAGCTCATGATCTGAGCCACAGTCAGCTCCCAGCCTAATTTTTGCTGACTGCATAGAGCTTCTCTATCTTTGGTTGCAAAGAATATAACCAATATGATTTTGGTATAGACCATCTAGTAATGTCCATGTGTAGAGTTGTCTCGTGTTGTTGGAAGAGGATATTTGCTATGACCAGTGTGTTCTTTTGTTAAGCTCTGTTAGTGTTTGCCATGGTTCATTTTGTACTTCAGATATCATTTGACTTCATACTTTTGCAGTCCAGTCCCTTATGAAGAAAAGGACATCATTTTTGGTGTTAGTTCTAGAAGGTCTTTTAGGTCTTCATAAACCATTCAACTTCATTTTCTTCAGCATTTGTTGTTGGGACATAGATTTGGATTAGTGTGATGTTTAATTAATAGTTTGTCTTGAAAATGAACCAAGTTCATTCTGTCGTGTTTGAGATTGTGTTCAAGTACTGCATTTCAGACTCTTTTGTTGACTATGAGAGAAAATTAATTTATTCTTGAAAGATTATACCTTGTTTTAGGATTCTGGATAAGCCTCCTAGATGATAGCTATACCTTGTCTTGGGAATCCCAAATGAGCCCCCAAGGTGATAGATGAAAGCTTACAGTGTTCCACTGGATTCATGACCTCTGAAGAACTCCAGCACCTTTTAACTCCAGGACCAAAGACTGTCTTGTCACTCAGAGCTTTGTGTAGTAGAAATTTTATTAAAGTGATAGTGACAGAAAAGTTTCTGACATAGGCATCAGAAGGGGGTAGAAAGATTACTGGTTTAAGTGGGGCATTATATACTTTCAACTGGTTGCTGAGAATAGATTAAAAGAATACCTCAAAGTTGTAAGAGTTCCACCAGACTCTTTCCCAAAGCATATATCCTGAGATAACTTTGGCACAAGATTATCCAGGGAGAATGGTTTCTGGGTAATGTCTCTGGCGAGATATACAACAGTATATTACCCCTGTGTAATCAGGGGTACAAATCCTGAGAAATAGGTTTCCAGGAAAGATTTGTTACAATTCTAATTATTAACATAGAGCCTAAGAAAAGCATTTCCATGATAAAGACATTGTGCTGTGTGACCATCAGCTCCTAAAGAAAGGACAGTCCTCAAGCAAGATACATTGTGCACAAGGCTTAAGCAAAGAATTGACCAAGAATGCTCACCTCTTCCTTGAAGCGGCCCGGACTGCCTAAGCTTTAACTCTTTCATTCTAAGGGAATTTTTCCCACAGTAGTAGATATAATGATCATCTGAATTAAATTCAGCCATTCCCATCCATTTTAGTTCACTGATTCCTAAAATGTTGGTGTTCACTCTTACCATCTACTGTTAGACCGCCCAATTTACCTTGATTCATGGACCAAACATTCCAGATAAGTATGCAATATTGTTCTTTACAGCATTGGACTTTTCTTTCACCACCAGAAACAGCCAGAACTGAGCATCATTTCTGCTTTGGCTCAGCCTCTTCATTCTTTCAGGAGCTATTACACTCTTCTTTAACGGCATATTGAACACTTACCAACCAGAGAGGTTCATCTTTCAGCATCATATCTTTTTTTCATATTATTATTATTAACTGTAACATATGATATGTCCCTAAATAGTGTAGTATCTTATATATATTTGTGTAGATATATAATATATAGAGAGAGGTAGACACAGATATATAGCTACATAGACATAGAGATAGATGCATTGATACAGAAGAGAGAAGGAGGGGGAAGGGAAGATTGCTATATCAAAACCTCATGGTAAAGGCAAACCAAATTTCTACAATAGATATATACACACACACAAAAAAAGGAAAAGCAATCCAAATACAATACAAAAGATAGTCATCAAATTATAAGAGAAAAGAACAAAAGAAACAAAAGAAAGAAAACCTACAAAAACAAACAAAACAATTAACAAAATGGTGATAATAACATATAGATTGGTAATTACCTTAAATGTAAATGGATTAAATGCTCCCACCAAAAGACATAGACTGGCTTAATGGATACAAAACAAGACTCATATATATGCTATCTACAAAAGATTCAGTTCAGTCCTAGGACACAAATAGACTAAAATTTAGGGGATTGAAAAGGGTATTTAATGCAAATGGAAATTAAAAGAAGGCTGGGGTAGCAATACTCGTATCAGACAAAATAGAGTTTAAAATAATGTTAGAAGGAGCAAAGAAGGGCACTACGTAATGATCGAGGGATCAATCCAAGAAGAAGAAATAACAATTGTAAATACATATGCACTCAATATAGGGACAAATAAGAAACCAAGAGTAAGATAATACTGTTGGAGAACTCTAACACTCTAGTCGCATCTCTATATTTCTTTATGGCCTTTGTTTAAAGTCTAATTTTGTCTGATATGTGTATTGCAATCCCCAATTTCTTGTCATTTTCATTTGCATGCAATATATTTTCCCATCTCCTCACTTTTAATTCTATGCATGTCCTTTGTCCTAAAGTGGGTCTTTTGTAGGCCACATATATTGGGCTTATAGACTCATATTTTTATTTATAAAGTTATAAACATAGTGATTTAGTTATCATTGCTGTTCATCATAGTTAGAATTGCTATTAAAAGCATTTTTTTTCTTTTTAATCTATATACTGGCTTACTTAAATGATTTACTTTCCAACTGTGATTTTCTCTTTCCTATTCTTTCCTGTATCATTTCTATTTAGAGAAGAATTTTCAGTATTTCTTTTAGAATAGGTTTAATATTGTATTGTTTTTAGTTTTTTATTGTCTGAGAAATTTTTATCTCTCTTTCTAAATGACAATTTTGCTGAATAGGACATTCTAGGTTGCAGACTTTTTACCTTTCAGGACTTTGAAAGTATTTTGTCACTGCCTTCTGGCTTTCAATGTTTCTGTAGATAAATCAGCAGATAACCTCATGGGGATATTCCTTTGTAATTAACTTCATATTTTTTAGAAAGAGTTTAGAATCCTCCTGCCTTTAGAATTTTCTCTTTAACTTTTGCCATTTTAATTATAATATGCCTTGGTGTAGGTCTGTTTGGATTCATCTTGTTTGGGATTCTCTGTGTTTTTTGTACTTCTGGATATCTGCTTCCTTCTGTAGGTTTGGGAAGTTGTTGGTTTTTGTTTTTGTTTTGTTTTGTTTTGTTTGTCACTTTATTTTTTTAATTGAAGGATAGTTGCTTTACAGAATTTTGCTGCTTTCTGTCAAGCATCAACAAAAATCAGCCATAGGTACACCCATGTCCCCTCCCTCCAGAACCTTCCTGCCATCTCCCACTCCATCCCACCCTTCTAGATTTTTTCAGCCATGATTTCTTCAAAATACATTTTTAATTACTTTTCTCTTTCTTGTCCTTTTGGAATTCATATTATGCCTAGATTGTCATGCTTTACCTTATCCCATATGCCTCTTATTTTTTGTTTTATTTTTTCTTCTTCATTTGGCTTTCCTCCTGCTGTTCTGATTGTGTGATTTCTATTATTCTATCTTCCAGATCACTTATTTGCTCTTCTTTGTTCATCTGCATTATTCATTCTGCTATTCATTGCCTTTAGCTTACATTTCATCTTGGCAAATGAATTTTCTGCCTTTTCTTAACTCATTCTTATGGTTTCTAGTTCTTTTTTTTTTTTTTTTACAGTAATCTGCATTTAATCTGCATTTCTGTTGCTGCTGCTGCTGCTAAGTCACTTCAGTCGTGTCTGACTCTGTGTGACCCCATAGACAGCAGCCCACCAGGCTTCCGCGTCCCTGGGATTCTCCAGGCAAGAACACTGGAGTGGGTTGCCATTTCCTTCTCCAATGCATGAAAGTGAAAAGTGAAAGGGAAGTCACTCAGTCGTGTCCAACTCCTAGCGACCCCGTGGACTGCAGTCTACCAGGCTCCTTTGTCCATGGGATTTTCCAGGCAAGAGTACTGGAGTGGGGTCCCAATTCTGTTGCTAGCCTTTCTTAATTTCTTCAGTATTTCATTATCTCCTTTTTGAACACAGTGTCTATTATAGTGAAGAGGTCTGTTTCATTGTTCTTTCAGGGGAATTTTTTTGGTATTTTAACTATGAGTGGTTCCTCTAGTCTTCATTTTACTTATATTCTCTTACTCTGTGAGTTTAGGAGAAATAATTACTATTATGATCTTGGAGGGTTATTCTTTGTGCGAGAGAATCCCTGGGCAGCTTGTGTAGGTTTAATATTTTTGGTACAAAGACTTTTTGTTTCAGACACGTGTGTCTTTTTCCTTGGCATGTGCTGGTTATTATCCCCTTTATCAGGGGTGTGAAGATGCAGCAGCTAGTTCCTATTCCCAGAGCCTGTGGCGGTGAGAGTAGTGGCTGCTTGTGCCAGCACCTGGAGCCTGTGGAGACTGTGTCTTGCTGACTATGACTGCACACATGTGGAGTAAGAGACTGCATCCTGCTCCGCCCTTTGTGCACCCTCCAACAATGGTGCTCACCTTTATGTCAGGACTAGGTTCTGTCCACATACATGGTTGCTGCCCCTTCAGGATATCTCCACACAACCAACCCAGTCTTTTCCCCAGGTATGACTTCCAAAGCCTTCCCTTCAGCAGCCAGCCCCCAACTACACTGGTGGGTGTGGGTCTCAGTCTGGGGAGCACAGAGTGGCAGCACAGACAATCTATGCAGATCTCTCTCCTTTATTTTTTCAAAATGGTTACTGAGATATCTCCTGTGTATCTGAAACTTCACCTTCACCCTGGTTGATCTCCCTGCTGGTGAGGCTGGTTCCCAGAGTGGGGGAAGCTTTCCTCTTACACAGCTCCCTCTCAGGGGCAAATGTCCTGTTCTAATTTCTTTCTTGCTCTCTCTCTTTATTTTATTTTGTCTTCCCCAGTTATGTGGAGATTCATCTTGCCCTTTCAGAAAGTTTGCATCTTTTGGCATCATTCAGTAGGTATTTTGTGAAAAGTGCCCCACATGTAGATATATTTTGATATATTTGTAGGAGGAGGTGAGCCCCACATCCTTCTACTCCACTATTTTGAAAACTCTCCGCAGTTTGGTCTTGATTTTTACCCAATATAACAAAATTTTTCATTTACTTGGGGTCTTTATTAAGTTTAATATACATGATATGGTTTGATTTCATTCTAACACCATGTTATCAATTTTATTTGTCTATCTCTTCTTAGTTCCTTCTTCCATTTTCATGTGTTCTTTTGGATTAGTATATTTTATGATTCCTTTTGATATTTTCAGTTGAATTATTGGATAATAATGTTGGATAGTTCTGTCAGCATTTATATTACACCTTTAAATTATTAGTCTTCCTTAAAGAGGTATTATAGCATATTATGCATAAAAACCTTACTGTAGTATATGTTTATTTTTCCCATCTTAGCCTTTATGTCTTCATAGCTATATATTTTAACTGTTAGAGTTGTCTTAATCTCTATACTCTATTCTTATCTTTGTTAATACATTCAGTTATCTTAAAAGGGATTTAACTAACAAGAAAAGCATATTATGTGTTTGCTATGTAGTTACCATTTTCTGGATACAAAGGAAGAAGCACAGAAGATGGTATCTACATAGCAAACACATAATAGCTTTTCTTGTTAGACATAAAGGCTAAGATGGGAAAAATAAACATATACTACAGTAAGATTTTTATGCATAATATGCTATAATACCTCTTTAAGGAAGACTAATAATTTAAAGGTGTAATATAAATGCTGAAAGAACTATCCAGGAGCAGGAAAAATCTACTCTCTTTAATCCCACTTTGATTGAAAGCAAAATTTTCCTGGTTATTATATTTTTGAGTTATATGATGTCTATGTATTTTTCCCATGATTTCCAGTTCTCTGGCAAAATTTTAAAATTTTATTCTATGTGTTTGGCAGCATAATTTGAATTTTGTGATTATTTAATTTAATACTTTGATTCTTTGTAGGGCTCTTTCTATAGTTTATTCTTTTTATTACCTGCTGTTCTTGATTAATATTTTGTTGCCTCCTTGTATGCATGGTTATTTAAAATTGTATGGAATATATTTATTTATGGAATTCTTTTTAGGATTTTTTGATGATTAAGGTTATATTATCTTTCTACAGACAAAAATTATAACTACTTTTAGTAGTTATAGTGGCTTAATGAGAGTTACCAAGTTTATTCTATTCGAAAGAATTTCCTATGTACTCATCAGTTCAGTTCAGTTCAGTTGCTCAGTTGTGTCCGACTCTTTGCAACCCCATGAATCACAGCACGCTAGGCCTCCCTGTCCATTGCCAACTCCCGGAGTTCACTCAAACTCACGTCCATGGAGTCATTGATGCCATCAAGCCACCTTATCCTCTGTCGTCCCCTTCTCCTTCTGCCCCCAATCCCTCCCAGCATCAAAGTCTTTTCCAATGAGTCAACTCTTCACATGAGGTGGCCAAAGTACTGGAGTTTCAGCTTCAGCATCATTCCTTCCAAAGAAATCCCAGGGCTGATCTCCTTCAGAATGGACTGGTTGGATCTCCTTGCACTCCAAGGGACTCTCAAGAGTCTTCTCCAACACCACAGTTCAAAAGCATCAATTCTTTGGCGCTCAGCCTTCTTCACAGTCCAGCTCTCACATCCATACATGACCACAGGAAAAACCATAGCCTTGACTAGACAGACCTTTGCTGGCAAAGTAATGTCTCTGCTTTTGAATATGCTATCTAGGTTGGTCATGACTTTCCTTCCAAGGAGTAAGCGTCTTTTAATTTCATGGCTGCAGTCACCATCTGCAGTTATTCTGGAGCCCAAAAAAATAAAGTCTTTCCACTGTTTCCCCATCTATTTCCCATGAAGTGATGGGACCAGATGCCATGATCTTTGTTTTCTGAATGTTGAGCTTTAAGCCAACTTTTTCACTCTCCACTTTCACTTTCATCAAGAGGCTTTTTAGATCCTCTTCACTTTCTGCCGTAAGGCTGGTGTCATCTGCATATCTGAGGTTATTGAGATTTCTCCCAGCAATCTTGCTTCCAGCTTATGCTTCTTCTAGTCCAGCGTTTCTCATGATGTACTCTGCATATAAGTTAAATAAGCAAGGTGACAATATACAGCCTTTACGTACTCCTTTTCCTATTTGGAACCAGTCTATTGTTTCATGTCCAGTTCTAACTGTTGCTTCCTGACCTACATACAAATTTCTCAAGAGGCAGGTCAGGTGGTCTGGTATTCCCATCTCGTTCAGAATTTTCCACAGTTGATTGTGATCCACACAGTCAAAGGCTTTGGCATAGTCAATAAAGCAGAAATCCATGTTTTTCTGGAACTCTCTTGCTTTTTCCATGATCCAGCAGATGTTGGCAATTTGACCTCTGGTTCCTCTGCCTTTTCTAAAACCAGCTTGAACATCAGGAAGTTCACGGTTCACGTACTGCTGAAGCCTGGGTTAGAGAATTTTGAGCATTACTTTACTAGTGTGTGAGATGAGTGCAATTGTGCGGTAGTTTGAGCATTCTTTGGCATTGCCCTTCTTTGGGATCGGAATGAAAACCGACCTTTTCCAGTCCTGTGGGTACTGCTTAGTTTTCCAAATTTGCTGGCATATTGAGTGCAGCACTTTCATAGCATCATCTTTCAGGATTTGAAATAGCTCAACTGGAATTCCATCACCTCCACTAGCTTTGTTCATAGTGATGCTTTCTAAGGCCCACTTGACTTCACATTCCAGGATGTCTGGCTCTAGGTGAGTGATCACATCATAGTGATTATCTGGGACGTGAAGATCTTTTTTGTACAGTTCTTCTGTGTATTCTTGCCACCTCTTCTTGATATCTTCTGCTTCTGTTAGTGCCAAAAAGAAATTTATCATAAATATGTTTAATGGGAAAATTTAGAAGGTTGCTTTTATGTTGTTTTTTTTTTTTTTTTTAATTCATGGTTTATTTCTGGGACAATGTCTGAAATGTTAGAGTACTAATTAAAAATATATTCAACCATGGGTATGAGACAAATTCTAAAATTCTCCTTCCCCTTCCACTCTAATAAATATAATACAAAACTTAACAACTGAGTGTTAATAATAACTCTCCTTTTTGGTGTTCAATTCATATGCACCTCAAGCTTTGACACATTATTCAGTGCCCTGAAAAGGAAACAGAAAAGAATGAACAAGCCAAAAAGAAGGGCCAAGAAATCACTTCTCTAACAAGAAAAAACCTGGAAAAGTGCATAAAACTGCATATAAGAGACACCTCAGCATCCTCATATTTCTTTTCATTGCATAATACTTCTGTTGTAGTAGAAGAGTATGCTAAGTACCCAGTCTTGAATTTTAAGAATTGTGGGTCAAACATATTTCTCTCAATACAATGGTAAAGAACAAGTGGTCTCATTGTAATGTCAAAGAAAATTTTTAATTTTCATGAATTCAAGACTAATTTCTTATGAAATGAACAATCACAGATGATTTCCATCATCCAACTCACTCGTACAAATCAAACTTGATTCTGAATCATCTATTAAGAATACACTCAAACAGGGGCTCTGTATCTACCTAGAGATATGGGATGGGGAGGGAGATAGGAGGGAGTTTCAAAAAGGAAGAGATATATGTATACCTATGGCTGATTCAGGTTGAGGTTTGACAGAGAACAGCAAAATTCTGTAAGCATTTATACTTCAATAAAAAATAAATTAAAAGGAATATAATCTTCTTTTCCCTATACAAGTGGCTTATAGACAATTATTCTCTCTTAAGGATTTTCTGGTGGTTCAGCCACAGAGAATCAGCCTGCAATGCAGGAGACATGGCAGCAGCTGCAGATTTGATCCCTGAGTCAGGAAGATCCCCTGGAGAAGGAAATGGCAATCCACTTCAGTATTCTTGCCTGGGAAATCCCATGGACAGAGAAGCCTGACAGACTACAGTTCATGGGGTTGCAAAAGAATTGGACACAACTTAGTGACTAAACAATAACCCTTCCAAGAAATTGTGAACCAAATTGTTAATACATTTCATTGAATCTGATCAAGTACTTTTTTAGGATTAGGAAGTGTAATGGTCACATAGTTTTGGTGACAAATATGATAATATCTTATTTCTTCCATAGCCACATTTGCTTTCTGTGTTGAAAAAACAGACCTCTTTCTGTGTTAGTATTAATATAATGATTTTTACATTCTGGTAATCTATAGATTAGAATAGAGATCACTTTACTTACAAGTACTGCTTATCACTCCCAAATACTTTCAAGTGAGTCCTGCAGCCTCTATGAGTTTATGATCATTGAATCATATGGAGGTCAGCATACTACAGTTTACAGGCCTTATCTTGCTGGTAC
This sequence comes from Tragelaphus eurycerus, assembly GCA_935064755.1. Taxonomy (NCBI): domain Eukaryota; kingdom Metazoa; phylum Chordata; class Mammalia; order Artiodactyla; family Bovidae; genus Tragelaphus; species Tragelaphus eurycerus. Next base: position 40,013,177 of record CAKXYN010000007.1, on the reverse strand, counting down.
CTCTTATTCAAAACAAAATTTTAGTGAAACAACCATTTGCTTGCATACTATCTACAATTAGATTTGAGTAGTTGTGAAGAGACAATCTGCCTTGAAAAGAGTTTAAAATATCTACTATTTCAGTCTTTAGAGAAAAAGTTGCTCAGTATCTGACAGAATATTTTCTTCCAGGGACATATTTCTGAAAGTCGTATCATAGTGGTTAGGTATAGTTTTCTAAAACATATAAATGTATGCAGAAAATTTTGAGAATATTTGATCAGAAGTCAGAAGAACTTATTTTGTTTTTATTCTTTTTTTCTATTATTCAGAAAATATGTTTAAATGGGAAAATCAAAACTTGTTTATCTCATTTTTTAAGCCCTTCAAATATCTGTAGATATGAAACACTACATAGAAAGATAATATATAAAATTGAAGCTATTTTTACTGAAGTGAAGGTGGGGAGTTTAATTCAAATCATTTGGTTCTCCAGTAATCCTATGTAACTCTTATATGAACACAAACAACTGTGCCTCTAAGTACCCATTCTAGTTCTCTACTTACATGTTCCTTAGACATCTTAGAATCTACAAGCTATTTATTTCTCTAATACTATCTCCTTTTCATCTACACCCTAGTTCTGTGAGTAGTAGCATGATTTACCATAATACTGCTTAAGCCATAATATTAGCTGTCATCCTTGACTCCCACTTGCCTTAATCCTCAGATAAAATACCCTGTCAATTACAAATGCATAAAATTTTTTCAATATTGTCTATTTGTCTTCTTCTCCTTACTTGGTCCTGGATAGACATTTGTTCATTTCACATCTGAGTTTTAGGAAAAGCTTCATAAATGGTCCTCCTGCTTCTAGTTTTGTTTCTTCAATTCAATTATTAACTGATAACAAGTTGATCTTTTACAATGAAAATAGTCTTACCACAATCTATGTAAATTAATTTAGTGTGCAACATTTGTCTTTAAAATAATATTAAAGCTCATCAATCTGATATATAATGCCCTTCAGGGTCTTGCTTCTACTTTGTTCTACATTCTCATTTCTTGTCGCACATTTCTTTACAAATTTAATCTCATTCTATATAGAGTCATGTGGTTGAAAAACTCTTGAAAATGTAAATACCAAAAATCTAAATTTATTTCAGAGGTAAATTAATTCAACTTGCATTCTTAAATGCTATTTTAAATACAACTCTAATCTAAAACTTCATATAAGCATGACTCACATAAATATATTTTTGTTTTATACCTTGAATAGCATTTTGAATTATACCCCAAATGATAAAATAAATAGAACTCCTTTATTCTTTCACTCAGGCAACTAACAGTTTCAAAGTCAGGAAAGGACAGGAAATAAATTATGTAAGTCTATACATACATAAGAAAAGGCAGAGGAACCAGAGATCAAATTGCCAACATCCGCTGGATCATGGAAAAAGCAAGAGAGTTCCAGAAAAACATCTATTTCTGCTTTCTTGACTATGCCAAAGCCTTTGACTGTGTAGATCACAATAAACTGTGGAAAATTCTGAAAGAGATGGGAATACCAGACCACCTCATCTGCCTCTTGAGAAATCTGTATGCAGGTCAGGAAGCAACAGTTAGAACTGGTCATGGAACAACAGACTGGTTCCAAATATGAAAAGGAGTATGTCAAGGCTGTATATTGTCACCCTGTTTATTTAACTTGTATGCAGAGTACATCATGAGAAATGCTGGACTGGAAGAAACACAAGTTGGAATCAAGATTCCTGGGAGAAATATCAATAACCTCAGATATGCAGATGACACGACTCTTATGGCAGAAAGTGAAGAGGTACTAAAAAGCCTCTTGATGAAAGTGAAAGTGGAGAGTGAAAAGGTTGGCTTAAAGCTCAACATTCAGAAAACGAAGATCATGGCATCTGGTCCCATCACTACATGGGAAATAGATGGAGAAACAGTGGAAACAGTGTCAGACTTTATTTTTCTGGGCTCCAAAATCACTGCAGATGGTGACTGCAGCCATGAAATTAAAAGACGCTTACTCCTTGGAAGGAAGGTTATGACCAACCTAGATAGCATATTGAAAAGCAGAGACATCACTTTGCCAACAAAGGTTCGCCTAGTCAAGGCTATGGTCTTTCCTGTGATCATGTATGGATGTGAGAGCTGGACTGTGAAGAAGGCTGAGCACCGAAGAATTGATGCTTTTGAACTATGGTGTTGGAGAAGACTCTTGAGAGTCCCTTGGAGTGCAAGGAGATCCAACCAATCCATTCTGAAGGAGATCAATCCTGGAATTTCTTTGGAAGGAATGATGCTAAAGCTGAAACTCCAGTATTTTGGCCACCTCATGCGAAGAGTTGACTCATTGGAGAAGACTCTGATGCTGGGAGGGATTGAGCGCAGGAGGAGAAGGGGCCGACAGAGGATGAGATGGCTAGATGGCATCACTGACTCGATGAATGTGAGTCTGAGTGACCTCCGAGAGCTGGTGATGGATAGGGAGGCCTGGCGTGCTGCAGTTCATGGAGTCGCAAAGAGTCGGACACGACTGAGAGACTGATCTGATCAGATATATATATATATATATATATATATATATATATATATATATATATATAGAAAAATATGGTAACAGTAGCTAACAGACACAGCACATTTGGGACATCTATGTACAAGTCATTTGTAGCACTATGAAACATTAGAATTATAAAAGATCTCTCTGATAATCAAAGTTTAATTTCATTTTTTGAGGCCTGAAGAAAACAGGACTAAAATGTTACAGGATTTGACTCAGTTCTCAACAAGTTTCTAGCATGTCTTAAGTTTTCAGTGATTTTGTCAAAAGTCAAGTTTTTGTGATATTTAGGAATTTCAGGTAGAAGATGAAACTGCAGAGAAGTATTTTCAAGTCTTCTAAGAATCTGAGGTGTGAGAATGGATGAAAGCACTTGTTAATTTAACAGAAACAGAGGATTTGAAAAATTGCATTGTTCCTTTGAATTCCTTGATGCCAAAGTTTGTTTCTGATTATACCTTGCTATGGTCAAACTGGGGCTTCCCTGGTGGCTCAGAGGTTAAAGCGTCTGCCTGCAATACAGGAGACCTGGTTTCGATCCCCTGGAGGGTAGATCCCCTGGAGAAGGAAATGGCAACCCACTTCAGTACTCTTGGCCTGGAGAATCCCATGGACGGAGGAGTCTGGTGGTTTACAGTCCATGGGGTTGCAAAGAGTCTGACACAGACTGAGCAACTTCACCCACTCACTCATGGTCAAACTGAGTGACCAACTGACTGAGGGAAAGCAAAAGAACAAAGAGAAAAAAATCAAATAAAGATTAATTCAGGGTTACAGGTATGAAGAGAAGAGAGTTTGGGATAAGTGGAGATTATCAAAAGTCAGTGTTGCAGATGATGAAGTTGAAAGAAATGAAGAAATACTATGGACATTGCTGATTGGCAAATTAATTATGAATATGATAATCAGAAAAAAGTCTACTGACAAGAGTGATGAGAAATAAAACAATATTAATGGGGTCATATCAAACAAATTATTCTCTAGAATATCTTCTGACTGTAGACAGTGTCAGAATTTTAGCTTATCAGAATACGAAAATGCAAATAATAAGGTAGTAAATCAAAAAGTGGGGACTCTGTTGTGACTAAATTTTAATTTTCATTAATGTTATCATATTTATAATTAAATGTTTCTATGAATGTATTTTATTCACATTATTATGATATAGTATGTATTTCAAAAGAAGTTTCCTAACTTAAAAATATTGTACTGAATTTGATCAACGAGTGAGAAAATTTTAAAGATTTAGCTCCTTGAGAACAGTGATTGTATTCTAAAACAAAACCAAGAACAAATTAACCCTTCAAAAAATATTTCAGCCTTGATAAATTCAAGAAAAATTGAAATCGTTCCAAGCATGTTTTCTGACCACAATGCAGTAAGATTAGATCTCAATTACAGGAGAAAAACTATTAAAAATTCCAACATAAGCAGGCTGAACAACACGCTGCTGAATAGCCAACAAATCACAGAAGAAATCAAAAAAGAAATCAAAATTTGCATAGAAATGAATGAAAATGAAAACACAAGAACCCAAAACCTGTGGGACACTGTAAAAGCAGTCCTAAGGGGAAAGTTCATAGCAATACAGGCATACCTCAAGAAACAAGAAAAAAGTCAAATAAATAACCTAACTCTACACCTAAAGTAACTAGAAAAGGAAGAAATGAAGAACCCCAGGGTTAGTAGAAGGAAAGAAATCTTAAAAAAATTAGGGTAGAAATAAATGCAAAAGAAACAAAAGAGACCATAGCAAAAATCAACAAAGCCAAAAGCTGGTTCTTTGAAAGGGTAAATAAAATTGACAAACCTTTAACCAGACTCATCAAGAAACAAAGGAGAAAAACCAAATCAATACAATTAGAAATGAAAATGGAGAGATCACAACAAAAAACACAGAAATACAAAGGATCATAAGACACTACTACCAGCAATTAGATACCAATAAATTGGACAACGTGGAAGACATGGACAAATTCTTAGAAAAGTACAACTTTCCAAAACCGGATCAGGAAGAAATAGGAAATCTTAACAGACCCATCACAAGCACGGAAATTGAAACTGTAATCAGAAATCTTCCAGCAAACAAAAGCCCAGGTCCAGACGGCTTCACAGTTGAATTCTACTAAAAATTTAGAGAAGAGCTAACACCTATCCTACTCAAACTGTTCCAGAAAATTGCAGAGGAAGGCAAACTTCCAAACTCATTCTATGAGGCCACCATCACCCTAATACCAAAACCTGACAAAGATCCCACAAAAAAAGAAAACTACAGGCCAATATCACTGATGAACATAGATGCAAAAATCCTTAACAAAATTCTAGCAATCAGAATCCAACAACACATTAAAAAGATCATACACCATGACCAAGTGGGCTTTATCCCAGGGATGCAAGGATGCTTCAATATCCACAGATCAATCAATGTAATACACCACATTAACAAATTGAAAAATATAAACCATATGATTATCTCAATAGATGCAGAGAAAGCCTTTGACAAAGTTCAACATCCATTTATGATAAAAACTCTCCAGAAAGCAGGAATAGAAGGAACATACCTCAACATAATAAAAGCTATATATGACAAACCCACAGCAAACATTATCCTCAATGGTGAAAAAGTGAAAGCATTTCCTCTAAAGTCAGGAACAAGACAAGGATGCCCACTTTCACCATTACTATTCAACATAGTTTTGGAAGTTTTGGCCACAGCAATCAGAGCAGAAAAAGAAATAAAAGGAATCCAAATTGGAAAAGAAGAAGTAAAACTCTCACTGTTTGCAGATAACATGATCCTCTACATAGAAAATCCTAAAGACTCCACCAGAAAAGTACTAGAACTAATCAATGAATATAGTAAAGTTGCAGGATATAAAATCAACACACAGAAATCCCTTGCATTCCTGTACACTAATAATGAGAAAATAGAAAGAGAAATTAAGGAAACAATTCCATTCACCATTGCAATGAAAAGAATAAAATACTTAGGAATATATCTACCTAAAGAAACTAAAGACCTATATATAGAAAACTATAAAACACTGATGAAAGAAATCAAAGAGGACACTAATAGATGGAGAAATATACCATGTTCATGGATAGGAAGAATTAATACAGTGAAAATGAGTATACTACCCAAAGCAATCTATAAATTCAATACAATCCCTATCAAGCTACCAACGGTATGCTTCACAGAGCTAGAACAAATAATTTCACAGTTTATATGGAAATACAAAAAACTTCGAACAGCCAAAGCAATCTTGAGAAAGAAAAATGGAACTGGAGGAATCAATCTGCCTGACTTAGGCTCTACTACAAAGCCACAGTCATCAAGACAGTATGGTACCGGCACAAATACAAAAATATAGATCAATGGAATAAAATAGAAAGCCCAGAGATAAATCCACGCACATATGGACACCTTATCTTTGACAAAGGAGGCAAGAATATACAATGGATTAAAGACGATCTCTTTAACAAGTGGTGCTGGGAAAACTGGTCAAACACTTGTAAAAGAATGAAACTAGAACACTTTCTAACACCATACACAAAAATAAACTCAAAATGGATTAAAGATCTAAACATAAGACCAGAAACTATAAAACACCTAGAGGAGAACATAGGCAAAACACTCTCTGACATGCATCACAGCAGGATCCTCTATGACCCACTTCCCAGAATATTGGAAATAAAATCAAAAATAGACAAATGGGACCTAATTAAACTGAAAAGCTTCTGCACAACAAAGGAAACTATAAGCAATGTGAAAAGACAGCCTTCAGAATGGGAGAAAATAATAGCAAATGAAGCAACTGACAAACAACTAATCTCAAAAATATACAAGCAGCTCCTACAGCTCAATTCCAGAAAAATAAATGATCCAATCAAAAAATGGGCCAAAGAACCAAATAGACATTTCTCCAAAGAAGACATACAGATGGCTAACAAACACATGAAAAGATGCTCAACATCACTCATTATCAGAGAAATGCAAATCAAAACCACAATGAGGTATCATTTCACACCAGTCAGAATGGCTGCAATCCAAAAGTCTACAAGCAATAAATGCTGGAGAGGGTGTGGAGAAAAGGGAACCCTCTTACACTGTTGGTGGGAATGCAAACTAGTACAGACACTATGGAGAACAGTGTGGAGATTCCTTAAAAAAACTGGAAATAGAACTACCTTATGATCCAGCAATCCCACTGCTGGGCATACACACTGAGGAAACCAGAATTGAAAGAGACATGCATACCCCGGTGTTCATCGCAATACTGTTTATAGTATCCAGGACATGGAAGCAACCTAGATGTCCATCAGCAGATGAATGGATAAGAAAGCTATGCTACATATACACAATGGAGTATTACTCAGCCATTAAAAAGAATACATTTGACTCAGTTCTAATGAGGTGGATGAAACTGGAGCCTATTATACAGAGTGAAGCAAGCCAGAAAGAAAAACACCAATACAGTATACTAATGCATATATATGGAATTTAGAAAGAGGGTAACAATAACCTTGTATACGAGACAGCAAAAGAGACACTGATGTATAGAACAGTCTTTTGGACTCTGTGGGAGAGGGAGAGGGTGGGATGATTTGGGAGAATGGCATTGAAACATGTTTAATATCATATATGAAATGAGTTGCCAGTCCAGGTTCGATGCACGATACTGGATGCTTGGAGCTGGTGCACTGGGATGACCCAGAGGGATGGTATGGGGAGGGAGGAAGGTTCATGATGGGGAACACATGTATACCTGTGGCTGATTCACTTTGATATATGGCAAAACCAATACAATATTGTAAAGTTAAAAAATAAAATTAAATTAAATTTTAAAAAATATTTCTTGGAATAAATGTTTAGCTGGAATCAAGATTGCTGTAAGAGATATCAGCAGTTTCAGCTTCATGAATGATACCACCCTAATGACAGAAAGTGAAGAGGAACTAAAGCCCTCTTGATGGTGAATGAGGAGCATGAACAAGCTGTCTTAAAACTCAACATTCAAAAAAACTAAGATCATGTATCTGGTCCCATCACATCAAGGCAAATGGGGAAAAATTGGAAGCAGTAACAGATTTTTCCCCTCTTGGACTCCAAAATCACTGCATATGGTGACTGCAGTCCTGAAATTAAAAGACACTTGTTTCTTGGAAGGAAAGCTATGACAAACCTAGACACTGTATTAAAAAGCAGAGCCATCACTTTTATGAAAAAGCTCTACATAGTGAAAGTATGATTTTTCCAATAGTCACGTGCAGATGTGAGAGTTGCACCATAGAAAAAGCTAAGTGCTAAAGAATTGATGCTTTTGAATTGTGGTACTGGAGAAGACTCTTGAGAGTCTCTTGGGCTGCAAGGAAATCAAACCAGTCAATCCTAAAGGAAATCATCTCTGAATACTCTTTGTTTGTTTTTTTTTGTTTGTTTTTAAATTTTATTTATTTATTTTTTTAATTAAATTTTATTTTGCTTAACTTTACAATATTGTATTGCTTTTGCCATACAACGAGATGGATCCACCACAAGTATACACGAATACTCTTTGGAAGCATTGGTGCTGACACTGAAGCTCCAATACTTTAGCCACCTGATGTGAGAGCTTACTCATTGTAAAACACTGCATCACTAATCTAGTAATTGCCTTTGAAATACATACTACACCATAATGATATGAATAAAATACATGAGTAAAATCATTCAATGAGAAATATAGGATAACATTAATGAAAATTAAAATTTAGTGACAATAGATTCCCTACTTCTTATTAATTACCTTATTAGTTGCATTTTCTTAATCTGATAGGCTAAATTTCTGTCACTGTCTTCAGTCAGAAGATAATTTTAAGAACAATTTGTTTGACATGACCCCACTAATATTGTAATGCTTTATTTCTCATCACTCTCATCAGTAGACTTTTTCTGATTATCATATTCATGATTAATTTGCTAATCAGCAATTCACTAATATGAATTTGAGCAAACTCTGGGAGATAGTGAAGGATAGGGGAGCCTGGCATGCTGCAGTCAATGGCATAACAAAGAGTCAGACATGACTTAGTGAATGAGCAACAACAAAAATAAATATTTATCAACCAAAGAAATTCTCGATCACAATTTGGCACTTGCCAGAGGTAGTTGCCACCTACCTCTACCAGGACTGAATCATATGCTGTTGCAGTTGCTGACTTCCAACACCCCCTGAAGGAGTGCTGAGTAGAAATGAGGCACTCTGTGCTTTAGGAAATTGTCAAGACAGGTCTTTAGATAGTTACATATTCTCAGGAGCTGATTTTATGAGCTCAATTCTTGTATCTTCTTCTATCTAGAAAAGTACTAAAATCTTTCATGGTGACAATAATTTCTCATGATTACCAGAAGCTTTATGATATCAGCGAAAATTTTCTCCAAAAAAAAAAAAAATTTGTGCTTGATTGTATGAACTCCCCATTCAACACAATTACATGTACACTGACTTTTCCCCCTACCTCTTTGGAACAGTTTCTCAGAGCTATCTGAGGTGCTGTCTCCCAGGCTGTAGTTTTCATATTCAGTTCAGTTCAGTCAGTTCAGTCGCTTAGTCATGTCCAACTCTTTGTGATCCCATGAATTGCAGCACGCCAGACCTCCCTGTCCATCGCCAACCCCAGAGTTCACTCAAACTCATGTCCATAACTCAAATAAAATTTAAGTCACAACTCACACTGTGCATTTTTTTTAAGTCAGCAAAATACTTACCATGATACAAGCCCTCCTGAAAATTGCTAATATATTTTCAGGCACAAGATTTATCAGAACTCACACAAACCACAGAATTATAGCCACCCAATTCAATCTCAAAATTATTGAAAAAACTCATAGGCAATATTTTTTTAAGGTCAATAAGTTGAAAACTGTCTCTGCATCCAAATTTGGGTTATAAGAATTATAAGGTTAAGAAAAGTTAACCTAAATATAATTTAGCAAATATGACATTCTAGTTGGTTAAAAGCTAGAGGAAGTTAGCATAAAATTGAAAAAATACAAAATAATGCAATGGCTACATTGATCTTAAGAATAAGAAACTCATAAAACAAATGTTAAAAAAATCAAGTAATTGCCATTATGTAATATTGCACTTGTGGCTTGCAGAGTTCCTTCTCAGAGATGAATACTAAATTATTTGAGGGATCAAGAGACATTTAAATCAAAGTTAAGAATTAAATCTGATATACATAGATGACAAATTTTATTACTATAAAATTGTAAGCTGCTTACTTAGTGGAATTGAGAGTTATCACACATTTCTTTGATATTCAATATTTATTATTATGAATTATGATGGTATGCTTACAAATATTTTTAATGGTAAGCAATAGGAAAAATAAATACCCATATATTACATTTTCTCAATGAAGCTGTAATTCTACTGCTTAATACAATATATTCACAGTAGAATACATTGGAGGCAAATTGATGGTGTTTGTCTTGCTGTGTACATGATTATTTTCATTCCAAATCCCTGTGTGTCACTTTTTACTGTGCCATGAAACTGTGTAGCAAATTATCTGACTGAAAAAAAAGGGGCATATACAAAACAGCTTAACTGAAAAACAGTTTGACAGCTAAAATGTCATTCCAAAATTTGTTATGGTCAGATCATTAGACTAATATGAAGTTGCATGAGAAGAATGGCTAAAGGGAAGGTTCATATGTCTAGAAATATTAAAAAGCAATTTGCACCATGCACACATCCTCACCCCAACTGCTTTTGAACATGTTTGTAATCCACTAAGAAAATCTGATGCAGATTTTATTTCATAATTGAGTAGAACAGGTGTTAGTTTAGTCAGGAGTAGAAAGACTAAAGGGATGTGAAGATGCTCGTTGAACTTGAATAGAATATATCAGCTGTTTTTTTAGATATTTATATAAACATGCAATATTTTACTAGTTTTTTTGAACAAAATATCTCATCAACTTTTGATTCACAGAAAAAGATTCTCCCTCCAGCATATGTCTCTTCTCTTTTCTTCTCATGTTTTAAAGTACTACTTATAAACAATTAGAATTAAATATTACTATTCTGTTCATTATATTTCTGACCAAAAGTATAACTTAGAATGTATGATAGATGAGGTAGACTATAAAAGCTTGTATATTGATAATGTGTGCTAAGTCACTTCAATTGTGTCTGACTCTTTGCAAACCTATAGACTGTAACCTGCCAGGCTCCTCTGTCCATGGGATTCTCCAGGCAGCAATACTGGAGTGGGTTGCCATGCCCTCCTGCACAGAATCTTACCAACCCAGGAATCAAACCCATATCTCTATGTCTCTTGCATTTGCAGGCTGATTCTTTGCAACTAGCACTACCTAGGAAGCCCCTATATGGATATATGACATCATAAGCAAAAATATGGAAGTTTAAATATAAATTAATAGGGTGTATGTCTTTGGTTTATTTCTCAGAAATCTCATTAAACGTTTCAATAATTAATTGTATCTCTTTCCTGCTATGTGCTTATCCACTCTTGGTTCCTCCATTATTGATTCATTTTTCTGCTTTGGCCCTATATTAAGTTGTAGATCAACTGTACCTCTATCTCTTTGTATCCAATTTTTTTTTTTAAAGTAGTATGCATTTGCTCTCTCCCTTCTTTGCTCATCTGGCCACCTAAGTATTTGTGTTAGTTTCTCAGTTGTGTCCAAAGTTGTGTCTCATCCATTTCTTTCAACCACAATCTGCGTGTTGTGATAGTCACTCAGTCGTGTCCAACTCTTTGTGACCACATGGACTCGAGCCCACCAGGCTCCTCTGTCCATGGAATTTTCTAAGCAAGAATGCTGGAATGAGTTGCCATTTCCTTCCTCAGGGAATATTCCTAACCCAAGGAGCAATTCCTAGAATGTCGACGTTCACTTTTGCGGTCTCTTGTTTGACCACTTCCAATTTGCCTTGATCCATGGACCTGACATTCCAGTTTCCTATGCAATATTGCTCTTTACAGCATCAGACCTTGCTTCTATCACCAGTCACACCTACAACTGGGTGTTGTTTTTGCTTTGGCTCCATGCCTTCATTCTTTCTGGAGTTATTTCTCCACTGATCTCCAGTAGCATATTGGGCACCTACCGACCTGGAGAGTTCATCTTTCAGTGTCCTAACTTTCTGCCTTTTCATACTGCTCATGGGGTTCTCATGGAAAGAATGTTGGCAAAGTAATGTCTCTGCTTTTGAATATGCTATCTAGGTTGGTCATAACTTTCCTTCCAAGGAGTAAGCATCTTTTAATTTCATGGCTGCAGTCACCATCTGTAGTGATTTTGGAGCCCATAAAAATAAAGGCTGACACTGACCAACCTAGATAGCATATTCAAAAGCAGAGACATTACTTTGCCAGCAAAGGTCTGTCTAGTCAAGGCTATGGTTTTTCCTGTGGTCATGTATGGATGTGAGAGTTGGACTGTGAAGAAGGCTGAGCACCGAAGAATTGATGCTTTTGAACTGTGGTGTTGGAGAAGATTCTTGAGAGTCCCTTGGACTGCAAGGAGAGCCAACCAGTCCATTCTAAAGGAGATCAGCCCTGGGATTTCTTTGGAAGGAATGATGCTAAAGCTGAAATTCCAGTACTTTGGCCACCTCATGCGAAGAGTTGACTCATTGGAAAAGACTCTGATGCTGGGAGGGATTGGGGGCAGGAGGAGAAGGGGACGACAGAGGATGAGATGGCTGGATGGCATCACTGACTCGATGGACGTGAGTCTCGGTGAACTCCGGAAGTTGGTGTTGGACAGGGAGGCCTGGCGTGCTGCGATTCATGGGGTCGCAAAGAGTCAGACGCAACTGAGCAACTGATCTGATCTGATCTGTTCTTACTTCATTTAGTTGTTTTTCTGGCATTTTAGCTTGTCTCTACATCTGAGATTCAACTCTCTGCCTTTTCATTTTGATTAACTTTCTGTAATGTGGTTTTCATTCTGTTAGCTGTAGAATTGTAGTTTTTCTTGCTTCTTTATCTGCCCTTTAGGGGATGCGGCTAAGATGCTTATGTAAACATCTTGATGGGAGGGGCTGGCAGCGGCAAAAACTGGGTCTTATTCTGGTGGGCTTCTCTGGTAACTCAGTCATTAAAGAATCTGTCTGCAGTGCAAGGGATCTGGGTTAGGTCCCTGGGTCGGATAGATCTCTTGGAGAAGAAAATAGCAAATCACTCTGGTATCCTTGCCTGGACAATCCCATGGACAGAGCAGTCCGTGGGGTCACAAAGAGTCAGATGCTACTGAGTGACTAACACTTTCACTTTAATTCTGGTTGGCAGGGCCATGCTCAGTAAAACTTTAATCCAATTGTGTGCAGATGGGTGGGACTGCCTTCTCTCTCTATTGGTTGTTTGGCCTGAGATGCTGCTGCTGCTGCTGCTGCTAAGTCGCTTCAGTCGTGTCTGACTCTGTGCAACCCCATAGACAGCAGCCCACCAGGCTCCTCTGTCGCTAAAGTGACCCTGCCCTAAAGTGTACAGATTCTATGGTAGGGTTAATGGCAACCTCCAAGAGGGCTCACACATAGGAGTACCTACCTCTCAGGATGGCTGCTGATGCCCCCATGCCTGCAGTGAGCCAGTGCCAAACCACTCCTCCACAAGAAACCTCCAACACTGGCATGTAGGTCTGGTTCAGTCTCCTGTGGAGTCACTGCTCCTTTTCCCTAGGTCCTGTTGCAGACAGGATTTTGTTTGTGCCCTCCAAGATGGAGTCTCTGCTTCCCCCAGTTCACCTCAATTCACCTTCTTCTTTGTCTTGGACATGGGATATTTTTTGGATGGGAAGGTGGGTTCATGTGTCCTCCTATCAATAGTTGTTCAAAAACTAGTTGTGATTTTGGTACTCTCACAGGAGTGCATATCTTACTTCATCTTGAAACTTCAAGTTAGTTTCACCTCAGTAGTTCCAAGTTTCACAGATTTTTAATTTGTAAGATATAGTGGAATTTTTCATAAAAATAAATCTTTCCTCTGTTTCTGTTCTTTTTTTTCTGTATCATCATTTCTTATTGCTCTTGCTACCATGTTTATTTATTCCAGTACATACCAACCTTTACCATCATCCTCTTTCTATCTAGTGTCAATTAAAATTGTGTAGATTTAAAAAAAAAAAACACACACACAAAAAGTATTGATAATTCACAAACTATTTCACGTGTTCTATATTCCACATCATATTCTAAGTGCTGGATATAGCATTATCTACATATGTAAAGTTTTATGATATGTATTTTTCCAGTAGCTTCTTACACCTATTTTTTTAAATAATTGCAGACAAAGCAAGCTTTTTCAAATACTTTTAAGATTATGAAGACTTTTAAATGTCTTATCCTATGTTTCAGATTTAACAGATATTAGAATATTATTCATGCTGGATTGTATAGGAATAAGTAGAATACATATACATATATTTTTATTTTTAGTCAGTACAAATGCAGGTTTTTAAGAATCAGTCAGACTACACATCTGGGAGGATACCTCAGCCTCAAAATTGAAGATCTAAGTTTCTCCAATTTTTAAATATTTCTGCCTATTACCTATCAACCAATTGAGTGTATGTGTTTATAGATATGACTGAGCTGGTATATTTTGATCTCCTTTACTTTGTACTCATTTCCCAATACAGAGTTTACTCCTTGAGGGGGAGAATTCACATTAAACATTTAAGAATTATATTACTGACACTACAATCTATATTATCATAAGACCAAATCTATAATTTAAAGGTCACTATCATGCTAATCATAGAAGGCAATGGCAACCCACTTCAGTACTCTTGTCTGGAAAATCCCAAGGATGGAGGAGCCTGGTGGGCTTCAGTCCATGGGGTCGCTAAGAGTCAGACACGACTGAGCGACTTCACTTTCACTTTTCACTTTCATGCATTAGAGAAGGAAACAGCAACCCACTCCAGTGTTCTCGCCTGGAGAATCCCACCAACAGGGGAGCCTGGTGGGCTGCCATCCATGGGGTTGCACAGAGTTGGACACAACTGAAGTGACTTAGCAGCATCATGCTAATAAAGTAGAGAGAATAATATCAATCTATATTGTTTAAAATTGCTTTGTTGTTATCTAATATGTTTTTATATCTATAAAGAATACACTTCATAGTACATAAATGCTTTAGTTTAAACATTAAAATGTAAAGACTTAAAAAGTTAAGAAGACAGTAGGAATCAAGCCAAATAGATACTCCAAGAACAAATTTATACGCAAATAAGAGACTAATAATACACAATCCCCTTAAATTAGCTAGTTCAAAGACTCATTTCTGTTTGGCTTTCAACACTGCTTCCCAGCATGTTTAGGACTAGTTCATCCTTTGCAACTTCTATATAGACTGTGTGATCATTTTCCATCATACTGAAAAATTCCTCCTTTCTCCAATCATTGATATAAACAGAATGAGCCATAAGCAAAATTATGAAACAGATAAAACATTTTAGGAACTTTGTTACAACTTGGAGTAATATTTCTCCTTGAATTACATGTCTCTTTCTTCTCTGAAGAGGATCTTTTCCTAAAGTAGCTATCAATTAACTCAATTTAATGAGGTAGAACAGTAGTTATCAAAATTGCATTATTTTGGATTAGGGCCATTAATTTACTCTATTTTTTGCTAAGGCAACATTAGTTTATAACATTCTGTTTCATGACAACTGTGTGTGTGCTCAGTCATGTCTGACTCTTTGTGACCACATAGACTGTAGCCCACCAGGCTCCTCTGTCCATGGGATTCTCTGGGTGAGAATACTGCAGTGGGTCACCATTTCTTTCTCCAGGGGATCTTCCTGACCCAGAGAACGAACCTGAGTCTCTTGCATCACGGGCATTGACAAGTGGGTTCTTTACCACTAGTGCCACATGGGAAACCCTATGTTCCATGAGTACATTATATTTAGATTTCTATATACATCACAGCATGCTTATCACCAGAAATTTAGTTTCCATCTGTAACCATACAATTGAGCCCCTTTACTAGTTTCACTTTCTCCCATTCCTTCCCCACTGAGCTGCTCAATAATTTTCCATGTTGTTGCAAATTGGCAAGATTTCATATTTTTTTAATTGGTAACTAGTATTTCATTGGGCTTCACTGGTGGCTCATATGATAGAGAGTTTGCCTAAAAAAGCAGGAGACCCATGTTCAATTCCTGGGTCAGGAAGATCCCCTGGAGAAGGAAAAGACAACCCATTCAAGTATTCTTACCTGGAAAATCCCATGGATGGAGGAGCCTTGAATTCTATAGTCCATGGGGTCACAAAGAGTCAGACACAAATGAACAACTAACAACCAGCATTTCATTGCATGTGTATTGTATATTTACATATACTATATATATATGTATATATGTATGTATATACACATATAATTGGAAAAATTGTTTTACAATGTTGTGTCAGTTTCTGCTGTGAAACAGCTACGTGAATCAGCCATCAGCATACATATATCCCCTTCCTCTTAAGCCTTCCTCCCATACCTCCATTCCACCATTCTGGTTATCAGAGAGCAACAAGCTGAGCTACCTGTTCTATACAGCAGCTTCCCACTAGGTATCTATTTTATACATGGTAGTGCACATAGTTCAATTTACTCCCACAATTCCTCCCAGCTCTCCTTCCCTGCTGTGTCCACAAGTCTGTTCTATATGTTTAGCCCCTGTAATCCTACCCTGCAAATAGGTTCATCAGTATCATTTTTCTACATTCCAAATATAAGTATTAATAGATGATATTTCTTTTTCAATTTATGTCTTACTTTGTGTGATGGGCTCTAGGTTCATACTCATCACTATAACTGTCTCAATTTCATTGATATTCATGACTGAGTAATATTCCATTATAGAATACTGAAAGAGGAACTCTTCAGGTCAATAGGTGCCCAAAATGCTACTGGAGATCAGTGGAGATATAACTCCAGAAACAATGAAGGGATGGAGCCAAAGCAAAAACAACACCCAGCTGTAGAGGTGACTGGAGATATAAGCAAGGTCCGATGCTGTAAAGAGCAATATTGCATAGGAACCTGGAATGTCAGGTCCATGAATCAAGGCAAATTGGAAGTGGTCAAACAAGAGACCGCAAAAGTGAGCGTCGACATTCTAGGAATCAGCGAACTAAAATGGACTGGAATGGGTGAATTTAACTCAGAGGACCATTATATCTACTACTGTGGGCAGGAATCCCTCAGAAGAAGTGGAGTGGCCATCATGGAAAACAGAAGAGTCCAAAATGCAGTATTTGGATGCAACCTCAAAAATGACAGAATGATCTCAGTTCGTTTCCAAACCATTCAATATCACAGTAATCCAAGTCTATGCCCCAACCAGTAACACTGAAGAAGCTGAAGTTGAATGGTTCTATGAAGACCTACAAAATCTTTTAGAACTAACATCCAAAAAATATGTCCTTTTCATTATAGGGGACTGGAATGCAAAAGTAGGAAGTCAAGAAACATCTGGAGTAACAGGCAAATTTGGCCTTGGAATACGGAATGAAGCAGGGCAAAGACTAATAGAGTTTTGCCAAGAAAATGCACTGGTCATAGGAAATACCCTCTTCCAACAACACAAGAGAAGACTCTACTCATGGACATCACCAGATGGTCAACACTGAAATCAGATTGATTATATTTTTTGCAGCCAAAGATGGAGAAGCTCTATACGGTCAACAAAAACAAGACCAGGAGCTGACTATGGCTCAGATCATGAACTCCTTATTCCCAAATTCAGATGGAAATTGAAGAAAGTAGGGAAAACCACTAGACAATTCAGATATGACCTAAATCAAATCCCTTATGATTATACAGTGGAAGTGAGAAATAGATCTAAGGGCCGAGATCTGATAAATAGAGTGCCTGATGAACTATGGAATGAGGTTCATGACACTGTGCAGGAGACAGGGATCAAGACCATCCCCATGAAAAAGAAATGCAAAAAAAGCAAAATGGCTGTCTAGGGAGGTCTTACAAATAGCTGTGAAAGAATAGAAGCGAAAAGCAAAGGTGATAAAGAAAGATATACCCATTTGAATGCAGAGTTCCAAAGAATAACAAGGAGAGATAAGAAAGCCTTCTTCAGCGATCAATGCAAAGAAATAGAGGAAAACAACAGAATGGGAAAGAATAGAGATCTCATCAAGAAAATTAGAGATACCAAGGGAACATTTCATGCAAAGATGGGCCTCGATAAAGGACAGAAATCAGATCAGATCAGTCGCTCAGTCGTGTCCGACTCTGCAAGCCCATGAACCGCAGCACGCCAGGCCTCCCTGTCCATCACCAGCTCCCGGAGAACACCCAGACCCACACCCATCAAGTCAGTGATGCCATCCAGCCATCTCATCCTCTGTCGTCCCCTTCTCCTCCTGCCCTCAATCCCTCCCAGCATCAGAGTCTTCTCCAATGAGTCAACTCTTCGCATGAGGTGGCCAAAATACTGGAGTTTCAGCTTTAGCATCATTCCTTCCAAAGAAATTCCAGGACTGATCTCCTTCAGAATGCACTGGTTGGATCTTCTTGCAGTCCAAGGGACTCTCAAGAGTCATCTCCAACACCATAGTTCAAAAGCATCAATTCTTCGTCGCTCAGCCTTCTTCACAGTCCAGCTCTCACATCCATACACGACCACAGGAAAGACCATAGCCTTGACTAGGCGAACCTTTGTTGGTAAAGTAATGTCTCTGCTTTTGAATATGCTATCTAGGTTGGTCATAACTTTCCTTCCAAGGAGTAAGCGTCTTTTAATTTCATGGCTAGAGTCACCAACTGCAGTGATTTTGGAGCCCAGAAAAACAAACTCTGACACTGTTTCCACTGTTTCCCCATCTATTTCCCATGCAGTGATGGGACCAGATGCCATGATCTTCGTTTTCTGAATGTTGAGCTTCAAGCCAACCTTTTCACTCTCCACTTTCACTTTCATCAAGAGGCTTTTTAGCCCCTCTTCACTTTCTGCCATAAGAGTGGTGTCATCTGCATATCTGAGGTTATTGATATTTCTCCCAGCAATCTTGATTTCAGCTTGTGTTTCTTCCAGTCCAGCATTTCTCATGATGTACTCTGCATACAAGTTAAATAAACATGGTGACAATATGCAGCCTTGACGTACTCCTTTTCCTATTTGGAACCAGTCTGTTGTTCCATGACCAGTTCTAACTGTTGCTTCCTGACCTGCATACAGATTTCTCAAGAGGCAGATCAGGTGGTCTGGTATTCCCATCTCTTTCAGAATTTTCCACAGTTTCTTGTGATCTACACAGTCAAAGGCTTTGGCATAGTCAATAAAGCAGAAATAGATGTTTTTCTGGAACTCTCTTGCTTTTTCCATGATCCAGCGGATATTGGCAATTTGATCTCTGGTTCCTCTGCCTTTTCTAAAACCAGCTTGAACATCAGGAAGTTCACGGTTCACATATTACTGAAGCCTGTCTTGGAGAATTTTGAGCATTACTTTACTAGCGTGTGAGATGAGTGCAATTGTGCGGTAGTTTGAGCATTCTTTGGCATTGCCTTTCTTTGGGATTGGGATGAAAACTGACCTTTTCCAATCTTGTGGCCACTGCTGAGTTTTCCAAATTTGCTGGCATATTGAATGCAGCACTTTCACAGCATCATCTTTCAGGATTTGGAATGGTATGAACCTAACAGAAACAGAAGATATTAAGAGCAGATGGCAAGAATACACAGAAGAACTATACAAAAAAGATCTTCACAACCCAGATAATCACGATGGTGTGATCACTTAGCTAGAGCCAGACATGCTGGAATATGAAGTGAAGTGGGCCTTAGAAAGCATCACTATGAACAAAGCTAGTGGAGGTGAAGGAATTCCAGTGGAGCTATTTCAAATCCTGAAAGATGATGCTGTGAAAATGCTACCCTGAATATGCCAGCAAATTTGGAAGACTCAGCAGTACCCACAGGACTAGAAAAGGTCAGTTTTCATTCCAATCTCAAAGAATGGCAATGCCAAAGAATGCTCAAATTACCACACAATTGCACTCATCTCACAATGGCAAGCCACTCCAGTACTCTTGCCTAGAAAATCCCATGGATGGAGGAGCCTGGTAGGCTGCAGTCCATGGTGTTGCTAAAGAGTCGGCAGCGACTGAGCGACTTCACTTTCACTGTTCACTTTCACGCAATGGAGAAGGAAATGGCAACCCACTCCAGTGTTCTTGCCTGGAGAATCCCAGGGATGGCAGAGCCTGATGGGCTGCTGTCTATGGGGTCGCACAGAGTCGGACACGACTGAAGCGACTTAGCAGTAGCAGCACACACTAGTAAAGTAATGCTCAAAATTTTCCAAGCCAGGCTTCAGCAATATGTGAACCATGAGCTTCCTGATGTTCAAGCTGGTTTTAGAAAAGGCAGAGGAACCAGAGATCAAATTGCCAACATCCACTGGATCATGGAAAAAGCAAGAGAGTTCCAGAAAAACATCTATTTCTGCATATTCAAAAGCAGAAACATTATTTTGCCAGCAAAGGTCTGTCTAGTCAAGGCTATGGTTTTTCCTGTGGTCATGTATGGATGTGAGAGTTGGACTGTGAAGAAGGCTGAGCGCCGAAGAATTGATGCTTTTGAACTGTGGTGTTGGAGAAAACTCTTGAGAGTCCCTTGGACTGCAAGGAGATCCAAGCAGTCCATTCTGAAGGAGATAAGCCCTGGGATTTCTTTGGAAGGGAATGATGCTGAAGCTGAAACTTCAGTACTTTGGCCACCTCATGCGAAGAGTTGACTCATTGGAAAAGACTCTGATGCTGAGAGGGATTGGGGGCAGGAGGAGAAGGGGACGACAAAGGATGAGATGGCTTGATGGCATCACTGACTTGATGGACGTGAGTCTGAGTGAACTCCGGGAGTTGATGATGGACAGGGAGGCCTGGCGTGCTGCGATTCATGGGGTCGCAAAGAGTTGGACACAACTGAGTAACTCAACTGAACTGAGTATTCCATTATACATATGTACCACTTTTTTCCCCCATTCATTTGTTTAATGAACATCTAGGCTGTTTCCACATTCTGGCTACTGTAAATATTGCTCCAATGTACTCTGAGGTACATGTGTCTTTTTAGCTATGATGGCTCAGTAGTAAAGAATCCACCTGCCAGTGCAGAAGATGTTGGAGTTGTGAGTTAAATCCATGGATAGGGGAGGATCCCCTGGAGGATGAAATGACAATTCACTCCCAATGTTCTTGCTTGGGAAATCCCATGAACAGAGGAACCTTTTGGGCTACAGGCCATGGGGTCTCAGAGACTTGGACATTACTGAGTACACATGCATTGCACTGTGCCTCCTCAGAGTAAATGCCCAGTAGTGGGATTGCCATGTCCTATGGTAGTTGTATATTTAGCTGCTAAGGATCCTCCATAGTGTTCTCCACAGTGGCTGTAACAATTTATGTTCCCAACAAGACTGTAAGAGTGTTCCCTTTTCTCCACATCCACTCTAGGATTTGTTGTTTGTACATATTTTGATGATTGCCATTCTGGCCAATGTGAAGTGATACCTCATTGTAGTTTCCATTTTCATTCCTCTAATGATTAGTGATATTGAGCATCTTACCATGTGACTCAAGGCCAATTGTATGTCTTCTATGGAGAAATGTCTGTTTACTTGTGTGGCCACTGCTGGCTTTTCCAGCAGTGGCCACAGGACTGGAAAAGGTCAGTTTTCATTTCAATCTTAAAGAAAAGCAATGACAAACTACTGTACAATTGCATTCATTTCACATGCTATCAAGGTTACACTCAAAATCTTTAAAGCTAGATTTTAAAAGTTCATGAAGTGCGAATTTCTAGAGAAAGTGTCTTTTATTTTTTTTTTTTAGAATTTCATGTTTTTATTTTCATTTTAAATTTAATTTTATTTAACTTCACAATATTGTATTGGTTTTGCCATATATCAAAATGAATCTGCCACAGGTATACATGTGTTCCCCATCCTGAACCCTCCTCCCTTCTCCCTCCCCATAAACACATGATTGCAGACAACATTTGCAGTGATTTTGGAGCCCAAGATAATAAAATCATCACTACTTCTACTTTTTCCCCTTCTATTTGCTATGAAGTGGTGGGATTTCATGCCATAATCTTGGTTTTTTGAATGTTGAGTTTAAGGCCAGCTTTTTCTCTCTCCTGTTTCCCCCTCATCAAGTGGCTCTCTAGTTCCTCTTCATGTTCTCCCAGTAGAGTGTTATCATCTGCATATATGAGATTGTTAATATTTCTCCTGACAGTCTTGACCCCAGCTTTTGATTCATCAGCAAGGCATCTTGCACAATGTACTCTGCATATAAGTTTTAAATAAGCAGAATGACAATATATAGCCTTGTTGTACACTTTTCTCAATTTT
Organism: Tragelaphus eurycerus; assembly: GCA_935064755.1. Taxonomy (NCBI): domain Eukaryota; kingdom Metazoa; phylum Chordata; class Mammalia; order Artiodactyla; family Bovidae; genus Tragelaphus; species Tragelaphus eurycerus. The sequence continues at coordinate 39,991,218 of CAKXYN010000007.1, read as the reverse complement.
GAATCAGTCAGTTGTTCTGTGTCTGGTTCTAACTGTTGCTTCTTATCCCACATATTGGTTTCTCGGGAGACAGGTAAAGTGGTTTGGTAATCCAATCACTTGTAAAACTTTCCACAGTTTGTTGTGATCCAAACAAAGGCTTTGGTATAGTCAATGAAGTAGAAGTACATGTTTTTGTGGAATCTCCTTGCTTTTTCCATGATCCAGTGAATGTCAGCAATTAGATCTCAGGTTTCTGTCTTCTCTTTTTTTTTTTTTTTTATTTTTATCTTGCTTAACTTTACAATATTGTATTGGTTTTGCCATACATCGAAATGAATCCGCCACAAGTATACATGTGTTCCCTATCCTGAACCCTCCTCCCTCCTACCTCCCCATACCATCCCTCTGGGTCGTCCCAGTGCACCAGCCCCAGGCATCCGTTATCAGGCATCGAACCTGGACTGGCAAGTCGTTTCAAATATGATATTATACATATTTTAATGCTATTCTCCCAAATCATCCCACCCTCTCCCTCTCCCAGAGTCCAAAAGACTGTTCTATACATCAGTGTCCCTTTTGCTGCCTCGTATACAGGGTTATTGTTACCATCTTTCTAAATTCCATATATATGCATTAGTATACTGTATTGGTGTTTTTCTTTCTGGCTTACTTTACTCTGTATAATAGGCTCCAGTTCCATCCACCTCATTAGAACTGATTCAAATGTATACTTTTTAATGACTGAGTAATACTCCATTGTGTATATGTACCACAGCTTTCTTATCCATTCATCTGTGGATGGGGTTTCTGCCTTTTCTAAACTCAGGTTGTACATCTGGAAGCTTTTGGTTCACGTACTGCTAAAGTCTAACTTGAAGAATTTTGAACATTACCTTGCTAGCATGTGAAATGAGTTCAAGTGTATGGTGGTTTGAACAGTCTTTGGCATTCCTGGCTTTGGAGTTGGACTGAAAATTGACCTTTTCTAGTCCTGTGGCCACCACTGAGTTTTCCAAATTTGCTGACATATTGAGTGCAGCAAATTAACAATATCAGCTTTTAGTATTTTTAATTTAAATTTATTTATTGGAGCCTATTATACAGAGTGAAGTAAGCCAGAAAGAAAAGCACCAATACAGTATACTAATGCATATATATGGAATTTAGAAAGATGGTAATGATAATCCTGTATGCGAGACAGCAAAAGAGACACAGATGTATAGAACAGTCTTTTGGACTCTGTGGGAGAGGGAGAGGGTGGGATGATTTGGGAGAATGTCATTGAAACATGTATAATATCATATAAGAAACAAATCACCAGTCCAGGTTTGATGCAGGATACAGGATGCTTGGGTACTGGGATGACCCAGAGGGATGGTACGGGGAGGGAGGTGGGAAGGGGGTTCAGGATGGGGAACAGGTGTACACCCATGGTGGATTCATGTTGACGTATGGCAAAACCAATACAATATTGTAAAGTAATCAGCTTTTAGTATTTTAAACAACTTAGCTGAAATTCCATCCCCTCTACTTGCTTTGTTCATAGTAATGCTTCCTAAGGCCCAACTTGAGTTCACACTCCAAGATACCTGGCTCTAGGTGAGTGACCACGTCATCATGATTATTTGGGTCATTAAGACCTTTTTTGTACAGTTCTTTGTATTTTTGGCACCTCTTCTTAATCACTTCTGTTTCTATTAAATCACTATTATTTCTGTCCTTTATCATGCCCATCCTTTCATAAAGTGTTCCTTTGATACTTCCAATTTTCTTGAAGATATCTCTATTCCTCTCATTCTCTTGAATTCCTCTTTTTCTTTGCATTGTTCATTTAAGAAACACTTTTTATCTTTCCTTGTTAGTCTCTGGAACTCTGCATTCAGTTGGATATATCTTTCCCTTTCTTCCTTGCCTTTTGCTTCTCTTCTTTCCTCAGCTATTTGTAAAGCCACCTCAGATGATCCATTTGATTCTTCCATTTCCTTTTCTTTGGGATGGTTTTGATCAATGCCTCCTATACAATATTACAAACCTCTGTCTATAGTTCTTTGGGCACTCTGTCTACCAGGTCTAATCCTTAGAATCTATTGGTTAGCTCCACCCTGTAATCATAAGTGATTTGATTTAGGTCATACATGAATGACCTAGTAGTTTTCCCTACTTTATCCAATTTAAGACTGAATTTTGCCACAAGAGGTTCATGATCTGACTCATAGTCAGTTTAAGGTATTGTTTTTGCTGACTATATAGAGTTTCTCTATCTTTGGCTGCAAAGAATATGATCAATCTGATTCTGGTATTGACCATTTGGTGATGTCCATGTGTAAAGTCATCTCTTGTGTTGTTGGAAGAGGGTGTTTGCTATGATTCTTGACAAAACTCTGTTAGCCTTTGCACTGCTTCATTTTGTACTCCCAGGCTAAACTTGCCTGGTAAACTTCTGGGTATCTCTTGACTTCGTATTTGTGCATTCCAAACTCCTGACATGAAAAAACATCTTTTTTTTTGTTGCTAGCTCTAGAAGGTGTTGTAGGTCTTCATAAAAAGGGTCAACTTCAGCTTCTTGGGCATCAGCAGTTGGACACAGACTTTGATTATGTGATGTTGAATGGTTTACCTTGGAAATGAAGTGAAATAATTTTGCTGGTTTTGAGATTGAACCCAGGTAACACATTTTGAAGTCTTTTGTTGACTATAAGGGCTACTCCATTTCTTCTAGTCATCTGAATTAAATTTGTCCATTCTCATTCATTTTAGTTCACTGATTCCTAAGATGTCAGTACTCAATCTTGCCATCTCCTGCTTGGCCATGTCTAATTTACTTTGATTCATGGACCTAACATTCCAAGTCCCTGTGCAATATTGTTCTTTATAGCTTCAGAGTTTACTTTCAACACCAGGCACATCCACAACTGAGCATAGTTTCAGTTTTGACCTCTTCATTTTTTTCTGGAGCTATTAGTTACTGCCGAACTGTGGTGTTGGAGAAGACTCTTGAGAGTCCCTTGGACTGCAAGGAGATCCAACCAGTCCATTCTGAAGGAGATCAGCCCTGGGATTTCTTTGGAGGGAATGATGCTCAAGCTGAAACTCCAGTATTTTGGCCACCTCATGCGAAGAGTTGACTCATTGGAGAAGACTCTGATGCTGGGAGGGATTGAGGGCAGGAGGAGAAGGGGACGACAGAGGATGAGATGGCTGGATGGCATCACTGACTCGATGAATGTGAGTCTGAGTGACCTCCGAGAGCTGGTGATGGATAGGGAGGCCTGGCGTGCTGCGGTTCATGGGGTCGCAAAGAGTCGGACACGACTGAGCGACTGATCTGATCTGATCTGATCAACTCTTCCCCAGTAGCATATTGGACATCTTCTGAACTGGGGGGGCTTATTTTCCACATTTTTTCATAACTCACCACTATGACTCCTTCATCTGGGGTGGCTCTACATGACATGAATCATAGCTTTATTAAGTTATGTGATCCCCTTGGTGCAACAAAGTTGTGAACTATGATCTGGAATCACCATGTAATGTCAACAAATATAGTTCTTTCTTTGTCATTATCCCTCTGGGCACCAAGGAATTGGTTCTTATTTGAAGCCAAAGGGATTCAGGATACGGTTTTTCATAAGATGGCTGAGTATATAATTCATTGTTCAAACTGCGTCCCATTTGAGAGTGCAAGTTAACCAATAAACAGGAAAAAACTGAGACTGTAAATATAATGAGGACATATCCAAATTATGAGCATCCCTCAACACTGAAAAGGAAGATTTCCCTATAAGCAGGATAGTTTGGGTAAAGGCGATCTAGGACACTGGTTCAGTGTTACTATATATTTCATGGGTATTATATAGAGATAGAAGAGGAGAGGAGAATCCAGGAAAAGCATCTAACATGGTTCCTTATCACAGGTTCAGTTCAGTTCAGTTCAGTCACTTAGTTGTGTCCGACTCTTTGTGACCCCATGAATCTCAACACGCCAGGCCTCCCTGTCCATCACCAACTCCCGGAGTTCACCCAGACTCACGTCCATCGAGTCACTGATGTCATCAAGCCATCTTATCCTCTGTCATCCCCTTCTCCTCCTGCCCCCAATCCCTCCCAGAATCAGAGTCTTTTCCAATGAGTCAACTCTTCGCATGAGGTGGCCAAAGTACTGGAATTTCAGCTTTAGCATCATTCCTTCCAAAGAAATCCCAGGGCTGATCTCCTTCAGAATGGACTGGTTGGATCTCCTTGCAGTCCAAGGGACTCTCAAGAGTTTTCTCCAACACCACAGTTCAAAAGCATCAATTCTTCGGCACTCAGCCTTCTTCACAGTCCAACTCTCACATCCATACATGACCGCTGGAAAAACCATAGCCTTGACTAGATGGACTTTTGTTGGCAAAGTAATGTCTCTGCTTTTGAATATGCTATCTAGGTTGGTCATAACTTTCCTTTCAAGGAGTAAGTGTCTTTTAATTTCGTGGCTGCAGTCACCATCTGCAGTGATTTTGGAGCCCAAAAAAATAAAGTCTGACACTGTTTCCACTGTTTCCCCATCTATTTCCCATGAAGTGATGGAACCAGATGCCATGATCTTCGTCTTCTGAATGTTGAGCTTAAAGCCAACTTTTTCACTCTCCTCTTTCACTTTCAGCAAGAGGCTTTTTAGTTTCTCTTCACTTTCTGCCATAAGGTTGGTGTCATCTGCTTATATGAGGTTATTGATATTTCTCCCAGCAATCTTGATTCCAGCTTGTGCTTCTTCCAGCCCACACAGGTTAAGTGTAATCAAAGATTATCTTTACTACCTTTCCACAAGTTTAAGATGCTGTGAGATAACTTTGTTGGATTTGACATGAACTTCAAGTGCCTGATTTGGAGGTACAAAACTGGACACTGTTTCTCTTTTTTCTATTCCTATTATATGGAATGTGTTTTATCTCAAGGTCATAAGCATGTTTATGAGTAAATTGTCTAGGAAAGCATGTCTAGGGAAATTGTCTAAAAAAGGACTTTTAGAGAACATAATATTTCAAGAAAATATCTTGCTATGTTAATGTATAAGAAAAAGTATTTAAAAATTGCAAATGTGAAATCTTTTACTAAAAGTGCCTCAACTAATGTGAAGAATATTTAATAAATTATTTCTTTGGAAAGCCTGTTAAAAAACAAAGCATTCTAACATTTCCATCCTGATATAAGGAATTTTTTTCCAGATTTCATCATAATTTGACAATGCTTCTTTTGGGATTTAAGGCAAACTTAATGCCAACATAAAAATATCCATTTTATTCATACTGTTAGTACAAATGGAAGGTCTATCTCATTTTTATTACTTTTGTCTGTAAAATATTCTGTGACTTTTATTACCAAAATTATAATTGCACCTCTTCTTTTTATGCCAAATGATAACATGGTACACTATAACATACCCATTTTATGCTAAACACTTCTACTTACAACTTAAAGACTAAAATCCTGATTCTTTTGATCCTTGTCTCCACTGAAAGAAGTCGTGTTTAGTTCTGCTTCCACTAAAAAAATTTTGTTCATTTTCCCAAGTTTTATATATAGGTGGTTCAGCATTCACCTAACTAGAGATTAAAGATGTAAACTGTTTACCTCTACAGCTGCGTAAATAACTCCCTTATTTGAGTTCATGGTATTTGGCTCAAGTACCCACTGATTTTTGTCATTGCTAAATCTACTGACTTTCATCAGCACTCACCAGAATAAACTGAAAATTTTGGCACCCAGACCATATTTCTGCTTTAATTAAAGTCAAACCATTATATTTGTTGATGTCATTGGTTATATAATTGACCATACAACATCAGAATCTCAGAATTTCTAATTATCTCAACCTCATATGTCTTTCTCTGTACAGTTTTCTATAATCAAGTCACCATCTTAGATTTTGTCACTATCTGTAACTGCTCTGTGTTAATCAAAATTTTATTTACCTCTAACACTTTTATTTTTTTAGGTAGCAAATATAAATGCTATTATTTTTCCAATTATGTTTGTAATAATTGGAAGGTGATTTTTTTCTTCCTAATTATAGACTCCCATTCTTTCAGCTGATCTTTACCTAACTTCTGCTACATCTGTCTGACACTCACATTACTAAAGTCCTTCCATTTACACAACTATCCATTTATCAAATTATTCTATTATCAAATCCCGTAAGCTCCATAAAACTTTTTTTTAACTCAGGAGGGAACTTGTCCTGGGTCTGTTTGCCTCCCATGAACACAATTCTACATCTTTTCTTCTGTATTATTTTTTATAAAATACTAATGAAGAATTGATGCTTTTGAATTGTGGTGTTGAAGAAGACTCTTTAGAGTCCCTTGGACTGCAAGGAGATCCAACCAGTCCATTTTAAAGATCAGCCCTGGGTGTTCTTTGGAAGGAATGATGTTGAAGCTGAATCTCCAGTTCTCTGGCCATCTCATTCGAAGAGTTGACTCATTGGAAAACACTCTAATGCTGGGACGGATTAGGGGCAGGAGGAGAAGGGGACAACAGAGGGTGAGATGGCTGGATGGCATCACTGACTCGATGGACATGAGTCTGAGTGAACTCCAGGAGTTGGTGATGGACAGGGAGGCCTGGCATGCTGCGATTCATGGGGTCGCAAAGAGTCGGACGCGACTGAGAGACTGAACTGAACTGAACTGAATGAAGTATGAGGTCCCAGAGTTATATATATAGTACTTTCATAAACCCTGGACTGTATTAGGTGATTTATTATAAAAGAGAATCAATTTTACTTCCAAAATTAACTTGTTTTATTATTTTTTACTCCTGACCAAGAAACCATGAAAAATATAAGCCTTTTTTTACCTTCATAATGGTTGTTCACAATTGGATGCTTTCATCTATACTTTTTTCATTGAATTTAAGTTTTGATTTGGGATGTGTGTATAAGGGTGTATGTAAGCATGTACCTGTGTGTGTGTCTGTATGTGCAACCACAGTGTGAAAACATTAACAGATTAAAAATAAATAAATAAAACTACTATAATATCATGGTCCTTTAAAAAAAACATATCTGTGAGTTGCTATAGTAATATTATAGCAGGAGGAATGTTCCTGATTGATACACTGGGGGAAATCTCAGAATAGGTACAATTTTAACCATAACTTGAATGATGATAAAATAACTAATATCTATGTGAGAGAAAACTATAAACAAAATCAGGGAAGGAGAGGACATCTGGCAGCCTCTTGTTATCCAATGAGTCTTCATTTTTATATATTTATTTTGAAAATTAATTTATTTTCTGTAATTGGAGGATAATTATAACATTGTGATGGTTTTTGCCATACATCAACATGAATTTGCCATAGCTATACATGTGTCCTCCTAATTCTGAACCTCCTTCCCACCTCTCTCCCTACCTTATTCCTCTAAGTTGTCCCAAGCACCAGCTTTGGGTGCTTCATGCATCAAACTCACACTGGTCACATATTTTATATATGGTATTGTACAGGTTTCAATGCTATTCTCTCACCTAATCACCTCGAATCTTCACTCTTGTCATTCAGAATTCTCACCCTTTTCACTTTCACACTAATCCCTGTAGGCTTGAGTAAGAAAGCATTAAGGATATTTGCAGATAATTAAATGAAGGCAGTTGGCAGCTAAAGATGAGTTTCCAAATAACTGTTGGAGTTAAATTGGACAAAGACTTAAATGTGTCTTTAGATTTCATTCTAGATGAAGTATAAGTATATCTTTTAGGAGGAAACACTAACATCTGGCATGTAGCATATGGTATGCCAGATGCTCTCTGACCAATAACCAGAGAAATGTTAACCTTCTTGATCTGTGTACTATATTTATAATAATGAAACTTAAAATAGTATTAGTTGTCCAGGTTGGCATGTAATACACTTGTCTGACACAGAACACACAGGAAATAAGATTTCTGATATTTCTTATCTTAAAATCTTATCATTATTATCACTATGTATTTGTATAGTTTTTATTTATTAATACAGAAATTTAATTTACTTCATTATATTTCATCTTTTGGTTTCCATTTTAACCAAGACAAAATAACTCAGATTAATTACTTTATTCAATATTTTCATAGACATCTATCTACTAATACTGAAGGACAGTCATAGACACTGGTCTTTTGGAATTACAGCTTTTCACCCTCCCAATTTGTGACATTTGTCTCTTCCTATGAGATTGGCCTACCCGCGAGCGGCGCACTGAGAGCCCCTCGCCGGCTGCGCGGCGCACTGAGAGGAGCTACCCAACAACCCAGGAAGGACGGCAGTGAGGACTGGCGCACTAAGCAGGGCCAAGAGGAGCTAACCCACGACCGAGGTCAGGAAGGGCGGCGGTGAGGAGATACCCCTCCCCCAAGGTCAGGAAGGGCGGCGGTGAGGAGAGACCCCTCATCCAAGGTAAGGTGCGATGGCTGTGCTTTGCTGGAGCAGCCGAGAAGAGATACCCCAAGCCCAAGGTAAGAGAAACCCAAGTGTGACGATAGGTCTTGCAAGAGGGCATCAGAGGGCAAATACACTGAAACCATACTCACAGAAAACTAGTCAATCTAATCACACCTGGACCACAGCCTTGTCTAACTCAATGAAATTAAGCCATGCCCGTGGGGCAACCCAGGATGGGCGGGTCATGGTGGAGAGATCTGACAGAGTGTGGTCCGCTGGAGAAGGGAATGGCAAACCACTTCAGTATTCTTGCCTTGAGAACCCCATGAACAGTATGAAAAGGCAAAATGATAGGATACTGAAAGAGAAAACTCCCCAGGTCAGTAGGGCCCAATATGCTACTGGAGGTCAGTGGAGAAATAACTCCAGAAAGAATGAAGGGATGGAACCAAAGCAGAAAGAATACAGAGCTGTAGATGTGTCTGGTGATAGAAGTAAAGTCCGATGCTGTAAGAACAATATTGCATAGGACCCTGGAATGTCAGGTCCATGAATCAAGGCAAATTGGAAGTGGTCAAACAAGAGATGGCAAGAGTGAATGTTGACATTCTAGGAATTAGCGAACTAAAATGGACTGGAATGGGTGAATTTAACTCATTATATCTACTACTGTGGACAGGAATCCCTCAGAAGAAACGGAGTGGCCATCATGGTCAACAAAAGAGTCCGAAATGCAGTACTTGGATGCAATCTCAAAAACGACAGAATGATCTCTGTTCGTTTCCAAGGCAAACCATTCAGTATCACAGTAATCCAAGTCTATGCCCCAACCAGTAACGCTGAAGAAGCTGAAGTTGAACGGTTCTATGAAAACCTACAAGACCTTTTAGAACTAACACCCAAAAAAGATGTCCTTTTCATTATAGGGGACTGGAATACAAAAGTAGGAAGTCAAGAAACACCTGGAGTAACAGGCAAATTTGGCCTTGGAATACGGAATGAAGCAGGGCAAAGACTAATAGAGTTTTGCCAAGAAAATGCACTGGTCATAGCAAATACCCTCTTCCAACAACACAAGAGAAGACTCTATACATGGACATCACCAGATGGTCAACACCGAAATCAGATCGATTATATTCTTTGCAGCCAAAGATGGAGAAGCTCTATACAATCAGCAAAAACAAGACCGGGAGCTGACTGTGGCTCAGACCATGAACTCCTTATTGCCAAATTCAGACTGAAATTGAAGAAAGTAGGGAAAACCACTAGACCATTCAGGTATGACCTAAATCAAATCCCTTATGATTATACAGTGGAAGTGAGAAATAGATTTAAGGGCCTAGATCTGATAGATAGAGTGCCTGATGAACTATGGAATGAGGTTCGTGACATTGTACAGGAGACAGGGATCAAGACCATCCCCATGGAAAAGAAATGCAAAAAAGCAAAATGGCTGTCTAGGGAGGCCTTGCAAATAGCTGTGAAAAGAAGAGAATCGAAAAGCAAAGGAGAAAAGGAAAGATATAAACATTTGAATGCAGAGTTCCAAAGAATAGCAAGAAGAGATAAGAAAGCCTTCTTCAGCGATCAATGCAAAGAAATAGAGGAAAACAACAGAATGGGAAAGACTAGGGATCTCTTCAAGAAAATTAGAGATACCAAAGGAACATTTCATGCAAAAATGGGCTCAATAAAGGACAGAAATGGTATGGACCTAACGGAAGAAGAAGATATTAAGAAGAGGTGGCAAGAATACACAGAAGAACTGTACAAAAAAGAGCTTCACGACCTAGATAATCATGATGGTGTGATCACTGACCTAGAGCCAGACATCGTGGAATGTGAAGTCAAGTGGGCCTTAGAAAGCATCACTAGGAACAAAGCTAGTGGAGGTGATGGAATTCCAGTGGAGCTATTCCAAATCCTAAAAGATGATGCTGTGAAAGTGCTGCACTCAATATGCCAGCAAATTTGGAAAACTCAGCAGTGGCCACAAGATTAGAAAAGGTCAGTTTTCATCCCAATCCCAAAGAAAGGCAATGCCAAAGAATGCTCAAACTACCGAACAATTGCACTCATCTCACACGCTAGTAAAGTAATGCTCAAAATTCTCCAAGCCAGGCTTCAGCAATATGTGAACCATGAACTTCCTGATGTTCAAGCTGGATTTAGAAAAGGCAGAGGAACCAGATATCAAATTGCCAACATCCGCTGTATCATCAAAAAAGCAAGAGAGTTCCAGAAAAACATCTATTTCAGCTTTATTGACTATGCCAAAGCCTTTGACTGTGTGAATCACAATAAACTGTGGAAAATTCTGAAAGAGATGGGAATACCAGACCACTTGATCTTCCTCTTGAGAAATCTGTATGCAGGTCAGGAAGCAACAGTTAGAAGTGGTCATGGAACAACAGACTGGTTCCAAATAGGAAAAGGAGTACGTCAAGGCTGTATATTGTCACCATGTTTATTGAACTTATATGCAGAGTACATCATGAGAAATGCTGGACTGGAAGAAACACAAGCTGGAATCAAGATTGCCGGGAGAAATATCAATAACCTCAGATATGCAGATGATACCACCCTTATGGCAGAAAGTGAAGACGAACTAAAAAGCCTCTTGATGAAAGTGAAAGTGGAGAGTGAAAAGGTTGGCTTAAAGCTCAACATTCAGAAAATGAAGATCATGGCATCTGGTCCCACCACTACATGGGAAATAGATGGAGAAACAGTGGAAACAGTGTCAGACTTTATTTTTCTGGGCTCCAAAATCACTGCAGATGGTGACTGCAGCCATGAAATTAAAAGACGCTTACTCCTTGGAAGGAAAGTTATAACTAACCTAGATAGTATATTCAAAAGCAGAGACATCACTTTGCCAACAAAGGTTCGCCTAGTCAAGGCTATGGTCTTTCCTGTGGTCATGTATGGATGTGAGAGCTGGACTGTGAAGAAGGCTGAGCGCCGAAGAATTGATGCTTTTGAACTGTGGTGTTGGAGAAGACTCTTGAGAGTCCCTTGGACTGCAAGGAGATCCAACCAGTCCATTCTGAAGGAGATCAATCCTGGAATTTCTTTGGAAGGAATGATGCTAAAGCTGAAACTCCAGTATTTTGGCCACCTCATGCGAAGAGTTGACTCATTGGAGAAGACTCTGATGCTGGGAGGGACTCAGGGCAGGAGGAGAAGGGGACGACAGAGGATGAGATGGCTGGATGGCATCACTGACTCCATGAATGTGAGTCTGAGTGACCTCCGAGAGCTGGTGATGGATAGGGAGGCCTGGCGTGCTGCAGTTCATGGGGTCGCAAAGAGTCGGACACGACTGAGCGACTGATCTGATCTGATGAGATTGGCAGTAGACATTCCTCATCACTATAAGCTACACTTTCTAAACTTTTCTGCATATTTTTAATTCTAGAAAAATTAACTAATGGTGAACATTGGGATCCAACTCAAAACCTTCCAACTGATTATTCAGGTTGTAATGCCTTACAGTAGTTTTAAGGACAATGTGGCCTTGAACTATTTTCTATATACCCTCAGAGCTGCCTGTGTAACACTTTTGCTCCAAATTTCAATCCTTTCCAATCATTGAATAGAAACATTTTCCTGTTGTTGTTTTTTTACCCTTGTTCTGCTGTCCATTTATAGTCATTGTCATTCTCTTCATATTTCAGTTATTATTTCTAAGCCATTGGATCCATAATCCTCATGAAATTTCTACTTATCTACCTGATTGAGAAGTAATTTCACTCACTGTTGAAATACATACCTATTGGTGGTGGTGGTTTAGTCATTAAGTCATGTCACACTCTTGCGATCCCATGGACTGTAGCCCACCAGACTCCTCTGTCCATGGGACTTTCCAGGCAAGAATACTGGAGTGGATTGCCAATTCCTTCTCCAAATATACCTATTACATCTATGAAATTATAAATAGAATGAATATTATATATATGTATAATTCTATACAAAGATTTTACTGATTCTCTTTTCAATTTTAGATAGGTTTGATATAAATATAAAACAAAATTTTTCAGATCTATTGAATTAATACATTTTAAACTTCTTGAAAATCCAATTATTTCCATGATCATCATGTGGTAATTATCACTCTTTAATAAGAAGAAAAAATTTCCTAATGCCATAGAATTAGGCATTTTGACTAATTAGAATTATGACATTATTGTGACACTAATTATGACATGCTAATTATGGCACCCCACCCCAGTACTTTTGCCTGGAAAATCCCATGGACCGAGGAACCTGGTAGGCTCCAGTCCATGGGGTCGCTAAGAGTTGGACACGACTGAGCAACTTCACTTTCACTTTTCACTTTCATGTATTGGAGAAGGAAATGGCAACCCACTCCAGTGTTCTTGCCTGGAGAATCCCAGGGACGGGGGAGCCTGGTGACCTTCCGTCTATGGGGTCGCACAGAGTCGGACACGACTGAAGCAACTTAGCAGCAGCAGTAGCAATTAGCCCTGACCTGGGCTGTGTTATGTTTAATAACATAATCAATGATGTGATCACAGTATAAAAAACATCATATTTACAAATTTTGAAAAAATATTAAATATAATGGACAGTGCCTTCAGTGAAAGTAAGAGTCTAGAAGGGTAAAATAAAGTGAAATAATGAGAGTATTAAAAACTACATAGTAGAATCTCCTTTCCCAGTCTTATTGCACTTACCAAACATCCTATTATTTTTCCCACCAAACTTGCTCTCTCTTCACTGCCTTTGTACTTATTTCCTTGCTTGAAATGCTGTACTTTGAATCTCTACATGTTTCTGTCAAATCTGACTAAATACTTTCTTATCATAAGAGGCTTTTTATGATGCCTATGTGTATAATAGCTTTGTATATATCACCTCTGTCATTCTCCACTCATATCTCTCATTTGATTGTCCTGTAGTACTTTTTACTGTCTAACGCAGTACATTAGCAAACACCCTCTTCCAACAACACAGAAAACTCTACACATGGATATCACCAGATGGTCAATATTGAAATCAGATTGATGATATTCTTTGCAGTCAAAGACGGAGAAGCTCTATACTGTCAGCAAAAACAAGACTGGGAACTGACTGTGGCTCAGATCATGAACTCCTTATTGCCAAATTCAGACTTAAATTTAAGAAAATAGGGAAAACCACTAGACTATTCAGGTATGACCTAAATCAAATCCCTTATGAATACACAGTGAAAGTGACAAATATATTCAAGGAATTAGATCTGATAGACAGAGTATCTGAAGAACTATGGACAGAGGTTCATGACATTGTACAGCGGGCAGTGATCAAGACCATCCCCAAGAACAAGAAATGCAAAAAGGCAAAATGGTTTTCTGATGAGGCCTTACAAATAATTGAGAAAAGAGAAGCTAAAGGCAAAGGACAAATGGAAAGATATACCCATTTGAATACAGAGTTCAAAAGATAGCAAGGAGAGAGAAGAAAACCTTCCTCAGTGATCAATGCAAAGAAATAGAGAAAAATAATACAATGGGAAAGACTAGAGATTTCTTCAAGAAAATTAGAGATACCAGGGGAATATTTCCTGCAAAGATGAGCACAATAAAGAACAGAAATTATATGGACCTAACAGAAGCAGAAGATATTAAGAAAAGGTGGAAAGAATACACAGAAGAACTATACAAAAGGATCTTCATGACCCAGATAACCATGATGGTGTGATCGCTCATCTAAAGGCAAACTTCCTGAAATGCAAAGTCAAATGGGCCTTAGAAAGCATCACTATGAACAAAGCTAGTGGAGATGATGGAATTCCAGTTGAGCTATTTCAAACCTTAAATGATGATGTTGTGAAAGTGTTGCACTCAATATACCAGCAAATTTGGAAACCTCAGTAGTGGCCACAGCACTGGAAAAGGTCGGTTTTCATTCCAGTTCCAAAGAAGTGAAGTGAAGTGAATTTGCTCAGTCGTGTCCAGCTCTTTGCAACCCCATGGGCTGTAGCCTACCAGGTTTCTCTGTCCGTGGGATTTTCCAGGCAAGAGTACTGGAGTGGGTTGCCATTTCCTTCTCCAGGGTATCTTCCCAACCAAGGGATCAAATCCTGGTCCCCTTCATTTTAGGCAGACGCTTTACCATCTGAGCCACCAGGGAAGTCCAGTTCCAAAGAAAGGCAATGCCAAAGAATATTCAAACTACTGCACACTGCACTCATCTCACATGCTAGCAAAGTAATTCTCAAAAATCTCCAAGCCAGGCTTCAAAAAATACATGAACTTCCAGATGTTCAAGCTGGATTTAGAAAATGCAGAGGAACCAGACGTCAAATTGCCAACATTCATTGGATCTTAAGAAAGCAAGAGAGTTCCAGAAAAACCTCTATTTCTGCTTTTTTGACTACAGTAAAGCCTTTGACTGTGTGGATAACAACAAACTTTGAAAAATTATTCAAGATATGGGAATACCAAACCACCTTACCTGCCTCCTGAGAAATTATTATGTAGGTCAAGAAGCTGTTTAGACATAGAACAAAAGACTGTTTCCATATCGGGAAAGGAGTATGTCAAGGCTGTATATTGTCTCCTGGCTTATTTAGCTTATATGCAGAGTACTTCATGTGAAATCCTGTGTTGGATGAAGAACAAGCTGGAATCAAGATTGCTGGGAGAAATACCAATAACCTCAGATACACAGGTGATACCACCCTTATGGCAGAAAGCGAAGAAGAACTAAAGAGCCTCTTGATGAAAGTGAAGGAGGCAAGTGAAAAAGTTGGCTTCAAGCTCAACATTCAGAAAATGAAGATCATGGTCCCACCACTTCATGGGAAATAGATGGGGAAACAGTGGAAACAGTGTCAGATTTTATTTTCTTGGGATCCAAAATCACTACAGGTAGTGACTGCAGCCATGAAACTAAAAGACACTTACTCCTTGGAAGAAAAGCTGTGACCAACCTAGACAGCATATTAAAAAGCAGAAACATTACTTTGCCAACTAAGGTTCATCTAGTCAAAGCTATGGTTTTTCCAGTAGTCATGTATGGATGTGAGAGTTGGGCTATAAAGAAAGTTGAGCACCGAAGAATTGATGTTTTTGAACTGTGGTGTTGGAGAAGACTCTTGAGAGTCCTTTGGACTGCAAGGAGATACAACCAGCCCATCCTAAAGGAGATCAGTCCTGAGTGTTCATTGGAAGGACTGATGTGGAAGCTGAAACTCCAATACTTTGGCCACCTGATGTGAAGAACTGACTCCTTGGAAAAGACCTTGATGCTAGGAAACATTGAAGGTGGGAGGAGAAGGGGATGACAGAGGATGAGATGTTTGGATAGCATCACGGACTCAATGGGCATGAGTTGAGTAAATTCTGGGAGCTGGTGATGGACAGGGACGCCTGGAGTGCTGCAGTCCATGGGGTCACAAAGAGTTTGACATGACTGAGCAACTGAATGGAACTGAAGATTCAAGAGTTGGTGATGGGCAGGGAAGACATGGGGTCACAAAGAGTCAGACACGACTGAGTGACTGAACTGAACTGAACTGATTATCTTTACTGGAAACAGAATCTACTCTGAACAATATGATAGATATCTTCAAATAAAGATTCAGGTTTGTTGTTCAGTCAGTAAGTCATGTGTAACTATTTGTGACTTCATAGACGGCAGCAGACCAGGCTTCCCTGCCTTTCACTATCTCTCATAATTTGCTGAAATTCATGTCCTAAGTCAGTAATGCTATCTAGTCATCTAGTCTCTGCTAACCTCTTCTCTTTTCACCTTCAATCTTCCCCAGCATCAAGGCTTTTCCAATGAGTTGACTCTTCATATCAGATAGCCAAAATATTGGAACTTCAGTGTCAGCAACAGTCTTTCCAATGAATATTCAGAGATAATTTCTTTTAGGGATGACTAGTTTGACCTCCTTGCAGTACATGGAATTACAAAGAGTCTTCTCCAGCACCACTTTTGAAACTTTAATTCTTAAGCACTCAGCATTCTTTGGTCCAACTCTCACGCCCCTATTGACTCCTGCTAAAACCATAGATTTGACTATATAGATTTGTTTCCACAAATTAATGTCTCTGCATTTTAATATGCTGTCTAGGTTTGTCATAGGGCTTCCCTGGTGGCTCAGAGGTTAAAGCATCTGCCTGCAATGCAGGAGACCTGGGTTCGATATCTGGGTTGGGAAGATCCCCTGGAGAAGAAAATGGCAATCCACTCCAGTATTCTTGCCTGGAGAATCCCATGGATGGAGGAGCCTGATGAGCTACAGTCCACAGGGTTGCAAAGAGTTGGACACGACTGAGCAACTTCACTCACTCACTTACTCACTGACTAAGGTTTGTCATAGCTTACCTTTCAAGGAGCAAGTGTCTTAATTTCATGGCTGCAGTCACCATCTTCAGTGATTTTGGAGACCAAGAAAATAAAATCTGTCACTACTTCCACTTTTCCCCCATCTATTTGCCATGACGTGATGGGACTGATAATCATGATGATGTGATCACTGACCTAGAGCCAGACATCGTGGAATGTGAAGTCAAGTGGGCCTCAGAAAGCATCACTACGAACAAAGCTAGTGGAGGTGATGGAATTCCAGTGGAGCTATTCCAAGTCCTGAAAGATGATGCTGTGAAAGTGCTGCACTCAATATGCCAGCAAATTTGGAAAACTCAGCAGTGGCCACAAGATTGGAAAAGGTCAGTTTTCATCCCAATCCCAAAGAAAGGCAATGCCAAAGAATGCTCAAACTACCGAACAATTGCACTCATCTCACACGCTAGTAAAGTAATGCTCAAAATTCTCCAAGCCAGGCTTCAGCAATATGTGAACCGTGAACTTCCTGATGTTCAAGCTGGTTTTAGAAAAGGCAGAGGAACCAGAGATCAAATTGCCAACATCCACTGGATCATGGAAAAAGCAAGAGAGTTCCAGAAAAACATCTATTTCTGCTTTATTGACTATGCCAAAGCCTTTGACTGTGTAGATCACAAGAAACTGTGGAAAATTCTGAAAGAGATGGGAATACCAGACCACCTGATCTGCCTCTTGAGAAATCTGTATGCAGGTCAGGAAGCAACAGTTAGAACTGGTCATGGAACAACAGACTGGTTCCAAATAGGAAAAGGAGTACGTCAAGGCTGTATATTGTCACCATGTTTATTTAACTTGTATGCAGAGTACATCATGAGAAATGCTGGACTGGAAGAAACACAAGTTGGAATCAAGATTGCTGGGAGAAATATCAATAACCTCAGATATGCAGATGACAGGACTCTTATGGCAGAAAGTGAAGAGGGGCTAAAAAGCCTCTTGATGAAAGTGAAAGTGGAGAGTGAAAAGGTTGGCTTGAAGCTCAACATTCAGAAAACGAAGATCATGGCATCTGGTCCCATCACTACATGGGAAATAGATGGGGAAACAGTGGAAACAGTGTCAGACTTTGTTTTTCTGGGCTCCAAAATCACTGCAGATGGTGACTGCAGCCATGAAATTAAAAGACGCTTACTCCTTGGAAGGAAAGTTATGACCAACCTAGATAGCATATTCAAAAGCAGAGACATTACTTTACCAACAAAGTTTCGCCTAGTCAAGGCTATGGTCTTTCCTGTGGTCATGTATGGATGTGAGAGCTGGACTGTGAAGAAGGCTGAGTGCCGAAGAATTGATGCTTTTGAACTGTGGTGTTGGAGAAGACTCTTGAGAGTCCCTTGGACTGCAAGGAGATCCAACCAGTCCATTCTGAAGGAGATCAATCCTGGAATTTCTTTGGAAGGAATGATGCTAAAGCTGAAACTCCAGTATTTTGGCCACCTCATGCGAAGAGTTGACTCATTGGAGAAGACTCTGATGCTGGGAGGGATTGAGGGCAGGAGGAGAAGGGGACGACAGAGGATGAGATGGCTGGATGGCATCACTGACTTGATGGGTGTGAGTCTGGGTGACCTCCGGGAGCTGTTGATGGACAGGGAGGCCTGGCGTGCTGCGGTTCATGGGGTCGCGAAGAGTCGGACACGACTGAGCAACTGATCTGATCTGATCTGATCTGATCGGACTGAATGCCATGATCTTAGTTTTTTGAGTGCTGAGTTTCAGACTAGCCTTTTCACTCTCCTCTTTCACATTTATCAAGAGGCTTTGTAGTTCCTCTTCACTTTCAGGCATTAGAGTGGTATCATCTGCATAACTAAGATTGTTGATATTTCTCCCAGCAATCATGATTCCAATTTGTGATTCATCTAGCCTGGTATTTTGTATGATGTACTCTGCATATGAGTTAAATAAACAGGCTGACAATATACAGCCTTGTCATATTCTCCTTTTCTGATTTTGAACCAGTCAGTTGTTCCAAGTCCAGTTCTAACTGTTGCTTCTTGACTCACATACAGGTTTCTCAGGAGACAGATATTCCCATCTCTTTAAGCATTTTCCACAGTTTGTGGTGATTCACACAGTCAAAGGCTTTAGCATAATCAATGAAGCAGAAGTAGATAATTTTCTGGAATTCCCTTGCTTTCTCTATGATCCAACAAATGTTGACAATGTGATCTCTGATTCCTCTTTTAGAAACCTAGATTGTACATGTAGAAGTTCTTGGTTCATGTACTGCTGAAACCTATCTTGAAATTTTTTAGGCATAAGCTTAGTAGCATGTGAAATGAGTACAATTTTATGGTAGTTTGAACATTCTTTGGCATTTCTGGCTTTGGGATTGAAATGAAAACTGACTTTTTCCTGTCATGTGGCCACTGCTAAGCTTTCCAAATTTGCTGATATATTGAGTGAAGCACACTAAGAGTGTCATCCTTTAGGATTTTAAATAGCTCAGCTTGAAGTCCATTATCTCCTCTAGCTTTGTTCACAGTAATGCTTCCTATGGCCCACTTAACTTCATAATCCAAAATGTCTTGCTCTAGGTGAGTGACCACAACATCATGGTTATCCAGGTCATGAAGACCTTTTTCTGCATAGTTCTGCTTATTCTTGACACCTCTTCTTAATCTCTTATGCTTCTGTTTGATCTTTACCATTTCTGTCCTTTATCATCCCTATCTTTGCATGAAATGTTCTTTTGATCTCTCTAATTTTCTTAAAGAGATCTTTACTGCTGCTAAGTCACTTCAGTTGTGTTCGACTCTGTGCGACCCCATAGACGGCAGCCCACCAGGCTCCCCCATCCCTGGGATTCTCCAGGCAAGAACACTGGAGTGGGTTGCCATTTCCTTCTCCAATGCATGAAAGTGAAAAGTGAAAGTGAAGTCGCTCAGTCGTGCCCTACTTTTAGCGACCCCATGGACTGCAGCCTACCAGGCTCCTCCATCCATGGGATTTTCCAGGCAAGAGTACTGGAGTGGGGTGCCATCGCCTTCTCTTTCCCATTCTATTGTTTGCTTCTACTTCTTTGCATTGTTTCCTTACGAAGACCTTCTTACCGCTCTTGCTACTCTCTGGAACTCTGCATTCAGCTGGATATATCTTTCCCTTTTGTCCTTGCCTTTTATTTCTTTTCTTCCCTCATCTATTTGTAAAGCCTCCTTATAAAACCACTTTGACTTCTTGCCTATGTTTTTTGTTTGAGATGATTTTGGTTACTGTCTTCAGTATGATGTTACAAATCTCTGTCCATAATTCTTCAGGCACTCTGTTTAACATATATAATCCCTTGAATCTATTCATCACCTCCACTGTATAATCATAAGTGGTTTGATTTAGGTCATACCTGAATGGCCTAGTGACTTTTCCTACTTTCTTCAGTTTAAGACTGAATTTTGTAAAAATGTGCTGACAATCTGAGCTACAGTCAGCTCCAGGTCTTCTTTTTCTAACAGTATAGCTGTTCTCAATCTTTGGCTGCAAAGAATATGACCAATCTGATTTTGGTATTGACCATTTGTTAATGCCCATGTGTAGAGTCTTCTGTTGTCTTGTTGGAAAAGGGTATTTGCTATGAATAGAGTGTTCTCTTGATAAAACTCTCTTAGCCTTTATTCTGCTTCGTTTTGCACTCCAAGGCCACACTTGCCTGTTATTGTAGGCATCTCTGGACCCCTACTTTTGCAGTCCAATCCCTTATGTCCAAAAAATGGACATCTTTTCTGGCATTAGTTCCAGAAAATCTTGTAGGTTTTCATAAAACAGGTCAAGTTCAGCTTCTTCAGCATCAGTGGTTGGGGCATAGACTGGGTTTTCTGTGATGCTGAATGGTTTGCCTTGGTAATAAGCTGAGATCATGCTGTCATTTCTGAGACTGTACACAAGTATCACATTTCAAACTCTTTTATTAACTATGAGGTCTACTCCATTTCTTCTAAAGGATTCTCGCCCACAGTAGTGAATATATGTATATATCTGATTACCTGAAGATGTTGATGTTAACTACAAGATACGGATAAAGATGGATAAAATATTCTATGTATTTCCAAGGGTTGAAAGTTGAACAAATAAAAGTAAAATGAATAAATTTATTTTTGCTCAAAATAATAAAGAATATTTTAACATTCAGAGCTGTCCAAAAATGAAAGGGTTTTCTCAAGAGTTAGGGAGTGGTATATTAAGTGTTATCTGCACCATCTCTTCTCAGGGGTGTTATAAAAGTGATTAAACATGAAATAGAGATTATACTTCAAGTATAATCTTCAAGACCCAAAACCTTCAATCTGGATTCCCTGTAAATTCTATGAAAAATAAACTTTAAAATATTGAAGGTATAAATCTGCACAGGTAATATTTTTAGACAAACTCAATAAAAAGTTGAATTCTATGTTTTTGTGATTTGAACTTGCAGAATATCACGAAATTTATTATTTTCTTATTATTATTGAGATCAATTACAGCATATTAAGCAGAATGACTCAGACATTTTGTAATCATCCTTCCCAATCTGTAAATTTATATTATATAGCAATGACAGTTCATTATTTCAGTTAAATTTACCTTATCTGTGTTCTTATGACTACTTTATAATAGATTGCTTTTCTTAACACTTTTTTAAAAGTTTATCAAGTATATTTACTTTAGAAATAAGCAAAAACATTTAAATTAATTTTTTGTTAGGATATCCAAGTTATTTTAGAACATTATTCTCAAAGATTTGGATGATCTTTTATCAAAGTACAAACATTAATATACTTGATGTTTTTAAGCATTACTGTCAAGCTTTTGCAATAAAACTTTCAAAAATAGTCTGTTCTTCATGTTGTTTTCAGTTATGCTACTGACTGCATGAGTAGCTGAATCAATGATGCATAAATTCATCAAGTCAAAAAAAAACTCATTCATCAAAATCAATTGAAAACTGCTGTCTCTATGAATGTTACTCTTATGAGAAGAAAACACATATCAGATTAAGCTGACTTGCTATAACCTCTAGAAGAAAATTTAAGCAATTTTTCACTCATTTAATCCTGTGGTATTTTTTTAATTAGTTTCACATAATTTTAATTTTTGTTTTATTTTTATGTAAATTTATTTTAAAATATAACTTCACATTTTGGATGCTTATATTTGGATGCATGGAATAGTCAGAACTACTCTTCAGAGATGGTTTAGTTTGGAAACAAAAAAGTTTGACCAAGCAGCATCATTACCTCCTTGAAAAAAATCACATTTTCAGTGAAACTTTTATAAAACTGCTTAAATTACTTTGGGGTCATGCTGTTGAAATAGCTATTACTAGAATTCAAGATATGTCATTGATCTTATAGAGAGTAAATAAAGACGTTAATTTAATAATCCTATCTATGCCATAAAGCAAAACACCCCCAAAGTTTGTTGTCTAAATCTTGCATCAGGATTGTGGATAAGATTTTAGAAGGTAATGCTTCTTTGTGTTGCTATGCTTAGAGTCACTCAAGCTATTCATTTGGTTTCTGAACTGGTCTAGAGATATAATAACATCTTTATTCTTGCCTTGGCAGGGTCCTCTGGAAAACTAGCTTAAGTACAGCCTTCTTTTAGGACTTTCCCTCATGGGCCCTCCATAGTGAACCAATTACTTTAACAACAGTTCAAGGTTCTAAAAATAATTCTTCCAAAATATAGGACAAAAGACCTGCCAGTTGTTGTAAAGGTTAGACCTATAAGAACTGGTATGACATTACTTCTATGGTACTCTGATAATGGAGTACTGCCCAGCTCATTTTGAATGGCAGGAGAAATAGAACCAAGCTTTTGAAGAGACGAATATCAAGAATATTTGGTTATCTTTATTCCAATAGTGAACTGAGTTTTAATCCCTTGTTCAAATGTTCTTCAAGTTCCCTTTTATATTTAATCAGGGAATTAAGAAATACTTCTTTTTCTCTTCTCATGACTTTTAAAAATTCATATATATATATAGTCTCAGCAAATGTCAAAAGGAGATTCAATTTCAAATCCAATAGCTTGCAAATTCAGCAATTTTAGAAGAAAGTCAAGTTTGTCTAGAGCCTGCTTATGCTTCTAAATGACATATTGCATTGTTTCTGGATTAGCTGAGACCTAGGTTCACTATTTCAATTTAACTTAGCCACCCAGCTTTTATAGTAAATTCTTGAGAATGCATAGAGTTTTATGATTCCTTTTGAATTTCTCACCAGGTTTCTTTGTAAAATATGACAAAATGTCAAACTTGTGAACCCAAAAGAGTTGGCTGAAGCTCAGCAGTTTTATGTTTAACTTGGAAGCTCACATGGGCTTGGCTGAACATGAAATGTCAAGCTTAATGCACTTGACTTAAAATGGTAAAGTTAAAGCAAATAAATCAATGCAAATTCAAGTAAGTTGAACACTGTGTATTACTATTAAAGTCAATAACAGTTAAAATCAAGACCATTAGGAAATGAGGAACCAGCTCTAAAAAAATTTGTAAAATCAATGAAGTTTGTCCTCAAACTGTTTCTGAATGCTCTAAGCCTTGTTCTACTCTGATGCTGATTTGTTAAACAGTCATGCTTTCTCTCCTGTGGCTCTACAAGTCTCCTCACACTAACAATCTTTCCCTCAAATCTCTTCTGCTCTGTGAATACTCTGCATTTCTTTTCTATGTTGAAACTCACTTGAGTGCTTTGTTTTGTTTTTTTCCCCACATAATTAATTGATTGACTTTTGGTTGCACTGAGTTTTCATTGCTGCTCATGGGCCTTCTCTAGTTGTGGAGAGCAGGGGCTACTGTTGGTTGCTTTGCTCAGGCTTCTCATTGCAGTGACTTCTCTTGTTGCAAAGCACAGGATCTAGACACATGTGTTCAGTAGTTGTGGCTTGTTGGCTCTAGGGCGTACAGGCTTCATTAATTGTGGCACAGGGACTTCTTAGTTGTGCCTCATGGACCCTAGAGCATAGTTGTGATTGGATTTAGTTGTTCTGCAGCATGTGGAATCTTCCCAGACCAGGAATTGAATCTGTGTCCCCTGCATTGGCAGGATTCCTATCCACTGCACCACCAGGGAAACCCTACTTGAGTTTTTATTATACCTATATATCTTATACATATAAATATACAAATACCATTAATTATATATATAAAATACTAACCTATGTGATACATTATATGTAGTATATAATAATATATAACAACATAGCATATGTTAATAACATTGTAACACATATCTGTATGTTATATAGCATATTTAATATATTGTATATGCATTGAGTGAGGTATGCTACTCATATAGTATACTGTCTGATATGCTAAGATTTTAATTTATGAAAAAGGAAAATAAACATATTTACTGAAAGCAAAAATAACAGATTTTCTACCAAGATATAAGATGAAAGTAATAACATGGTCATTCATGGGCCTCATAGTCAATTCCAAGAAAGAAACCATTTTACGTTTTTAGATAAGCATATATTATAAATTAATAATAAGAAACATTTTACATCTGTCTCGTTAAGGAAGAATGAAAGTGCCTTAAGCATGAAAAATAAGGAATTGCATTTGTTTACTATTTCCATTTGATTAGGTCCAAGGTAAACGTGTCACAAATTTGCACGTTTTGCATCATATGGCACATAAATGAATAGCTGAAGAAATTGAAGATTAAAAAAAAAGACTAGTCAGCAAGTTTTCCAAAATAGGCAATTTTCAAGTAGGAAAAAAGCAAGGACTTTTGCCAGTGCTCTAGGTTTGCTTGTTTGTTTTTTTAATACACTTTGTTCTCTTGTATTCATAACCTCTCAACTTTGTTACCTCTGGAATTCCATCTTTGATTTAATTTATCTTTCTCAATGTAATTTTTTTTCTTTATAGCTATGCTAAAAAGTAGTGTGTGGCTCTTCCCAGGGATTTCGCCTTTTCCTATCTTGAACGCCTGTGGCTCCCCCAGGGCGGATCTTCCGAAGAGGGAGCCAACTGACTTCATTGGATCCATTTGGAGAATTACAAGCATATCCCTTTCCCTGTAATATTAATTTTCCAGATTTCCATCATTTAGTCAGCCCGTCTTGATACCAAATGGGTAGAGGAAGAGAAGTGTCCTTCATCTCCTTGAAATATTTTTCTGCTTTTGTCAAAATATCTCCTTGTGAGGTGGGAAGACCCACTACAACATGAGACAATGATTGGAAAGCTGAAATACGGCTCATTCGAACCTACTGGGATTTAGAATTTCCTCTCCCAGTTCTACCAAATTTTGAATTTGTTGGAGGCCTCCTCTGCAAACCAGCCAAATCTCTGCCTAAGTGACTGCAGACTTCCGGTTAAGATGGCGAAGGATTAGGACGGGGAATACGCTTTCTCCTCCACAAATTCATCAATGGGACATCTGGGCGCCGAGTAAATACCACAAACAGCTTCGGAGTGCTGGCGGAGGACGTCGGACACCCAGAAAAGCAACTCACTGCCTTCTAAAGGAGGTAGGAAAGAATATAGAAGCCAGAGAGAGACAAAGAGGGAGGGGCGGACCTCTGTCCGGGGAAGGGAGTCTTAAAAAGAGAAGTTTCCAAACACCAGGAAACACTCTCCCTGCGGAATCTGCGCCGAACCTGGGAAACACGGAGACTATCATAACAGGGAGGAGAACAGTTGAGCAATTAGAACCCACAGACTGCGGGCCCTGCGGTAACTTCCGCAGCGGAAAAGCACCGCTGCAAACGCCCGCATCTGCCATTGGGGAGCCGGGGCTGGGCAGGGAGACGCCTTGGCCGTTCCCACGTGGGACGCTCCGCTGCCGGGGCTCCCCAGAGGGACGCTCCCCCGTGGGACTCTCCCCCACTGGACGCTCCCCCGCCGGCCACTCCCGCGCAGGCGTGCCCCCACCCGCTGTGCCGGCGGCTCCCACGAGGGCCACCCCATCCCCTCCCCCACCCGCCCGCCCGCCATTCCCGTCGCCGACCCCTCCCCCTCTGCGGGCCTCAGCGCAGACTTCGTTCGCCTGATTGTCTGGAGTGCTGCCTAACTGGAGTAGTTTGGGCCGGCAATCCAGATTGTGCAGCGCCGACCACACGAGTGGCGGGCCTTGGCCCAGAACACCGCCGAACCGTGCACAGAACAAAGAACTATACAGACCAACCACAGAGAAAGGGGCCTATAGATCTTGAGCAATTTAAGCCGGAACAAGGAACTAGCTGAAAATGAACTGAACCCACAACAATAATAGAGAAACTCCTATATATATTGTTACTATTTTTACCATCATTATTTCCTTTTTTTTTTCTTTTCTTTTTTTAATATATATATATTTTTTAAATTTTTATTATTTTTTAATTGGAAAAAGGAAAACAAAAATTTTTTTTTCCCTTTTAATTTTTTTGTTGTTGTTGTTTGTTTTGTTTCTTTTATTTTTTTATTATTATTATTTTTTTTATCCTCTAGTACTTCTTTAATCTCCACGTTTAGATATAACTTTTGCGACCCTGTTTTGTTTTTTTTTTTTCTTTTTTCCTTTTTGTCCTTTGCTTTTTTCCTTTCCTTTTTTCTTTTCTTTACTGATTACTGACTAGATCTGTCTCTCTCCTTCACACTCCCTCCTTTTATCCTCCTGACCACCTCTGTCTCCTTCCTCCCTTTTTCCTTCTATGTATAATTCCGTGAACATCTCTGAGCAGTCCAGTTGTGGAATGCATTATAGAAGAAGAAGTTTTTGAGACTACTGTAAAAATAAGACCAATAACTGGAACCAGGAGGCTTAAGTCCATACCCTGATCCCACGAAACACTAATTGACAGGAGCTCATTAAAAGCCTCCATACCTACACTGAAACCAAGCATCACACAAAGACCAGCAAGTTCCACAACAAGACATACCAAGCAAATTCTCCAGAAAAACAAGAACACAGCCTGAGCTCCAATACACAGGCTACACAAAGCGACCCCAAAAGCATAGACATCTCATAACTCACTACTAGACACTCCACTGCACCCCAGAGAAAAGAAATCCAGCTCCACCCACCAGAACACCGATACAAGCTTCCATAAACAAGAAACCTCGACAAGCCACCGGTACAAACCCACATATAGTGCAGAAACGCCACAATTAAGAGAACTCCACAGACTACCAGAATACAGTAAAGACGCCCCAAACTTAGCAATTTAAACAAGATGAAAAGACAGAAGAATTCCCAGCAGGTAAAGGAACAGGATAAAAGCCCACCAAACCGAACAAAAGAGGAAGAAATAGCGAACCTACCTGATAAAGAATTCCGAATAATGATAGTTAAATTAATCCAAAATCTGGAAAGCAAAATGGAATCATGGATAAATAGTCTGGAGAAAAGCATTGAGAAGATGCAAGAAAGATTTAACAAGGACCTAGAAGAAATAAAAAAGAATCAACATATAATGAATAATGCAATAAATGAGATCCAAAACACTCTGGAGGCAACAAATAGTAGAATAACAGAGGCAGAAGATAGAATTAGCGAATTAGAAGATAGAATGGCAGAATTAAAGGAATCAGAGGAGAAAAAAGAAAAACGAATTAAAAGAAATGAGGACAATCTCAGAGACCTCCAGGACAATATTAAATGTTACAATATTCGAATCATAGGAGTCCCAGAAGAAGAAGACAAAAAGAAAGACCATGAGAAGATACTAGAGGAGATAATAGTTGAAAACTTCCCTAAAATGGGGAAGGAAATAATCACTCAAGTCCAAGAAACCCAGAGAGTCCCAAATAGGATTAACCCAAGACGAAACACCCCAAGACACATATTAATCAAATTAACAAAGATCAAACACAAAGAACAAATATTAAAAGCAGCAAGGGAAAAACAACAAATAACACACAAGGGAATTCCCATAAGGATAACAGCTGATCTTTCAATAGAAACTCTCCAAGCCAGGAGGGAATGGCAAGACATACTTAAAGTGATGAAAGAAAAGAACATACAGCCCAGATTATTGTACCCAGCAAGGATCTCATTCAAATATGATGGAGAAATCAAAACCTTTACAGACAAGCAAAAGCTGAGAGAATTCAGCACCACCAAACCAGCTCTCCAACAAATACTAAAGGACATTCTCTAGACAGGAAACACAAAAAGGATATATAAATTCAAACCCAAAACAACAAAGTAAATGGCAACGGGATCATATTTATCATTAATTACCTTAAATGTAAATGGGTTGAATGCCCCAACCAAAAGACAGAGACTGGCTGAATGGATACAAAAAACAAGACCCCTCCATATGAATGAAACTAGAACACTTTCTAACACCATACACAAAAATAAACTCAAAATGGATTAAAGAGCTAAATGTAAGACCAGAAACCATAAAACTCCTAGAGGAAAACATAGGCAAAACACTCTCTGACTTACATCACAGCAGGATCCTCTGTGACCCACCTCCCAGAATATTGGAAATAAAATCAAAAATGAACAAATGGGACCTAATCAAACTTAAAAAGCTTTTGCACAACAAAGGAAACTATAAGCAAGGTGAAAAGACAGCCTTCAGAATGGGAGAAAATAATAGCAAATGAAGCAACTGACAAACAACTAATCTCAAAAATATACAAGCAACTTCTACAGCTCAATTCCAGAAAAATAAATGACCCAATCAAAAAATGGGCCAAAGAACTAAATAGACATTTCTCCAAAGAAGACATACAGATGGCTAACAAACACATGAAAAGATGCTCAACATCACTCATTATCAGAGAAATGCAAATCAAAACCACTATGAGATACCATTTCACGCCAATCAGAATGGCTGCTATCCAAAAGTCCACAAGCAATAAATGCTGGAGAGGGTGCGGAGAGAAGGGAACCCTCTTGCACTGTTGGTGGGAATGCAAACTAGTACAGCGACTTTGGAGAACAGTATGGAGATTCCTCAAAAAACTGCGAATAGAACTGCCTTATGATCCAGCAATCCCACTGCTGGGCATATACACTGAGAAAACCAGAATTGAAAGAGACACCTGTACCCCAATGTTCATAGCAGCACTGTTTGCAATAGCCAGAACGTGGAAGCAACCTAGATGTCCATCCACAGATGAATGGATAAGCAAGCTGTGGTACATATACACAATGGAATATTACTCAGCCATTAAAAAGAATACATTTGAATCAGTTCTAAGGAGGTGGATGGAACTGGAGCCTATTATACAGAGTGAAGTAAGCCAGAAACAAAAACACAAATACAGTATACTAACGCATATATATGGAATTTAGAAAGATGGTAAAAAATAACCCTATTTACGAGACAACAAAAGAGACACTGATGTATAGACCAGACTTTTGGACTCTGGGACCAGGAGAGGGTGAGATGATTGGGGAGAATAGCATTGAAATATGTATAATATTATATCTGAAATGTATTAATTGTTCAAACTAAACACTATCATGTTACAATTTGTTCATACTAGATGTTTATAATGTTTCTGATAATCAATAAAAGAGATTCTTGATTAAAAAAAAAAAAAGTGAAAAAAAAAAAAAAAAAAGTAGTGTGTGGATAGATATGATCACAATATTGTACTTGCCTCTAACTCAACTCAGAAAATAAAAACAGAGAAAAAAAAATTTTTTTCATGATTTAAAAAATACTTAATGAAACAGTTACTCTCGATAAATGATAAAAAAAAATCCCTAGTCTGGTCAAATTTTTCTGTTTTATGAAGTCTCAGTAAGTAAAGCAAAGAGTTTAGATTCATGCACAATATATCTTTGAACAAAATTATTTTACTTCTCTAACTCCTAGAAACAAATTGTAAATCAGGAAATGTTACATCTGTCAAAGGAAAGCACAGCTTTCAACTGTTTAATCTAGATTAGAGAAGACCAGGGTGAGGATTAATATAAAATATAATTCAATCTTTCAAAAATACTGCTAAAGTTACTATTCAGTTCAGTCGTTCAGTCGTGTCCGACTCTTTGTGACCTCATGGATCGCAGCATGCCAGGCCTCCCTGTCCATCACCAACTCCTGGAGTTCACTCAGATTCATGTCCATTTCTGTCGTCCCCTTCTCCTCTTGCCCCCAATCCCTCCCAGCATCAGAGTCTTTTCCAATGAGTCAACTTTTCGCATGAGGTGGTCAAAGTACTGGAGTTTCAGCTTTAGCATCATTCCTTCCAAAGAAATCCCAGGGCTGATCTCCTTCAGAATGGACTGGTTCGATCTCCTTGCAGTCCAAGGGACTCTCAAGAGTCTTCTCCAACACTACAGTTCAAAAGCATCAATTCTTCGGCACTCAGCCTTCTTCACAGTCCAACTCTCACATCCATACATGACCACAGGGAAAACCTTAGCCTTGACTAGACGGACTTTTGTTGGCAAAGTAATGTCTCTGCTTTTGAATATGCTATCTAGGTTGGTCATAACTTTCCTTCCAAGGAGTAAGCGTCTTTTAATTTCATGGCTGCAGTCACCATCTGCAATGATTTTGGAGCCCAAAAATTAAAGTCTGACACTGTTTCCACTGTCTCCCCATCTATTTAACTCAATGTAGAGTTAATGCTACATCAGAAGAAAGAAAATAAAATATAACATTTCAAAACTACAGTGAAACATTTAGATAGGTCATATTGTTATTGTCATACTGCAGATTCTCTTAGGAATGATCGTTTTAATTTTCTGAAAACAAAAACAAACAAAAAAAAACAGAAATATAAGCATAATGGCACAGATTACACAATAATGGAAAAATGATATTTTAGATACATGTGGTGTGACAGTGAGAATGATGTAGTCTAAAACCAAAGATAGATACAACTCTGCTTCTTATGTTATCCCTTCAAATACCCTATTTTTCTGCTTCCCGTTTAGCCCACTCTGTTTCCATACATTATGGAGCTAAGTCAAATTCATCTTATCTCTGTAAATGAAATATCTTTATTAGACAGAAGTATAAAAATATAAAATTAACTATAGCTTGGTACAAGAAATCATTGTTTGCTTTTTTATTTGATTGAATTTTTATATCTTGATCCATCTTTCCTTATACCACAAAAATTAACAGAACTGCTTTTCAGCCCATATATCACTCACATTAGTTTTTTTTTTTAGTATCTTCTCTATTTATAGAAGTTCTATTGAAAGACATAAAGATTGAATTGGAAACACTTGTCATTGAAAGCCTTAAATATATAATGTGACTGATAATTAAGGCATATATATTAAAGGTTGAGTAAGGGTGTAATACAATTGCAGACCTTAACTCTCAATCAGGATAGACCCAGCACACCATCAAATTTTATTTTTTTTTTTTTTCTGGCTGTCTTTTCTTTTCTTTTTTTTTTTATTATTATTATTTTAATTTTTCTTAACTTTACAATATTGTATTACTTTTACTATACATCGAGATGGATCCGCCACCAGAATACCCGTGCTCCCCATCCTGAACCCTCCTCCCTCCCCCCTCCCACACCATCCCTCCAGGTCATCCCAGTGCTCCAGTCCCAGGCATCTGTTATCGGGCATCGTACCTGGACTGACTCGTTTCAGATATGATATTATACATATTTCAATGCTATTCTCCCCAATCGTCCCACCCTCTCCCAGTCCCAGAGTCCAAAAGTCTGTTCTATACAACAGTGTCTCTTTTGCTGTCTCATAAGCAGGGTGATTGTTACCATCTTTCTAAATTCCATATATATGCGTTAGTATACTGTATTTGTGTTTTTCTTTCTGGCTTACTTCACTCTGTATAATAGGCTCCATGAAATTGTTTTATTTCATAAAATTATTGTGTATGTTTGAGTGTGCACATATTTATTGATGGAGAAAGCATCATCTAACAAATTCCTTCCTATTCTCTAAATAATTATTATCCTAAATACTCTTTTCCTCCTAGTGATGTGCATACAATATTTACTAAGTTTAACCTATTGTTGACTATATGCTTATATAAGATTATGTATAATACCTCTTCCACATCTTAGTAAATGTATAGTTATAGTATGTAATGTATACTATAGCATACATAACTGTAGTAATGTATAGTTAACCACCAGGTAACAACTGCGATGCATATATTAATATATATTATGCACACTTTGGCTTATCTTTATTGTTCTCTGCACATGAAAATCAGAGAAGGTGATGGCACCCCACTCCAGTACTCTTGCCTGGAAAACCCCATGGACAGAGGAGCCTGGTAGGCTGCAGTCCATGGGGTCGCGAAGAGTCGGACACTACTGAGCGACTTCACTTTCACTTCTCACTTTCATGCATTGGAGAAGGAAATGGCAACCCACTCCAGTGTTCTTTCCTGGAGAATCCCAGGGACGGGAAGCCTGGTGGGCTGCCGTCTATGGGGTCGCACAGAGTCGGACACGACTGAAGTGACTTAGCAGTAGCAGCACATGAAAATTGAAAGAAATTGCTTTACCAAGTGATCATTGATATATTGAAGGATTTATAAGTAAATTTGGTTTACTCCTAGGGGAGAGGCCCAGGAGGCAGTTTTCAAAGGATGGGAGAACAATAAGAAAAGGATGATTCTATGTACCATTCTTGTTGCTGTTCTTGTTTAGTTGCTAAGTCATATCTCACCCTTTGTGATCCCATGGACTACAGCACCCCAGGCTTTCTGATACTTTACTATCTCCCAAAGTTTGCTCACACTAGTGTCCATTGAGTCAGTGATTTTCATCAGGTGGCCAAAATACTGGACCTTCCGCATTTGTCATTCTAATGAATATTCAGGGTTGAATTTCCTTTAGGATTGACTGGTTTAATCTCCTTTCAGTCCCAGGGATTCTCAAGAGTCTTCTCCAGAACCACAACTGGAAAGCATCAATTCTTCAGCATGCAGTCTTCTTTCTGGTCCAACTCTGACATCCGTACATGACTACTGGAAAAACCATAAGTTTGACTATACATACCTTTGTTGGCAAAGTGATGTCTCTGTTTTTAATGTGCTGTCTGGGTTTTTAATAGTTTTCCTTCCAAGGTAAAGTGTCTTTTAATTTCATGGCTGCAGTCATCATCCACAGTGATTTTGGAGACTAAGATAATAAAATCTATCGCTGTATCCATTTTTTCACCCTTCTATTTGCCGTAAAGTGATGGAACTGGATGCCATGATCTCAGTTTTTTTAACGTTGAGTTTTAAGCAAGCTTTTTTTCTCTCCTCTTTCGCTAGCATATAGAGGCTCTTAGTTCCTCTTCACTTTCTCTCATTAGAGTTTTATCATCTGCATATCTGAGGTTGTTGATATTTCTCCCAGCAATCTTGATTCCAGTTTGCGACTCATCTGGCCCAGCTTTAACTTTCAGCATGTAAGTTAAATAAACAAGAAGACAATATACAGCTTTGACATGCTTCTTTCCCAATTTTGAACCAGTCATTTGTTCTGTGTTTGGATCTGTTGCTTCTTGGCTTGTGTACAAGTCTTTTAGGAGACAGGTAAGGAGGTCTGATGTTCAGAAAAGGCAATGGCACCCCGCTCCAGTACTCTTGCCTGGAAAATCCCAGGGACGGAGGAGGCTGGTAGGCTGCAGTCCATGGGATCGCTAAGACTCGGACACGACTGAGTGACTTC
The DNA here is from genome assembly GCA_935064755.1 of Tragelaphus eurycerus. NCBI lineage: Eukaryota > Metazoa > Chordata > Mammalia > Artiodactyla > Bovidae > Tragelaphus > Tragelaphus eurycerus. Next base: position 39,957,935 of record CAKXYN010000007.1, on the reverse strand, counting down.
ACTTTCACTTTTCACTTTCATGCATTGGAGAAGGAAATGGCAACCCACTCCAGTGTTCTTGCCTGGAGAATCCCAGGGACGAGGAGCCTGGTGGGCTGCCGTCTATTGGGGTCTCACAGAATCGGACACGACTTAAGTGACTTAGCAGCAAGGAGGTCTGATAGTTTCATCTCTAAAAATTTTCCACTGTTTGTTATGATCCGCACTGTCAAAACCTTTAGCATAGACAATAAAGCAGAAGTAGATGTTTTTCTGGAATTCCCTTCCTTTCTCCATGATCCAACAAATGTTGGCAATTTGATCTCTGGTTCCTTTGTCTTTTTGAAGCTCAGCTTGTATACCTGGAAGTTTTTAGTTCACATACTGTTGAAACCTAGTTTGAATGATTTTGAACATTACCTTGCTAGCATGTGAAATGAGCACAATTTCAGGGCAGTTTGAACATTATTTGGCATTCCTTGCTTTGGGATTGGAATGAAAATTGACATTTTCCTGTCCTATGGCCAATGCCAAGTTTTCTAAATTTCCTAGGTTTTAACAGCTTCATCTTTTAGAATTTTAATTAGCTCACCTGGAATTCCATCACCTCCAGTGGCTTGTTTGTAGTAATGCTTCCTAATGCTCACTTGACTTCAAACTCCATAGTGTCTGGCTCTAAAAGAGTGACCACACCATCATGGTCATCCAAGTCATTATCTTTTTTTGTATAGTTTTTCTTAATCTCTCTGTTTCTCTTAGATGCTTACCATTTCTGTCCTTTATTGTACCCATCCTTGCATTAAATGTTCTTTTGATATCCCCAATTTCTTGATGAGACCTCTAGCCTTTCCCACTCTATTATTTTCCTCTATTTCTTTACATTGTTCACTTAAGGACTTCTTATCTCTCCTCACTCTTCTCTGGAATGCTGCATTCAGTTTGGTATATATTTCCCTTTCTCCCTTTCCATTTGCTTCTCTTCTTTCCTCAGCTATTTGGAAAGCCTCTTCAAACAACCATTTTGCCTTCTTGTATTTCCATTTCTTTGAGATGAATTTGGTCACTGTCTCTTATAGAATGTTATGAACCACTGTCCATCATTCTTCAGGCAGGGTATATACCACATTTAATTCCTTGAATCATGGATTAATGAACCATAACCTTGTCATGGTGAAAGGTCTTGCATAATTCAATGAAGCTCTGAGCCATGCCATGCAGGGCAACCCAAGATGGGCGGTTCATAGTGGAGAGCTCTGACCAAACGTGGTCCACTGGAGGAGGGAATGGCTTACCATTCCAGTATTCTTGCCTCAGGAGCCCCATGAGCCGTATGAAAAGGTAAAAAGATATGACACTGGAAGCCCCTCCAGGTTGGGAGGTGTCTAATATGCACCTGGGAAAGAGCAGAGAAATAACTTCAGAAAGAATGAAGAGGCTGGGTCAAAACTGAAGCTGTACCCAGTTGTGGATGTGCCTGGTGGTGATAGTAAAGTCTGATGCTGTGAAGAACAATATTGCATAGGAACCCAGAATGTTATATCAATGAATGAAGGTAAATTAGATCTGATCAAGGAGGAGATGGCAAGAGTGAACATCAGCATCTCAGGAATCAGTTAACTAAAATGAACAGGAATGGTCATTCAGATGACCATTACATCTACTATTGTGGGTGAGAATCCCTTGGAAGAAATGAAGTAGCCCTCATAGTCAATAAAAGGGCAAAATGTAGCACTTGGATACAATCTTAAAAACAACAGAATGATCTTGGTTCATTTCCAAGGCAAAGTATTCAGTATCACACTAATTCAAATCTATGGCCCAACCACTAATGCTGAAGAAACTGAAGTTGAACCATATTATGAAGATCTAGAAAACCTCCTAGAACTAACACCAAAAAAAAAAAAAATCTTTTTTATCACATCATATTACAATCCTCTCTTTTTATCATAGAGGATTGCAATGCAAAGTAGGAAGTCAAGAGCTACCTAGAGTAATAGCCAAGTTTGGCCTTGGATTACAAAATGAAGTTGTGCATAGGTTAACAGAGTTTTGCCAAGAGAACACACTGGTGATAGCAAACCCCTTCTTCCAATAACACAAGCGATGGCTGTACATATGGACATCACCAGATGGTCAATACCAAAGTTATATTGGTTATATTTTTTGGAGCTAAAGATGGAAAAGCTTTTTACAGTCAGCAAAAACAAGACTGAGGCTCAGAAAATGAGCTCCTTCCTTCAAAATTCAGTCTTAAATTGAAGAAAGTAGGGGAAACCATTAGGCCATTCAGGTATGAAAGTGAAAATCGCTCAGTAGTATCCAGCTCTGCACCTGCATAGACTATACAGTCCATGGAATTCTCCAACCCTACTGGAGTAAGTAGCTTTTCCCTTCTCCAAGGGATCTTCCCAACTCAGAGATCAAACCCAGATCTTCCACATTTCAGGCAAATTCTTTACCAGCTGAGCCACAAAGGAAGCCCATTCAGGTCTGAGCTAATCAAATTGCAAATTTAACATGGCATCCGGTCCCATCACTTCATGGCAAATAGATGGGGAAACAGTGCAAACTGTGGCTGATTTTATTTTTCTGGGCTCCAAAATCACTGCAGATGGTGATTACAGCCAGGAAATTAAAAGATGCTTACTTCTTGGAAGGAAAGTTATGACCAACCTAGACAGAATATTAAAAAGCAGAGACATTACTTTACCCACAAAGGTCTGTCTAGTCAAAGCTATGGTTTTTCCAGTGGTCATGTATGGATGTGAGAGTTGGAGTATAAAGAAAGCTGACCACTGAAGAATCGATGCTTTTGAACTGTGGTATTGGAGAAGACTCTTGAGAGTCCCTTGGACTGCAAAGAGATTCAACCAGTCCATTCTGAAGGAGATCAGCCCTGAGTGTTCATTGGAAGGACTGATGTTGAAGCTGAAACTGTGGTACTTTGGCCACCTGATGTGAAGAGCTGACTCATTTGAAAAGACCCTGATGTTGGAATAGATTAAGGGCAGGAGGAGAAGGGGACGACAGAGGATGACATGGTTGGATGGCATCACCGACTCGATGGATATGGATTTGGGTGGACTCCGGGACTTGGTTATGAACAGGGAGGCCTGGCGTGCTGCAGTTCATTGGGTGGCAAAGAGTCAGACATGACTGAGCAACTGAACTGAACTGAACTGAACTTAAGTCATTGCTTCAAAGGGGCACTTTGTTTCTAGTTAGTGCCTGTCAGTACAGACTGCGGAGAAGGCAATGGCAACCCCCTCCAGTACTCTTGCCTGGAAAATCCCATGGATGGAGGAGCCTTGTGGGCTGCCGTCTATGGGGTCACAAAGAGTCGGACATGACTGAAGCGACTTAGCAGCAGCAGGAGTACAGACTGTGCTTTAGAGCAAGGTTGAAGAATTCCCTTCACTACTAAACAGACAACCCTAGGTTTTATAAAGTTTAGAGGAAAGTATTTATTCTAATGATGGGGAATTTTTAAAAAATCCTATGTCCCTTGAATTTTTGTCTACCTAGACTCTATAATTCCATACTCCTTTTATAACTAACGGCCCAAGAGGGAGCAAAATTATAGATATAGTCTCAGGACTGAGTTCAGGATTCTGGAATTTTGAATTTACTATAATAACCAAGAATTTGGAATGACTAACTCCTGTTCAGCTTTTTTCCCCTATGTCTTCCACCCATTATTGCTCAGCCTTTTTGCATTAAATTAGTCATTATCCATCAGCACTTTCCCTAGTCTGGATTATATGATGCAGAAACTATTATCATCTTCAGGAACAAACATGAATATGGTATTTCCTTCCCAAGGGATCCATAAAACATTGCTTCCATTATTATCTTTGTGTGGGCATTTGGATGTGAGGTATGCCATTTTCTCTCTATTTTATTCACAAGCACACTTCAAAATGCCGATCAAAATCACCAAGAAACCGCTCCTATTTGGGATGAAAATGATGGTCCCTGAAAGTATTTCAAACTTTTGGTCATGCTTCTCAATGACCCACATTTATATTTGTGTTTAATCAGGATAACAATTGGTAGATCCAGTCTTTTTAGCAATTGAATTTAGGATTTGTTCTGAAATACATCAGAAAATACATTTTAAAAACTACATTAAGTAATTATTTTACATGTGATATGCCCCAATTACCTCATTTAAATTAGTTTTTTAATGTTTCAAATGGAAGTAGATTTTTCTATTTGTTCCTATATTTTAAATTATTTAAGATAAGACCTTGGTACATTAGTTATTAATAAAGAAAGCATTTCTTTTCCTTTACCAAAATAATTTCCAATTATTTGAGATACAAGAATGGAATTAGAATTACAAGTGCATCTGAGATCCAATATCTTTTAGAGGAAGAAACAGAATAGCAGGTCTGAATGCTTAATTTTAACCAAAGCAAACTCTTGCTGATATTTTAATTTGCAGCCTTGGGAAAGTACTGGACTTTCATAGCTGTGTTTTTCTCTTGGGCAGAGAGAGCTTAAACCACACCTATTACTAAAGTGTCAGGCACTGAACCAGCTCTCACTCAGTTAAAACTAGTTCCTTAACTCCCTTCCATCTCCTTCCACACACCTCGGTGTAATTGTGACGATCTAATGTTAATTATATTAAGACAAGACTGTTTTATACTATCAGCGAAAGTGAAAGTCGCTCAGTCATCTCTGACTCTGTGTGATCCCATGGACGTCCGTGGAATTCTCTAGGCCAGAATACTGCAATGGGCAGTCTTTCCCTTCTCCAGGGGATCTCCCCAACTCAGCGATCAAACCAAGGTCTCCCGCTTTGCAGGCAGATTCTTTACCAGCTGAGACACAAGGGAAGACCAAAAATACTGGAGTTGGTAGCCTATCCCTTCTCCAGTGGATTTTCCCCACCCAGAAATCGAACTGGGGTCTCCTGCATTGCTCATACATCATTTCTCATGATGTATGCAGCATATAAGTTAAATAAGCAGGGTGACAGTATACAGCCTTGATGAATTTAGTGGACACCTGCTGTATAGCACTAGCAGTTCAGCTTGATGTTCTATGATGACCTAGAAGGATGGGATGGGTGGTTTTCTGGGACAAAGTTCCAAGGAACAGGGAATATATGTGTTGATTCATTTTGTTGTACAGCAGAAATTAATACAACTTTGTAAACAATCATGCTCCACTAACAATAAACAAATACATGAATAAATAAAACAGGATGTCAAAAGGTATTTGCACTTTCATGCTCATTTTTAAATTCTTCACATTAGTGAAAATGTTGAAACAAACTAAATGCTCATCAGCAGATGAGTAAATAAAGAAAATGAGATATAGACATACAACAGAATATTATTCAGCATTAAGAAGGAAGTCTTGTCATGTACTAAAACGTTGATGATTTGAGAACATGATAAAGAAATAATCCCCAATACAGTATACTAATGCATATATATAGAATTTAGAAAGATGGTAACAATAACTCTGTATACGAGACAGCAAAAGAGACACTGATGTATAGAACAGTCTTTTGGACTCTGTGGGAGAGGGAGAGGGTGCGATGATTTGGGAGAATGTCATTGAAACATGTATAATATCATATATGAAATGAGTCACCAGTCCAGGTTCGATGCACGATACTGGATGCTTGGGGCTGGTGCACTGGGATGACCCAGAGGGATGGTACGGGGAGGGAGGAGGGAGGGAGGGTTCAGGATGGGGAACATGTGTATACTTCTGGCAGATTCATGTTGCTGTAAGGCAAAATCAATACAATATTGTAAAGTTAAAAAATAAAAAGAAAAAAAAAAGAAATAATCCAGTCACAGAAGAACAAATAATGCATGATTCCAGTTATATTGGGATATCTAAACTAGACAAACTAATAGAAATAGTAGAAAGCAAATTACAGTTTGCCAGGAGCTGGGGAGAAAGGGAAATAAGGAAATGATGCTTCATGGGCATACATTTGCAGTTATGTGACCTGAAATGTTTTTAGAGTTATGCTGTGCAATATGTGTATATAATTTATAATACCATAAAGTACATGTACAAAGGTTAAGAGGATAGTTTCACATTATATGTTTTACCTAATTAAATAAATAAATAGGTAAATATTTCTCCACTACCACTCAAACAAATAAATATAACAGTTGGAGAAACTAAAGAAAAGACAGATTTTGCTTTTCAAATTTTGTGAAATAAGCCTTCATTTAAAAGGTCAATGAAGCATGCCTAATGAATCTCCTTAGTATTACACTCAAATGATTTGATGCAACTTTCAATAGCACATCTTAGAGGGTTAAGTGGTTCAAACAGAATAGACAAGGTATTATAGAAAACAAACTTCAGTCCGAACATGTCAAATTACTATCTGTGAAACAGTGGACAAACTACTTAACTTCTAGCTTCCTCCTGTCATATAAGTAATAAGAATACTGCCTTACTTGCCATTTTAAGATAGTCATGGTCTTCTCCGGTTCTTAAAATGTCTCATATTGCCCTTTCTGCCTGAACTCTTATTTCCAACTCTGCTTAAAATATTTCATCTTATCCTTCAAGTCTCCCTGTGATAATTTCCCCATGTGCCCTCTGTAATATACTTAGGCATAATAATTCTATGATGGCTGTGATACGACTTTCAAAAATAAATGAACCTTGAGCAACAGAAGAAAGAAAACATGATACACGTGTTGGCTGAACAGATGTTGGTATAGTGGTCTTCTGTACACCAGAGAGGATCCTGTTTGAATCTCACATTGATGACCAAATGGGCAGTGGGAAGCATCATCAGGAACACCCTTTGTGGACTGTTCATTCGTAATAGAAATAATCACTACTTTGTTTTCAACAATATTTCAAATAATTGTCATTTTAATAAGAAATTACCTGAAAATGTGCTTCTCATTTCACAGAATGAACTATAGCTGTATTCTTCACAAAAGTCCATATTATCAAAGCTATCCTTTTTACAGTAGTCCATGTATGGATGTGAGAGCTGGACCTTAAAGAAACCTGAGGACCGAAGAATTGATGCTTTGAACTGTGCTGTTGGAGAAGACTCTTGAGAGACGCTTGGACTTCAGGGAGATCAAACCAGTCAATCCTAAAGGAAATCAACCCTTAATATTCACTGGAGAGACTGATGCTGAGGCTGAAGCTCCAATACTTGGGACACCTGATGTGAAGTGCCAACTCATTGGTAAAGACCTGATGCTGGGAAAGATTGAAGAAAGGAGGAAAAGGGGATAATAGAAGACAAGATGATTGGATGGCATCACCAACTCAATGGATATGAGTTTGAGCAGGCTCCAGGAGATGGTGAAGGACAGGGAATCCTGGCATGCTGTAGTCCATGCTAAGAGTTGAACATGACTGAGGAACAACTGAACAACAAAAAGTAGCTGGTAGATAGAGTGCCTGAAAAACTATGGATAGAAGTTTGAAACATTCTACAGAAGGCAATGGCCAAAAGCATCCCCCTAAAAAAGAAATGCAAGAAGACAAAGTGGATATCTGAGGAGGCTTCGGTTCTGTGAACAGTTCTTCACAGTTCAGGTCTTTAGAGCAAACTTTCATACAATAATTTACTACTGTTCTACACATAAGTCTTTTTAAGTAATTATCATTTGCATGATATTTATATGGCTTTCCTGGTAACTCAGATGGTAAAGCATCTGCCTACAATGCAGGATACCCGGGTTCGATTCCTGGGTCGGGAAGATCCCCTGGAGAAGGAAATGGAAACCCACTCCAGTATTCTTGCCTGGAGATTCTCATGGATGGAGGAGCCTGGTGGGCTACAGTCCATGGGTTCACAAAGATACAGACACGACTGAGTGACTTCACTTTAATACATCTAAATAATTCTCAACCCCAAGTAGGCTAGATATTTTGAGGGAACATACATATACCTATGGTTGATTAATATTGATGTATGGAAGAAAACATCACAATATTGTAAAAGAATTATCCTCCAATCAAAAATAAAATAAAATTTTTAAAAAAGCACAAAATATATGTATTACATGAATTTCAAATGTGTCTTTAATATCCCATTTTAGAGGTCATTTTGAGGCATCCTAAGTGAACACATCAGAGAAGGCAATGGCACCCCACTCCAGTACTCTTGTCTGGAAAATCCCATGGACGGAGGAGCCTGGTAGGCTGCAGTCCATGGGGTCACTAGGAGTTGGACATGACTGAACGACTTCACTTTCAGTTTTTACTTTCATGCATTGGGGAAGGAAATGGCAACCCACTCTAGTGTTCTTGCCTGGAGAATCCCAGGGATGGCAGAGCCTGGTGGGCTGCCGTCTATGGGGTCACACAGAGTTGGACACGCCTAAAGCGACTTAGCAGCAGCAAGTTATATGAACACATATAACATATGAATTGTAGGGTTATGAATTCAGGTTAACTAAATACACAACAATTGTGTTATTTTATTTGACATTTTTGTTTTGTTTTGATTTTCAAAGTATTTTATGACTTTATTTGCCTGTGTCGTCTGTGATGTATTGGAAGAGAGAAAAAGCACTGTGCTCATTGCCAACAGTCTGGGTTCTGGACCGAAATCAGAGGATCCTTAGCTGAAAAATCTTAACAAACATTCCCTTGATAGCTTTATTCTGAAAGTAGAACCCCATTCTACTCTTTGATAATTCTAGAGCTTCCTTATGTGCAAGATGACTTTAGTGAATCATACCATTTCTTGGTATAGTAAGTTTCAGTTCAGTTCAGTTCAGTCGCTGTCATGTCCTACTCTTTGTGACACCATGGACTGCAGCACGCCAGGCCTCCCTGTCCATCATCAACTGTCCATCATCAACTCCTGGTGTTTACTCCAACTCATGCCCCTTGAGCCAATGATGCCATCCAAACATCTCATCCTGTTGTCCCCTTCTTCTCCCACCTTCAATCTTTCCCAACATCAGGGTCTTTTCAAACAAGTCAGTTCTTCACATCAGGTGGCCAAAGCTTTGGAGTTTCAGCTTCAACATTAGTCCTTTCAATGAATATTCAGGACTGATTTCCTTTAGGATGGATTGGTTGGATCTCCTTGCTGTCTAAGGGACTCTCAAGAGTCTTCTCCAACACCACAGTTCAGAAGCATCAATTCTTTGGTGTTCAACTTTCTTTATAGTCCTATGTGTTCACTCGCTGCTGCTACTGCTAAGTTGCTTCAGTCGTGTCCGACTCTGTGGGACCCTATAGATGGCAGCCCACCAGGCTCCGCCGTCCCTGGGATTCTCCAGGCAAGAACACTGGAGTGGGTTGCTATTTCCTTCTCCAATGCATGAAAGTGAAAAGTGAAAGTGAATTCACTCAGTCGTGTCTGACTCATAGCGACCTCATGGACTGCAGCCTACCAGGCTCCTTCACCCATGGAATTTTCCAGGCAAGAGTACCGGAGTGGGTTGCCATTGCCTTCTCAGATCAGATCAGATCAGTCGCTCAGTCGTGTCCGACTCTTTGCGACCCCATGAACCGGAGCACGCCAGGCCTCCCTGTCCATCACCAGCTCCCGGAGGTCACTCAGACTCGCATCCATCGAGTCAGTGATGCCATCCAGCCATCTCATCCTCTGTCGTCCCCTTCTCCTCCTGCCCTCAATCCCTCCCAGCATCAGAGTCTTCTCCAATGAGTCAACTCTTCGCATGAGGTGGCCAAAGTACTGGAGTTTCAGCTTTAGCATCATTCCTTCCAAAGAAATTCCAGGATTGATCTCCTTCAGGATGCCTTCTCAGGATGCCTCAAAATTACTTCTAGAATGGGATATTAAAGACACATTTGAAATTCATGTAATACATACATTTTGTGTTTTTAAAAAAATTTTATTTTATTTTTGATTGGATGATAATTCTTTTAACTCTCACATCCATACATGACTACCAGAAAAACCATTTGATTAGATGGACCTTTGTTGGCAAAGTAATATCTCTGTTTTTTAATATGCTGTCTAGGTTGGTCATAACTTTTCTTCCAAAGAGCAAGTGTTTTAATTTCATGGCTGCAGTCACCATCTGCAGTGATTTTGGAGCCCCCAAATAAAGTCTGTCACTGTTTCCTCTGTTTCCCCATCTATTTCCCATGAAGTGATGGGACCAGATCCCATGATCTTCATTTTCTGAATATTGAGTTTTAAGTCAACTTTTTCACTCTCTTCTTTCACTTTCATCAAGCAGCTCTTTAGTTCTTTGATTTCTGCCCATAAGGATGGTGTCATCTGCATATCTGAGGTTATTGATATTTCTCCTGGTAATCTTGATTCCAGTTTGTGCTTCATCCAGTCCAGCACTTCTCATGATGTACTCTGCATATAAGTTAAATAAGCAGGGTGACAACACACAGCTTGATATACTCCTTTTCCAATTTAGAACCAGTCTTTAGTTCCATGTTAAGACGATAAAAGGCAGGAAGTCCAGGGCTCTCCAAATGGAGGAAATAGGCTGCAAGTGTCAGATTTTTAAAATCTCACTCTTTTTTTTTTTTTTTTTACATAGCATATGTCTTTATTTTTTTTTAATATTTATTTATTTTTAAAATTTATTTTATTTTTCAACTTTACAATATTGTATTGGTTTTGCCATATATCAACATGAATCTGCCACAGGTATACATGTGTTCCCCATCTTGAACCCTCCTCCCTCCCCCCTCCCCATACCATCCCTCTGAGTCATCCCAGTGCACCAGCCCCAAGCAACCAGTATTGTTCATCGAACCTGGACTGACGACTCGTTTCATATATGATATTATTCATGTTTTAATGCCATTCTCCCAAATCATCTCACTCTTTTTAATCTCACTCTTAAGTGGCAGGAAGAAACAAACTAGTGATATTTTCCCCCCTCTCCATACAAATTTAAAAAGAGGTTTCTCTTAAAATATAGTGTTGCCATAATGACATCTTTTTCCACCTGAACTTAACTTTTCTCAAATATTGAGCTAACCAATGCATTTTTCTTATGGAAATGGTTGTCTTAAGCTATGTTAATGTACTTACACATTTACCCCAGACTCTGAAAATTCTGAAAGAGATGGGAATACCAGACCACCTGATCTGCCTCTTGAGAAATCTGTATGCAGATCAGGAAGCAACAGTTCGAACTGGACATGGAACAACAGACTGGTTCCAAATAGGAAAAGGAGTATGTCAAGGCTGTATACTGTCATCATGTTTATTTAACTTATATGCAGAGTACATCATGAGAAATGCTGGACTGGAAGAAACATAAGTTGGAATCAAGAATGCTGGGAGAAATATCAATAACCTCAGATATGCAGATGACACCACTCTTATGGCAGAAAGTGAAGAGGGACTAAAAAGCCTCTTGATGAAAGTGAAAGTGGAGAGTGAAAAGGTTGGCTTAAAGCTCAACATTCAGAAAACCAAGATCATGGCATCTGGTCCCATCACTACATGGGAAATAGATGGGGAAACAGTGGAAACAGTGTCAGACTTTATTTTTCTGGGCTCCAAAATCACTGCAGATGGTGACTGCAGCCATGAAATTAAAAGACGCTTACTCCTTGGAAGGAAAGTTATGAGCAACCTAGATAGCATATTCAAAAGCAGAGACATTACTTTACCAACAAAGGTTCGCCTAGTCAAGGCTATGGTCTTTCCTGTGGTCATGTATGGATGTGAGAGCTGGACTGTGAAGAAGGCTGAGCGCCGAAGAATTGATGCTTTTGAACTGTGGTGTTGGAGAAGACTCTTGAGAGTCCCTTGGACTGCAAGGAGATCCAACCAGTCCATTCTGAAGGAGATCAATCCTGGAATTTCTTTGGAAGGAATGATGCTAAAGCTGAAACTCCAGTATTTTGGCCACCTCATGCGAAGAGTTGACTCATTGGAGAAGACTCTGATGCTGGGAGGGATTGGGGGCAGGAGGAGAAGGGGACGACAGAGGATGAGATGGCTGGATGGCATCACTGACTCGATGGATGTGAGTCTGACCCCTCTGGGAGTTGGTGATGGACAGGGAGGCCTGGCGTGCTGCGATTCATGGGGTCGCAAAGAGTTGGACACGACTGAGCGACTGATCTGATCTGATCTGATCTGTCTTCAAGTCTGTTTCACCTAAAGGCTCAGAACTGACTTGACAAACCAGTATGTTACTCTCATTCATTGTTGTCCTAATCCATGTAAACAAAACTATTTGTATGGTAATCTGCCTTTATATAAGATTCAAGTCCAATGTTTTATGTCCTGGGATGATTCGCCTGGTGCCAAGATTATCTCAAAATGCACTTGTGGGTTAGGGACCTGGTGCCATTCTCTGAGTTTTGAGACATTCCTTTCTTTCATTAACAGACTGCTAGTAACTTTATGCTATGCTATGCTAAGTCACTTCAGTCATGTCTGACTCTGTGTGACCTCATAGACTGCAGCCCACCAGGCTTCCCTGTCCCTGGGATTCTCCAGGCAAGAGAGAGTACTGGAGTGGGGTGCCATTGCCTTCTCCGATAAGTAACTATATAACATCCAGCTAAAGACTAGCAGGCGGGTATTCTTTCCTTTTGATATCTATGTCAGAAGCTTTCTCTATCTCTTTTATACTTGAATAAAACTTTATTACATAAAAGCTCTGAGTGATCAAGCCTCTTCTCTGGCCCTGGATTGAATTCTTCTCCTCCAGAGGCCAAGAATCCTGGTGTCTTTCGTGGTTCAGCAACAACCTTTCAGTGTCCAGTTCTAACTGTTGCTTCTTGACCTGCATACACATTTCTCAGGAGGCAGGTCAGGTGGTCTGGTATTCCCATCTCTTTCAGAATTTCCCACAGTTTATCTATGAACAATTATGTATTTAGAACTTCTCACGAACAATTTTGATTCAGTCATATAAGATTAAGTATCCAAATGTAAACAGACAACTACAGATATCAAATTCATTCAAATGTATAACGAATGGTGAAGGCTAATGGAAAGTGTCTTCTGTAGTAGAAAGGCTGTTTGTTTTTAATTTAATAAAAGTTATGGAATACTTTTAAAATCCATGCTAGTAAATTGAAAATTAATTGTTTCTGTAATGGATATAATAGCTATTTAATGTAAAAGCTTGAATTGAATAAAATTCTTTTATTTATATAGCACCTGATAATATAAAGGGCTTTCCTAATAGCTCAGGTCTTTACCAATGAGTTGGCACTTCACATCAGGTGTCCCAAGTATTGGAGCTTCAGCCTCAGCATCAGTCTCTCCAGTGAATATTAAGGGTTGATTTCCTTTAGGATTGACTGGTTTGATCTCCCTGAAGTCCAAGCGTCTCTCAAGAGTCTTCTCCAACAGCACAGTTCAAAGCATCAATTCTTCGGTCCTCAGGTTTCTTTAAGGTCCAGCTCTCACATCCATACATGGACTACTGTAAAAAGGATAGCTTTGATAATATGGACTTTTGTGAAGAATACAGCTATAGTTCATTCTGTGAAATGAGAAGCACATTTTCAGGTAATTTCTTATTAAAATGACAATTATTTGAAATATTGTTGAAAACAAAGTAGTGATTATTTCTATTATGAATGAACAGTCCACAAAGGGTGTTCCTGATGATGCTTCCCACTGCCCATTTGGTCATCAATGTGAGATTCAAACAGGATCCTCTCTGGTGTACAGAAGACCACTATACCAACATCTGTTCAGCCAACACGTGTATCATGTTTTCTTTCTTCTGTTGCTCAAGGTTCATTTATTTTTGAAAGTCGTATCACAGCCATCATAGAATTATTATGCCTAAGTATATTACAGAGGGCACATGGGGAAATTATCACAGGGAGACTTGAAGGATAAGATGAAATATTTTAAGCAGAGTTGGAAATAAGAGTTCAGGCAGAAAGGGCAATATGAGACATTTTAAGAACCGGAGAAGACCATGACTATCTTAAAATGGCAAGTAAGGCAGTATTCTTATTACTTATATGACAGGAGGAAGCTAGAAGTTAAGTAGTTTGTCCACTGTTTCACAGATAGTAATTTGACATGTTCGGACTGAAGTTTGTTTTCTATAATACCTTGTCTATTCTGTTTGAACCACTTAACCCTCTAAGATGTGCTATTGAAAGTTGCATCAAATCATTTGAGTGTAATACTAAGGAGATTCATTAGGCATGCTTCATTGACCTTTTAAATGAAGGCTTATTTCACAAAATTTGAAAAGCAAAATCTGTCTTTTCTTTAGTTTCTCCAACTGTTATATTTATTTGTTTGAGTGGTAGTGGAGAAATATTTACCTATTTATTTATTTAATTAGGTAAAACATATAATGTGAAACTATCCTCTTAACCTTTGTACATGTACTTTATGGTATTATAAATTATATACACATATTGCACAGCATACAACAGACTGGTTCCAAATAGGAAAAGGAGTACGTCAAGGCTGCATATTGTCACCATGTTTATTTAACTTATATGCAGAGTACATCATGAGAAATGGTGGACTGGAAGAAACACAAGTTGGAATCAAGATTGCTGGGAGAAATATCAATAACCTCAGATATGCAGATGACACCACTCTTATGGCAGAAAGTGAAGAGGGGCTAAAAAGCCTCTTGATGAAAGTGAAAGTGGAGAGTGAAAGGGTTGGCTTAAAGCTCAACATTCAGAAAACGAAGATCATGGCATCTGGTCCCATCACTGCATGGGAAATAGATGGGGAAACAGTGGAAACAGTGTCAGACTTTGTTTTTCTGGGCTCCAAAATCACTGCAGATGGTGACTGCAGCCATGAAATTAAAAGACGCTTACTCCTTGGAAGGAAAGTTATGAGCAACCTAGATAGCATATTCAAAAGCAGAGACATTACTTTACCAACAAAGGTTCGCCTAGTCAAGGCTATGGTCTTTCCTGTGGTCATGTATGGATGTGAGAGCTGGACTGTGAGGAAGGCTGAACGCCGAAGAATTGATGCTTTTGAACTGTGGTGTTGGAGAAGACTCTTGAGAGTCCCTTGGACTGCAAGAAGATCCAACCAGTCCATTCTGAAGGAGATCAGCCCTGGAATTTCTTTGGAAGGAATGATGCTAAAGCTGAAACTCCAGTATTTTGGCCACCTCATGCGAAGAGTTGACTCATTGGAGAAGACTCTGATGCTGGGAGGGATTGAGGGCAGGAGGAGAAGGGGACGACAGAGGATGAGATGGCTGGATGGCATCACTGACTCGATGGATGCGAGTCTGAGTGACCTCCGGGAGCTGGTGATGGACAGGGAGGCCTGGCGTGCTGCGGTTCATGGGGTCGCAAAGAGTCGGACATGACTGAGCGACTGATCTGATCTGATTGCACAGCATAACTCTAAAAACATTTCAGGTCACATAACTGCAAATGTATGCCCATGAAGCATCATTTCCTTATTTCCCTTTCTCCCCAGCTCCTGGCAAACTGTAATTTGCTTTCTACTATTTCTATTAGTTTGTCTAGTTTAGATATCCCAATATAACTGGAATCATGCATTATTTGTTCTTCTGTGACTGGATTATTTCTTTTTTTCTTTCTTTTATTTTTTAACTTTACAATATTGTATTGATTTTGCCTTACAGCAACATGAATCTGCCAGAAGTATACACATGTTCCCCATCCTGAACCCTCCTCCCTCCTCCCTCCCCGTACCATCCCTCTGGGTCATCCCAGTGCACCAGCCCCAAGCATCCAGTATCGTGCATCGAACCTGGACTGGTGACTCATTTCATATATGATATTATACATGTTTCAATGACATTCTCCCAAATCATCGCACCCTCTCCCTCTCCCACAGAGTCCAAAAGACTGTTCTATACATCAGTGTCTCTTTTGCTGTCTCGTATACAGAGTTATTGTTACCATCTTTCTAAATTCTATATATATGCATTAGTATACTGTATTGGGGATTATTTCTTTATCATGTTCTCAAATCATCAACGTTTTAGTACATGACAAGACTTCCTTCTTAATGCTGAATAATATTCTGTTGTATGTCTATATCTCATTTTCTTTATTTACTCATCTGCTGATGAGCATTTAGTTTGTTTCAACATTTTCACTAATGTGAAGAATTTAAAAATGAGCATGAAAGTGCAAATACCTTTTGACATCCTGTTTTATTTATTCATGTATTTGTTTATTGTTAGTGGAGCATGATTGTTTACAAAGTTGTATTAATTTCTGCTGTACAACAAAATGAATCAACACATATATTCCCTGTTCCTTGGAACTTTGTCCCAGAAAACCACCCATCCCATCCTTCTAGGTTATCATAGAACATCAAGCTGAACTGCTAGTGCTATACAGCAGGTGTCCACTAAATTCATCAAGGCTGTATACTGTCACCCTGCTTATTTAACTTATATGCTGCATACATCATGAGAAATGCCAGGCTGGATGAAGCACAAGCTGGAATTAAGATTGCCAGGAGAAATATCAATAAACTCAGATATGCAGATGGCACCATCTTTATGGCACAAAGTGAAAAAAAAAACTAAAGAGCCTCTTGATTAAGGTGAAAGAGGAGAGTGAAAAAGATGGCTCAAAACTCGACATTCAGAAAGCAAAGATCATGACATCTGGTCCCATCAGTTCATGGCAAATAGATGTGGAAACAATGAAAATAGTGACAGATTTTATTTTCTTGAGCTCCAAAATCACTGAAGATGGTAACAGCAGCCATGAAATTAAAAGATACTTGTTCCTTGGAGGAAAAAAAACTATGACAAAACTAGATAGAGTCTTAAAAAGCAGAGACATTATTTTGCCACAAAGATCCATATAATCAAAGCTATGGTTTTTCCAGTAGTCATGTATGGATGTGAGAGTTGAGCCATAAAGAAAGCTGAGCACTGTAGAATTGATGCTTTGAACTGTGGTGTTGGAGAAGACTCTTGAGAGACGCTTGGACTTCAAGGAGATCAAACCAGTCAATCCTAAAGAAATATTTCTGAATATTCATTCCCTGAATATTCATTGGAGAGACAGATGCTGAGGCTGAAGCCCCAGTACTTTGGCCATCAGATGTGAAAAGCCAACTCATTGGACAAGATCCTGATACTGGGAAAGACTGAAGGCAGGAGGAGAAGAGGATGACAGAGGACAAGATGGTTGGATGGCATCACCAACTCAATGGATATGAGTTTGAGCAGGCTCCAGGAGATGGTGAAGAACAGGGAAGCCTGGCATGCTGCAATCCATGGGGTTGCTAAGAGTTCAACATGAATGAGCAATTGAACAACAATTAGTCTGGTAGACAGAGTGCCTGAAAATCTATGGACAGAAGTTTGAAATATTGTACAGAAGACTTTGGCCAAAACCATCCCAAAGAAAAAGAAATGAGAGAAGACAAAGTGGATGTCTGAAGAAACACAAATAGTTGCAGAAAGAAGAGAAACAAAAGGAAAGGGAGAGAGGGAAAAAATATACCCAACTGAATGCAGAGTTCCCAGGGAATAGCAAGCCTTCTTAAAAGAACAATGCAAAGAAACAAAGAGAACAGTATAATGGGAAAGACTAGAGATCTCTTCAAGAAAATGGGAGATATAAAGGGAATATTTCATGCAACAATGGGCATGGTAAAAGACAGAAATGGTAAGGGCCTAACAGAAGCATAAAATATTAAAAAGAAAGGGAAAAAAAATACCCAGAAGAACTATACAAAAAAGATCTTAATGACCTGAATAACCACGATGTTATGATCATTCACCTAGGGCCAGACATCCTGGAGTGTGAACTCAAGTGGGATTTAGTAAACATTCAGTTCAGTTCAGTCACTCATTCGTGTCCGACTCTTTGCTACCCTATAAACCGCAGCACACCAGGCCTCCCTGTCCATCACTAACTCCTGGAGTTCACTCAAACTCATGTCCATCGAGTTGGTGATGCCATCCAGCAACCTCATCCTCTGTCGTCCCCTTCTCCTCCTGCCCTCAATCCCTCCCAGCATCAGAGTCTTTTCCAATGAGTCAACTCTTCGCATGAGGTGGCCAAAGTATTGGCGTTTCAGTTTCAGCAGCAGTCCTTCCAATAAACACCCAGGACTGATCTCCTTTAGGAGATCAGTTGCAGTCTGATCTGGTTGGATCTCCTTGCAGTCCAAGGGACTCTCAAGAATCTTCTCCAACACCACAGTTCAAAAGCATCAACTCTTTGGTGTTCAGCTTTCTTTATAGTCCAACTCTCACATCCATATATGACCACTGGAAAAACCATAGCCTTGACTAGACAGACTTTTGTTGGCAAAGTAATGTCTCTGCTTTTGAATATGCTATCTAGGTTGGTCATAACTTTTCTTCCAAGGAGTAAGCGTCTTTTAATTTCAAGGCTGCAATCACCATCTGCAGTGATTTTGGAGCCCAAAAAAATAAAGTGTGACACTGTTTCCACTGTTTCCCGATCTATTTCCCATGAAGTGGGACCAGATGCCATGATCTTCGTTTTCTGAATGTTGAGCTTTAAGCCAACTTTTTCACTCTCCACTTTTACTTTCATCAAGAGGCTTTGCTAGGAACAAATGTAGTGGAAGTGATGGAATTCCAGCTGAGCTTTTTAAAACTGTAAAAGAGGTTACTCTTAAAGTGCTGCACTCAATATGTCAGCAAATTTGGACTAGTCAGTAGTGGCCACAAGGATTGGAAAAGGTCAGTTTTCATGCAAATCCCAAAGAAGGGCAATGCCAAAGAGTTTTCAAACTACTATATGCTCACACTCATTTCACATGCTATCAAAACTATTCTCAAAATTCTACAAGCTAGATTTTAGCAGTGTGTGAACTACTACTTCCAGATGTACACACTAATTTTCAAAGAGTCAGAAGAAACAGAGATCAAAGTATCAACATTTGTTAGATCATGGAAAAGACAAGGGAATACCAGAAAAACATGTATTTTTGCTTCTTTGACTGTACTGAAGCCTTTGACTGTGTTTATCATAACAAACTGTGGAAAACTCTTAAAGAGATGGGTGTATCAGATCATATCTGCCTCTTGATAAACCTGTATGCAAGTCAATAAACAATAGTTAGAACCATACGTGGAACAACTGAATGGTTCAAAATTGGGAAAGGAGTACAAGGCTGCATATTATCATCCAGCTTATTTAACTTACATACAGAGTACATTATGTGAAGCACTGCATGAATCACAAGTTGGTATCAAGAGTGCCAGAGAAATATGAATAATCTCAGAAATGCAGTTGTTGGCAGAAAGTGAAGAGAAACTAAAGAGTCTCTTTATGAGAGTGAAAGAGGAGAATTAAAAAGCTGGCTTGCAGCTCAACATTAAAAAAAAACTAAGATCATGGCATCCAGTCTCATCACTTTAATGACAAAGAGAAGGAGAATAAATAGAAGCAGCAACAGATTTTATTTTCTTGAACTCCAAAATCACTGTGGACAGTGACTGAAGCCACGAAATAAAAGCCACTTGGTCCCTGGGAAAGAAAGTCATGACAAACTTAGACTGCATATTAAAAAGTAGAGACATCACCTTGATAACAAAAGTTTACATAGTCAAGGCTATAATTTTTCCAGTAGTCATGTACGGATGTGAGATTTGTATCATAAAGAAGGCTAAGCACCAAAGAATTGATGCCTTCAAATTACGGTGCTAGAGAAGATTCTTGAAAATTCTTTGGGCTGCAGGAGATCAAACCAATCAATCCTAAAGGAAATTAATGCTGTATATTCATTGGAAGGACTATTATTTATACTGAATTTCCAATACTTTGGCTGTCTGATACAAAGAACCAACTCATTGGAAAAGTTCCTCAGGCTGTGAAAAATTTAAGGCAAATGAGTAGGAGGTGGCAGTGGATGAGATGGTTAGAAAGCATCTTGGACAAACTCTGGGAGGTAGTGAAGAGCAGAGAACCCTAGCATGCTGCAGTACTTGATCGAAGAGTCGATCATGACTTAGCAACTGAAGATCAGCAATAATATGTAGAAAGGCTTTGTAAGAAAAAAAGAAATTTGCTTTTTCATAATAGCAAAGAGTTGACTCAGAACTACATAATAAAATGTATACAAAATGTATTAAGCATTACAAGATGCACTTTTTATGAGTATAGATTAATAGTATGCTTACACAATGATAATAATCCAGTTCTACTTGGTAACATGTTGTTCAGATTTGTGATCATTTCTGTATTCACTCATCAAATTAGTTCATGTTTGTTTGTGTTAGGGCCTATATTTACTACCAATTAATTACCACCTACTCAATCACATTGAATATGTGGCAGACTGAAATCATCATTTAACACAAGGAAATATAGTGAATAGATTCCTTGAGTTCTGATTATTTACATAATCTAGAAATTTGATGAGTTAATAATTTTATTTATTATGTCATATTTGTACATATTACTCTAATAAAAATCTTCTTAGTAATAAGAGTAGAATTTCTACTTTTACTAGAAATCAATCACAAATCAAATGGCATTAGATGTAGCTTCCAAAATCTGTTTCAAAAAGAAATAATTTTATATGTTGAAGGATGAAGAAATCGAGTCTCAATAGTTCAATGTCCATTGTGATAATTTCCAGATGATTTTAACACCGATATACTGACCTATTTTAACAAAATGGAGCCAGATAATTGAGACAATACAAATAGAATGTCTCAGTTATTCCTATAATTGCTTCACCATTCACTCTACTACCCGAGACCTCATTTTACAAAAGATAGGCTGGGAATAGAGTATTTTTTCTTTCAATATTACTTTTTCTATTTAGCATTTCTAATATTTTAACCACTTCTAAAGTTTGTTTATTAAAATTAAGAGAACATAAAAAATGACAAGTATTCATAAAGGCATTAAGGGAATAATGTTGCTATTTCCATTGTTTTTGTTTCTACTAAATGAAATCACTGAGTGTCCTTCCAAAAAATTCTTTATATCTACAAATGTTAGAGGGATTTATTAATGAAAACAAAGGGATACTAAAGCCCTAAAGTGTAACAGCAGAAAAAATGTTCCTATAATTCTTTCCAAAGAAATATTTGGTTGAAACAACTGATGAAAATATTTAAGAGCAAATATAAGCACAACATATTTAAGACCAAAATCCCCACTAATATGCAAATATCACATTGATGAAACTGATGGTATATAGCCAAGATAGTAGATTCATAACTCATTTAAATGAATTAATATCATCAAATTTGCATTAGATTTGTCTTGGATATATTATGCCAAACGATGAATTATTGAATTTTTAATCTTTGAATATACTTCTTCATTCTTGTCTAGATATAAGCTTTAGAATTTCCTTAAGTGAGAGATTATCTAAAACATTAAATTTAGAGCTTACTTTTTAGCTTAAGGTATGACGTTATAGCTCAATTTGCTTATTTACTTTGACTATCTTCCCAATAGCAATATTACCAGATAATTAGATCATGCAACAGTCTGTAACTTTAATTTAGTTCAGAACTGACCAAACTTTTTCCGTTAAAGACCAGATAGTAAATATTTTAGGCTTTAAGGGTTATATTTTCTGTCTTTTGCTCTTACAAAAGCAGCTGTGCTGCCGCTGCTGCTAAGTCGCTTCAGTCGTGTCCGATTCTGTGCGACCCCATAGATGGAAGCCCACCAGGCTCTGCCATCCCTGGGATTCTCCAGGCAAGAACACTGGAGTGCGTTGCCATTTCCTTCTCCAAAAGCAGCTGTAGACAATGTTTAAACAAGTGAGCATGGAAATGTTCCAATAAAACTTTATTTACAAACATTGTAGTTCAATTTTTGTGTGAATTTCTAGGTAACTCAGTGGGTAAAGAAACTGTCTGCAGTGTAGGGGATGGAAGAGTTGCAGGTTAGATCCCTGGGTCAGGAAGATCCCCTGGAGGAGGACATGGCAATCCACTCCAGTATTCTGTTTTTTTTTTAATTGAAGGATAATTGCTTTACAGAATTTTGCTGTTTTCTGTCATATCTCAATATGAATCAGACATAGGCATAAATATACCCCTTCCCTTTTGAAACTCCCTCCCATCTCACTCCTCATCCCACCCCTCTAGGTTTATACAGACCCCCTGTTTGAGTTTCCTGAGCCATACAGCAAATTCCTGTTGGCTATCTACTTTACATAAGGTAATGTAAGTTTCCATGTTACTCTTTTCATAAATTTCACCCTCTCCTCCCCTTTCCCCATGACCATAAGTCTATTCTCTATGTCTGTTTCTCCATCATTGCCCTATAAATAAATTCTTCAGTACCATTTTTATAGATTCCATATATATGTGTTAGAATACAGTATTTATCTTTCTCTTTATGACTCACTTCACTCTGTATAATAGGTTCTAGGTTCATCCACCTCATTATAACTGATTCAAATGTGTTCCTTTTTATGGCTGAGTAATATTCCATTGTGTATATATAACATAACTTCTTTATTCATTTATCTGTCGACGGACATCTAGGTTGCTTCCATGTTCTAGCTATTGTAAATAGTCCTGCAGTGAACACTGGGATACATGTGTTTCGTTCAATTGTGGTTTCCTCAGGATATATGCCTAGGAGCCCTCCAGTATTCTTAACTGGAGAAGCCCATGGACAGAGGAGCCTGGTAGGCTACATATGGTCACCAAGAGTTGGATAACTCTTAAGCGACTGAGCACACAGAATCCAAATGATAATCTTTTTTCAAAAAATAAAATAAAACATTTCAAACCCATTCTTAACTCATGGAAGACATACAAACAGGCAGAAGGCTGAATTTGGCTTTCAGACTATATTTTGCTAGTCACTGATAGTTAAGTAAAACCTTAGTTATCTACTTTTAAGAACAGCACTCAAAAATCTTCATCATGGACTTAATCACATTGCAACACATACTTTTCTAGCCTAAAGTGAAAGTTCCAAGAATTTTTCTAACTTAAATTATCTGGTTATAAGATCGCATTTTATTTTTTGGTTTTTGTTTCTTTTGCTTTTTATACTGGTGTTAACATGACTGGCTGTAATGCAGGTCTAGAGCACCATCTAGAGATGAAAAGTTAAAATTGACATTAAAAAAAATAAAGACTAAGAATCAGTGTAGCTGGAGGATGACTTTGCAATTTACAATTAGTGTGCAAATTATATTTTCAAATGATCAGCTCTAAGAAAGTCACAAACTTTTCTAATTGAAAACAAATACTGTTTAATGTTGATTCTCTATGTGACTTTTCCAAAAATACATTGATTTGAACTGGTTCAGACTATAATTTGCATTCCATGAAAATAATTTTTAATGACTAGATTACTGTGTGTTTAATTATATACATAAAAACCCTCTAATGTTGAGTAGATATGTTTTTTAAAAAAAAAATCTCCTAAATACCATACATATAAATGTAAAAGTACAGAGTAATCAAAATTAGCATGAACAATCTCTTTCCTTAGAGCTTAAACCAGTTTATTCATTATTTCCAATATACATTTTTCTTTGTTTTTTACATAAAACTAGAATATTTTTTATGTTTATGACTGCAAGCACACTTCTATCTCTCAGTTTGTGGTAGATGATAAAAGGGTTGCAAACAGTCTATGGAGCTTAGTGCAATTTTTTTATTACATATGTATCTTGATCCACAATGATTTAGTAATAGAGCTACAGTTCTATTGATTTATGTGAAAGTTAAGGAGCCAAGACTATTTTCTTAATTAAGTAGCTAATTAATAAAATGAATATTGCTATTTTAAAATAACATTTACAATGTATCAGACTATAGTGAGCCAAGAGCCCTTTCTAACTCTGACATTTCAATTTCATCATTTTTTGGAAAAACTATCCTGTGTCCCATAAAATTATTAGGGTAATAATAGCTAATTTTTAAGAACATAGGTGACAGCATGAACACACATTTTTTCTACAGTTATATTCTACAAGTGTGTGCTATTTTGTCTTAGTTATTGTCTTTAAAATTTTATATATTATATCATTTATTCTCCAACTAACCTCAAGAAAATCTACAAGTTAGAAAGTAGCATTCTATCTCACACATGTGAAAATACATTATTGAAGCTATTTAAATAACAGAAATTGTATGGACCTAATGGAAGCAGAAGATATTAAGAAGACGTGGAAAGAATACACAGAAAAACTATACAAAAAAGATCTTCATGATCCAGATAACCATGATGGTGTGATCACTCAGCTAGAGCCAGACATCTGGAACGCAAAGTCAAATGGGCCTTAGGAAGCATCACACGAACAAAGCTAGTGGACATGATGGAATCCTAGATGAGCTATTTTAAATCTTAAAAGATGATGTTGTTGAAGTGCTGCATTCAAATGCCAGCAAATTTGGAAAACTCTGCAGGGGCCACAGCACTGGAAACAGTTTTCATTCCAGTCCTGAAGAAGGACAATGCCAAAGAATATTCAAGCTGCCACACAATTGCACTCATCTCACACTCTAGCAAAGTAATGCTCAAAACTCTCCAAGCCAGGCTTCAACAGTATGTGAACCATGAACTTCCAAATGTTCAAGCTGGACTTAGAAAAGGTAGAGGAACCAGAGATCAAATTGCTGACATCCATCAGAACATGGAAAAGGGAAAAGAGTTTCAGAAAAACATCTACTTCTGCTTTATTGACTATGCCAAAGCCTTTGACTATATGGATCACAACAAACTGTAGGAAATTTTTAAAAAGATGGGAACACAAGACCACCTTACCTGCCTCCTGAGAAACCTGTAGGCAGGCCAAAAAGCAACAGTTAGAATCGGACATGGAACAACAGACTAGTTCCAAATTGGGAAAGGAGTACATCAAGGCTGTATATTGTCACCTTGCTTATTTAACTTATACACAGAGTACATCATGTGAAAATGTCAGGCTGGATGAAGCACAAGCTGGAATCAAGATTACTGGGAGAAATATAATAAGCTCAGATATGCAGATGACAACACCTTTATGGCAGAAAGTGAAGAAGAACTAAAGAGCCTCTTGATGAAGATGAAAGAGGAGAGTTAAAAAGTTGGCTTAAAACTCAACATTCAAAAAACTAAGATCATAGCATCAGGTCCCATCACTTCATGGCAAATAGATGGGGAAACAGTGAAACTGTAGTGTCTTGGGCTCCCAAATCACTGCAGATGATGACAGCAGCCATGAAATTAAAAGACACTTGCTCCTTAGAAGTAAAGTTATGACCAATCTAGACAGCACATTAAAAAGCAGAAACATTACTTTGACAACAAAGGTCCATCTAGTCAAAGCTATGGTTTTTCCAGTAGTCATGTATGCATGAGAGAGTTTAACTATAAAGAAAGTTGAGTGCTGAAGAATTGATGTTTTTGAACTGTGGTGTTGGAGAAGACTCTTGAGAGTCCTTTGGACTGCAAGGAGATCCAACCAGTCCATCATAAAGGATATCAGTCCTGAGCATTCATTAGAAGGACTGATGCTGAAGCTGAAACTCCAATACTTTGGCCACATCATGCAAAGAGTTGACTCATTGGAAAAGACCCTGATGCTGGGAGGGATTGAGGGCAGGAGAAGAAGGGGACAACAGAGGATAAGATGGTTCGATGGCATCACTACCTCGATGAACATGAGTTTGAGCAAGCTCTGGGAGTTGGTGATGGACAGGGAATCCTGGCGTGCTACAGTCCATAAGGTTGCAAAGAGTTGGACACAACTGGGTGATTGAACTGAACTAAAATATCAAACATGTAATTCAAACCCATATGTGTCTGGCTTTGAAGCAAATTCTCTTTCCATTTTCAATTCTGGCTCCGCTGAGGTTAAGATCAGAATCCTAATGAATGCATAGATAATAAACTGATTCTAGGAGAGTAAACACACAAATTGGGAGTCAGACTTCTATCGATGAAAGCCCAGGAGATTCTTACTATCAGCAAAATAAGTTTGGAAAAACTGCTAAAGCTTTCTAAAACATACACTACTCTTCTATAAAATAGGGATAGCAACTGTACATAATTGTTTATTTTTAATATTAGTAGGGAAAATGCATGTAAAAGATTTAGTATAATGCCTGATACTGAAACAATATTAAAATACTTCGAACTACTACTGTGGAAAACAAAGTAGACTTGATTTTTTGGGTGACTTGATTATTTGGGTACAGTAAACCAAAGCTAGGATTGGTAGATATGATTTATTTGATTGTATGATAGTTGATTTTATAAAGAAAGAAAATCATTTTTTTCAAAGACAATATTGAGATCATCCCACATTATTTATTCCTGTCATTGATTTTAAAATTATATATAAATTTAAAAGGTAAGTTTTTTAAAAATCTCTCCAAATGACTGGATGTTTCTAATTTGACACATCAACAAGTTGTCTTCATCTTCACCATGTTCTTCATTTTAACCTAAACCATATGTGAAAATGTATACTTTTTAAAATTTAGAATAAAATTTTCCCTTTTTTTTTAGTATTTTTCCTAAAAAAACATAATGCAAGTGTTCTATCACTTGAAGACCTTTAAAATTTGAACCAGTGATGCAGTATGGCCAAGATAGTAGAGTAGAAAGACCCAGTCATCACTTAATTCCATGAGCACATAAAATGTTTACTATGTACAGAGCAACTCTGTATGAGAACAAGCTGATAATGGCATAAAATATTTTCCAAAATTAAAGATGTAAAGAAGGGACTACAGTGAGATTGTTAGGAATAGCAAATATGAGTTATAGTCAAGACCTAATTCCACAGGTGATAATCAAAAATAAGATAATTATAAGAGGAGAGGTTCTATCCAAGGAGCAAAGATTCTAAACCCACACTGTGCTTCCTAGCCTGGAAATCCTTCAATGGCATGATAAACCGAGAACATCCAACTTTGAATGACAGAAGGCCTTGTGGACGAGGGAGTTAAAAGACTTTAGGAAATAAACTCCATTATGAAAGGGCACTGATAAACTCTCATAAGATCTAAATCTTATCACAGAGGCAGTACTTTGAAATAGGTCTAGTCATAACCACTTACTGACTGATCAAGGAGAGTCTCCTAGAGAGGCAGGAGGCAACTGGAATTCATCAAGTACTTGAACATTGGTGGTAGCCATTTTGGGACATGGTGCTGACATATTTGACCATGACAACACTGGTGCTGACAGTGAATTTTGTATTTCTTCTAGGCTATTAGTGCCAGGGGCTACTATGGACCACCAGTGGAGTACCAGGCCCAGTTCTCCCAGTCTGCATAGACTGCCGTCCTGGGATAAGCCATCAGGCTCAGAGAAAGATAGGGACTGGAGGACCAGGGCCAAGCCCTGCCTACCAGCATGCCCACTGCACTCAACCCTGCCATAACAGTAAGACACATATAGCCTACAAAGGGAGTGTATAGCTCAGATGACCATAGAGAGTGAGCTGCTGCACCTTCTAGGACATCTCCTACATAGTGCCACTTCTCCAAGATTGGGAAACCTAACCAACCAACCTAAAGCATACAAATAAAAGCAGAGAATTAGGAACATGAGGCGGAAGAATATGTTCCAAATAAAGGACAAGATAAAACCACAGATGATGGAAGTGACATGGAGATAAGCTATCTAATCAATAAATAGTTAAAGGTAATGATCATAAGGATGCTCAATGTACTCAAGAGAAGAATGAAGAAACACAATGAGGATTTTAACAAACATAAAATATAAATAAGAATCAAACAGAGCTGAAGAATATAGTAATTGAAATAAAAAATACATAAGAAGGAATCAACAGTAGATTAGATGATCAGATGATCAGACAAATACATTGACAAATGGGAATAAATAGTAGTGAAAATGGCCCAAGATGGACAGAAGAAGGGGAAAAAAATTTTTTAATTAAGGATAAATTAAGAGACCATCGAAAAAGCAAGAGAATTCCAGAAAAATATCTATTTCTACTTTATTGACTATGCTAAAGTCTTTGACTGCATGGATCACAATAAACTGTGGAAAATTCTGAAAGAGACGGGAATACCAGACCACCTGATCTGCCTCTTGAGAAATCTGTATGCAGGTCAGGAAGCAACAGTTAGTACTGGACATGGAACAACAGACTGGTTCCAAATAGGAAAAGGAGTACATCAAGGCTTGTATATTGTCACCCTGCTTATTTAACTTATATGAAGAGTACATCATGAGAAATGCTGGGCTGGAAGAAGCACAAGCTGGAATCAAGATTGCCAGGAGAAATATCAATAACCTCAGATATGCAGATGACACCACCCTTATGGCAGAAAGTGAAGAGGAACTAAAATGCCTCTTGATGAAGGTGAAAGTGGAGAGTGAAAAGGTTGGCTTAAAGCTCAACATTCAGAAAACGAATATCATGGCGTCTGGTCCCATCACTTCATGGGAAATAGATGGGGAAACAGTGGAAACAGTGTCAGACTTTATTTTGGGGGGCTCCAAAATCACTGCAGATGGTGATTGCAGCCATAAAATTAAAAGACGCTTACTCCTTGGAAGGAAAGTTATGACCAATCTAGATAGCATATTCAAAAACAGAGACATTACTTTACCAACAAAGGTCCATCTAGTCAAGGCTATGGTTTTTCCTGTGGTCATGTATGGATGTGAGAGCTGGACTGTGAAGAAGGCTGAGCGCCGAAGAATTGATGCTTTTGAACTGTGGTGTTGGAGAAGACTCTTGAGAGTCCCTTGGACTGCAAGGAGATCCAACCAGTCCATTCTGAATGAAATCAGCCCTGGGATTTCTTTGGAAGTAATGATGCTAAAGCTGAAACTCCAATACTTTGGCCACCTCATGCGAAGAGTTAACTCATTGGAAAAGACTCTGATGCTGGGAGGAATTGGAGGCAGGAGGAGAAGGGGACGACAGAGGATGAGATGGCTGGATGGCATCACTGACTCAATGGATGTGAGTCTGAGTGACCTCCGGGAGGTGGTGATGGACAGGGAGGCCTGGCATGCTGCGATTCATGGGGTCGCAAAGAGTCGGACACGACTGAGTGACTGAACTGAACTGAAGAGACCTCTGCAAATACATCAATTATAGTTCTTATCATCTGAACTAATATTCAAATGATAAGAATCCCAGAAGAAAAAGAAGAAGAGAGGGAAACGGGTAGATAATTTATTTGAAGAAATAAATTAGCTGCAAATTATCCTTACCTGAGAAATTCAGAAAACAGAAGACATCCAGGAAGCACAGAGAGTTCCAAGCAAGATAAATTCAAAGACATCCACACCACTTACATTATAATTAAAATGGCAAAAAAATAAAAATAAATAGAGAACTGTAAAAATAGCAAGGGAAAAACAACTAGCACCATACAAAAAACTCACATAAGACTCTCAGCTGACCTTTCAACAGAAAATTTGCAGATCAGAAGGGATCAATATGTTCAAAATTGAGAAAGAAAAAACCCTAAAATCAAGAGTAACCTACCCAACAAGATTACCATTCAAATTTAAAGGAGAGATAAAAAGGTTAACAGACAAGGGAAAGGTAAGAGTTCAGCACCTCTAAAGTGGACTTGCAAGAAATATTAAAGGAATTTCTCTATATAGGACAGAAGATCACAGCAAGAAATACATAAAAATTACAAAAGAAAAAAATCTCATTTGTAAAAGCAAACAATAAAGGTAATTAATCTCCTATAATAACAACTAAAAATGTTAAAAGTAGTAAAATCATTTGTATGAAAAAAGTAGCTAAATGATATACAAAACAAAAAGATATAAAATATGATATAAAAAATTAAATGTGTGTGTGTGGAGTTGAAATGTAGGGATGTTAACATGTGTTCCAAAGGTATTCAAATAGGAAAGGAAAAAGTAAAACTGTCACTGTTTGCAGATGACATGATACTATAAATAGAATAGTCTAAAGAAGCCACCAAAAATCTATTTGAATGATAAATGAAGAGTAAAATTGCAGGATACTAAACTAATATAGAGAAATTTTTTATGTTTTTGTATACTAAAAACAAACTAATGGAAAAAGAATAAAACAATCTAATTTACAACTGTATCTAAAAGAATGAAATAGCTACGAATAAATTTAACAAAGGAAATAAAAGACTTGCCTGAACTAGGAAAACAGTGAGACATTGTTGAAGGAAACTGAAAGTAAAAACAAATGAAAAAATATACAGTGTTCCTTCATTGGAAGTTAATATTGTTAAAAGGAACTTTCTTCCTAAGGTAATCTACAAATTCCACGTAATTTCTATCAAAATATCCATAGCATTTTCTTTCACTATGAATAAACAATTCTAAAATTTATATGGAAAAGCAAAGATATTGAGTGGTCAAAATATTATTGTGAAAAAAGAATAAAGCTGAAGATGTCACACCTTGATTTAGACTACAAAGCTACAGTAATCAAAATATTATGGTACTACCAACAAAAGTAGACACATAGATGAATGGAATAAAACAGAGATCCCAGAGATAAACCCACAATTATATGATCAATTGTTTTCTGGCACAAAAGGAAAGAATATACATGGAGGAAATAAATGGTGTTGGGAAAACCAGTCAGCTACATACCTAAAAATAAACCTGGACTACTTTCTGCCATCATATGCAAAAATAAATTTTAAATGGGTTGAAGATTTAAATGTAAGATCTGAAACTATAAAACTTCTAGAGGAAAACTTATGCAGTAAGCTCTTTGACATTGCTCTTAGAAATGATATTTAGACTGATCTCCTCAGAAAAGGATAACAAAAACCATAAATAAACAAATGGGTCTACATTAAACTAAAAACGTTTTTCATAGTGAAGAAAACTATCAGCAAAATGAAATTGTTGCCTGCCGAATGGGAAAGGAGATTTATAAACAGTGAATACGATAAGGGCTTTTTGTGGTTGTTCAGTTGCTAAGTCATGTCTGACACTTTGTGACCCCATGGACTGCAGAATGCTGGGCTTCCTTGTACTTCATTATTTCCCAGAGTTTTCTAATATCCAAAATATACAACGAAGTCATACAACTTGATGTCAAATAAACTCACAAAAGCACTAATTAAAAAATGGCCAGAGGATCTGAATAGACGTTTTCCTCCATGGAGAAATGCAGCTGGCCAAAATACACATGAGAAGGTGTCAACATCTCTAACCATAAGGAAAATGAAAATTAGAACTACAGTGAGATATCATTCCACATCTGTCAGAATTATTGTTGTTCAGTTTTTAAGTAGTTTCCAATTCTTTGAGACCCTCACAAGCATCACCAGGCTTACTTGTCCCACACTGTCTCCCAGAGTGTGCCCAAGTTCATGCCATTGAGTCAGTGATGTTATCCAACTGTCTCATCCTCTGCCACCCTCTTCTTTTTCCTTCAACCTTTCCCAACATCAGGGTCTTTTCCAATGAGTCAAGTGTTCACATCAGGTGGCCAAAGTTTTGGAGCTTCAGCATCAGTCCTTCCAATGAATATTCAGAGTTGATTTCTTTTTTTTTAATGTAGTTTTTTTTTTTTTCCTTTTCTGTTAATTTTAGGAAAAGGATAACTGTGTAATAGATGACATACTTGAGTTGGAGTCTAGAACAGAGTGAAGAATTTTTTTCCAAGTCAATGATTTTTGTGCCTTCAGTGAACCTTGTGTTTATTGACTGAATGTGTACTCCTAGGCTTTTGTTTTGCATTTCAGTAGCTCAGTTGTTAGGAGAAGGCAATGGCAAGCCACTCCAGTACTCTTGCCTAGAAAATCCCATGGATGGAGGAGCCTGGTAGGCTGCAGTCCATGGGGTCGCTAAGAGTCGAACACGACTGAGCGACTTCACTTTCGCTTTTCACTTTCACGCAATGGAGAAGGAAATGGCAACCCACTCCAGTGTTCTTGCCTGGAGAATCCCAGGGATGGCAGAGCCTGATGGGCTGTTGTCTATGCGGTCGCACAGAGTCGGACACAACTGAAGCGACTTAGCAGCAGCAGCAGCAGCAGCAGCTCAGTTGTTGTTATCAGATAATTTATTAAAATTTTCCATTTCCTAGATAAAATGTAATTTCTTTGATAACTTTTTTGTTCTTTTTGGACTTCCTCAAAATTTAGAAGACTATAGAAACTTTGATTATGTTATGTTCTTTTAAAATGTATTTTTGATTTTTCTAATGAAGGTGATATTTAGTTTGAAAATCTTTTACAGGATTTCTTTTGAAAAAAAATGTCTAGCTAAATATATACTGCAAACATAAATTTCCTTAAGAATCACTTAGCAGTTATAATTTAGTGTTCTTCTGACTTTTTATTACTTGCTATTGGATATGCTATTTGAACTTATACTTTAATATTTTTTATTTTTTTATTTTTTATTATTATTATTTTACTTTACAATATTGTATTGGTTTTGCCATACATCAACATGCATCCACCATGGGTGTACACGTATTCCCAATCCTGAACCCCCCTCCCACCTCCCTCCCCATAGCATCCCTCTGGGTCATCCCAGTGCACCAGCCCCAGGCTTCCTGTATCCTGCATCGAACCTGGACTGGCAATTCGTTTCTTATATGATATTATATATGTTTCAATGTCATTCTCCCAAATCACCGCCCCCCCCACCACAGAGTCCAAAAGACTGTTCTATACATCTGTGTCTCAGAGTTGATTTCTTTAGAATTGACTTATTTGATCTCCTTGCTGTCCAAAAGACTCTCAAAAGTCTTCTCCAGCACCACACCATGAAAGCATCAGTTCTTCAGCACTCAGCCCTCTTTATGGTTCAACACTTACATCTGTACATGACTAGTGGAAAGGCCATAGATTTGACCATAGGAACGTTTGTCCACAAAGTGGGCAAACAGTTAATATGCTGTTTATATTTGTCCATAGATTTCTTCCAAGGAGCAAGGGTCTTCTAATTTCATGGCTGCAGTAAATATCCACAGTGATTTGGGAACCAAAGAAGATAAAATGTGTCACTTCATCCACATTTCCTCCTTATATTTTCCATGATGTGTTGGGATTGGATACCATGATCTTAGTCTTTTTAATATTGAGTTTGAAGTGAGCCTTTTCATTCTCCTCTTTCACTCTCATCAAGAGGCTCTTTAGCTCCTCTTTGCTTTCTGCCATTAGAGTGGTATCATCTGAACATTCGAAGTTGTTGATATTTCTCCTGGCAATCTTGATTCCAGCTTGTACATCATCTAGTCTGGCATTTCGCATGACGTACCCTGCATAGAAGTTAAATAAACAGGGTGACAATATACCACCTTGCTATACTCCTTCCCAATTTTGAACCAGTCAGTTGTTCTGTGTAAGGTTCTAATTACTGCTTCTTGACCTGCATTCAAGTTTCTGAGGAGATAGGTAAGATAATATGGTATTCCCAATTCTTTAAGAATTTTCCACAGTTTGTTGTGATCCACACAAAGGCTTTAACATAGTCAATGAAGCAGAAGTAGATGATTTTTCTGGAATTATCTTGCTTTTTCTATGATACAATGAATATTGGCAATTTGATCTCTGGTTCCTGAACCTTTTCTAAACCCAGCTTATACATCTGGAAGTTCTCAATTCAAGTACTGCTGATAGAAGCTAGCTTGAAGGATTTTGAGTATAACCTTATTAGCATGGGAAATGAGTGCAACTGTACTGCAGTTTGAACATTGTTTAGCACTATTCTTCTTTGGGATTGGGATGAACACTGACCTTTTCCAGCCCTGTAGCAACTGCTTGGTTTTCCAAATTTGCTACCATATTGAGTACAGCACTTTCACAGCATCATTTTTTAGGATTTGAAATAACTCAGCTGGAATTCCATCACCTCCACTACCTTTGCTCATAGTAATGCTTTCTAAGGCCCTCTTGACTTCACACTCCAGGATATCTGTCTAGGTGAGTGACTCCATCATCATGGTTATCCTGGTCATTAGGACATTTTTTGTATTAATCTATTAATTCTTTTCAGCTCTTTTTACTTTCTTCTGCCTCTGTGAGGTTCTTACCATTTCTGTTCCTTATTGTGTCTATCCTTGCATGAAATGTTCCTTTGATAGCTCTAATTTTCTTGAAGAGATCTCTAGTCTTTCCCATTATATTGTTTTCCTCTATTTCTCTGCATTTTTCATTGATGACAACCTTGTTAACTCTCCTTGCCATTCTCTGGAACTCTGCATACAGTTGGGTATATCTTTCCCTTTCTTCTTTGCCTTTTGCTTCTCTTCTTTCTTCTGGTATTTATAAAGCCTCCTTAGACAACCACTTTGCCTTCTTGCATTTCTTTTTCTTTAGGATTATTTTGGTCACTGCTTCTTGTCCAATGTTATGATTTTCTGCCCATAGTTCTTCAGGCATTCCATCTACCAAATCTATTTTTTTTATTTCTTCTGTGTTGTTCAGCCTCCATATGTTGGAATTTTTAATAGTTTTTCTCCTGTTATTGAGATCTAATCTTACTGCATTGTGGTCAGAAAAGATGCTTGGAATGATTTCAATTTTTCTGAATTTACCAAGGCTAGATTTATGGCCCAGGATGTGATCTATCCTGGAGAAGTTTCCGTGTGTGCTTGAGAAAAACGTGAAATTCATTGTTTTGGGATGAAATGTCCTATAGATATCAATTAGGTCTAACTACCAAATCTAATCTCTTGAATCTACTCATCACCTTCTTTGCATAATCATAAGGGATTTGATTTAGGTCATACCTGAATGGCTTGGTGGTTTTCCTTACTTTCTTCAGTTTATGACTGAATTTTGTAATAAGAAGTTGATTATTTGAGCCACAATATGCTCCACATCTTGTTTTTGCTGACTGTATAGAGCATCTACATCTTCAGTTGCAAATAATATAATCAATCTGATTTGCGTAATGACCATTGAAGATGTCCATATGTTGAGTCATCTCTTGTGTCATTGGAAAAGGGTTAGGAAAAAGGAAAGTTGGAAAAGTGTGCTCCCTTGACAAAACTTTGTTAGACTTTGCCTTACTTGATGTTGAACTTCAAGGCAAATCTTGCCTGTTGCTCCAGTTAGATCTTAAATTCCTACTTTTGCATTCCAATCACCTATGACGAAAATTACATTTCTTTTTTGGCTTTGGTTCTAGAAGGTCTTATAGGTCTTCATAGAACTGGTAACATCAGCTTTTTTGGAATCATTGGTTGGAGCACAGAGTTGAATTACTGTGATATTGAATTGTTTACCTTGGAAAAAAATCAAGATCATTCTGTTGTTTTTGAGCTTGCACCCAAGTACTGCATTTTGTACTCTTTGGTTGATTATAAGGGCTGCTCCATTTCTTCTATGGGATTCTTGCCCACAGTAGTAGATATGATGGTCATCTGAATTACATTTTCCCATTCCTGTCCATTTTAATTCACATACTCCCAAGATATTGATGTTTACTCTTGCCATCTCCAGCTTGACCTGTCAGAATAACTATCATTAAAGATGCAAGGAATAGAAGATGAGGGGGAGGAGCTAAGATGGCGGACGAGTAAGCCGGGGAGAATACTTTCTCCTCCACAAATCCATTAAAAGAACATTTGAATGCTGAATAAATTCTATAAAAAAACTTCTGAATGCTGGCAGAGGACTTCAGGCACTTAGAAAGACAACTCATTGTCTTCAAAATGAGAAAACGAGCCCTGCGGTAACTCCTTTTGCGGAGAAGTGGCGCGGACACCAGCATTTGCTATTGGCAAGTGGGGAGCTGGACTAGGAGGAGAGGCGAGGCCTGCATTGCTTTGAGAAAGGATTTGGCCTGGCTATATCGGGCGCTATCTGAGCGAAATAACCAGACTGTCGGTTATCTACTACATCAAAAGCCAGCCCTAACTTAAGACACCACCAGAACTACCTATGGAACAAAGGGCTGCACAGAGTTGGCCAGCTGCAGGCCGTCCCACTCCGGTGACAGGCAGCCAGGGCCAGAGGCGGGCAATTACAGCCCTAGAGAGACACTGTCTAACGGAACTGTGAGTAGGTTTCTGTGCTGACTCACGCTTCTTGGGGCTCTGGATGGTCAACATCTGCCTGAGAAAGTGCGCTGTTTGTATACCCAGAAAACTGAGCAGCGGAGAGGCGATAAGTCGCAGCAGCTGCGCTCGCTGAACATTTCATCACCTGCGCTACTCGAATCTGGGAAGGGCATAAAATGCAGACTCAACCAAGTCTGTGCTTCTGAGGATTATCCGAGTGCCTGAACCTGGCCAGTTTAGATTTGGGTGTTCATCTCCGCCCCCTCTGTAACAGGGCAGAGATCAGATATTGAAAAGACCTGTAAACCGCCTCAATAAAAAGAATTCAACAAACTACCAGAATATAGTAAGGACACTCTAAACTTGGCAATTTTAACAAAATGAAGAGACAAAAGAAAACCCAGCAGCTAAAGGAACAGGATAGATGCCCACCAAACCAAACCAAAGAGGAAGAGATAGGGAATCTACCTGATAAAGAATTCCAAATAATGATAGCGAAATTAATTCAAAATCTCGAAATCAAAATGGAATCACAGTTAAAGAGTCTGGAGACAAGGATTGAGAAGATGCAAGAAAGGTTTAACAAGGACTTAGAAGAAATAAAAAAGAGTCAACACATATGAATAATGCAATAAATGAGATCCAAAACACCCTGGAGGCAACAAATAGTAGAATAACAGAGACAGAAGATAGGATTAGTGAATTAGAAGATAGAATCCTAGAAATAAATGAATCAGACGAGAAAAAAGAAAAACGCATCAAAAGAAATGAGGACAATTTCAGAAACCTCCAGGATAACATCAAACGCTACAACATTCGAATCATAGGAGTTTCAGAAGAAGAAGATAAAAAGAAAGATCATGAGGAAATACTTGAGGAGATAATAGTTGAAAACTTCCCTAAAATGGAGAAGGAAATTGCCACTCAAGTTCAAGAAATCCAGAGAGTCCCTAACAGGATAAACCCAAGGCGAAACACCCCAAGACACATATTAATAAAATTAA
Organism: Tragelaphus eurycerus; assembly: GCA_935064755.1. Taxonomy (NCBI): domain Eukaryota; kingdom Metazoa; phylum Chordata; class Mammalia; order Artiodactyla; family Bovidae; genus Tragelaphus; species Tragelaphus eurycerus. Next base: position 39,921,152 of record CAKXYN010000007.1, on the reverse strand, counting down.
CAAAGATTAAATATAAAGAGCAAATATTAAAAGCAGCTAGGGAAAAACATCAAATAACTCATAAGGGAATTCCCATAAGGATAACAGCTGATCTTTCAATAGAAACTCTCCAAGCCAGGAGGGAATGGCAAGATGTAATTAAAGTGATGAAAGAAAATAACTTACAGCCTAGATTATTGTATCCAGCAAGGATCTCATTCGAATATGAAGGAGAAATCAAAAGCTTTACAGATAAGCAAAAGTTGAGAGAATTTTGCACCACTAAACCATTTCTCCAACAAAAACTAAAGGACATTCTCTAGATAGGAATCATTAAAAGGGTGTATAAATTCGAACCCAAAACAATAAAGTAAATCCTATTTATCAATAATTGCTTTAAACGTTTATGGGCTGAATGCCCTAATCAACAGACAAAGACTGGCCGAATTGATACAAAAACAAGACCCCTACATACCTTGTCTACAAGAGACAACCAAAAGACTAAAATGGGTCAAATGGATACAAAAACTAGACCCCTATATATGTTGTCTACAAGAGAACCACCTTAAAATACAGGATATATACTGACTGAAAATTAAGGGCTGGAAAAAGATTTTCTATGCAAATATGGACCATAAGAAAACAGGAGTAGCAATACTTATATCAGATAAAATTGACTTTAAAGATCCTGAAAAGGAGACAATGAAGGTTACACATAACGACTTAAAGGAACAATCCAAAAAGAAGTTATAACAATTATAAATATATATGCACCCAACATTGGAGCATTGATATATCTAAGACAAACACTAATTAATATGATAGAAGAAATATGCAGTAATACAATAATAGTGGGAGACTTTAATACCCCACTCATATAATCTGGCTGTAATAGACAAAGTAAAGAGCAAAACATATTCACTTATGAGCTTCAAAAAATTCAGTTCACTCAGGAGAGTTTAAAAAGAAAAAAAAGACTTATTTGTTCACTCTGTAAAGGTTTATTGACTATTTTATGGGTTTGGTACCACTTTGGGTAGTAGGGAGGAAGAGGTGACAAATGTGATCCTGTCCTAAATAATATATTGTGGTAAAGATAGACCTACCAATACAAAATACCAAGATGTGCCTAAGATGAGGACACCCAAACTGGACTTTTTGTTTCCTGAACTTTTCATTTCGAGAACAAACCTCCTAATATAGGATGAATTCAACATGATTTTTTTTAAGTGTTCTTTGTGATTAAAAACAGAAAGCCATTGGTTAAGAAATTACATATACTCCTCCCCACCATCACTCCCCTTCTTTCTTCCCATTTCCTTCCCACCCTCATTGATCCTTTCCTTTGTCCATTTTCCCCTGCAAAAAAAAAAAAAGAAAAAGGATGCAAGGAATAGCAAGTGTTGGTGAGGAACTGGAGAAAAGAGAAACTGTGTACTCTTGTGGTGGAGCGGGGGTGGTGGATGTAAATTGACGCAGCCAATATCTAAAACAGTTTGTGTACTTAGTCAGTCAGTCATGTCCAACTCTTTGCTACCCACCAGGCTCGTCTGTCTTTGGGGCTTCTCCAGGCAAGAATACTGGAATGGGTTGCCCTGCCTTCCTCCAGGGGATCTTCCCAATCCATGGACTGAACCTAGGTCTCCTGCAGGCAGATTCTTTACCATTTGAGCCACCAGGGAAGCCCATGAATACTGAAATGGGTAGCCTTTCTCTTCTCCAGGGGATCTTCCTGACCCAGGAATTAAACCGGGGTCTCCTGCATTTCAGGCAGATTTTTTTCTAATGAGCTATCAGCGTTTTAGGTTATTCAAAAACATAAAGCTAAAACTATTATATGTTCAGCAATTCCACTCCTGGGTTATTAAAAAAAAAAAAACCTACAAAAATACTAACTTTAAAAATATATGCACCCTATGTTTACTGAAGCTTTATTTACAATATCTAAGATATGAAAACACCCAAATGTCCATTAGTAGATGAATGGATGAAAAGACCTGTTATATATGTGGGTTGTTTTCATATCTTGGCTGCTGCTGCTGCTAAATCATTTCAGTTGTGTCTGACTCTGTGCGACCCCATAAATGGCAGCCCTCGAGGCTCCCCCGTCCCTGGGGTTCTCCAGGCAAGAAAATTGGAGTGGGTTGCCATTTCCTTCTCCAGTGCATGAAAGTTAAAAGTGAAAGTGAAGATGCTCAGTTGGGTCAGACTCTTAGCAACCCCATGGACTGCAGCATACTCTCCTCCGTCCATGGAATTTTCCAGGCAAGAGTACATAAACTGTTTGCAGATAACATGATATATATATCAAATATTCTAAAGATGCTACCAAAAATCTACTAGAACTACTAAATGCATAGTATATATACATACACAATGGAATGTATTCAGCCATAAAATAATTGAAATCTTACTGTTTATGACAACATCAATGGACCTAGAGGCTATTGTGGTAAGAGAAATAATTCAGACAGAGAAAGACATATACCATATGATTTCCCTTATATATGGAATCAAACAACAAAAGAAGGAAACAAAAATAATGTAACAAAAGCAGACACAAAGAAAAGAGCAAACTGGTATAGCCACAGGGGAGGACTGTTGGTGGGTGGGATGTATAAAATATGTAAAGTGGATGAAGAGGTAAAACTACCACATATATAAATATACAGCAAAAATATGAGTCACAATGATAAAATTTACAGTACAAAAAATATAGTCAATACTATTAAAACAACTTTGTATGGTAACAAATGGTAAGTAGGCTTATTACAGTGATACTTTTGTAATACATACAGCTATGAAATTTCTATGTTGAACACTTAAAACTAATATATTATTGAGAATCAGTTATTCTTAAATTTTAAAATGTAAATAATTCTGAACCAGCATTTTAAACAATACCTTTCTTTTTTTTTTTTGCCTTTTTTGCCTTTCTGCCTTCTTTGCCTTTCAACCATATTCACTAAATGCCCAGAATCCACATAACAAGTAAGTAAGGGCTTTCAATTTCCAGCAGTTCATTCTGCCTTATTGGTTTACAGAAGTTTTTCTAAATATGTAGATTACACAAATCATAATAAGAATTTTCTGTGTAATTTTACTCTTACATATGCATAATCATATTAGTTATATAATCTGTAGCCTTGAAGCAAATGTCTGAATTACATATAATTTAAAAACTTTTTATAATCACAAAATAAATGACTCAGGAAAAAAATTAAATGAACATCTAATTTAGTATTAGAGTTGGAAATTTCATGGGTATTTTTTTTTTTGACAAGTCTATTTCTGGCTATGCCACTGAATAGATGTGTGTTATTGAGATAGTGTAAGTGGGAAATCAGAAAGACATTGTTTTAAATTCTTGACTTCTCATTTTTGAAGTTTATGGCCTTAAGTTAATCACAATATATCTGAATCTCAGTTTTTGCACTTATATCTTGTATATATCTCATTTACTTAAATTTCTAATGTCAAATTGGAAGGCAAATATAAATATTAAATTAGATATGCTTAATGTTTTTAAGGTCTACAGTTGTTCACCACTTAATTGAAGAATTTAAAAATAACATCTCTTGATATAGAAAAGAAAAGAAATAATGATATGAAATAGTACTGTGAAAGGGAGAGTCAAAATAGATTCATAATGCATCCTTGAATTTCTCTTAACATACAATAAAGCTCTAAGGTTGCAATAGCAGTAAGAGATCATGTGTGCAGAAGGGAGGGTGTCTGGTGTAGAAATCCTTAGTGATTGTGATTTAAATTAGGATTTTGAGAAATAAGACACAGTATCAAGCAAAGTGGATTTTTTTTGTTGTTAGTTACAAAATTTAAAGACTTCAAGCAGACTATTCCTTAAAGTTTACAACAATGAATAGGGCTGAAACTCTATATGTTTATAATTTTTGTTTAATTATCACTGTAGAATATGGAAAAGGAAGAAATCAATAAGAAAGAAATATTCTCCTATGAAACTTCTTATTTCTCTATTGCAAATAAAGAGTAAAGGATCAGTTAACCATCTTTCCTTGCAAAATACAAATGGTTGAAGGGTTCTTGACTTAGTAGTTACCAGAAGATTCTATAGTTTTTTTCTCCTAATACTTTGTAATTAATACATAAGAACTTTCTAACAGTTAAAATATAAACCAGTGTCTGATGGATTAAAGATACACAAAGCCACAAGAAACTGACTCTTCAGTCTTTAAAATTGTAATTGGAATATAAACTGATTTAATATATCTATATTAAATATCTAAAAATAATTTATCTGTGATGAATATTTAGGAAATGGAAAATCACAATCACACATGTCTGTAGTACCAACTGACAATTGTCTAAGGATACAAGGTTTTTATCCAAAGCTTGGATACTGCTAATTCCAAATATATCACTTTTATCGATAAATGAATACCAATCTAGATTACACACTTGAAAATAAAATGGTCAAACCATGCTTTCTCTCAAGAAAATCAACATAATGTATCATGTAAAGTCACTGATTCTTCTATCTGTTTACTTAAATTAAAAGTCTGGCTCTTCCAACTTACCAACTATTTTACTAAGAATCACTTGACCTCTCTGCCTTCAGTTTCCTCATCTGTGAAATGAGGTTACCAATAGCTTCCTCATGGATTACTAGGAGGGTCAAGTTAGATAATGCAAGTAAAGCATTTAAAATAGTGTTGTGTATGTAAATGCGCTCACATATTAAGTATAGTTTGACTTTCCTACAGAATTCCTTTTGTTAATATTTATTTTACATTGGACTATAGCCGAATTTGGGGTAGAAAATGGCAACCCACTCTAGCATTCTTGCCTGGGAAATCCCACAGACAGAGGAGTTTAGAAGGCTACAGTCCATGGTGTCACAAAGAATAGGACATGAATGAGCACACACACACATACTAGAATTATAATGTTGTGTTAGTTTCAGTTGCACAGCAAAAAGATTCAGTTTCACACTTACATACATCTATTTTTTGTCAAATTCCTTTACCATTTGGGTTATTACAGAATATTGAGCAGAGTCCCCTGTGCCGTGTAGTAGGTCCTTATTGGTTATCTATGTTAAATATAGTAGCATGTATCCATCCCTGGAGGAGGGCATGGCAACCCAATCCAGTATTCTTGCCTGCAGAATCCCCATGGACAGAGGAGCTTGGTGGATTACAGTCCATGGGGTCATAAAGAGGAGGACACAACTGAGTGACTAAGCATAGCATAGCACAGTATGTATCTGTCAAACTCAACTCCCAATTTATCCCTTCCTCCCCAGCCTATCTTTCTCCTTTTGTAACTTCAATCTTTCCCAGCATCAGGGTCTTTTCCAATGAGTCAGTTCTTCACATCAGGCGGCCAAAGTATTGGAGTTTCAGCTTGAACATCAGTCCTTCCAATGAATATTCAAGGTTGATTTCCTTTAGGATGGACTGGTTTGATCTCCTTGCAGTCCAAGATATTCTCAAGAGTTTTCTCCAACACCACAGTTCGAAAGCATCAATTCTTTGACACTCAGCCTTTTTTGTTGTTGTTGTTCATCTTTATTTTTTTATTTTTATTTTTTGATTTTTTTTTTTTTTTTTTACTTTACAATATTGTATTGGTTTTGCCATACATCAACATGCATCCACCACAGGTATGGTCCAACTCTCACATCCATGCACGACTACTGCAAAATCCATAGCTTTTTCTTGTCAACAAACTAATGTCTCTGCTTTTTAATATGCTGTCTAGGTTTGTTATAGCTTTTCTTCCAAGGAGCAAGAGTATTCAATTTCATGGCTGCAGTCACCATCTACAGTGATTTAGGAGCCCAAGAAAATAAACTCTGTCACTGTTTCCCCATCTATTTGCCATGAAGTGATGAGGCTGGATGCCATGATCTTGGTTTTCTGAATGCTGAGTTTTAAGCTGGACTTCCCTAGTGGTTGACTCATTGGAAAAGACAATGATGCTGGGAGGGATTGGGGGCAGGAGGAGAAGGGGACGACAGAGGATGAGATGGCTGGATGGCATCACTGACTCGACGGATGTGAGTCTGAGTGACCTCCGGGAGTTGGGGATGGACAGGGAGGCCTGGCGTGCTACGATTCATGGAGTCTCAGAGTCGGACCCGACTGAGTGACTGATCTGATCTGATCCCTAGTGGTTCAGACAGTAAAGAATCTGCCTGCAATGCAGGAGACCTGTGCTTGATCCCTGAGTTGGGAAGATTGAGCAACTGAGCAACTTCCACTTTCACTTTGAGTTTTAAGTCAGTTTTTTCACTCTCCTCTTTCATCTTCATCAAGACGCTCTTTAGTTCCTCCTCACTTTCTTCCGTAAGGGTGGTATCATCTGCATATCTGAGGTTATTGATGTTTCTCCTGGCAATCTTGATTCCAGCTTGTGCTTCTTCCAGCCTGGCATTTTTCATATTATCTGCATAGAAGTTAAATAAGAAAGTGACAATTTTCAACCTTGACTTACTCCTTTCAATTTCACACCATTTCATCGTTCCATATCTGGTTCTAACTATTGCTTTTTGGCCTGCATACAGGTTTCTTAGGAGGCAGGTAAGGTGGTTTGGTATTTCCATTCAATTCCCATTTAAGAATTTTCCATAGTTTGTTGTGATCCATAGAGTCAAAAGCTTTACCATAGTCAAAGAAGCAGAAGTAGATGTTTTTCTGAAATTCTCTTGCATTTTCTATGATACAACAGATATTAGCAATTTGATCTCTGGTTCATCCTTTTCTAAGTCCAGCTTGAATATCAGGAAGTTCTCTATTCATGTACTGTTGAAGCCCGACTTGGAGAATTTTGAGCATTACTTTGCTAGTGTGTGAAATGAGTGCAATTGTGTGGTATTTGAACATTCTTTGGCATTGCCCTTCTTTGGAATTGGAATGAAAAATGACCATTTCCAGTGCTGTGGCCATTGAGTTTTCCAAATTGTATTGCGTGCAACACATTAACAGCATCATATTTTAGGATTTGAAATCACTCAGATGGAATTCCGTCACCTCCACTAACTTTGTTCATAGTGATGCTTCTTCAGGCCCTCTTGACTTTGCCCTCCAAGATGTGTGGCTCTAGATGAGTGATTACATCATCTTAGTTATCTGGGTCATTCAGATACCTCTTTTTCTTTTTGGTCTCGTTTTTCTGTGTATTCTTGCCACCTCTTCTTAATATCTTCCGCTTCTGTTAGGTCCATACCTTTTCTGTCCTTTGTTGTATCTATCTTTGCATTACATTTGTATCTCTACTTTTCTTGAAGTGATCTCTAGTTTTCTATTGTTTTCATCTATTTCTTTGCATTGTTTTTTATTTTTTTATTTTTAAAGTTATTTACTTAAATTGGAGACTAATTACTTTACAATATTGTGGTGGTTTAAGAAGGCTTTCAAAAAAACCTGAGGAAAAATCTTAAAGAAATGGGAAGAATGTGGTCACCTTATGTGTCTCCTGAGTAACCTGTATGCACGCCAAAAAGCAACAGTTAGAACCAGACATGGAACAAAAGACTGGTTCCAAATTGGGAAAGGAGTACATCAAAGCTGTATATTGTCACCTTACTTGTTTAACTTGTATGCAGAGTACATCATATGAAATATGAAGCTGGAAGAAGCACAAGTTGGAATCAAGATTGCTGGGAAAAATATCAATAACCTCAGATATGCAGATGACACCACCCTTATGTCAGAAAGCAAAGAGGAAGTAAAGAGCCTCTTAATGAAAATGAAAGAGGACAGTAAAAAAACTGGCTTAAAACTCAACATTCAAACAACGAAGATCATGGCATCCAGTCCCAACACAAGGGCAAATAAATGGTAAAACTATGGAAACAGTGACAGACTTTATTTTCTTGAGCTCCAAAATCACTGCAGATGGTGACTGCAGCCATGAAATTAAAAGACTCTTGCTCCTTGGAAGAAAAGCTATGACCAACCTAAACAGCATATTCAAAAGCAGAGACATTCAGTTCAGTTCAGTCCAAAGTCATGTCCAACTCTTTGTAACCCCATGAACCACAGCACACCAGGCCTCCCTGTCCATCACCAACTCCCGGAGTTCACCCAGACTCACATCCATCGAGTCACTGATACCATCCAGCCATCTCATCCTCTGTCGTCCCCTTCTCCTCTTGCCCCCAATCCCTCCCAGCACTAGGGTCTTTTCCAATGAGTCAACGTTTTGCATGAGGTGGCCAAAGTACTGGAGTTTCAGCTTTAGCATCATTCCTTCCAAAGAACACCCAGTACTGATCTTCTTCAGAATGGACTGGTTGGATCTCCTTGCAGTCCAAGGAACTCTCAAGAGTCTTCTCCAGCACCACAGTTCAAAAGCATCAATTCTTCAGTACTCAGCTTTCTTAACAGTCCAACTCTCACATCTATACATGACCACTGAAAAAAACCATAGCTTGGAGTAGACAGACCTTTGTTGGCAAAGTAATGTCTCTGCTTTTTAATATGCTGTCTAGATTGGTCATAACTTTCCTACCAAGGAGTAGGCATCTTTTAATTTCATGGTTGCAATCATCTTTAGTGATTTTTGGAGCCAAAAAAATGATGTCAGCCAGTTTCCACTGTTTACTCATCTATTTCCCATGAAGTGATGGGACCAGATGCCATGATTTTCATTTTCTGAATATCGAGCTTTAAGCCAAATTTTTCACTCTCCTCTTGTACTTTCATCAAGAGACTTTTTAGTTTTTCACTTTCTGCCATAAGGGTGGTGTCATCTGCATATCTGAGGTTATTGAGATTTCTCCCGGCAATCTTGATTCCAGCTTGTGCTTCTTTCAGCCCAGCGTTTCTCATGATGTATTCTGCATATAAGTTAAATAAACAGGGTGACAATATACAGCCTTGACATACTCCTTTTCCTATTTAGAACCAGTCTGTTGTTCCATGTCCAGTTCCAACTGTTGCCTCCTGACCTGCATACAGGTTTCTCAAGAGACAGGTCAAGTGGTCTGGTATTCCCATCTCTTTCAAAATTTTCCACAGTTTGTTGTGTCCACACAGTCAAAGGCTTTGGCATAGTCAATAAAGCAGAAATAGATGTTTTTCTGGAACTCTCTTGCTTTTTCCATGATCCAGAGGATGTTGGCAATTTGATCTCTGGTTCCTCTGCCTTTTCTAAAACCAGCTTGAACATCTAGAAGTTCACGGTTCACATATTGCTGAAACCTGGCTTGGAGAATTTTGAGCACTACTTTACTAGCGTGTGAGATGAGTGCAATTGTGCAGTAGTTTGAGCATTCTTTGGCATTGCCTTTCTTTGGGATTGGAATGAAAACTGACCTTTTCCAGTCCTGTGGCCACTGGTGAGTTTTCCAAATTTGCTGACATATTGTGAAAGTGCAGCACTTTCACAGCATCATCTTTTAGGATTTGAAATACCTCAACTGAAATTCCATCACCTCCACTAGCTCTGTTCTTAGTGATACTTCTTAAGGCCCACTTGACTTCACATGACTCAGAGAAGAGGATATTTCTCAGATCCTCTCACAAAAATATGGGTACTTAAATATTTTATGTCAAGCGTTAAGACATACATTTTATTATTTTATTCAACTCCTACTTGCCTTCTTTCCTCCTCTCAGATATGAATGTAGTGCTGTCCTAAGTCTCAGTATTACTTTATTTCAGCTTTACTTGTTCGGGAAGAGCAAGAATTTATTTTTACCCCGTTTTTCTTTTCTTTTTCTCTATTTTTCTCTTAGTAACACATTTTGACAGTTACTGTAAAACAAAGCAAACTAAACAAAAGCCCTGAAACTTACATCCACAGACAAGTGCATGTAGTCACTTCTCTGCATATATACAAGTCAAGCTTCATATATACCAATAATAGAATTTAAAAGACTAAGATACATGTATTTTTAAATATTTTTATTAAAAAAATTTTTTAATAGCACAGAGAATCAAATAGATATTTCTCAGTTTAATTTAGAGAAAGAAGTTGAAAGATTATCAAGCAGTTGAGTTAGTTAAGTAGGCTTTTGAAGATACTGATTAGCAAATAGCACAGATGTCTCAGAATGATATCTCTATACTATAATATTCATATGTATGTAATATGACCAATGTGACATTGCTTTTTAGTAATTCAGCTTTCTAAGTGATCTATTCATGCCAATTATTTCACTTGTAAGAGAGAAAAAAAATAGAGCATGTTGTCATAAATATAACATTTTCTAGCTCAAAATAAAGTCACAACTATCAAATATGAGGCAAGTTTAATATTTTAAATGAGAAGAAATAAGTTGATATTATTTATTTCATTGTCATTGATTTTATTGTTTGTTTTAAATAGACAAAAACATACATCAGTAATAACAACGAGAAAATTATTTACAGATAACCAATGGCACCCCACCCCGGTACTCTTGCCTGGAAAATCCCTTGGACGGAGGAGCCTGGTAGGCTGCAGTCCATGGGGTCGCTGAGAGTCGGACACGACTGAGCGACTTCACTTTCACTTTTCACCTTCATGCATTGGAGAAGGAAATGGCAACCCACTCCAGTGTTCTTGCCTGGAGAATCCCAGGGACGGGGGAGCCTGGTGGGCTGCCGTCTATGGAATCGCACAGAGTCGGACACGACTGAAGCGACTTAGCAGCAGCAACCAAGGTGGAATGTAGCAAGTGCATTAACAGTACTCTGAGACTTCCCTGAGTAAAAGATATTTGAGCTGGGATTTTAAGGATGACAAATGAAAGGAAATAATTGGATAGTAATGTTTTTGAGGTTTTTGAAAGTACATGGAATTTAGGAAATTATGACCTAAACAGTGTTACATCCTGGTAGAAACAGGTTGAAATGGTTGGAATTAATTTATGTAGGAGTCCTGTGTGTTAGTCATTCAGTCATGTCTGACTCTTTTTGACCCCAAGGACTATAGCTCATCAGGCTCCTCTGTCCATGGAATTCTCCAGGCAAGAAGAGTGAAGTGGGTAACCATTCCCTTCTTCAGGGGATCTTCCCATTCCAGGGATCAAACCCAAGTCTCCTGCATTGTAGGCAGATTCTTTACCATGCCAGCCACCAGGGAAGCCAATAGGAGTCTTGTAGAGTCTTGTATATACTAAATTTGGGGCTTCAAAGTTTGTTGATTTTTTGTTTTCATTTTCAATATTTCTACGTTATTATAAGGACACATCTTTCAGAGCACTAACTCTGACAGCCTTAAGAAAAACAGAAGTTGGGTGTAGTAGAGTTCTTATTTGTATTGATAGGTCAAATATTCCATAAGTTAGATCAGTTCAGTTGCTCAGTCATGCCCAACTCTATGCAAACCCATGAATCATAGCATGCCAGGCCTCTGTGTCCATCACCAACTCTTGGAGTTCACTCCAACTCATGTCCATCGAGTCGGTGATGCCATCCAGCCATCTCATCCTCTGTCGTCCCCTTCTCCTCCTGCCCCGAATCCCTCCCAGCATCAGGGTCTTTTCCAATGAATCAACTCTTCGCATGAGGTGGCCAAAGTATTGGATTTTCAGCCTCAGCAACAGTCCTTCCAGTGAACACCCAGGACTGATCTCCTTTAGGATGGACTGGTTGGATCTTCTTGCAGTCCAGGGGATTCTCAAGAGTCTTCTCCAACACCACAATTCAAAAGCATCAATTCTTCGGTGCTCAGCTTTCTTCACAGTCCAACTCTCACATCCATACATGACCACTGGAAAAACCATAGCCTTGACTAGACGAACCTGTGTTGGCAAAGTAATATCTCTGCTTTTGAATATGCTATCTAGTTTGGTCATAACTTTCCTTCCAAGGAGTAAGCGTCTTTTAATTTCATGGCTGCAGTCATCATCTGCAGTGATTTTGGAGCCCCCAAAATAAAGTCTGACACTGTTTCCACTGTTTCCCCATCTATTTCCCATGAAGTGATGGGACCGGATGCCATGATCTTCATCTTCTGAATGTTGAACTTTAAGCCAACTTTTTAACTCTCCTCTTTCACTTTCAGCAAGAGGTTTTTTAGTTCCTCTTCACTTTCTACCATAAGGGTGGTGTCATCTGCATATCTGAGGTTATTGATATTTCTCCTAGCAATCTTGATTCCAGCTTGTGCTTCTTCCAGTCCAGCATTTCTCATGATGTACTCTGCATAGAAGTTAAATAAGCAGGGTGACAATATACAGCCTTGACGTACTCCTTTTCCTATTTGGAACCAGTCTGTTGTTCCATGACCACTTCTAACTGTTGCTTCCTGACCTGCATACATATTTCTCAAGAGGCAGGTCAGGTGGTCTGGTATTCCCATCTCTTTCAGAATTTTCCACAGTTGATTGTGATCCACACAGTCAAAGGCTTTGGCATAGTCAATAAAGCAGAAATAGATGTTTTTCTGGAACTCTATTGCTTTTTCCATGATCCAGCAGATGTTGGCAATTTGATCCCTGGTTCCTCTGCCTTTTCTAAAACCAGCTTGAACATCTGGAAGTTCACAGTTCATATATTGCTGAAGCCTGGCTTGGAAAATTTTGAGCATTACTTTACTATCATGTGAGATGAGTGCAATAGTGTGGAACTTTGAGCATTCTTTGGCATTGTCTAAGATAGTGGTTTTTAAAACTTTAAATGTGACTGAGAGTATAAAAATATTCATATACCCACACACATAAAAATAAAACTCTCATGAAAAAAATTCTTGCTGTATTTAATGTGAGGTGATATTTTATACTAATTCTATTTTATTAATATTTTAATCAGATCAGATCAGTCGCTCAGTCGTGTCCAACTCTTTGCGACCCCATGAACTACAGCACACCAGGCCTCCCTGTCCATCACCAACTCCCAGAGGTCACTCAGACTCACATCCATCGAGTCAGTGATGCCATCCCGCCATCTCATCCTCTGTCGTCTCCTTCTCCTCCTGCCCCGAATCCCTCCCAGCATCAGGGTCTTTTCCAATGAATCAACTCTTCGCATGAGGTGGCCAAAGTACTGGAGTTTCAGCTTCAGCATAATTCCTTCCAAAGAAATCCCAGGGCTGATCTCCTTCAGAATGGACTGGTTGGATCTCCTTGCAGTCCAAGGGACTCTCAAGAGTCTTCTCCAACACCACAGTTCAAAAGCACCAATTCTTCAGCGCTCAGCCTTCTTCACAGTCCAACTCTCACATCCATACATGACCACAGGAAAGACCATAGCCTTGACTAGACGCACCTTTGTTGGCAAAGTAATGTCTCTGCTTTTGAATATGCTATCTAGGTTGGTCATAACTTTCCTTCCAAGGAGTAAGCGTCTTTTAATTTCATGGCTGCAGTCACCATCTGAAGTGATTTTGGAGCCCAGAAAAACAAAGTCTGACACTGTTTCCACTGTTTCCCCATCTATTTCCCATGTAGTGATGGGACCAGATGCCATGATCTTTGTTTTCTGATTGTTGAGCTTTAAGCCAACCTTTTCACTCTCCACTTTCACTTTCATCAAGAGGCTTTTTAGTTCCTCTTCACTTTCTGCCATGAGGATGGTGTCATCTGCATATCTGAGGTTATTGATATTTCTCCCAGCAATCTTGATTCCAACTTGTGTTTCTTCCAGTCCAGCGTTTCTCATGATGTACTCTGCATAGAAGTTAAATAAACAGGGTGACAATATACAGCCTTGACATACTCCTTTTCCTATTTGGAACCAGTCTGTTGGTCCATAAATTGATTTAACAGCCAATTAATGACCTATAACCCACAGTTTTAAAAATATTGGCAAGTGGTGAAATTCTGAATTTAAAAACACTGATAGGAGGGAAGATTTCTAAGTACAATTGACAAAAGAATAGTAACATTCATTGAGTACTTATTAGATGCCAAGTTTATTTTATAAACTAGCTTTTTCAAACTTACAAAATTCCCAGAGATAGTTGAAATTTACATCCAGTTTTATAGATGTTATACTGGTTATGTGAAAATGGTTACAACCTTTAAGGTTCAACTTAAATTTCATGTGTTCCATAAAACATGTTCTGAGTAATTCAGCCCTTTAATTTTTCCTCTGTATTTCTATATGTTTTTACTTATAAAATGAACCATATCTTCTTTCTGTGTGTCCTGTAGTATCTAATACATATATGATCATAGAGTAAGTATTTTGCATTTTTAAATTAATTTCTTTCATAATTAATAATGTGATTCCTTGTAATATCTATCCACTGGACAAAAGTTTTCATGTTTTTGCATTACTGTCAAAGATGTTCATTTGCCTTTCCCACTAACTTGAAAATAGAATCATGAAATACTTTTTGAGCACAAAATAGTTTTTTGAATGTAAAACTAAATCACAGTAGAATATAAATATAAATAAAATATATGATCAAGACAAATATATTAACATGCTCCCCCATATAAAACATGCTTTTCCTAACCCCAGGAAAAGTTTAGCAACACTCAATCCCCATTGTACATTTTGCTTCTTTAGCAGCTTTCTTTCAGGTAAAAATCAATTTTCTTTCCTGATCTCTCACTCTGAGATTGTTTTGCATATATAAACTCATCCAATATTTTGTAATTTGATTTATCCAGTTTTCTCTTTATCTGTTGTCATCTCTTCTTTTTGAGGGAGAGAGATTCTGGGTTTTGTGAAAATACCTCAGTATGCCTCTCTCTAAAATTAAAGTAAATACATGAATTATAAAAAGGCTTTATTTTTGGTTGGTAGCATGGCATGGAGTTAAATATCAGAACATAAAGACAAAGACATCCTATGGCTCTTCTTAGGTTTAACCTTGACTATGACTACATATTCTGGTTTGAAGTACATATAGTCCTGCTCATTTAGTATAATTGCAAACAAAAATAAGATATCACTTTTAAAATACAACAGAAATGTCTTAGGTTTTTATTCTTTTTTTATTTTATTTTATTTTTTAACTTTACAATATTGTTTAGTTTTGCCATATATCAAAATGAATCCACCACAGGTATACATGTGTTCCCTATCATGAACCCTCCTCCCTCCTCCCTCCCCATACCATCCCTCTGCATTGAAACATGTATAATATCATATATGAAATGAGTCACCAGTCCAGGTTCGATGCACAATACTGGATGCTTGGGGCTGGTGCACTGGGATGACCCAGAGGTTTTTATTCTTACAGATTACTTATGTTTCTTCCCTGAAATACTACATAGTTAGGAAATAATCACATATTTGATTTAAATTAAATGTACAAGAAAAGTTTTATTAGACAAAAAATAAACTATATTTGTGTTAAAAACATATACACATGAGGGAATACTGTAAGAAAGAGGTAGAGGTTACAAATATCTAAAGTCCAGATAAAAATTTTATAAAGAGCTTATTGTAGCTACAGTTGAATTCCAGTGAGTCCAGGTCCTTAAATGTATAAAATTGCTTCTGACAATTAAGGTCTCCAAGGCTGCCAACATTCAGGAAAAGACTGGCTTAGTTTCAAGGGGACTGTCTACTGAAAGTATCCTTTCTGGCACTGCTTTTTTAATCTGTATGGGTTTTGAAGAAAGCAGTCACTTTGGATATAGGTCTAACAGTTCTAGGTTATCAAAGAAGAAATCTCAAGATAATCAATTCAAGGGCTCAGGGCCCTTTTTGTTTACTGGGCAACCCCAAAGAAGGTTCAGAAGATTGTGTAATTAACTACAAATTGTCCAAAGGTTTTCTCTTGAGTAATTCTGTATTGCCTTAATGCTTTTATTCATTATACTTGCTTAAAATGAATTTAGATAGAATTATATACACATGTTATATTTACTATGGGTGTGAGGAATATTATTCTTTCAATTTCAACTTAAAACTCAAAATGGAGTATTTGTGAAGTCTATTACCAAACATACTTTATTAAAAGTTATTCCAGGGTAACATTACATGGTCAATATTATACAGAGAACAGTATGAAATGTATAAGCATTATTATTAATAGAACCATATTGGGCTTTCAAAACCTAGCAACTGGTAAAATCCTTTGAGAGTAGTTTCAGGCCCATAGCTATTTAACATATTTATTAACAATCTGGATAGAATGCTAAGATACATATGATCCAAAATTAAGAGGAGAAGCAAGTAATATGCTTGAAGATTTAAGATTCAGTAAGATCTGGAGAGATTAAAAGAACAAGCAAAGAGTACTAAGCTTCACCATATGCATTAGTAAAGGGACAAGAAAACATTTTAAATTATGTTAGAGAAATTTGCATTAAGATGTTCTAGCTAAGCAATATTCAATATGATATAATTGAATTATGTACTTATGCACATTATTAAGATGGCATTTACATACCAGTGCCAAAATTAGAGAACTTTCTGGTGACTCAGACAGTAAACAAAATCTGCTTGTAATGCAGGAGACCCAGGTTCAATCCCTGGACCAAGAAGATGCCCTGGAGAAGGGAATGGCTACCCACTCAGTATTGTTGCCTGAAGAGGCACTATGCATTCATATTTAAAACAGTATTAGACTCATTGCCAAAAAGAACTATAGACAAAAGGCACATTTAAAATTATTCAAGAATTGTGTCTATAACCAGAGTCATAAACATAAATCATAGAGCAGAATTAAACCACAGATGGGGCACTGTACTCTTGTTCTCTATTAAGAACATATACACAGTCTGGAAAACATATATAGATAATACCCAAAGAGAAGTCATAAAATAAATAACACTATAAAAATTTCAATGGTAAAATGAGAATGATAAAAAATGAGAGATTGTAATGAATAAAAGTAGTTATTAAGAAAAAATGCCTTTAATCAATACACCTTATTTTCTGAACTACTTACTGTAGATAAAACAAAGAAATTACAAACAGTTGTTGATGTATTTTAAATCAATAAAATCTTAAATGTTCTAGACTTCAAGAAATGTTTGTGTATAGTTATCAGATAGATTATCCTCAGTTATTTAGATAGATTATTTCCTATTAATTCTTTGATATCTTCTTTTTTTTTTTTTTTAGGTATCAAGAATCTCTTTTATTGATTATCAGAAACATTACAAACATCTAATATGAACAAATTGTAACATGACAGTGATTAGTTTGAACAATTAATACATTTCAGATATAATATTATACATATTTCAATGCTATTCTCCCCAATCATCCCACCCTCTCCCGGTCCCAGAGTCCAAAAGTCTGGTCTATACATCAGTGTCTCTTTTGCTGTCTCGTAAATAGGGTTATTTTTACCATCTTTCTAAATTCCATATATATGCGTTAGTATACTGTATTTGTGTTTTTGTTTCTGGCTTACTTCACTCTGTATAATAGGCTCCAGTTCCATCCACCTCCTTAGAACTGATTCAAATGTATTCTTTTTAATGGCTGAGTAATACTCCATTGTGTAAATGTACCACAGCTTGCTTATCCATTCATCTGTGGATGGACATCTAGGTTGCTTCCACGTTCTGGCTATTGCAAACAGTGCTGCTATGAACATTGGGGTACAGGTGTCTCTTTCAATTCTGGATTTCTCCAGTGTATATGCCCAGCAGTGGGATTGCTGGATCATAAGGCAGTTCTATTCTCAGTTTTTTGAGGAATCTCCATACTGTTCTCCATAGTGGCTGTACCAGTTTGCATTCCCACCAACAGTGCAAGAGGGTTCCCTTCTCTCCACACCCTCTCCAGCATTTATTGCTTATGGACTTTTGGATAGCAGCCACTCTGATTGGCGTGAAATGGTATCTCATAGTGGTTTTGATTTGCATTTCTCTGATAATGAGTGATATTGAGCATCTTTTCATGTGTTTGTTAGCCATCTGTATGTCTTCTTTGGAGAAATGTCTATTTAGTTCTTTGGCCCATTTTTTGATTGGGTCATTTATTTTTCTGGAATTGAGCTGTAGAAGTTGCTTGTATATTTTTGAGATTAGTTGTTTGTCTGTTGCTTCAATTGCTATTATTTTCTCCCATTCTGAAGGCTGTCTTTTCACCTTGCTTATAGTTTCCTTTGTTGTGCAGAAGCTTTTAAGTTTGATTAGGTCCCATTTGTTCATTTTTTATTTTATTTCCGATATTCTGGGAGGTGGGTCATGGAGGATCCTGCTGTGATGTAAGTCAGAGAGTGTTTTGCCTATGTTATCTTCTAGGAGTTTTATGGTTTCTGGTCTTACATTTAGCTCTTTAATCCATTTTGAGTTTATTTTTGTATATGGTGTTAGAAAGTGTTCTAGTTTCATTCTTTTACAAGTGTTTGACCAGTTTTCCCAGCACCACTTGTTAAAGAGATTGTCTTTAATCCATTGTATATTCTTGCCTCCTTTGTCAAAGATAAGGTGACCATATGTGCGTGGATTTATCTCTGGGCTTTCTATTTTGTTCCATTGATCTATATTTCTGTCCTTGTGCCAGTACCATACTGTCTTGATGACTGTGGCTTTGTAGTAGAGCCTGAAGTCAGGCAGGTTGATTCCTCCAGTTCTGTTCTTCTTTCTCAAGATAGCTTTGGCTATTTGAGGTTTTTTGTATTTCCATACAAATTGAGAAATTATTTGTTCTAGCTCTGTGAAGAATACCATTGGTAGCTTGATGGGGATTGCATTGAATCTCTAAATTGCTTTGGGTAGTATACTCATTTTCACTATATTGATTCTACCAATCCATGAACATGGTATATTTCTCCATCTATTAGTGTCCTCTTTGATTTCTTTCACCAGTGTTTTATAGTTTTCTATATATAGGTCTTTAGATTCTTTAGGAAGATATATTCCTAAGTATTTTATTGTTTTCATTGCAATGGTGAATGGAATTGTTTCCTTAATTTCTCTTTCTATTTTCTCGTTATTAGTGTACAGGAATGCAAGGGATTTCCGTGTGTTGATTTTATATCCTGCAACTTTACTATATTCATTGATCAGTTGTAGTAATTTTCTGGTGGAATCTTTAGGGTTTTCTACGTAGAGGATAATGTCATCTGCAAACAGTGAGAGTTTTACTTCTTCTTTTCCAATTTGGATTCCTTTTATTTCTTTTTCTGCTCTGATTGCTGTGGCTAAAACTTCCAAAACTATGTTGAATAGTAATGGTGAAAGCGGGCATCCTTGTCTTGTTCCTGACTTTAGAGGAAATGCTTTCAATTTTTCACCATTGAGGATAATGTTTGCTGTGGGTTTGTCATATATAGCTTTTATTATGTTGAGGTATGTTCCTTCTATTCCTGCTTTCTGGAGAGTTTTTATCATAAATGGATGTTGAACTTTGTCAAAGGCTTTTCTCTGCATCTATTGAGATAATCATATGGTTTTTATTCTTCAGTTTGTTAATGTGGTGTATTACGTTAATTGATTTGCGGATATTGAAGAATCCTTGCATCCCTGGGATAAAGCCCACTTGGTCATGGTGTATGATCTTTTTAATGTGTTGTTGGATTCTGATTGCTAGAATTTTGTTAAGGATTTTTGCATCTATGTTCATCAGTGATATTGGCCTGTAGTTTTCTTTTTTTGTGGGATCTTTGTCAGGTTTTGGTATTAGGGTGATGGTGGCCTCATAGAATGAGTTTGGAAGTTTGCCTTCCTCTGCAATTTTCTGGAACAGTTTGAGTAGGATAGGTGTTAGCTCTTCTCTAAATTTTTGGTAGAATTCAGCCGTGAAGCCGTCTGGACCTGGGCTTTTGTTTGCTGGAGGATTTCTGATTACAGTTTCAATTTCCGTGCTTGTGATGGGTCTGTTAAGATTTTCTATTTCTTCCTGATCCGGTTTTGTAAAGTTGTACTTTTCTAAGAATTTGTCCATTTCTTCCATGTTGTCCATTTTATTGCCATATAACTGCTGATAGTAGTCTCTTATGATCCTTTGTATTTCTGTGTTGTCTGTTGTGATCTCTCCATTTTCATTTCTAATTTTATTGATTTGATTTTTCTCCCTTTGTTTCTTGATGAGTCTGGCTAGTGGTTTGTCAATTTTATTTACCCTTTCAAAGAACCAGCTTTTGGCTTTGTTGATTTTTGCTATGGTTTCTTTTGTTTCTTTTGCATTTATTTCTGCCCTAATTTTTAGGATTTCTTTCCTTCTACTAACCTTGGGGTGCTTCATTTCTTACTTTTCCAGTTGCTTTAGGTGTAGAGTTAGGTTATTTATTTGGCTTTTTTCTTGTTTCTTGAGGTATGCCTGTATTGCTATGAACTCTCCCCTTAGGACTGCTTTTACACTGTCCCACAGGTTTTGGGTTGTTGTGTTTTCATTTTCATTCGTTTCTATGCAAATTTTGATTTCTTTTTTTATTTCTTCTGTGATTTGTTGGTTATTCAGGAGTGTGTTGTTCCGCCTCCATATGTTGGACTTTTTAATAGTTTTTCTCCTGTTATTGAGATTTACTCTTACTGCATTGTGGTCAGAAAAAATGCTTGGAATGATTTCAATTTTTCTGAACTTACCAAGGCTAGATTTATGGCCCAGGATGTGGTCTATCCTGGAGAAGGTTCCGTGTGCACTTGAGAAAAAGGTGAAATTCATTGTTTGGGGATGAAATGTCCTATAGATATCAATTAGTTCTAACTGGTCTATTGTATCGTTTAAAGTTTGTGTTTCCTTGCTAATTTTCTGTTTAGTTGATCTATCCATTGGTGTGAGTGGGGTATTAAAGTCTCCCACTATTATTGTGTTATTGTTGATTTCTCCTTTCATACTTGTTATTATTTGTCTTATATATTGCGGTGCTCCTAAGTTGGGTGCATATATATTTATAATTGTTATATCTTCTTCTTGGATTGATCCTTTGATCATTAGGTAGTGACCTTCCTTGTCTCTTTTCACATTCTTTGTTTTAAAGTCTATTTTATCTGATATGAGTATTGCTACTCCTGCTTTCTTTTGGTCTCTATTTGCATGGAAAATCTTTTTCCAGCCCTTGACTTTCAGTCTGTATGTGTCCCCTGTTTTGAGGTGGGTTTCTTGTAGGGGTCTTGTTTTTGTATCCATTCAGCCAGTCTCTGTCTTTTGGTTGGGGCATTCAACCCATTTACATTTAAGGTAATTAATGATAAATATGATCCCGTTGCCATTTACTTTGTTGTTTTGGGTTCGAATTTATACACCCTTTTTGTGTTTCCTGTCTAGAGAATGTCCTTTAGTATTTGTTGGAGAGCTGGTTTGTTGTTGCTGAATTCTCTCAGCTTTTGCTTGTCTGTAAAGGTTTTGATTTCTCCTTCATATTTGAATGAGATCCTTGCTGGGTACAATAATCAGGGCTGTAGGTTCTTTTCTTTCATCACTTTAAGTATGTCTTGCCATTCCCTCCTGGCTTGGAGAGTTTCTATTGAAAGATCACCTGTTATCCTTATGGGAATTCCCTTGTGTGTTATTTGTTGTTTTTCCCTTGCTGCTTTTAATATTTGTTCTTTGTGTTTGATCTTTGTTAATTTGATTAATATGTGTCTTGGGGTGTTTCGCCTTGGGTTTATCCTATTTGGGACTCTCTGGGTTTCTTGGACTTGAGTGATTATTTCCTTCCCCATTTTAGGGAAGTTTTCAACTATTATCTCCTCTAGTATCTTCTCATGGTCTTTCTTTTTGTCTTCTTCTTCTGGGACTCCTATGATTCGAATATTGTAACGTTTAAAATTGTCCTGGAGGTCTCTGAGATTGTCCTCATTTCTTTTAATTCGTTTTTCTTTTTTCTCCTCTGATTCATTTAATTCTGCCTTTCTATCTTCTAATTCGCTAATTCTATCTTCTGCTCTGTTATTCTACTATTTGTTGCCTCCAGAGTGTTTTGGATCTCATTTATTGCATTATTCATTATATATTGACTCTTTTTTATTTCTTCTAGGTCCTTGTTAAATCTTTCTTGCATCTTCTCAATGCTTTTCTCCAGGCTATTTAACCATGATTCCATTTTGCTTTCCAGATTTTGGATTAATTTTACTATCATTATTTGGAATTCTTTATCAGGTAGGTTCGCTATTTCTTCCTCTTTTGTTTGGTTTGGTGGGCATTTATCCTGTTCCTTTACCTGCTGGGAATTTTTCTGTCTCTTCATCTTGTTTAAATTGCTGAGTTTGGGGTGTCTTTACTGTATTCTGGTAGTCTGTGGAGTTCTCTTTATTGTGGCGTTTCTGCACTATATGTGGGTTTGTACCGGTGGCTTGTCGAGGTTTCTTGTTTATGGAAGCTTGTGTCGGTGTTCTGGTGGGTGGAGCTGGATTTCTTTTCTCTGGGGTGCAGTGGAGTGTCTAGTAGTGAGTTATGAGATGTCTATGATTTTGGGGTCGCTTTGTGTAGCCTGTGTATTGGAGCTCAGGGCTGTGTTCTTGTTTTTCTGGAGAATTTGCTTGGTATGTTTTGTCGTGGAACTTGCTGGTCTTTGTGTGATGCTTGGTTTCAGTGTAGGTATGGAGGCTTTTGATGAGCTCCTGTCAATTAATGTTTTGTGGGATCAGGGTATGGACTTAAGCCTCCTGGTTCCAGTTATCGGTCTTATTTTTACAGTAGTCTCAAAAACTTCTTCTTCTATAATGCATTCCACAACTGGACCGCTCAGAGATGTTCACGGAGTTATACAGAGAAGGAAAAAGGGAGGAAGGAGACAGAGGTGATCAGGAGGATAAAAGGAGGGAGTGTGAAGGAGAGAGACAGATCTCCTTTAGAAGGCAGTGAGTTGCTTTTCTGGGTGTCCGACGTCCTCCGCCAGCACTCCGAAGCTGTTTGTGGAGTTTACTCGGCGCCCAGATGTCCCTTTGATGAATTTGTGGAGGAGAAAGCGTATTCCCCGTCCTAAACCTCCACCATCTTAACCGGAAGTCCTTTGATATCTTCTTGTGTTAGCTACTCTTTAGGTTGTTCCAGTGAACTCACTGTAGGAAATTTAATTTTGAAATTTTCTTTTAGGAATCCCCATTAATATATTTAATTTGGATTTTTCATAATTTTTCTGCAATTGCACATGGTTTTACTTCATCTAGTCAAGGCTATGGTTTTTCCTGTGGTCATGTATGGATGTGAGAGTTAGACTGTGAAGAAGGCTGAGTGCCAAAGAATTGATGCTTTTGAACTATGGTGTTGGAGAAGACTCTTGAGAGTCCTTTGGACTGCAAGGAGATTCAACCAGTTCGTTCTGAAGGAGATCAGCCCTGGGATTTCTTTGGAAGGAATGATTCTGAAGCTGAAACTCCAGTACTTTGGCCACCTCATGCGAAGAGTTGACTCATTGGAAAAGACTCTGATGCTGGGAGGGATTGGGGGCAGGAGGAGAAGGGGACGGTAGAGGATGAGATGGCTGGATGGCATCACTGACTTGATGGGTGTGAGTCTGGGTGAACTCCGGGTGTTGGTGATGGACAGGGAGGCCTGGCGTGCTGCGATTCATGGGGTCGCACAGAGTCGGACACGACTGAGCGACTGAACTGAACTTACTTTGTCAAAGGAATTTAAGAAAGAGAATAGAAAAATCAAGGCTGGAAAATAAGGACAATTCATTATAAACTTATAGAAATATAATTCTACATTATTTTCACATATAAGATGATATAAACAGTGAACATGTAGACAACTTACAGAAAAAAAATGAATGTTGCTGTCTAATGATGTCTAATAGAAGTAGTTAAGATTCACTAGGAATTGTATAAGCATGCAATGAGAATACTCTAGGCTAATTAGGCACAGAGAATCTTAGTGGGTGATTAGGAAGTTAATGTGAGGTGTAAATTATTTCAACAAATGAAGAAGGATATAACTGAAATTAATATAGAGATTTCCAGTCAATGGAAAAATTCGATAGGTGTGGTTATATTGAGGTGTAATTACAAAATTTTACTAACTATATTTTCGATGTTTTCTATTTACCATCTATAAAAAATAAGAAAGAATAAAATATGATGCTTTAGTTATTTGTTGAGTTTTAAATAGCAGCTATTTTTTTTAATCTAACTTTTTGTTTTTTACTTACAATATTGTATTGGTTTTGCCATATATCAACATGCAACTGCCCCAGGTGTACACGTGTTCCCCATCCTGAACACCCTCCCACCTCCCTTCCCTATACCATCTCTCTGGGTCATTCCAGTGCAGCAGCCTCAAGCTTCTTGTATCCTGCATCAAACCTGAACTGGTGGTTCATTTCTTATATGATATTATACATGTTTTAATGCCATTCTCCCAAATCACCGCCCCTCACTCCCACAGAGTACAAAAGACTGTTCTATACATCTGTGTCTCTTTTGCTGTCTCACATACAGGGTTGTCGTTACCACCTTTCTAAATTCCATATATATGTGTTAGTATACTGTATTGGTGTTTTTCTTTCTGGCTTACTTCACTCAGTATAATAGGATCCAGTTTCATCCACCTCATTAGAACTGATTCAAATGTATTCTTTTTAATGGCTGAGTAATACTCCATTGTGTATATGAACCACAGCTTTCTCATCCATTCATCTGCTGATGGACATCTAGGTTGCTTCCATGTCCTGGCTATTATAAACATTGCGGCAATGAACATTGAGGTACACATGTCTCTTTCAGTTCTGATTTCCTCAGTGTGTATGCCCAGCAGTGGGATTGCTGGGGTGTATGGCATTCAGAAAACGAAGATCATGGCATCTGGTCCCATCACTACATGGGAAATAGATGGCAAAACAGTGGAAACAGTGTCAGACTTTATTTTTCTGGGCTCCAAAATCACTGCAGATGGTGACTGCAGCCATGAAATTAAAAGACGCTTACTCCTTGGAAGGAAAGTTATGACCAACCTAGATAGCATATTCAAAAGCAGAGACATTACTTTGCCAACAAAGGTTCGCCTAGTCAAGGCTATGGTCTTTCCTGTGGTCATGTATGGATGTGAGAGCTGGACTATGAAGAAGGCTGAGCGCTGAAGAATTGATGCTTTTGACCTGTGGTGTTGGAGAAGACTCTTGAGAGTCCCTTGGACTGCAAGGAAATCCAACCAGTCCATGAATGAAATCAGCCCTGGGATTTCTTTGGAAGGAATGATGCTAAAGCTGAAACTCCAGTATTTTAGCCACCTCATGCGAAGAGTTGACTCATTGGAGAAGACTCTGATGCTGGGAGGGATTGGGGGCAGGAGGAGAAGGAGACGACAGAGGATGAGATGGCTGGATGGCATCACTGACTCAATGGATGCGAGTCTGAGTGACCTCTGGGAGTTTGTGATGGACAGGGAGGCCTGGTGTGCTGCAGTTCATGGGATCGCAAAGGGTCAGACACAACTGAGCGACTGATCTGATCTGATCTGATCTGATTTGATGGCAGTTCTATTTCCAGTTTTTTAAGGACTCTCCACACTGTTCTCCATAGTGGCTGTACTAGTTTGCATTCCCACCAACAGTGTAAGAGGGTTCCCTTTTCTCCACACCCTCTCTAGCATTTATTGCTTATAGACTTTTGGATTGCAGCCATTCTGACTGGCGTGAAATGGTACCTCATTGTGTTTTTTTTTCTTTTTAATTTATTTTTACTTTACAATATTGTATTGGTTTTGCTGCGATTCATGAGGTCGCAAAGAGTCGGACACGACTGAGTGACTGATCTGATCTGATCTGATTGGTTTTGCCATACATCAACATGCATCCACCACAGGTGTACATGTGTTCCCCATCCTGAACCCCCCTCCCACCTCCCTCCCCATACCATTGTGGTTTTGATTTGCATTTATCGGACAATGAGTGATGTTGAACATCTTCTCATATGTTTGTTAGCCATCTGTATGTCTTTTTGGAGAAATGTCTATTTAGTTCTTTGGCCCATTTTTTGATTGGGTTTTTTATTTTTCTGGAATTGAGCTGCAGGAGTTGCTTGTATATTTTTGAGATTAGTTGTTTGTCAGTTGCCTCATTTGCTATTATTTTCTCCCATTCTGAAGCTGTCTTTTCACCTTGCTTATAATTTCTTTTGTTTTGCAGAAGCTTTCAATTTTAATTAGATCCAATTTGTTTATTTTTGTTTTTATTCTGTTTTTTATTCTGGGAGGTGTACAGGAGACAGGGATCAAGACCATCCCCATGGAAAAGAAATACAAAAAAGCAAAATGGCTGTCTGGGGAGGCCCTACAAATAGCTGTGAAAAGAAGAGAAGCAAAAAGCAAAGGAGAAAAGGAAAGATAAACATCTGAATGCAGAGTTCCGAGGAATAGCAAGAAGAGATAAGAAAGCCTTCTTCAGCTATCAATGCAAAGAAATAGAGGAAAACAACAGAATGGGAAAGACTAGGGATCTCTTCAAGAAAATCAGAGATACCAAAGGAACATTTCATGCAAAGATGGGCTCGATAAAGGACAGAAATGGTATGGACCTAACAGATGCAGAAGATATTAAGAAGAGATGGCAAGAATACACAGGAGAACTGTACAAAAAGATCTTCACAACCCAGATAATCATGATGGTGTGATCACTTAGCTAGAGCCAGACATCCTGGAATGTGAAGTCAAGTAGGCCTTAGAAAGCATCACTACGAACAAAGCTAGTGGAGGTGATGGAATTCCAGTGGAGCTATTCCAAATCCTGAAAGATGATGCTGTGAAAGTGCTGCACTCAATATGCCAGCAAATTTGGAAAACTCAGCAGTGGCCACGGGACTGGAAAAGGTCAGTTTTCATTCCACTCCCAAAGAAAGGCAATGCCAAAGAATGCTCAAACTACTGCACAATTCCACTCATCTCACACGCTAGTAAAGTAATGCTCAAAATTCTCCAAGCCAGGCTTCAGCATTATGTGAACCATGAACTTCCAGTTGTTCAAGCTGTTTTTAGAAAAGGCAGAAGAACCAGAGATCAAATTGCCAACTTCCACTGGATCATGGAAAAAGCAAGAGAGTTCCAGAAAAACATCTATTTCTGCTTTATTGACTATGCCAAAGCCTTTGACTGTGTGGATCACAATCAACTGTGGAAAATTCTGAAAGAGATGGGAATACCAGACCACCTGACCTGCCTCTTGAGAAATCTGTATGCAGATCAGGAACAACAGTTAGAACTGGTCATGGAACAACAGACTGGTTCCAAATAGGAAAAGGAGTACGTCAAGGCTGTATATTGTCACCCTGCTTATTTAACTTATGTGCAGAGTACATCATGAGAAACGTTGGACTGGAAGAAGCACAAGCTGGAATCAAGATTGCTGGGAGAAATATCAATAACCTCAGATATGCAGATGACACCACCCTTATGGCAGAAAGTGAAGAGGAACTAAAAAGCCTCTTGATGAAGGTGAAAGTGGAGAGTGAAAAAGTTGGCTTAAAACTCAGCATTCAGAAAATGAAGATCATAGCATCCGGTCCCATCACTTCATGGGAAATAGATGGGGAAACAGTGGAAACAGTGTCAGACTTTATTTTTCTGGGCTCCAAAATCACTGCAGATGGTGACTGCAGCCATGAAATTAAAAGATTCTTACTCCTTGGAAGGAAAGTTATGACCAACCTAGATAGCATATTCAAAAGCAGAGACATTACTTTGCCAACAAAGGTGCGTCTAGTCAAGGCTATGGTCTTTCCTGTGGTCATGTATGGATGTGAGAGCTGGACTGTGAAGAAGGCTGAGCGCTGAAGAATTGGTGCTTTTGAACTGTGGTGTTGGAGAAGACTCTTGAGAGTCCCTTGGACTGCAAGGAGATCCAACCAGTCCATTCTGAAGGAGATCAGCCCTGGGATTTCTTTGGAAGGAATTATGCTGAAGCTGAAACTCCAGTACTTTGGCAACCTCATGCAAAGAGTTGACTCATTGGAAAAGACTCTGATGCTGGGAGGAATTGGAGGCAGAAGGAGAAGGGGACGATAGAGGATGAGATGGCTGGATGGCATCACTGACTCGATGGACATGAGTCTGAGTGACTTCCAGGAGTTGGTGATGGACAGGGAGGCCTGGTGTGCTGTGATTCATGGGGTCGCAAAGAGTCAGACACGACTGAGTGACTGCTCTGATCTGGGAGGTGGGTCATAGAGGATCCTGCTGTGATGTATGTCAGAGAGTGTTTTGGCTATTTTTTAAAAGGTCTCCCATAATCAGGATAAGTCAAATACTTCCTAGGTGGCTAAAGGTCTTCCCAGGCTCCTTCCCAATACAGGAGCTGCAGGAGATGCAAGCTCGATCCTGGGACCAGGAAGATTCCCCCTGGAGTAGGAAATGGTAACCCACCCAGTTTTCTTGCCTGGAAAATTCCATGGACAGAGCAGCCTGACAGGGTGCAGTCCATAGGGTTGAGAAAAGACTCGGACATGACTTGCTGACTGAGCACACACGCAAAACTTTTTTTTTTTCATAATCATGATACACAACAACTTTTACTGTGTTGTTTAAAAAAATTTTTTTAAGTTCTTTTGTACACAGTGGAATACATTGGCATGCAGAAAATGAGAGACATTTAACATGAAACAGTTAACACAGACCTGAGAATGGCTTTGGGACTAGTGAGGAGGTTCTGTTTCATGTTAGTGATGTGTTATAGTGTCCAATTTAAGTGGGTTACTTGTATTGAGTGATGCTTCTCTAGAAAGGCTTTAATAACCTGGGACCAAAGGTGAAACTCAGTGATTTATCTGTAATTGAAAAATGAGGAGTAAAGGCAAGCATTTCATTTGGAAATTAACTCAATGGCTAAAACTTTAGGTGAAATATGTTTACAAAGATACACTGGATTTATCACCTGACTATATGAAAAGAGCCACATAGCACTCAGGACAACTTCTGATGCTTCACATCCAGTCTCCAATAAATTATCTTATGTAATAATTACACTTTTTATTAATTACCTTGATAGCTGTAATATTTACCTTTCTTGTGCAGAGTTTTCTAATGTGTTTTCTCTCATTCTGTGACAATTACATTTCCTTGAAACCCAAGCCTTTATTCTTTTTCTGTCATAATGTAACTTTTTCTCCAATTATCACTATATTTCCTCCTTTTCTGGGTGCTTGTTAGAATTGATGCATTAATTTGCAATTCATTAAAATAACTTTTAAATTTATTCTACCTAAACTCCTACCCACCTATTAAATTTAATGAAAATGTTATTATCAAATAAAAAAGTCCTGCCTGCTTCATGGTATCTGATTTCAGTTCAGTTCAGTTGCTCAGACTCTTTGTGACCCCATGGACTGCAGCATGCCAGGCTTCCCTGTCCATCACCAACTTCCAGACTTTACTCAAACTCATGTTCATTGAGTCAGTGATGCCATCCAACCATCTCATCCTCTGTCATCCCCTTCTCCTCCCGCCTTCAGTCTTTCCCAGCATCAGGGTATTTTCCAATTAGTCAGTTTTTCTCATCAGGTGGCCAACCATTGGAGTTTCAGCTTCAGTATCAGTCCTTCCAAT
This sequence comes from Tragelaphus eurycerus, assembly GCA_935064755.1. Classification (NCBI taxonomy): domain Eukaryota; kingdom Metazoa; phylum Chordata; class Mammalia; order Artiodactyla; family Bovidae; genus Tragelaphus; species Tragelaphus eurycerus. Next base: position 39,891,921 of record CAKXYN010000007.1, on the reverse strand, counting down.
GAATATCAGGACTGATTTCCTTTAGGATGGACTGGTTGGATCTCCTTGCAGATATCTGATTTAAAAAGTTGTAATTATGCTTCTTATAATACCACTAACATGGAACAAAATATTATGTCCTATTCTTATTAAAATCTAAGTAATTTTTTTCTTTTAGGAGATTACTTTAGTGACATTTTAATTTTTAAAAAAATTTTTTTTTCTTCACACATTATGTGGGGTGTTAGTTCACCCATCAAGAATCAAACCTGCATCCCTTGCAATGGAAGTACAGAGTCTTAATTACTGGACTGCCAGGGAAGTCCCTGGTGACATTTTATTATCTCATATTATTTGTGGCTATTATTCAACAAAACAGAACTTGGCTTTACTGCTATTTTTATTGCTCAAGCAAAGAATATATCATTATACATGATATTATGTATTCTAAGAGAAATTTTCTTTTTTTAATTAATTAATTTATTCTAATTGGAGGATAATTACTTTACAATATTGTAGTGGTTTTGGCCATACATCAACATGAGAAAATTTCTGTTAAACTAAACATGTTCCCAAGTGGCTCAGTGGTAAAGAATCTGCCTGCCAAGGTAGGAGACACAGGAGATGCCAGTTCAATCCTTGGGTCAGGAAGATCCCTTGGAGAAAGGATAGCAACCCACTCCAATGTTCTTGCCTGGAACGGCCCATGGACAGAGGAGCCTGGTAAACTATAGTCCATGGGATCTCAAAGAATCAGCCAGGACTGAGTGACTAAGCAGGCATGCATATTTTATACATATTTTGAATTTTTAAGATTTTTTAAAATTAAGGCTCTATATAATTACATTGCTATAGCAATGATACTGGATTTTTCAAAATTCTAAATTTATAAGATACTGAATGCTAATTTTAAAAATTCCAATAGTCATGTAGGGGTGTTAGAGATGGACCATAAAGAAGGGTGAGTGCCAAAGAATTGATGCTTTTGAACTGTGGTGTAGGAGAAGACCTTTGGACTCCTAGGAGATTGAACCATTGAATCCTAAAAGAAATCAATCCTGAATATTCATTGGATGGACTGATGCTGAAGCTGCAGCTCCAATCTTTTGGCAACCTGATGCAAAGAACTGACTCATTGGAAAAGACCCTGATGCTGGGGAAGACTGAAGGCAAAAGGAGGAGGCAGCAAAGAATGACATGGTTAGATAGCAGCATCAATGACTCAAAGGACATCATTTGAGCAAACTCCAGAAGATAGTGGAGGACAAAGGAAGCTGATTTGTTGCAATCCATCTGGTTTGTCAGGGTTGCAGAATATTGGAAATGACCTAACAACTGAACTACAACAATATTAATGTATTTAATTCATTCAAGTTTATTTACATATATGGTGTGAGAAAGTAATACAATCTGATGTCTCGAATATAGCTGTACAGTTTCCCAACACCATTTACTGAAGAACCTTTTATTTTTTCTTCATTGTATAATCTTGTCTCCTTTGTCCTAGATACGTTGTTGTTCAGTTGCTCAGTTGTGTCTTACTCTTTGTGGACCCATGGACGCACATCAGGTCTCCCTGTCCTTCACTATCTCCTGGAGTTTGCTCAAACTCATGTCCACTGAGTTTTGGTTTTGTTTATGGGATTTCTATTTTATTTCATTGATCTACGTGTTTTTGTGCTGGTTGTAGTGCTGTTTTGATTATTATGCTTTGTAGTATAGTTTGAAATCAGAGGGTTTAATGCTTCCCACTCTCTTCTTCCTTATCTAGATTGTTTGGATATGTAGGATCTTTTGTGGTTCCATGCACATTTTATAATGATTTCTTTCAGTTCTGTGATAAATGCCTTCAGTATTTGGGAAAGGATTGCATTTAATCTATAGATTGCCAGGTCAGTATGGTCATTTCAATAATAATTTTTCCATTCTGTGAGTTTTATATGTTTTTCAGTTTGTTTTTATCATCTTCAATTCATTTCATGTAAGTCTTAGAGTTTTCCAAGTCCAAGTCTTCTACTTCCTTACTTAGATGTATTCCTTGGTTCCTTGGTTAGATATATTTATTTATTTATTCCTTGGTTAGATTTATTTATTTATTCCTTCCTTGCTTAGATTTATTCTATTTGGTGCAATTATAAATGGGATTTTTTCCTTCATTTTTCATTTTTATATTTGTATTAGTGTATGAAAAGGCAACAGATTATATACAGTAATTTTTATTTTATGACTCAAATTATTTTTGATGGAATCTTGGCATTTTCATATATTAGTTCAGTTCAGTTCAGTCGCTCAGTCATGTACAACTCTTTATGACCCCATGGACTGCAGCATGCCAGGCTTCCCTGTCCATCACCAACTCCCGGAGCTTGCTCAAACTCACATCCATCAAGTCAGTGATGACATCCAGCCATCTCAAACTCTGTCATGCCCTTCTATTCCTGCCTTCAATCTTTCCCAGAATTAGGGTCTTTTCTAATGAGTTAATTCTTCACATCAGGTGGCCAAAGGATTGGCTTCAGCATCAGCATCAGTCCTTCCAATGAATATTCAGGACTGATTTCCTTTAGGATGGACTGGTTGGGTTTCCATGCAGTCCTAGGGATTCTCAAGAGTCTTCTCCAACACCACAGTCCAAAAGCATCAATTCTTTGATGCTCAGCTTTCTTTATGGTCCAACTCTCATATCCATACATGCCTACTGGAGAAATCATCTAGTCTAGTTTTGACTAGATGGACCTTTGTCAGCAAAGTAATATCTCTATTTTTTAATATGCTGTCTAAGTTTGTCATATTTTTTTCCTTCAAGGAGGAAGTGTCTTTTAAATTCGTGGCTGCAGTCAAAGTTCACAGTGATTTTGGAGCCCAAGTAAATAAAATCTGCCACTGTTTCCACCTCGTCCCCATAATTTTTCCATGAAGTGATGGGACCAAGTGCCATGATCTTAGTTTTTTGAATACTGAGTTTTAAGCCAGTTTTTTTCAGTTTCCTCTTTCATCCTCACTGAGAGACTCTTTAGTTCCTCTTTGCTTTCTACTATTAAAGTGGTATTATCTGTATATCTGAGGTATTTGGTCTTGATTCCAGCTTGTGATTCATTCAGCCTGGCCTTTCACATCATGTTCTCTGCACAGAAATTAAATAAACATGGTGACAATATACAGCCTTGATATATAATTTTCCAAATTATGAACCAATCTGTTTTCCTATGTCTGGTTCTAACTGTTGCTTCTTAACACACATGAAATTTTCTCAAGGGACAGGTAAATTGGTATGATATTTCCAATCCCTTAAGGATTTTCCACAGTTTATTCTGATCCACACAAAGTCTGTAGTATAGCCAATGAAAGATTGGCTATAGATTTTTGGAGAGGAATTCCTTTGCTTTTTCTATCATCCAGTGGTTGTTGGCAATTTGATCTCTGGTTCCTCTGCCTTTTCTGAACCTAGTTTGTACATCTAGAAGTTCTTAGTTCACATATTGTTGAAGCCTAACTTGAAGTATTTTGAACATTACCTTGCTAGCAATGAGATGAGTGCAACTGTATGGGAGTTTAAACCATCTTTTGTTTTGCCTTTCTTTCAGACTGGAATGAAAACTGAATTCTCCTGTCCTGTGGTCACTGCTGAGTTTTCCAAATTTGTTGACATATTGAGTGCAGCACTTTAATAGCATCATCTTTTAGAATTTTAAATAGCTCAGATGAAATTCCATCACCTTCACTAGCTTTGTTCATAGTAATGCTTCCTAAGGCCCACTTGACTTCACTCTTCAAGATGTCTGGCTCTAGGTGAGTGACTATTATATTGTGGTTGTGCTAGTTATTAAGATCTTTTTTGTATTGGTCTGGTGTTTATAAGGCCTTTATTAAGTTGAGATATCTTCTCTCTATGCCCTCTTGTTTGAGAGCATTTAATCATATGTTGATGTTAAATTACATCCATAGACTTTTCTCCATCAATTGAGGTAATGATATGATTTTTATTTTTCAGTTTTACTATCATTTATCACGTTGAAGTTGAACGGTTCTATGAAGACCTACAACAAGACCTTTTAGAACTAACACCCAAAACAGATGGCCTTTTCATTATAGGGGACTGGAATGCAAAAGTAGGAAGTCAAGAAACACCTGGAGTAACAGGCAAATTTTGCCTTGGAATATGGAATGAAGCAGGGCAAACACTAATAGAGTTTTTCCAAGAAAATGCACTGGTCATAGCAAATACCCTCTTCAACAACACAAGAGAAGACTCTACACACGGACATCAACAGATAGTCAACACTGAAATCAGATTGATTATATTCTTTTCAGCCAAAGATGGAGAAGCTCTATACAGTCAGCAAAAACAAGACCAGGAGCTGACTGTGGCTCAGACCATGAACTCCTTATTGCCAAATTCAGACTTAAATCGAAGAAAGTACGGAAAACCACTAGACCATTCAGGTATGACTTAAATCAAATCCCTTATGATTATACAGTGGAAGTGAGAAATAGATTTAGGGGCCTAGATCTGATAGCTTTGTTCCTTCTATTCCTGCTTTCTGGAGAGTTTTTATCATAAATGGATGTTGAACTTTGTCAAAGGCTTTCTCTGCATCTATTGAGATAATCATGGTTTTTATTTTTCAATTTGTTAATGTGGTGTATTACGTTGATTGATTTGCGGATATTGAAGAATCCTTGCATCCCTGGGATAAAGCCCATTTGGTCAGGGTGTATGATCTTTTTAATGTGTTGTTGGATTCTGATTGCTAGAATTTTGTTAAGGATTTTTGCATCTATGTTCATCAGTGATATTGGCCTGTATTTTCTTTTTTTGTGGCATCTTTGTCTGGTTTTGGTATTAGGGTGATGGTGGACTCATAGAATGAGTTTGGAAGTTTGCCTTCCTCTGCAATTTTCTGAAACAGTTTGAGTAGGATAGGTGTTAGGTCTTCTCTAAATTTTTGGTAGAATTCAGCCATGAAGCCATCTGGACCTGGGCTTTTGTTTGCTGGAAGATTTCTGATTACAGTTTCAATTTCCCATCTAAAATTGCATCAAAAAGAATGAAATATCTATAAATAAATTTAGCCAACTAAATAAAGGTCTATGTAAAGAAACTAGAAGACATTGATAAAGAAGATATAACTAAATAGAAAAATATTCCATGATCATGGAATACAGAAATTAAACCATTAAAATGTAATACATAACATCCAAGGTAATCTACAGATTCAATGCAGTTCCTATCAACATTTTAGTGGCTTTTTTCACAGAAATAGAACAAACAATTCTAAAAAATTTTGGAACCATTAAAGACTTTGTTAAAGCCCTAATTCCCACTGTAACTGTATATGGAGCTAGAACCTTTAAGATGGTGATTATTATGAGATCATAAATCATGACAACAATCAACATGAAAGCACTGAAAACATGTTTGAAAAGAGATGAATACAATGTACTCTCACGAGACAGGGCAAACCATAACATCCCCAAATTATATGTTCATGCATAACAAGTTAACAAATAAGCCTTCAGCCTTCCTTATGTTCTGTCTCTCACATCTGTACATGACTACTGGAAAAACCACAGTTTTGACTGTATAGACCTTTATTGGCAAAGTAATGTCTCTGCTGTTTGGGTTTGTTATAGTATTTTTTCCAAGGAGCAAGTGTCTTTTAATTTCATGGCTGCAGTCACCATCTGCAGAGATTTTGGAGCCCAAGAAAATAAAGTCTGTCACTGTTTCCACTTTTCCCCTCTATTTGCCATGAAGTAAATGGACCAGGGAGAAGGGTATACAGATAATATATGTGAAATAATTGGAATACAAATTATATAAATTTGATCTACAGTTTTTGTGAAGATTGTCCTTCAACTAAATGTAAAACTATTGAATCTTCACAGACAGAGGTAGAAGACGGATTCAGGACAAATATATTAAACTTTTTTTAACTAAAGATGAAGGTATTTGTGTCTCTTTGCTTTTATTTTCTTAATGACATGAGTTAAAACCATCAGTAAAGAGTGGAAAGATAGTAGATTTGAAAAAAGAGGAAAAGATAGAATATGAGTTGTACAGAGTGAGAGAGTGATATTGTTAAGTGCTTGAATGAGGTTAGCAGCCATGAATCTATAGTGAAACTCTCATTCTAGAATGTGGGATTTTTTTCCAAGAATAATCCATTGTGGTAATAAAACAGAATATCAGGTCAGTTTGTTTCTTTTCCTCAATTCTTGACTCATCCCAACAAAAATTTGGAGTGATGGACTAAAGGGTGTAGAACAACAGTTAAGTTACAGCTTAGGTCAGCTGAAGCAGACAGATCTTTTATTAAACACACACTCCCAGCACATGGGAGCAGGACTCTCAAAGGAGTCCTCCTCGTCCTTCCTCTTGAGCCCTCTTGGCTTCCCCCTTTAGTACTTTCAGTCTCCTCCTTTAAATTATGCCCTCTGCAAGTAGGGCTTATACCCACCACTAATCAATGAAAGGGAATGCAAATGGGCACACTCTCAAGGCTGATTGACAATTGCAAATTATATAACAGCAGGCTGTGTTGTTTATCAGATCAGATCAGATCAGTCGCTCAGTCGTGTCTGACTCTTTGCGACCCCATGAACCGCAGCACGCCAGGCCTCCCTATCCATCACCAACTCCCAGAGGTCACTCAGACTCACATCCATCAGGTCAGTGATGCCATCCAGCCATCTCATCCTCTGTCATCCCCTTCTTCTCCTGCCCCCAATCCCTCCCAGCATCAGAGTCTTCTCCAATGAGTCAACTCTTCGCATGAGGTGGCCAAAATACTGGAGTTTCAGCTTTAGCATCATTCCTTCCAAAGAAATCCCAGGGCTGATCTCCTTCAGAATGGACTGGTTGGATCTCCTTGCAGTCCAAGGGACTCTCAAGAGTCTTCTCCAACACCACAGTTCAAAAGCACCAATTCTTCAGCGCTCAGCCTTCTTCACAGTCCAGCTCTCACAGTCCACATCCATACATGACCACAGGAAAGACCATAGCCTTGACTAGGCGAACCTTTGTTGGCAAAGTGATGTCTCTGCTTTTGAATATGCTATCTAGGTTGGTCATAACTTTCCTTCCAAGGAGTAAGCATCTTTTAATTTCATGGTGCTGCTCCTGCTACTGGTAAATCGCTTCAATTGTGTCTGACTCTGTGCGACCTCATAGACGGCAGCCCACCAGGCTCCCCCGTCCTTGAGATTCTCAAGGCAAGAACACTGGAGTGGGTTGTCATTTCCTTCTCCAATGCGTGAAAGTGAAGTCGCTCAGTCGTGTCTGACTCTTTGTGACCGCGTGGACTGCAGCCCACCAAGCTCTTCCGTCCATGGGATTTTCCAGGCAAGAGTACTGGAGTGGGGTGCCATCGCCTTCTCCTCCCATAATTTAGTCTTTTATAATTAGATATAGAATACTCAGGAACCCTTACAGGGCTCTTAACTGCCTAAGGTTATTTAGAGAAGCCCCTGTGCTTATTTTGTATCTATTGTGTGCCTAGGGCACATATGCAGCAGTTGAAAAGTCTCAGAGGTTATTTTGTTATGTTATCTGTGAGCTCTCCTGGGTATGTCTGGGATGCAATTTAGAGATCAGCTTGCATCCCTTTCTGCCAGGCCACCCCCTGGTTGCTCATGTCTAACTTCAGACCTGACAGAGAAGACCATATTTGAGTTTGTCCATAGTTAGGGTGCTAGAAAAATATATCTGGAGGAGAAAGAGACAAGAGAAGCAACAAGAAAGAATGGTGCTTCTTTGCAAATAATACTTTTTAAAAGGTGTAGTTAATAGAAATAAGACCTGAATTTGGATCCTGATTCAATCTCTTACTATTAGTGTGACCTAAATCAACCATCTTTCTCAATCTGATTCTTCATACAAATAGGGGAAAGACATTTTAAGGTTCGCTGTTGTAAGATAAGTGATTCATTACTTGTGAGCACAATGATTAGTACTTAAGAGACCTAAATCTTTAAGAGAACTTTGTAGAATAATAAACACAAAAATATAGAATAAATACAATATAGCTAAAGAGATAACAACTTTTCATCAGGCTCTGTCACTGAAAATAAGTGTATGACAAATCAAAGTGGGATAAGAAATCCAGGGGCACACAATGAATGCATTTAACTGAAAAACTAGAAATTAGAGAGAAATAAATGTATCTATGTCAATATTCCAAAGTATGAGAAGAAAATAATGGAGCACAATATTCTGTGAGATGAGAACTCTCTGCACTATTTAATTAGTGGAATCTGAGTTAGTCTCAAAGTATGAACAGGCCTGGGCCAACAGTGAGAAATAAGTGTTAGATGATAGAGGAGAGTCTACAATTAAGGCAGTTTCTGGTGACCTACAATGGCACTGTCTTACTAAGTTGGCATGTGATTTGTTCTTACTTATATTTTATCTCTCAACAGTGAATACATATAATGATAAATTTACATTATAATGGTGCTAGGATAGCACATCTGACATTGTATCAATGTTGCCTATCTAGCAATTCAACTAGCCCACCATTACACCTGTTAGCAACAACTTTTCAATCTATCAGCTTCTTTGGTATTAGCCTATATCATAATGTTACAAGACACAAAGAACATGTGTATTTATTTAATCATTTTAGCACTAAAAACAGTATATAGATGCTGTTATATTTCTAAGTGGGGCTTCCATATGGGTGTAGATGGTAAAGAATCTGCCTGTAATGCAAGAGATCTGGATTCTATCTCTGGATTGGAAAGATCCCCTGACGAAGGGAACAGCTACCCACTCCAGTATTCTTGCTGGGAGAACCTAATGAACAGGCTATAGTCCATTGGATACCAAAGAGTTGAACAAAACTGCGTGACTAAGCACGTATATTTCTAAGTACATTTAGAGTTTTGAAGTTCCATTAACCAAACAGTTTAGTCATAATCTAGAGTATGTCTCAAATGTTACATTCAGTCATTCTTTTTGAGGAGAAATATCAACTGAAAGACATTGAAAATTAATTTCCACAAGATATGTTGGTAAACCCTCAATACTTATTCACTAACTAGTTAGAGATTTGGCTTCATCATTGCAGACACATGCCTCATATCCACTTCTACACCTGCACCCATTAAAAAAAAAAACAAAAAACAAAAACCCTACTACTCTACTCTACTATATAAAGCCTGCTTCTCCCATTCTGAGACTAAGAAACATTTAATAGCCTGACTGTTAACTTATATCATTCCCTATAACTCATTTGACCTACCTTAGTATTCTCAAACTTCTGATGTTAGAAATCACCAGTGATAACTGGCAATAATACACACTTTGAAAATTCCACCCTGGAAACAGTCTGGTTGATGCCATTTGTATGCTCTACCACTTCTTCACTGCAGGATGCAGGTATTTCTAAGAAAGGAGCTATCACACTTGTCTGGTGCTTCAATTTTTATGACTACCCACACAAGGCACTCCTCTAGATCTCCTGTTTCTGGTGGCCAATGGGACCTAAGCTTATGGTCCCACAGAGTGTTTATATTATCATACTTAAAAGATGCTGCCTATGGGTGTGACATCAATCAGCTTGAATCTAGTTGCTAATTGTGCTTTTCTCCTTTAAGACACTGACTGGTCTTGGCACAGTCTCAACTACTGGGAACCACTAAAAATAAAATAAGCTGTTTAAATGAACACAAATGCTTGAGAGATGAACAAAAACCAGGACAGGGTTGAACAATAAAATTTATATCCTACAGGAAGTGATCCTTCCAGACTGGGAGAGGTGACTTTTATCTAATGCATAAAACCAACATTGAGAATCAAGAAAAATGAACAAATAAAAATATTCCAAACAAAAGAAGAAGATAAAACCTCAGAAAGAGTTAATCATAAAATGGAGGTAAGTGATTTACTTGAACAAGATTTCGAAATAATGGTGATATAAATGATTATAAATCTTGGGAGAATAGATGAACAGAATGAAAACTTCAACAAAGAGATAAAAAATTACAAAATATCAATAGGAGTCACAAGAAGTGAACTGAAAAATACACCACAGAGGTTCACCAGCAGAGTAGATGACAGAATTAGTTAAACTCAAAGAGAAGGCAATGGAACACACACATTCAGAACAGCAAAAAGGGAAAAGAATGAGAAATGTTGGAGGTAGCTAAGGAACTTGTGGAACAATATTGAAGCAACCAGAATTTGCATTACAGGGATCCCAGAAAGAGAAGAGTTAGAGGAAGTGGTAAAAAACTTATTTGAAGAAATAATGGTGGAAAACTTCCCTAAACAGGTGCAAGAGACAGGTAGATCTAGGAAGTTCACAAAGTTCCAAAAAAGACAAAGCCCAAAAGACCAATTAGAACCCAAAAAGAGCAATTATAATGAAAATGTTAAAAGTAAAAAGAAAAGAAGAAGAAGAAAAGCAGCAAGATCTCACTGATACAGGTAAATTTATACTAAAAATAAAAATAATCTAACATTGTAAAGTTTTATATTAATTACTTATAAAGTTAGTATGAAGGTTAAAGACAAAAGTAATGAAGATAAGTATAGCTACAATAATTATAAGGGATGTGCAGTGCTGTGCCAAGTTGCTTCAGTCGTGTCTGACTCTTTGAGATGTTATGGACTGTAGCCTGCCAGGTTCCTCTATCCATGGAATTCTCTAGGCAAGAAAACTGAAGTGGGTTGCCATGACCTCCTCCAGAGGATCTTCCCAACCCAGGGACCAAACTAACATCCCTTTACCTCCCCTACATTGGCAGGCAGGTTCTTTATCTCTAGCACAACCTGGGAAGCCCTATTCAGTTAAGGGATACATGAGATAAAAATATGGAATATGAACCATCAAAACCACAAAACATGCAGAAAGAAATAAAAATGAAGATATTTAGAATGTATTCAAATTTAAATTGTAATCAACTTAAACTGTTATAAACAAAAGTTGTTTTATGTAAGTCTTATGGTAACCACAAAGAAAAAATCTATAATAGGTACACAAAAAGCAAAGGAAAGATTAGGAGAACAAGATGGTGGAGGAGTAGGTGAACGTGGAGTACATCTCTCTCCAAGGATACATCAGGAATACACCTTCAGACACAGAAGTGCTTTTAGAACACCAGCTGAGAGCAGAGAGGAGTACCTGACCAGCGGAAAAGAATATATAGAACCAGGCAAAACTCGGTAGAACAAAGGAACTAGAGGGGAAAACAGGAGTGTTAGCAGGACTGGACTTGCCCTCAGAGGGTAGGGGAACTGAAGCAGGGGTCTGATCCCCACATTGGGGCAATTGAGTCATAGGAGAAACATTTAAGGCTGAGAGTGAAAGAGTTAATCTGTGGCAGCCTAAATGGAATGAGAATCAGGCAGTCCTTAGTACAGCCATACATACCCCAAACAGGGATGCAGTTCTCCTAGAAGGTGCAGCAGCTGGGAGCTGGAGTTTAGGGATTGTGGAGAAATCTGCTGTTGACTTCAGAAAGACAGATCAAGGGGATGTGAGTGAGGAGACTGTGGTGGGAAATGCCTGTGGAGGAAAGCTAGGCAGCCAAGGAAGCAAGGCAATACTGCTGAGTCGTGTGCAGGAGGTGGAACCATTACCATAACCTCTCTCTCCCCACACATCGGCAGCTGAACCATGGAGAGGCTGGCCCATCAAAGGCCTGACACACTGAACTACAGAGTAGGACCCCACCCAGGGTGCCCCTTTAAGTGCCTGATGGGCCAATACACACTAGGACCCCAGCCAGGGGGCCCTTCTATATGCTTGATATGCCAAACCACAGAGAAGGACCCAAGACAAGGGAACTCTAAATGTCTAAATGGGCAGAACTTCAGTGAAAGACTGGCCAAAAAGGCCTTCTGATCACCAGCTACCAGAGGCTAAAAAAGAATACTCTGATAGGGCCATAACTCCTGCAATGGAGATAAGCCATGTACCTGCACACTTGGCACCACCAGGGGCCCCACAAACCAAGTAGCTGCACCAGCTTCACACTCAACACTTACTGGGGCAGAGCTGCCACAGGATAGAAACAACTTGCATCTGTTAGGGGAATTTGTAATTTCCTCAGTTCTGTCTCACTGCAGCAAAATTTGAAGCAACAGACGGATCGGTGTTACTGCTCAGTTTTATTTGGCAAGCAAAGAAAAATATATGCTCGAGGCATAAGGGCAGGCCAACCCAAAAGAAGTGGAGAGAAGCCCAAAGCTCAACTTTGGCTCCTCTTTTTATATGCTTTTTCTCCTCCCCCTGAGACTGCCCTAGCCAAGAGGGCTGTTTGTTTCACCTGAGGTTCTCACTCCAATCCTCAGACCTTCCTTGGTTCTATTTCATAGGTTTTTCACTTCTTTGCTTTTTAGCCACCACAGTTCTGGACTCCTTTTTCTTATTCTAACTACCTAACATTCCCCCCTCAAAAGATGGGAGGCCAAATTCTTCGGGAATACAGGCATCGAGGTCTCTCTGGATACTTCCTGCTGAACTGGGACAGCGAGAGGCATTGAGCCTCCCCCTACTGCTAGTCGCAAGCCTCAGAGTCTTGTAGCGGTATCCATCTAAGGGTGAGTGATACATTCCATGGTTGGCTGTACTTTTATATATCCTTGTTGAATTGGCACTGCATATTGTAACCTGTTGATGTGGACAGAGACAAAACAGGTTAGACAATTGAGCATGGAGCAATCATAAGCAGCATCTATATGGTGATAATAGGGATTAGTGGGGGCACTAGACAACTCAAATTCTCCCTCATCAGGAGGAGGATGCCCCAAAAAGAGATTGTAGCCACCCTGAGAACTCTCCAGCTCACTTTTTGAGATCCTGTAGGATCTGAGTGTTTTTCTTGAGGACTGTGACTTTCTTTAACTTAGTTGGAGATATTTACACAGAAATAACACGTCTCATTCAAGATAGCTCAAGTTCCTCCTTCTCCAGGAATCAGGAAATCTATCTCCTGTCTATTTTGGAGTACAACCCTTGCCAAGCTGTGTTGGCTCTTTAGAGCTATCCTGAGAAATCTTATCCCCAGAAATGTAATTTTGGGAGTGTTCATTAGAATGGCACTCATCTGTAGTCCTGAATACGTATCTGAGATCTCTTAGGGGCTCACAAATGTATTGAGTGTCCTCTTCTGTTTTCTTAAACAGCTTGGCTCATGAGTAGTGAATCCAGGAGTTGTGTCCTAGTACCTTACTGCTGTGGGGGTAGAAAGTATTACAGGGTGGGGGCCCTTCCATGTGGGCTGGAGTTGAGCCTTTGGGGACCCATCTTCCCAGACTTTAATTAGGACTTGAGTCCTTGGAGCATATAGTGGCGGCTCTTTAGAATCTTTTGGGTCCTGGTTGACGACTCACAAGCATATATCTTTTTGGAGTTGCCCAATGGCCATGGTATAATACTGGAAGATCTGAGCCTCTGGATCTAGGAAGAAGTCATTGATGTAAACAAAAGGTCTCCCATATAGCATCTCATAGGGACAAAGACCAACTTGTTCCTTAGGGGCAATACGGGTGCAGAGGAGAGCTATTGGTAAAGCCTCCTTCCACCCCAGGGACGTGTCCTGGGTTCTTTTCATCACTGATTTTAAGAATCAGTTGGCTCTTTCTAATTCTCCTGAAGACTGAGGCCTCTAGGCACAATGGAGATAATAAGTAATGCCCAATGCTTTAGAGATCCCTTCAGTTCAATCAGTCAGTTCAGTCGCTCAGTCATGTCCAACTCTTCGCGACCCCATGAATCACAGCACGCCAGGCCTCCCTGTCCATCACCAACTCCCGGACTCATGTCCATCGAGTCAGTGATGCCATCCAGCCATCTCATCCTCTGTCGTCCCCTTTTCCTCCTGCCCCCAATCCCTCCCAGCATCAGAGTCTTCTCCAATGAGTCAACTCTTCGCATGAGGTGGCCAAAGTACTGGAGTTTCTGCTTTAGCACCATTCCTTCCAAAGAACACCCAGGACTGATCTCCTTTAGAATGGACTGGTTGGATCTCCTTGCAGTCCAAGGGACTCTCAAGTGTCTTCTCCAACACCTCAGTTCAAAAGCATCAATTCTTCAGACCCTTGGGTGACCTTAGAAGTAAATGATGTTCCACTGTCACTTTGTAATGACCGTGGCAGACCAAATCTCAGGATGCTTTCATGAAACAGTTTATTTACCACCTCCTCAATCTTCTCAGTCTGGGAGGGAAAGCCTTCATCTATCCTGGGAATGTATCTATCATGACTAATATGTATTTATATCCTTGAGAAACTGGCATCTGAGTGAAGCCCATCTGCCAGTCCTCTCCTGGGTAGGTCCCACGTCCTTGGATAGGCTGAGCCAGCTGGGGTCTTGAGAGTTGTTTAATTGGCAAGTGGGACAAGAGAAGACCACTTGCCTTATACTTGTTTGGCAGCCTGTTCCACTGAAGGACCTTTCTAGTAATCTTTGGAGGGCCTTGTCCCCTAAGCGAGTGGTAGAATGTAAGGAGTTAACCAACTTACATTGTTAGGCAGATAGGAGTTTCTGCCTGGTTCTCGGGTAGAAAAAGGAATCCCTCCTTTTGGAACAACCCCATATGATCTTCTTGAAAACCCTCATTCTTAGCTTTAAGAGTCTTACCTTCAGTATATGAAGGAGTTTCTGGCAAATTAGTCTGTGGAACTGAGGTGGCAACCCCTATTACATCATTGTTCTGTAATGCTGCTCTCTTAGCTACCTAATTGGCTGCTTGGTTCCCTCATGCCACTTCCATGCTCCCTTTTTGGTGTCCTTTACAATGGGTGACTGAAACCACAGCAGGCAGATGGACTGCCACCAAGAGCCTAAGAATTTGATCACCATGTTTGACTGGGCACCCTCAGGTGGTCAAGTGGCCTCTTTCTTTCCAAATAGCAACATGTGCATGTAGCACCAGAAAGGCATACTTGGAGTCAATGTAAATGGCTACTCTTTTCCTTTTCCCAGCTCTAAAGCTCGAGTCAGGGCTATGGGCTCCGCTAATTGGGCTGAAGTACCTGGTGGGAAAGGTTTAGCCTCTAAGGCCTCAAAATTGGAGACTACTGCATACCTGGCTCTTCTTTTTCCATCCAAGAGAAAACTTCTTCCATCAGTGTACCAGATTTCCCCATGACTGGTCAGAGGATCTTCTGACAATCCCTCTCAGGGTTTTGTCCAGTGGTCCAAGGTTTCTAGGCAAGAGTGAAAGGGGAGAGAGCCCTCAAGGGTAGGCAGGAGGGTAGCTAGGTTAAGAATCTCACAAGGGGATATAGTCAGGCCTGGTTCATCAGCACTGATATCTGAGGACCCTTTGATCAGACATCCATAAATGGCCTCTCCCATTCAGGACTTGTTTCACTTGGTGGCTGATAAATAGTTAGTCTGCCCCCCAAGAAAGAGTTTTAAGGCATCTTATAATAACAGCAGGGTTTCAAAGGCAAGGAAAGATCTCTTCCCAATAAGGGAGTAGGACACTCAGGGCCCACCAAACCTAGTGGGAAAATAATTGTCCATCCCAGCAACAAAGAAGTGCTCGTGTGAATCTTTTTGTAATTGTTTTTCCTGTAGCACCCAAAATGGTACAGGTTTGGGGGTAGGAGGCTCTGAAGCAGGAAGTCAGGACAGAGTAGTTAGCCCCTGTGTCAACCAAGAAATTCTCAGACCTACCTGCCACATCCAGTTGCATCCTTAGCTCCAGCCCCTTGATAGTTACCTGTGACAGGCAGGTTGGCTGGAATGGGCTGATTCAGTCCTATTGAACCATTGTGAGGGAAGGCTTGACACTTGACCTTGAGGTTCTTGGGTCCCCAGGGCAGAGTGCTACCCAATGTCCCAATTGATGGCATTTGTAGCAAGTCATTTTAGGAGATTTGTCACCATTTGGACATTCTTTGGCCCAGTGTCTCACCTGTCAACAGGTTAGGCATTTGCTTTGTGTTTTGTCCTTCAACGACTTGGGATTTGCCATAGGGCTTCCCTGGAAGGCAGCCAGCATTTGGGCATGCCTTGTCTCTTTCCTTTTCTCCCCTTCCTTGGCCTTGACTTCCCTTCCTGGGCCTTGAATTCCCTCTCCTGTTCTCTGTTATAAAATGTATTGGTGGCTGTCTGAATCATCTCATCTAGAGAGGAGGCAGAGTCCTGCTGCTGTGGCTGTTGTAACTTTATCCTGATGTCTGATACACATTGGGACAGGAATTTGTCCTTTAAAATGCCCTCTCCCTTGTAAGAGTCTAAGTCTAGATTTGTAAGCTTTTGGAGGGCCTCTTTTAGCCTTTCCAGAAAGGCAATGGGGTTCTCATTGGGCTCCTGAGTTATTGCTAAGCCCAGGCATAGTCCCACAGCTAATAGGCTTCCTTCTATTTTCATGGGTGCACTTCCTTAGGAGTGAGTCTTTTTGAAGCTTATCCTACCCAGTACTGTTGCAACCTGAGAGCCAGGCATCCTCAGGTCAGGGTGCAAATCCCCAGGAAGGTTGAGGCATGACAACCTCCTGGAGATCAAATCCCCAGACAGGCTAAGGCATGTTGCCTCCCAAGAGTTGGGTCCTTGAGCAAGTTGAGGCATGTCGACCTCCTGGGACCCATGGACTTGTGGATCCCCAAACAGGTTAAGGTGTAACAACCTCCTGAGGACCAGATCCCTAGGCAGGTCAAGGCAGGTTGACTTCCCAGGACTTCCAGGCTGCAGTTGGGTGCCCATGACTGCTGCCAGGTAGGATTAGATCAGATCAGATCAGTCGCTCAGTCGTGTCCAACTCTTTGCGACCCCAAGAATCGCAGCACGCCAGGCCTCCCTGTGCATCACAAACTCCCGGAGTTCACTCAGACTCACGTCCATCAAGTCAGTGATGCCATCCAGCCATCTCATCCTCTGTCGTCCCCTTCTCCTCCTGCCCCCAACCCCTCCCAGCATCAGAGTCTTCTCCAATGAATCAACTCTTTGCATGAGGTGGCCAAAGTATTGGAGTTTCAGCTTTAGCATCATTCCTTCCAAAGAAATCCCAGGGCTGATTTCATTCAGAATGGACTGGTTGGATCTTCTTGCAGTCCAAGGGACTCTCAAGAGTCTTCTCCAACACCACAGTTCAAAAGCATCAATTCTTCGGTGCTCAGCCTTCTTCACAGTCCAGCTCTCACATCCATACATGACCACAGGAAAGACCATAGCCTTGACTAGGCGAACCTTTGTTGGCAAAGTAATGTCTCTGCTTTTGAATATGCTATCTAGGTTGGTCATAACTTTCCTTCCAAGGAGTAAGCGTCTTTTAATTTCATGGCTGCAGTCACCATCTGAAGTGATTTTGGAGCCCAGAAAAATAAAGTCTGACACTGTTTCCACTGTTTCCTCATCTATTTCCCATGAAGTGATGGGACCAGATACCATGATCTTCGTTTTCTGAATGTTGAGCTTTAAGCCAACTTTTTTACTCTCCTCTTGCACTTTCATCAAGAGGCTTTTGAGTTCCTCTTCACTTTCTGCCATAAGGGTGGTGTCATCTGCATATCTGACATTATTGATATTTCTCCCAGCAATCTTGATTCCAACTTCTGTTTCTTCCACTCCAGCATTTCTCATGATGTACTCTGCATATAAGTTAAATAAACAGGGTGACAATATACAGCCTTGACATACTCCTTTTCCTATTTGGAACCAGTCTGTTTTTCCACATCCAGTTCTAACTGTTGCTTCCTGACCTGCATACAAATTTCTCAAGAGGCAGATCAGGTGGTCGGGGTTGTAATCTTAACTCATTGTTGATTTGTCCGCCACGGATGGAAATAGATACCATGATGTAAAGCAATCCAAGGCTGTGCCCCGAGACTGGGAACCTGGGAAATAGCCATAAACCTTATCCTCTCATTGCTCTGAGGGAGTTTAAGTCATTGATTTCTTCCTCTAGTCCTCCATAAGAGCAGTTTAGGGTGTTTCCAATGGTAAACATTTCATTTTCATAAACCCACTTTAGGTAATAACAGAAGTAATGACAAAGGAGTGGGTTATCTGGCCCTGTTAGGGGCATTAGGAGTATTTTAATAATAAGTGGGATGGAGCAATGTTGCCTACAAGGGGGCAGGGTCCTGGTTGTAGGAGTCAGTAAGTTTCTTAAGAATGAATTGATAAGAGGCAACAGAGCAGATGTTTCATAAAAGTGGAGTGGGGTATGTTTGTAACTTTAGGAGAAAGGTGGTAAGTATTTGGGCCCCAACAGCTTACAGGGCTTAACTCCCAAAGTGGCAAACATTATCCCTGGAAGTCCAGTTGCCCTTGGAGGGATGCCACCAACAGATGTACTTCTAGCAGGCATTGTGTGCTTGTCACCCACCCAAGCAGGTCCACTGAGAGGTACTGTTGTCACATTTGTTGTAGGAAACATCGAATATGAAAGGCTGACTATCTACAGAGATTGGATATTATACAGTGTTTCCCTCCCATGGGCCAGCTATTTTCTGATTGCCCCTCCAGAGGATTGTAGATGCAACACTGTGGGCCTGGACAGGGCTCAGGAAAAGAGCATGAAACAGGAGGGAAGTGGGCAGAGCACCACTTTTGAAAGAATTGCAGAGTCCAAGGGCATAACATAAACCAATTAAAATCAAATGGGTCCAAGATGACAAGTCAAATTCAACTAAACCTTGATCCTCAATCTGCAAGCTAAATGACACACCCAGAGATGCGAGGACAGTTCCAAGTCACTGTCAAAAGACTGATGAGTGAGTGGTTCCCCAATTGTTGGAATGATCCTCCCACTCAATGGCATATGAAATCACCCAGGTCACAAAAACTAACCACACATTCCATGGCTGCTGCACTTGCCCTCTCTGATGGCCCACACCCTGTAGAGTGTGCTTCTCTCTGAATCTGAACAAATCCTCGTCTTACTTATTACTGCCTCTCACTGAATTTTTTTGCAATGAGAAATGAAAAGCCTGAGTTTCATTCAGTCCTAAAACCAGGCACTGTGGGTTTTGGCCAGACTCAAGTCCCAGTCAGATATGACTGAGTGACTAAGCATAGCACAGAGTCCCTGCCATGCGGGTCTGAGTCCCAATCTTAGGTAAACGGTTTCAAGTAAAACTTGCAGAAATGGAAAGATGATGACTTGCCCAATACTTTGTAATAAGTGGCGTAGGTGAAGATAGGAGCTGAAGGACAGGAGGAAAAGCAGTGGGGAAAAAACGTGTCGAGTAATCCCCTTCATGCTGCTAAGTCGCTTCAGTCGTGTCCAACTCTGTGCGATCCCATAGACGGAAACTCACCAGGCTCCCCCGTCCCTGGGATTCTCCAGGCAAGAACACTGGAGTGGGTTGCCATTTCCTTATCCAATGCATGAAAGCAAAAAGTGAAAGTGAAGTCGCTCAGTCCTGTCCGACTCTCAGCGACCCCATGGACTGCAGCCTACCAGGCTCCTCCATCCATGGGACTTTCCAGGCAAAAGTACTGGGGTGGGGTGCCATTGCCTTCCCCGAATCCCCTTTATAACCTGCCTCAAAATCTGCTAAATACCTGACCTGTGCTCACAGTTTTCATTGGCCTGATCCTCGGCACAAAGAAGATTAAGGACAGAAGAACCCCCACACACACGGACAACAGCTACTAAGGCACAACAGATAGTAGAGCCTTTGGGACACGCAGTGGTACCCACTGCTGTTCACCTGTTCATAGGGGTTTCAAGAAAACAAGATTGTAAAGGAATTAATAATTTGTTAGCCATATGTCCTTCCAGCCATAGGAGCAAGGACTTCCTACCCCAACCAGAGGATTTCTGGATTCTGAGACTGAGCCGCATGAGCTTTCTGCCAAGTTTGTTTTTTCTGTCTTGTTTTTCAGCACACTGGGGTTATTGTCACTTCCTCTGCACTGGGTTTTCTTTGCATTCAGCTTCCACCATGGGAGCTTTCACCCAGTTGGCTTCTGCTGTGCTTGGCCCCCACCTCACAGTGGCCGAGCTGAGGTTGTTTTAGCGAGGTTAAACCTGAGTCATGGCACCATAGATGTCAGGGCAGTTTGTAATTTCTTCAGTTCTGTCTTGCCACAGCAAAAATTTGAAGCAATGGATGGATTGGTGTTACACCTCGGTTTTATTTGGCAACCAAAGGAAAATACGTCCTCAACGTGAGGGTGGGCCCACCCAAAAGAAGCAAAAAGAAGCCTGAGGCTCAATTTTGGCTCCTCTTTTATACGTTTTCCTCCTCCCTCTAAACCTGTCCTATGAAAATTGGACAAGCCAGGAGGGCTGTTTGTTTCACATGAGGTTCTCAGTAGGTCCTTGGACCTTCCTTTGTTCTATTTTCGAAGGGTTTTCACTTCTTTGTCTTTTAGCCACCACAATTCTGGGCTCCTTTTTCCTATTCTACCTACTTAACATGTCTATGTATGCAGGGTCCCTTTGGTTGTCTCTGGCTCTGTGCGACCCTGTGGATTGTGATCTAGTCTGCCAGGCTTCTCTGTCTAGGGGGTTCTCAAGGCAAGAACTGGAGCATATTGACTAATACGGGTTGCCATACCCTTCTAGAGCACTATGTTTCCTGCTCCCCTAGCCACCAACTCTCCTCAGTACCTGGTGCTGCCAGAACCCCTGGAGCTGTACCACCTCCACACCTGGCATTCACTGGGGCAGACCCAAGTTCTTCATGGCAGCCTCAGAAGCAAACCCAGTGGGCAACCCACATGCAGAGGTGGAAAAAAGACCATACTTGAAACCCAAGGGCAGTGTGGCTAAGAAAGAAAACCCCAAACATTCCCACCAGTTGTACAAGCTGCAGATTAAATCCACATGATCAGCTAGGCAGAATCTATGCCTATGGAATATATAAAAGGACAATGAGAGCTCTCACAAAAGAAAACACATTAGTTCTGATGCCTGTGAACATTGGAGGCAAGAACACATAGAAGTAGGACCAGATTAGAATCTGAGCTTCCACCACAGCAGGTCCAGAGATCAGCACAGTGTTGGAGAGCATCCTAGGGAAGTGAGGTGGACTGTGACTCCCAGCAAGGGAAAGAACTCTGATAGCAGAGACTCAATAAAAACATTTATTATTCTTATGTTTTGACTTGCTCTGTAGATTTTTTTGGATTTTTTTTTTTGTTCTTTTTTTTTTCCTTTTCCCCCCATCTGTTGTAGTTGTTGATTTGTTAGCACTATGAAATCTAATTAATATTTTGAGCTTTTTTTCCCCTCAGTCACATTGTTTACTGTTATTATAAACCTCTGCCTCTACGCTGGGCTTTGGCAGTTCTGTGGAGTTGTTTTCCTTTTTTTTTTCTTTTTGCTTTCTTCTTCCTTTTTTTATTTTTTTTTATTTTTTTATTTTGCTTAACTTTACAATATTGTATTACTTTTACTATACATCGAGATGGATCCGCCACCAGAATACACGTGTTCCCCATCCTGAACCCTCCTCCCTCCCCCTTCCCAGCAAAAGAGACACTGATGTATAGAACAGACTTTTGGACTCTTCTTCCTTTTTTTTAAATTCTTTTTTAATTTTAATTTTTAATGTTTTAAAACTTATTATTTTTTTTACATTTATTCCTTTATTTGCTTTTCCTGCTGTTCTTTTCCCTTTGCAGTGAATCTTTAATGTATATAAATCTTCATCTACCTCTATTTAACTTTGCATATATATTTGTTCTTCCTTTGTTTCCTTTCCTCTTAACATATTTGTTAGTTTTATTTTCATTGCTTTATCTCCCACTTGGCACCTTGCTTTAGTTTTATCTTCCAGTTTGTGCTTTAGTTAATTTTGTTCTTAACTGGTAGATATAATTTTGATTTCCTTTGTTCACTGGGCCAATCTACTGTACTTTATTTTTGTTGGACTATTCTGATTTTGCTTATGGGTGTATATGTACTTGTGTATATTTCATTATTCTAATTTTTATTTGCCTGATTTTGTAATTGCCACTTGTCTGGGGTAAATCTTTAGTTTCTCATTTTGGGATATTTGTTTTAATCTCACTTAGTGCTATAAGTGAGATTACTTATCCCAGGGACAGGGGAGCCTGGTGGGCTTCTGTCTGTGGGGTCGCACAGAGTCGGACACGACTGAAGCGACTTAGCAGTAGCAGCAGTGCTATAATGAACCACTTGTGGACTCTTCATTTCTGACCAGAGATCAAGCTAAGCCCTGAGCCTTTGGAGTGGGAACACTGAACTCAAAGACCCTAGACCACCAGAGAACTAACCCAAGAGAGTATCAAATAGTGAGAACTCACACAAAGAAAACCACTTGGATACAAGACCCTGAATCACCGACCCACCATTAGCACCCTGTGCAGGATGCCTCATCTAAACAACAAACAAAACAAAAATACAAACACAATCATCAGCAGACAGGATTAGCACCTCTCTCAGCATTGCCCATCAGAAGAGAAACAAACAAAAACAAAAACTCAGCACAAATCTTACCCTATACGAAGCTTACACAAACCACTGGAATAACATAAGGGAGGGCAGAAATGAAAAGGAATAAAGAATTCAGCCATGAAGCCTGGGAAAAGGAGACCTCAAACACAATAAGTTTAAAAAATAATAATAAAAAGGCAGAGAAATACTACGCAAATGAAGGAACAAACTAGAAACACAGAAGTCCAAATAAATGAAGAGGAAATAGGCAAACTATCTAAAAAAGAATTCAGAATAATGGTAGTAAAGATAATCAAAAGCCTTGAAAACAGAATGGAAAAAATGCAAGAATCAATTAACAAAGACCTAGCATTACAGAAGAAACATATAGAGACAAACAACACAATTACTGAAACTAAAAATACTCTAGAAGGAATCAATAGAAGAATATCTGAAGCAGAAGAACGAATCAGTGAGCTGGAAGATACAATAGTGCAAATAGCTTCTGAAGAACAGAATAAAGTAAAAAGAATGAAAAGAATTGAGGATAGTCCCAGAGACCTCTGGGACAATATCAAATGCACAAACATTCGAATTATAGGGGTCCCAAAAGAAGAAGAGAAAAAAAAAAGGATGAGAAACTTTTTGACGAGATTATAGTTGAAAATTTCCCCAACATGGAACAGGAAATAGCCAATCAAGTCCAAGAGGTGCAAAGAGCCCCATACAGGATAAACTCAAGGAGAAACATGCCAGGATACATACTAATCAAACTAACAAAGACTAAACACAAAGAAACAACATTAAAAGCAGCAAGGGAAAAGCAACAAGTAACATACAAGGGAAACCCCATATACTTAACAGCTGATCTTTCAGCAGAAACTCTGCAGGTCAGGAGGGAATCAGTTCAGTTCAGTTCATTTGCTCAGTCCTGTCTGACTCTTTGCAACCCCATGAATCACAGCATGCTAGGCCTCCAACTCCCGGAGTTCACCCAGACTCACGTCCATCGAGTCAGTGATGCCATCCAGCCATCTCATCCTCTGTCGTCCCCTTTTCCTCCTGCCCCCAATCCCTCCCAGCATCAGAGTCTTCTCCAATGAGTCAACTCTTCGCATGAGGTGGCCAAAGTACTGGAGTTTCTGCTTTAGCACCATTCCTTCCAAAGAACACCCAGGACTGATCTCCTTTAGAATGGACTGATTGGATCTCCTTGCAGTCCAAGGGACTCTCAAGTGTCTTCTCCAACACCTCAGTTCAAAAGCATCAATTCTTCGGCACTCAGCCTTCTTCACAGTCCAACTCTCACCATACATGACCACAGGAAAAACCTGTCAAAAAGGTCTAGTCAAAAAGGTTTGACTAGACAAACCTTTGTACCAAAGTAATGTCTCTGCTTTTGAATATGCTATCTAGGTTGGTCATAAATTTCCTTCCAAGGAGTAAGCGTCTTTTAATTTCATGGCTGCAGTCACCATCTGAAGTGATTTTGGAGCCCAGAAAAATAAAGTCTGACACTGTTTCCACTGTTTCCCCATCTATTTCCCATGAAGTGATGGGACCAGATGCCATGATCTTCATTTTCTGAATGTTGAGCTTTAAGCCAACTTTTTCACTCTCCACTTTCACTTTCATCAGAGGCTTTTGAGTTCCTCTTCACTTTCTGCCGTAAGGATGGTGTCATCTTCATGTCTGAGGTTATTGCTATTTCTCCCAGCAATCTTAATTCCAACTTGTGCTTCTTCCAGTCCAGCGTTTCTCATGATGCACTCTGCATATAAGTTAAATAAACAGGGTGACAATATACAGCCTTGACGTACTCCATTTCCTATTTGGAACCAGTCTATTGTTCCATGTCCAGTTCTAACTGTTGCTTGCTGACCTGCATACAGATTTCTCAAGAGGCAGGTCAGGTGTTCTGGTATTCCCATCTCTTTCAGAATTTTCCACAGTTGATTGTGATCCACACAGTCAAAGGCTTTGGCATAGTCAATAAAAAAGAAATAGAAGTTTTCCTGAAACTCTCTTGCTTTTTCCATGATCCAACAGATGTTGGCAATTTGATCTCTGGTTCCTCTGCCTTTTCTAAAACCAGCTTGAACATCAGGAAGTTCATGGTTCACATATTGCTGAAGCCTGGCTTGGAGAATTTTGAGCATTACTTTACTAGTGTGTGAGATGAGTGCAATTGTGCAGTAGTTTGAGCATTCTTTGGCACTGTCTTTCTTTGGGATTGGAATGAAAACTGACCTTTTCCAGTCCTGTGGCCACTGCTGAGTTTTCCAAATTTGCTGGCATATTGAGTGTAGCACTTTCACAGCATCATCTTTCAGGAATTGAAATAGCTCCACTGGAATTCCATAACCTCCACTAGCTTTGTTCGTAGTGATGCTTTCTAAGGCCCACTTGACTTCACATTCCAGGATGTCTGGCTCTAGGTCAGTGATCACACCATCATGATTATCTGCATCGTGAAGATTTTTTTGTACAGTTTTTCTGTGTATTCTTGCCCCCTCTTCTTAATATCTTCTGCTTCTGTTAGGTCCATACCATTTCTGTCCTTTATCGAGCCCATCTTTGCATGAAATGTTCCTTTGGTATCTCTAATTTTCTTGAAGAGATCTCTAGTCTTTCCCATTCTGTTGTTTTCCTCTATTTCTTTGCACTGATCGCTGAAGAAGGCTTTCTTATCTCCTCTTCCTACTCTTCAGAACTCTGCATTCAGATGCTTGTATCTTTCCTTTTCTCCTTTGCTTTTCACTTCTCTTCTTTTCACAGCTATTTGTAAGGCCTCCCCAGACAGCCATTTTGCTTTTTTGCATTTCTTTCCCATAGGGATGATCCTGATCCCTGTCTCCTGTACAATGTCACAAACCTCAGTCCATATTTCAATGGCAGGATATATTTAAAGTACTGAAAGGGAGCAATCTACAACCAAGCTTACTGTACCTAGCAAGAATCTCATTCAAAACTGATAGAGAAATAAAAGCTTTTCAGACAAGCAAAAGTTAAGAGAATTCAGTACCACCAAAGCAACTTTAAAACAAACATTAAAGGGACTTGTATAGTCAAGAAACACAAGACAAGAAAATTATCTACAAAATCAACCAGAATTAAGTAAAATCAATTAAGTAAATGGCAATAGGAACATATATATGAATAATTACTTTAAATGTAAATGGATTAAATGCTCCAACCAAAAGACACAGCCTGGATGAATGGATATAAAAACAAGATCCATATGTATGCTGTCTACAAGAAACCCATTTCAGATCTAAAGACACATACAGGCTGAAAGGAGTGGGGATATAAAAATATATTCCATGCAAATGGGAAGCAAAAGAAAGCTGAAGTAGCAATCCTCATATCAGAAAAAATAGACCTAAAAATGAAGATTACAAGAGATAAGGAAGGACACTACAGAATGATCAAGTGATCAATCCAAGAGGAAGACATAACATTTATAAATATCTATGCACCCAATATAGGAGCACCTCAATACATTAGACAAACACTAGCATGGATGGAGGAGCCTGGTAGGCTCCAGTCCATGGGGTCGCTAAGAGTCGGACACGACTGAGCGACTTCACTTTCACTTTTCACTTTCATGCATTGGAGAAGGAAATGGCAACCCACTCCAGTGTTCTTGCCTGGAGAATCCCAGTGACGGGGGAGCCTGGTGAGCTTCCGTCTATGGGGTCGCACAGAGTCGGACACGACTGAAGTGACTTAACAACAACAACAACAGACATAGAAGGAGAAATTGACCGTAACACCATAATAGTAGGAGACTTTAACACCCCACTCATACCAATAGACAGATCATCAAAACATAAAATTAATAAGGAAAAACAAGTCTTAAATGATACACTAGATGAGATGGATCTCATTGATATCTTCAAGAATTCCATCTAAATGTAGAACACACCTTCTTCTCAAGTGCACATGGAACATTCTTCAGGACAGATGACATCTTGTGTCACAAATCAAACCTCAGTAAATTTAAGAAAATTGAAATCGTATCAAACATCTTCTCTAACCACAACATTATGAGACTAGATATCAATTACAAGAAAAAGATTGTAAGAAACACTGTTATGGTCTTCTTGACAGACCAGAACCTGGGAACGGGAGTCGATGAAAACAAGGCGAAGAAAAGAAGGACACAGGGGACCCAAGTCTCTAGTGGAACAAGGGTGTTTTATTCATGGCAGCGTGTGTTTGTATATTGTTATACAAGGAAGCTTTAGGCAGAAAAATAAAATTGAGTAAAAAACACCAAAACCAGATGCATAACAACAGCAACTAAGGGAATAACAATAGTCATAGATCCATAACAACAGTAACTAGGGGAATAACAATTGTCACAGGGCCAGAAGACAATCCATGTATTGGAAATAGGAACATGATTAAGTAGTTTAACGGAAAAGTAAAAAGGTTACTGAAAGGAATCCATGTATGCGTTCCACCTCGTGGCCTCAGTCCTGAGAACTGCATGCAGCTCTGCTTGTTCCTGTTTTCCAGGAACTGAGAAGGAACAGAGGGCCCTTGAGAAACAGAAAACAACATACAGGAGTCCTTAAACATTCCCTGACAAAACACAAACACATGGCAATTAAACAACACGTTTCTAAATAAACAATAGGTTACTGAAGAAATCAAAAGGGAAATAAAAAAAATTCTAGAAACAAATGATTATGAAAACATGACAACTCAAAACTTATGGGATGAAGCAAAAGCAGTTCTAAGAGGGAAATTTAGAGCAATACAATCCTATCTCAAGAAACAAGAAAAACATCAAATAGACAACCTAACTTTACACCTAAAACAACTGAAAAAAGAACAACAAAAAAAATGGTAGAAGGAAAGAAATCATAAAGATTCAAGCAGAAATAAAGAAAAAAGAAATGAAAGAAACAATAGCAAAGATTAATATTGGTTCTTTGAGAAGATAAACAAAATTGACATGCCATTAGTCAGACTCATCAAGAAAAAAAGAGAGAAGAATCAAATCAACAAAATTAGAAATGAAAAAGGAGAGGTTACAACAGACAATGAAGAAATACAAAGGATTATAAGAGGTTATCATGACAACTATATGGAAATAAAATAGATAACCTGGAAGAAATGTACAGATTCTTAGAAAAGTTCAATCTTCCAGTACTGAACCAGAAAGAAATAGAAATTATGAACAACCAAATTGCAAGCACAGAAAATTAAGCTGTGATCAAAAATCTCCCAAAAAACAAAAGCCCAAGAACAGATAGCTTCACAGGAGAATTCTATCAAACATTTAGAGAAGAGCTAATGCCTACCCTTTCAAAACTTGTTCAAAAAATTGCAGTGGAAAGAACAATTACAAACTCATTCTATGAGGCCACCATCACCCTGATCCAAAACCAGACAAAGATAACACCAAAAAAAGGAAAACTACAAGCCAATATCACTGATGAACATAGATGCAAAAACCCTCAACAAAATTTTAGCAAACAGAACTCAGCAACACATCAAAAAGCTCAAACAACATTATCAAGATGAGTTATTCCAGGGATGCAAGGATTCTTCAATATACACAAATCAACCAATGTGATACACCATATTAACAAACTGAAAAAACCATATGATAATCTCAATATATGCAGAAAAAGCCTTTGACAAAATTCAGCACCCATTTATGATTAAAACTCTTTTAAAAAATGGGCATAGAAAAAGCCTTCCTTAACATAGTAAAGGCCATATATTATAAGCCTATAGCAAATATTATTCTCAATGATGAAAACTGAAAACATTGTCCCTAAGTTCAGGAACAAGACAATGGTGTCCACTTTCACCACTATTATTAAACATAGCTCTGGAAGTCCTAGCTGCAGCAATCATAGAAGAAAAGGAAATAAAAGGAATCCAGATCAGAAAAGAAGTAGTAAAGCTCTCACTGCTTGCAGGTGACATGATACTGAACATAGAAAACCCTAAAGACAGTATTAGAAAATTACTAGAGCTAATCACTGAATTTAGCAAAGTTGCAGGATACAAAATCATTATGCAGATATCTCTTGCATTTCTATATAATAACAATGAAAAATCTGAAAGAGAAATTAAGGAATCAACCCCATTCACCACTGCAACAAAATGAACAAAATATCTAGGAATAAACTTACCTAAGGAGACAAAATGACTGTAAAAAGAAAATTATAAGACACTAATGACAGAAACTAAAGACAATATAAACAGATGGAGAGATATTCCATGTTCCTGGGTGGAAGAATCAATATTGTGAAAATGACTATACTACCAAAAGCAATCTATAGATTCTGTGTGATCCCTATCAAATTACCAATGTCATTCTTCACAAAATCAGAACAAAAAATTTCACAATTCATATGGAAACACAAAAGACCGCAAATAGCCAAAACAGTCTTGAGAAAGAAGAATGCAGCTAGAGGAATCAACCTTCCTGACTTCAGATTATACTACAAACCTACAGTTATCAAGACAGTATGGTACTGGCACAAAAACAGAAATATAGACCAATGGAACAAGATAGAAAGCCCAGAAATAAACCCATGCACCTATGGGTACTTTATTTTTGACAAAGGAGGCAAGAATATACAATGGGGCAAAGACAGCCTCTTCAATAAATGGTGCTGGGAAAACTGGACAGCTCCATGTAAAAGAATAAAATTAGAACACTTTCTAGCACCATACAAAAGATAACTTCAAAATGGATTGAATACCTAAATGTAAGACCAGAAACTATAAAACTAGGAGGAAAACATGGGCAGAACACTCGATGACATAAATCAAAGCAAGATTCTCTATGACCCACCTCCTAGAGTAATGGAAATAAAAACAAAAGTAAACAAGTGAGACCTAATTAAACTTAAAAGTTTTTGCACAGCCAAGGAAACTATAAGAAAGGTGAAAAGACAACCCTCGGAATGGGAGAAAATAATTACAAATGAAACAACTGACAAAGGATTAAGTTCAGGTCAATCACTCAGTCATGTCCAACTCTTTGCAACCCGTGAATTGCAGCAGGCCAGGCCTCCTTGTCCATCACCAACTCCCGGAGTTCACCCAAACTCATGTCCATCGAGTCAAAGATGCCATCCAGAATCTCATCCTCTCTCATCCCCTTCTCTTCCTGCTCCCAATCCCTCCCAGAATCAGAGTCTTTTCCAATGAGTCAATACTTCGCATGAGGTAGCCAAAGTATTGGAGTTTCAGCTTCAGCATCAGTCCTTCCAATGAACACCCAGGACTGGTCTCCTTTAGGATGGATTGGCTGGATCTCCTTGCAGTCCAAGGGGCTCTCAAGAGTCTTCTCCAACACCACAGTTCAAAAGCATCAATTCTTCGGTGCTCAGCTTTCTTCACAGTCCAACTCACATCTATACATGACCACTGGAAAAACCATAGCCTTGACTAGAAGGACCTCTGTTGGCAAAGTAACGTCTCTGCTTTTAATATGCTGTCTAGGTTGGTCATAACTTTCCTTCCAAAGAGTAAGCGTCTTTTAATTTCATGGCTGCAGTCACCATCTGCAGTGATTTGGGGGCTCAGAAAAATAAAGTCTGACACTGTTTCCACTGTTTCCCCATCTATTTGCCATGAAGTGATGGGACCAGATGCCATGATCTTTGTTTTCTGAATGTTGAGCTTTAAGCCAACTTTTTCACTCTCCTCTTGCACTTTCATCAAGAGGCTTTTTAGTTTCTCTTCACTTTCAGCCAGAAGGGTGTTGTCATCTGCATATCTGAGGTTATTGATATTTCTCCCGGCAATCTTGATTCCAGCTTGTGCTTCTTCCAGCCCAGCGTTTCTCATGATGTATTCTGCTTAGAAGTTAAATAAGCAGGGTGACAATAAATAACCTTGACGTAATCTTTTTCCTATTTGGAACCAGTCTATTGTTTCATGTCCAGTTCTAACTGTTGCTTCCTGACCTGCATATAGGTTTCTCAAGAGGCAGGTCAGGTGGTCTGGTATTCCCATCTCTTTCAGAATTTTCCATAGTTTATTGTGATCCACACAGTCAAAAGCTTTGGCATAGTCAATAAAGCAGAAATACATGTTTTTATGGAACTCTCTTCCTTTTTCCATCATCCAGTGGAAGCTGGCAATTTGATCTCTGGTTCCTCTGCCTTTTCTAAAACCAGCTTGAACATCTGGAAGTTCATGGTTCATGTATTTCTGAAGCCTGGCTTGGAGAATTTTGAGCTTTACTTTACTAGTATGTGAGATGAGTGCAATTGTGCAGTAGTTTGAACATTCTTTGGCATTGCCTTTCTTTGGGATTGGAATGAAAACTGACCTTTTCCAGTCCTGTGGCCACTGCTGAGTTTTCCAAATTTGCTGGCATATTGAGTGCAGCACTTTCACAGCATCATCTTCCAGGATTTTAATTCCCAAAATATACAAGCAGCTCAAACAACTCAATACCAGAAAAACAAAAAGCCCAATCAAAACAGGGAAATGACCTAAACGGACTTTTCTTGAAAGAAGACACACAGATGGCTAACAAACACATGAAAAGATGCTCAATGCTGCTCATTACTGGATAAATTCAAATTAAAAATACAGTGAGATATCACCTCACACTGGTCAGAATGGCCCTCATCAAAAAGTCTACAAATAATAAATGCTGGAGAGGGTATGGAGAAGAGGGAACACTCTTTCACTGTTGGTCGGAATGTAAATCGATACAGCCACTATGGAAGACGATATCAAGATTCTTTTAAAAACTAGGAATAAAGCCACCATGTAACCCAGCAATCCCACTCCTAGGCATATACCCCGAGGAAACTAAAATTAAAAAAGACACATGTACCCCATTGTTCACTGCAGCACTATTTACAATAGCTAGAACATGAAATAGCTAGAACAGGGCTGAGTAGAGCTACTCCACATTCAAGGTCAGAAGGGGCGACCTTGTCCAAGGTAAGGAGCAGTGGCTCTGCTTTGCTGGAGCAGCTGTAAAGAGATACCCCACGTACAAGGTAAGAGAAACCCAAGTAAGATGGTAGGTATTGTGAGAGGGCATCAGAGGGCAGACACACTGAAACCATAATCACAGAAAACTAGCCAATCTGATCACATGGACCACAGCCTTGTCTAACTCAGTGAAACTAAGCCATGCCATGCGGGGCCATCCAAGAAGGAAGGGTCATGGTGAAGAGGTCTGACAGGATGTGATCCACTGGAGAAGGGAATGGCAAACCACTTCAGTATTCTTGCCTTGAAAACCCCATGAACAGTATGAAAAGGCAAAATGATAGGATACTGAAAGAGAAACTCCCCAGGTCAGTAGGTGCCCAATATGCTAAAGTAGATCAATGGAGAAATAACTCAAGAAAGAATGAAGGGATGGAGCCAAAGCAAAAGCAATACCCAGTTGTGGATGTGACTGGTGATAGAAGTAAAGAGCAATATTGCATAGGAACCTGGAATGTTAGGTCCATGAATCAAGGCAAATTGGAAGTGATCAAACAGGAGATGGCAAGAGTGAACGTCGACATTCTAGGAATCAGCGAACTAAAATGGACTGGAATGGGTGAATTTAACTCAGATGACCATTATATCTACTACTGTGGGCAGGAATCCCTTAGAAGAAATGGAGTAACCATCATGGTCAACAAAAAAGTCTGAAATGCAGTACTTGAATGCAATCTCAAAAATGACAGAATGATCTCTGTTCATTTCCAAGGCAAATCATTCAGTATCACAGTAATCCAAGCCTATGTCCCAACCAGTAATGCTGAAGAAGCTGAACAGTTCTATGAACACCTACAAGACCTTTTAGAACTAACACACAAAAAAGATGTCCTTTTCATTATAGGGGACTGGAGCTAAAGTAGGAAGTCAAGAAACACCTGGCTGCTGCTGCTAAGTCGCTTCAGTCGTGTCTGACTCTGTGCGACCCCATAGACGGCAGCCCACCAGGCTCCTCTGTCCATGGGATTCTCCAGGCAAGAACACTGGAGTGGGTTGCCATGTCCACCTCCAATGCATGAAAGTGAAAAGTCAAAGTGAAATCTCTCAATCGTGTCCAACTCCTAGCGACCCCATGGACTGCAGCTTACCAGGCTCCTCCGTCCATGGGATTTTCCAGGCAAGAGTACTGGAGTGGGGTGCCATTGCCTTCTCCAAGAAATACCTGGAGTAACAGATAAATTTAGCCTTGGAATACAGAATGAAGCAGGGCAAAGTCTAATTGGGTTTTGCCAAGAGAACACACTGGTCATAGCAAACATCCTCCTCCAACAACACAAGAGAAGACTCTACATATAGATGTCTCCAGATGGTCAACATCAAAATCAAATTGATTATATTCAATGCAGCCAAAGATGGAGAAACCCTATATAGTCAACAAAAACAAGACCAGGAGCTGACTGTGGCTCAGATCACGAACTCCTTATTGCCAAATTCAGACTTAAATTGAAGAAAGTGGGGAAAACCACTAAACCATTCAGGTATGACCTAAATCAAATCCCTTATGATTATACAGTGGAAGTGAGAAATAAATTTAAGGGACCAGATCTGATGGACAGACCTCCTGATGAACTATGGACAGAGGTTCGTGACATTGTACAGGAGACAGGGATCAGGACCATCCCCATGGAAAAGAAATGCAAAAAGGCAACATGGCTGTCTGAGGAGGCCTTACAAATAGCTGTGAAAAGAAGAGAAACAAAAAGCAAAGGAGAAAAGGAAAGATATTCACATTTGAATGCAGAGTTCCAAAGAAGAGCAAGGAGAGATAAGAAAGCCTTCCTCAGGGACCAATGCAAAGAAATAGAGGAAAACAACAGAATGGGAAAGACTAGAGATCTCTTCAAGAAAATTAGAGATACCAAGGGAACATTTCATGCAAAGATGAGCTCAATAAAGGACCAAAATGGTATGGACCTAACAGAAGCAGAAGATATTAAGAAGAGGGGGCAAGAATACACAGAAGAACTGTACAAAAAAGATCTTCACAACCCAGATAATCATGATGGTGTGATTACTCACCTAGAGCCAAACATCCTGGAATGTGAAGTCAAGTGGGCCTTCGAAAGCATCACTATGAACAAAGCTAGTGGAGGTGATGGAATTCCAGTGGAGCTATTTCAAATTCTGAAGGATGATGCTGTGAAAGTGCTGCACTCAATATGCCAGCAAAATTGGAAAAGTCAATCCAGAGGGATGGTACGGGGAGGGAGGAGGGAAGAGGATTCAGGATGGGGAACACATGTATACCTGTGGTAGATTCATTTTGATATATGGCAAAAACCAATACAATATTGTAAAGTTAAATAAAATTAAATTTAATTTTAAAAAATTGGAAAGCTCAGAAGTGGCCACAGGACTGCAAAAGGTCAGTTGTCATTCCAATCCCAAAGAAAGGCAATACCAAAGAGTGCTCAAACTACCACACAATTGCACTCATTTCACACGCTAGTAAAATAATGCTCAAAATTCTCCAAGCCAGGCTTCAGCAATACGTGAACTGTGAACTTCCAGATGTTCAAGCTGGTTTTGGAAAAGGCAGAGAAACCAGAGATCAAATTGCCAACATCTGCTGGCATCTGCTGGATCATGGAAAAAGCAAGAGAGTTCCAGAAAAACATCTATTTCTGCTTTATTGATTATGCCAAAGTCTTTGACTCTGTGGGTCACAATAAACTGTGGAAAATTCTGAAAGAGATGGGAATACCAGATCACCTGACCTGCCTCTTGCGAAACATATATGCAGGTCGGAAGCAACAGTTAGAACTGGACATGGAACAACAGACTGGTTCCAAATAGGAAAAGGAGTACGTCAAGGCTGTTTATTGTCACCCTGCTTATTTAACTTATATGCAGAGTACATCAAGAGAAAAAACACTGGGCTGGAAGAAGCACAAGCTGGAATCAAGATTGCTGGGAGAAATATCCATAACCTCAGATATGCAGATGACACCACCCTTCTGGCAGAAAGTGAAGAGGAACTAAAAAGCCTCTTGATGAAAGTGCAAGAGGAGAGTGAAAAAGTTGGCTTAAAGCTCAACATTCAGAAAACGAAGATCATGGCATCTGGTCCCATCACTTCATGGCAAATAGATGTGGAAACAGTGTCAGACTTTATTGGGAGGAGGGGCTGTAAAATCACAGCAGATGGTGATTGCAGCCAAAAAATTAAAAGACACTTACTTCTTGGAAGGAAAGTTATAACAACCTAGATAACACATTAAAAAGCAGAGATATTACTTTGCCAACACATTAAAAAGCAGAGATATTACTTTGCCAACAGAAGTCCTTCTAGTCAAGGCTATGGTTTTTCCAGTGGTCATGTATGGATGTGAGAGTTGGACTGTAAAGAAAGCTGAGCACCGAAGAATTGATGCTTTTAAACTGTGGTGTTGTAGAAGACTCTTGAGAGTCCCTTGAACTGCAAGGAGATCCAACCAATCCATCCTAAAGGAGACCAGTCCTGGGTGTTCATTGCAAAGACTTGATGTTGAGGTTAAACTCCAATACTTTGGCCACCTCATGCAAAGAGTTAACTCATTGGAAAAGACCCTGATGCTGAGAGGTATTGGGAGCAGGAGGAGAAGGGGACAAGAGAGGATAGGATGGCTGGATGGCATCACCGATTCAGTGCACATGAGTTTGGGTGAACTCTGAGAGTTGGTGATGGACAGGGAGGCCTGGCATGCTGCTATTCATGGGGTCACAAAGAGTCAGACATGACTGAGTGACTGAACTGAGAACATGGAAGCAACCTACATGTCCATTGACAAATGAATGAATAAAGAAGTTGTGGTACATATACACAATGGAATATTACTCAGCCATAAAAAGGAACTCATTTGAGTCAGTTCTGATGAAGTGGATGAAATTAGAACCTATAATACAGAGTTAAGTAAGTCATAAAAATTTTTTTTAATTTTCATATTCTAATGCTTATACACAGAATTTAGATGAATACTGAACAATTTGTTTACAGGGCAGCAGTGGAGAAATAGACACAGAGAATAGACTTATGGACATGGAGAGAGGGGAGGAGAGGGTGAGAAAGAGTAACATGGAAACTTACATTACCATATATAAAATTGATAGCCAATGGGAACTGGCTGAATGGCTGTGTGACTCTGGAAACTCAAACAGTGGCTCTATATCAAACTAGAGGGGTAGGATTGGGAGGGGTTTAGAAGCAAGGTTCAAAAGGTAGGGAATATATGTCTACCTATGGCTTATGAGTGTAGAGGTTTGAAAGAAAAAAAAATAAAATTCTGTAAAACAATTATCCTTCAAATAAAAAATAAATAAATTTTTTTAAATGAAGCAAAGGAACCTAAACATCAGTTCTGACACTCTTTGCAATGCCATGTACTGCAGCATGCCATGCTTACCTGTCCATCACCAACTCCCAGAGTTTGCTCAAACTCATGTCCACCATGTCAGTGATCCCATTATTCATTGTCCCCTTCTCTTTCTGCCTTCAACTTTTCCAAGCATTCGGGTCTTTTCCAATGAGTCAGTTCTTCACATCAGGTAGCCAAAGTATTGGAGCTTCAGCTTCAGCATCAGCCCTTCCAATGAATATTCAGGACTGACTTCCTTTAGAACTGACGGGTTTAATCTCCTTGTAGTCCAAGGGACTCTCAAGAGTCTTCTAAAACACCACAGTTCGAAAGCATCAATATTTCAGCACTCAGTCCTCTTTATGGTCCAACTCTCACATTCATACATGACTACTGGAAAAACCATAGCTTTGACTAGATGGACCTTTGTCAGTACAGTAATATCTCTGTTTTTTAATAGGCTGTCTAGGATGAGCATAACTTTCCTTCCAAGGAACAAGCATCTTTTTATTTCATGGCTTCAGTCACCATCTGCAGTGATTTTGGAGCCCAAAAAAATAAAGTCTGACACTGTTTCCCCATCTATTTCCCATGAAGTGATGGGACCAGATGCCGTGACCTTAGTTTTCTGAATATTGAGCTTTAAGCCAACTTTTTCACTCTCCTCTTGCACTTTCATCAAGAGGCTTTTTAGTTCCTCTTCACTTTCTGCCATAAGGGTGGTGTCATCTGCATATCTGAGGTTATTGATATTTCTCCCAGCAATCTTGATTCCAGCTTGTGCTTCTTCCAGCCCAGCATTTCTCATGATGTACTCTGCATATAAGTTAAATAAGCAGGGTGACAATATACAGCCTTGACGGACTCCTTTTCCTATTTGGAACCAGTCTGTTGTTCCATGTCCAGTTCTAACTGTTGCTTCCTGACCTGCATATAGGTTTCTCAAGAGGCAGCAAGCATCTTGAGAAAGGTGGTGGTCTGGTATTCCCATCTCTTTCAGAATTTTTCAAAGTTTATTGTGATCCACACAATCAAAGGCTTTAGTGTAGTCAATAAAGCAAAATAGATGTTTCTCTGAAATTCTCTTGTTTTTCCTATGATCCAAAGGATGTTGGCAATGTGATCTCTGGTTTGTTTGCCTTTTCTAAAACCAACTTGAACATCTGGAAGTTCTCAATTCATGTACCGTTAAAGCCTAGCTTGGAGAATTTTGAGCATTACTTTGCTAGCATGTAAGATGAATGCAATTGTGCAGTAGTTTGACCTTTCTTTCCAATTGCCTTTCTTTGAGATTGGAATGAAAACTGATATTTCCCATTCCTGTGGCAACTGTTGAGTTTTCCAAATTTTCTGATATATTGAGTGCAGCACTTTCACAGCATCATCTTTTAGGATTTGAAATAGCTCAGCTGGAATCCCATCACCTCCACTAGTTTTGTTACTAGTGATGCTTCCAAAGGCCCACTTGACTTTGCACTCCAGGATATCTGTCTCTAGGTGAGTGGTCACACCATCATGGTTATCTGGGTCACTAAGATCTGTTTCTTATAGGTCTTCTGGGTATTCCTGCCACCTCTTCTTAATATCTTCTGCTTCTGTTAGGACCATACCATTTCTGTCCTTTATTGTGCCCATCTGTGCATGAAATGGTCTTTTGGTGTCTTTAATTTTCTTGAAGTGATCTCTAGTTTTTCCCATTCTATTGTTTCTATTTCTTTGTATTGGTCACTTATGAAGGCTTTATTATCTCTCCTTGTTGTTCTTTGGAAGTCTGCATTCAGATGGGTATATCTTTCTTTTCCTTCTTTGCCTTTCATTTCTCTTCTTCTCTCAACTTTCTCTGAGGACTCTTCAGACAAACATTTGGCCTTTTTTCATTTCTTTTCCTTAGGGATGCTTTTGATCATCACCTCCTGTACAATGTTAGAAACCTCTGTCTATAGTTCTTCAGGCACTCTATCAGATCTAATTCCTTGAATCTATTTGTCAGTTCCAGGTTATAATCATAAGAGATTTGATTTAGGTCATACCTGAATGGTCTTTTTGCCTTTTCATACTGTAAAAAAGACCAAGTAAAATGTGTGTGTGTGTGTGTGTGTGTGTGTGTGTATCAAGGCTGTATATTGTCACCCTGATTATTTAATTTATATGCAGACTACATTATGAAAAATGCTAGACTGGATGAAGCACGAGCTAAAATCAAGACTGCTGGGAGAAATATCAATAACCTCAGATATGCAAATAACACCACCCTTATTGCAGAAAGTGAAGAAGATCTAGAGTCTCCTGATGAAAGTGAAAGAGGAGAGTGAAAAAGCTGGCTTAAAATTCAACATTCTGAAAACTAAGATTATGGCATCTGATCCCACCACTTCATGGGCAATAGAAGGGAAAACAGTGCAAACAGTGAGAGCCTTTATATTTTGGGAGGCTCCAAAATCACTTTAGATGGTGAAGGCAGCCATGAAAATAAATGATGTCTGTTCCTTGGAAGAAAAGCTATGACTAACCTAGATAGCATATTAGAAAGCAGACACTACTTTGCCAAAAAAGGTCCGTCCAGACAAAGCCATGGTTTCTCCAGTAGTCATGTATTAATGTGAGAATTGGACCATAAAGTAAGCTGAGAGCCAAAGAATTGATGCTTTTGAACTGTGGTGTTTAAGAAGACTCTTGAGATTCCCTTGGATTGCAAGGAGATCAAACCAGTCCATCCTCAAGGAAATCAGTCCTGAATGTTCATTGGAAGGACTGATGCTGAAGCTGAAACTCCAATACATCAGTCACCTGATGTGAAGAACTGACTCAGAGAAAAAGACCCTAATGCTGTGAAAGGTTGAAAACAGAAGAAGGAGGGAGTGGATAATGGCATCACCGACATGATGGACATGAGTTTGAACAAGCTCCAGGAGTTTTTGATGGACAGGGAAGCCTAACATGCTGCAGTCCATGGGATCACAAAGAGCCAGACATGACTGAGTGTCTGAACTGACCCGAGTGGTCTAGTGCTTTTCTCTGCTTTCTTCAATTTAACTCTGAATTTTGAAATAAGGATAGGTGAAGCCACATAGAGATGACCTTGGCCATCCAGAACCCAGCCTCATGGGACCTGGTGGGAACATTGGATGGAAAAGAGAATCTGGAGATGACTCATGGGAAGCAGTGTGTGTGGGGGGCTGCCTCAACGCACCAGGCGGGTGGGGGGCCGGGTGCAGGTGGGGAGGCACAGAATGTACAATGCGGCAAGGAGAAGGCAAGAAGCCACCTTCCTACCCAACCCCCTTTCACACTGCTCAGCACCTTCTTGCTCTCTTTCCTCTCCACTGGAAATACCACTGGACCTTTGACCACCAGCCACCCATGCAGCCTCCTGTTCTTGTATGGACAGATAGGCTTCTGGATGTCTCCCTCCCTTCCTCTCACCCCCTTCCCCCTCCTGGCACGCCAGACCTGTGGAAGAGGCTCATGAGCCAGTGGACGAGGCCACCACACTCTCAGAGCCGAGTTGATGATCCTTAAGTTCACCTACAGAAAACTTGTTTCACCTACAAAACCTCAGTTACCACCAAAGACATTTATCAAACCACAAAGAAAAAGGGCAAGAGAGAATAAA
Source organism: Tragelaphus eurycerus (assembly GCA_935064755.1). Classification (NCBI taxonomy): domain Eukaryota; kingdom Metazoa; phylum Chordata; class Mammalia; order Artiodactyla; family Bovidae; genus Tragelaphus; species Tragelaphus eurycerus. Next base: position 39,852,684 of record CAKXYN010000007.1, on the reverse strand, counting down.
AGGACGACAAAAGAACTAAAAAATAGCTAGAAAACAAATACAAAGTGGTCACAAATATACACCTATCAATACTTTAAGTGTAAATGAACTAAATTCTTCAACCAAAAGACAGAGTGGTGAATAAAAAACAAAACAAAACCAACACCCATCTATATGCTGCATACATGGGACTCATTTCAGACACATAGGCTGAAAGTGAAAATATGGAAAAAGATATTTCACACAAATGAAAGTAAAAGAAAGCAGGTGTTGCACTACTGATAGCAGACAAAATCAACTTTAAAACAAGACTATAATAAGAACCAACTGCTACTGCTAAGTCACTTCAGTCATGTCCGACTCTGTGCGACTCCATAGACGGCAGCCCACCAGGCTTCCCCGTCCCTGGGATTCTCCAGGCAAGAACACTGGAGTGGGTTGCCATTTCCTTCTCCAATGCATGAAAGTGAAAAGTGAAAGTGAAGTCATTCAGTCATGTCCGACTCTCAGCGACCCCATGGACTGCAGCCTACCAGGCTCCTCCGTCCATGGGATTTTCCAGGCAAGAGTACTGGAGTGGGGTGCCATTGCCTTCTCCGATAAGAATCAAAGAGGATCATTATATAATGATTAAGGGGTCAGTCTAACAAGACAATATTTATCATTTCATAAATAGCATTTGTAAATCTCTGTACCTATTTATGAGCATCTAAGTTTACAAAGAAAATCTTAATAAGACTAAAGGAAGAAATATACAGCCACATAGGAATAGCAGAGCATTTTAATATATCACTTCATCAATGGATAGCTCATCCAGACAGAAACTCAATTAGAAAACATTTTCCACATAAGACACATCTGACCAGAGGGATTAACAGATATATGCAAAATGTTCAGTTCAACTGCAGCAGAATGCATATTTTATTCAAAAGCACATGGAACATTCTGCAGAATAGATAATAGGCCATAAAACAAGTCAATAAATTTAAGAAGATTAAAATTATAGCAATTATATTTTCCCACAACATTATGAAACAAGAAATCAATTACAAGAAGAAAACAGGAAAATTCACAAATATATTGAGGCAAAAAATCATACTAATGAACAAACAATGCATCAAAGAACAAAACAGAACAGAAATTAAAAGCTCCTAGACACAAATGAAAAGAAAACCAATATACCAAACTTTGAGGATGTAGCAACAGAAGTTCAAAGAAGGAATTTTATAGCAATAAATGCTTACCTAGGGAAACAAGAAAAGTCTCAAACCTCCTATATTCACACCTCAAAGAATTAGAAAAACAATAAATAAAGCCAGGCACTAGTAAAAGGAAGAAAAAACAAGACAGTGGAAAGAAATTAAAGAGACTAACAACACATAGAAAAGACCAATGAAACCAAGAGCTGATTTTTTGGGGGAAAATTGATAACCTGTAGGTGGACTCACCAAGGAAAAATAGAGAGATAAAGAGAGGAATCAAATCAATAAAATTAGAAATGAAAGAGTTACATTGCAGCTAAAACCACAAAAATACAAAGAACTCTAAAAGACTATTGTGAATAAGTATATGCCAACAAATTGGATAACCTAGACAAAATTAGATAAATTCCTAGACACACACAGCCTACCAATATTGAATCATGAAGAAATGGAAAATCTGAACAGACCAATTATTAGTCAGAAAATTTAATGAATAATTGAATACTTCCCAGCAAAAAAAAAAAAAAGACATAGATAGTATTTACACTGGTAAATACTATCAGACATCTAAAACAAAATTATTACAAATTCTCAAACTCTTCCAAAAATTAAAAGAGGATTAAATTCTTCCAAACTAATTTTATGAGGTCAGCACTATGGGGTTGCACAGAGTCGAACTCGAATGAAGCAACTTAGCAGCAGCAGCAGCAGCAGCACTACCCTCTTTACATACCAGTAAATGAACATATATGGGAAAACTCTGAACAAAATATTAGTAAACTTAATTCAACAATACTTTAAAATACAATTCAATCAAGTGAGATTTATTCCAGGGATGTAAGAATTTTTAAACATCCACAAATCAATGTGACATAGCACACTAATAAAGTGAAAGATATGAATTATATGATCATCTCAACAGATGATGAAAAAGCATTTGACAGAATTCGGTATGTATTTATGATAAGAATGATCAATGGAATGTGCATGGAGGGAGCATACTTCAGCATAATAAAGGGTATATATGACAAGCTCAGAGATGACATAATACTCAAAAGGTCAAAAACTAAAGCTTTTTCTCTAAGATCAGAAACTACAAGAATGCCCACACTTGCTAACTTTATTTAACATAGTACCAGAATTGTATCCAGAGTAGTAGGAAAGAGTGAGAAATGAAGGTTATTCTATACTGGAAAAGAAGTAAAACTTGGCAGTTGATTTGAAATTCATACATACATAAATACATACATATATGCTATGCTAAGTCACTTCTGTCGTGTCCGACTCTGTGTGACCCCATAGACGGCAGCCCACCAGGCTCCCTCGTCCCTGGGATTGTCCAGGCAAGAACACTGGAGTGGGTTGCCATTTCCTTCTCCAATGCGTGAAAGTGAAAGAGAAAGTGAAGTCGCTCAGTCGTGTCCGACTCTTAGCGACCCCATGGACTGCAGCCTACCAGGCTCCTCTGTCCATGGGATTTTCCAGGCAAGAGTACTGGAGTGGGGTGCCACTGCCTTCTCCGACATACATATATAGAAAACCCTCAAGACTCCACCAAAATACTTTTAAAACTAGTAAATACATTCAGTAAAAGTATGCAAAGCAAAATCAAGATACAAATATCTGTCACGTTTCTATATTCTCATACAAACTGACACAAAGCATTAAGAAAACAATCCCATTTACAATCATATAAAAGGGGTAAAATACCTAGAAATGAATTTAACCAAGGAGATAAAGATTCATATATTAAAAACTATAGGACATTGGTGAAAATCATTGAAGACATATAAGTAAATGAATACTCCATGCTCATGAATTAGAAAAATTAAAATTGTTAAAATCCATGGCATCCAAGCCAGTGTACAAATTCAATGCAAACCATATTGAAATATTAGGGGCGTTTTTCTCATAAATAAAACAAACAACTCTAAACTTTGACAGAGAAGACTACAAAAGATCTCTAAATAACCAAGAAATCTGGAGAAAGAAGAAAATTAAAGGAGTCATGCTTCTGATTTCAAACTTTATTACATAGCTATAATAATCATAGTAGTAAGGTATTGCCATAAAAACCAGACATATAGATTAATAAAACACAATCAAAAGCCCAGAAATACACCTACACCTATATGGCCAATTAAATTATGACAAATAAGCTAGGAATATAGAGGTTTCCCAAATGGTGCTAGTGGTAAAGAACCTGCCTACCAATACAGGAGACAAGAGACGTGGGTTTGATCTCTGGTCAGGAAGATCCCCTAGAGTAGGAAATAGCACCCCACTCCAATCTTCTTGCCTGGAAAATTCCACGGAAGCCTGGTGGACTACAGTCCTTGGGTCTGCAAAGTGTCAGACTCAACTGAACGACAGAGCACACACACATACAGTGGAAAAAAGACGGTATTTTCAACATAAAGTGTGGGAAAACTGGAGAACCATATGCAAAGAATGAAACTGGACCAAAATGTCAACATAGCTAATAAACGGTCTTGGGAAAACTAGACATCCACAGGCAAAAGAATGAATCTGGGCCATTATCTTATACAACAAAATGAATTAAAATGGATTAAATACTTTAATATGAGACATGAAATAATAAAATTTTTAAACAAAACCATTGGCAGTAAGTTCCTTGACATTGGTGTTGGTGATAATCTTTTTTTGATTTGACACCAAAATCAAAGGCAACAAAAGCAAAAATCAAGTGAGACTGCATCAAAGTAAAATGCTTCTTCACAGGAATGGAAACAATGAAAAAATTAAAAGACAACCTACATAATAGCAGAATATATTTAGAAATTATATCTGATAAGAGGTTCATATTTAAACTATGTAAAAAATTCATATACCTTAATACCAAAAACAATTCAACTGAAAAATGGTCAGAGGATCTGAGTAGACTTTTTTTTTCCTAGGAAGACAAAGAAATGGCCAAAAGTATATTAAAAGGTGTTCAATTTAACTAATCACCAGGGAAATGCAAATCAAAACCGCAATGAGATATTACCTCACACTTGTTACAGCGGCTATTGTCCAAATGCCTGGAAATAACAAGTGCTAGTGCAGATGTGGAGAAAACAGAATCCTTGTGTATTGCTGGTGGGAATATAAACTGGTGCAGCCACTGTGGAAAATGCTATTGAGTTTTCTTCAAAAATTACAGATAGAACTATCCTATGATCCAACAATTCCACTTCTGGATATTTACTCAAAGAAGGCAAAAACACTTGAAAAGATATCTTCCTATCTATGTTCATTACAGTATTATTCACAAGAGCCAAGACAAGGAAATAACCTAAATGTCCATCAATGGATGAGTGGTTAAAAATAAGGTAATACATACATAAAATGCAATCTTGTTCAGACATGAAAATAATGAAATCTTGCTTTTTGCAACAACATAGATAGAATTTAAGGGAAATATACTCAGTGAAATAAGTTAGAAAGAAAAAAAACAAATACTACATGATCTCACTTACATGAGGAATATAAATTAAAAAAACAAACAAAACAAAAAACCAAGTGTGTAACACAGAGAACATATTGGTGGTTGCTAGATGTGGGGATGGCATGGGAGAAAAGTAGGAAGGGTATCAAAGTTACAAACTTCCAGTTATAAAATAAATAAATCTTGAGATGTAATGTAAGCTTGGTGACTACAGGAAAATAGAAGTGCATTGCATGTTTTGTTTTTTTTAATAGGAACATAGTTGCTTTCCCTGGGTCCTGATGCACACAGGGTTTTGTTTGTGCCCTCCAAGTGTCTCTGGTGGGTATGAGGTTTGATTTTAAACGTGATTGTGCCCTTCCTACTATCTTGTTTTGGCTTCTTTGCCCTTGAACATGGGGTATCTTTCTATAATGTGTTCCAACATTCTCCTGTCAGTGATTGCTCAGCAGTTAGGTGCAATTTGTTATTTTTGCAAAAGGGGAGCCCATGTCCCTCTACTCCACCATCTTGACTCATAGTCAAAAACAAGCCCAAAATACAGTACTTGGCTTTAATCTCAAAAACGACAGAATGATCTCAGCTTGTTTCCAAGGGAAACTATTCAATATCACAGTAATCCAAGTCTATGCCCCACGTGATAATGCCAAAGAAGCTAAGTTGATGGTTCTATGAAGACCTACAAGACTTTCTAGAACTAACATCAAAAAAAAAAAGTTCTTTTCATCATCAGTTCAGTTCAGTTCAGTCACTCAGTCGTGTTCGACTCTTTGCAACCCCATAGACTGCAGCATGCCAGGCCTCCCTGTCCATCACCAACTCCCAGAGTTTACTCTAATTGGAATGCAAAAATAGGAAGTCAAGAGATACCTGAAGTAACAGGCAAATTCGGCCATGTAGTAAAAAGTTAATCACTGTAAAAGCTAACAAAGTTTTGCCAAGGGGACACACTGGTCACAGCAAACACCCTCTTCCAACACAAGAGACGACTCTACACATGGACATCACCAGATGGTCAATACTGAAATTAGATTGATTATATTCTTTGAAGCCAAAGATGGATAAGCCCTATATAATCAGAAAAAAAACAAGACTGGAAGCTAACAATGCTCAGATTATGAACTCCATATTGCAAAATTCAGAATTAAAGAAAGTAGGGGGAAACCACTAGGATATTCGGGTATGACCTAAATCAAAGCCCATACTTATACAGTGAAAGTGACATACAGAGTCAAAGGATTAGATCTGGCAGACACAGTGCCTGAAGAACTAAGGATGGATGTTCACAACACTGTACAGGAGGCAGTGACTAAAAGCATCACCAAGAAAAAGATATGCAAGAAGACAAAATGGTTGTCTGAAGAGGCTTTACAAATAACAGAAAGGAAGAGAAGTGAAAGGCAAGGGAGAAAAGGAAAGATATTCCCATCTGAATGCAGAGTTCCAAAGAACAGCAACAAGAAATAAGAAGCTTTCTTAAGTGAATAATGCAAAAAAAAAAAAAAAAGAGGAAAATAACAGAATGGGAAAGATACTAGAGATCTCTTCAAGAAAATTACAAATTGGTATTAGGGAATATTTCATGCAAAGATGGGCACACTAAAGGACAGAAATGATATGGACATAACAGAGGCAAAAGATACTAAGAAGAGGTAGAAAAAATACACAGAATTATCCAAAACAGGTCTTAATGACCTGTATAACCATTACGGTGTGATCACTAATCTAGAGCCAGACATCCTGAAGTGTGAAGTCAAATGGGGCTTGGGAGGCATTACTACAAACAATGCTAGTGGAGGTGATGGAATCGCAGCTGAACTATTTCAATCTGTAAAATGATGCTGTGAAAGTGCTTCACTCAATATGCCAGCAAATTAGGAAAACTCAGCAGTTGACGCTGGACTGGAATAGATCAGTTTTCATTTCAATCCCAAAGAAACACAATGACAAAAAATTCTAAAACTATTGCACAACTGCACTTATTTCACATGCTAGCAAAATAGTGCTCAAAAATCCTTCCAGCTAGGCTTCAACAGTATGTGAACCAAGAACTTCCAGATATAAAAACTGCATTTAGAAAAGGCAGAGAAACCAGAGATCAAAGTACCAAGATTTGCTGAACCATAGAAAAAGCAAGGAAATTCCAAAGAAGCATCTATTTCTCCTACACTGGCATTGCTAAAGCATCTGGCTGTGTGGATCACAACAAACTGTGGAACATTCTACAAGAGATGAGAATTCAAAATCACTTTACCTGACTCCTGATGAACTTGTATACAGGTCAAGAAGCAACAATTAGAATGCATATGAAACAATGAACTGTTCCGAATTAGGATAGGAGTATGGCACTATATATTGCAACCCTACTTATGCAACTTCTGTGCAGAGTATATTAAGCAAAATGCCAGGCTGAATGAAGCTTAAGCTAGAATTAAGATTCCTGGGAGAAATAACCTCAGATATGGAGATGACACCACCTTTGTGGCAAAAAGCAAAGAGGCACTAAAGAAAGAGCCTCTTGGTGAAGGTGAAAGAGGAGACTGAAAAAGCTGACTGAAAACTCAACTTTCAAAAAACTAAGATCATGGAAATTGGTGTCATCACTTTACGGCAAACAGATGGGTAAAAAGTGCAAACAGTGACAGATTTCATTTTCTGGGACTCCAAAATCACTGCGACACTACACATGGACATCACCAGATGGTCCATACTAAAATCAGACTGATTATAGTCTTTGTGGCCAAAAACGGAGAAGCTCTATACAGTCAGCAAAAACAAGACCAGGAGCTGACTGTGGCTCAGATCATGAACTCCTTATTGCAAAACACAGACTTAAATATAAGAGTGTAGGGAAAACCACTAGACCATTCAGGTATGACCTAAATCAAAATGACTACTTTTGGACATCATACCCCAATTCCAGGTGCATGAAAACATGTTTCCCTCCGGTTTCAAAGCTATGTAAATGCCTTCCTAGGACACAATGTGCTATCTGTGAATGTTGACTTTTGTATGTGTTTTTACCAAGATCAGCTACAACTGTACTGTCAGAGGACTTCCAATTAAGAAATAGCAAGGAACGTATTTCTCTCAGAAAACACACAAGTACTTGATAAGACTTCTGGTCATAAAGAAGGGAAGCATGCCACCCTGTGCTTTTTCCATCAGGCTGGAGACTGCAATTATTCCGGGATCTTTAGGTGAAAATTCTGTTTCTCTTCAAGCCCCAAGTTCTAGATTCAGAGAAAAGTTTCCACACAGCATCAGACCTATGCAGAAACACTCCTAGAACACACTGCAGTCATAAGGAAGAGGAATATGAGCCTGTGTGCATTTCTCTCAGACTTAAGACTGCAAGCACCCTGCAGTCACATGAAAAATGCTGCTTCTGCCATTACAGTACAAATTTCATGTTCACAATTATAGTCAGAAAGCTATGTAAGAGAGCACAAGAGTTCAGTAAAGAGTTCAATGGGGAGCGTTCTGAGAATTCACACTCCATGAGTGTTAAGTGCCATACAGCTTAATTCTGTGAAACTGAACTGGGTGAAGACTTCCCAGTAAGACATGGCAAGCAGCATGTTCCTTTCAGAAAACTCAAATAATGGTCAAAAGTTGTTGTCATACTGCAGAGAAAAATGATCAAATGTACTTTTTCCTATATCATTTGAGACTACAAATATCCAGTTTGCACAGGAGAAATATACTGATTTTGCCATATTGCCTGGATTTCCAGCTTCAAGAAAGCATGTTTCCCTGCACATTTAGAGCTGTGTAAAGACACTCCCTAGTGTACAGGCACTGAACCGTCCGTGCAGCAAAGATACCAGTGGAGAGAGCTCTGTGAATGTATAGGGAAAGCCTGTTTTTAATTTAATTAGCTGAAACATACTGTTAAATGACCTCACAGAAAGAAATGGCAAGCCACCTGTTTCATGAGAAGGGAATTTCTTAAGTCATGTGTGACTTTTTGCAATTCCATGGACTGTAGCTTACCAGGCTCCCCTGTTCTTGGAATTTTCCAGGCAAGAGTACTGTAATGGGTTGCCATTTCCTTCTCCAGGGGACCTTCCCAACCCAAGGACTGAACCTGGGTCTTCCACATTGCAGCCACACACTTAACACTCTGAGCCACCAGAGAAGCCAACCAAATTCACTGTAAAGTCAGCTACTTAGCCAAAGCTGTTCTGGCATTCAGGAGTAGAATGAGCCTGTTGTGTTCTTCAGGCAGGTTGGATATTGCAACTACACAGGTTTCACAAGGGGAAATGACTGCTTTTGGACATCATATGCCAATTCCAGATTCACAAAAGATATCTCCCTGCAGTTTCAAAGCTGTGTAAATGCATTCCTAGGACACAAAGTGCTATCCATGAATGTGGACTTCTGTTTTTACCCTGATCAGCAAAAACTGTACTGTCAAAGGACTTCCCATCAAGAAATGGCAAGTAGTATATTTCTCTCAGAAAATGCAAATACTTGATGACACCTGAGGTACAAAAGTTGGGGAAAATTCCCCCGTGTGGTCTTCCATCATGTTGAAGATTGCAGGTATATCAGGTTCGTTTGGAAAAATGTAGCTTTCTCTTCAGGCTTCAAGTTCTAGGTTCAGAGAAACATTTCCCCACAGCTTCAGAGCTGTACAAAGACACTCCTAGAGCACACTGTACCATTCTCTTAGAAGAGAGTTCAGGGAAGCATGTTCTGTGAGAGCTTCTGCCATACCTATTGTTACCCTGAGAGGGCGATATTACACTGCCAGGTGACTGTAGCATGAATAAGCAAGCACTTCTGCTTTCAGAAAACAGATACTTAAGCAAAGCCGCAGTCATAAAGAAGAGGAGTAAAACCAGGCTTAAGACTGTAACCACCCTGCAGTCAGATGAAGAAATGCTGCTTGTGCCATTTAGGCTCCAAATACCACGGGAACATTAACAAATGTCGCTGTAGTTAGGAAGCTGTGTAAGAAAGTGCAAGTACAGACTATATCATTCTATGAGCAAAGAGTTCACAAGGGAGTGTTGTGAGAATTGAGTGGGGAGTGTTCTGCGAGTATTGACTGCCATACCTGTTGTCAGCAGCCTAATTCGGTGAAACTGTACTGGGTGATGACTTTCCCAGAAGACATGGCAAGCAGCATGTTCCTTTCAGGTAACTCAAATAATGGACCAAAACTGTTGTCATAATGCACAGGCAAGTGACCCAGTGTGTTTCTTCCTTGCTGCTTGCAGGCTACTACTACCCAGCTTACACGTGAGGAATATACTGATTTTTCTATATTACCTGGTTTTTCAGCTTCAAGATAGCACAATTCCCTGCACATTTAGAGCTATGTCAAGACACTCCTAGTGTACAGACAATGTACTGTTTGCAAAGCAAAGTTACCCGTCGAGAGTGCTCAGTGAATGTGGATGGCAAAGACTGCTTTACCATGGTAATGTGAAAAGTACCATCAGGAAACCTCGCAGCAAAAAGTGGCAAGCCTCCTGCTTCATGAGAAGTGAACTTGCAATTCCATGGACTGTAGATTACCAAGCTCCTCTGCCCATTAAATTTTCCAGGCAAGAGTACTGAAGTGGGGTGTCCATTTTCTTCTCCAGGGGATCTTCCCAACCAGAGGACTGATTCTGGTTCTCCCGCATTGCAGGCAGATGCTTCACCCTCTGAGCCACCACAGAAGCCCGCCAGATTCATTGAAAAATCAGCTACTTAACCAAAGCTGTTCTGGAATTCAACAGTAGAATGAACCTGTCATGCTTTTCCAGCAGGTTGAATACAAATACACAGGTTTCATGGGGAAAATGACTGCTTTTGTACATTAGACCCCAAATCCCAGTGTACAAAAAGCTGTTTCCCTGAAGTTTCAAAGCTGTGTAAATGCATTCCCAGGACCCAGTGTGCTATCTGTGAATAAGGACTTCTGTATCTGTTTTAACACTCATCATCTAAACCTGTACAGCCAGAGGACTTTCCGTAAAGAAATGGCAAGTAGCGTGTTTCTCCCAGAAAGCACAAGTACTTGATGAGACTTGCGGTCCTGAAGATGGGAGGAATGCCACGTGCGCTCTTCCATCAGGTTGTAGATGGCAACTCTTCCAGTTTCGTTAGGCAAATGCTTTGTCTTCAGGCCCCGAGTTCTAGGTTCAGAGAAACATTTCCCCACAGCTTCAGAGCTATGCAAAGACACACCTAGAATACACAGCACCATTTCCTTAGAAAAGAGTTCAGGGAAGAATGTTCTGTGAGAGCTTCTGCCATATCTTTTGTTACCCTGAATGGGTGAAATTACTCTGTCAGCTGACTTTCTAGCCTGAATAAGCAAGTAACTGTGCTTTCAGAAAACGCAGATACTTAAACAAAGCTGCGGTCATAAAGAAGACAAAAATGAACCGGTGTGCGTGTCTTTCAGGCTTAAGATTGCAACCAACCTACAGTCACTGGAAAAAATGCTACTTCTGCCATTTAGGCTCCAAATCCCATGTGAACATAAATGTCACTGTAGTTAGAAAGTTGTGTAAGAGAGCCCAAGGACAGACTGCACCATTCCATGAGTAAAGAATTCATTGGGGAATGTTCTGGGAGTGTTGACTGCCATACCTGTTGTCAGAAGCCTAATTCAGTGAAACTGGGCTGGGTAATGACTTCCCAGTAAGAAGTGGCAAGCAGCATGTTCCTTTCAGGTAGCTCAAATAATGGGCCAAAGCTGTTGTCATAATGCACGTGCAAGTGACCCAGTGTGTTCCTTTCTGGCTGCTTAAAGGATGCTAGTATTCAGCTTTTACAAAAGAAATATACTGATTTTTCGATATTACCTTCATTTCTACCTTCAAGATAATACATTTCCCTGCATATTTAGAGCTGTGTCAAGACACTTCTAGTGTACAAACACTGTACCGTTTCACAGCAAAATTAACCGTCAACAGTACTCACTGAATGTGGAGGGCAAAGCCTGCTTTACCCTGTTTAAGTGAAAAGTACCATCAGGAGACCTTGCAGCAAAAAGTGGCAAGCCACCTGCTTCATGAGTGGTAAATCTGCTCAGTCATGTTTGACTCTTTGCAATTCCATGGACTGTAGCTTACCAAGCTCCTCTGTCCATTGAATTTTCTTTTTTTTTTTTTTTATTTTTTTTTCTGATCAAGAATCTCTTTTATTGATTATCAGAAACATTACAAACATCTAGTATGAACAAATTGTAACATGATAGTGTTTAGTTTGAACAATTAATACATTTCAGATATAATATTATACATATTTCAATGCTATTCTCCCCAATCATCCCACCCTCTCCCGGTCCCAGAGTCCAAAAGTCTGGTCTATACATCAGTGTCTCTTTTGTTGTCTCGTCTATGCGAGAGTACTGGTATGGGTTTGCCATTTCCTTCTCCAGGGGTTCTTCCTGACCCCCAGGGATCGAACACAGGTCTTCCACATTGCAGCAGACACTTTACCCTCTTAGCCACCATGGAAGCCCACCAGATTCACTGAAAAGTCAGCTACTTAACGAAAGCTGTTCTAGAGTTCAAGAGTAGAATGAGACTGTTGTGCCTTTATAGTTGCTTGGATGCTGCAACTACACAGGTTTCACGAGGGGAAATGCGTGTCAGATCCCAAATCCCAGTGCACAAAAAGACATCTCCCTACAGTTTCAAAGTCATGTAAATACATTCCTAGGACACAATGTGTTATCTGTGAATGCTGACTTCTATATGTGTGTTTACCCTGCTAGATAAAACTGTACTCAGACTACTTCCCATAAAGAAATAGCAAGCCGTGTGTTTCTCTCAGAAAACACCAGAACTTGAAAAGACTTGTGGTCCTAAAGACGGGAAATATGATCCCGTGTGCTTCTCCTTCAAATCGGAGACTATAAATATTCCTGGTTCTTTAGGCGAAAATGCTTTCTCTTCAGGCCCCGAGTTCTAGGTTCAGAGAAACGTTTCCACACAGCTTCAGAGCTGAGTAAAGACACTCCTGGAACACACTATACCATTCCCTTAGAAAAGAGTTCAGGGAAGAGTATTCTGTGAGAGCTTCTGCCATACCTGTTGTTACCCTGAGGGGGCGAAATTACTCTGCCAGCTGACTTTGTAACAGAATAAGCAAGTACCTGTGCTTTGAGAAAACACAGATACTTAAACAAAGCTGTGGTCAGAAGGAAGAGGAAAATGAACCTGTGTCTGTGTCTTTCAGGCTCAAGACTGCAACCACCCTGAAGTCTCAGGAAGAAATGTTGCTTCTGTCATTTGGGCTCCAAATACCTGAGAACATAAACAAATGTCCCTGCAATTAGCAAGCTGTGTAGGAGAGCCCAAGGACAGATGTCAGCATTCCAAGAGTAGAGTTCAGTGGGGAATGTTCTGGGACTGTTGACTGCCATACCTGTTGTCAACAGCCTAATTCGGTGAAACTGGCCTGGGTGATGACTTCCCAGTAAGAAGTGGCAAGCAGCATGTTTCTTTTGGGTAACTCAAATAATGGACCAAAGCTGTTCTCATAATACACAGTCAAGTGACTCAGTGTGTTTCTTCCTGGCTGCTTGAAAGTTGCTACAATGCCACTTTCACAGGAGGAATACACTGATTTACCTGGATTGCAACCTTCAAGACAACACATTTCCCTGCACATAGAGCTGTGTCAAGACTGTCCTAGTGTACAGACACTGTACCATTTGCACACAAAGATACCCATGGAGATCGCTCAGTGAATGTGGAGGGCGAATCCTCCTTTACCCAGTTGAGGGTAAAAGCACCATCAGGAGACCTCGCAGCAAGAAGTGGCAAGCCACCTGCTTCATGAGAAGTGAATTTGCTCAGTCATGTTTCACTCTTTGCTACTCCATGGACTGCAGCTTACCAGTCTCCTCTGTCCATCGAATTTTCCAGGCAAGAGTACTGGAGTGGAGTTGCCATTCCCTTCTCTAGGAGAACTTTCCGACCCAGAGATCGAAGCTGGGTCTCCCACATTGCAAGCAGACGCTTTACCCAATGAGCCACCAGGGAGGCCCACAGGATTCATTGAAGAGTCAGCTACTTAACCAAAGCTGTTCTGGAATTCAACAGTAGAATGAGCCTGTTGTGCTTTTCTGGCAGGTTAGATGCTGCAAATACACAGGTTTCACAAGAGGAAATGAATACTTTTGCACGGCAGACCCCAAATCCCAGTGCACAAAAAGACGTCTCCCTGCAGTCTCCCTGCAGTTTCAAAGCTGTGTAATTGCATTCCTAGAACAAAATGTGCTATCTGTGAATCTGGATTTTTGTAACTGTTTTAACCCTGATCAGCTAAACCTGTACAATCAGAGGACTTCCCATCAAGAATTGGTTAAGTCGCATGTTTCTCCCAGAAAACACAATTGCTTAATGAGACTTGTGGTCCTAAAGACAGAAGGAATGCCACGTGTGCTCTTCCATCAGGTTGGACATGGCAAGTCTTCCGTGTTCGTTAGGCGAAATGCTGCTTTGTCTTAAGGCCCTGAGTTCTAGATTCAAAGAAACGTTTCCCCACAGCTTCAGAGCTGTGCAAAGAAACTCCTGGAACACACTCTAACATTCCCTTTGAAAAGAATTCAGGGACAATTGTCCTGTGAGAACTTCTGCCATACCTGTTGCTACCCTGAGTGTGCAGAATTGTGCTATCACCTGACTTTCTAGCATGAATAAGCAAGTGCCTGTGTTTTCAGAAAATGCAGATACTTAAGCAAAGCTGTGGTCTGAAGGAAGAGGAAAACGAACCCGTGTGCATGTCTTTCAGGCTCAAGACTGAAACCACCCTGTAGTCTCAGGAAGAAATGCTGCTTCTGTCATTTAGGTTCCAAATCCCATGTGAACATAAACAAAAGTCCCTGCAGTTAGAAAGCTGTGTAAGAGCGCCCAAGGACAGATTACAGCATTCCATGAGTAAAGAGTTCAGTGATGAGTGTTCTGGGAGTGTTGACTGCCATACCTGTTCTCAACAACCTAATTTGGTGAAACTGGACTGGGTGATGACTTCCCACAAGAAGTGGCAAGCAGCATGTTTCTTTCGGGAAACTGAAATAATGGACCAAAGCTGTTGTCATAATGCAAAGACAAGTGACCCAGTGTGTTTCTTGCTGGTAGGTGGCAGGCTGCAACTATCAGGCTTTCACAGGAGTAATATACTGATTTTTCCATATTACCTGAATTTCCACCTTCAAGATAGCACATTTCCCTGCACATTTAGAGCTGTGAAAGGCACTCCTGGTGTAAGGACAAGGAGTGTACCCTTTGCAGAGCAAAAATAACAGTGGAGAGTACTCTGTCAATGTGTACCCTAAACTCTAAACCCTAACCCTATACCCTTACCCTAGCCCTAACCCCTAACCTTAAACCCTAACCCCTATCCCTCTAACCCTTTAACCAAATCATAAATTTTAACCTGTAACTTTTAAGCCCAATTTATACTCTAAACCCTAATCCTGACCCTTTATGATAATCACTGCGCTTCACCCCAACCCTTAACCCTGTGTCCTAACCCACACCCTCAACGCTACAGTTACCTTTTAAAGTACCTGCCTGCATCATCTTCAATTTAGGCACATCATATTCATAACAAAAGACAACTGAATAAAACTTTAAACATTGATACAAGAATTATTAACCACATACCAGTAATATAAACACTGTGAACACATGGTTTAAATTACTTGCACCACCAAAATACCTCTCTACCACACATCCAATAATTAACAGTGAAACACATGTACATCATAAATATTATAACATAGCAATCTAATACAGTAATTAGAATCTAGAATGGTAATCTGGGTAATTATAAACACAAGATATATCATTGCATAAGAATATTTAAACAAATTCCAGTTCTCTACAATAGTATCAATCCTCACAAAAGTAGGATTTACAGCATGTTTTTCCACTAGGATTCAAAGCATTGTGCAAAATAACAGTACAAATGTCATGTTCATCATTGACAAAGTAAATTATGACCATCAGAAAAAAGGTCAGCATGGTTGCTCTAACAGATTTCTCAGTGTTCCAATATAAGTTCTACCCAAATCGATAAGGAAAGACATTAAGGCATACACATAGGAAACTACAAATTGAAAGTAAGTCTATTCAGATAAATATTTGACATCATCTGTATGTATTAATGTTTAATGCATAAACAACTTCAGATATTCATCAAATTCACAAAATTACAACAAGAAAGTATGACTACACACAATGCACTCAGTTTTATAAACTACCAATGAATAACCTCACAAGGAATTTAAAAACAGATTACCATTTCAAATGTCATTTTCAATATTTAATAGCTTTGATCTATGCATAAGACTGTAAGACAGAAAATTAAACAAGTATGACCAAAATAAATAAAGTAAATCCTCAATAGATATGAAGACATCCCATGGTAATGAAATAAATTAACATAGTTAATAGGACATTAATGCACAAACACATCTCCAGATTCGATGTGATCAGAATTAAAATTTGGCAAAAAATAACAAAAGCTGATTTTAATAGTCATATATTTTTCTTTGTACCCCTAAAAAGAAAATCAAAGTTGAAACACAAAATCAAACTTGGAGTTTCACATTTTTCAATGTCATATGTCAGTATACAAAGCAACAGCATATAAAACTTTGCAATTCTACCATTAACATATGCATTTAAATGAAATTGGATGAAATACCCCAAAATAAACATATACTTTTAGACTCAATGTTTCACAAGGCAGATAACATTCAATTAATGAAACAATGGTCTTTTCATAAAATGATGATAGATGACAAGTATACACATGCTTAGGAATGAAATGGGACCTGTATCTCAAACCACATAAAAATAAATCCTCCCTCAACATAAATGTAACACAATCAGCCCTTCATATGCATGGATTCTTCAACTATGAAGTCATACAAATATGGCTGAAAATATTTCAAAAAATTCCAAAGTTTCAAAGTGGTAAATATTGAATTTGACCTGTACTTCTTTTTATGTCATCTCCAATATATTAGCTATTATGACAAATCATGTGCTCTGCTAAGTCACTTACACCATGTCCAACTTTTTGGGATCCTATGGATTAGAGGCCTTCAGGCTTCTCTGTCTGTCCATGGGATTCTCCAGGCAAGGATACTGGAGTGGATTGCCATGCTCTCCTTCAGGAAATTTTCCCAACCAAGGGATGGAACCCGTATCTCTTATGTCTCCTGTATTGGCAGGTGGGCTCTTTACCACTAGCACCACCTGGAAAGCCCCAAGACACATGAAAATCAGTGGATTTGGGCATCCACGGAGCATATACAGAACCATTCCTCAAAGAAAATTGAAGAATGACTTTAAAATCTCAAAGAAAACATGAGTATACATATTCACAACCTTGGTGTTACAAGGGTTTCTTAGATCTGACAAGTGCCATGGATCAATGAAGGACTATGTGAAGAATACTTCAAAGTCTGTTTAGCAAACACAGACTAGGTTGGCTATGTTTAGCCTTCAAATGAATAAGAATGTCATTAGTAGTGGTCATTTCAAATAAGTAGCATGTGAAACTGTTTACAATTATTGTGATTCATGGTATACCACATCCACAAATTTCCATAGCATTTGTGCAAAATCTATACATTTCTCAGTGGAAGCTTCTATATGGACTATTGTAATCAGAGCTCTAACTCATATAGGCAAACTTCTACTTTAAAAATAATCCTGCATAATAATCAAACAAAACACTGGATTAACACCTAGACTATATTGGAGCTCTGTACTAAATGATTTTAAAGCTAGTAGATGGAATGAGCTAATGAGGAGTACTACTAATTAGTCATGTTCTTCAACTTGGTCGAATTGCTGATAGTCATACAAGTTAATGAAAAGTTAAGCCTGTTGTCATTAAATAGGTTTAAAAGAAATAGAATAATAAAACTAATTAGTAAATCTTGTTTACTTAATAAACATATTATTTCTGCACAGCTTTGTTACTGGTATTAACATAATATCTTAAATAATAACTTGTCACAGTGAAAAAGATTCATATTCTATACATAATTGATGATGCCATAGCTGTTTGATACTATTACTTGAATGAATACAACTTCAGTTCAGATCAGTTCAGTCGCTAAGTCGTGTCTGACTCTTTGCGACCCATGAATCGCAGCACACAAGGCCTCCCTGTCCATCACCAACTCCCGGAGTTCACTCAGACTCACGTCCATCGAGTCAGTGATGCCATGCAGCCATCTCATCCTCTGTTGTCCCCTTCTCCTCCTGCCCCCAATCCCTCCCAGCATCAGAGTCTTTTCCAATGAGTCAACTCTTCGCATGAGGTGGCCAAAGTATTATGTGACTTCAAAAACTACAAACATTACTAACACAATAGTTATTAAAATACCTTGAGTGACATGAGTGTTAAGAATTAGTAGAGTTGCTCTACTGAATAATGATAGTATTATTCACTCTAGCAATAGTACTGGAATCTGTACATTAACACCCCTACAAAGGAAACTGAAATGATAGAATAATACTTGTCTGTACTAAAGGAACTTCATAACTCATAAATTTAATCCTACCGTAATAATTCAACATTGTATATTTTATTTTAAACTAATTTTCATATATGATCTACTCTAACCTCCTCTGTGTTCACTTTATGCTATACTTATTGCTAACAGTAAAATTACCATTGGAGCTCTAATTACTTTTTTTTTCTTTTACTTGCAATGCTAGTGATAGAACCAAAGGCCAATATCTACATCAAACAGAACAAACATAATGGACACTGTAAACAATTTCATGAAATAACATTGCTGTGCTCCTATATAGTCAAATGGACATTCAAAAGGACATGATTTTTCTGGATGTTTACTTCAAAAAGTTAGAATTGGATGACTACAAACAATGAAACTAATAATATATCATTACATAATGCTAATAATATACAGTTGGTCATTCTTTTTTCTATTCTACCAAAACTAATTGACTGGAAGTCAATTTTAGTAACTACTACTAAAATAAGACCTTCATCAATAAGTGAAGATATATAGGAAAAAATTCATAATATATCTAAAAACCATCAAAGGTAAAATGATGAGAAAAAAAAAAAAAAAACAGAGCCATCTTAGTTGGTATAAGAAACAGATGATTATGAAAGCAAAGCCAACGATCATGTACAGGCCATGGAAGTCTGTGGCTGTCACTAGTGTTGACTTTTAGCCTCCATCTGAGGTTGTAAAATGCACTTTGTAAAATCCTGAGGTTTGCAGCAGTTGTAACCTCCTGAAGAGACTGCAATAAAAAGGGTTTCAAGAATATTCTGACAATTTCCATCTACCAGGCTGTGGTGAGCTCACGCAATACATACTCCAGAGGACAGAAGACAGACATGTTGGGAAGTGGGAATGACTTTTACTGCACTTAGGGAGAAAGGGCATGTTGGTAATCAGCAACTTCCTAGCACAAGTATAGAAGCAACACCTCAGTGAATAAACATTTAAAAATGACAACGACTGATATGAATAAACCTTTAAAAGCGCCTTCTCAGACCTCTCATCATGAGCACAGGCGTGATAAAAACACTGAGTTTACATGGTCTCACACAAAATTAGACCAGCTTATGACAATGACCAGAGAGGCTCCTATAAGACATGAGGGCTGGGATTTACTGCACAATGCACATTGGTTTAGTGCATCGCTATGTGTTATGGAAATAGAGGCTTACTAACAGGGCGGAGATGTATTCTCAAATAACACAGCAAATAACACTGCAAATTCAAGGAAAATGGCTACAATGACAATAGTTAATTTCATGATGGATACTACTTATTAGAGCTAGGATTGCCTCTTGCATTAAGTATTTAAATGACCAGCTGTGATATTAGCAATTAGTTTTTCACTGTAATTCTCACATAGAAACCTAACCTAATATTTTCCATGTTTACTAGCATAACAAGAACAGTGAATAATCCTTATGGAAGGAAATTAGATAGGTCCTTATGACAGGTCCTGCTCACAGACAGATTGTTAATTCCAAATTTATAGACAGTTATGCAGATATTCTTTACCAACTGAGCCACCAGGGAAGCCTTAATAGCTCAGTTGGTAAAGAATCTGCCTGCAATGCAGGAGACCCTGGTTTGATTCCTGGGTCAGGAATATCCCCTGGAGAAGGGATAGGCTACCCACTCTAGTATTCTTGGGCTTCCCTTGTGGCTCAGCTGGTAAAAAATCCGCCTGCAATGCAGGAGACCTGGGTTTGATCCCTGCATTGGGAAGATCCCCTGGAGAAAGGAAAGGCTACCCACTCCAGTATTCTGGCCTAGAGAATTCCATGGACTGTATAGTGAGTCTCAAAGAGTCACAAAGAGTTGCAAAGAGTCAGACACAACTGAGCCACTTTCACTAGTGGATACTATAAAGGATAAAAAGGTGGTAACAGACAAATTTAGTACACGTGTCAAGCTAATGAATGAGTAATATAAAAATGAATAATCAACTTGGTGCTTTATAGTTATTACCATCCAATATTTGCTTTGAGAGGAGTTGAACTACTCATCGTTAAAGAGAAATGATCTTTTCTTCTCTGAAACATTTGTTAATCATTCAGTTGGTTGTGATGAATAAAATACTTAAGTATCTGATACATAAAAATGCAATAGGCAAAGCACATAGATTTTTCTCTCCCTTTCTCAAAGGATGGAATATTTTGTATTTGCATTGATTTTATGTCTTGACTTCATGTACAATTATATATTGGTATATATATATTGGTATTTTAGTTGAAATATAATAGGATTAAAAATATTGATATCATACTAATAAATCATAATGGTGTATGTAGTTGTCACATATGATTCACAAGAGATTTAAATTCCCAGGTGTCAACGTAAAGGATTAATGCTATTTAGCTTCTTCATGAATCTATACCATGAATGAAGAGCTTTTCTCAAAATACTTCACTGAGGGAACTACAAGGATGATAGGCATAAAACTATGTTTCGACTCACAAATTTCTAAGCATTGCTCACAATACAGATCTGATTTTCAACATTAGGATTCTTTAAGTGTCCTTGAATAGCATTTGTTTTTCTGTATACAGAAGAAAAAAACTCATGAGTATAAAATTTGTTGACATAAGACTAGTGTATGAATTGTTATGTTCCCGACCCAGGGATCAAATACACATCACTTTCATCTCCTGCACTGGTAGGCAGTTATTTAACAACTGTGCCACCTAGGAATCAATATACATTTCAAGAACCACTGCCATCAGCTTCTAATCTTCATGACCAAAGTAGGAGAAAGAACATTGGAAGACGTTCTCATAAGCATATTATTTAGTTGAGGAACTGTTATTACTGGGACAAGTCAGTTCCTCCAGTGATGATGGGTATAACTGAAAAATTATTACAAATTCATGGGATGCAATGGCTACATTATAAATGTGTTCATCTTATGGTACTGCTTCAGGTTATGCCTACTTCAGCAGGAAGTACTGGACTTAAAGAGATGCCTACAATTCCAGCTCAAGCAACAAAGAGTGAAGTGCAGATCATTGTTCTTTGTTGAAAATAATCAGCAGTTTGTCAACATATGTAACATGCTATAGCAAGCCTTGGAATGGAACTCTAAAAACAGGTTAGGCCCTCTTTTTGCCAAGCTCTGCGATAAAATACAAATCAAAATAAGAAAAATAGCATCAAATTTGTCAGGACTTCCTCTCCTTTTCTTTCTAGATGGCAGGAAACAGACACTGAAGCCAGATAACTGCAGGTTTTAACTGTGAACTAACATTGGGTGGGGTGGAAGCTCATCACTCTAGTAAGAATGTGGCTCAATTAAACTGTTTGACTTTCATTCACTTCATACACATAGAGTTCTATAATCCCTCATTAAGGAATTAAATAAATTATACTTCCTTACACCTTTGCAATCTCTTGGTTTACACTAATGTAAATTCCTAGTCCAGCACTTATACAATGAGTGTTACAGGTAGTTGCTACTGCTAAGTCGGTTCAGTCGTGTCAGACCCTGTGTGACTCCATAGATGGCAGCCCACCAGGCTCCCCCGTCCCTGGGATTCTCCAAGCAAGAACACTGGAGTGGGTTGTCATTTACTTCTCTAATACACGAAAGTGAAAACTGAAAGTGAAGTCGCTCAGTCGTGTCCGACTCCTAGCGACTCCATAGACTGCAGCCCACCAGGCTCCTCCATCCATGGGACTTTCCAGGCAAGAGTACTGGAGTGGGGTGCCATTGCCCTCCCCAGTTACAGGTAGTAACAGTGCATAAATGATGATGAGTAATGTCAGGAAGTTTATTTATTCTCTGTTTGCATTCTCTAGTTATTTTTATATGATTGATCAGTGAAATATACTTCCTGATGTGAACATTTTAGTCTCATGTATACACATTGAGTAGTGCTATGATAACTCTTAGTGTTGGCACAATTATCATTGCTATTATGTTTTTTCATATATTCCTTTTGAGATTCTGTTCTATTATACATTATCATAAGATATTCAATACAGTTTCCTATACTATACAGTAGGTCCTTGTGGTTTCTTTCACATATAGTAGTATGTATTTGTTAATAAAGTGGTACACAACTATTCATAGCAACATTATCACAATAGCCCAAAGGTAGAAACCATTCAAGTGTCCATCGGTGGATGAATGAATATGCAAAACAGGGTATATTCAAAAGCTTGAACAGTATTCTACCATACAAAAAAATAAACTTAAATGGTGCTGCCACTGTGAAAGACATTACAGAAATTACTCCAAAACTAACACATGGAATTAATATATGATATTTCAATTCTAATTCATATTACATACCCAAAAGCTTTGGGAAAAGGGGCTGAAAAAATGCATATTTCTACACTCATATTCACAACAGCATTATTCACACTGGCCAACAAAAAGAAGCAATCGAAGTGTCCATGAACATACAATTTCATAAACAAACTGTGGTATACAAACACAATGGAATATGATTAGGCCTTTCAGTTCAGTTTAGTTCAGTTCAGTCGCTCAGTCATGTCCGACTCTCTGCGACCCCATGAATCACAGCTCGCCAGGCCTCCCTGTCCATCACCAACTCCCAGAGTTCACTCAAACTCACGTCCATCGAGTCGGTGATGCCATCCAGCCATCTCATCCTCTGCCGTCCCCTTCTCCTCCTGCCCCCAATCCCTCCCAGCATCAGAGTCTTTTTCAATGAGTCAACTCTTCTCATGAGGTGACCAAAGTATTGGAGTTTCAGCTTCAGCATCAGTCCTTCCAAAGAACACCCAAGACTGATCTCCTTTAGAATGGACTGATTGGATCTCCTTGCAGTCCAAGGGGCTCTCAAGAGTCTTCTTCAACACCACAGTTCAAAAGCATCAATTCTTCGGTGCTCAGCTTTCTTCACAGTCCAACTCTCACATCCATACATGAATACTGGAAAAACCGTAGCCTTGACTAGACAGACCTTTGCTGGCAAAGTAATGTCTCTGCTTTTGAATATGCTATCTAGGTTGGTCATAACTTTCCTTCCAAAAGTCAGTAATTCTGACAATGCTACCATGTGGACGAACCTTTTGGTCATTATGTTAAGAGAAACAAACCCGACCAAAAAAGACAAACGTTCTGTGATTCCACTAGTATGAGATATCTAAACAAGTCAAATTAAAAGCCAGAAAAAGCAGAAAGTGATTCCCAGGGGTCGAAGAGAGTTGATGTTTCATGGACCCAGTTTCCTTTGGGGAAACTGACTTCCCATGACATCTCCAAAACCAATGATACAACTAATTGGAAACCATATGCAATCAAATGAATGTAGACATAATTTTACAACTTACCGCAACTTCACTCAAACTTCTCAATACATAAAGTGCAAAACTGTATCTACATTACCTCGGCTTTGCTTACAACTTTACAGCACCTCAGTTTTGCTTATGAATTTTAACAAAAAAAAAAAAAAAAAAACTAAAGTCTATCCAAAAAAGGATATAAAATTTATAACATGAACTTTAAAAAATTAGAAATTTAAACTCTGTGAAAAACCTTATTCACAAAACCTAAACACAAGCCACAGAAAAATATATTTACAAAATACATATCTGGTAAAGGATTGTCCTCTAACTATACCAAAAAAATCTGGAATAACCTACCTCATTAAAATGTATAAATCTGAACACCTGGCCAAAGAAAACATACAGATAGTAAATAAGCATACCAGTTGGACTGTGAAGAAGACTGAGCACCGAAGAATTGATGCTTTTGAACTGTGATGTTGGAGAAGACTCTTGAGAGTCCCTTGGACTGCAAGGAGATCCAACCAGTCCATTCTAAAGGAGATCAGTCCTGGCTGTTCTTTGGAAGGACTGATGCTGAAGCTGAAACTCCAATACTTTGGCCACCTCATGAGAAGAGTTGACTCATTGGAGAAGACTCTGATGCTGGGAGGGATTGGGGGCAGGAGGAGGAGGAGATGACGGAGAATGAGATGGCTGGATGGCATCACTAACTCGATGGACATGAGTCTGAGTGAACGCCGGGTGTTGGTGATGGACAGGGAGGCCTGGCGTGCTGCGATTCATGGGGTCACAGAGAGTCAGACACAACTGAGTTGGACACTTTAGAATGGACTGGTTGGATCTCCTTGCAGTCCAAGGGACTCTCAAGAGTCTTCTCCAACACCACAGTTCAAAAGCATCAATTCTTCGGCGCTCAGCCTTCTTCACAGTCCAGCTCTCACATCCATACATGACCACAGGAAAGACCATAGCCTTGACTAGGCGAACCTTTGTTGGCAAAGTGATGTCTCTGCTTTTCAATATGCTATCTAGGTTGGTCATAACTTTCCTTCCAAGGAGTAAGCATCTTTTAATTTCATGACTGCAGTCACCATCTGCAGTGATTTTGGAGCCCAGAAAAATAAAGTCTGACACTGTTTCCACTGTTTCTCCATCTATTTCCCATGCAGTGATGGGACCAGATGCCATGATCTTCGTTTTCTGAATGTTGAGCTTTAAGCCAACTTTTTCACTCTCCACTTTCACTTTCATCAAGAGGCTTTTTAGTTCCTCTTCACTTTCTGCCATAAGAGTCGTGTCATCTGCATATCTGAGGTTATTGATATTTCTCCCAGCAATCTTGATTCCAACTTGTGTTTCTTCCAGTCCAGCATTTCTCATGATGCAGTCTGCATATAAGTTAAATAAACATGATGACAATATACAGCCTTGACGTACTCCTTTTCCTATTTGGAACCAGTCTCTTGTTCCATGTCCAGTTCTAACTGTTGCTCCCTGACCTGCATACAGATTTCTCAAGAGGCAGGTCAGGTGGTCTGGTATTCCCATCTCTTTCAGAATTTTCCACAGTTTATTGTGATCTACACAGTCAAAGGCTTTGGCATAGTCAATAAAGCTGAAATAGATGTTTTTCTGGAACTCTCTTGCTTTTTCGATGATCCACCGGATGTTGGCAATTTGATCTCTGGTTCCTCTGCCTTTTCTAAAACCAGCTTGAACATCAGGAAGTTCATGGTTCACATATTGCTGAAGCCTGGCTTGGAGAATTTTGAGCATTACTTTACTAGCGTGTGAGATGAGTGCAATTGTTCGGTAGTTTGAGCACTCTTTGGCATTGCCTTTCTTTGGGATTGGGATGAAAACTGACCTTTTCGAATCTTGTGGCCACTGCTGAGTTTTCCAAATTTGCTGGCATATTGAGTGTAGCACTTTCACAGCATCATCTTTCAGGATTTGGAATAGCTCCACTGGAATTCCATCACCTCCACTAGCTTTGTTTGTAGTGATGCTTTCTAAGGCCCATTTGACTTCACATTCCAAGATGTCTGGCTCTAGGTCAGTGATCACATCATCATGATTATCTGGGTCTTGAAGCTCTTTTTTGTACAGTTCTTCTGTGTATTCTTGCCACCTCTTCTTAATATCTTCTGCTTCTGTTAGGTCCATACCACTTCTGCCATTTATCGAGCCCATTTTTGCATGAAATGTTCCTTTAGTATCCCTGATTTTCTTGAAGAGATCCCTAGTCTTTCCCATTCTGTTGTTTTCCTCTATTTCTTTGCATTGATCGCTGAAGAAGGCTTTCTTATCTCTTCTTGCTATTCTTTGGAACTCTGCATTTAGATGTTTATATCTTTCCCTTTCTCCTTTGCTTTTCACTTCTCTTCTTTTCACAGCTATTTGCAAGGCCTCCCCAGACAGCCATTTTGCTTTTTTGCATTTCTTTTCCATGGGGATGGTCTTGATCCCTGTCTCCTATACAATGTCACGAACCTCATTCCATAGTTCATCAGGCACTCTATCAGATCTAGGCCCTTAAATCTATTTCTCACTTCCACTGTATAATCTTAAGGGATTTGATTTAAGTCATACCTGAACGATCTAGTGGTTTTCTCTAGTTTCTTCAGTTTCAGTCTGAATTTGGTAATAAGGAGTTCATGGTCTGAGCCACAGTCAGCTCCTGGTCTTGTTTTTGCTGATTGTATAGAGCTTCTCCATCTTTGGCTGCAAAGAATATAATCAATCTGATTTCAGTGTTGACCATCTGGTGATGTCCATATATAGAGTCTTCTCTTGTGTTGTTGGAAGAGGGTATTTGCTATGACCAGTGCATTTTCTTGGCAAAACTCTCTTAGTCTTTGCCCTGCTTCATTCCGTATTCCAAGGTCAAATTTGCCTGTTACTCCAGGTGTTTCTTGACTTCCTAGTTTTGCATTCCAGTCCCCTATAATGAAAAGGACATCTTTTTAGGGTGTTAGTTCTAAAAGGTCTTGTAGGTCTTCATAGAACCGTTCAACTTCAGTTTCTTCAGCGTTACTGGTTGGGGCATAGACTTGGATTACTGTGACATTGAATGGTTTGCCTTGGAAACGAACAGAGATCGTTCTGTCGTTTTTGAGATTGCATCCAAGTACTGCATTTCGGACTCTTTTGTTGACTATGATGGCCACTCCATTTCTTCTGAGGGATTCCTGCCTGCAGTAGTAGATACAATGGTCCTCTGAGTTAAATTCACCCATTCCAGTCCATTTTAGTTCGCTAATTCCTAGAATGTCAACATTCACTCTTGCCATCTCTTGTTTGATCACCTCCAATTTGCCTTGATTCATGGACAAGGTAGATATTATTAAACTGGTTTGCAAAACAAGTAAAGGTAGTTCATACTACAATACTGTATACTTACAAATATGTAAATGATAAATGGTATGTTATTTATTTTTAATTACTATGAGGAAAAAAGAATGTAGTATTGATACATGTTACAACATGAATGAAACCATCTTTAATGAAAAAATCCATATAGAAAAGGCCACCCAGATCCCACATCCACCATGTCTGCTTTAAATCCATCAAGTTTGTCCAAATAACTGAAAATCTCAGTAACACTCTAAAAAAAAAGGTGGGGATGGGAAAAAAAGATATATTCATACAATTGGACAATTGCTGAAAGTGGAAGTAGGGCTGTGGATTACATTATAATGTAGAAACCATATGATTTTCTGATTTTGGAGATTATGTCCTGGTTCTGCAGGAGAATGCACCCATTTTGAATAAAACACATAAAGTATTTTAGATGATGTGGCAAATGAGTACTTTTTACCATTACTAGGAATTTTCTGTACATTTTAAAGTACTGGAAAGTAAATTATTTTTCAAAACAACCATGTCAATACCACAAAAGAAAATCAGATCAGACAAGCATGAAACTTTCTTATAGAGGCCAAGACTTACCCAGATCAAGTTCAAAGGAAGTTGTGATGCTCACTGCCCTTGTAGGAGTTCATATGGAAAAAAGAAGCACTGTGGGTAGTCTATTAGTAGCCACATCTTGGGTCTGCTGGATGACCTATTGCAGGAGAAACAAATTTTACAAATAAAGTTTTCCACATAACTTCACAAAAAGTTGTTAGACTACATTCAGTAAAGTTGAGTAATTTAGGATCAATTTACAACCGTATAAAATACTACAATTTACAATCCCAATCAGTATACAAAAATCAGTTGTGTTTCTACACACTAACAACATTCAAAAACAAAAAATAAGAAAATCCTATTTATAATTGCATCAAAAAGAATTAAACATCTAGCAACAAACTTAACCTAGGACATAAAAAAACCAGTAGTCAGAAAACTAGAAAGCACTGATAAAGAAACCAAAGAAAACACAAATGAACAGAAAAATATTCCATGCTCACGCACTGGAACAATGAGTAATTAAAATCTCCATTCCAACCAAAGCCATCAACGAATACATTGACTGAAATCACAAAATAATATTCAATGGCATTTTTCATAGAAATATAAATATTACTAATATTAGTCTGCTAATATTGAAAAGGACCTTAAAGAGCCAAAAAGACTGAGAAAGAACACACCTGGAGGCATCTTCCTCTTGGACTTCAAGCTACATCACAGAGCTGGAGTAACCCAACAGTGAGGAACCTGCACAAACACAGACACATGAACTAAAGGAAAGAATAGAGCCCAGGAATAAACCCACATGTATGTGGTAGGCTGCAGTCCATGGGGTCGCGAAGAGTCGGACAACTGAGCGACTTCCCTTTCACTTTTCACTTTCCACTTTCATGCATTGGAGAAGGAAATGGCAACCCACTCCAGTGTTCTTGCCTGGAGAATCCCAGGGACGGGGGAGCCTGGCGGGCTGCCGTCTATGTGGTCGCACAGAGTCGGACATGACTGAAGCGACTTCCCAGCAGCAGCATGTGGTCAGTTCATGAAAATCAAGCCAAGAATATGCAAAGACGAAAGGACAGTCCTCTCAAGAAACAGTGACAGGAAAACTGACCACTAACACTAAAGAACATCAGTGATCATCCTCTAGATCATCTAATAGAAATCTAACTAAAAACCCACCATCTTTCACATGGAGCTCTTTCCATCCAGAGTCCTCTGAGATGGACCTCCAGTCATCACTCAGCTCGACACAGGAAACGTCTACTTCATCCTCATTTTTCCCTCTTGCAGCGCCTCCTTGCTAGTGGGTTCTGAGGCAACCCCTCTCCTTTCAGCCTGGCCGCAGTCCCATTATCCACAAGCCTATGCTCTGAGGGTCGTGAGGAGACAAAGCTCCTGCCAGCTGTTGCCAAGTCTGAAGGCAAAACGTGGGGGTGCCCCCCAGGTCAGAGGTGGGTTTGGTGCCCCCTGTGGGCCACCAGAGAAGAGCGGGCAGCACCACGCTCACAAACCCCAGAGGTCTCATCCAGAATGCAGCTCTGCTGTGTACACTAAGACTAGAAGCCCAAACTGAAATGGAGTCGAATATCTCCATGACCCTTCTCAAAACATGGCTAAGGAACAGCTAAAGACTGTATGGAATGCAGCCATAAAACACATTTGAGTCAGTTCTAATGAAGTGGATGAACCTAGAGCCTATTAAACAGTGAAGTAAGTCAGAAAGAGAAAACCAAATATCGTATATTAAAACATATATATGGAATCTAGAAGGATGGTACTGATGTATCTGTTCACATAGCAGCAATGGAGATGCAGACATAGAGAACAGACTTACAGACAAGGGTGGGGAACAAGATGGAGAGAGTGTGATGAATGGAAAGAGCAGCATGGATGCATATGCATCAACATTTGTAAATAGACAGCCAATGGGAATTTGCTGTATGGCTCAGGGAACTCAAACTGGGACTCTGTAATAACCTAGAGTGGTGGGAATGGGTAGGGGGTGGGAGGGAGATTCTAGAGGGAGGGGACATATGTACATGTATGGTTAATTCATGTTGATGTATGACAAATCAAATCAATATTGTAAAGCAATCATCAATCAACTAAAAATAAGTAACTGTTAAAAACAACATATGGAATGAAATGAACATAAACACAAACTTTGCAACTAGCACCATAATTCAATTTAAAAAACTATAAAAAAATTTAGAAAACAACAAATATCTACATGACCTTTGATCTGGTGATGAGTTCTAACAACAAAAAAGCCAACTTATCAAATTATTAATATAAATTATTCAAAACATTGACTTTTAAAATTTTATACATTCACTCTGTGAAGGACCTTATTCAAGAAAACCAAAAGACAAACTGTTAAAGGAACCACTGACCACCCGCCCTTGCCAGGCACCAGAGAATACACTTGCAGGAGTCTTCTTACAAAGGAGGTCCTGGTAAGGAACAAGGAACTAACAAGCTACCACCAACCAGAAGAATTCTGGGCAAGTCAAAAGGAGATGGGAGACTTCAGTCCATAGGTCCTACCAACCTCCCAAGATTCTCCTTGCTGGAATCCATCTCAACTGAGTGATGTGTATGCCCCCAGGAAGGATCCCAATTCAGAATGACTGGCAAGAGACAAACCAGAAACTAACCGAATGACCATAAAACCTGAGACTGTGAGCCTTGTGGCAGAGCAGTTCTCTCTGTTTCCCTCAACCTCCTGCTCTCTGCCCCGGCAACTCTTCCCAATAAAGTCTCTTGCTTGGGCAGCACTCCTCTCCTCAGACAATTCATTTCCAAATGTCAGACAAGAACCCACTCTCAAGCCCTGGAAAGGATCCCCCTTCCTTCATCAAAACCATAATCCAGGAGAAAATATTTTCAAAATGCTATCTTGTAGAGAAGGAAATGGCACCCCCTCCCGTATTCTTGCCTCAGAAATCCTAGGGACAGAGGAGCTTGGTGGTCTACAGTCTAACAGCAGGGCATTTTTGAGGGGAGGAAACAGTCTCAGGAAAGTTGAGGTGCTCACCAAAGGCCCCAGAGCTTTTGATGGCACCGCCAGAACT
The DNA here is from genome assembly GCA_935064755.1 of Tragelaphus eurycerus. Classification (NCBI taxonomy): domain Eukaryota; kingdom Metazoa; phylum Chordata; class Mammalia; order Artiodactyla; family Bovidae; genus Tragelaphus; species Tragelaphus eurycerus. The sequence continues at coordinate 39,822,282 of CAKXYN010000007.1, read as the reverse complement.
ATGGCTGAAGACTCCCAGCTCCCAGGCCTCTTGATCCTGGCATTTCTCACCAGATACACGTGTGGAAAACTAGAATCTAAACTAGAATCTAAAATATGCCTGAGGGCTTCCCTGCTGGCTCAGTGGTAAAGAATCCGCCTGCCAATGCAGGAGATGCAGGTTTGATCCCTGGTATGGGAAGATCCCACAGGCTACAGAGCAACTAAGCCCATGTGCCACAACTACTGAACCTGTGCTCTAGATCCTGTAAGCTACAACGCTGAGCCCACATGCTGCAACTACCCATGAGCCCTAGAGCCTGTGCGCCACAACAAGAGAAGCTACTTCAGTGAGAAGCCCTCATACCACTAGTTATGGCCCATGATCACCATAACTAGAGAAGAGCCCACACACGAAGACCCAACACAGCCAAAAATAAATTTTTTAAATGCATATCTGACAAGGAATCCGTACTCAAATTGTCCAAGAACGTTACAGGAACAAGGACAGGTTATAATATCCATGTCATGGTGGATCAGGTTGGAGACATCATCACAAATTACCTTTAGCTGAATATGTTCAAAGGTAAGCTGGAATATATGTATATATTTCCATGTATTGTCAGCTGAGCATATTTAGCTCCTACACGTATGTTTTTAATATCATTCTCTAATAAAAGGGAACAGGAAACTTCCCTGGTGATTGGTGGTAAAGAATCTGCCTACCAATGCAGGGAACACGGGTTCAGTCCCTGGTCGTAGAAGATTCCACATACCCAGGGGCAACTAAGCCCTCGTACAACTATTGAAGCCAGCATGCTCCAGAGCCCAAGTTCTGCAACAAGAGAAAGCATTGCAATGAGAAGCCATGGCATGGCAACTAGAGAGTGAGCAGAGAAGCCTCTGCTCACTGCAACTAGACAAACCCTGCATGCAGCAACAAAGACCCAGCATAGCCAAAAATAATTTAATGTTTAAAAAAAGAAGTTCTTTGAAGAAATGACTGAGACTAGGGGTGAGATATAGTAAATTTATGAAGAAGTAAAGACAACTATCAAGCTGTCCAAACTGATAAAAATAAATGATTACAGTTTTATCTGTATACACAGGCAAATAATAATCTGAAAAGGAATTTAAAAAACAATTTCCTTTCAATAATGTAAACATTAATAAAATACTTTGCCATTGAGGTAATGAGGATGACAAGGTTGACACAATGGAAATTATCACGATTGCTGAAAAATATCGTAAATACATGTACAGATATTCCATAGTAATGGAAAGGCTTTAAGATGGCAATACTATGTAATGTATCTTCAATCTGAAATGAAGATTCAATATGAATTACAAAAGGCCTCTAGGAAGAAATACACAAGCTGACCCTAACATACACGTGGAATGAAAAGGGACTCCAAAGAGCCAAAACAATCACATGAGTCTGCAGTCAAAGGTCCTCTGGTATGCTGTGCTAAGTCGCTTCAGTCATGTCTCACTATTTGCAACCCTATGCATCATAACCCTCCAGGCTCCTCTGTCCATGGGAATTTTCCAGGCAAGAATACTGGAGTGGGTTGCTGTGCCCATCTCCAGAGGATCTTCCCAACCCAGGGATTGAACTCCTGCATTGGCAGGTAGGTTCTTTACCACTAGCACCACATGGGGCAAAAGTGCCTAAATGGAGATCAGGGAAACCCAGCTAAGAGAAGGGACTCAGAGGAAAGGAAGTGAGGGAAGGAGACTCATAGCCACTTTCAGAGAAGCCCAGCAGGTAGTTCTGTAGGTGGAAGAGGAAGAGAAAGCAGGCTAGAACTGTGTAGAAGATGAAAGAGAGAACTAAAGCTGCTGCTAAGTCGCGTCAGTCGTGTCCGAGTCTGTGCGACCCCATAGACGGCAGCCCACCAGGCTCCACTGTCCCTGGGATTCTCCAGGCAAGAACACTGGAGTGGGTTGCCATTTCCTTCTCCAATATAATGGAGATGAAAGAGGGAACTAAAGCAGGGGCCCTCAAACTCTAAGATCTAATGCCTGATTATCTGAGGTGGAACTGATGTAATAATAATAGAAATAAGTGTTTGTCATTCAGTCATGTCCAACTCTTTGTGACTCTATGGACTGTAGCCCACCAGGCTCCTCAGTCCATTGAATTCTTCAGGCAAGAATACTGCAGTGGGTTGTCATTTCCTTCTCCAGGAGATCTTCCCGACCCAGAGATTGAACCCAGATCTTCCACACTGAAGGCAGACTCTTTACAGACTGAGCCACCAGGGAAGACCATAGAAATAGAAACAGAGTGCACAATAAATGGACTGCACTTGAATCATCCGCAAACCTTCCCCCACCACTGTCCAGTCAAAAAATTGTTTTTCACAAAAGCCCTGGAGGTCAAGGAAGGAACTTCAAGTGTACTCAGCTGTCCTAGGTTCCTGGTTTAGGGAGATGCTGAAGCAGGGCTGTCCCAAAAGATAGAATCTCCCTTGCATGGGGTCTTCAACAGACCTCCCAGTAGCCTTGGTGATGATAAGAGAGATTTGTTTCATTTTTTTAAATATCCTTGGGATAAACTTCAGTCAGTTCAGTTCAATTCGTTGCTCAGTCGTGTCTGACTCTTTGCGACCCCATGAATCACAGCATGCCAGGCCTCGCTGTCCATCACCAACTCCCAGAGTTCACTCAGACTCTCGTCCATCGAGTCGGTGATGCCATCCAGCCATCTCCTCCTCTGTCGTCTCCTTCTCCTCCTGCCCCCAGTCCCTCCCAGCATCAGAGTCTTTTCCAATGAGTCAACTCTTCTCATGAGGTGGCCAAAGTACTAGTTTTCAGCTTCAGCATCAGTCCTTCCAATGAACACCCAGGACTGATCTCCTTCAGAATGGACTGGTTGGATCTCCTTGCAGTCCAAGGGACTCTCAAGAGTCTTCTCTAATACCACAGTTCAAAAGCATCAGTTCTTCGGGGCTCAGCTTTCTTCACAGTCCAACTCTCACATCCATACATGACTACTGGAAAAACCATAGCCTTGACTAGACAGACCTTTGTTAGTAGAGTAAACTTAAAACTTAGCAATTCTGTTGCTGCTGCTGCTGCTAAGTCATGTCAGTCGTGTCCGACTCTGTGCGACCCCATAGACAGCAGCCCAACAGGCTCCTCTGTCCCTGGGATTCTCCAGGCAAGAATACTGGAGTGGGTAGCCTTGCCCTTCTCCAGGGGATCTTCCCAACTCAGGGGTCGAACCCAGGTCTCCCACATTGCAGATGGATTGTTTACCAGCTGAGCCAGAAGTGAAACCCATAAAGAAAAGTAAATGCTTACAAATCAAACATTTCTAAATAAAAGAAAAAAATAACCTAAATGAATTTCAGATTCACATGAACTGGGAAATAGCCAATATTAAATATCTAGTATTAATGTTGGTTTACTAACCTAATATATACACGTAACAGTCATTAACATTAAGCATAATATTTTCATTGTGCCTAGGTTTATTATGAGTTAAATATTACTATATTGTTATATCTCTTACAAGTTTGTCAACAAGAAAAGTACCTCAAGAAAATTCCTTAAAAAATGTAAATGAGATATGAACTTTTAGATAAACTATTAAAAATAATTATACTTCAGAAATGTCTGTCTAAAATTGTCTCTCCAGATTTGGATAACCTGTATTTCTATCATTGTGCTAAACTAAGTGATGAAAGTTTATTGAATAGCTAGGTCATTTCCCAATAAAACAAGATTCTGAAACATTCACTACTTAACACTACCTTCCTCTTACACAGAAACTAAAGGGATTTATACTATTAATGAATAGTGTTTGGTGCAATCCTGAGATGTTCTCTATAAGAAAGCAAATTTTTTTTTAGATTTGCTTTCACTGGTACATATGTATATGTACCAATATGTACGTATACCAATCTATAGAATGCTAATATAAAGATCAGTTCTTGGTTGCTTAAGGAAAGTAGGATGTGTTTTGTTATTACAGAAGGTATGAGGAATGAAACTTCATTTTATGAAGGGAAGAAGAAGCGGTTCTGACTTACCCATGGCTGTTTTAGGATGGGAAAACAAAGTAATGGGTACAGAAAGGGATAAAGAGGTTTTATGGAAAGTGGACACAGAGAAAAGGGTTTTGTGCATAATATACATTTGCTTGAGATATTGAACTCCTTTTGATAATGGATTTAAAGTTTCTTTACCCCTTAAGTGATCTGTTCCATGTTTACCTTTGAAATCTTTTGTTAACTTTGGCTAAGTCTGGATAACTATTGCTTCACAATGACTTTTTTGATCCTACCTGACTATTATAAATGCTTTTGATATTTATCAATAAAACTTCCTAAATAACTTGACTTCAAAGGGCCCCTGAGACATCCCAAAGAGAGATATTAAGCAACCTGAGTTCATTTGATTTGTTAAATTACATGGGAAGTATTGTTAGAAGGAGTGATAAATCTTCTTAGGTTATATTGTATGGTTGATGTTAGTAAGTATAGACATCCTAGAAATTAGGTGAAATTCATGAAAATCTGATATGTCCTGGTAAAATGCTGTCAGTTATAATTCTAGTTATCATGTTAAAGTGTTACAAGTCACAGCAATGACCAGGTTACCTTGTCAATTGCAATTTAATCAGATTTTAAACATGCCTTCTATGGTTTCACTCTGATGTCTTTGCAAGAATACTGTTACTTCAAGATTTATAAAAAAGACTTTTCTAAGGTTAACCAATAAATTTTTGTTTATTTGGTATCTGGTAAGCTGCTACAAGTCTGGAATTCAGTCTGCTGTCTAGGTTAAAAGAAAAACTTTTCTTAGAATGCAGCTTTTCAATACCAGATTATGAATTTCTTTGCCTTTCAATGATTTATATTTCTTTTTAAAATCTTTTGTAATTTTGGTAAATAAATAAGCATTATTTAAGATTATCCTACGTGTAGGATGGAGGAAATCTGCAAATTCCCTTAACCCTTCAGATTTTTTTGATGGGAAAAAGGTCTCACTTACCACAGGGGGGACAATCCAAGATTTTTATCAGATGATCTGCCCCTGATATCCAAGTCAATTTGAGCACTATGTGGTCTATAATTTCGGAATAAAACTAGTACTACAGAAAGGAAAGATGACTTTTTGACTCAGGATGGCCAAGATATTCTGTAGACTCCAGAGAAAATTGGTTAAAATTATTTTTTTTTTTTTTTAAACTGCAAAGCCAGTCCTTTTTTCGTATGCAGTTGAAAACAACTAGCTTGTTAAAAAAGCATACCTAGGGCAAAGCTTGAAGTTAACCCTTTCCTTGGTCTTGAAATATACTGCCCCATATGCCTGAGACCACAGCCTTGAGCAAATGAGAACTTCTAGCAGAAAAAAAAAAAAAGACAAGAGTCAAAGAGATATTTTAAATCTCAGGCAGAAAACTAGGAAATCTCTGTCTATCGGTCTGTCTGATTTATATATGTCTCAGTGTGTGTCTTCTGTGTTTTGATAATATTGCTGAAGTTGTAAGTGAGTTCTTATTTAATTGGCCTAAAGAAAAGGAAGCACTTACAAATCAAACAGTTCTAAATACACGAAAAAATTGACCTAAATGAATTTCAGATTCACATGAACTGGGAAATAGTCAATATTAAATATCTAGTATTAATGTTTGTTTGCTAATATAGATATGTCTAAGAGTCATTAACATTAAGCATAAATTTTTCATTGTGCCTAGGTTTATTATAAGTTAAATATTACTATATTGTTATATCTGTTACAAGTTTAACAAGGAAAGTACCTCAAAAAAAAAAAAAACTCCTAAAAAATATAAATATGATATGAGCTTTTAGATAAACTATTAAAAATAATTATACTTTAGAAATGGCTGTCTATAATAGTCTCGATTGAAGGCCGGAGGAAAAGGGGACAGCAGAGAATGAGATGGTTGGATAACATCACCGACTCAATTGACATGAGTTTGAGCAAGCTCTGGGTGTTGGTGATGGACAGGGAAGCCTGGCAGGCTGCAATCCATGGGGTCGCAAAGAGTCAGACACGACTGAGCAACTGAACTGAACTGAATTTACAATAGTCTCTCCAGATTTTGGTTACCTTATTTTCTATCATTGTGCTAAACAGTGTATTGAATAGCTAGGTCATTTTCAAATAAAATAATGTTCTGAAATATTCACTACTTGACAGGACCTTCCTCTTACACAGAAACTAGAGATTTTTGACTATTCATGAATAGTGTCTGGTGCCATCCTGAGATGTTCTCTATAAGAAAGCAAAAAAAATTTTTAAGATATATTCACTGGTATATATGTTTACCAATCTATGGAATGCTAATATAAAGGTCAGTTCTTGGTTCCTTAAGGAAAATAGGATGTATGTCTTGTTATTACAGAAGGTATGAGGAATGAAATTGCATTTTATGAAGGGAAAAAGAAGTAGTTCTGACTTATAGGTGGCAGTTTCAAGATGGGAGAAGCAAAGGAATGGATACAGAAAGGGATAAAGAGGTTTTATGGAAAGTGGACCCCCAGAAAAGAGTTTTGGGCCTAATACAAGTTTTCTTTACATGTTGAACTGCCTTGATAATGGATTTTAAGTTTCTTTACCTCTTAAGTGATCTGTTCTATGTTTACCTTTGAAATCTTTTGTTAACTTTAGCTAAGTCTGGATAACTATTGCTTCACAGTGACTTATCTGATCCTACCTGACTATTATAAACCCTTTTGATATTTATCAACAAACCTTCCAAAATAGTTGACTTCTAGCTAACTTTGGATGCTTAAGAGAGCCTCTGAGACATCCCAAAGAGAGATATTAAGCAACCTGAGTTCATTTGACATGTGAAATTACAGGGAAAGTGTTGTTGGAAGGGGTGATGAAGTTTCTCAGGTTATATTGTATGATTGATGTTACGAATATAGATATCCTAGAAATTAGGTGAAATTCATGAAAATCTGATATGTCCTGGTAAAATGCTGTCAGTTATAATTCTAGTTATCATGTTAAAATGTTACAAGTCGCAGCAATGACCAGGTTACCTTGTCAATTGTAATTTAATCAGATTTTAAACATGCCTTCTGTGGTTTCACACTGATGCCTTTGCATGAATACCGCTACTTCAAGATTTATGGAAAAGACTTTTTAAGATTAACCTGTTGTGGAATCCGGAGTCACAAAACATAACTCAGAGGACAGTCAAGACAGTGGAGTACAGTTTATTATGCCAGCGGGTCCAAGGGGAATCTATTCCCAAAAAGGACCTTTATGTTTCTGAGAGTCTTCTCTTGTGTTGTTGGAAGAGGGTATTTGCTATGACCAGTGCATTTTCTTGGCAAAACTCTCTTAGTCTTTGCCCTGCTTCATTCCGTATTCCAAGGCCAAATTTGCCTGTTACTCCAGGTGTTTCTTGACTTCCTACTTTTGCATTCCAGTCTCCTATAATGAAAAGGACATCTTTTTTGGGTGTTAGTTCTAAAAGGTCTTGTAGGTCTTCATAGAACCTTTCAACTTCAGCTTCTTCAGCGTTACTGGTTGGGGCATAGACTTGGATTACTGTGACATTGAATGGTTTGCCTTGGAAACGAACAGAGATCATTCTATCGTTTTTGAGATTGCATCCAAGTACTGCATTTCGGACTCTTTTGTTGACCATGATGGCCACTCCATTTCTTCTGAGGGATTCCTGCCCACAGTAGTAGATATAATGGTCATCCGAGTTAAATTCACCCATTCCAGTCCATTTTAGTTCGCTAATTCCTAGAATGTCAACATTCACTCTTGCCATCTCTTGTTTGACCACTTCCAATTTGCCTTGATTCATGGACCTGACATTCCAGGTTCCTATGCAATACTGCTCTTTACAGCATCGGACTTTGCTTCTATCACCAGACACATCCACAGCTGGGTATTCTTTTTGTTTTGGCTCCATCCTTTCATTCTTTCTGGAGTTATTTCTCCACTGATCTCCAGTAGCATATTGGGCCCCTACTGACCTGGGGAGTTTCTCTTTCAGTATCCTATCATTTTGTCTTTTCATACTGTTCATGGGGTTCTCAAGGCAAGAATACTGAAGTGGTTTGCCATTCCCTTCTCCAGCGGACCACACCCTGTCATATCTCTCCACCATGACCCGCCCATCCCAGGTTGCCCCTCGGGCATGGCTTAATCTCATTGAGTTAGACAAGGGTGTGGTCCTTGTGTGATTAGATTGACTAGTTATCTGTGAGAATGGTTTTAGTGTATTTGCCCTCTGATGCCCTCTTTCAAGACCTACTGTCTTGAAAATGGTCAACACTGAAATCAGATCGATTACATTCTTTGCAGCCAAAGATGGAGAAGCTCTATACAGTCAGCAAAAACAAGACCAGGAGCTGACTGTGGCTCGGACCATGAGCTCCTTATTGCCAAATTCAGACTGAAATTGAAGAAAGTAGAGAAAACTACTAGACCATTCAGGTATGACCTAAATCAAATCCCTTATGATTATACAGTGGAAGTGAGAAATAGATTTAAGGGCCTAGATCTGATAGATAGAGTGCCTGATGAACTATGGAATGAGGTTCGTGTCATTGTACAGGAGACAGGGATCAAGACCATCCCCATGGGAAAGAAATGCAAAAAAGCAAAATGGCTGTCTGGGGAGGCCTTACAAATAGCTGTGAAAAGAAGAGAAGCGAAAAGCAAAGGAGAAAAGGAAAGATATAAACATTTAAATGCAGAGTTCCAAAGAATAGCAAGAAGAGATAAGAAAGCCTTCTTCAGTGATCAATGCAAAGAAATAGAGGAAAACAACAGAATGGGAAAGACTAGGGATCTCTTCAAGAAAATCAGAGATACCAAAGGAACATTTCATGCTAAGATGGGCACAATAAAGGACAGAGATGGTGTGGATCTAACAGAAGCAGAAGATATTAAGAAGAGGTGGCAAGAATACACAGAAGAACTGTACAAAAAAGAGCTTCAAGACCCAGATAATCATGATGATGTGATCACTGACCTAGAGCCAGACATCTTGGAATGTGAAGTCAAATGGGCCTTAGAAAGCATCACTACGAACAAAGCTAGTGGAGGTGATGGAATTCCAGTGGAGCTATTCCAAGTCCTGAAAGATGATGCTGTGAAAGTGCTACACTCAATATGCCAGCAAATTTGGAAAACTCAGCAGTGGCCACAAGATTGGAAAAGGTCAGTTTTCATCCCAATCCCAAAGAAAGGCAATGCCAAGGAGTGCTCAAACTACCGAACAATTGCACTCATCTCACACGCTAGTAAAGTAATGCTCAAGGTTCTCCAAGCCAGGCTTCAGCAATATGTGAACCGTGAACTTCCTGATGTTCAAGCTGGTTTTAGAAAAGGCAGAGGAACCAGAGATCAAATTGCCAACATCCGGTGGATCATCGAAAAAGCAAGAGAGTTCCAGAAAAACATCTATTTCTGCTTTATTGACTATGCCAAAGCCGTTGACTGTGTGGATCACAATAAACTGTGGAAAATTCTGAAAGAGATGGGAATACCAGACCACCTGATCTGCCTCTTAAAAAATCTGTATGCAGGTCAGGAAGCAACAGTTAGAACTGGTCATGGAACAACAGACTGGTTCCAAATAGGAAAAGGAGTACGTCAAGGCTGCATATTGTCACCATGTTTATTTAACTTATATGCAGAGTACATCATGAGAAATGCTGGACTGGAAGAAACACAAGTTGGAATCAAGATTGCCGGGAGAAATATCAATAACCTCAGATATGCAGATGACACCACCCTTATGGCAGAAAGTGAAGAGGGGCTAAAAAGCCTCTTGATGAAAGTGAAAGTGGAGAGTGAAAAGGTTGGCTTAAAGCTCAACATTCAGAAAACGAAGATCATGGCATCTGGTCCCATCACTGCATGGGAAATAGATGGGGAAACAGTGGAAACAGTGTCAGACTTTGTTTTTCTGGGCTCCAAAATCACTGCAGATGGTGACTGCAGCCATGAAATTAAAAGACGCTTGCTCCTTGGAAGGAAAGTTATGACCAACCTAGATAGCATATTCAAAAGCAGAGACATTACTTTACCAACAAAGGTTCGCCTAGTCAAGGCTATGGTCTTTCCTGTGGTCATGTATGGATGTGAGAGCTGGACTGTGAAGAAGGCTGAGCGCCGAAGAATTGATGCTTTTGAACTGTGGTGTTGGAGAAGACTCTTGAGAGTCCCTTGGACTGCAAGGAGATCCAACCAGTCCATTCTGAAGAAGATCAATCCTGGAATTTCTTTAGAAGGAATGATGCTAAAGCTGAAACTCCAGTATTTTGGCCACCTCATGCGAAGAGTTGACTCATTGGAGAAGACTCTGATGCTGGGAGGGATTGAGGGCAGGAGGAGAAGGGGACGACAGAGGATGAGATGGCTGGATGGCATCACTGACTCGATGGATGCGAGTCTGGGTGACCTCCGGGAGCTGGTGATGGACAGGGAGGCCTGGCGTGCTGCGGTTCATGGGGTCGCAAAGAGTCGGACACGACTGAGCGACTGATCTGATCTGATCTGATGTTTCTGAGAGTGTTAGGGGAAGTACACTGATTGAAACCGCCCACCCTGGCCAAGCACCATAGTAACCATTTGCATGTGTTGTTTTATGATAAGAGATCCTGATAAGGAATATGGAACTAATAAGCCACCACCAACTGGAAGAGTTCGGGAAAGGTCTAAAGGAGACACCACATTTCCGTCCACTCCCAGTGTTGTAGCCACCTGTTCCGGGAAACAAACTTACTCAGAAGGATAATGCAGATAGTGGAGTGCAGTTTATTACGCCAGCGGACCCAAGGCAGAATCTCCTCTTAGCCATGAACCCCGACTAGCATTTGTGAAAATCTTTTATACCCCATGTGTAGGTGTCTGAACCCACCACTCCAAATTCCTTGAGACTTACATAAACTAAGGAAAGTACAATCCCAATAGCCCCATCATTCACATGCTATGTGCTCATGTGCTCAAACAGTCAAACAATTAGCCAATAATCAATAAACCCGAGGTTACACTCCGATTGATACAGAACAATTTATGGCCTGTCTGGAGGAAGGGGTGATTAGTGTATGTTTTCTTTTAGGTGATGAGTAACCTAGATACGATCTTCAAGGTTCCCCTGTCTGGAGGGGTCTTATCCTTCTGTTGTTGTTTTCATAGGCACTAAACACCGAGTTCAGAGTCCATTGGAAAGGTGGCTGAGCATGATCAGCATGAACAGGCCTAAGATGGAGTCCAGGCCCTATGAATTCCTTCTTCACCCGAATCCCTCTCGCTAGCATCCATCTTGGCTGAGTGATATGTGCGCCACCAGGAAAGACTCTGAATTAGAATGATTGGCCAAAGACCACCTGGAAACTAATCCCATCATCATAAAACCCGAGACTGTGAGCAACACAGCAGAGCAGTTCTCCTGGGTTCCCTTACCCTACTGCTCTCCACCCAGGTGCCCTTTTCCAATAAAATCTCTTGCTTTGTCAGCACATGTGTCTCCTCAACAATTCATTTCCAGTTGTTAGACAAGAGCCCAGTTTCGGGCCCTGGAAGGGGTCTTCCTTCCTGCAATAAGAGGCCCGATTTTATGCCCCCTACTATGTGACTGGTTACATGTTAGCATCCTATTTATTGTGTATGATTGAGTTTTAAAACAAGTAGGTGCTAGGAGGACAAGCAATTAAGGTTAAAGAGGGGGAGCCATGATTATACATTAAGGGTGTATGTCTCCATAGATAATCTAACAGGGGCAGCCTGACCTCAACTACATTCTCTGTTTGTCATCTGTAGGGAGGGAAGTCTCTAGGAGACCTGATTTTTATTAGCAACAGTTTCCTCACTCTTGGGCAGGGTTGAGGCCCAGTTCACATCCTGTCTGACAGGCTTCAAGATGGTGTCTCTCCTGCTTTCTGGCATGGGCCCCAACAAACTGATAAGCAAATTTTGTTTCTTTGTTATCTGATTAGTTGGTGCCAGACTGGAGTTTAGTCTATTCTCTAAGTGAAGAAAACAAAGTTTTCTTAGAATGCAGCTTTCAATAACAGATTATGAATTTCTTTGTCTCTCAGTGATTTATATTCATTTTTAAAATCTTTTGTTACTTTGCTAAAGTAAATAAGCATTATTAATATTATGGTACATGTAGGATGGACCAAGCTTCCCCTAGTCCTGCAAATTCCCTTAACCCTTCAGATTCTTCTGATGGGGAAAAGGTCTCACTTCCCACCAGAGGGATAATCCAAGCTTTTTATCAGCTGATCTGCCCCTGATATCAGAGTCAATTTGAGCACTATTTGGTCTATAATTTTGGCATAAAACTATCACTGCAGAAAGGAGAGATGACTTTTTGATGCAGGATAGCCATGATATTCTTTAGACTTCAAAGAAAATTGGTCAAAAGGAGATTCCCCCCCCCCCGCCTTGGAAAATGCAAACTGGTTCTCTTAGCATATGCAATTGAAAACATCTAGCTTGTTAAATGCAGAAGGCAATGGCACCCCACTCCAGTACTCTTGCCTGGAAAATCCCATGAACAGAGGAGCCTGGAAGGCTGCAGTCCATGGGGTCGCTGAGGGTCGGATACGACTGAGTGACTTAGCTTTCACTTTGCACTTTCATGCATTGGAGAAGGAAATGGCAAGCCACTTCAGTGTTCTTGCCTGGAGAATTCCAGGGATGGCGGAGCCTAGTGGGCTGCCGTCTGTGGGGTCGCACAGAGTCGGACACTACTGAAGCAACTTGGCAGCAGCAGCAGCAGCTTGTTAAAAAGGCCTGCCTAGGGCAAAGCTTGAAGTTAATTCTTTCCATGGGCTTGAAATACACTCCCCACTTTGCCTGAGACCTCAGCCTTGGGCAAATGAGAACTTCAAGCTAAAAAATAAAAGAGGGGGGTCAAAGAGATATTTTGAATCTAAGGTGGGAAACTAGGAGATCACTGTCTGTCTTTCTGGATTTATGTATGTCTCAGTGTATGTCTTCTGTTTTTTTATAATATTGCTGAATTTGTAAATGAGTTCTTATTTAGTTGGCCTATATGCAGAGTACATCATGAGAAATGCTGGACTGGAAGAAACACAAGTTGGAATCAAGATTGCCGGGAGAAATATCAATAACCTCAGATATGCAGATGATACCACCCTTATGGCAGAAAGTGAAGAGGAACTAAAAAGCCTCTTGATGAAAGTGAAAGTGGAGAGTGAAAAGGTTGGCTTAAAGCTCAACATTCAGAAAACGAAGATCATGGCATCTGGTCCCATCACTACATGGGAAATAGATGGAGAAACAGTGGAAACAGTGTCAGACTTTATTTTTCTGGGCTCCAAAATCACTGCAGATGGTGACTGCAGCCACGAAATTAAAAGACGCTTACTCCTTGGAAGGAAAGTTATGACCAACCTAGATAGCATATTGAAAAGCAGAGACATCACTTTACCAACAAAGGTTCGCCTAGTCAAGGCTATGGTCTTTCCTGTGGTCATGCATGGATGTGAGAGCTGGACTGTGAAGAAGGCTGAGCGCCGAAGAATTGATGCTTTTGAACTGTGGTGTTGGAGAAGACTCTTGAGAGTTCCTTGGGCTGCAAGGAGATCCAACCGGTCCATTCTGAAGGAGATCAGCCCTGGGATTTCTTTGAAAGGAATGATGCTAAAGCTGAAACTCCAGTATTTTGGCCACCTCATGCGAAGAGTTGACTCATTGGAGAAGACTCTGATGCTGGGAGGGATTGGGGGCAGGAGGAGAAGGGGACGACAGAGGATGAGATGGCTGGATGGCATCACTGACTCGATGGATGTGAGTCTGAGTGACCTCCGAGAGCTGGTGATGGATAGGGAGGCCTGGCGTGCTGCAGTTCATGGGGTCGCAAAGAGTCGGACACGACTGAGCGACTGATCTGATCTGACCTGAAAGAAAAGTAAGCACTTACAAATCAAACATTTCTAAATACAAGAAAAAATTAACCTAAATGAATTTTAGATTCACATAAACTGGGAAATAGTCAATATTAAATATCTAGTATTAATGTTTGCTAATCTAATATAGACATTTCTAAGAGTCATTAACATTAAGCATAAAGTTTTCATAGTGCCTACTGCTGCTAAGTCGCTTCAGTCGTGTCCGACTCTGTGCGACCCCATAGACGGAAGCTCACCAGGCTCCCCCGTCCCTGGGATTCTCCAGGCAAGAACACTGGAGTGGGTTGCCATTTCCTTCTCCAACGCATGAAAGTGAAAAGTGAAAGTGAAGTCACTCAGTCGTGTCCAACTCTTAGCGACCCCATGGACTGGAGCCCACCAGGATCTTCCGTCCATGGGATTTTCCAGGCAAAAGTACTGGGGTGGGTGCCATTGCCTTCCTCGTCATAGTGCCTAGGTTTATTATAAGTTAAATATTGCTATATTGTTATATCTGTTACAAGTTTGTCAACAAAGGAAAGTGCCTCTAATGAAGAAGGAATTCACAGGGCCTGGACTCTATCTTAGGCCTGTTCATGCTGATCATGCTCAGCCACCTTTCCAAAGGACTCTGAACTCTGTGTTTGCTGCTGCTGCTACTGCTAAGTCGCCTCAGTTGTGTCCGACTCTGTGCGACCCCATAGATGGCAGCCCACCAGGCTCCATCGTCCCTGGGATTCTCCAGGCAAGAATACTGGAGTGGGTTGCCATTTCCTTCTCCAATGCATGAAAGTGAAAAGTGAAAGGGAAGTTGCTCAGTTGTTTCCGACTTCTGTGACCCCATGGACTGCAGCCTACCAGGCCCCTCCGTTCATGGGATTTTCCAGGCAAGAGTACTGGAGTGGGGTGCCATTGCCTATGAAAACAACAGAAGGATAAGACTCCCTCCAGACAGGGGAACCTTGAAGGTCGTATCTAGGTTACTCATCGCCTAAGAGAAAACATACACTAATCACACCTTCCTCCAGACAGGCCATAAATTGTTCTGTATCAATCGGAGTGTAACTTCAGGTTTATTGATTATTGGCTAATTGTTTGACTGTTTGAGCACATGAGCACATAGCACGTGAATGATGGGGTTATTGGAATTGTATTTTCCTTGGTTTATGTAAGTCTCAAGGAATTTGGAGTGGTGGGTTCAGACACGTACACATGGGCTATAAAAGATTTTCACAAATGCTGGTCAGGGTCCTTGGCTAAGAGGAGACTCTGCCTTGGGTCCATCGGTGTAATAAACTGCACTCCACTATCTGCATTGTCCTTCTGAGTGAGTTTGTTTCCTGGAACGCGTGGCTACCACATTTGGTGCATGGGCCGGGAAACTCCTCACTTTGAGGAGTCAGGTCTCATTTGAGGCCACCCCGAGGCTTTGTGGCTTGAATCTCCTAGAGTGGGGAAGGCGCCTCGCCCCTCTGGAAGAATTCAGCCTTTCAACACCCAGTTTCTTCACTTTGGCAGGTAGTGAACGGCAGCAAGGGAACTGAGCGCTCAGGTGGGGAGGAACCCACCCAGCAGGGTGGAAGAGGGGGCCTGATCAACCCCCTGGGAGGGACTAGAAGGGGCACAGACCCACAGGGGCCTGGAATAGGCAGGCAGCAGCGATTGCTTGGTACACAGGTTGACGAGAGTGCTATGGTTTAGGAAGGAAATTTGTGAAGGTCATTCAGGAGGTGTGTCCATGCCATCTCCGGGAAAATTATTACCAGCGATCACCAGGGGATTTTTAGAATAGGAAACTGGTCTTTGTATGCTCGTATTCTGCCCTCCCCCAGGAGGTGTCCCGTCTGCTGTCAAATTCTTGACCCCCTCAGAATTGTTAGGCTAGAAGGAAGGGGATACGTGAGTATGAACTGGCTTTCCTGGAGATGGCCTGGGACATGGGATATTTAACCCATCTGTGTTCTCATCCGCACCTGATCAAGCCCACCAAGGCAGAATGTACTTTAAAGGGAGAAACAGTCTTGGACCACGTGGTTTCTGGTTCAGCTGTGCTGACCAGCAGGTGAAGGCACGTCGATCCCCCTCCTGCCTCTGGGATCTGGCAGGTAAGGCTCTTCTCACCCCAATTAGGAAGGAGGCAGAATGGCAATTTAAGTGTCATTGAGTGGAAATATCAGAAGTACACAGGGCACTGAGAACTTCGTAGACAGAATGAAAAGGAAAAGTAGAAGAAGGTCCGAGAAGGTAAGCAAGATGGGAGGAAGTGAATCTAAGGCAACTGTATTGGAATGCATGCTTAAAAATTTTAAGAAGGGATTAGGAGGAGATTATGGGGTGAAGATGAAGCCTAACCACCTCCACATACTCTGTGAGGTCAAATGGTCCCCTGTGGGAGTAGGATGGCCACCAGAGAACACCATGAACTTAAAAATAGTGGAAGCAGTCTATACAGTAGGAGAGCCGGGACACCTGGATCAATATCCATATATTGACTCATCTCTAGGGTTAGCTCAAGACCCTCCTACTTGGACAAGGTTCTGTATCCAGAAGGGAAAGGGAAAAATATTAATGGCACAGAAATTGACTGATGATAAAAAAGGAAATTCTACAGGATTTGGACGGGTCGACCTGACCCCTCCTCCATACTGGATAATGACGCTCCTGCCTCGGTGCTCCACCAGGATCAGAGGTCGCCTTAATGCCTGATCCAGGGCCAGGTGAAGTCCTGCAGCAACCGCTGCTCCTCCGCCAGCTCTTCCCGAGATCGTAGAGCCGCCACCTCGGCAGGCTCCAATCCTGGTGACAGAAGCCTTTGGCCAGCACTTCCAGGATCCAGCTCCAGCCGAACCGCCCAAGCTACACCGGTCTCTCCCGGTGAGTACTGACACGAAGGGGAGGGAGATGTTGGATTTAAGCAGAGACTGCGCTCTGCCAGAGAGCTGGAGGGAACGAAAGAGAACAGACAGATTTGCAATGCTAGCTGCTGCTCTAGGAAAGTCTATCTTGGGCCCTCCGGAAAACCTCCTCTGCCCCAGGGACAGGAAAGTCCTTCAACCGGTCCCAGCGGAGGCCCCAGGCCCCTTACAGCAAACCAGTGTGCCACTGGAAGAATGAATGCCCTAAGGCAAGGAAGGAAGAGGAAGCTCCCACAGTTGTGGGGCTTGCTGACTTGGAAATTAAATAGGGCTCCCGGGGCTCAGAGGTATCAGGTCCCTGAGAGCCCATGGTTACCTTAAAAGTGGGGGACCAAAACATTGACTTCACGGTGGATACAGGAACAGAACTGTCGGTAGTAAAACCTATGGCACCACTGTTCAAAAAGACTACCGCCATAACTGGGGTATCGGGAGAAGAGATGATTAAATCATTTTGCCAGCCCAGAAAATGTCAGATGGGGGCCACCAAGTGACTCATGAATCCCTCTACATTCCTGAGTGCCCAGTACCCCTGTTGGGAAGAGACTTGCTCTCCAAACTAGGTGCACAAGTGACTTTCTCCCCTGAGGAGAGGCCCACCTTCTGGTTGGACACTATGACTTATTTGCTTTCTCTCTCAATACCACCCCCAAGATGAGTGGAGGTTGCATGAGCCTCCAAAGGAAGAACCAGGTGAGCCGGAAAAGCATGAGAGAGAGCTAACTCAATTATTCCCTGAGGTCTGGGTGAAACACAAACTCCCCTCCCCCACAGGCTGGCTAGACATCAAGCCCCAGTGATAATAGAACTCAAACCAGACACCATCCCAGTTAGAAAGCGCCAGAACCTGCTACCAATAGAGGCCTGGGCTGGCATACTGCCCCACATTAATAAATTGAAACAAGCGGGCATTCTAGTAGAGTGCCAGTTTGCTTGGAATACGCCGATTCTGCCAGTCAAAAAGAAAGGTGGACAGGGCTATAGGCCTGTACAGGATCCCAGGCTAGTCAACCAGGCTACTGTGACTTTACACCCCACTGTTCCAAATCCCTATACCTTACTTAGCCTCTTCCCGCCAAGGACTAAAGTTTATACTCGCCTAGATTCAAGGATGCTTTCTTCTGCATCCTTTTTCTTGCCCCAGCATCACAGCCCATCTTTGCCTTTGAATGGGAAGATCCAGTCGGGGGCACTGAGCAACAGCTCATCTGGACTCCCCAACAAGGGTTTAAGAACTCCCCAGCCATCTTTGGGGAAGCCTTGGCTTCTGACCTGAACTCATTCCATCCGGAAGAGTATGGATGTTGGCTCCTACAATGTGGGGATGACCTGCTGCTGGCCGCTGAGACCAAGGAAAAATGCTGGGAAGGGACAAAAGCACTGCTCCAGCTGCTGATGGAAGCAGGTTACCGGGTGTCGAAGAAGAAGGCACAGATCTGCAAGGAGGAGGTAAGGTATCTTGGATTTATTTTAAAGAAAGACACAAGGTTCCAGACCCTAGTTGTGTCCTTTATACTGATGGCACTAGCCTAATAAAACAAGGACAACGGCTGTTAGGTTAGCCAAAGCGGAAGGGGCCATCAAGACTGAAAAGGGATGGTGGGAATTGCCAAGTGGCAAATTATTGATACCAGAGAAGCTGGCACACAATCTGGTAAGCCAGACACACAAAGCGACCCACATAGGCCATGCTACCTGCTCACAGGTTAATGCTGCCTCTCAGGTATTCAGACAAAAACCTCTGGGTATTTAGCGGAAAGGCACGCTGCTCTTTGAACACCTGGGAGTGGACCTCACTGAAATGAAACCTCAGCGACACTACTG
Source organism: Tragelaphus eurycerus (assembly GCA_935064755.1). Lineage (NCBI taxonomy): Eukaryota > Metazoa > Chordata > Mammalia > Artiodactyla > Bovidae > Tragelaphus > Tragelaphus eurycerus. The sequence continues at coordinate 39,803,682 of CAKXYN010000007.1, read as the reverse complement.
TTACCTGCTGATCATGGTATGTACCGTCTCGGGATGGGTACAAGCTTTTCCTACCTGGAATAAAAGAGCATCAGAAGTAGCCAGGTGCCTGCTTAGGGAAATAGTTCCCAGATCTGGACTTCCTACCAGCATTGGTTCAGACAATGACCCGGCTTTTGTAGCTGATTTAGCACAACAAGTAAGCAAAACTTTAAACATCAAATGGAAACTGCACACTGCATATAGGCCCAGAGTTCTGAGACGGTGGAATGAACCAACTGGACATTAAAGAGACTCTCCAAGTGGATCATAGAGACTGACTGCTCCTGGGTGGACTTGCTTCTGACGGCTCTGCTCAAACTCAGGATGACCCCACAGTCCCAAGGCTATTCTCCATATGAAATTGTCCCATAATAAAACAGGTGTCAACACATTTGCCTCAGATAAGGGGGAATAGGATTTCACAGCAGATGGAACTGGGTAGGGTAATAATCGGGTAACTGGAAAAGGAGTACGTCAAGGCTGCATATTGTCACCATGTTTATTTAACTTATATGCAGAGTACATCATGAGAAATGCTGGACTGGAAGAAACACAAGTTGGAATCAAGATTGCTGGGAGAAATATCAATAACCTCAGATATGCAGATAACACGACTCTTATGGCAGAAAGTGAAGAGGGGCTAAAAAGCCTCTTGATGAAAGTGAAAGTGGAGAGTGAAAAGGTTGGCTTAAAGCTCAACATTCAGAAAACGAAGATCATGGCATCTGGTCCCATCACGACATGGGAAATAGATGGGGAAACAGTGGAAACAGTGTCAGACTTTGTTTTTCTGGGCTCCAAAATCACTGCAGATGGTGACTGCAGTCATGAAATTAAAAGACGCTTACTCCTTGGAAGGAAAGTTATGACCAACCTAGATAGCATATTCAAAAGCAGAGACATTACTTTGCCAACAAAGGTTCGCCTAGTCAAGGCTATGGTCTTTCCTGTGGTCATGTATGGATGTGAGAGCTGGACTGTGAAGAAGGCTGAGCGCCGAAGAATTGATGCTTTTGAACTGTGGTGTTGGAGAAGACTCTTGAGAGTCCCTTGGACTGCAAGAAGATCCAACCAGTCCATTCTGAAGGAGATCAATCCTGGAATTTCTTTAGAAGGAATGATGCTAAAGCTGAAACTCCAGTACTTTGGCCACCTCATGCGGAGAGTTGACTCATTGGAGAAGACTCTGATGCTGGGAGGGATTGAGGGCAGGAGGAGAAGGGGACGACAGAGGATGAGATGGCTGGATGGCATCACTGACTCGATGGGTATGGGTCTGGGTGACCTCCGGGAGCTGGTGATGGACAGGGAGGCCTGGCGTGCTGTGGTTCATGGGGTCGCAAAGAGTCGGACATGACTGAGCGACTGATCTGATCTGATCTGATCTGAAGTTTGTATAAGAAAAGGGTGCCGTTCCCCCTTAGGGAACAGATTCATGAGTTTACGCTTGGTGACCAAGTATGGGTCAAAAATTGGAAACATGATTTGCTAGCCCCTTGGTGAAAGGGCCCTTATGTTATTCTAACTACCCCTACTGCAGTTAAAGTTGCAAGTATTGTCCCTTGGATCCATCATACAAGAGTGAAGAGAACATACCACGCAGACCAAAAAAACACTGAGTGAACTGCACAGAGGGACCTCGCTGACAGTTGAGAGACTAAGACCATCCTTAAGAAGAAAGAAAAGAAGATCCTGGATGAGCCCCTTCAGGATGAAGCCACATAATCAACTCCTGCTGCTTGGCCTCATCAACGTGATTTTGAATTTAACTTCCATTTCAACTCAGGACAATGTTTTCATCTCATGGGCACATTCCTACACAGACTTCCACAACACTTCCAACTGCTGGGTATGTAGGGCTATGCCTCAGTCAGTGATGGATGGACTTCCTTGGTGGGTGTCACCACTCTGCCAAGGAGATTTTAAACCACTCTGCTCTTTTCTGGGATGACAAAAAGAGACTTTCCTCTCTCTTGCCAGTCATAACCTCTCCTTGCTCTCTTGGTGTAAGACCTACAGTCAATAGACTCGGGTCATGGAGTTACATTTGATATAAATACCAGTGTAACAAAAGCCTAACCTACTTGTTGTAAATCTACTCCAGCAGCCCCAGTAAATCTACCTTATTTACATGCTAGGTGGACAAGATCCGTGTTTCAATGGTATGAGTATATTGCTGCCTTATTTGTACCCTCTACATAGGGACAACAGATATCATGATTAAAGTAGAGGCCTTGACTAATTTCACAAAACAGGCCCTCCTAGATAGAACAAAAGCCATCCAAGCCTTAAATGAAGAGCAAATCCAAATGAGAAAAGCAGTAATTCATAATAGAATGGCTTTGGACATACTCACAGCTGCTCAAAGAAGGACTTGTTCTATAATTAAGGTTGAATGTTGTGCATACATTCCTGACTTGTCTGGCAATGTATTGACTGCTTTAGATGACATGAAAAACCAGGTAAAAGCAATGTCAAATGAAAACATTCCCTTCTGGACTTTGGTCCTATCTTGGGTGAAGGGCGATTGGTGGAAAACTATTTTCACCACTGTTGTAGTTGTCTTGATAGTTCTGCTTTGTGGACCCTGAATTTTACAATGTATTATGAACTCTGTAACCCGAAAGTTGATGTCATTCTCCCAAATTGGCAGTCGGAGAGCCAGGGTGCAATATATCCCTATGAATGATGCTCATAATATGAGTTAAGAGCATCAAGAGTGGGGAATGAAGAAAGAATTCATAGGGCCTGGACTCCATCTTAGGCCTGTTCATGCTGATCATGCTCAGCCACCTTTCCAATGAACTCTGAACTCTATTTAGTGCCTATGAAAACAACAACAGAAGGATAAGACCCCCTCCAGACAGGGGACCCTTGAAGATCATATCTAGGTTACTCATCGCCTAAGAGAAAACACAATAATCAACCCTTCCTCCAGACAGGCCATAAATTGTTCCGTATCTATCAGAATGTAACCTCGGGTTTATTGGTTATTGGCTAATTGTTTGACTGTTTGAGCACATAGCATGTGAATGATGGGGTTATTGGGATTGTATTTTCCTTGGTTTATGTAAATCTCAAGGCATTTGGAGTGGTGGGTTCAGACACCGACACATGGGGTATAAAAGATTCTCACAAATGCTGGTCGGGGTCCATGGCTAAGAGGAGACTCTGCCTTGGGCCTGCCGGTGTAATAAACTGCACTTCACTATCTGCATTGTCCTTCTGAGTGAGTTTGTTTCCCGGAACATGTGGCTATGCTATGCTATGCTATGCTATGCTAAGTCGCTTCAGTCGTGTCCGACTCTGTGCGACCCCATAGACGGAAGCTCACCAGGCTCCCCCGTCCCTGGGATTCTCCAGGCAAGAATACTGGAGTGGGTTGCCATTTCCTTCTCCAATGCATGAAAGTGAAAAGTGAAAGTGAAGTCGCTCAGTCGTGTCAGACTCTTAGCGACCCCATGGACTGGAGCCTACCAGGCTCCTCTGTCCATGGGATTTTCCAGGCAAAAGTACTGGGGTGGGGTGCCATTGCCTTCCCCGAACATGTGGCTACAACACTAAAAATAATAATAATAATGATAAAAACTCCTAAAAAATATAAATGTGATATTAGCTTTTAGATAAACTATTAAAAATAATTATACTTAGAAATGTCCATCTAAAATAGTCTCTCCAGATTTTGGTAACCTGAATTTCTATCATTGTGCTAAACTAAGTAATGAAAATGTATTTAATATCTAGGTCATTTCCATATAAATAACATTCTAAAACATTCACTGCTTAACACTACCTTTTTCTTACACAGAAACTAAAGAGATTTATACTATTAATGAATAGTGTCTGGTGCCATCCTGAGATGTTCTCTATATGAAAGCCAATATTTTTTATAGAAATTATCACTGGTGTTTATGTTCACCAGTCTATAGAATGCTAATATAAAGGTCAGTTCTTGGTTGCTTAAGGAAAGTAGGATGTATGTCTTGTTAATACAAAGGTATGAGGAATGAAATTGCATTTTATGAAGGAAAAAAGAAGTAGTCCTGACTTACAGGTGGCTGTTTCAGGATAGGAGAACAAAAGAATGGGTACAGACAGGGATAAGGAGGTTTTATGAAAGTGGACCCCTAGAAAGTTGTTTTTTGCATAATACAAGTTTTCTTGAGATGTTGAACTGCCTTTGATAATGGATTTTAAATATCTTTCCCTCTGAAGTGTTCTGTTTTATGTTTACCTTTGAAATCTTTTGTTAACTTTGGCTAAGTGGATAACTATGTTTCACAGTGACTTATCTGATCCTACCTGACTGTTGTAAACGCTTTTGATATTTATCGACAAACCTCCCTAAATAACTTGACTTGTAGCTAACTTTGGGATGCTTCAGAGGGCCCCTGAGACATCCCAAAGAGAGATATTAAGCAACCTGAGTTCATTTGACATGTTAAATTACATGGTAAGTATTGTTAGAAGAAGTGATGAATCTTCTCAGGTTATAATGTATGGTTAAATGTTACTAATATAGATATCATGGAAATTATGAAAAATTCATGAAAATCTCATATGACCTGGCAAACTGTTGTCAGTTATAATTCTAGTTATAATGTTAAAATGTTACAAGTAACAGCAATGACTAGGTTACCTTGTCAATTGCAATTTAATCATATTTTAAACATGCTTTCTATGGTTTCACTCTGATATTTTTGCAAGAATGAAACTTCAAGATTTATGGAAAAGCCTTTTCTAAGGTTAATTGATAAACATATTTTGTTTGTTTGTTTATTATCTGGTAAGCTGGTTCCAGACTGGAATTTAGTCTATTCTCTAAGTTAAGAGAACAAAGTTTTCTTACAATGCAACTTTTGATAGCAGATTAAGAATTTCTTTGCCTTTCAGTGATTTATATTTGTTTTTAAAATCTTTTGTTACTTTGGTAATTTAAATGCGCTATATTTATGATTATGGTGCACGTATACAAAGCTCATTGTGCTTCTACAAATACCACCCCTCATGGTTAGACTTTTGCTATCCTGATGGCCTTAAAACATGGCAATAGTCTGCTTCTAAATCAGGGAATCAGAAATGGGTGAACGATAGCTGTAAATCACAGAGTCAGGGCTATGGTAAATCCAAGACAGGAGCTTGGCTTTTCCTGGCTCCCTGACAAACCTCATTTTTATTAGATGGGTAAAGTCTTCCCTGGCTACAGTGTTAATGCCCTCACTATGACAAAAAATTATATTTCATTTAATATTAAATTCTAGTTTTGCTAATTAAGGTCTGTGTTTATGACGACTCACTTCTGAAATAGTTCCTTGTTAAAAAGGAACTATTAAAGTTCCTTTAATAGTTTAATTAAAAATTAAACTATTAAAAAAAATTTTAATTAAACTATTAAAAATCCTTAATTAAAAAGATTTAATTAAGTTATTAAAAAGGACACTCTGAGGTTGTTTCTAAAGCTTATCTTAGTAACCAATCTGGATAAACTTCAGATGCTTCATGATGTACAACCAGGAGATTAACACTTGGCTATAATCATTTAAATCAGATAACCGGGGTATATTCCACTATACCTAATGAAAGTTCTTGACTTGCTTATGACCTTACTAATTCTTGCTTGTGACCTTACTAATAACCGCTAGCTATATTATTTTCTATGTCACTTGTTTCAGAGATTGTTTCTTATCTTACCAAATGTGTGACTGAGCCTGTGATAAAATGCTGAAATGCAGTTCCATATGAGATCAATGATTGTAATAAAGTAACTCTAGACATGGGAAGATGCAACAAGAGGGAGTATTTTCCTGGACCAAGAGACTAGTAAGACAGGTATGGTCCAGAGACTTTTGCTACTTGAAAGGCCTGGTCTAGTAATAGCACATTGAGTGACCTGTCAATGGAATTTTTGTTAGACCTTGGAATGTACTACTGAACACAATGGTCATGAAGTGCCCCAAAGCATGGTCAAATATGTGGCTATGAAGGGACCCTACAGACTAAAAGTTGGCACTTGACAGCTGCCTCTACAAAGATTAAATCATGACCACTACAGCCTGCTGACCTTCAACACCCCTTTAAAGGAGTTCAGGGTGGAGGTCAGAAATAAGGCACTCTGTGCTCTGGGAAAAACCCAGAACAGGCCTTCAGGTAGTCAGATGCTTTGAGGTAAAGATTTTATGAGCCCAAATTCTTGCATCTTCTCATACCTAGAGAAACACTAACGTCATGAATCAATGTCTGGGCCTGATTCTCCTGGCTAGCTCCTCAGCAGCTTTTCTACTTCTAGTAATCTTTGGACCATGTATCTTTAACTTGCTTGTGAAGTCTGTTTCTTCTAGAATATAACAAATCTCCTAGTGGTAGTACGACAAGAATATTCCCTGGCCAACACCCAGACAATGCTGAAATGAGCCGCCTTATCATTCCATGAACTCTCATCCCTCCATAAATCACTCTGACAAAGAGTAGACAAAGAGAACCCAGCGCTCCATGATGCCCCTATACAGCCTGAAGAAGCCAGAGAGGTCATCATCCCTTTTCCCTTGAGACTGGGTTCCCAAAGGCCTGAGCAGGGTACCAAAGGGGGCCAAGGAATCAATCCTAAAAATAGAGGGAGGAATGTGGTGACCCAAGAATGCAAGAGCAGATAAAACCAAGGAGGGTCTTGGGAGGCAGGAATGGAAAAACCAGACCTTTATCATCCTTGCCTCCCCAATATTGTAACTATTAATGGATTTCAGATCCTTCTGAGCAGTATTACCTGTCTCCCCTCCTACCCCACACAGGGAGACAATATTTGCCTTACTCATCAGCAAATGACTCGCAAGATCCCTTTCCTGCTCCTTGTACCCTGGGTATAAAAGTGGACTAAGGACCCCTGTTCAACACCGGTTCTCCCTTGAGCTGGCCTGCGGTTCTAACAGCATCTCCCACTCTAATAAACTATATTCTCCTCTCATTCTGCCTCATGTCTGGAAATTCTTTTCCAACCCACTCACGGACCACAACAAGAACCTGGAAGACTAGAGGAAAAGTTGTTTTTCCTTCCATACACATGCAGTGGGATACTGCTCAGCAATAGAAAGGAATGAGCCATCAATCAATAGAAATGTTACTGAGTCCAAGCTCACTCTGCTCGCCACCCGACAGGCCAGAGAATCTGAGAGATGAGGTGTTGAGGCAAAGAAGACTTTAATAGGGGAGTCAGCAGATGGAGAAGATGGTAGGCTAGTGCCTCAGAATAACCATCTTATTACGGTCTGGATGTCAGGTTCTTTTATGGATCAGAGAGAAAGAAGCAATGAGGAACTAAAGTCAAAAGGCAGAATAGAGAGGGAGATTCAGTGGGGAAGAAAAGTGAAAGGGTTTTCAGTTTCTCGCAAAACATCTCCAAGGGAATGCCCAGCCTTCGGAAAGAGTGTGTTAACCTCTTCTATTCACAGCTGGGCAGGGAAAAACTCTTTCTCTGGGAGCTGAACAAAAGCACTTTAGTTTACAGTCAAGCAGAGGGGCAGGGTCCCCCAGGCAAGCCACTGAGTATGATTGCAATAATAAAAAAGCAAGTCAAAGAAACAGTTTCCAACATGGAGTCAGATTTGGCTTCTCCCTGCAATAAAACTCCATTCCACAAGCTTGTGGGAAAAAGTGAGTGAAGATTTTTTTGCTTAGTCAGATGGATCTTTCTGGGAGTATCCACCATCTTTGCCAGTGTTTCAGACATTGAGATTTGTCTTCTTTTTGTTCCTCTTTTGAAAACTGTCTATTTTACACCTGTAGACTTAGAAATACTAAACTTCAAACCTAGGAGACAAGATCTTAAGAAATTTAGCACTTTTCTATGTATGCGAAGATGCAAGTGTCAGAGCTCACTAAAAATTTTTTGCTTGGCATGAACCTCAGCCATTTGGGGCTTATAATCCTGCATTCTGAATTTCCTCGGGGTTCACCATAGGGAGTGACTGAAGTGGCTGCAGTCTGATGACTGCCAGGTGGCAGGTATTCCCCTTCCTCCGGGATCAAAGGCTCACGTTGAAGGGCTATAATCACTGATTCCATTTCTCAGGCATTCCCTTTTTGGTCATGAATGGCCATTATCTGGGAGACATTACATGATCAACTTTTGTCCCATGGTGCTGAAAGGCTCATTCCAATTCAGTCAAACATTCTTGATATGCCACTCTGGGTATTAAATTTTGGACCAGACCCCATCAATAATTAAAATTCTCTGGACTCTAACTTCAATCCAGGAGACATTTTCCCTTGTTGCTTCTTCACATACTTACAATCACATTACTGCAATTATTTTATGCAACAAATATGATTTTCTCAAAACATTTAGCCTTAGGAGATTTGCTGGAGGCCTAATTGCACATTAGTTACTGCAAGAGACAGCAATCTTATAAATTAAACAGGATGTAAGTAATGCAGACAATGACACAGTGCAGCAGGGAGACACAAAACACAGTTTGAAAACAAAGAACAAATTTAAAAAATGATTAATATCACTAGTTGTAATCCAGTTGAAATTTATTTTAGGCTTAGTCAATCCTGACTGATTATGTACAAAACCCTTTTTGGGGTCCATTTTTCACATCTTTGAAGACCATGATGCTGGGAAAGATCGAAGGCAGGAGGAGAAGAGGATGACAGAGGATGAGATGGTTGGGTGGCATCACCGACTTGATGGACATGAGTTTAAGAAGGCTCCAGAAGTTGGTGATGGACAGGGAAGCCTGGCATTCAGTAGTCCACGAGGTTGCAAAGAGTCGGGCATGACTGAGTGATTGAACTAAATTGAACTGAACTAGTCAATCCTGTGGGGAAGGCAATGGCACCCCACCCCAGTACTTTTGCCTGGAAAATCCCATGGACGGAGGAGCCTAGTAGGCTCCAGTCCATGGGGTCGCTAAGAGTCGGACACGACTGAGTGACTTCACTTTCACTTTTCACTTTCATGCATTGGAGAAGGAAATGGCAACCCACTCCAGTGTTCTTGCCTGGAGAATCCCAGGGACGGGGGAGCCTGGTGGGCTTCCATCTATGGGGTCGCACAGAGTTAGACACGACTGAAGCGACTTAGCAGCAGCAGCAGCAATCAATCCTGACTGATCGTGCACAAAATCCTTTTGGGGGTCCATTTTTAACAAACTTTTCATCACAACTTATCTCAGTGCAATTTTAACTTTCAAGCTTAGAGTACCTGGAAAAGATTCTTTACATTGAGTTGGGCCACCACCTACTTGTGGGTGCATCACTTAGCTTGCTAATATGTTACAAAGAGCATATGCTGAGGCTCAAGTTCTAGAGGAAGTCGACGACTCAACTACTCCACTATCTTGGCTCACATAAGCCACCATTTTGATATGGAACTGTTGTAACTGCTTTCATAGCCTTCCTGTGAATTTCCTTGATAGTGAAGCCCTTTCTGTAATAGCTTCACAGTACAAAAGAATCTGGGCTTCCCTAATGGCTCAGACGGTAAAGGTCTGTCTACAACGAGGGAGACCTGGGTTCAATCCCTGGGTCAGGAAGATCCTCTGGAGAAGGAAATGGCAACCCACTCCAGTACTCTTGCCTGGAAAATCCCATGGATGGAGAAGCCTGGTAGGCTACAGTCTATGGGATCGCAAAGAGTCGGACACAACTGAGTGACTTCACTCACTCAACTTCACTCACAAAAGAATCTACAAATGACAAAAGACTTAAAAGTCAAGGTTAAACAACTGATAAATTGATAAAGACACTTGGACAATACTTATCCCTTAATCACATCAATTCTTCTGTGCTCAGCTTTCTTTATAGTCCAACTCTCACATCCATACATGACCACTGGAAAAACCATAGCCTTGACTAGATGGACCTTTGTTGGCAAAGTGATGTCTCTGCTTTTTAATATGTTGTCTAGGTGGGTCATAGCTTTTCTTCCAAGGAGCAAGCATCTTTTAATTTCATGGCTGCAGTCACCATCTGTGGTGATTTTGGAGTCCAAGAAAAATCAAGTCTCACACTGTTTCCTTTGTTTCCCCATCTATTTGCCATGATGCGATGGGACCGGATGCCATGATCTTCGTTTTCTGAATGTTGAGTTTTAAGCCAGCTTTTTATCTTTCCTCTTTCACCTTCATCAAGAAGCTTTTTAGTTCTTCTTCACCTTCTGCCATGGGGATGGTGTCATCTGCATATCTGAGGTTATTGACATTTCTCCCAGCAATCTTGATTCCAGCTTGGGATTCATTCAGCCCAGCATTTTACATGATGTACTCTGCAAATATGTTAAATAAGCAGGGTGACTGACGTACTCCTTTCCCAATTTGGAACTAGTCTGTTGTTCCATGTCTAGTTCTAACTGTTGCTTCTTGACCTACATATAGGTTTCTCTGCATACAGGAGGCAGGTAAGGTGATCTGGTATTCCCATCTCTTGAAAATTTTCCAGTTTGTTGTGATCCACACAGTCAAAGGTGTTAGCATAGTCAATGAAGCAGAAATAGCTGTTTTTCTGAAATTCCCTTGCTTTTTCTATGATCTTTTTAGTTAAGCCCTGGGAACATGGTCAAGACTTTCTCTGCCCCTTGTATGCTGCCGGACAAATGCTGAATGCTCAACACAGGCTCAGTGATTAAAGATGAATCAGTACTGATGCTGAGCATGTGTGTGCAGACACTGCTCTGAGGACAGCCCAAGATTCCTTCAGCTCCACCCCTGCACAATCCTGGGGGCAGGTACTCTTGTCACCTCAGTTTTACAAATGAGGAAACTGACATAGAAAAAGAATAAGTCATTTCCAGGATCCCACAGCTGATAAGTGTCAAGAGGACACTGGAGCCTGGAAGCCTGACTTTTCCTGGCTGCAGCCTGGAAGGAGAAAGCAGGAGAGCTGGACAAGAAGCACAACCCACCTGTCCTCCCCCGATGCTCTCAGGGAGGCCACAATTCCCAGAGGACCTTGGTGAGTGTGCTGGGTCTGGCCCAAGGCTGCAGAGGGTCGGGTTTCAGCCTGGGTCACGTGCTTCAGGGTAGACAGACTGAGGCTCCGGCACATCTCTGCTTCAGCCTCTCTGGTCAGCATTTCAGCATGCTGCAGTACAGGCTCTGGATGGCCCTGGCCCCTTTGCTAGCCTCCCTCACTGCAGGTGAGTCAAGGTCAGTGACGACTGGGTGCATGCTGTGTGCTGGGACAGAAGCCTGCTATGAGCATCCTCTGTTAGACCTCTCATCAGCTCTGAGCATTTATATCACTAAAGGCCACTTTTCAGATGGCTCCTGGTCAAGGGTGCACCATCAGTGAGTGTCAGGTCCAGGCAGGAGCCCAACCCAAGGCCTCATCTCTGTTGGTCAGTGCCTGAGGGAAGAGTGGGAGGGGCACACACCACTGGCCTCTGGCCTCTGGGCTCCCTCTGCCTGCACTCTTTTGCCCTTGTCTGCAGGCCTTCACTCTCTCCCTAACTCAGGTTCTCAGGGGCCACTGTCTCTGGTCCTCTCATCCTTCCACTCTGCATCTCCTTTCAGGCTCCAGAATCACATGCAGCCCTGAGGGGCCCCATATGTTCTAACGGGTATCAACTTTTCTTTGTGAATTGTCTGCTTCTCTGGACCTCATGTGAAACAAGTACTTGCAGTTGGCTTTATCAAAGGAAAATTATTTAATATTCTATATTCAATTAGCAGTTATGCCTTTTAGGAACACAGAGCTGACAGGTAATAAATTACTAGTAGTAGTAGTATGTGCTTCTGTTCAGTTGTGTCCTACCCTGTGCAACCCTGTGGACTGTAGCCTACCAGGCTCCTCTGCCCATGGGATTTCTCAGACAAGCATTCTGGAGTGGGTTTCCACACCCTCCTCCCTCCAGGGAGGTTTCCAGCCAAGGGATCGAACCTGTGTCTGCTGCATTGCAGGTGGTCTCTTTACCAACTGAGCCACCAGAGAAGCCTGTAGTATCTTGTATATATTTATTTAAAATATAAATCTTATAAATAATAACATTCCACTTAGCAATTATAGACATAAATTTATATATACCTGTTTATTCAATACATGTTATATATTTCATATATATATATGTGTGTGTGTGTGTGTGTATATATAAACACCTTTTTCATGTATTTCCCACAGTTTTCTGAGGCAGGCATTGTGTTCCAGTAGAACTGAGCTGGGAAGAAGTTGCTCACTGGCAGTGGGTGGAAATGCTGGGGTCTGGGCCACATCCCACTACAGCTGGAGCCTCAGGTCCTCCCATAAGGATCTGCTGAGCAGCTTCAAAGGTGAAGCCCAGGCAGGCCTTCTTCTGCCTTAGCCCAGCAGAGACCCTATGGGGACAGGATGGAAGGAGCCTAGGGAGGGGCAGTGCCTCACACCTGCTGACCAACAGGGGCACAGAAAGACCCACTGACCGGCTGGGGCACAGACATACCCACTGCAGCAGCCCTTCCACAAGGGCTTTGGGGTGGGGGATGGTTCTGGCCAGCCACGCCAGCTCCCCCCAGTGTAAAATGAGAGGGCCAACCAGCTGAAATATCAGCTCAGCTCTTCTATGCTATTGACTGCAGGTGCTCTGAGAGCCTGGAAATTCTAGCAGATAAAGGGGACAACAAAGCCGTGACCTTCCCCAAGTGTCAGGTTTCTGGAGTCTCAGGAGGCTTCTCAGCCAGCTTGCTGCCCTAAACATAGCCTTTCTGCATGTTCCTCCTGTGTCTCTTGCCAGCTGTGCCCAGAAAAGCCACCATCTTCAGCACTAGCCACTGCTCCCTGTTCTCAGTGCAGTGTTATGACAACTCGTCAGTCCTTACAGGCTTTTGCTGGAGGAGCCTCATCACAGGAGCCAGCCCTGCTCAGAGGGGCTGTCACACAGCCAGGCCTCACTCTCCGCTCTTCACAGGGACAGCAGCCCTCTCTCCCCGCAGCGGGGCCCCATGCCACCTCCTGGGCCTCATCGTCGCCTGCCCACCAGGATGGCCCTCTGCAGCTAGGAGCTGCCAAAAGTGCCCTGCAGGCTTTTAGTAAGAAACAAATGCCCTGGGAAAGAGGAGGGAAGGGGCAGAAGGGGCAAGCTCCAGGGCCAGGGGGTGGGGGACAGGCAGGTCCTTTCCGTGGTGCCCCAACTATGAGGCCTCCCAGGGGCTGAGTGCTGCTTTATGAGTACAGGAGCTTGGTGGTGGGTCCCCCCAAGCCTGCCCAGACCACAGTCTTCTGACCACGATCGAATTCAAGGTGGAGGGTAGGTGCTTGGCAGGGCTCTGCTTCTCTGTCCTGTGATCTGGCGAGTCCTCACCTGAGAGTGAGGCTAGCTGTCAGACCACCTTCTCTCTCCACGTCTGCCCACAGAAGGTGGGCCAAGTTGCAGCTGAGCTGAGTGTCCCCAAGCTTCTTTGCCATTGCTGCTGCCATCAAAGCCAGCTGTCCCCTGGCCTGCAGGGTCTCTCCTCAGCTGCTAAACTTCCTTTGGCATTTACAGCTGCCTGGGGGACAGGACCACTCCATGGCTGTGCCCCACCAGAACCCGTGGTGGGCTCCCAGGACTCCCCAAAAGCGAGGACTGCCAGGTGATGTCCAGGGAGGGCAGCCACTTGTCTCAGCCATTCTGGGGCCGGGATGAGAGGCATTCAGGGAGTCCCTGAAGAGGCAGAGTTGCTCAGAATCTCCCTGAGACATGGCAAGATAAGGTGGCAACACTGTCCTTGAGGAGGCAGTTGACAGCGGCCCGCACTTCTGACCCCAGGCACTACCCAGCCAGTGTAACCTGAAAGCAGGTGTGCTTGCTTGCAGGGCTGCGGCAGGGACCCAGGGAGGTGATGCACATGAGGTGCTGGGAGGTTCAGAGCCACGGGTCTGTGGGATCTTCAATTAAGGCAGGAGCTACGTGGCTGGGGCCCAGACACCCACGGCAGCCACCAGGTAGCTGAGCTACTCTCTGTGTGTCACCAGACAGCTCTGTGTGCAGCAAGAGCAGGGAGGGCAAGGAGCAAGTAGGCCTGTCCCTGGTGACTAAGAAAGGGATTTGGGTCAGGGAGTCTGGCAAAGTAAGCACCTGAGCTGAGGTGCCAACTGTCAGCACCGTTGAGGTACATGTGTTAGTCACGACCTACCTGCTCTCACCGCGTGTTTCCCTATTATCCTGCCCAGCAGGAGGCTGGCTACATCTTCTGCCCTCTGGACTCCTTCTCTGATAGAGGCCTTGGCTGCCAGCCCTGCCCTATAGGTAGGTAAAAGCTGGCTGGAGGCCCTAACCACATTTGGGAAAGACTGGCACAGGGTGGGTGAGGAGGGTGCCGGGTCTGCACACTCCCCGGGAGCCCAGGTGGTCTCAAGCCCATCCCCTCAGGGCTGTGGGTAGAATGCACTGAGATGAGGCAGAGAAAGTATGTACAGTGGTGAGGTTCTGTCCCTTCCTAGATGTGTAGTCCTGGCAGAGTCTCACAGTCCTTAGTGTACAGGGCCTGCTCCCAGGCTCCCGTACACCATCCCTTGGCCTGGGGCCTCCTCCAGGATGAAGCCCAAACCCTGTCAGGACCCACCCATGAGATGTCTCCTCACAGATGGAGATTTGCCCTGTGTGCACAGTGCTGCTGAGCCATACCTGGCCAGGAACTTCAAGCCCAGGAGGGAGACGCCTCATCCCAACACCAGTTTCCACTCAACAGGTCAGGTCTGAATTCTGTCCATTGTTTGCACAATGAGGAGGGTGACTTGCTAGTCAGGTGCTTCTCCAAAGGCTTGTGGAGGCTAACTGTTCAGTACTGAGTGTGGCCAGCAGTCCAGGCGCTGGTGAGGGATGACCACAGGAAAGCCACACTCAGGGTACAGTAGGCCCCTTGGTACCCCAGTTATGGGAGCCCCAGGATGCCATGCTCAGCTGAGAATTCAGGACCTACTTAGCGCTCACCAAGCAGCTTCCCTGGTAGCCCAGCAGTAAAGAATCCACCTGTAATGCAGAAGACCCAGGTTCGATCCCTAGGTCAGAAGGAAGGTCTCCTGGAAAAGGGAATGGCAACCCACTCTAGTATTCTTGCCTGGAGAAGCCCATGGGCAGAGGAACATGGAGTGCTAAGTCCACAGGATCACAAAGAATCGGACATGACTGAGTGACCAACACTTTCACTTTCACTAACACTCACCAAGGCTTGCCATGTGTCCAGTGCCCTGCAGAGCTCAGTCTGTTTGAATAATGTCATATTCAGTCCTTCCGGCCAGCCCAAGTGGAGGTGTGGTTCTGATACCCATTTTATAGAAAGGAAACGGAGGCTTGGGGAGTTGGGAGCCTGTCTATCACAGACATCTGTGGGAGGCCAGAGCTCCCTACAGGCTGAGCGGAGCAAGGATCCCCAGCAGTTAGCACCGGCCACTCTCCTCTGCATGGGCAGGCGGGAAACAGCCCCCATGCTGTGTCTCCAGGGAAGTCCTTCCTAGTAAACTGGGAGGGGGACCACCTCCTTGCACCCCCAGGTCCATGGGAGTATCAAGGGCACCAGGGCCTAGGAGATGGTCACTGCTTCTCCTTTGAAGACAGCAGCCCAGGCTCTTCAGAGAGAACTCATGATCTAGGCTGCTCTCTCCACAGTCCTCAGCCAGTGTCTGCAGTGCCCAGCAGGACACTTCTGTCCCAGCGAAGCCACACAGCCCATCCCATGCCAGCCGGGCACATACGGCCCCCTCCCAGGCCAGGACGAAGCCGCAGCCTGCACTCCGTGCCCCGCAGGCAGGGCCTGTATGCGGGCTGGGCTGACTCAGCCAGACACAGAGTGCACACCAGGGTAAGGGGCTCTGATTTATCCTCCGTGGAGGCTCAGAATCCTCCTCTTCCACTGTCGGAGAATCAGCACCTTGGGTTCAGGGAGGCCTTCTCCAGGAATTCACCCCCTTGGTATCTCAAGAGGGCCCCAGCAGGGCTTAGGGTCACACCAATCCCTGGTTTCAAGACCTCCTGCGGGAGCCCTGGGGCCTGAGCATGCTCAGGAGCAGCTGGGGAAAAGGAAGCTCAGAGAGGCCAGGTCACCATGCCACAGCCACACAGCAGGCTGCTGGGCACAGTGTGAGTCTCCCCAGGATGGGAGGGCTCTGCCTGCTGGGTACCAGGCTTTGACACCTTGGTTGCCATAGGTACGTGTGCCCTGTGGGCTCCTCGAGTCCCCACGCTCCCACCCATGCCTGCCCAGCTGGGACCTTCAGCAACCGCAGCGACCTCTCTGACCTGTCCCAGTGTGAGATCTGCCCCTCGGGACTGGCCTGCCCTAGGGGTGAGTGAGGGCAGAGGGGCAGCCTCGCAACCTGCCAGACCTGCCCCTGGATGAAGAAGCAGGGGGCCCAGGGAAACAGACCCCATCCACAAAGAGCACGATCCACCTCCCAGATGGGACCATGAAGAATGTTCTTAGGTCCCAGCCCACTCTCTATGCAGGGGGAGGAAGACAGCCTCTAGGCCACTGCTGACTCTTTCCAGAGGGCTGTGGCTGGAGGGGCTGAGGCTCCTGCAGGCCTAGTTCACAACTGTGTTTGCAGGAACTGGGGGTCCAGGCCGGCCCCCCACTCTGTGCCCAGCTGGCCATTATTGTCCTTGGGGCACCAAACAGCCAACCCAGTTCCAGTGTCCCCCGGGTACCTGGAGTAACCGGACTGGACTGACGGCGAGCGAGGAATGTGCACCCTGTCCTGGGGGCTGGTTCTGTGTCGGGGGAGCCCAGGTGCCCTCGGGGACATGCAAAGCTGGACACTACTGCCCAGAAGGTGAGCGGGACAGGGTCAGGGGCCAGAGGTGAGGGCTGGGGCAAGACCATGAGCAGCCTTCAGCCCTCCCAGATCAGGGTTAGGTCTCAGGAAGACCTTCCTGAGAGGAAGGCTGGGACTGGTCAGCCAGCGAGTACCCTGACTGAGGGTTCCCCCGGTCTCAGCCCAGATGACGTGGTCCTGTAAGAGGGGCTCCTCTGCTCCATGCCCCTCCCTAGGGCCTCCCTTGAGGACTACAGCCCACCCCCACTCCGCTGGGAAGAGGTGAGGAGCTGCTGTGATGACAGTGTGGCTCTGACTCCTCTCAGCCCCTGCTCTTCTCCCTGACACAGGTACCAAGTGGGGCGCCCAGCTCCCCTGCCCAGAGGGCACCTACAGCTCCCAGTCAGGCAACAGCCAGGTGGAGGACTGCCTGCCCTGCCCACCAGGGGCCTTCTGCCCGGGAGGGGCCCCTAAGCCTGTGCTCTGCCCAAGGTATGGGAGGATGGAGGCAGGGGGTTGCTCCTGAAGCTAAGTGACCACATGTTACACAGTGGAGCCCAGTGCTGCTCCAGGCACCGAGGGGTCTTAGAGAGACCCTCGGGACCTGGCAGCCTTTTTGAGATAAGACACAGAAACCGAATGGGCAGGGCCAGGGTGCAGGGCCTAGGGTGATGGGCTGATGTGGGAGCCACACGTCCATGAGCCCAGAGGTGAAGGAGAGAGGGAGCTTGGGGCTGGAGTCAGTGAGGAGGTGCCTGTCGCACTTTTGGTGGGCACTGCAACCGTGAAGCCACCTCAGAATGACCCAGCCCAAAAATCAAGGGCCTGGAAGCTAACTCCAGCTGAGGTCTCAGCAGAGATTTGGCCCAAGATCTGGGGTTCTCTGCTAATAGACTCTTTTACCAAGTTGTGCCTTTTATTCCTGTAGTCAAAAAGCAAAACTTAGAATTTTTCTTATTTTAAAAAAAAAGCAATCTATGGTCTTGTAAAAAAGTGAAAATAACATTATCCAAAAATAAATTTCAGAACAACTATAATTTCAAGGTAAAAAACAAAATCATAAGATTATAAACCAAAATATAAATGGACATTTATAACATCAGAGAGAATTTGGAAAATCTAAGCACAGCATGAAAGGCAGAAATAATTGAGGAAAAGACTGCAAGATTTGAACACAATGTTTCAAACTTCTATCCTTCAAAATTGCTCTAAAGGAAGCTGAAAGGTAATCACCAAAGCAGGGAGATATTTTCAACATGAACAATAGGCTAACCATCCATCTACTTAGTACCTTACTATGTAAAAAGCCATTACAAATCATATAAAATATGACAGAGAGACAGAAGCAGCAGAAAAACAGAAGCAAAGTGTGAAAACAGGCACCTTTAAAAAGAAGCACGACTGGCCCATAGTCAGGTTGTAAAACGTTTTGCACCTTATGACCATGTAGGCTTTTGGGGTCACGCCTGTCCTGTCGGTGGCCTGGCCCAGGGCCTGAGCCTACCCTTGAGCCCTGCAGTTGGCATGCAGACAGTGGTGACCCTGCCTGGGTGTCACAGCTCCTCCCCTAGGAAGACTCTGGGCCCATACCCTTCCCTCCACTTCCACTCTAGGGGAACCACCCGCCTGAGTCCTGGTGCAAGGCTGGCTGTGGCCTGTGTGCTGTGCCCAGCTGGCCACCACTGCCCTGAGCTGGGCACCGCCACTCCTCGGCCATGCAGCGTGGGCAGCTTCTCGGTAAGTATTCGCTCCAAGGCCCTGGAGTGGGGGAGTCCTAGAGTCAGGGACACGGGGTACAGGCCAGCAGAATGGAGCCTCCATCCTGGCCCCTCCTCCAGACTCTGGAAACCTATGGACCAAGGAGATACTCAGAGACCACCTCAGTTCTGCTGGCGTCCACCCTGCTGTTGGGCCCCCTACACCCACCCTCTTCAGAAGGGGAGGCACACAGAGCCTAGGGCCAAGGCCAGAAATATCCCCAACCTGATTCAACATGTTTCCCGAGCACCTGCTCTGCCCAGGCCTGACCCTGATGTCGAGATATGGAAAGAAACCAGTCTTCTTGCTCATCCCGCTTTCCAGGGTCCAGGTCATCTGTGGTGCCAGGAATGCCCAGGAGGAAAACTCTGCAACCAGACAAAGCTGGCCAGCCCTGCCACATGTCCACCCGGGCACTATTGCCCAGCCCGTGGCTTGCTGTCCATCCCCTGTCCCCAGGTGAGACGTTCCCTCTGAACTCCGACCTCTCTGCTTCTGTGTGGAAAAGCTTTGCAGCCATCAGTGTCTCTCCACCAAGACAGGGCCACACCAGGCCTTCTGCTCCCACCCTCTCTCTGACGGGGCTGGGACACCCGCTTTCCTGCAGCGGGTTTCTGATGATGGCTCTAGACCAGAAAGTCACAAGGGACAATGCGAGCCAGGCCTGTGGGGAAGGAGAGGAGTAGAGAGGAGGAAGGCCCAGGTGGAACCCCAGCCTCCCAAAGCCCCTCTCTCATGCCCTTCCCCAAAACCATGGCTCCCCTCCCCAAGAAGCACACCCCTCCTAGGTGACATGGTGGCTTCTATTTGCTTGTCCTGCCTGCTATCAAAATCTGCTCTGCGTTCCAGTTACAGATTGTGTGCTTAGCAGTCAAACACTTGATCTGCTGAGAAGTAAATCCTACCCTTTCTTATGAACCCATTGATCAGGCCTCTCCTGAGGGCTCTCCTGCCCATCCATCCCACACCCTGCTCTGCTCCCTTCCTTGCGGAGTGACCAACCTGTTCAGGCCTAGAGCCCTACTCTGGCTTCAGGACCTTGACTTCAGCAGCCTTCTCCCTGCCCAGGGCACCTTCCGAGAGGCCCCTGGGGCTGCCCGTGTGGAGGACTGCCAGCCGTGCCGCCCTGGGGCCTTCTGTGGCAGAGCTGGCTTGGTCGAGCCCCAGGGCCTGTGCCGTCCAGGACATCACTGTGGGCCTGGTTCCAACACCTCTTCCCCGGTGAGTGCAGGCCCCACAAGGCCACCCAGAGGCAAGCCTCCTAAACACCCAGGACTGGGCCAGGGTCAGGAGACACACAGAGGGCAAACCCTAGTGCCTGCCCTTGAGGGATCACTGCCAGGTGGGCTGACAGAGTGCCCCCAGCAGGTGGGAGGAAACCACCACAGAGCAGAGCTAGTGGGTGCAGAATCATTACACATGACCAGGCAAACTGTGAAAAAACAAAGATAGGGCCAAAGTATCTGATGACAATCTCCAGCTTCCACCCAGAAAGGAACCAAACAAACACAACCAGAAAAAAGCACAGCTGGACCAGCAATTAGGACAGGAAGCAAAGTCCTTTTATATCACAGGCACCTGCGCGAGTGCATGCTCAGTCGCTCAGTCATGTCCGACTCTTTGTGACCCCATGTTCTGTAGCCCACCAGGCTCCTCTGTCCAGGGTTTTCTCCATGAGTTGCCATTCCCTCCTCCAAGGGATCTTCCTGACCCAGGGACCGAACTCGGGTCTTCTGCATCTCCTGCATTGGCAGGTAGGAGCTTTACCACTAGGGCCACCTAGGAAGTCCCATTGTCTGCATCTCAGTTCAGTTCAGTCGCTCAGTCATATCCGACTCTTTGTGACCCTATGAATCGCAGCACACCAGGCCTCCCTGTCCATCACCAACTCCCGGAGTGCACTCAGACTCACGTCCATCGAGTCGGTGATGCCATCCAGCCATCTCCTCCTCTGTCGTCTCCTTCTCCTCCTGCCCCCAGTCCCTCCCAGCATCAGAGTCTTTTCCAATTAGTCAACTCTTCTCATGAGGTGGCCAAAGTACTAGAGTTTCAGCTTCAGCATCAGTCCTTCCAATGAACACCCAGGACTGATCTCCTTTAGGATGGACTGGTTGGATCTCCTTGCAGTCCAGGGGGCTCTCAAGAGTCTTCTCCAACACCACAGTTCAAAAGCATCAATTCTTCGGTGCTCAGCTTTCTTCACAGTCCAACTCTTACATCCATACGTGACCATTGGAAAAACCGTAGCCTTGACCAGACCTTTGTTGGCAAAGTAATATCTCTACTTTTCAATATGCTATCTAGGTTGGTCATAACTTTTCTTCCAGTAAGCGTCCTTTAATTTCATGGCTGCAGTCACCATCTGCAGTGATTTTGAAGCCCAAAAAGTAAAGTCTGACACTGTTTCCACTGTTTCCCCATCTATTTCCCATGAAGTGATGGGACTGGATGCCATGATCTTCGTTTTCTGAATGTTGAGTTTTAAGCCAACTTTTTCACTCCTCTTTCACTTTCATCAAGAGGCTTTTTAGTTCCTCTTCACTTTCTGCCATAAGGGTGGTGTTATCTGCATATCTGACGTTATTGATATTTCTCTTGGCAATCTTGATTCCAGCTTGTGCTTCTTCCAGCCCAGCGTTTCTCATGATGTACTCTGCATAGAAGTTAAATAAGCAGGGTGACAATATACAGCCTTGACGTACTCCTTTTCCTATTTGGAACCAGTCTGCCTCTGCTACCCCAAAAGCAAGACCATTACCAGAGGCTCTAGGATGGTGCTGCCAGAGAACAGCATGCAGTACCAATCAAGAGCCCCCCGGCAGCTCCATCTTCCAACCCAATAATTCAAATATGGGGAAAAGCCTGAAAGAGGAAAAAGTGATTTATGGAAAGACGGTCAAACCACAGATTTTAATAGCAAAACCAAAACTATTACAAAACACTATTAAGGCTCAGTAATAAGAAAATATCTAGTCAGAGATATGGCACATCAACCCAGTGGAATTTCAGGTAACTCTTAATAACGACAAGTAAGTATACTATGTTGAAACATAAATGATTGAGAGATGATTGATAGATAGAAACAGATATACCTTACACAATTGAAGCTGTGTGTCAATACTTTTAGCAAACAGAGAGCTGGGATGATTTGGGCTATTTAATACTAAAGTTTGCTTTATTTTTCTGCAAAGTTAACCTCCCAGAGCTGTTCCCAGGGGAGGTGTGAGTGAGGGTCAGCACATGTGCACAAACAGGAGTGGCCAGGTGGAGCCAGGAAGGCTTCCTCAGAGAGGGGTCAGGCGGGACCAGGAGGGAATCTGGCAGAGAGAACCCTCTCGTCCTTGACTTTAAGCCTTGACAGGCCCCTCTTCTTCCAGGAGGGACTCCCCTTTGGTGACCTCTGCCCTCCCGGCCATTTTTGCCCAGCTGGCACCGAGAACCCCAGACAGAGGCCCTGCCCTGTGGGCACTTGGAACGCGGAGAGAGGGGCACCGGATGTGAGCTGGTGCCTGCCCTGCCCACCTGGGCTCTTCTGTGCTGAGGTGGGGCAGGCTGCCCCCAGGGGCCCATGTGCATCAGGTGAGGGAGCCTTTGACTGCTGGCAGGAAGGCACCAAGCAGAGGGGGCCCAGCCAGCCATCCCGGTCCTGGCAGACAGAATCCAGGGAAATATGCCTGTGTGGCTGGGTTTGTGCAAACAGGAGCCACACTGGAACACAGGACCCCAGGGATAGAAATGCAAGGAGGTGGGCGGCAGCCCCCAAAGCAGACCAGCCTGAGCACTTTCTCTGCCTCCAGGATTTTACTGTCCAGGAGGGGCACAGACCCCAAGACCTCTTGGTGGGCTTTGGGGAAACCTCGGCATGGAGGACCACGCCTGCCCTGAAGGCTCTCTGGCGACCATGCCCTGGGTGGACGGGCAGCACAGCAACAGCTCAGGTACTTGGTGCGGAGAGCAGAGCAGGGTTGCTGTGAAAACCACTAGAGCATGGGGTGGACAGAGCCAAAGGGCAACTCTGCTTTCCAGGCCGAGAGAGCCACCAAGACAGGACCTATCCGCCTGGTCATTACTGCCCCCAGGGCACTCACCGCCTACCCCTGGCCGGCCCTCCAGGCACGTCCAGTTTAGGCCAGGGCCCAAGCCAGCCTCAAGGCTGCTGGCAATATCCTGAAGGTGAGGCGACAGAAGGGGGCAGATGGGTACTCCTGGGGACACAGTCAAGGCTGTGTCCTGGGGCCTGAGGAGCAGCAGTTCCCTGGGGGCCTATTCTCCCCACTGGCCCAGGGCCTGGGGGCCCTGTGAAAGGTGGGGAAGAAAAGGGCCTTGAGTCTTGGGCAGAGCCCAAGGTACAGCTCCTTCCTGTGGGAAATCATGTTAATTCTGATGGGGATGTGTAATGTTGAGGTGAAAATTCAACGAAGCAGAGCAGAGGAAGGCAGTGAGGAAGGACTCAGCCTGACTGAGGCTAAGACGGGGCCACAACACAGGATGTGTGCTCGTCATCAGCCAGATGGGAGAGGGGCTCTGGCCTCCTGCAGTGTGCAGCAAGCTGCAGCTCCATCCAGCTGCATCCTTGGAGGTGGGGGCACTGCACCCGCCCCCGAGCTGTGCTCACTCCCAGGTCAGCCCCAGCTGAGCAAGAGGAGGACACACAAGGTCAGGAGTCACAGGACCTCTGGCTGGAGGAACCTCAGGGGACAGGACCTCCGTGCCACCGGTGCAGGTTCTCCATGGTGAGGGCTGACCCAGAGCCCACGTGTGTAAGACAAACACCAACCTGGGAGTCTCCGCCAGGAGGCACAGCCTCACAGGCATGTCCTCCAGGGTGAGGTCGGGGCCCAAGGCTGGTAAGACCAGCCCCTGACTTTGGCCGCTCTTGTTCCAAGATGGCCCACGTTCATGCAACTGTGAGGCCACAATGCTTAGAGACGTGTCCCTTGGGCTTCTTCCAGCATCCTCAGCCTGTGTCAGAGTGCAGCATGCAGGCGTGCAGGGCCCCACACATGCACGCAGATGTGTGTCCATTCAGACTCCACAAACCCCCAGCCGTGAGGGCCGTCACAAAGGGGGAGTCACATATCATTTCCTTTTCTCTTCCAAAACAATACAAGGGCCCTTAGGTCCTCAGAGTTTGGCGTCAGTACAATCAGGTGCCCCTACTCATCCCCTAAAGGCTTGAGCAGACCAAAAGGGGACATAAAGATGCAAATGGAACAAAAGACCTGGCCAAGATGAAAACGGATTTCCAGAATGCCCAGAGGCCTGCATTTTGCCACCCAGAGCCCCCACCCCCTTCTGTTTTGTGCCCACGTTTGTCCTGAATGGAGTAGATGCTGGCATCCTGACATTTTCTCCCCACCTTCTAGCTCCTAAGCAGAGTGCCACCCAGACAGCCCATAATTTAGAAGGAGACACATCTCAGGACCCCATCCGACCCTGTACCACCCGACATCCCTGCAGAAATCAGGACTGGACAGGACCCTTGGAGTCAAGGGGCTGTGATAGGAAATGGCCCGCTACAGAGTGTATACCTGTTGGGGACAGGTTGAGCGACTGGCTCTGGGCTGGGGAGGCTGCTCTGTGATCTCACCCACCCCTGGCTTTGGGCAGGAGCTGAAGCTGTCGGAGGTGCCTGTGCCACAGCAGGGGGCCCCTGCCCTCCAGGCTACTTCTGTCCAGTGGGAACAGGGGTGCCCCTCCCCTGCCCTAAGGGCACCTTCTCGGATCGGTGAGTGCCCCCAGCCATGGGGGTGAGTCCAGAATTGTCTTCTCCCTGGTCCTCCTTCCTGCACTGACATCTCACCAATGACATGTCTCTGCCTCAGAGGGTCACACATGGGCTGTAGGGAGCAGGACTCCCATCCAGCCTGTGGGGCAGACATCCTGTGCCTAGCAGTAGAAAGAGGGAGAGAGCTACCCAGGATGTCCACAGCTGGGAGCTTGAGAACACGCCATGCCAAGAAAGAAAAGCATCAAGAACGTGGCTTGTTCACCTGTGTCCCATCTGAGAGCAGAGGCCTGTGTCCCCACCTTCAGGGACCTCCCAGCCCCAGGAAAGGATGCCCCAGAGCAAAGGAATAGCAGTGGAGCCAGAGCTGGAGGGCTTCTGGCCATTCTGGATAGCTCCAGACCCAGGGGTCCAGACTCAGGCAGCCTGAGTCTGATTTGGGGATTAAGATAGAAAAGGACCCCTTCACCCAGGCAGCTATCTTGAGAGAAAGAGAAGACAGCCTTTCCTTCAGTATCTGCAGAACTCTGCCCTGGGTACCCTGAATGCAGGAGGAATCCCAGGGAGATGACTAGAAGGGAAATGTAGAGGCAGCTCCGCCCCCTGAGAGCCCATCCCCCATCCGCTCCTTGCTGCCCAGGACCCTCCCCGCCTGGCTCCAGCCCGGCTCCCAGGTCTCTGTCTCTCCAGGATGCTTCTTTCCATGGCCTCCGAGTGCTCGTCCTGCCCCTCTGGCCATTTCTGCAGTGCGTCTGGCCTTGCTGCCCCCTCGGGACCCTGCTCCCCCGGCTACTTCTGTCTGGCAGGAGTCACCTCCCCAAACCCAACAGGTAAGTGCCTCTCAGGACAGGGGTGGTCCCCGCACTGGCCACAGGCAGGTGGGCAGTCTAATGATGGGATGTGACTGGATGCGGGCAGTTTGAGGACAGAGGCCGTGTGTGAGCAGGGTAGGCATGACCGCTACTCCTGGGCCCCCTGGCTTCCTGTCCCCGGCCTCTGTACAGCAGTGTCTCACAGCATGCTCACTGCCCTCCTGCACTGCAGTCACGGGATTCTGCAGCCCAAAGCCCACCCCAGACCCACTCCACCTCCTGAATCAAAGCCCCAGTAGTCTAAAGCTGGGAATGTCACAGAATTGCAGAGATGAAGGCAGGGAGGGCCCAAGGCTTCCGGAGACCAGGCAGCGGGTGTGAGAAATGCCCTGTGGGCCACCCAGAGGTGAGCTGGCTCGCCAGTGGTGTGGCTCTTGTCTCCATCCCATGGGAGAACACCTCGTAGCAGGTGGGGTACAAGACCCCCTGCCTGCAGCAGGATGCGGGCATATTAAGAAAATAATCACAGAGCCTCTAAGGGCGCCCCAGAGAGCATGAGTGGACAAGGCTTGCGTCTGGAAGAGTGGGTTATCATCTCAAGCCAGAACCCTGTGACACCGCAGCATCACCCCTACTCCCTTACCACAGGGGAGTTTTAGGGGGCTCTAATAGCTTAGCCCGTGGGTAAAGGACTTGCTTTTTGATCTGTCAGGGCTGTGCAGATGCTAGCCATGGGCATTATCTCTTTATAAAACCACTGAGCCTCTGACCCAAACCCAGGTCCACATTTTATCCCAGCGGCACCACACCAGTCACCCAGCTCTGCTGTGACTGGACCTGCTGACCTCGGCCAACCTCCTCCCCAGGCCACTCGGAGCAGGGGGGTCCCTGTCCCCAAGGCCATTTCTGCCCCCAAGGGACCAGCCTCCCCCAGCCATGCCCTGCTGGCTCCTACAACAACCTGACAGGCCAAGCCTCCTGCTTCCCCTGCCCTGCTGGCTACTACTGCCCTGAGACCCTCACGACCTACAGTGGGCACCCCTGCCCGGCTGGCTTCTACTGCCCTGGGGGTGAGTGCCTGGGCACCGCTCAGCTAGGGGGAGGGGGTGGAGGTTGGTTCTCACTGCCCTGAAGCTGCAGCAACTTCAGAGCCCAGAAGTCCTCTACATCCAAGATTTAGCCCTCTATGTCCATAATATATCCATGTTGACTGAAAAATAAAGATATTAGGTAGTAATGTGTTACAAACTTGGGGGACCCGTGTCCTTCAGCACAGCTGACCACCTGGAGGAAGAGTCCTGCATATTCTGTGGCTTTGTGGACCCCAGGGCCAGGACCACATAGCCAGGGAATCTGGTGGAACTGGTGGGTGAGGAGGGGCTCCTGTGGCTGAGGCCGGGGCTCTGTGGAGACAGGCCCTGCAGGAAGGTGGCACTGCCTCCTGCCCCAGCCCAGGGCAGGGCTGGACTCCCAGGTTGGATCCAACTTTCTGAACTTTGCTTTTCAGGCACCAAGTATGCCACCCAGTTCCCCTGCCCTCGGGGCTACTATAACCCAGACCCACTGACCCAGAGCCTGGACAGTTGCCTACCCTGCCCTCCTGGCCACTACTGTGGGCAGGAGAATCTGACACAGGTCTCCGGGCCCTGCGAGGCAGGTATGTTTCCCACACCACATGGAGACGTCCCCACTGACCCCTGTGGTTCCCACTTCTGTCCCAGGACCTGGGGTGACCCGGTCACCCCCTGGCACAGCTTCAGGGATAGGGGTGCCTTTGACCTCCGGGTCACTGCCTACCCCCCGGCTGGCTCCCACCTCAGGCTGGTTCTGTGTGTCGGCAGCATGGACGGCCCGCCCCTTCGACCTGGACAATTACACCAGCACCAACTGCCTGTGCCCAGCCACGGCCACGGGGGAAGGTGCCCAGCCGGCTCCTTCTGCCCTGAGGGCAGCCCTGAGGCCACACCCTGCCCCCCAGGGTCTTTCTGTGCCACCTCTGGTAAGGACTGAGCCCTCTCCAGCCATCGTGCAGTGACCCAAGCTGGGCAGTGTGATGAGACAGCTGGTGGATACTTGACCAGTCTCATTAACTATGCCTCACGCACGCCACCACCCGTTTCCTCAGACAACTGCAGATTCGGTCTGCACCTGCCTCGCGGGGTGCTGTGCTTGGTGTACTTAGGGGCAGGGCTGTGTTGCCAGCCAGATGATCCACTGAGCTCAGGTGAGTCACGTGGAAGAGTGTGGGGAGGAGGCACAGTGCTTGAGCACCCACAGAGAGGCTGAACACCCCACTCACTGAGGACCCAGACATGAACTGGACTCTACCTGTCTGGTTCTCAGTCCCCCTTGAACTGGAAAGTGCAGTGAGGGCAGGACCCCAGCCAGAGTCCCCTGCTGGTGGTGGCCTCAGGCCTCGGGTGACATGGAAGTGGTACCCAAGTCTCAGGGCCAGGAGGAGGGGAGGATGGGACTGGCTTCTCAGCACAGGCTGGGCCTCTGGACTCTGGCGTGCTAAGACCTTCACCCCAGCGGCACCTAGTCCACTGAGGCCGGACACTGCTCAAGGCCCCCAGTGCCCGGCAGGACCAACCATTTCTCACAGTGCGTCTGCTCCCCACCAGGCCTCTCCATGCCCAGTGGACCCTGCCAGGCTGGCTACTTCTGTGCAGGAGGAGCAGTGTCCCCGGCCCCAGAGGATGGGCTGACAGGGGCCCCCTGCCCCGCAGGAACCTTCTGCCGTGAGTGTCTTAGCCCTACTTGCCCTCCTGCCTTAGGCCAGCTGACGTCACAGTCTTGGGTTTGCATTAGGACCCTGGGGCAGGTGGGAAATGCCAGAGGGAAAATGGGTGCCCAGGCTGTCTGACCTGAGGCTGAGAAGTGTTGTGGGGGCACGGTTAAAATACACCTGGGTGCTGGTGTGGTTTGGGTTACTCGGTGTGGATGGCTGAGGATCGAAGGCTGCTGCCTTGCCACACCAGAAGCTTCACTTGCTCTTGGTGTGTCAGCCCTGCTCCTGAACCCCAGCCACACTTAAAGATCTGGGGTTATCCCCACGTATGATGCTGAGGGGCTGGGGGACGGGGCCTCAGGGAGATTGGGCAGAGGTGGTTCTAGAAAGGAGCCTCATCTCTGAGGCTCGGTCCACACCTGCCATGTGTGGACCAGCGCCCCTCTGTACCCTCAGCTGAGGCATCACCCAGGCCCACGCCATGTCCTGCCGGCACCTTCTCCAGCCTCCCAGAGCAGACCACGTCCTCTGCATGCCAGGCTTGCCCACCTGGCTTCTACTGCAAGGAGGCCAGTCTCCAGGCCCCCAGTGGGCAGTGCCCAGCAGGTGAGAAAGGCAGTGAAGACTTGGGGTACTGGCAGAGGGGAGGAGGCCAGGAGCAAGAGTCAAGGAGGGCAGCTCTCTGGGCACTGGGCCCTTGTGGTGGAGATCCTGCCAGGACTAAACATCTCAGGGAGAGTCCTGAGAGCTCATCACTCCTGGCCAGGTTATTTCTGCGACTCCAGTGTCGGGCCTGTTCAGGACTTCAGCCTGCACCCTTGTCCTGAAGGCTATTACTGCCCCCCGGGCACATTCGTAGCCACACAGCACAGCTGTCCAGTGGGCACTTACGGCCCTCGGAAGGGTTTAAGAAGCATCACTGAATGCCAGCTGTGCCCTGCTGGGAAGTTCTGTGCACTGGCGGGACTCACGGCTCCATCAGGTATGTCCTAGGGGCAGAGGAGACAGTGGGCAGTGGCGGAAGGAATGGTGGGTTGCAGCCAGGCTGAGGAGGAGATGCTTTTGGAGAAGCTCCATGGACCTGGATCCCTGTCCAACATAGGGTCAGAGCAGCATGGGCTCGTTGGGCCAAAGGGAGATCTTTATTCCTACTGCCTGCTCAAGACCCCTCAGATCAGAAAGACGGACCCCCCACGGCCCACCCCAGGAAATCTCTGGGCTGGGCCCAGGGATCTAGTTTAAAGACTTCTCCAGGCAATCCTGGGGTTCTCCCGTCCCCGCCTGCAGCCTCCGAGGGAAGGATCCCCCAGCCCCATTCTCAGCCCCGCCCGCCGGGCACCAGGCTGGATTCTTCCAGAGGGCCTCCAGTGTCTGCCCCACCCCTCAGCCCTGCCCCTGTTATCTGGTTTGGGGGAGTGGAAGAAGGAGGGTGTCACTTTCTTAGGGAGTTTGGGTATTCTCCTGTACAAAACGACTGGAAATGATCCACAAGGAAAATCCAGGCCTGGCTGCTCACTGTCCCTGTGGGGGACAAGCCCCACATCTGCTCTGATGCGGGAGCTCGACACTGGACAAGGGACGGCCAGGGACTCCCACTGTCTGCAGCCACCATGGGGTTGGCTGGGTGTGGGGAAAGCCTCGTGCTGCAAGGGGCAGGCACGGCCAATAAGATGTTCTCTTTCTAGGAGACTGTGCTGCAGGGCACTGGTGCACGGGAGGAGCCACGAGCAAGGACCCCACCAATGGAGCACGAGGCCTTCTCTGTCCGGCTGGGCACTACTGCCTCCAGGGTACCTACCACCCTCGGGCCACACCAGCCACAGCAGGGCAAGGCCACTCCCTCCCAGTCCTCTGCTGGTGGGAGGAGGGTCTCCACGTGCTCAACCCTGCTTCCAGCCCAGGCCACAGGGGCCCCAAATGAAGGGCAGAGCTGAGCCACAAGGGCTGAGCACAGAGCTGTCTCCCCCAGAAGCCCCTCTCTGCTCAACAGCCCTTACCTTCCCCCTCCCCAAGACCCCTCCTCCAACCTGAGCTCAGAAACTTCACATCGTAGCTGACCTTTCCGCCTCACCCCTGTGTCTCAGTTACTCCCCACCAAGGATGCTCCTTCAAGCCTGGGACTGCTCTCCACTTTGGTCCCCGCTTGCAGGATGACAGGTGAAGCTGGCCCAGAGGCTCCAGAGCAAAGCTGGTCCCTGCCCTCTGGAAGCTGAAAAGGGGCGGCAAATCTACCTTGTCTGACTGCCCACAGGCCTCTCCCCTCTCCTCTCTCTCTCTCTGACTCCTGCAGGCACTCCTGTTCCAGCCCGATGCCCACCTGGTACTTGGTCTGAGGAAGGGAACAGAACCCCAGGAGGGTGTCAGGATTGCTCCAGAGAGCAACTCTGCCCTCGCGGCCACCCACCGATCTGGCCATCCCCCTGCCACCCAGGGTGGGCAAACAGTTTATATCCTCTGACAAGGAGTGGGTTGTTGGCTCTTGTTCAGGGTTTCTTGTCCAAGAACAAGAGGAGGAAATTCCTACCAGTAGGGAGGAGCCTCTCCCACCGCCCTGTGGGGCTTGCGGCCACTTGTAGACAAGCAGAGGGTGCCGTGTGCTGGGACCCAGCTGCTCTGCACACAAGGTCACTGAAAGGACATCGGGGTGGACTTATGGCAGCAAGTCTCATCTCTGCCATCATCCACCACCACCTCCCCCACAGCAGAACCAGGCTGCCCATCCTGGGGACCAGGCTAGGGGGAGGGGCCAGTGAGGCTGGAGGTTCCAGGAGTGAGCAGAGTGGGAAGGGACCCAGGCCCACACTCGAGGTCCACCTGCTGCCCACGGATGTAAGCTCCTCAGCAACTCTCCTCTGCTAAGGTCCTTTTTTTAAAATTGGAATATAGTTGCTTTACAGTGTTGTATAGTTTCTGCTATACAATGAAGTGAATCAGCTATATTTATACTGAATCAGCTAAGTGTATATATATATATATCCCCTCTCTCTTGGACCTCCTCCTCCTCCACCCACCCAGGTCACCCTGGAGCACTGAGCTGAGCTCCCTGAACCATTTGGCCGATTCCTACTAGCTCTCTGTTTTACACACAGCCCTTTTGCTCGCCCCTCATTTTCCCAGCATGTCCTGCATTGGAGGAACTGTCCCCGTCACCCCCATGGAGGGGCTTTCTGGGAGGTCATGCTCCCAAGGGCACCTCTGCCCTGTAGGATTGACTGAAGGTGCTCCGTGTCCTCCTGGCTTCTATGCCTCTGGCACCCACCCCACAAAGTGTCACATCTGTCCCAGCGGCCACTACTGTGCTCCCGGGCTGAGGCCACAGCTGTGTCCGAGAGGTCAGTGTCCTGCCAGCAGCCCAGCTGAGCAAAGTGTCCAGAGCTAAAGGGAGGAGTTGGGGGTGGCCACGACAGACCTGTCATCGCCCCCAGCTCCCCCAGACGAAGGGAGGGCTGTCTCTTCTGATTACAAGGCAGCAGGAGCGCGCCCCCAACCCGGCCTCCCCCGGGCATCCTCCCTGCCTGCTTCCTTGGGCCTTGGGCCTAGCCCTGCCCCTTCACAGGTTTCTACTGCCCTGAAGGAACAGAGCTCAACTGGCAGCCCTGCCCCGCGGGCACCTATGGCCCTGTGCCCGGGCTGAGCAGCCTGCAGGCGTGTCGAGCCTGTGATGGCGGCAGGTTTTGCCCCAGGGCCAACGCCACGGAGGCTGGCGGGCAGTGCTGGGAGGGCTTCTTCTGCTCCAGAGGGTCCACCCGGCCCAACCCAGAGGCCGGCACTGAAGGTAACTGGCCCTTCCCCGCTGAACGCTGAGCGCCGCCCGCTCCATTTCCAGGGCCTCAGTTGGGAGGTCAGAGACAGATGCAAGGCCCTCCGTTCACTCACCGGTCACCCAGATGGGCTTGTGTGTCTGTTCTCTCCGGGGACCTGGTTGCTGACCTTGTTCCCATGCTCTGGCTCAGGGTTGGCAGAGCCTATGGTAACAGTGAACTGAGCCCTGGCATTTGTCCCCTCCACCCACTGTCCATCTTGTTGGGACTCCCAGGGACCCCCATATCTCTCACTGGCCAGGCCAGGGGCAAGCACTAGAGCAGGCCTAAGGAAGCTTGCTTTAGGGGTAGCATGTGAATCACCTGGTGCTTACTGTGGGGTGGGGGAGGGACAGGTCATCAAACCAGAGTGTCTGGGGTGGGGCCCAGGCCAGGCACGGTCAATTTTATAATCTTCCTAAGTGGTTCTCCGGAGAAGGCAATGGCACCCACTCCAGTACTCTTGCCTGGAAAATCCCATGAGCAGAGGAGACTGGTGGGCTGTAGTCCATGGGGTCGCGAAGAGTTGGACGTGACTAAGCGACTTCACTTTCACTTTTCACTTTCATGCGTTGGAGAAGGAAATGGCAACCCACTCCAGTGTTCTTGCCTGGAGAATTCCAGGGACGGGGGAGCCTGGTGGGCTGCCGTCTATGGGGTCACACAGAGTCGGACACGACTGAAGTGACTTAGCAGCAGCAAATGGTTCTCATGAGCAGCCATGAGGTCATTTGGTGTTTTGAGTCTCTAGGGGGTCAAATGTCCTGTGGAAAGTGACAGAGTCTATGGACACACATCCAGGGAAAACACAGAAAGCTTCACTGTGTCTCATGGAGCTCCCAGTGCTCTGTGTCCAGGGCCCGAAGGACAGAGGCCTGGGATCCACTCCAACCCTGGCGTCAGGAGAAGGGAAAGGGTCTGCTTTGCCTCAGATCACACAGCCAGTAGCCCAGCTGGTGTCCACTAACCCACTTGTCCAGCTTCCAGCCACTCTGCACTACCCCAGGAGCCCAGGGCCACACCACCCTGGAGAGGCCCAGGTGCCAGCTCCAACAACCCAGTCTGCTCAGAGGTAGCCACCTGGGCCTGCTACCCTCCCCCACCCCACTCCATCCCCAGCCACCCTGGTGGCACGCCTCTCAGAGACTGGCCCATAGGAGGCCAGGAAAGGAGGGAAAACATGGCTGAGTGGCTCCAGAAACGGGAGAACACCACCACACTTGCCAGTGCAGGGAGGCCTACAAAGGCTTCTGCGGCTCCAGGAGCCCCTCCTCAGTCCCAGACTGACCGTCCCCTACCCTTGAGCCTTCCAAGAAGGCCTGCCTCCCCTCAGGGGCCCCTTGCCAACCTCACCAGCCTTGACAAGTATCCTCAGGCCTCTTCCCCTTGGTACCAGCAGTATGGGTGGTGGTGGACAGGCAGGTGCCGAGGTGTGGCCACAGGAGGGAGGGCCCTCCCTGGTCTGCCTCCCGGAGGGCCCACCCTGGAACCACCCCCAACCCCCCTGAGCCTGGAGCCTGCACCAGGGGTGTGGGCACAGCTGCTCCAGTACCCACATCTCACCCGGTCCTTCTCAGTGACCCTGCTGGCTTGTCTCTTGGTTCCAGAGAAGGCCGGCCCTTGTCCTCCAGGACACTACTGCCCTAGGGGCTCGGCCATGCCCCAGCCCTGCCCACCTGGCACCTTTAGCCCACACATCAAGCTCAGCTCAGAGGTAGGAGACCCTGGCCCAGGGAAAAGTCCAGGTGTAAGGAGGGCCTGTTTGGTCTAGCCTCTGAGATCCAAGGTTGTTGCACAGCCTAACAGGTGCATCTCTTGCAGGCTGCCTGCTCCCCTTGCCCCCCTGGCTACTATTGCGGCTCTCCCGGCCTCGCCAGCCCTTCTGGGCCCTGCAGCACAGGCTTCTTCTGCCTCACTGGGGCCCTCGTCCCCAATGGCTCCCTGGGAGACCAGACCAGTGGCCCTTGCCCTGCAGGTACCCCCAGGGCTGGCCTGAGGAGGAACCAGGGAAGGCAGGGAAGGAGCAGGCTCCAAGGTAGCCCCCAGTAAGGGCTGTGGGTCCCCCAGACCCTCCAGGAACTGGGTTTAGGATGGAGCTGCCCTGAGCACCAGGGAATGGCCCTGCCTTGGCCCTGACTGTTGGGTCTACTTCCCTTCCAGGACACTTCTGTCCCCTGGGCACTGCAGCCCCCAGGCCCTGCCCAGCAGGTACCCACAATGGCCAGGCTGCCCAGGACCATTGCGAGCCTTGTCCTGAGGGGTAAGTGCACCAGGCATCCCCCTCCCAAGTCCTGGGGCAGCTGGCAGACCCCTTTCAACGTCACAGAACTTCCACTTTTTCTTTTCCTGATATTTGTCTCCTGGTATCACCAGGTCATTCCTCATTTCAACCCTAGGCCTCTCTGGCTGTAATTTAAGTCACTTAAGCTCCACACAAAGCCCCCCCACATACGCCATGCGCTGCTGAGAGCTGTGTCCCCATGCAGGGACGCCCTCTGCAGCCACGGAAGGAAGACAAGCCCAGGCGCCATCTCCTCCCTACACTGAGTCATGGGCCACACAGGTCTCTGACCCCTGCCTTGTCCCTGTAGCTTCTTCTGCCCGGCCAACACCTCCTCTGTGCTGGGGAACCAGTGTCCTGCCGGCCACTACTGTCCTGCCTCCACCGCCTTTGCTTTCCAGTTCCCCTGCCCCCGGGGCACCTACAGGCCACAGCGAGGGGGCACCCAGTGGTCAGACTGCAGCCCCTGTGAGCCAGGTACAGGGACAGGGAGGCACCCATTCCAGCCACTTTAGGCCACTTTCTCCATGGCCAGCAAGGGAGGGACTCAGGCCTGTCCCATGTGGGGATGCTCTGGCCAAGGCCCACAGTGTACATTAGAGCCACCCACCTCTGCTGAGTGGGTGTGGGGGCCCCCGTCTTGCTGCTCCCAGCGTCCAGGGGTCCTCTCTTTCCCTCTGCCTTACAGGCTCTTACTGTCCCCTGCCTGGCCTGGCAGCCGTATCTGGACCTTGCAGCGCAGGGTTCTACTGCACTAAGGGAGCGTCTGTCCCAAATCCCAGCGATGGAACCACAGGAGACCTCTGTCCTCTGGGCCACTTCTGCCCCCAGGGCAGCCCCAGGCCAACTCCGTGCCCCCCGGGTGAGTCACTGGTGGATGAGCACCAGCAGTGAGGGGTCTGCTCTGGGCCCAGGAGGGGAGCGGAGTGAAGACCAGCCTTAGGGAGGCCTTAGGGAGGGCATGGAAGACGCCCCAGATGGCACCTAAAGAGCATTGTTCGGGGCTCTGGATCCACATACCAGGGGCTTGTGTGTGGAGAGACTTAGAGCCCAGATCCAGGGCTCTGAGGGAGGCCTGAACAGGGAGGGGGATGACAGAGGTGCGGTGAGAGTGCGTGGTGCTGGCAGGGGAGGTGGACGATGAGACACAGAGGTGCCGCACAGCGGGCACTGGTCTGGGAGGCTGAGTGGGCGGAGCAGGGCGCAGCCCTATAATCCGAGATGGGCCAGGCTAGTGTCCCTCCTGGAGGCCCCCTAGTAGTGGCCATAGCTTTGGACCTGCAGGCTCTCTCCTGCCCATCCCTGGGGCCACATCGTGGAAGGACTGCCAGCCATGCCCAGCCGGTTGGCTCTGCTCCCGGGCTGGCCTGAGCTCCCCGGACGCTCCGTGCAAAGGAGGTTGGTTCTGCCCTGGGTCCTCCATCTCTGGGCACAGTCCAGGTAAGCTTGGGAAAGGGGTGCCGTGGGGTGCCCAGGGCCAGCCTGGAGGGGAGACAAGGCCTGTGGGCTCCCCCTCCAGGTAAGGGGGGCCACTGTTCACAACTTGGGAAGGGGGGTGCCGTGGGGTCCCCCGTGGGCTGGCCTTAAGGGGAGATGAGGCTGGTGGGCTTTCCCTCTGCACTCGGGCTCCCATCCTGGCAGTAGGGAGGTGGCCCTTGTGACCTGGAGCCCTGTGACCTGTGGACACCTGGGGACACCATGCACCGGACAAGCTCCCCGTGCACCCAAGCTCAAGAAGGGGGTAGGACCGAGCCTGCAAGCTACTTGGTGGTGACCTCCATTCTTAGGCAGCCTCCCCACCAGCGTGGGGAGGACAGCTCATGTGCAAGGCATGGCCAGAGAGCAACAGCATGGGAGGGGGCTCCTGACCAAGAATGAGGCGCCTCTGATGCTGCAGTTCTCAGGAGGCACCCCCTCAACTGCCCCTGTCTGGAAGGTCTGGCATAAAGACAGTTTCACCTCCAGAATGTGGACACAGAGCACAGGCTTCCAGTTCCACCCCACTTCTCTTCCCCACAGTTTGGCTCCCAAATGAGCTTCACTGCAACTAGCATCTCATGCCCTCAGGGTCCTCAGGAAACCTACTCTGTGAGCCTGGGTAGGCTTCCTACTACTCTCCAGTGCTCCGTGTTCTGTGAGCACAGGGTTCTCCCAGGGGCTTAGTCCACATGGCAGTTCCCACAAGAAGCTATGGTTTCAGGGACACCTCATAGGACTAGGACTGGGGAGCCCCTCTTGTGAGAAGTGAGTGCAACCTGAGACTGCCCTGCATGCCGGCTCCAGCCCAGCCTGGAGCACTTGTCCTGCACCTGCTCAGCCAGGCCACTGCAGGCCTAACTCCTGCCCCACACAGCCCCCCACGCACTGGACCACCCAGGCTCTTGGGGGACTGAGCTGTGAGGGTCCCAGGCCCCATAGATCACATGCCCGCCTCTGCCTCACTGACCGGAGATAGTTAGCAAAGGCTGCTCTGGGCTCTGGCTGGAAGGAGATGGGGACTCTCCCGAGAGGAAGTAACTGTCTCCCCCGGCTTTTCCAGGCATTCTCTGCCCCACTGGGCATTCGTGCCCCCCAGGCAGCCTGGAGCCCCAGCTCTGCCCCCCAGGGCAATATCAGGATGAGCCTGGACAGAGTCTCTGCAAGACCTGCCCTGCTGGAAAGTGAGGCGCTGGGCTGGGCTGGGCTCCTCCTCTGTCCGGGTGACTCCTGACTTCTCCTGCCCCCACTCTCCCCAGGAGCCAGAGGCGCCCCCACAGGGACTGGTGGCCATGGGCACTCTGGGCCCCTGTCACCCTGTGAAACCCATCATAATAGATGCTAATGCCAGTGCAGGGGCGTGAAGGGCTGCAGGCTTCAAACAAGACTCTGAGAGAGGAGGACATTTTTGCCTCAGTGCTCATCTCCTCTGAACTCTCAACTGCTTCTGCCCAAACCTTCCATGTCCCTGGAGCTCTGGGCAAGCCCCCTTCCTAGAAAGTCTGGGGCTATAGAAATCCTTGTTCCTTTGTTCCTGACCACTTCATGTCTACAGGTTCTGTCCCTATGGGATCCAAGCTCCAGGAGCCATGTCCCTTTGGCCAGTGGACTGTCCAGCCGGCTACTACTGCCCTTTGGGCACCCAGAGCCCCACCCAGCACCCTTGTCCCAGGGGCACCTTCAGGGAGAGGCCCGGCGCACGCAGCACTCAGGACTGCAGGCCCTGCCCTGCTGGACAGTTCTGCTCGGACTCAGGTGATGAGCACCATTTCCTAGGGACTTTGAGGGTCCTAAATGGTTCCATTTCCCCAAAAGACACAGCCTGCCTGAGGTTAGACACCCTCTCATATCACTATGACCTGCAGCCCCCACAAGGGACTCTGCTGGAGGCCTGGGCACGGAGATGGGGGGGGAGGGCAAAGTGACTGGCCCTGACCCCTGAAAGTTCACAGAGGGGAGGGGGATACACTGAAACAGAGGAGCACCCCAGCCCAGGCACACCCAGACTCCTGCAGTGTTCTTGGGAGGGGCTGTGGGGTAAGCATGGGCTTTGAAGGTCACTAGCCTTGCTCAGGGAGCAGCTAGGGGCAGGGCTTTAGGAGGACACCCCGGGATTGAGCCCCGGGATGACAGGGTGAGCACAGCTGTACCCATGTTGGAGAGAGGAAGTGTGAGGAGTACTTGTCAGTGATAGCATCTAGTCCATTTATACATAAACAGCCCAGAAGACACAGGTGGGCAGGAGGTAGAGTGGTGTGTGAGGCCGGGAGCAGAAGGGCAGGTGTTTCCCCCAGATGGTCCCCAGGCCCCCGACGAGCCCCATGAGAGCATCTGGGGACAAGGCCAGGGTGCGAGGTGTGGGCCCACCAGCCACAGGCTCTGCCCACCAAAGCCTGGCCTGTGTCCTGGGCCCCAGTCAGCACTCTCACCTTGGCTCTGCATGACCAGATGGGACCTTCGGCTCATTTATGCTCACAGCAGGGTTATTCACTCACAGACTGAAGTTCAGAGAGACCTCTGGCACAGCTGCAGGGGCAGCAGCCACGGAGTCTGGTTCCAGGCCTGGCACCTCAACCACCAGCCTCCCCCTCCTCTTCCCCTTCTCACCTGAAGCCAAGCCCCGCTCTCCGCCCTCTCTCCACAGAGGCTGGGAAACGCTTCCCGGACGGGCCATGCTCGGCAGGTTACTACTGTCCCCCTGGCCAGACCTCAGCCACCCCTTCATCTTTCCGGTGCCCGCCCGGCTTCTCTTGTCCAGAAGGTTCTCCCCAGCCAAGGGCCTGTGAGAATGGAACGTTCCAGCCCCGGGAGGCCCAGGGGTCCTGTGAGCCCTGTCCGGCTGGGTTCTACTGCCAGGCCTCAGACACAGGTGAGCTCCGCAGGGTGAGCTTGAGTTCCCCATGGGGCACTGGCCCCAAGGCAACGTGCCAGAGACAGGATCACGGAGCTCTCCATGGGCCCCTCGGGGGCCTGGATCCGCCAGTCTCATTACAGAGGGGAGCGCCTTGCCATGAGGGGCGGGGGGAATGAGGGGCATGGGCCCTGGTGCCCTCCGCTGCATGTACACCTCAGGAATTCTTACGAGAGGAGCTTGGTTGTCATGGTCATAGAGTTATGACTCGCATGCAGTCCTTGACAACCAAAAGCGGGATAAAGGAAGGGACCCCTGAAACAGGCAGGTTTGAGGGGAGGGCTTGTTTGCTCTTAAACCAGGATGGGTTATTGCATGGGGGCCCCCAAGATGCCCAGGGCCCAGCCCAGAACAGCAAGCACAAGACTCAGGACAGGACAATCTGAAATCGAGGACCCTCAGGTGTCATGGACTGTGGTCCCACTCAGTTTCCCCAGGATGTACCTACACACCCAAGGTCAGGATGTGCCTTCAGTTCAGTTCAGTCGCTCAGTCGCGCCTGACTCTTTTCGAGCCCATGGACTGCAGCACACCTGGCTCCCCTGTCCATCACCAGCTCCCAGAGTTTGCTCAAACTCATGTCCATCAAGTCAGTGATGCCATCTACCATCTCATTCTCTGTAGTCCACTTCTCTTCCTGCCTTCAATCTTTCCCAGCATCAGGGTCATTTACAATGAATCAATTCTTTGAATCAAGTGGCCAAAGTCCTGGAGCTTCAGCTTCAGCATCAGTCCTTCCAATGAATATTCAGGAATGATTTCCTTTAGGATTGACTGGTTGGATCTCCTCGCAGTCCAAGGGACTCTCAAGAGTCTTCTCCAACACCACAATTCAAAAGTATCAATTCTTTAGTGCTCAGCTTTCTTTATGGTCCAACTCTCACATCCATACATGACTACTGGGAAAAAAACATAGCTTTGACTAGATGGACCTTTGTTGGCAAAGTAATGTCTCTGCTTTTTAATATGCTGTCTAGGTTGGTTATAGCTTTTCTTCCAAGGAGCAAGCATCTTTTAATTTCATTACTGCAGTCACAATCTGTGGTGATTTTGGAGCCTAAGAAAATAAAGTCTGTCACCGTTTCTATCGTTTCCCCATCTATTTGCCATGAAGTGATGGGACTGGATGCCATGATCTTTGTTTTCTGAATGTTGAGTTTTAAGCCAGTTTTTTCACTCTCTTCTTTCACTTTCATCAAAAGACTCTTTAGTTCCTTTTCACTTTCTGCCATAAAGGTGGTATCATCTGCATATCTGAGGTTATTGAAATTTCTCCTGGCAATCTTGATTCTAGCTTGCACTTCATAAAGCCTGGCATTTCTCATGATGTACTCTGCAAATAAGTTAAATAAGTAGGGTGACAATATACAATCTTGATGTACTCCTTTCCCAATTTGGAACCAGTCTATTTTTCCATGTCTAGCTCTGTTGCTTCTTGACCTGCCTACAGATTTCTCAGGAGGCAGGTAAGGTGGTCTGGTATACCCATCTTTTGAAGAATTTTCCAGTTTGTTGTGATCCACACAGTCAAAGGTTTTGGCATAGTCAATAAAGCAGAGGTAGATGTTTTTCTGGAACTCTCTTGCTTTTTCAATGATCCAGCGGATGTTGACAATTTGTTCTCTGGTTCCTCTGCCTTTTCTAAATCCAACTTGAACATCTGGAATTTCATAGTTCACATACTGTTGGAACCTCACTTGGAGAATTTTGAACATTACTTTGCTGGCATGTGAGATGAGTGTAATTGTGTGGCAGTTTGAACATTCTTCGGCATTATCTTTCTTTGGGATTGAATGAAGACTGACCTTTTCCAGTCCTGTGGCCACTGCTGAGTTGTCCAAATTTGCTGGCATATTGAGTGCAGTACTTTCACAGTATCATATTTTAGGATTTGAAATAGCTCAGCTGGAATTCCATCACCTCCACTAGCTTTCTTCATAGTGATGCTTCCTAAGGCCCACTTTGCACTCCAGGATATCTGGCTCTAGGTGAGTGGTCACATCATCATGGTTATCTAGGTCATGAAGATCTTTTTTTTATAGTTCTTCTGTGTATTCTTGCCACCTGTTTTAATGTCTTCTGCTTCTGTTAGGTCCATATCATTTCTGTCCTTTATTGTACCCATCTTTGCATGAAATGTTCCCTTGGTATCTCTAACTTTCTTGAAGAAATCCCAGTCTTTCCCATTCTGTTATTTTCCTCTATTTCTTTGCATTGATCACTGAGGAAGGCGTTCTTATTTCTCCTTGCTATTCTTTGGAACTCTGCACTCAGATGAGTATATCTTTCCTTTTTTCCTTTACTTTAGCTTCTCTTTTTTTCTCAGCTATTTGTAAGGCCTCCTCAGACAGTTATTTTGCCTTTTGGCATTTCTTTTTCTTGGGGATGGTCTTGATCACTGCCTCCTGTACAATGTCACGAACCTCTGTCCATAGTTCATCTGATAGACAGAGTTGTCTATCAGATCTAATCCCTTGAATCTATTTGTCACTTCCCCTGTATAATCATAAGGGATTTGGTTTAGGTCATACCTGAATGGTCTCTTGGTTTTCTCTACTTTATTCAAAAAGTCTGAATTTAGCAATAAGGAGTTCATGATCTGAGCCACAGTAGCTCCCAGTCTTGTTTTTGTTGACTGTATAGAGCTTCTTCATCTTTGGCTGCAAAGAATATAATCAATCTGATTTTGATATTGACCATCTGGTGATATTCATGTGTAGAGTTATCTCTTGTGTTGCTGGGAGAGGGTGTTTGCTATGATGTGGCCTTTATCTCT
The DNA here is from genome assembly GCA_935064755.1 of Tragelaphus eurycerus. Taxonomy (NCBI): domain Eukaryota; kingdom Metazoa; phylum Chordata; class Mammalia; order Artiodactyla; family Bovidae; genus Tragelaphus; species Tragelaphus eurycerus. Next base: position 39,762,690 of record CAKXYN010000007.1, on the reverse strand, counting down.
AAATGCAGGCGGCTACAAGGAGACCTGAGCAGGGGGTCTGTAGATCACTAAGGGAACCCAGAGTGTGGCCCCAGTGTGACCAGTGTGGGCAATGCCATGTCCTAGACAAAGGGAGCTTTATGCTCGACAGCCAGGGTCCCAGAGACTGAGGTCTCAGGGGCCACAAAGGTTTTCTGATGATGCACCTGCTACCACGGCTGCCAATCAGCCACCGAGAGGCCCCTGCCAGCCAACATGCCCAAAATCAGACTAAGAATAAAGTGCTGTGCCTCAGTCAAGGCAGGTTCAGGACCTGCCTGCAGATTCAGGTCCCAAGTCTCCCACCCAGGCTGCTCAGGGGTGGGTCTCCCACAATCTCAAAGTGACCGTGCTGTTGCCCCCAGGTCCTGCTGCCAGAGCCCCCAGACCATGCGTCCAGGGTTACTTCTGCCCCCCCGGCTCCTACTCAGCCACTGCCCACCCGTGCCCTAGAGGGACCTTCGGGCCCAGGCAAGGGGCCGCTGCAGAGCTGGACTGTGAGTTGTGCCCAGCAGGTTGGTGAACTCTGGACAGGAGCCCTCAGGAAGCCTGACTAAGAGGCTGGGAGAGAACAGGAAGAGTAGAAAAGGCAGCAGGAAGTTCCTGAGAGTGAGGGCCTGGCCCCTGGCCATTGTCAGGGCAGCACCTGGAAAGTCCAGGTCCACCCATGGGCCTTGACACGCCATCCCCCAGGGGCCCACAGCCCCCACCCTGGGTTCCCAGGGCCTCCCCTTGCCCCACCACGTCCGCCTCTAGTGCCCAGGACAAGACGAATCCCAACTTCCCGCCAGAGGCCTGATGTTGAGAGAGAGGACAGCCCTCCCTCCCGAGTGCCTGTGAAGGTCTATGGCAGGTCAGGGGGTCAGGAGGTTCAGGGGGTCAGAAGAGTCAAGGAAAGTCAGGGGGTAAGGGATTGGGGGGAAGGGAGGTCAGGGGGGATCAGGGGGTTGGGGGAAAGGTGGGGGTCAGGGGGTCAAAGAGAGTCGGGGGTCGGGAGAGTCAGAGGGTCAGGGGATTGGGGGGATGACAGGGGTCAGGGGGGTTGGAGGGTCAGGGGGCCCAGCCCAGGCGGGCACAGTGGCTGTTGGAGCAGACAGAGGGAGGAGGGAGGCCCACTGATACTGCCTTTGGGTCTGCTCCTTCTAGGGATGTTCTGCTCCTCGGAAGGACTGTCTCGACCATCAGGGCTCTGCCACCCCACCCACTACTGCTCAGGGGGCGCAGTGTCCCCCACCCCCATCCAGCACAAGGTACCTGATGGGGCCCGGCCCCCAGACTGGCTCTGGCCCACCTGTAGCACCTGCGCATGTTGGTCCACAGAGCTAGCTGGTTCCTGCTGAGCTGACGGCTCTCCTTGCAGGACTGAAGCACCAGCGAGCTAGGCCCTCTCCACCAAGTGTCCCCAGGCCTGGCTCTGGGCCTGCGGCTTAGTTGAGTGATTCTAAGACATGTGTCTTCTTCACCACTCACCATCTCTAAACCAGCAGCATTTATACCCTTGGCATCTGGCAGTCGTAATGTCAGTGAAACTTTTTCTTTCAATCACTCACTTTCTAGCAGATGACATTTTTTTGGTTTGAGACACATGGCAATGGCAGCAGGTCACATGTGCAGAGCCTTTACATGTGCTGGGTGGCAGCACCCATGCGTTACACACACGTTGACACAGCAGGCCTCACAGCAGCCCTGAGGGAGGCCCCAGGGTGACCCCGTTTAGGCAGCAAGTAGCTGAAGAACACATGGGGTAGTGGGCTTTCTCAAGGCCACGTGGCAACAAAGCAACCGTCACTGTGTTGGATTATTCTGCAGAACAGGGCAGTGGAGAGGCTGTTGGAGGGTGGGTGCACAAACCCAGCTGGGCAGACAGATGGACAAATGGGCTTGGTTGACTGGCTTTGATTCTTTTTTTGTTACTGACTGTCTTCATGACCCTGGGCACACATGCCCCTTTAGAACAGAAACATTCCCTTCTGGAAGTTACTGAGTCCACGTGAAGGCCAGAGGAGAAAGCAGGCTGGGACAGAAAGGGAAGAGGGGAGGTCCTGCAGCAAAGCTGTGACATCCTCCATGCTCCCCAAAAGTCGTAGCCGTTACGGTGGAAAGCGCTTGTCACCAGGGAGATTTGAGACTCTTACAGCCTTTTTCAGCTTCTTCCCCAGGAGCAGAGGAGTCTACAGCTGGGACCACAGCCAGTCCTGACACCCTTTCTTCTCTCCGGATGCACAGGTGGAGGCCCCCGGCCTCTCTGGGAATGACATCTGCCCCCCTGGCTTCTTCTGCCCCCGCGGAACAGGCTTCCCAGTCCCCTGCTTGCCAGGGTTTTACTCCTCGGCCCCAGGCCTGGCCAGTGAGCAGCAGTGCCAGCCGTGCCCTCCAGGGCACTACTGCAGCCGCCCAGGGCTGTCCCACATCCTGGATGCAGGGGTCTGTGATGCGGGGTGAGCAGCATCCTGAGTGGGGAAGAGGGGCCCAGCAAGGTGTTCCAGGGGCCCCAGTTCACACACTAACCCTGAATTCCCATGGTCTTTCCCAGCCCCTCTGAAGAGCCCAGGTCAAGGTGACCACCTCCCCCAGGAATTCATGCCCCCAGTGTTCCATCCCTCAGGGACTGAACTGCACACACCCCACGGGCCCTCCCAGCACCGACCTACCAGGGTCCAAGGAGCTCTGATGTCCTCACACCCTCTGCAGCCTGAGCCAGATCTTGGTTTTTATCCCATTGGCGAGCACCCTCTGCCAACAGGTGTCTGAGATTCCTGGCAGGTGCATCCCCCTCATCATCCAAAGGGTGGGAGACTAGCCACAGCCACCAGTAAGCTCCACCTCTGGCCTGGCTGGAATGCCAAGGTCATCCTGGAGGAAGTTCACCATGGTCCCCCATTTTCTCAGATACATCTGCCTGGGGGGCAGTGTCATCCCCTCACCCTCCGACGGAGCCCATGGATACAGATGTCCCCCTGGTTTCCGCTGCCCCGCAGGGGCCCACAGCGAGCTGCCCTGCAAGCCTGGCACCTTCAGCCCGTTGCCTGGCGCTGACACCTGCCTGCCCTGCCCGGGAGGTACCTACTGCCAGAAGGCTGCCACCGTGGAGCCCGTCACCTGCCCCAAGGGTAACAAATGCCCCCAGGCCCACCTCTGGGGACAGAGGGACGTTGGGCATGACCCCAGTGAATGGTACCCCTGAGGGTTCAGTGCAGGCAGGACCACTGTCTCCCTCAGCTTTGCTCTGTCCTGGGACTCTCCAGTCAACAGCAAAACCACTGTCCCTCCCAGCAGCCAGCAGCCCACCTGTGAAGTGGGGCTACCCATGCTAAGGGCAGGGTGCCAGTGCCCCACCCACAGCTGTGCCTTCCTGCGCAGAAGGCAGTCCCCAGCAGGGGCCCCAGAGATGACAGAGGGGAGAGCTCAGGCCTGCCTAAAGGCAGATGTCTGGTCAGTTCCTGTGCTAACCTACATGCTGCTGACCTGGGGCAGCCAGCCATCTGCAAAATGAGACCAGATGGCCCAGGAGAATTCTGCCTGGGGTGGGGAGCTGACTTGCTCTCAGCAAGCACCACAGAGAAGACTGTGCTGTGTCCGGGTGGCCAGGCTGCCTGTCGTGGGTGCGGCCATTTTTCCAGAAGAGACGTGGGGGCTTACATGACCTGTTTTTCTCCCAGACAGCACTCTGCTTCTCCCTCACCCCTGACTATACACGTCTCCTATGTCTCACTAAGTAATGATTCCAGAGACAGTGCTGCTGTCTCTGTGTGCACACACTCACACCACACACACTCACACACACAAGGACACATGCACACAGGCACACACACATACACACATGCACACACAAGGGCACTCTCACACACACACACACCACACACACACAGGCACACATACATATACACGTACACACAAGGGCACATACATGCACACACACAAGAGCACACACAGGCACGCACATACAAGGGCACATACGTGCACACCTATACAAGGGCATGCGCACACAGGCACACAAACACACACACAAGGGCACATACATGCACACCTACACACACAAGGGCACACAGGCACACACACAAGGGCACACAGGCCTGCACACACGCACACAAGCACACCCCAGACAGACCTCCACCAGCACTCCCATCCCCTGCCTGGATTCCAAGCCTGCCGGCCTCCTCCACCCGCTGGGCAAGTCACACACCACCCCCACCCCTGCCCTCTGGCTGTGTGCTCTGCCTGGAGTGAGGGAAGTCTTGGAGCCAGATACTGAGAACTTCCTGCTCTGGCCTCCCCACAGGTCACTACTGCCCAGCAGGGACGCCCTCTCCTCATCCCTGCCCAGAGGGGACCTTGAACCCACGGGAAGGTGCTCTCTCCTCCAGGGCCTGCCAGCCCTGCCCTGCAGGGACGTACTGCCCTGGGGAGGGCAACGGGCAGCCTGAGGGTAGGTACCAGCAGCCCCGCACAGCCTCCTCAGAACATGCCTTGGCAGGGCCATGGCGGAGGTCAGGGGCTGGCTTCAGTGCAGCGCCCTACACCTCCTCCTTTGGACCCTGTTGCTTCCTCTCTCCCCCGAGGGGGCCTCAAGGCTGGGAGCAAGGGTTCTCATCCCAGTGAGGTGTTCAGTGCCAGAGTGACCTGGATGAGTCACTTGACCTCACGGGCCTCAGTCTCCTCCCCTGTAAAATGGGGTTGAGAACATCCCACCACCTGTGGCAGCTATGGAGAGCGGGATCCTTACAAACCCAAGCTTAGCGCCAGCTGTCATCTCTGCTGCCCCACCCCAGGCTCGGTGTGGAAGTCATTCCTGTTTCCTGACCTTCTCCTGCCTCCAGTGTTGGGGGCTGCAGGAAGGGATGGGGAGGGCTGGAACACGGGCTTGCAGTGCTGTTGGCTACTCTAAAAGCCTACATCTCTCTGCTCAAGGACCTTGCTCAGCTGGTTACTACTGCCAGGGGGGCGCCTCTAGCAACACTCCCTGGAGAAACTCTGCCTTCCCCCTCAACGGGCCTTGCCCTAGAGGCCACTACTGCCCACAGGGGACCCTGCATCCTGTTCCCTGCCCAGTGGGAAGGACAAGGAGCAGCCCAGGTGAGCCTCTGACCCGTGCCTCCCACCCCCAAGCCATGGGACCCTCCCTCTTCAACTCCCACTCAGCCCCGCAGGGCCACGCCCACAGCACAGCAGGAGCATCTGTCGGTCTAGCTCCTTGGGGCTCCTTGGGTGGATACGAGTCCAGGCAACACACCAAGGACAGGCTTGCTCAATGCAAGGCTCTGCTTGTAGAATACCAGCAGTGCCCTGGGGGAGGCCCTGGCCTTGCCTTTTCACTGACACCCATGGTGCTGGCTAGGTGCTAGCCTGGCAGACCGCAGTGGGCTTGGCAGGGAGCCTGTCCAGGGCCGACTCTCCAGTGTGGAAACCTCTCTCTCTAGGCGGTGTCTCTGAGGAGAGCTGCAGGCCGTGCCCAGCTGGCTCCTTCTGCCTGAGCCTAGGCCTTGGCTCTGCCCCTGGCTCCTGTGTGGCTGGCTCTGAATGCTCCTTGGACGCCAGGGCCCCTAGTCCCACCGCTCTCCTCTGCCCACAGGTACCTCCCTGGGCACAGAAGGAGGGGACCCAGGCACCCCCAAGGCCCAGTCTCAGGCAGGAGCTCTCAGGGCCTCATAGATGTGGCTGCAGCTCCATCTCCCAGACCCCACTCTGCTCCCCAGCCACCCCATCCAGCCTCCTGTTCTCCTGCACTCCAGGCACCAAGGCCTAAACAGAGAAGGAAAGACAAGGCACTGCCCTTCCCGAGCCAGGGCCCTTGACCACACCCAGCCTGGCCCTCAGAGGTCTGCTCTCCGTCCAATGCCCAGGGCCACTCCTGCCCACCCGGGGCTGCTTGGCCTGCCCTTTGCCGTCCTGGAGAGTATCAGCCGTCCCCGGGCTCAGACGCCTGCCTCCAGTGTCCAGCTGGCTTTTACTGCCCGCATCCTGGAACCAGAGTGCCCCAGCTCTGCCCAGCCCACGCCTACTGCCCAGCCGGTATGCCCAGCAGCCGCCCCAGTTCCCATGCCTCCTGGCCTCTCTTCTTTCCCAGTAACTCCCCCATCTTACCCACTTCCTTTCTTCACTTCATTCATTCATTCGTTCACAATCCACAGAGGGCTTACTGTGCGTTGGGCACCAAGCTCGCGCTAGGAAGGCCAGTGTGCAGAGCTCACGCACAGCCTCGGCCCTCCCTCCACCCAACCCCACTCCTCACTCTCCCCCTACCCTCTTGTTTCTCTTCCCTCCCTCTGTTGACTCACCCACGCTCCATGCCCACCTCCTCCCTGCACCCACCCTGGGGGCCCCAGCGAGCACCTGGACCACAGATGGTGGCAGACTGCTGTCATCAGCTGTGCTAGTCTGGGGCGACAGTCTGGGGTGGCCTCCTGAGCTCTGCCTGGAGAGGGGCCCTGCGGTGACGTCAGGGTTCTGGGGGGCATGACAGATGAGACGGCAGAGCCATAGCAACTGCAGGTTTGCTTGCCCAGAACACACTGCACAGGAGCCCACACTTGCACCAGCAAGTCCACACACAAGTACCTGTACATACACACATGTATTCTCACACACTCTCACGGTGCACACACACACACCTACAGATACACAAACATGCACACACAGTACATGTGCACACACAAACACATGCTGCCCATGGGCAGCCCAGCACACAGGCAGGTTTCCACAAAAGTCCATAAGCTTTGTCACGTCTTAGATAAACATAGGGGAAAATTCTTCTGCCCATTTTAGGGTGGTAAGCATGTTACATTTACAAGTGTTTGATCCGCAAGTGATGTGTACATTTGTCTTTCCTGTGCCTGTGGTGTGAAAGTTATACCCCTTTTAAATGACCAGCCTCCTAGCCCAGAATATTTAGGACATCCCAAATTCAAATAACGTGGCCTGTTGTCCCATGATTGCATGTCGTACTAGTCACACACACACACAATACACACACATATAGTACACACACACACAGTACACACACACCACACATAGTGCACATACAGTACACTACGCACACACACCCCTTGGGGAAGACGGCTCTCCTGGACCACCCAGACCCCCACCCAGACCATCAGCACCCCCTTGCTAAGGTGCTGATGCTCTTACTCTTAACATCCCCCCAAACTAAACCTGCACCTTTCAGCTTCTTACTCCCACTCCAATTGCTCCCTCTAAACCTTTTCCTCTGTCAGGAAATTTATTTCCATTCAGGGCATGTGCACTAGTATCTACCAGCCCAGCCTACATGCACAAGGAAACACTGAGGCCAGCAAAGCCGGAGGGCGCCCACCAGGACAAAGGCCAAGGCTGTGATGGGGTTGGGGGTGCTGCATCATGGAGGATGGAACAGCCACGGGAGTGCTGCCCCACAGCCGGCGGGGCAGAGGGCCTGGGGGGATGGGGGGTTGAGGCAGGGTTGGGGGGAGGCCCAAGGACTCTGATGCACACACACAGGCCGCCAGACAGCCAGACAGCCCCTCCTCCCAAAACCACTCCAGGGCTCCTTGAAAACCCTCCATGGGAGTTCCTCCTGTAAAGAGACAGTGACCCAGGGGGAGGGACTAAGGGCACCACTGCCACCACTCCATCGGCTCTGAAGAAGCCACCTGAGAAACTCGGTGCCCTCAGGGCAGCAGGCACTGACGGGTAGGGGGCCTAGGACAGAGATGCCTTTGTGAGCCCACCCTTCTGGGAAGGACCAAGGCACAGACGTGGCCCAGGCCATCCACTGGCCACCTTTACCAGCTGCTCCCCTTCTCCAGGAACGTGGTCCCCACCTCCATGTCCACCAGGGACCTTCACTCCCAAGGACATGCCAGGCCTCCGGGAAGAGGGTGACTGCTCTGTCTGTCCCCCTGGTCACTACTGCAGGTCAGTAACAGCCCAGTAATTCACCCTCTGCCACTGCCATCAAAGTGCACCCTCAGGATGAAGAGGCCCAGGGTCCCTTAGCCTGTCCCAGAGTCTCCAAACTGTGGAGGCCGGGGCAGCCAGTAAGACCACTGGCCACATGGCCTGAACAAGAAGGGGAAGCCTGACAAGTGCGTAGAGACAGTTAGAAAGTCAAGACAATCAGTACAGACCTAGATTTTAAAATAAATGATATATATTCAAACTGAATAAGAAACGATATGAAAAAAAAAATAGCTCTGCTCAGTTCCGGCCTAAAAACAGGGCAGCTCCTCACAGGTAATACCTTTCGTACCTCTGTACGATACCACCGTCCTGTGCAGACACCCAGCATCACACACAGACGCTCATGGGAAGGTTGCAATTCTTCCTGTGCCTCTGCTTCCGAGTTTTCTGTAGCTTGAGGAGCTTGGGCTAGAGAGAGAATCTGCATCTTCTTTAAACATGACAAATGAGCAGGTGGCTCAAATCCCACCTGACACCTGACACCCCCTCTCTGTGGGAGAGACATGCAAGGTTGCACCCGTCTGCAGGGTGGAGCAGCAGGAGTCAGGGCAAGAACGCTGCACCCTGGGTTCAGAGACACACAACCTCCAGGGAATTCCCTCTCTTCCAGCATCTACGGAGACCTAAGTGGCAGGCCCAGCTGCTCAGAGCAGCCAGACAAAGCAAAAGCACGCTGGCAGTCTCTGGTCAGGAAGAGTCCCCACACTTACTCAAGGCAGCTCTGGAGGCTGGAAACAATGTCGTCAGAGGAGGTTCTGCTGGAAGCAGAACCTGATTCCCAGTGGAGTGTCTTTTGCCTGTGAGGCGACAGCCAAGGCTCCTGAGCCTCTCCACCTGGGGGCTCCTCTCCCATCTCGGGAAGGGAAATCTAGTTTTAGATCTAGCCTGCCTTCTTCCACTGCTGAGCTGGAGGCCAGCCTGGGGCTCAATCCTGGGCCTGGTAGACTCTGAGCACATGTGGGGACAGTATCTGCTGTCCCCAGCCTCTCACGCCACAGCAAGTGCCACAGGGCCCCCAGCTTGTCCTGGAGGGCTTGCCCTGCTCTTATCCCCTGGGCTTGCTCAGAAGCCCTGCAAGCAAGAAGATGGAGAGAAGATACCCAGACACCCAGCTTCTCCAGAAGGTGGGGCAGGGCAGGGCAAGGCTCCAGGTGTGAGCTCACACCCAGGGGCTCACTTTTTCTGTCACATGCTTGGATATAGTCACACGTGCTCCTGGGGCAGAGTTCAAAGATCTCTCACACACACACCTTGGGTCACAGTGAGAGTGCCCGAAGCCAGGGTGGGCTTCCCCCAGCACTGGGGCACTGGGCTCAGGAGGGCCACTCCGTCCTGGTCTCATGCCCTCCCCTCTCTCTGGCTGGTAGAAACGGACAGGTGAGGGGGAAGTGTCCTGCCGGTTATTTCTGCCCACCTGGGACCTCTGCAGTGACAACACCAGGCCCCAGGGAGCCCCAGCACCCATGTTCCCAGGGACAGCTGTGTGCCAGGCAGTGTCCACAAGGTAACAGCCCCGTTTTCCTGCCCCTGGGGGGTGAAAGAGGCAGAGGGAAGACCGTCCAGCCCTCACCGCATGGCCCACCCTAGCAGAGAAGCTTTTCCGTGTGTCACAAACAGACTCTAAAAATAGTCGATCCTGGTTTTTGTACATCTAATGTGTACATGGTACACGTGTGTGTAATTGCATATACCACATGTATGTAAGTAACATCCTATATGGTACACACCCAATGCAATCCGGATGGTCACTGATTTGACAAACGCAGAAGCCAGGGGAACCAGGACTGGCATCCAGACCTTGCAACTCCTGGGCAACAGAGTCCCCCAGCCCCTGCTCCAAACATAGGCTCCCACCATCCCAGTGCTGTGCCCCACCTGCCACGGGGCAGAGTCTCCCTGCCTCGTGGGACCCAGCACCATCCATGTGCTTCAGGCTTTTACTGCCCAGAAGGCAGTGAAGAACCCGCCCCGTGCCCACCTCACACTGTGACAGCCGCCCCTGGAGCCAAGCAGCAAGAAGACTGTGGGCCTTGCCCTGCTGGGCATTGGTGCAAAGTGGGTGAGGCACCTGTGAGCCTGGAGTGCACAGCTCCTGAGAAGGGCTGGGGAGCAGGGAACATGAGCCCTGCCCTTGCTTCCAGGGGCCTCGGCCATCCAGCTCTGCCCATCTGGCCACTACTGCCCCGGAGGCAGTAACACCCACCCTGGAGCCCCTCAGGCCTGCCCGGAGCACACCTACCTGGCAGCAGAAGGGGCCCATAGTCTGGCAGAGTGCCTCCCCTGCCCAGCCGGCTACCACTGCTCGTCCCCAGGTGAGAGGCCGCCCCCAGGCCAGATGCTGAGGCCTCTGGGGAGGAGAATCAAGAGGCACTGGGCGGGGGGGGGCCACCTTCCTTGCCTTCTGCCTTTGCCCCAGGTCTCTCTTCCGTCGAAGACCACTCATGTCCTCCAGGCCACTGGTGTCCAGGTGGTCAGGGTGCCCTTCTCTGCCCACCTGGAACATTTCGGACAGAGCCAGGAGCATCATCCTGGGGAGACTGTGAACTCTGCCCCCCTGGCCACTACTGCCCAGAGGCTGAAGAGAGTGGCCGGGCAAATGTGTTTGCAACCCCCTGCAGAGCTGGAACCGAGTGCCCTGCAGGTGAGACTGCAGCACTTCATCCCTCCCAGCCCCTGCCCCCAGCCCTGCACCCCAGGAATTCACACAAGAGGCCCAGGGAATATCACACAGGCACTGCATGGCCACCTGCTGGCCCTAGCAAACCATCGGCCTGGTGCCCCAGTGTCCACCCAGTCTTTGGTTGGTTCCATGCATTTGGATCCCCCCAAGGCCAAGGGCTTTCAGCCTGTCTCTGTCTCCCTCAGGTGCTGTGGCCGAGGTCACCTGCAGGGCTGGCTCCTACTGCAGGCCCCAGACTGGGGTCCCCCCTCTCTGCCCTGGGGGCTATGTCTGCCCTGCCGGCTCCTCAACCTACACTGGCCCAGGTCAGCTGTGAGTACCCCAACCCCGCCGTCTGAGTCTGAGGCTCCCCAGCATGTCTCAGCCTCTGGGCTCTCCAACAGGGGTCAACGCCTTCAGGTTCCCAAAGGATTCAGGCCAAACAGCAGGGCTCAGTGACAAGCACCAGGGGCCCTCTGCTTGTCTTCTCCGCCTCTGTCCCAGGAAAGGAGGGCGAGGAAGCAAACTGCACTGAGATGCCCTTCATCAGGGTCTAGGATCATCCTGTAGGGTGGCCAGGTTTAAGTAAATAAATTAAAATGCAGGAAACCCAGTTACATTTGAATTTCAGGTAAACCAAGTAAATTGCTCATGTAACTATGGCCCATGCAATGCTTGGGAGCATTTATACTGTTTATCTGAAATTCAAGTGTGACTACACACTTTGTATTTCACCTGGCAGCCCCATTCCTATGTCCCAGACTAACTCCCCCAGCTGCCCCACCAGTCTTATCTAGTCCACACATCCTCATGTCCAGGGTGAGGTGGGCAGGGAGCATGGACATGGATGCTGCTCAATGGCCTGGCCACCTGGGCACAGCTCAGCCCCTCCAGAAAGGCATCACAACGTGCTTAGGCCCATCAGACACAAAGCAACCAGAGGTCCCCATCTGGGGTGATAGGGGAAGCCCCTCTCCTTGCCAGCTTACCTGCTTAAGGCCCATGCCTGGGGGAGGTCCGGCTCTACTGGTGAGACAAGAAGCCACAACACAGACCCATCATCGTGAAACTGGGGCCTGAACTCTGTCTGTGCAGCTGCGTGTTTCCCCACTACTGCCCCCCTGGCAGTGTCCATCCACGTGCGTGCCCTGGGGGCTCTGAGGCCCTGAATGTAAGTGGCCTCAGGGTCTCCCAGGAGACTTGCTGCCGGCTCTGTGAAGCGGGCACCTACCACAGCTGGGCCCTGGACACCCTGCCCTGCCAGCCCTGTCCCGCTGGATTCAGTTGCCACCAGGGTAAGAGTGGGAAGCAGGGGGGCAGGACTTGGGCCTCGGGTCAGAACTGGGCTGAGCCTGGTGGGGCGGAGAGAGGTGGCAGGTGGAGGGGCCAGCAGAACCCTAGGAGTGTACGGGGGACAGGCCTATAGCTCAGACTCACGGAGGACACAGGTGAAGGAGGACTAGGAGCAGGGAGGCATCACATCTGTCCTGATGCTGGATGAAGACCTACAAATCAGTCCATGCACAGCACCGTACACGCACACACGGTGAAGCTGGGGCCCAGGAATAAGACACGGGCTGCCTGCCATCTGTCCCCGCCATCACTGTAGCCTACGGCTCAGAAACCCCTCCACTCCCCACAGGGACAGAGAGCTACTACAGCCAGCCCTGCCCAGTGGGGCACTACTGTCCTGCCGGGACCCCCAGCCCCAGGCCCTGCCCACCTGGAACCTTCCAGAACAGCAACCAGGCAGGCAGTGTGGGAGAGTGCCTGCCCTGCCCCTCAGGCACCTTCAGCGCCCAGCCAGGCCAGGCAGGCTGCCTGCCCTGTGGGAGTTCTGCCTTCTCTCCACCAGGTGAGTCTCACGGGCAGCCAGCTGGCTAGCTGACCTTGTCTGTAGACAGGGACTCCAAACACACCAGGTCTCCTGTCCCTGCAGCTTTGAGGGTCAGTGGTGTAAGTTTGCAGGAAGCCACCTTAACCCTGAGTGGAATCGTGTGCGTGGATGAGATGAGTCTGGGCAATGACTTCAACATGCAGACAGGGAGTAGGAGAATCACCCTCAGAGAGGCTGAGAGCCAGGCCTGCTCCAAAGGGCAGGATGGGGTGTTGGCTGGGACCCTGAGATCGCCCAGCCGGATCCCAATCTGGTGCTGCAGCTCTGAAGCCCTGCAGGGCATCAGGGGCAGAGCTGTGAGCCAGGAACCCCTTGCTGACTCCTTCATCTGCCTTCATTTCAAAGACATGGCCTTCACATGGCTTTTGTTGGTCCATTGTGCCAGCAGAAGACTTAATCAGATAGTCCCACAGAGGGAAATTTAGGTCCCATGGGTCACACACATCTAGCCTCAATGGGGGCTCATTCCAGCCCTGCCCCCATGAGGGCTGATGTCCACAGACAAAGCCAGAAGACTTTACCTAGGATAGTAATAAGAGCATAAGTAAGGAAAGTTAAGCCATGTTCTAGGATTCAGTTCAGTTCAGTCGCTCAGTTGTGCCTGACTCTTTGTGACCCCATGAATCGCAACACACCAGGCCTCCCTGTCCATCACCAATTCCTGAAGTTCACCCAGACTCACGTCCATCAAGTCAGTGATGCCATCCAGCCATCTCATCCTCTGTCATCCCCTTCTCCTCCTGCCCCCAATCCCCCCCAGCATCAGAGTCTTTTCAAATGAGTCAACTCTTCGCATGAGGTAACCAAAGTACTGGAGTTTCAGCTTTAGCATCATTCACTCCAAAGAAATCCCAGGGCTGATCTCCTTCAGAATGGACTGGTTGGATCTCCTTGCAGTCCAAGGTACTCTCAAGAGTCTTCTCCAATGCCACAGTTCAAAAGCATCAATTCTTTGGTGCTCAGCTTTCTGCACAGTCCAACTCTCACATCCATACATGACCACTGGAAAAACCATAGCCTGGGGTCACAAAGAGTCAGACACAACTGAGCGACTGAACTGAACTGACTAGACGCACCTTTGTTGGCAAAGTAATGTCTCTGCTTTTCAATATGCTATCTAGGTTGGTCATAACTTTTCTTCCGAGGAGTAAGCGTCTTTTAATTTCATGGCTGCAGTCACCATCTGCAGTGATTTTGGAGCCCAGAAAAATAAAGTCTGACACTGTTTCCACTGTTTCCCCATCTATTTCCCATGAAGTGATGGGACCAGATGCCATGATCTTCGTTTTCTGAATGTTGAGTTTTAAGCCAACTTTTTCACTCTCCACTTTCACTTTCATCAAGAGGCTTTTTAGTTCCTCTTCACTTTCTGCCAGACGGGTGGTGTCATCTGCATATCTGAGGTTATTGATATTTCTACTGGCACTCTTGATTCCAGCTTGTGCTTCTTCCAGCCCAGCGTTTCTCATGATGTACTCTGCATAGAAGTTAAATAAGCAGGGTGACAATATACAGCCTTGACATACTCCTTTTCCAATTTGGAACCAGTCTGTTGTTCCATGTCCAGTTCTAACTGTTGTTTCCTGACCTGCATATAGGTTTCTCAAGAGGCAGGTCAGGTGGTCTGGTATTCCCATCTCTTTCAGAATTTTCCACAGTTTACTGTGATCCACACAGTCAAAGGCTTTGGCATAGTCAGTAAAGCAGAAAGAGATGTTTTTCTGGAACTCTCTTGCTTTTTCAATGATCCAGAGGATGTTGGCAATTTGGTCTCTGGTTCCTCTGCCTTTTCTAAAACCAGCTTGAACAATTGGAAATTCATGGTTCACATATTGCTGAAGCCTGACTTGGAGAATTTTGAACATTACTTTACTAACATGTGAGATGAGTGCAATTGTGTGGTAGTTTGAGCATTCTTTGGCATTGCCTTTCTTTGGGATTGGAATAAAAACTGACCTTTTCCAGTCCTGTGGCCACTACTGGGTTTTCCAAATTTGCTGGCATATTGAGTGCAGCACTTTCACAGCATCATCTTTCAGGATGTGGAATAGCTCAACTGGAATTCCATCACCTCCACTAGCTTTGTTAGTAGTGATGCTTTCTAAGGCCCACTTGACTTCACATTCCAGGATGTCTGGCTCTAGGTGAGTGATCACACCATCGTGATTATCTGGGTCGTGAAGATCTTTTTTGTACAGTTCTTCTGTGTATTCTTGCCCCCTCTTCTTAATATGTTTTGCTTCTGTTAGGTCCATACCATTTCTGTCCTTTATCGAGCCCATCTTTGCATGAAATGTTCCCTTGCCTCAACAAAATAAAGATGTCAGCTCTCTCCCAAAGGATCTGTTGTTTCTCTGCAATCCAAGAGAAATTCCAGCAAGATCTTCGTGGGTGTGATCTGATTATATGCAAATTCAAGGACCGCAAGTAGCTAAGACAAACTTAAGAAGAAGAACAAAATAGGAGATATAGAGGTTCTATATTAAGATTTATTTTAAGGGATTCCCAGGTGGTGGTAGAGGTAAAGAACCCACCTGCTGATGAGAAAGACATAAGAGAACATGGGTTTGATCCCTGGATCAAGAAGATCCCCTGGATGGTAACCAACTCAGTCCATGGGGTCCCAAAGAGTCAGATATGACTAGAGCAACTTGGCATACACACATATAATTAATTAACATTGTGCTTAGTCATCAGTCATATTCTACTCTTTGCAACACTTTGGACTGTTGTCCACAGGCTCCTCTGTACAAGGGATTCTGCAGGCAAGAATAGTGGAGTGGGTTGCCATTTCCTCCTCCAGGGGATCTTTCCAACCCAGTGATCAAACCTGTATCTCCTGTCTCCTGCACGGCAGGCAGATTCTTTACCTGCTGAGCCATCAGAGAACTAACTTTATTCCTAGGTATTTGATACCTTTTGCTGTTATTGTACTCTTGCCTGGAAAATCCCATGGATGGAGGAGCCTGGTGGGCTGCAGTCCACGGGGTCGCTAAGAGTCGGACACGACTGAGCGACTTCACTTTCACTTTTTCGCTTTCATGCATTGGAGAAGGAAATGGCAACCCACTCCAGTGTTCTTGCCTGGAGAATCCCAGGGGCAGGAGAGCCTGGTGGGCTGACATCTATGAGGTCACGCAGAGTCGGACATGACTGAAGTGACTTAGCAGCAGCAGCAGCTGTTATTGTAAACACTGTTAGGTTTTAAATTTTCATCTTCTAATGTTTTATTTGTCTAAAGATGTCTCTTTTCAGCTTTAGCCTAAAGCATATTTTAGCTAAGCGGAAAATTCTAGCTTGACAGTTACTTTCTTTCAGCATTTTAAAAATACAGTTCCATTGTTTCTGGCTTTCTATTTCTGTTGAGAAGTCTTACATATGTGCCTTATTTACTCTCTGCAGGTAATTTTCCTTTTTCTTGGGTGGTTTAAGATTTTCTCATTATCTTTGGTTTCTAGGAATGTACCTGAAGCTTTCTCCTGCAGTTTTTCTTTGTTTTTATCCTATTTGAGTTTCTTTAGTACTTCTCAAGTAGTTGAATGTCTTTTGATTTTGTGACATTCTCAGCCATTATGTTTTTTTTAATATTTTTAAGTATTTACTGTTTTGTCCTTTCTCCCTTCCTTTGGCTCTCAAATTATATGTTATCTCTTTTCACCATGCACATGTGTCTTACACTATTTTCTGCATTTTTCATCTTTTATTTTCTCTTTCTGACATTCAATTTGGATGTCTTTTTCAGACCTATATTCTACTTTATCTTCTCCTCAGCTCCATATAGATGTGTCCAACTCTTTGCAGCTCCATGGACTATTCAGTTCCATATAATATGCTGTTAAATATTTCTAAAGATATTTTATTTTTTGCTATGGGATCTTTCAGTTCTAGAATTTCTGTTAGTCTTTTATAGTTTCCTGTTCCCCCGTGAAATTCTCCATCTCATCATTTAATTTATCAAATATGCTAAGCAGGGGCTTCCTTGGCAGTCCAGTGGTTAAAACTCCACACTTCCAAAGCACAAGATGTGGGTTTGAGCCCTGGCTGAGGAGCTAACATCCCACATGCCACTAATTCTCAGCCCTGGCTGCACAATAAAGCTCTCTGGGCACTTTTTAAAAGGTAGCCGTCCTGCCCTCACCTCAGAGATTTTTATTTAATTGGTCTAAAAGGGACCCAGACATTGATAGCTTTTAAACAGTTCTAAAAGATAATTCTAATGTGAAGTCAGGGTTAAGATTTGGAAGATCTCATTCAACCTCTCGAAGGCCCTCAAGGTCAGTACTTTGCAAAGGCAGGTGTCTATCCCCCACCTTGCTCTGTCTGGCTCCCTGCCAGGTGCCAGGGACTCCTCTCTCCCCAGGTGCCTCCCACTGCACGTGTCGGGGCCTGAACAGGGTCTTTCAGAAGTCAGACGGCTCCTGCATCTGCCAGGCGGGATACAAGTCCTATGACGATGACGAGAGCAGCAGTGAAGAGGACTGTCAGCCCCAGGTAGCCCTGGGGCCTCGGTGGGGCAGGGCAGAGGGAGGGGAGCACCATCCACACGGTCTCTCTGCCTTCCAGGGTGGGGATGACCTCCTGCGTAAGTGGGAAGACCTTGGACTCTCTCCCTGTCATAAAACCACAGAGCCTCAGTTT
The DNA here is from genome assembly GCA_935064755.1 of Tragelaphus eurycerus. NCBI lineage: Eukaryota > Metazoa > Chordata > Mammalia > Artiodactyla > Bovidae > Tragelaphus > Tragelaphus eurycerus. The sequence goes on along the minus strand of CAKXYN010000007.1, from coordinate 39,745,543 downwards.
TTCAAAGGGTCTTGGGAGTCTCCCCTGTGGTGGGTGACCATCCTGTGTGGTCCAGGAGGCCGGAGGAGGAGCAGCATCCCTCACCAGGCACACATCCCTGCTGGCAGCGAGACATGGGCACCCTCCCCTCACAGCCATCTCTGGAGGCTCTGGATCTGACCTGTTGTTGTTCAGCCGCTAAGTGAAGTCTGATTCTTTGCAACCCCATGAATTGCAGCACGCCAGGCTTTCCTGTTCATCATCTCCTGGAGTTTGCTCAAACTTGTGTCCACTGAGTCAGTTATTCTTCTTAAAAGACAGCAACCTCTTCATGGGGACACAGCTCGTGGTACATAAGCCTCTGTGCTGACCCTGGCTGACCCCTCTGTGCTGACTACAGTTCAGTCAGTATACAAGACGACTTCCAGGACCCCAGGGCCGCCTGCCCACCCAGGTCCAATGGCAGCTTCAACTGAAACGCTGCTCTCTCACCACCTCCTCCCACCCATACCCTTCCTCAAGCAATTCTCCCTTCCCCATGGAAGACCCTGCCCCTTGATAGGAGAACAGGTTGAGGCTGCTTTATCCCTACCAGATGGGAACAGTCACCAGCCCCAGCCATGGCTCCAGCCTGGCTGGCTTCCAGTGTGCCCAGGAGCCCAAAGTCATGTTGTCCTCACTTTCCAGAGGCCATCCCTGTCTGAGCTCCTCTCCCCTGCCTTCTTGTAGACTGTGTGCATGATAAGTTGCTTCAGTCATGTCCAACTCTTTGAGACCCCATGGACGATAGCCCACCAGGGTCCTCTGTCCATGGGATTCTCCAGCCAAGAATACTGGAGTAGGTTTCCATTCCCTTCTCCAGGGAATCTTCCCAACTCAGGGACTGAGCCCATGTTCTCTTATGTCTCCTGCATTGGTAGGTGGGTTCTTTACCACAAGCGCCACCTTGGAAGCTAGCGGTTCTCAAAGTGTGATCTTGACTCTGACAGCATCAGCATTACCTGGAAATTAAGCTCCACCCCAGACCCACTGACTCAGAAACTCCAGGAGTGGGACCCAGCCAACTGGGTTTCCACCAGCCCCCAAATAGATATGATACTCACTGAAGTTTGAAAACCACTCACCAACCTAGCTCCCGGGCCTTGCCCATGTCTGAGCCCAGCTGAGGGCCCTCAGCTTGGACGAGGAGCTGCTGTCTAGAGCCATCAGGGTGTCTGTCCATGTCACCAACTGGCCAGCTCCTTACGTGCCTACTCGGGCCTGTGAGGGCTGGTTTCCCAAGACACTGCACTGTCTCTGGAATGTTCTCTGGTGCCCCCAGACTGCAGGTGCTGAGGTCAGGGCCTTCCTCCCCCCTCACAGGTCGTGGAGCGCTGCCCCCCTGGGGAAGTCCTCTTGGCTGCCACCCGTACCTGTGTGTCCCCCCGGCAGCACAACTGCTCTTCCTTCTGTCACCCAGCGGGAGGCCAGCTCAACGCGAGGCTGGGCATGTGAGTGACGACAAGCTGCTAAGACCACAGTGAAGCCACCACCCCAGCCAGGTCCTGACTGTTCCCAAAGGGCCTGTCCCAGAGGCCTTGGCAGGACCCAGGTTGAACCACATGCCACAAGCTCCTCCCCCTGTGCGCGCACAGCGAGCAAGGCACCAGGCCAGAGCGGTGGGGACAAGCAGCCAGGCTGAGGAGGTGCTGGAGCAGGGAGAGTGAGGTCCACACCCCAGGCCCCGGCCCCCAACAACTACCAGAAGCTGACCCGGACTGGACGCTGAGCCAAGGGGTTCCCGATTTGGCCCTGAGTTCTAGATTGCCAGCTGACCTTTGCACCAGGTGGAGTGGGCAGTGGAAGGGAAAATAAACAAGAGAGTTCTGGCTGAACTGCTGGCTCTCGCATCCCTCTTCCTGGCAGGAAGCCAAGCCAAAGTGCTGAGCCTTCCCCCACCCCGCCCCCAGGACGAGGTTTTCATCCCAAGCGTGGCTCTCATCCTGGGAGATGCCCTAGCCAGTGCAGGAGCAGGGCATGAGCGTGTGTGGTCCAGTCACCGCAGGTTCCCCATGGAAAGCGCAGCCCCAGCTCAGGGAGAGCATGCAGCTCACATCCCTCTGGAGGGGCCCACGTGGCCCCACACCACCCAAGATGGACCCCGTCCTCTCCCACAGCTGCCAGTGCCAAGAATACATCTCCGCAGAGGAGCTCTGTGACGCCCAGTGTCTGGCCAGGGCCGCCTGGCTCTCCCTGGCCTGGGGGCCCAGCAGGAAGCTGATCCTCAGCATGAAGGATGAGGCTGCAGGCAGCATCCAGAGGGTGAGCCCAGCTCAAGGAAGGATTGGAATGGAAGGGCAGTTCTGCTCACTGGAGAAGAAAAGACGGAGCCGCCCAGGCCTGGCGGCTGCAGAAAACTCAAAAACCGTGTAAGAAAGCCAGGAGGCGGAGAGACTGCCTGTCTGTGAACCAGCCCGCCGGCCTGGTCCTTGGCTGCCTGGATGGATGTCCATCTGCGGCTGCAGGGAAGGGCAGGCAGGAGGCAGTAGTGGTGTTCCTCATGTCAGTGTCAATCATCCCATCTGAACACCAGAGGGCCTTGGAAACCATCAGCTTCACTTCCTAGTAGGCATTCCGCACGTCACAGAGATGGTGTGACCCTGCAGCCACCCAACCAGAGTCTTGTCCAGCCCAGACCTCCAGCTACAGAGCAGGCCTGTCTCTTGGTCACCAGGGTGTAGCCCTGGCTCTCTTCAGGGCCTTGAGACAGAGGACCAGGGCCTGGAGGCAGGTCCGGCTCACTCTGGATGCTTCTGCACCAGAGGTTCTAGACCACTGTGTCTGCTCACCACTGAAAGGGTTGGAAGGGTCATCTGGCCCGGGACTGGACAGCAGATTTGTGGTGATGGGGTGAGGTTTCTGAGTTGCTCTGTAAGTAGGACCTTTGCAGGTGGAGAGAAAAGAGAGAAAAAGGCCTGAGTTGAGTCAGGGGTGTTTCCTGAAGACAAGAAAGAGCCCAGGGTCAGGACGTCACCTGGGCAAGTTTGGTGAGGAAGGAGACATGTCCTGGGAGAGGTAGGGTGGGCACTGCTGAGCCTCATCAAGCCTCGCCAGGGGCTGGTCTGGGCTTCTATCCATCCAACATTGCAAGTCTCCCTGCCCCTCCCCCAAGGTGTTCCGTGCTGTGCTTTGTCCTTAGGAGGTAACAAGCGCACTGGGCCCAGACCCATCCTTCCAGGGCAGTGCCAGGGTCCATCTCGTCATGTGCAGCCCCCGCGGCCTCCTTGGCTTGGTCGTCTCTAGTGGGGACACACTTGATTCCTTCCTCCTCGGTGAGCTTTCCCAGTGGGGGTTGGAGGGGTGAGGGATCCCCCAGTCTGTCAGGGGTCACAGGTCATGTGGGAAGATGAGCTTTTCTCCTTAAAGGGAATCTAGACTGGGGGTGGGGCGCAAAGGTAAGCATGGGGCCCCCAGACAGGCCCTGGTCCTCCAGCTTTCCTCCCCTGAACTTTCCCAGGTCCACTTACGTCCAGCCCAAGGCAGCAGAGGCAACCTTGGACCCCAGGCCTGGGGCAACGTGCCCCCCAGGATCCCAGCATCCACCCCCATATTCCAAATCCAGTGGTCTGCCTGGCAGCGGGGGATGTGGTTCTTTTCCAGCTTCACATTCTTCCCTACAGTGAGTCCCACTCTGACTCTCTCACCATTCCCCGCCCAGGTGTCCAGTGACCTCACATACCCAGATTCGCAGCAGCAAGTCACAGGCCAGGGCTGCCCCCTTGCTCTTGACCTGACTGGTCATTTCACTGGGGCCTGGATTCCATATCTGGGACCTGCTGTTCCAGCTCCTAGTGGGGTTGCCAGAACTCTGCACCTTAGGAGGAGGTCACCAAGGTGACCTCTGATCTGTGCTCCAGCCCACCTGCAGGGCTTCCCTGTGCCGGGGTTAGACCCTACGCCTGCTCAGTAGCCTGTCCATCTTGGATGCCCTGATTTATAAGGACTGTCTTCCCCATAATGAGCTGAAGCCTGCCTCTCTGTGACACTCCTCCCCCACCACTGGAACCTCATAGCACAAGCCTGAGTGCTCCTCTGAAACAGCTTCACTGGTGGGAGAGGCTCAGCGTTCACCCTCCACACATTGAGCACTGGTCAGGCCCTCAGCAGACTTGACTCTCTGCCGTTCTCCCACCTGGTGCTTCTCTGGGGGCTGTGGTGAGGCTGGGCGCCCCACCTGCTCGCTCACACACACACATCACTACATCACTGACACGAGGTAGGTAGCCAATGAGACACAGGCCAGAAGGCGGCCAGTGCCTGGCAGGCCTTTTTTTCTTCTCTACTATGTTTTTTAAAGAATGGATTTCAAGAGCAGAAATATGGGGCAGAGAGCTCACAAATGTAAACTATCTTTCTAAGTGCTTTAGCAATCAGTATAGAGACAGCACACAGCCACACATTGAAGGTTCAAGAGGAGGTGTTTCTCCAGGCATGGCTGAAGATCTCAGCATAAATCAGATCTGAACAGAACAAGCACCCAGCCCGCATAGAAGCAGACCGAGGGTTTGGTTTCACGCATGGAGTAGCTGCCCAAGTTCCCCCACACGAAGCAGTGCTAGGGTAACAGGGCCAGAAAGGAAAAGGACTCATGCTGAGTGAACCCTGGCTTGGACATTTCCAGGCCCAGCTCACCAGTAATCCCATGGGCCTGGGTAGTCCTACCTCTCAACCTCAGTCTTCGCCTCTGTGACGTCTTGAGAGGCAGGAGACAGGCCTGGTCAGAGGGAGTGGCCAGACCCAGATCCATGCTTCTGCCTGCCTGCCCGCCTAGCAGGAACTGAACACAGGCTGTGTGCTTGCCCTGCGCCACCTGCCAGGGTTCAGAGGTAGACAGACCCCACCCCAGAGGGCACCAGGCCTGCGGCTATGCTCATCCCATGGGGGGCCTCTCTCTCTGTGGGCCTAGAGGGAAGGGTCTCACCTGGCACCAGGTTTATTTCACAGGACAGTGTCCTGGGGACAGGGTGTGGGCTGCCCGGGGCTGCGGTTTCAGAAGCCCCTGGAGCTCAGGCCGAGCGGCTCACTCCACAGATCGTTCGGCCAGTCACTACCCCGTGTACCAGACACAGCATCTGTTCAACACCAACCCCCACTGGGACTTTGGGGCCTTCAGGCAGCTCGATCGCCTGGTGCGGGAGACCCACCTCAGCTTCTCCAGGTGACTGTGGTGAGGCTACCTGGTTCTTGGAGTGAGGGTCACAGCCTCTCCAGGGTGGGTGCCAGGAAGGCACGGGGGAGAATGGGGGCCTCAGACCATGTCAGGGGTGGGGGTCATGGGTGGCTTCCCTGGGCCACGTTACTCTAGACGGAGCCCCTTCCACAGCTCGTGGCCCTCAGACTGTCCCCATATTCTGGCCCTTCCCTCCCAGGTTTGCTCACCAGTTTGTAGATCCGGGCACGTACGTGTTTCAGGACAACAGGCTACCCGAGAGCCTGGCCGTGGTGCTGGTGAAGGAGCAAGGGGTGGCCTGCGACCCAGGCCTGCCCCCCGTGCAGCCCTCCTCACCCTATCAGCTTGCCAGGCATGGTGTCCTCAGGCACCAGCCACCAAACCTTGGCCCAGACTGGGTGGCAATCTCAGGTACTGACCACAGAACAGAGGAGCAGGGTTGCAGAGGGAAGGGGGACCAAGCTCCAGCCTGCGACCCTGGGCACAGCCTTGAAGATGATAAACTTGTCCTTGAACCTGGCCTTCCTCTGCCAGGCAAGGAATACTGAAATTCTCTCCTGGGCCTCCTATCTCTACCCCCTGCTCCCATGGATCCTGGGGTCCCTGCCTCAGTGAACAGGGTCCCTGAGTGGAGGTGTCCAGAGGTGCCTGTTCTTGCCCTCCTCTGTGGGTCTCATGCCTTTTTCCCTCCATATTCATGACCCAGGTCTGCTGTCCAGGCTGAGCCTGTCCAAGGGGCCAGGGGGGAAACAGGCGGCCCATAGCAACTGAGGTTCAAGGCCCTGGCCCTGGGGTGGCCAGATGAAGGCAGAGCAGCAGTGTCCCGGGAAGGCCCCCCACCCCACCCCCAAAGGATCCAGGGTGGAAGAGGACCCCCAGTAGGATGGTGACTGGGTTACACTCGGAGGCAGGAGTGAGGGCTGTTAACAGGGGACTCAGGGGAGTTAGAGCTCAGAGGCAGCAGGAAGAGAAAGTGGGGACTGCTGCTCTCACAGCTCCCCACCCACCCCCACCCCCACAGGGGTGCTGCTGGCTGTTGGCTTGGCAACCGCGCTGCTGACGAGCCTGGGCTTCGTGCTGAGACCCTCCTTGTTGGCCCAGGCCTGCCCTGTAAGGGCTCGGGGGCCTCAGTGGAGGGGCCTCGGGGAGCCTCTCATGCCTGTGGAGCCTGTGCCCCTTGGGGACCGGTGAGTCCCCTCCTGCCGGCTCACCTCCCGCAGCCCCCAACCAGCCCGGGGCCAGCTGTGTGAGCAGGCTCTGAGGCTACTACTTCTCTGCAGCTTTTCATTCTCTGAGGACCTTGGTCCCTGGGGCTCCAAGAAAGGAGCTGATTCCTGGAGGAAAGCCATTGCCCAGGGCCCAGGTACCCCCGCCCCGCCCTCCTCCCCCTGCCACCAGGTTCACGTGTGGGGAGCAGCTGGTTTTTCTACTGACAGTTAATGGCAGTCCGTGCCATCCCTTTCAGCCTCACCACAAAACCTAGAAACGGGCATTTGGAGGGTTGTTGTATTCCCATTTTCCAGACAGACTGAGGCCCCAGGAGGTGTGAGTGGTTCTCTGGGTGCCCTCAGGTGGTGAGGTTGGAGAGTGGAAAGAGCTCTGGGTCCTCACTGTGCGGGTCAGAAGCTAGGCTGGGGTGATGGGCATTGCCCTGCAGGGTCCCTTCACGGATGACCAACCTGCCTGACATCTCCTCTGCTGAGCCGGCCTCCCCTGCAGGCAGGCCTCCATGCTCCTCTGCCCCTGCATCCTGCCTGCAGAGCCCCATGGGAGAAGGGAGCTGCTGAGTCCAGGACCCCTACCTGCAGGGAAGCCGCTTGCAGCCCACACCCTCGAGGACTTCAGCGTCCGCACGCTGTATGACAAGCTGGAGGACCAGAGCCTGCATGTGGCAGCCCAGCTGAGCAGGCACAGGAGTGACGCGCTGGCCTTCTACAGGGGCGCCAGCCTGCAACTGCGAGGGCTCCAGGTTAGCCCCAGCCCCTGACAACCGGGACCACTGCCTCTCCCACGTCTCCCCCCACACCCACCCACCCACTTCAGGAACAGCCACCCACCCTTCTGAGAATCGCCTGAGCTGAGACAAAGGGCCACACCCAACCTGGGAGGATGACCCAGCCCTGGTTCCTCCAGGACCTCCTGCAAGGCCTCAGTGCAACAGAGCAGCCAGGGCTGGGCAGGGCTGGAGACTCAGAGACAAGGGGCAGGGCTGCTGCCAGGACATGCACTGGACAGAGCGCAGACTCGTGGAGCAGCCACAACACAGCTTCTTCTGGGGAGCCCAAGCAGCATCCGCCAGGTGCGAGGCCAGTACCCTGGGGTGGGGCAGCAGGTGAAAAGCTGTGATATCAAGGCCCAACAGTGTTTCACGTGGTTCATCCCACTCGGTGCCAAAACCAGAGAGCATCCAACCTGATCAAAGAAGATGGTCCTGGGCACAGGACCAGGGAGAGATGCTCCCAGGTTGGTAGGGCACTAGCATGCACAGGGGTCTGACAGAGGAATGGGTCTGGTGCCACTCCCTGGGGCCACAAAGGCCCTGGAGCCTAGCTTCCAGCACTGTCCTCACAGTCCTGCACTGTGTGATGACTGTATTCACATCACCTCCACTAACCCGTTCAGTTGTTACAGGAAACCTATGAGTGGTATTACCACATCCCCATTGTACGGATAAGGAATTTGAGGCCTAAAGAGGCTAAAAGACCCTCCCAGCATCCACAGAGAGTGCACAGCTGGTCCAGAAGCCCACTCCCTGCTGCACAGGACTTATATGCCTCCACCTGCAGCTGACAGCATGCAGGAACGTGCCACGTTAGACCCCACGAGCTCACCAGTAACCACCAGACTTGGGCTCCGAGCCCAGCCACAGCCCCCACGGAGCTCCCTGGCCCTTTGGGGGAGGCAGGTAGCTCCTCAGTGAAGTCCACTCCCTGGAAAGTGGTGTGGGGGCTGAGGTACAGAAAGCCGTGTCACTTTTTCCACAGTCAGAGTCCTCCAGGTCCCAGCCTGGGGCAGGGGTGGAGTCAGGGGGCATGGCAGAGATGCCAGAAACCCTCCCTGGCAGATACAAGTGTGTGTGTGAGTGTGTAAGTGTGTATCAGTGTATGTGGGAGTCGTGAGTGTGGGGGCTGAGTATATGTTTAAATGTATGAGTGTGTCGCGTGTGTGTGTGAACATGTGGGGCAGGGTGTGTTTGTAAGTGTGTGATGTAAATGTAAGTGTTTGCAAGAGTGTGCGTGAATGTGTGTAGGGTGTGGGTGGGTGTGCATATGTATGAGTGTGTGTGTGTGAATGTGTATCAGTGTGTGGGGGTGGGGTGAGGGGGTGAGTGGGTGTGACAGTGTGTAAACGTGTGTGTGTGAGTATGCAAGTGTGTGGCCTGGAGGACCCTGGGGACTAAGCAATGACATCCAGAGCTTTCCTTGACCTTCCCTGCAAACCATCTCTTCTTAAACTCCTCGTCTGTACCTTCTGGGCTGGGACATACAGCCTAGTGATCACGAGGAGAAGGAACACTTCCTCTGAACTTTGCCTGAATCCAAGTCATTGCCCTCTGTCATGGGCGCTGATGGAATCTGGGCTAGAAGGCAGGTGCTATTGCAAGCTGAAAGCTGGGGTTCCATTTTTCCTTTGTGTTGGCCAAATTTTCAAAAATAATATGTGACAAAGCATTAGCAAATCAAAAAGACAAAAACCCAAAATCTTCCTCTAACCCAGGAGACTCACTGTGTACTGAGAGGTGTGCAGCCACAGCGCATGCCTTCCAGCCTCGGGGCCCACACCACAGGAGAGTTCTGAGTTGGACAGAGGTGTGAATACCAGAGGGGCAGTTCTCTGAGTTTAGAAGCAGTTAGGAATGAGATGTACAGAAAGGGGGACACCATCTGGACTCCAGGCTCCACCCCTGGGTGTCCAGCCGGTGCAGTGACTGCCTAGAGGAAAGGTGGGGTACACACACCAACTCCATGAACAGGGAGGGGTGAGATGTCCAGCAGGGCGGCTGTGATGGATGAGGGGATGTCTGAGGGGTTCTCTGTGTTCTTCCCCCCAGGCTGCAACCCCTGTGTTTCCCCGCAAGGCTGCCATGTGGAGCTGGACCGAGCCATCGCAGCCCTGGCAATTGCACTTTCTCAGGCATGTGGGCCACCAACTGGGGCCCTGAGAAAGGTGAACATCCAGGGCAACCACAGCCTGAGTGTGTTCAGACTCATTAGGCACACGGGCACACACTCACCACACACTCACACCCATACACTCATGTGTATGTGTACATCACACACACCATACACACTCACATACATGTGTACACAGCACATAGCCACACACACACCCATACACTTATGTGTGCACATGCATCACACACATGCACACACAGTCACATGCATGTTCACACAGTACACACTCACCACACACTCACACTCACCACACACTCACACCCATACACTCATGTGTGCACGTGCATTACGCACAGGCTCACACACACCTGGGCCTCACACTCTGCAAGCACCCCACCCTTGGTCAGAACCCGAGGTACGTGGCCTGTGCTCTAGGTGCCCCTGCTCCATCGTTTCTGAGCCTCCTCCAAGAAGCGTGTTGAAGACAATGCCCCCCCATCTGCTAGCTGATCTGGCCTCTCGCAGGACACTCAAGAGGGGCCTGGCCCCCAGTTCCTGCTGAGGGCAGCGCATCTGGGGGACTGAGTACTTGGAGGGCCTCTGGGTCCTCAGTGTGGCACCCTTGTGCAGCAGGGCAGAGTCCATAGTGTCCCATGTGTCCCAGGGGGCTGGGGGCACAGACAAGGGAGGCCGCCACTGTCATCAGGTCTTAAATGACTCTGGGCAGCTGCCTGGGGCCCCTAGGAACACCCAGTAGTCAGCGGCCAGGCTCCCCAGAGACGTGGCATTCCACACTCAGGTCGGCACACCTGTCCAGGTCAAGTTAGCAATGACGTCCTGGTCCCTCACTGTTCTTTTCTGGGCCCAGAAATAGAGGAAAGTTACAGGACTGTCTGTCCTTTCCAAGGTCTCTGGTTGGGTTGGTGGACAGACTGTCTCCGCCTGTCAAAAAGATGCTCAGCCGGTGAATAACGTGCTCCCCGAGCCCCAGCCTCTGCCCTCCCCTGAGGAGCACCGAACTCCAAGGTGGGCAGGCATGGACACCCTAAGCCCCCTGGCACTGAGGTTCTTATTTTTCACCAACTGATTTAGAGCCTCAACACATTCTGATCCAGCTACAAGTCTTTGGGGCTCCCTCCCCCCGGTAGCCCCCATTGTCATGGCCACCCAGGTTTGCCAAGGGGGTGCTAATTTGAGGACTTCATCAGAACTCATGTCACTCACTGGGGTTGTCCCCACCCATGGGAAAGAGGCCACGTTCACTCAAGGTGACCCCAGACTTCATATTCCTGCTCCTCCTTCTGATTCTCCTTCCTCTAACTCCCATCTCTCTTCAGGTGGAGACCCAAAGTCTGCTTTGTTCCTCTGAGTTGAGGAGAGGAAGTGGTAAAATAATTGACTGTATTTACTGGTACTGAGATAAGCACTTTGTCTGTTATCTGATCCTCACAACAACCCTGTGAAGTGGTACTATCCTTTAGTTTAAAGATGAGGTAGCTGGGGCTCAGAACGGTTATGTTACAGGAGGACCTGGAATTGCAGCCCAGGGCATCTGACTCTCAGACTTGCTGACTCTGAATGCTCACCCCTATAATCCCTGAACCAAAGCCACCATGGCACATCCTCCCAGAGACATGTCTTCTCTTGGCTTCCTGACTGAAAGTCCTGGAGAGCTTATACAGATTATTGAAGTCTCCTGAAGGAAAGAGAAGAGCCCAGACTCTCCTGCTCACATCGCCAGTCTGGGGCTCCTGGAGGTCCAGGTTGCCAAAAAGAGAATCACAAAAAGGAAATGCAGGTCAGGAGTCCAGAGACCTAAATCCCTGACTGGACTCTGCCCTGGACACTGGACACTGGGGATCATAAGAAAATACCTCCCAACAGCTCTATGAGGACCACCCAAGAGATTGTTTCAGTTCAGTTCAGTTCAGGTGCTCAGTCATGTCCAGCTCTTTGCAACCCCATGGACTGCAGCAGGCTTCCCAGTCCATCGCCAGCTCCCAGAGTTTGCTCAAACTCACGTCCATTGAGTCGGTGATGCCATCTAACCATCTCATTCTCTGTCGATTCCTTCTCCTCCTGCCTTCAATCTTTCCCAGCATCAGGGTCTTTTCCAATGATTCAGTTCTTCCCATCAGGTGGCCAAAGTATTGGAGCTTCAGCTGCAGCATCAGTCCTTCCAATGAATATTCAGGACTAATTTCCTTTAGGATGGACTGGTTTGATCTCTTTGCAGTCCAAGGGACTCTCAAGAGTCTTCTCCAACACCACAGTTCAAAAGTATCAATTCTTCAGCATTCAGCTTTTTTTATAGTCCAACTCTCATATCCATACATGACTACTGGAAAAACCATAGCTTTGACTAAATGGACCTTTGTTGGCAAAGTAATGTCTCTGCTTTTTAATAGGCTGTCTAAGTTGGTCATAGCTTTTCTTCCAAGAAGCAAGCGCCTTTTAATTTCATGGCTGCAGTCAGCATCTGCAGTGATTTTGGAGCCCAAGAAAATAAAATCTGTCACTGTTTCCATTATTTCCCCATCTATTTGCCATGAAGTGATGGGACCAGATGCCATGATCTTAGTTTTTTGAATGTTGAATTTTAAGCCAACTTTTTCACGCTCCTCTTTCACTTTCATCAAGAGGCTCTTTATTTCCTCTTCACTTTCTGCCATAAGGGTGGTGTCATCTGCATATCTCAGGTTATTGATATTTCTCCCAGCAATCTTGATTCCAGCTTGTGCTTCATCCAAACTGGCATTTCGCATGATGTGCTGCTCTGCATAGAAGTTAAATAAGCAGGGTGACAATACACAGTGTTGAGGTACTTCTTTCCCAATTTGGAACCAGTCCGTTGTTCCATGTCGGGAGAATGTTTACTGCTGCCTTTGATGCAGGGCTGAAGGAGTCTAGAGGAACAAGTGATTATAATGAAAGACTTCTAGAAGTTTAAAGACATTTGTAAGGATCAGGAAAGATAAGATAGGCTTTAAATAAGGGTGGTCCTAGCAACAGGTGTTGGGGAAGGGTCTTCCTGGAGGACAGCAGTGTTGACCGAGACCTGAGACGATAGTGAGAGCACTCAGGTCTGGCTTGAGACCCGAGGCCTAAAAGCTCCCTGGACACCGTCCAGCCATCTTGCCTCAAGGTGTGAAAACTGAGATATGGAATTAAGCGGCCCGAGGGGACTCTGAAGAAGACATCCATGTATGGACCAGGCTTGTAGCAGGAAACAGATGGACAATTTGAGAACAGCATAATAAAGGAGACGTACGAGGGTGTGCAGGTCCAGGCACCTACATGGACTAGCACAGGCCTCCTCCTGGCCTAGCAGGGCAACAGCAGACGGCAGTCCTGGACCCAGGACAGCACATAGCTAGACAGGGCACAGCCAGCTGATGCAGAGATGGGAAAATCTTTTTCCTCTACCCATCTCAGGTTCTCACACAGGCAACAAGAGAAAACAGAAGTTCATTCACATGTCCATGGCCCATGTGTGGGACCCTCAGTGCAGAATAACTTGAAGGGAAGGTTGGAACTGTGGTAACTCTAAGAACACATTTTAGAGAAGTGACAAGACAACCGTAAAGGACTTTGGGTTTCTAGGGCCTCAGATCTTGGGATGGTAGATACAGGGGAGTGTCATGGTGGGGGGACTAGTGTCTATGTAAATTCTTCTGGAGGTATCTCTGGGCTGGTGAGGGTCTAGTGTGCCTCCAGTGATTACCCTCTGAGCCTCCTTGTAGACAGGGGAAGGGACCCCTTCAAAAAGTAAGTCCTGTTTTTAGACAGATATGGGAAGGCAGAGAGATTTTCTTATCTCAGTGTGCCTCCTTGGCATGTGCCAGGCGTGAACTGTGCTCCTGGCACTCAGAAGTCACCACCCATGGGCAGAGAAAGCTGCCTGGGTCCTGTTGTCCAGCTTCAGGGGACCTATGCATGTGTCCTTCATGTTTAAGTCTCATATCTCATCTTTCCCTAATCTCAGACTCCCTGGGGAGATGTTAAATGCGGCCGAGGGGGTGGACCACCAGCAGTAGAGGCCTGAGAGGGGGCCTCTCACCCCTCTTTTTCTCAGCCCCCAGAGGCAGCCGAGAGCTGGAAAGCGCCCCCAGGATGACATCAAAGGAGGAGGCCCCATGAGCCCTGTCCTGGCGCACAGGCAGGGAGCCCTTCCTGAGCTGCAGGTAGGGGCTGGGCAGCATGGGGAGAGGCACACCCCAGCAACGTGGGATGATGTAGGGAAACTGCCCACCCTCCAGCCTGCTTGTCACCTACACACCGTGCACAACCCTGGAACACAGGAAATTAGAATTGGAGAATACTGGTCAAGAAAAGCATTCTTTCAGTCAACAAGTATTCATTGATTTCTTCAATGTTTACAAGTGCATGAGGTGAAGGTTTAAAACAATTTTCAAAACAATGGGGGAAGAAAATCCCAAAGGTAAGATATGATCACATAATAATATAAAACCTCTAGGTCAATATGTTATCATTAGTAGACACTTTCACTCTTTTAGAAAAAATGTGCAAATGGCCTTAGAGAAAGGAAACACAAACAAGTAAATTGTATTAGAATGTTCAAAGAATCAGAAAAAAAATAATTAAACTAAATACCCTTTTTTATCTACCTAAAATATCTGACCAAGTTCAGTTCAGTTCAGTCACTCAGTCGTGTCTGACTCTTTGCGACCCCACGGACTGCAGCACGACAGGCCTCCCTGTCCATCACCACCTCCCGGAGTTTACTCAAACTCATGTCCATCGAGTAGGTGATATCAATCTGACTAAAGTACTAAGTAATTGTGAGGAATAAAGAAATAATAAACACTCTCATATTCCACTGGTTGAAGAGTACAAAATTTAAACCTTTCAGGAAAGCATTGGGCAAAACTCAGCTACACAATCATCTCTGCCTACACGAGTGTCTGAGATAAGCAATTTTTAATCAGAAAACACTCACTCTCCCAAAAAATTAATAAGAAAGTCTCTGCGATTGTAGCCACAATTAGTACACAAGGCCCTTCACAGCCTGCTGTCCCCAGCCACCACTTCTATGTCTCCAGCGTCATCTCTGTCCACTTTTCCAAACAAATTATTAATGCATGCAACCACCAAACTGAACTTTGACTACTTCCCACACCAAGCTGAACATCTCCTTGGGTAACATGTGTCACTGATAATTCCTTGTTCTATGTTTGCCTTTCCTTATAGACTACAAACCTCATGGGAGTTCACTAATGGGGTTCCATAATCAACCATTGGCTTGACACATAATGGGTGCTCAATAAATCTTTCTTTATATATGAATGGATGGATGTACAAATGGATCCATGTAGAATCCACTGATGGATAGATGCATGGATGGATGCATAGACGGATAGGTGGATGGAAAGATGCATGGATGGAACTGGGTGAACTGAGAGATAGATGAAAGTTCCTTGTGCTCTCTCATATCTCAGTGTTTCCACACCTGCTGTTGCCTTTGCCTAGCATGCCCTACTTCAGCTGTCCACCCAGTTAATTCCTTTTTGTTAACATTCAGTTGTGATATCTCCCGTCTTCCAGAGAGCTCTCCCTGATATCAACTGCCTGTGTTAGGCCTGCTGCTTTTTGCTCCTGTAGGCCCTGCACATCCCTCCACACAGTTCTCACTACACCAGACTGTAGGCCTGCGTTCCTTTTTCCTTAGGTACTGAGCTCTTCAAGAGCAGTTGTATCTCAATTCCACACGTCCAGCAGTGATGCCCCAACCTGTCATGGAGCAGCTCAATGGGTTTTTAGTGAAATTAGAATAAAAGGGACAGTAATGAGGACTGTGTGTCCCTTGTTTCTAGAGGAAGATACAGCAGGTGGAAGACAATTTGGATGAGCTGAATGAGGAGTTCTTCCAGCTCACTGCTCAAGCCTTAGCGCTCCAGAAAGAAGAGGACAGAACAAGCCAACTGCCACCTAGCAAAGGCAGTCCGTGTGTGGTAAGCCCATGAGAGCACCACCTCAGCTCCTGAGGTGTCCACAGACAGCTGGGTCTCATGACGTGGGGCCCACAGGGTCACAGTGTCTTCCATAGAAAGGAGTTCGGAACAAAACAACCAGCTCGGACCAGAAGGCCCACCAGTTTTGCCTATTGTGTTTGGCAGATAGAGGGCTCACCCTGGGGGGTGAGCACTGTCCTCCCCTGGGGGACAGTGCTACATGTATAGGCATGGGAGCATGTCGGCTACCTTTCATTTTCAGGTCGCTAAGTAAATTGATAGCCTGGAAAGACTGGGGAAGGGCATGAAAGGGTACCATAGAAATATTAATAGCTTTTCCAGCTGTGGCCTAAACAAAGAGTTTTCTGTGAGATGCACTCCCATCCCATCCCTGGAGGTGTAGACCTGGGAAAGCTGGAGGGACATAGGCATGAGACACAGTGACAACTCAGCTGTGTCTGCACTGTCCTCGTCACTAAAGCAACACCAGCTTGCAGGCCTTGAGTGGACAACTGGATTCCTGATGCTGTGTTATAATACTGTTTCTCCTGACCTGAGGTTTTGGTGTTCCTTTGACTTTTGCACCCAAGCCCAGTGCCTCCTGCATGTCCCCCTAGTTCCCGTCTTGCTGAGTTGCTGAAGACAGGCAATGCCACAGATTGCAGGGGGTGCAAGGTTATGCACCCCTGTCACCAGGCTTCAATGCCCAGACACAATGCTCACTGAGGCCTCCCTTTCACAAGCAAGGAGGTCTCGCCTGCCAGCGACCCCAGGAGCCAAAACGCTCCCTGAGTACAGACCTCCTACCTGAGTCTGGATGTTGGGGGGTCTGAAAAATGGGTTCTTCTCAGTCAAGTTTTCCTCTCAAGACCAAAGCACAAGAAAGGACATCTATGCTCAGAAACAAGCAAGGGAAATTTTATCTTGTGTGCACACAAGGCACCGTGTGTCATGCAACAGCCACAAAACACACAGACCTTTCCAGCGGCTCCAGAGAAACCCAAATGCAGACGGCACTCTGAGTCCCCACCCAGTGTGTCTGTCACTCCTTCCCTGAGCACAGCCAGACCCATCCCAAGAGACCAAGTAAGCTGGAGGGCTGGTTCCTGGGGGCAGCCATGGGATGAGGTTCAGGCACCCAGCACCGCTGCACTGAGGGGCTCAGGTGACAGCATTTATGAGAATAAAGGAACTGGAGATTTTCATGCTTAAAGAGACATTGTGTTAATATCCCCAGTATTAAAGAAGGGACAAATAGGATGAGCTGAGGGGCTATGAAAAGATTTAATTGTTTAATAATTGTTCCAAATTATTAAATGTGATGATTGTGTAATGAAATAATGAGTTGTTGTTGTGCATGAATGAGGCAACATAAATGCAGGGGATACTGTTTTTCTTTGTTAAGCATGAGGCCAGTCCCTGGACGTAGCCTGTTGGCATCTTCCCCAGGGTTCAGCTGGGTATTGCCCAGAGTCTGTCAGAGTGACCAGGGTCACAGGGGGTCACAGGGTAGGCTCAGGGCTTGCAGAATCCCATCTCTTCCTCCATTCGTGTCCTTTTCAGGTGGTTCCCAGGATCTGCCCCTCTAAGCAGCATGAAGACAGACCCTACCAGGGAGAGGCAGGCGTCCCCCGTGGAAAGAACCTGGGACCCTGGGCCCTGCAGAGCAGCCAGGCCCTGGCACTGGAGGCCAGGAGAGCCTGGGTGGCCCGCAGGGCAGAAGAGCTGGAGTGGGAACTATCTTTGCTCCTTCAGGTGGCGGCTGGCAGCCGGCTTAGCCTGGGGAGGCGCTGAGTCAGAGGGGATCCGGCTCCTTCTCCATGGGCTTGGCCAGGCATCTCTGCTGTCTGCTGGCAGGAAGGGGGCGTGTGTGCTCAGCTTTGGGACCTGCTCCTTCAAAGCCCAGCAGGCAGCCTGTGTTGGTTTCTGCCTGTGATCCTTGGGGTGAAGGAAAATAAAGTCACACAGGTGAGAAATTGGTGTGCGTTCTCATCACTGAGCCTGCCCCTCAAATCTCTGTGGTCCAGGCCAAATGCCCCCCAAAAGCCTCACCTGGGGCCCTAGCTTCAGGGGAGGAGAACACAGGTGCAGCTGCTGCACAGAGTCTCCCTTGCTGCTGTGTCCTTGCTGAGAGCCCCGGGGACTGATGGTGTTCCCTTCCTGGCGCCAGCCAGGGGAGCAGTCACACCTACCCTGAGGGCCTCCAGCACCAGAGGAGACTCAGCCATGCCCTCAGGGTTAACAGAAGAGTGTGTCTTCAGAGCAGCAGATAAGGAGACAGCTGCTAGAAACTCATCCGTTTGTGACATGCCCTTACTGATTAAGCCTGCTTTCACTGTTCCCCCTCTTTCTCCAGTTGTACACCCTCCAAGCCAAGGTAATGTATCACCAGGCTGCTTAACCACCCCTGGGGAGGAGGCTACTGACATAGGGGTCACTACAGTAATGGGGGCCCAAGTTGTTTTCAGAAACTTGGAGTAGGCTCTGGGCAGTGCTGACGGGCTAAGACTAGCTAGGACCAGCCAGTCTAAACCTGGGCGCATGCAGGACACAAATCACCTCACCTCTACTCTCCCTCCAAGCTTCTGCCCTTCAGCTGAGACCTGCCAGCTACTTTACCTGATATCACAGATCCCTCATCTTCTGAGAGGCAGATCTGAAATGTGGTCTTCCTTCTCCTCGCTTGGCTGCCCCATGGAGCCTTTCTCTGCTACAAACAAACTGGTTTGGTTGCAAACTTCTCTTCACCCCCTAAGACTACTCCAGAGGCCACTCCCTCCACCAGGCTCCTTCCCACCCTTTTCTCAATCTCTCCCTCCTTTAATTCTCTGCCATTCATCTGATTCCTGCTTTAGTTACCCAGTCATGTCCTAGCCTCTCTTCTAGGTTGTAGCTTCCTTAGAGGCAAAGTCTCTCTCTCTCTCTCTCTCTCTCTCTCTCTCACACACACACACACACACACCACTCAGCACACTGCTTCTCACGTACAAGGCATCAGGTGACCCACACATGCTTCATGCTTGTAACTGACCTTATGGATACAGACTAACCCCGAGATCACATGGTCACATCAGGGCCACACGACAATTGGAAGCCATGCAGAATCAGTAGTGCCAGCTCCAGGGACAGACAGGGAGATGCTCAGAGGGGCAGGACATGGACCTCCAGGGCTGGACCCCTGGGACAACTCTTGGGAGGGCTGGAACTTGACTCAAGCCTTCAAAGGTATGAAATGTGGATGCTTGAAAAGAGGCAGGGGGAAGAGAGAGCATTTCAGGACTAATAGCCTCAGGGATTGATGTAGGTGACCCCAGGTGACCTAGAAATCCCATTTCCACCACCCTCAAACACCCAAACACAGCCCAGACGTGTGTGTGTGTGTGTGTGTGTGTGTGTGTGTGTGTGTGTGTTAGTGGACCCAGGCCTGCAGGTGAGGTGTGAGGAAGAAAGTGACCCCCAAGGGGCGGGGGCGGGTTGGGGGGAGTTGCTTCCACCTGTGGGTCTGAAAGATCAGCTGGAAAAGGAGGCATGTCCACCCAGACCTGAGTCCACGGCCACCTCTTGTGGGTCCTAAATCAACCATCGGGGCAGTCAGACACTTAGCAAAGTGGACTCCAACCTCCATTCAAAGAGGGAGCCCCAAGGAGGAGCAGTCTCCTTTCATAGAAGGGAACCCCAGAAGGGGAGCAGCCTCCATTCACAGAAGAGACCCCAACGGGATTAGGTGGCCCAGGTCTTCAGGATGCTGGGCCTGGACTTGACCTGGGCCAGTGACAGTGAGAGGTCCGGGTACAAAGGTCCCCACAAGGGGGCGTGGGAAGGTTGGGGTCCCAAGGGCTGTTGTTGTGTGTCTGGAGGACAGTGACCCCTTGAGTGTCAGAGCGGAGGGGTAAGCACATCGCAGGAGAATTGCCAGGAATATTGTTGGAAGGCAGCTTCTGAGTGTGGGGGCTGGAGCGTCTGTGTTTCTAACAAGCTCCAACTGAGACACTCAGGCTGCTCGTCTGTGGCCTCCACTTGGAGTCAAGGCTATAGCAGAATGTGGCCTCCAGCACTGGGAGGGCCAGGGGGCATGGATTTCATTTGTTCCTAAGTTTGAGCAGCTACTCAACACCAAAGTCCACAACAGGCCGTGCCTGTGAGCCTGGGGCTCAGGTAGCACAAGCCCCCACGAGTCCCCGTCTCTGAGCCCATGAAGCACCCAGGAGGTTGTCCCCACCCCTCAGTAAGAGCTCTCTGGAGGGTGAAGGCTGGGCCAAGAGCTCTCAGGGTGCTGTCTCATGAGACCACACAATGGGGGACACCAGTTCCGTTCAACACACAAGAAAAGACAGCTGCGGCCACTGCCAAGTGGCAGGATTCATGTTCAGACCAGGTTTATCCAACAACAGAGCCCAGGCTCTTAACCACTGCATTATAGCAACTCTACTGAGGGTTTCACAGCTGCTGGAGCCCACCTGCAAGGGCAATGGGCAGCCCACTATCACCCACAGGCCTGGACCACAGGGCCCCAAAGCTGCACCTCAGAAACCTCTCGAACATTCTGTGCTGGCATGGAAGGCCCT
Organism: Tragelaphus eurycerus; assembly: GCA_935064755.1. Taxonomy (NCBI): domain Eukaryota; kingdom Metazoa; phylum Chordata; class Mammalia; order Artiodactyla; family Bovidae; genus Tragelaphus; species Tragelaphus eurycerus. The sequence goes on along the minus strand of CAKXYN010000007.1, from coordinate 39,725,703 downwards.
GTAGGGATTCACTTTCACTTTCTAAGTATGATTTCTCAACCGTTTCTAAAATGAAAATTAAGAAAATACATTCAAAGATATAACAGTCAACATACAAATTATTGGGGACCATCGAAGTTCTAACAGTTACTAGGATAGTGTGTTTTAATATAGATTGCAAGATATATCTCCTGCCTTCTCTAATTTTAAAATATTCTGAAATTGCAAAGGAAGACATTTTCAGACTTCTGGAAATTGTAATAGTGGATCTGCAGGAATCTGGATTTGTCTCAATAATGTGCCACCAGCTGACAAGTGAGATGCTGGCAGGGGCCTGTGTCCACCCTCCTGCTCAAAACGTTCATGTCCATCCGAAGAGCCTCTTCAATCTCACTGAACACTTTATAAGTTACATAAATTTGAACCCATAAAATGATGCACACTCCTAGCAGACGGTCATAGGATCCTGCTGGCAGAAAGCCTTCCCTCCTCTGTGAGCCTGAGTCCTATCCCAGCCTGACACTCTGCGCAGCCACCCACCTTCCTCTCAGGGTGAAGCCATGGGCCTTGGCTGCTTTGGCCAAGAGGGCCTGTCATTTCCCCAGCGTGGGCAGTGTCTCTGGGGAAAACACCAGAGCACTTCCGTGTTGGAGCTGCTCCTGGCCTGGGTCCTACACAGAAGAGGGACAGTCCCCAGAAATCACCCACCTTGAGTCGCTGCCCTGCCCCACCTGCTGCATTCCTTCTCTCTGTGCTGTTGACAGCCCAGCCTCTCAGCTTGATCTGCTCTGACATCAGGAAACTCTGAGGACCGATGTCCTCCCATCACCTCCCATCACCAGCGCTCAGCTGCACCCTGAGGGTGAGGACCTGCCACCTCTGCTCCTACCTGGGGGTGAGGAGGGGACCAAACTGACACTCCCTGAGGGGTCTGAGGACAGCAGGTCCCTGTTCTGGGTGAGGTGCCCTCGTCTATAACAGGACAATAGTGCAAAAACCATTTGGGCACGTCAGGAATAAAATGAGATGTGACAAGTCACTTACTTAGTGCCCTGACCTGAGTGGGGTAAGACGTTAGTGCCCTGACCCTACATTCTGTAAGAACCAACCTCTGCCATCCCCTTCCTTGTTCTGTCAAATGAGCTAAATAACAATACCAACCTCAGTGTTGTTTTCAGGGTTAAGTGAGTAAAAGTACATAAAATTTTTAGAAGAGCTTTGACACATAGCAAGCACTTCCATGAGTGTTCCCTATGAAAATACTATTTTATTTTTGCTGTTATGTGTTTCTGGCCCTGCACCCGCTCCTTGCTGCCCACAGAACAGCCCACGGGGCAGAGAGTTCTCAGGGAGCCAATGTCAGGTCCTAGGGCCTCAGGGACTGTGATCTGAGGCCACCTGCCTGAGAGCAGAGCAGTGAGGGCACCATCGTGACCACTGCCCCTGCCCCTGCCCCCAGGTACCCACAGAGGTGCTTCCAAACAAGCTCATGTTGGTTGATCAATTAAGTACCATAATAGTCCTAATAAAACAGTATGTCAATCTGAAAGAAAAATGTTAGCATTTAGAATCTTACAGTTACAGAAAATAATTATTTCAGTTTGAATATATACAAACTATATATATGTGTATGCATATCCTCCTCAAAGAAATACGACAGAATAATTGATACGCTTCAGTTATTCAAATTAAAAATGAAAACGTTTACACGTCAAGTGGCGTGTGAGATCTGGCACATAGTTGTACAGAATTCTGCTAGGGCGTACTGAGGACAAATTCTAGAAAACCTCCCTCTGAGGGAAGGGTGCAGCATGCATTCCTTCCCCCGGTCTACCTCCCACTCACTGCAGGGCCTCGGACCAAGAGTGAACCAAACTAGACAGGCAGCACTGTGAGCAGAAGCCCAGGCCCAGACAAAGGGAACAGCGATCCCGTTTCCCCAAAGGAAGCCCTGCAAGTGCTTACATCAAGTGTTTTAGGCTGGGGCCATCTACAGTGGGAACATACAGTATTCTTCACATCACACTTGGGTTTTCTCAGTATTTCAGTCATCCTGACTTCCATCAACAGAGAAAAACCCCTCTGGCCTTTTATTTGTATGTAGACAGATTTTCACCAGTCTGGAAACAGCTACTTCTCCACTTATGCAGGGGAGTAATAGGAATGATGTTTTTGATTGCCTGAGCTCTGTTCCCTCTTGGATTTGCCTGAGCTCTGGGCAGGTGGACACAAGTGTGCAAAAGGCCAACACAGCTGTCACCCCACAAGAGGGAGACAGGCTTTCTCCTGAGTGGGCCAGTTATCTCAGCATGACATCTGGTTTGTTTGGCCAACACCTCAGAGCCCAAGCACCCAGTGAAGTCCCCGGCCCTGATGGCATCAGACTGGACTCCTCCTGGTTGCCCTTCCCTGTGCTGTTTGCTCTTGTTCATACCAGCTCATTCTGCTTCCCACAGGTCAGCTGAATCCAGCTACAGAAGGAGACCAGCATGGAGCCAACTCCATTCTTACGATGCTGGAAACAAAAGACAAGCTTAGGCAAAAGCATATGTTTAGTTGGTGATGAGATACATTAGCATAATTTAGAATAAATACCACATGCAGACCTGTTAACAGCCATAAACATGCACAAGTGCAATCAATCCCTCTATCTATGTGTGGTTTTCTACTTTAATACTTTTTACCTAATGTGCTTAACTTTAAAACTGTATTGAACTTTTATTGTACCGTACTGTATCTAAACTTCCTAGAAAGTGAAAGTGTTAGTCACTCAATCATGTCCAACCCTTTGTGACCCCATGGACTGTAGCTCACCAGGCTCCTCTGTTCATGGGATTCTCCAGGCAATACTGGAGTGGGTTGCCATTTCCTCCTCCAGGGGATAATAAAATAACTTAAAAGAAAAAAAAAAATCTAATCTTTGTAAAGATATTCATCATAGCATTATCCAAAAGTAGAAAACTAGAAAAACCAGAGAGTAATAGAGAATGCCTGAACAAACTATGGTACATTGCCCCACTACCACATAAGTAAAAAAGTCAAAGTGAACACTATAATTCCCTTGTTCAGACATAGGAAAAGAGTGTTTAGGCAAAATAGTATAACTGTAGCCCATCAGGCTCTCTGTTCATGGGATTCTCCAGGCAATACTGGAGTGGGTTGCCATTTCCTCCTCCAGGGGATCTTCCCAACCCAGGGAGTGAACCTGAGTCTCTTGCATTGTGGGCAGACTCTTTACCATCTGGGCCACTAGAGAAGCCCTAATATAAACTTATTCACACAAAATTAAATTTCATAATTTCAAAGAGCTCACCATTCACAGATTGTGTGTCTGGTCAATAGCCATGCATAGATACTAAATATTATGATCAAGATCTTCCTGGTGGCTCAGACAGTAAAGCATCTGCCTGCAATGTGGGAGACCCAGGTTCGATTCCTGGGTCAGGAAGATCCCCTGGAGAAGGAAATGGCAATCCACTCCAGCACTCTTGCCTGGAAAATCTCATGGATGGAGGAGCCTGATAGACTACAGTCCATGGGTTCGCAAAGAGTCAGACACGACTGAGCTACTTCACTTTCTCTATGTTGTCAAACAGTTTGAGTGGATTTTGAGTGTAGCTATATTATCAGCTTGCCTCATAATGCCTGATCCTTCAACCTAGACAGTCCCCAATCCTGAGACAGACTATAGCTGAGATGATGCTCCAAAGAGACCACAGAACACTCTCCCACCCCCACTCCACCATCAGCCCTCTCCCCTCCCTGAGGTACCACCACACTGGTCGTCTGACATTCAGCTTGAGCTTGGTCTTGCCTGAGTTTAGGTGTGTATCTTCTCAACCTAGCTGTTTGATGAAAAGAAGATAAACTTGATTAAGCATCTATGATGTGCAAGATAGTGTTTCATACTCACAAAACCCTACAAGGAAATCATTCTTGTCCCCATTTCTGAAGATGCACACTAGGGAGTTCCCTGGGCATCCAGTGGTTAGGATTCAGCGCTTTCATTGCTGTGGCCCAAGTTTAATCCCTGGTTGGGGAACTAAGATCCCACATTCCATGGGGTGCAGCTGAAAAAATAAAAATGAAGATGAAAACACTGAGGCAGTTTAGTAACTTGCCACAGGCCCCAGAGGCAGCAAAAGACTGGGTGGAAAACTGTCAGTCAGGGTTTTCTGAATCTGCACCAACATCATACCAGCCCACAAAGCTCTGAAAAGAACAGTGCTGGTGTGAAGATAATGACAGGAAGGATCCGCAGTTGTGCTTGGGGTCTCAGGCATCCTTAGCTGCAGGAGCAGTGGGAGACATCCCCCAAATTGTGAATTGCTGGCTGTAGCACTAGTCACCAGGAGGAAGAAGGCAGAGTGCTGACTGGTTTGGCTTCATGATTCCCTGAATAGGGGACAGAGATGCTTGACCAGGCTCCTAGCACTGTCTCTTCCCGTTCTTTCACGCCAATCGCTCCCATTCTAGGGGGCCAAGGCATCTCAGCCAGAGACCGGCAGCAACTCCATGGAAGGCTGATGCTCACCCATCCTCAGAACTGAACAGTTCAGTTCAGTTCAGTTCAGTCGCTCAGTCATGTCCGACTCTTTGCAACCCCATGAATTGCAGCACGCCAGGCCTCCCTGTCCATCACCAACTCCTGGAGTTCACTCAAACTCACGTCCATTGAGTCAGTGATGCCATCCAGCCATCTCATCCTCTGCCGTCCCCTTCTCCTCCTGCCCCCAATCCCTCCCAGCATCAGAGTCTTTTCCAATGAGTCAACTCTTCGCATGAGGTGGCCAAAGTACTGGAGTTTCAGCTTTAGCATCATTCACTCCAAAGAAATCCCAGGGCTGATCTCTTTCAGAATGGACTGGTTGGATCTCTTTGCAGTCCAAGGGACTCTCAAGAGTCTTCTCCAACACCACAGTTCAAAAGCATCAATTCTTCGGTGCTCAGCTCTCTTCACAGTCCAACTCTCACATCCATATATGACCACTGCATATCTGAGGTTATTGATATTTCTCCTGGCAATCTTGATTCCAGCTTGTGCTTCTTCCAGCCCAGTGTTTCTCATGATGTACTCTGCATAGAAGTTAAATAAGCAGGGTGACAATATACAGCCTTGACGGATTCCTTTTCCTATTTGGAACCAGTCTGTTGTTCCATGTCCAGTTCTAACTGTTGCTTCCTGACCTGCATATAGGTTTCTCAAGAGGCACCTCTTGAGAAGGTGGTCTGGTATTCCCATCTCTTTCAGAATTTTCAGCACAGAAGAGGCTGCAAAAGGAAGGCAATCTCTCTCCAGCCATCAAGACCAGCAAAGGCAAGATGGCTTTGCCACAGTTCAGCTGATTCTGGAGCAAAGTCTTCTTTCCTGTGGAAGAAAATAAATGTATAGCTCTAAGGGCTCAGGGACTGTTCCCATCTTATAGGCACTGGAGAAAGTGTCTCCCCAGCTTCTTCTAGTGCCTCCCCGCCCCCGCCTCGCCCCCACCAGCCCCCACCTCCAGCCCTGTTGCTGTGTGACCAAGGACAAATTACTGGCCCTCCTCAGCTTCAGCTTGTTCATCTCCAAGACATGGGCCAGGAAGTTGAATCATAAAGAAGGCTGAGGACTGAAGAATTGATGCTTTCAAATTGTGGTGCTGGAGAAGACTCTTGAGAGTCCCTTGGGCTGCAAGGAGATCAAACTCATCAATCCTAAAGGAAATCAGCCCTGAATATTCATTGGAAGGACTGATGCTGAAGCTCAAGCTTCAATACTTTGGCCGACTGATATGAAGAGTTGATTCATTGGAAAAGACCCTGCTGCTGGGAAAGACTGAAGGCAAAAGGAGAAGGGGGCAACAGAGGATGAGATGGTTGAATGGCATCACTGACTCAATGGACAAGAGTTTGAGAAAACTCAAGGAGATAGTGAAGGACAGAGGAGCCTAATGTGCTGCAGTCCATGGAGTCAGTTTGTGGAGTCGCAAAGAGGCGGACACAACTTAGCAACTGAACAACAAAGACGTAGGCAGTGAGGAATCTGCCTCACAGGCTGCGATGAGAACTCTGCAAGATGTTCGAAGACTTTGGAACAGCTCGCAGCAAATGGTGAAACCAAAGGGGCCTGTGTGGTGGCCTGTCTGTCCCCCATTTCTTGTAGAGGAGACTCCAGCCTCTATGATCTTTCCTGAGTTCCAAAGGGTGGATTCCAACTGTTACTAATCAAGGGAGGAGATGCTGAGAAACCACCTGAGGCAAGATTAAAGTGTCAAGATTAGGAGGCATGACCACCTAAAATGAGATTAAGGCAGTGCAAACCCTGCCCACACCCTAATCTTGTCAGAGACTTCACCTTTGAGTTATTGTTATAAAACCCTCATTAAGTTCTCCCCTGTTGGGACCCATAGTTTCTAGAGGCAGAAGCCTGACACATTTCCCCTCTGGACGTACGGAGGGCCTGGAGGACTCCCTGACAACACATCAATGAAATGTGACCCAGAAAGGACCCAGCTTTCACCAGGGGTTTCCAAGTATGGGTGTTGGGGGGCTCTTCCAGTGATTTCTTGTAATTGTATTCAGGTCGGGTCTCTTAAGACTTTTTATAAAAATTCAGACAGAGAAACCATGTGGGATGTGATTTTGAACTGCCAGTTGTCTTTAAAGCATTTACAGGCTGAGGGCAATGTTTCTTCTCAGATCCTTCTCTATCCAGTGTTATTCTGGGGGGAACAGGTCATCACAAACCCCAACCCTGAATTCAGCATTAAAAGTAATCATGGGGCAAAACATCCCACACAGCACAAAGGTTCCTGGGAAGTCATCAAAACAAACAATAAAGTTTTTTTAATCCCTTTTCACCTAAAGACTCAAGGTTTCATTATCTTGGTCCCTAGATGGTCCAGATGAGTAAATCAGAAAATCATCTTCCACCCTTTACAAGAGACTCATTCCTGTTCATTCTCTTTAAGCCAGTCTTTCCACCCAGGCTTCTCTCTCCAGCTCTTTACTAAAAAGTCAGCATAGCAGGTATTCTTGTGGATGCCATCCAAAGTGGATTATATCTAGCTTGAGTTCTGTGGTGGGGAGTGGGTGGAGAGAATGCATTCTAGAAGCAGAGGAAGTGAAGTGAAAGTCGCTCTGTTGTGTCCAATTCTTTGCACCCCTATACAGTCCATGGAATTCTCCAGGCCAGAATACTGGAGTGGGTAGCCTTTCCCCTCTCTAGGGGATCTTTCCAACCCAGGGATCAAACCTAGGTCTCCCACATTGCAGGCAGATTCTTTACCACCTGCAAAGGAGAAAGACCACATCACAGAAATGATGAAGACTTTATAAATACCAGGGATTAATCTAAAGGAAAGTAGTATCATGCCTGATGAAGATTTGAAGTCTGGCTCACAGCACAACACTGGTACAGAATCAGCTCCTTTCAAGTGTTAGTCCCCTTCCTCACCTTTCTATCTCATTCAGTTTTGTGGGGCTTTCAGGTGAGGGCTGAAGGGGTGAAGAGACACAGGGGACAGGCTTGCAGAAATCTGCCTTCTCCTAACACTTGGGTCAAGAAAATCACAGAGGCTGAAGCTGGAAGGTGTGCTAGAGTTCATCTAACTTTGTTTAAGAGATGAAGAAGCCTAACTCCTTGAAGGAGGTGTCTCCCCTGAATTTGCACAACTGTGAGTTAGAGGAGGAAGAGGCCTGGCCCACAGATCCCTCTGGACTTTCCAGGGTGACAAGCAGCAAGACACAGTGAACTGGGAGCTGTGTGACAAAGGGACTCCTAAATGTAGGCATCTCCTCCTCTTGGGAAAATCCCTTGGATCCTCTGATCCTCAGCTTCCCTCTGTAAACATGGGCATGCTCACACACTTATGGTGCAAAGCTTTGGGAGGGGATGCAGGGCAGGCACCCCTGGGAAACAGAAGCCATCAAAGGAGACTGTAGATGGAGGCAGACATTTCAAAGCTAGGGAATCTGAGCAACCAAATCATGTGACTCCAAATTCACGTCCAAGTGACTCTGTCCTGATTTCGTGTGACTGGTTCCTGTCCCTGAAACACTGGAGCCCTTGAGAAGGAAGAATTACTTTAATCTGCAGTAATTCTCCAGTATTTTCCGTCCAATTTAAGTAGAAATGTAAAGTTCAAGATTCTCATGTAGAGTTAGTCAGTTCAGTTTAGTTGCTCAGTCATGTCCAACTCTTTGCAGCTACATGGACTGCAGCATGTTAGGCTTCCCTGTCCATCACCAACTCCTGGAGCTTACTCAAACTCATGTTGGTGATGCCATGTAAAGTAGAGGAAAATAAGGACAGTCTTTCAAGGTCTCCACACACTTTGTCCAGTGACTCAACTTCCCCCTGGGCCTCTCCGCCCACCTCCAGGAGGGCCTGAGTCAGGTGGCTGACAGGTCCCTGGTATCAGCCTCTCCCAGGACTGTAGAAAGATAAAGAAGATGGACACAATGTCCCCATTCTTGGACTTCCTGCGGCTGCACTCAAAGTCACTTCCTGTAGGCTTTACCATTGTCCCAACTGTCCTGGGTATCATTTCTCCTTCCTGGTTTCATCACTGGTTTCATCCATTTAGCCAGTGTTCACTGAGCAGGTGCTGGGGTGATACTGGAAGGCATGAAGGAATCCAAGGCCCTACTTGCCGAGGGTATGCCGTCCTGTGCTTGGACCCAGCTTGGTGGAGAGCAGAGCAGGCCCCTCCACACGTGTCCTGTACAATCACCCGTAAGCAAGAGGCTCACGTCCTCACTGTACAGCAAAGGAACATCAGTCCTGGGGAGACTGTCACATACCCACAGCCAGCCTGCGGGAAACCAGCACGCAAGCAAGCTGGGTTTGAACCAAATCTCTGAACGTAGAGGCTCCTACACTTATTCACTTTGAATGACTCAAGTGATAGATAAAAAAAGAGAGTCAGAAAATTGAACTCTAAATCTGAGGCATTAGCAGGCTTAGAAATGGTTTTGTCATTGGTCTTAGTCTCAAGGAAGGAGAGGGAATAATGGCAAGAACACTTGCTGTTTACTGGGAGCAGTTACTATATCCAAGCATCAGATAGTCTTCTTTTTTTTTTTAATTGAAGTACAGGTGATTTACAATGTTGTGTTAATTACTGGTGTACAGCTAAATGATTCAGTTATACATATAGATAAATTTTTATGTTCTTTTTCCACTTTGGCTTATCATAGGATATTGAAATAGTTTCCTGCACCATACAGTAGAACCTTATTTATCCATTCTGTATACAAGAGCTTATATCTGCTAATCTCAACCTCCCACTACATCCTTCCTCCAATCCCCTCCCCTTTGGCAACCACCAGTCTGTTCACCATGTCCATGATTCTGCTTCTGTTTCATAGATAAGTTCGTTTGTGCCACATTTTTATTCCACAGGTAAGTAATATAATATTAACATATCTTTCTCTTTTTTACTTTCTTCATTTCACTTAGCCTGATAATCTCTAGGTCCATCCATGTTGCTACAAATGGCACTATTTCATTCTTTTTATGGCTGAGTAATATTCCATTGCAAACAGCTGGCTCATTGGAAAAGTCCTTGAAGCTGGGAAAGATTGAGGGCAGAAGGAGAAGAGGGCATGAGAGGATGAGATGGCTGGATGGCATCACCAATACAATGTACATGCTGCTGCTGCTGCTGCTAAGTCGCTTCAGTCGTGTCCAACTCTGTGCAACCCCATAGACAGCAGCCCACCAGGCTCCCCCTGTCCCTGGGATTCTCCAGACAAGAACACTGAAGTAGGTTGCCATTTCCTTCTCCAACGCATGAAAGTGAAAAGTAAAACTGAAGTCGCTCAGTCGTGTTCAACTCTAGCGACCCCATGGACTGCAGCCTACCAGGCTCCTCCTTCCATGGGATTTTCCAGGCAAGAGTACTGGAGTGAGGTACCATTGCCTTCTCCAACAATGGACATGAACTTGGGCAAACTCCAGGAGATGGTGTGGGACAGGGAGGCCTGGTATGCTGCAGTCCATGGGGTCGCAAAGAGTTGGACCTGACTGAGCAACTGATCAACAGCAACAAAAATATTCCATTGTATGTATGTATCACATCTTCTTTATCCATTCCTCTGTCAATGGATGCTTAGGTTGCTTCCATATCTTGGCTATTGTGAATATTGCTGCTATGAATATAGGGGTACATGCACATTTTTTAATTAGTTAATCCCCAGAAGTGGGATTTATAAGTCATATCAGTCAGTCAGTTCAGTCTCTCAGTCATGTCCAGCTCTTTGCAACCCCATGGACTGCAGCACTCCAAGCCTCCCTGTCCCTCACCAACTCCCAGAGCTTGCTCAAACTCAGGTCCAGGGAGTCAGTGATGCCATCTAACCATCTCATCCTCTGTCAACCCCTTCTCCTCCTGCCTTCAATCTTTCCCAGCATCAGGGTCTTTTCCAATGAGTCAGTTCTTCCCATCAGGTGGCCAAAGTATTGGAGCTTCAGCTTCAGCATCGGTCCTTCCAATGAATATTCAGGACTAATTGCCTTTAGGATGGACTGATTGGATCTTCTTGCAGTCCAAGGGACTCTCAAGAGTCTTCTCCAACACCACAGTTCAAAAGCATCAATTCTTTGGTGCTCAGCTTTCTTTATAGTCCAACTCTCACATCCATACATGACTACTGGAAAAACCATAACTTTGACTAGATGGACCTTTGTTGACAAAGTGATATCTCTGCTTTTTAATATGCTGTGTAGGCTGGTCATAGCTTTTCTTCCAAGGAGCAAGTGTCTTTTAATTTCATGGTTGCAGTCACCATCTGAAGTGATTTTGGAGCCCAAGAAAATAAAGTCTGTCACTATTTCCATTGTTTCCCCATCTATTTGCCATGCAGGGATGGGACTGGATGCCATGATCTTTGTTTATTGAATGTTGAGTTTTAAGCCAACTTTCCTCTCACCTTCATCAAGAGGCTCTTTATTTCCTCTTTGCTTTCTGCCATGAGGGTGGTGTCATCTGCACATCTGAGGTTATTAATATTTCTCCTGGCAATCTTGATTCCAGCTTGTGCTTCATACAGCCCAGAATTTCACATTATATACTCTGCATAAAGATTAAATAAGCAGGGAGACGATATATAGCCTGGATGTACTCCTTTTCCAATTTGGAACCAGTCTGTTGTTCCATGTCCAGTTCTAACTGTTGCTTCTTGAACTGCATACACATTTCTCAGGGGACAGGCAAGGTGGTCTGGTATTCCCATCTCTTGAAGAATTTTTCACAGTTTGTTGTGATCCACGCAGTCAAAGGCTTTGGTGTAGTCAATAAAGCAGAAGTAGATATTATTCTGGTACTTTCTTGCTTTTTTGATGATCAAATGGATGTTGGCAATCTGATCTCTGGTTCCTCTGCCTTTTCTAAATCCAGCTTGAACATCAGGAAGTTCATAGTTCACATACTGTTGAAGCCTGGCTTGGAGAATTTTGAGCATTACTTTGCTAGCATGTGAGATGAGTGTAATTGTGTAGCAGCTTGAATATTCTTTGGCATTACCTTTCTTTGGGATTGGAATGAAAACTGGACCTTTTCCAGTCCTGTGGCCACTGCTGAGTTTTCCAAATTTGTTGGCATATTGAGTGCAGCACTTGCACAGCATCATCTTTCAGGATTTGGAATAGCTCAACTGGAATTCCATCACCTCCACTAGCTTCAATCATAGTGATGCTTCCTAAGACCCACTTGACTTCACATTCCAGGATGTCTGGCTCTAAGTGTGGTCGCACCATTGTGATTATCTGGGTCATGAAGATCTTTTTTGTATAGTTCTTCTGTATATTCTTGCCACCTCTTCTTAATATCTTCTGCTTCTGTTAGGTCCATACCATTTCTGTTCATTATTGTGCCCATCTTTGCATGAAATGTTCCCTTGGTATCTCTAATTTTCCCAAGGTCATATGGTAGCTCTATTTTTTTTGTTTTTGAGGAACTGCCATACTGTTTTTCTCAGTGGCTGCACCAACTTATATTCCCACCAACAGTGAGATTGGGTCCACTTTTCTCTACACCCTCTCCAGCATTTATTTATAGACTTTTTGATGATGGCAGTTCTGACTGGTATGAAGGCACCCTATATTCTAAGCACTTTATATGCAGTATCAAATTTAATCCACACTATGGGGGAAGGCAATGGCACCCCATCCCAGTACTCTTGCCTGGAAAATCCCATGGATGGAGGAGCCTGGTGGGCTCCAGTCCATGGGGCCGCTAAGAGTCGGACACGACTGAGCGACTTCACTTTCACTTTTCATTTTCATGCATTGGAGAAGGAAGTGGCAACCCACTCCAGTGTTCTTGCCTGGAGAGTCCCGGGGACAGGGGAGCCTGGTGGGCTGCCGTCTATGGGATCGCACAGAGTCTGACACGACTGAAGCGACTTAGCAGCAGCAGCATGAGACATAAGAGACATGGGTTCAATCCCTGGGTCCGGATGATCCCCTGAGGAGGCATGGCAATCCACTCCAGTATTCTTGCCTAGAGAATCCCATAGACAGAGGAGCCTGGCAGGCTAGTCCAAGGGGTCACAGGGTTAGACACAACTGAAGCAACCTAGCAAGCACACATGCGTGATCAGGTAAGACAAGTATTATTGTTCTAATTTTATATCTGGTAAGACTGAAGTTCAGAAAACAATCTGTCCACCATGTGAAGCAAAATTAGTGAAAAAATTGGGCCAGAGGTAGAGAACCCCAGAGCACCTGCTATGACCTGCTTTCACCCTGTCCCCTCTCAGGGGCACAGCAGAAGCTGAGGGGAGGGCATCCTCACGCCTCCAGAAAGTCTGCTTGACCTGACTATATGCATACATCTCAACCTGACTATAGATACAGACATGCAGCATTTACAGAATAGAATAATGTGAAATGTTTTTTAAAACACCAGCAGCTCCGCCTGTTAATCACCACTCATAAGCAGAAACAACCATTATATACATGCTTTATCCCATGGTATTGGTAAGACTTCTATATCTGGCAATACAGCTGACTTAAATGGCCTCAGATCCTTAGGAGTGCTAAAAATAGAACAACTTTTAATGGCAAGGCTGATCCTTAGACAGAAGGAAGTGTGGGCAGGGTGGGGGAGGGTAATTCCCAGGCACCATAAACTAGGAAGGAACCCAAAGCTGGCACAGTAAGCGTGCAGCTGCCCTCAGGGCACGCTGGTCCCAATCTCCTCAGGGTTGAAACAGAAAACAAGATTTAAATCCTCACAAGGAGGGTGACTGCATCTGAGAACACAGCCTAAATCTTTAGTTCCAAAACCCCTCTGGACATAAGAAGGGTGGGCAAGGCAAGACTCTGAACAGGCTGTTGCAAAGAAGGGTATCTGCTCCAGGCACTGGGGACAAGAATGCTTCCCTGAGGCTCCAGACCCCAGGCATTCTCCTTAAAGAGAGATGCAGCTTGAACGTACATTACCCCGGGATCCCCAAGCCATGATATTATCAAAATTGGTTGCAAAACTGGTCTGAGAGGATTTTCACAACAAAATTACAAGGGATTTTCATGGCAGAAACAAACCCCATTAAACAAACTCACAACCAAAAATGAAGAAACACATGGGGAAACAGCCAACGGGTGTGGGAACACACAAACGAACAGAAAGATCAGAGTGGCAAACATTGGAAGTAATAGAACGGCAGCATGGACGAGAACATAAAAGTGTGCCAAACCATTAAAACATACAAAAGAATGAATCGAGTTTCTAAAAAAGAGTAAGGTCCTATTTAAAAATAGGGGGGGAGGGGGAAGGACTTGAAAAAGTACCAAACAGAACTTTCAGAAATGAAAAACATAGGGTTAAATAATAGAATACACACAGCTAACATAGCCAAGAGAAGGAGAGATCAGAATCTGCAACTGATGAGCCAGATGGTGGAACCAGAGAAAGCCCATCCCTCTTGGGTGCCTCCACAGAGATCAGGGAATGGCAGCCCACTCCAGTATGCTTGCCTGGAGAATCCCATGGACGGAGGAGCCTGGCGGGCTACAGTTCATGGGGTCGCAGAGAGTCAGACTCAACTGAACAACTAAGCACATGTGAGAACAGGGAAGGGGCCACGCTCAAAGGGACAGTGGCCAAGAAGGTTTTTAAATCTTCAGATTCAAGAAACTCAAGTCCCAAAAAGTATAAATAAATAGAAATCCAAAGGCTTTTAATGGACTAAATAAAGAAGTGAAGAAAAAAGGAATCATACTTTGAAACTGTGGTCGTGCTGTTGACCAGGTGTATCTCTGCTCACTGAGGATGAATTTCCATTTTGTCATCCGCCCAACAGACCTTGAGAGCAGAACTGGGAAGGAGAAGGGTACTAGAGTAGAAGGAGCTTCAGGAAGGTGACCGGTGTGAGAAAAGAGGAAGCAAAGGATGGTGGGGAAGGAGACAGGAAAGGAGAGGAGTGGAGGAGAAACTAGGAAAAGTCACATGGCTTGATGAAAATCAATTGTACATTTGTTTATATTAGCATTTACCAAATTCGTGTAACTAGGAAGTTGGCTCTCCTCTTTTCCGTACTCAGGGACTATTGTTGTGATTATATGTCTGTCAGGATAGACAGGACACATTGAGGCTGACGGTTTTTGAGATGTTGCCCCACCTTCACTCTGCACCCCCATTTCACAGCAGAGAAAGTGTTATCGTTTTCCCTCAAGCTTTGTTCTTATCAAAAGCAACCAGTGCAATTTCCCACAGAAAGGACCTGTAGACACAATTATTTGTCATTGTTAAGTAATTTCTCCTGTTTGGGCCATGAACACAGGGGTAATTCTCACATTCAAAATTATCCACACATTCCTTCCCCCACATTTTTTTCACATTTTTTTCTCTCCAAAATGCTTGCCAATTTTAGAGCAACTACTGCTTAAGAAGTGGTTTGCATTGAAAAGTGATACAGATTCATATTTCTGGAATGCTATTTTTTAAATTATTTACTGATATATTTTTGGCCGTGTTGGGTCTTCGTTGCTGTATGGGCTTTTCTCTAGTCGTGGGGAGCAGGGGCTAGTCTCTCATTACAATACACAAACTTCTCATCACAAGGGCTTCTCTTCTTGCTGAGTACAGCCTCTAGGGAATGCAGGCTTCAGTAATTGTAGCATGTGGGCTCAGTAGTTGCGGCTCCCAGGCTCTAGAGCACAAGCTCAGTAGTTGTCAGGCATGGGCTTAGCTGTTCCTTGGCATGTGGGGGGTCTTCCCAGATCAGGTATCAAACCCAGGTCTCCTTAATTGACAGGTAGAGTCTTCACCACTGAGCCACCAGGGAAGCCCTGGAATAAGCTATTTTGAAATTATAGTTAAATTACCCTAGTTATTATGTCATAGCAACATAGTTACATTAAACACTTTAGAGCTATACAGGACCTTGGATATGACTGTTACAGTCACTCAGCCAGGGTAGAAATGTTTTTATTCTCTTAAAAGACCCTTGAACCACTAGGGGAGTTCCCTGGTGGTCCAGTGGTTAAGAATCTGCCTGGCAGTGCAGGGGACACTGGTTCAATCCCTGGTTGGGGAACTAAGATCCCACATGCCTTGAAGCAACTAAGCCTGCTCACTGTGGAGCCACAACTAGGGATCCCCTGTGATAAGGACATGTGATGCAGCAAAGACCCCGCATGCTGCAACTCAGACCTGATGCAACCAAATAAATACATTTAAAAAAAATAATCCTTGAACAGATCATCCAGATTTACTAGCAGTTTTGACATTTTCAAGTGTGAAATATGCCCTTATTTATGAAAGTAGAAACACTGTTCTCAAAATCAGGAGTTTGATATAAAATGAATTAAAGAAATATTCTCCTCACTCAAAGTTTTAATTTTATATGTTATATTCCAATACTGACTTTGATCATATAACAAAAGTAATAAGCATATATTTCAAAGTACATTTAGTTTTTGTCTTAAAAATAAAAATACTAAGCAATAAATATATAACTATCCCTGAAAGGGCCTCTCAAGAGTGCCTTAAGTGAAAGTGAAAGTTGCTCACTCGTTTCTGACTCTTTGCAACCCCATGGACTATACAGCCCATGAAATTCTCCAGGCTAGAATACTGGAGTGGGTAGCCTTTCCCTTCTCCAGGGGATCTTCCCAACCCAGGGATCAAACCCAGGTCTCCCGCACTTCGGTCAGATTCTTTACCAGCTGAGCCACAAGGGAAGCCAAAGAATGCTTTGCTGCTGCTGCTAAGTCGCTTCAGTCGTGTCCGACTCTGTGCGATCCCATAGACGGCAGCCCACCAGGCTCCCCCGTCCTTGGGATTCTCCAGGCAAGAACACTGGAGTGGGTTGCCATTTCCTTCCCCAGTGCATGAAAGTGAAAAGTGAAAGTGAAGTCACTCAGTCGTGTCCGACTCTTAGTGACCCCATGGACTGGAGCCTACCAGGATCCTCTGTCCATGGGATTTTCCAGGCAAAAGTACTGGGGTGGGGTGCCATTGCCTTTAGTCATGTTTAAATGACTGCATATGTGTTTTCACTTATATCACTAGGGTTTCAGTAAGAGCGTTTCTTTCTGAAACCAATTCACAAATTGATAAGATCAGTTTCATATTTAAAGTAACTTCTGATTGGAGAAGAAAATGGCAACCCACTCCAGTGTCCTTTCCTGGAGAATCCCAAGGACGGGGGAGCATGGTGGGCTGCCATCTATGGGGTCGCACAGAGTTGGACATGACTGAAGCGACTTAGCTGCAGATGTTCCATTGGGTTCTTTCTCAAATCGTCTAGAGTAATCTTTCTACTATGATTAATTTTGTCCCACTACAAGGTGAGAACTTTCTGGGATCTCAACTAAAGGTCCTGTGTAGTCGTCAGCATCTATTTACTCTGGCTGTTGGGATCTTGAAAGATTCCTAGCCTATGTCAGCTCTGGAACTTGCCCTGCTTCATATCTGCCTGGCAATTTCCCTTTCCCCAGAAGTCAATTTTTCCCGGCCTTGAGGAGTTTCATCCTATGCATGTGAAGCACAGTATTCAGTCCACAATTCAAGCAGATCCCTACGTGGATCTCTGGTGCTCTTCCTCTGTGTATCTGCCTCCTCTCCAGTGCTCTGCCCTGTAAATTCCTGCCATCCTAGTCTCCCCAAACTCCATTCTCTCTCCTCTGTTCAACAATACTTGTGGGCTCTGCTTGAGTTCCCTGTCCCTGTGCTGTCCTCTAGAAATTGTCTTCAGGCTAAAAGCTAAGGTAACTATAGGGCTCACCTCATTTCTTTCCCTTATCAGAGAGACCACAGTGCTGTGCTTCCTGTTGTTCCACATCCGAAACTGTTGTTTTTTTGTTCCACTGTTGTAGTTGTTTATGGTGGGAGACTAATTTTGGAAGCTGTTACTATCTCATGACCAGAAGTGGAAGTTCCAACCAAAATCTTTTTACTAAGAAAATCTTCGTTTTTACTTTTTTTGAAGTACAGTTGATTTACAATGTTGTGCCAGTTTCAGGCATACAGCAAAGTGAATCAGTCACACATACACATAAATCCACTCTTTTTTAGATTCTTTTCCCATACAGGCCATCACATAGTATCGAGCATTCTCTGTGTTATGTAGTAGGTACATATTAGTTATCTATTTTTTATATAGTAGTATATATATATAGGATGAAAACTGACCTTTTCCAATCTTGTGGCCACTGCTGAGTTTTCCAAATTTGCTGGCATATTGAGTGTAGCACTTTCACAGCATCATCATTCAGGACTTGGAATAGCTCCACTGGAATTCCATCACCTCCACTAGCTTTGTTCGTAGTGATGCTTTCTAAGGCCCATTTGACTTCACATTCCAAGATGTCTGGCTCTAGGTCAGTGACCACATCATCATGATTATCTAGGTCTTGAAGCTCTTTTTTATACAGTTCTTCTGTGTATTCTTGCCACCTCTTCTTAATATCTTCTGCTTCTGTTAGGTCCACACCATCTCTGTCCTTTATCGTGCCCATCTTTGCATGAAATGTTCCTTTGGTATCTCTGATTTTCTTGAAGAGATCCCTAGTCTTTCCCATTCTGTTGTTTTCCTCTATTTCTTTGCATTGATCACTGAAGAAGGCTTTCTTATCTCTTCTTGCTATTCTTTGGAACTCTGCATTTAGATGTTTATATCTTTCCTTTTCTCCTTTGCTTTTCGCTTCTCTTCTTTTCACAGCTATTTGTAAGGCCTCCCCAGACAGCCATTTTGCTTTTTTGCATTTCTTTTCCATGGGGATGGTCTTGATCCCTGTCTCCTGTACAATGTCACGAACCTCATTCCATAGTTCATCAGGCACTCTATCTATCAGATCTAGGCCCTTAAATCTATTTCTCACTTCCACTGTATAATCATAAGGGATTCGATTTAGGTCATACCTGAATGGTCTAGTAATTTTCCCTACTTTCTTCAATTTCAGTCTGAATTTGGCAATAAGGAGTTCATGGTCCGAGCCACAGTCAGCTCCTGGTCTTGTTTTTGCTGATTGTATAGAGCTTCTCCATCTTTGGCTGCAAAGAATATAATCGATCTGATTTCGGTGTTGACCATCTGGTGATGTCCATGTATAGAGTCTTCTCTTGTGTTGTTGGAAGAGGGTATTTGCTATGACCAGTGCATTTTCTTGGCAAAACTCTATTAGTCTTTGCCCTGCTTCATTCCGTATTCCAAGGCCAAATTTGCCTGTTACTCCAGGTAAAGAAAGGCAATGCCAAGGAGTGCTCAAACTACCGAACAATTGCACTCATATCACACGCTAGTAAAGTAATGCTCAAAATTCTCCAAGCCAGGCTTCAGCAATATGTGAACCGTGAACTTCCTGATGTTCAAGCTGGTTTTAGAAAAGGCAGAGGAACCAGAGATCAAATTGCCAACATCCGCTGGATCATGGAAAAAGCAAGAGAGTTCCAGAAAAACATCTATTTCTGCTTTATTGACTATGCCAAAGCCTTTGACTGTGTGGATCACAATAAACTATGGAAAATTCTGAAAGAGATGGGAGTACCAGACCACCTGATCTGCCTCTTAAGAAATCTGTATGCAGGTCAGGAAGCAACAGTTAGAACTGGTCATGGAACAACAGACTGGTTCCAAATAGGAAAAGGAGTACGTCAAGGCTGCATATTGTCACCATGTTTATTTAACTTATATGCAGAGTACATCATGAGAAATGCTGGACTGGAAGAAATACAAGTTGGAATCAAGATTGCCGGGAGAAATATCAATAACCTCAGATATGCAGATGACACGACTCTTATGGCAGAAAGTGAAGAGGGGCTAAAAAGCCTCTTGATGAAAGTGAAAGTGGAGAGTGAAAAGGTTGGCTTAAAGCTCAACATTCAGAAAACAAAGATCATGGCATCTGGTCCCATCACTGCATGGGAAATAGATGGGGAAACAGTGGAAACAGTGTCAGACTTTGTTTTTCTGGGCTCCAAAATCACTGCAGATGGTGACTGCAGCCATGAAATTAAAAGACGCTTGCTCCTTGGAAGGAAAGTTATGACCAACCTAGATAGCATATTCAAAAGCAGAGACATCACTTTGCCAACAAAGGTTCACCTAGTCAAGGCTATGGTCTTTCCTGTGGTCATGTATGGATGTGAGAGCTGGACTGTGAAGAAGGCTGAGCGCCGAAGAATTGATGCTTTTGAACTGTGGTGTTGGAGAAGACTCTTGAGAGTCCCTTGGACTGCAGGAAGATCCAACCAGTCCATTCTGAAGGAGATCAATCCTGGAATTTCTTTGGAAGGTATGATGCTAAAGCTGAAACTCCAGTATTTTGGCCACCTCATGCGAAGAGTTGACTCGTTGGAGAAGACTCTGATGCTGGGAGGGATTGAGGGCAGGAGGAGAAGGGGACGACAGAGGATGAGATGGCCGGATGGCATCACTGACTCGATGGATGTGAGTCTGAGTGACCTCCAGGAGCTGGTGATGGACAGGGAGGCCTGGCGTGCTGCGGTTCATGGGGTCGCAAAGAGTCGGACACGACTGAGCGACTGATCTGATCTGATCTGATCTGATATATATAGGAGAAGGCAATGGCAACCCACTCCAGTACTCTTGCCTGGAAAATCCCATGGATGGAGGAGCCTGGTGGGCTGCAGTCCATGGGGTCGCTAAGAGTCAGACAAGACTGAGCGACTTCACTTTCACTTTTCACTTTCATGCATTGGAGAAGGAAATGGCAACCCACTCCAGTATTCTTGCCTGGAGAATCCCAGGGACGGGGGAGCCTGGTGGGCTGCCATCTGTGGGGTCACACAGAGTCAGACACGATTGAAGTGACTTAGCAGCAGCAGCAGTATGTATATGTCAGTCCCAATCTCTTAATTTGTCCCTTCTCCCCTTCTTCCCTGGTACATCTAATTTTGTTTTCCACATCTGTGACTCTACTTCTGGTTGGTAAGTAAATTCATTTGTACTCTTTTTTAAAATTCCAAATATCGTATGTCTGATTTACTTCACTCAGTATGACAATCTCTGGATCTATCCATGTTGCTGCATATGGCATTATTTTGTTCTTTTTATGGCTGAGTGATATTCTATTGTATATATGTACCACATCTTTTTTATCTATCCATTCCTCTGTTGATGAACATGTAGATTGTTTCCATTTCCCTGATATTGTAAATAGTGTTGCAATGAATATTGTGCTGTATGTATCTTTTTGAATTATGGTTTTCTCTAGGTATATATTCAGGAAGGATTGCTGGATCACATGGTAATTATATTTTTAGATTTTTAAGAAAAAATAAATAAATAAAGTAACTTCTGCTATTTAACACACAAACTTTCCAAGATCTTTGTTGCTTAAATGAAGTCTGAAACGGGGGTTTCAGGGGTCTTTTTGTTCAAGGGTCTTTTTTTTTTTTTTTAATATATTTATTTGGCTGGGAGCGTGGCCACCCCATGGAATCGTCCGCTGGTTCCACTCTGTTCAGTCAGCAGAGGGTCATGACACAGTCACAAGGCCCATTCTGAGGCTGAGTGGCCCAGCACTCCGCTCCTCCCAGCAGAAGCACCGCTCAGCACACTGGGACGACTCAGGCAGCAGAGAGAATGAATCATGAATCAGTTTCTATTCACTGGCTATTCCTTGGGTTCGAGCTACTTTTATAAAAACTGAACATAGAGCAGCGAGTATTTTCTGCTGTAGATTTAACTGGGTGAGAGTTGGAGAAGAAAAACACAATTGGTAAATAATTACTAGTGAACATTATGCAAATGTTTCATCTCTGGAGCCTGAAGTGGGTGGACAGGGAAACAAAGGGAGGTGAGGTGCCCAGAGGCCTGGCTGTGGGAAGAGGGATGAGGTCCCGCACGGCCTCTGTGGTTTGTGGTGACGTGTGTCCCCGGGTGGGTGTGGGTGTTTGTGCAAATGGACTCTTCACAGGCCTGGACCAGCCTGTTCTCAGACAATGGCTTTTTTCACCCTTGAGCCCTCAGTGTCTCTGCAAACCCATGACGCTGGGCACCAGAGGGCTGCGGGAGAGGGATGGGGGTGGTGGAGGCTGGGTCCCCAGGGCACACTGGTCCCCCTCGCTGGTGGGTTGACATCCTTTCTGCTCTGCTCCATGTCTCACAAACAAACCTGAGGCAGGTGACTGCATTGCCCCCGCAGAGAGGAAGATGGCCCCACAGCAGCACCATCCACCAAGTGACAGAGGCTGGCGGCCCCCCAGCTGTGCAGGGCGCACCCCATCTTCTTTCTCTCCAAGTCTGCATACAGCATCCCTGCCCAGCCCTCACCTCCGCACACTCTTTCCTGCCCATGAACAGGCTCCCTTCTGCCTGGTCCTGGTCCCTCAGGCTTTCAGTCCTTCAGGGACAAGCAGTGCAGACGCCCTGCCCCTCAAGATGCTCATCCCACCACAGACAGCTTCAAACCCACTCAGGCAGTCCCCGTGGGGGTTCCTGTCCTCCTCACATCCACCTCCTGTTCTAGGTTCCCCATCACAATTAAGGACAGTCAGTTCACTTTGGTCACTCAGTCATGTCCGACTCTTTGCAACCCCATTGGCTGCACCACGCCAGGCTTCCCTGTCCATCACCAACTCCCGGAGCTTGCTCAAACTCAGGTCCAGCGCGTCAGTGATGCCATCTAACCATCTCATCCTCTGTTGACCCTTTCTCCTCCTGCCTTCAATCTTTCCCAGCATCAGGGTCTTTTCCAATGAGTCAGTTCTTCCCATCAGGTTGTCAAGGTATTGGAGCTTCAGCTTCAACATCAGTCCTTCCAATAAATATTCAGGACTAATTTCTTTTAGGATTAACTGGTTTGACCTCCTTGCAGTCCCAGGGACCCTCAAGAGTCTTCTCCAGCACCACAATTCAAATGAATCAATTCTTCGGTGCTCAGCTTTCTTTATAGTCTAACTCTCACATCCATACATGACTACTGGAAAAACCATAACCTTGACTAGATGGACCTTTGTTGGCAAAGTAATGTCTCTGCTTTTTAATATGCTGTCTAGGTTGGTCATAGCTTTTCTACCAAGGAGTGAATGTCTTTTTAATTTCATGACTGCAGTCACCATCTGCAATGATTTTAGAGCCCCAAAAAATAAAGTCTGTTACTGTTTCCACTGTTTCCCCATCTCTTTGCCATGAAGTGATGGGATCTGATGCCATGATCTTAGTTTTTTGAATGTTGAGTTTTAAGCCAACTTTTTCACTTTCCTCTTTCACTTTCATCAGGAGGCTCTGTAGTTCCTCTTTGCTTTCTGCCATGAGGGTGATGTCATCTCCATATCTGAGGTTATTGATATTTCTCCCAGCAATCTTGATTCCAGCTTGTGCTTCATCCAGCCTGGCATTTCGCATGATGTACTCTGCATGTAAGTTAAATAAGCAGGGTAACAATATACAGACTTGATGTACTCCTTTCCCAATTTGGAACCAGTCTGTTGTTCCACATCAATCAAGGACAGACCCCGGCTTTTTCTGGTGCCACTTTCCACTTGCTCTTTGGGCCACTAGCTTGGTTTCCACATTCTCAAAGCACAAGAGAATTTAAAGGTCACTTTAATAATGTGTCCTAGCATATTCCCTCCCACTGTTGGGCACTGAAAGTTTTAAAATTTGTAGAGATAAATGTGTTTTCTTTTGTGGTTTCTTCCATTGCTTTTGCGTCCTTCCTATCCTAAGTTTAGCCCTGTTGTCTGTTCTTGTTTCTTTGTTCATGTGTGCTTTGAGGCAGAAATCCAATTTCATTTTTTTTTTTTTACATATAATATTACTTCCCCTCCATTTTTGTTTGTTTTGCTTTTAACTAATTTGTTTATTTATTTTTGGCTAAATTAGGTCTTCGTTGCTGCATGCAGACTTTCTCCAGCTGTGGTGTGCAGCCTCCTCGGAGTTGTGGCATGTGGGCTCAATTGCCCCACAGTTTGTGGAATCCTCCAGGACCAGGAATCGAACCCATGTTCCTTGCATTAGCAGGTGGATTCTTACACACAGGACCACCAGGGAAGTCCATCTATTCTATTTTTAATACCTCTTCTATCTTACCTGAGTTCTCCTATATACACATATTTGTTTTCTATTCCATTGCTTTATTTTTTATGTCTTCTCTCCCATTTGCCTATTTTGATTCATTATTGCTATGTTCTGAATATTGTAGGTTAACGATAATTTCTCACATCCAATAATTCAAGTTCTTCCTCTTAATCCCTTTTTTTTCTGAAACATTTTACCTATTCTTAGATATTTACTCTTTCATTGGTGATATTCCACCAAAAAATGTGTTGGAATTTTTGTTGGAATTGAATTGTATTTACAGGTCAATTTCTGGAGATACATTTCTTGGATATTGATCTCTATATTCTTGAAAGTTGGCCTGTTTCTCCTGAGATCGTCCATGTCCTTCAATAATATTTTATAATCAATTCCATAAAGTTCTGACACATTTTTGTTTGTTTTAATTTGAAGAACCTTGTGTTATAATCTGTTGCTATTATCTTTTTTACTACATTTTCTACTTGGTTATTGCATTAAGATGTCATTAATTTTTTAAAACTGACTTTAACAAAGTATAATTTACATAAAATGCACACATTTTAAGCATACAGTTAGACAAGTTTTGATAAACATATACACTCATGGAACCCAACATCTCAACTGTGATACAGAATGTTTCCATCACCCCAAAGTGGTTCCCAGCCTTTACCCACAATCCTGAGTACTACAGATTCACTGATCTGCTTCATAGTACTACAGATCCAATTTGTCTTTCCTAGAATTCTGCAAGATTAAGTAATACAGCACATACCTTTTGTCCCTGGCTTCCTTTGCTCAGCACAACGTTTTCAATTCCTCTACCTTACATTGCTTTTGCTGTGCAGATGTACCCTAAATTGTGTGTCCATTTACCCACTGATGAACATTTGGGTTGTTTCCAGTTTGGGGCTCTTTTAAGTAAAGCTGCCGTGAACATTCATGTACAAGTTTTTGCGTAAGCAAACACTCATTTCTCTTGACTAGATAACTAGAAGTGGAATTGCTAGGCAATATGTCTAACTTGCAAAAAGTTGCAAAACTATTTTCCAAAACAGCTATCTTATCTTACAATCCACCTGCAATGCACTTGGCAGCTCCATGTCTTGCTAAACTGGTGGCAATTTAAATCTTTAGTGATTTGGTTTGAACCTTTCAGCAAATTCATCCACTGCATTTAAGTTTTCAAAATTATTAAATTTTAATATCTATCATTTTTATTTTTTCTTAACTAGTCTAGCTAGATTTATCCATTTTTATTAAAATCAATTAAAAACAGCTTTATGTTTTATTTTCTATGTAGCTTGTCTGTTTCGTGTTTCACATTTCTATTTCTGTTTTCACTATTCCCTTCCTACTTATTTTGGGTTTAACTTATTCATATAGCACCTCAAATTGGAAGCTTAGAGAGTGATTTTAGACCTTCTTTTCTAATATACACATTTAAAGCTAAAATTTTCCAACTTTTATGCTGTACCCCCACAAATGATATGTTGTGATTTTAATTTTAATTTTTATTTATTTCAAAGTATTTTTCTAATTTCCCTTGTGACTGCTTTTACCCATGGGTTATTTAGAAGTATTTCACTTAATTTCAAAATATTTGGGGGATTTTCCAAATTTCTCTCTATAATAGAATTCATAATCTGTCCAACAAATCATTGAACTCACTTATTAGTAGCCAAAGTTCATGACCAGATTTTCTTAGATTTTCCCTATGGATAAGTATTTCATAACAGCTTCTCTGGGGGCTCAATGGTAAAGAATTCACCGGCAATACAGGAAACATAGGTTTGATCCCTATTTTGGGAAGATACTGTGGAGAAGGAAATGGCGACCCACTCCAGTATTCTTGCCTGGGAAATCTCGGACAGAGGAGGAGCCTGGTGGGCTACTGCCCATGGTGTAGCAAGAGAATCAGACACGATTTGGCAACTAAAAAACAACACACAAGTATTTCATATTACAGTATAAATGTTACACTGGCTAGAAACTCCAGTGCAATGTTTAATCGTAGCAGTGAGAACAGTGATGCTGTATATCTGATTTTTCTGAGAATCTTCTAAGATTTCACCATTCATGTTTGAATGATGATGTTTGCTATAGGTTTTGAGGACTTACCCTTTAACAGATTAAAGAGTATTTACATTAGAAAAATTTGGATATTTGAGTGCATTTTTTTACATCCTCTGATATAACATTGATTTTTTTTCTCTTTTTAACACATTTTTTTCTCTTTTTGCCACAGTGATTACTTACATTGAAGCTTTTCTGCAAATGGATCACTTTTGTAACTTTATTGCTCATCTTTTGAAATACAATTCTGAATTCATTTTTCTTTTTGTTTGTTTGTTCATTATTGTATTTTTGATAGTGATTTTAATATACCTAAAATTCATTTGGGTATATGGGTGAGGTGAGCAGAGGTGAGAATCTAAATACAAGAAGCTGTTTAATATAAAGCTTTTCCGAGCCTGGGAAGCACAGAGGGCAACATAACAGGGAGGAAAAATAAATAAACAATTAAAACCCACAGATTACGAGCCCTACCATAACTTCCCCCGCGGAGAAGCGGCACAGATGCCTGCATGCACCATTAGCAAGCGGGGGCTGGGCAGGGAGGTGTGGCGCGGGCTGCATCGCTTAGAGTAAGGACTGGCCTGAATATCCCGAGCGCTACCTGAGTGAAATAATTTGGGCTAGCAAACCAGACTGTGGGATATCTACCACAAGAAAAGCCAGCCCTAACCTAAGACACCGCCAGGCCCTCACACGGAACAAAGGACTATACAGAGATAGCTGGCTGCAGACCGTTCCCCTCTGGTGACAGGCAGCCAGAGCCGGAGGGAGGCAATCGCAGCCCCAGAGAGACATTATCTACAAAACTGTAAGCAGGCTTCTTTGCTAACTAAGACTTCTTGGGGCGCTGGTCGGTCAACATCCGCCTGAGAAGGTGCGCCAGTTGTACACCTAGAAAACTGAGTGGCAGGGAGGCAATAAGTCGCAGAAGCTGCGCTTGCTAAACACCTCATAACCTGCGCTGCTGGAACCTGCAAAGGACACAAAACGCAGGCCCAACGGAACCTGGGCCTCTGAGGACTACCCGAGTGCCTGAACTTGAGCAGCTTAGATCTGGGAGGGGCAAGCAGCCCAGGGCCGGCCGAGGATGGTTCCCTAGAGCCTGAGCAGAGTGGGCAGGGGAGGCTACACGCGCCGTGAGCAGGGGCAGGCCCAGTGTGGCTGAGGTGCATCCCTCCTTCCCCACAGCACAACTGAACAAGTGA
This sequence comes from Tragelaphus eurycerus, assembly GCA_935064755.1. NCBI lineage: Eukaryota > Metazoa > Chordata > Mammalia > Artiodactyla > Bovidae > Tragelaphus > Tragelaphus eurycerus. The sequence continues at coordinate 39,698,965 of CAKXYN010000007.1, read as the reverse complement.
GCCTAAAAAAAAAAAAAAAAAAAAAGGTGTCCACCACCACCTCCTTTGTATCAGGGTGGAAATCAGAAACTGAAGAGACCAGCAAACACAAGAAGCTATAACAGAGGGAACTGCCGTGGAAGCGACAGGCAATAAACTAAAACCCCGTGGTTAGTACCAACTACAGAGGAAAGGGCCTATAGATCTTGAGAAATTTAAGCCAGAACAAGGAACTAGCCAAAAATGAACTGAACCCACAATACCCACAACAATATCAGAGAAAGTCCTATATCTATTTTTACTATTATCATCTTTCTTTCTTTTTTAATTAAAAAAAATTTTTTAAATCCTCTATTACTCCTTTAATTTTCACTTTTATAACCTACTATTACTCTGTAAAAATAAATAAATAAATAAAAGACCCTTTAAAAAAAAAAAAAAAACAACTTCATATATATATTTTTTATAACTTTTGTGACCCTTTTTTTTTTTTTTTCTTTTCTTTAACATTGTATTTTTGAAACTCCAAACTCTACTCTAGATTTTTAACTTTTGCTTTTTGGTATTTGGTATCAATTTGTACCTATATTTTCTTTATAACTTTTGTGATTCTTTTTTTTTCCTTTTTTTTTTCTCTCTTTCTTTTCCTTCTTCTTTTCTTTAACATTGTATTTTTGAAACTCCAAACTCTACTCTAGAATTTTAATTTTTGTTAAAATTTGTTTTAGGCATTTGTTACCAATTTTGTACCTTTAAGAACCTAATCTTCACTACCCACTTTTTACTAGGGAGCGAGACTACTGGTTTGACTGTTCTCTCTACCTCTGGACTCTCCTTTTTCTCCACCAGGTCGCCTGCGTCTCCTCCCTAACCCCTCTCTACTCTACACAACTCTGTGAATTTCTGTGTGTTCCAAACAAAGGAAAACACTTAGGGAACTGATTACTGACTGGATCTGTCTCTCTCCTTTTCATTCCCTCCTTTTATCCTCCTGACCACCTCTGTCTCCTTCCTCCCTCTTCTCTTCTCTGTACAACTCTGTTCTCTGTGAACATCTCTGAGTGGTCCAGTTGTGGAGTGCACATAAGGAAGTGATTACTGGTTAGCCTGCTCTCTCCTCTATTGATTCTACCACATCTCATTCGGGTCACCTCTAACTCCCTCCTCCCTCTTCTCTTCCCCATGTAACTCTGTGAACCTCACTGGGTGACCCTCATGGTGGATAAACTTTTCATCTTTAACCTAGATGTTGTATCAATGATGCTGTATAGAAGGAGAAGTTTTGAGACTACTGTAAAAATAAGACCGATAACTGGAAGCAAGAGGCTTAAGTCCAAACCCTGACTCCAGGGAACATTAATTGACAGGAGCTCATCAAATGCCTCCATACCTACACTGAAACCAAGCACCACACAAAGGCCAACAAGTTCCACGGCAAGACATACCAAGCAAATTCTCCAGCAACACAGGAACACAGCCCTGAGCTCCAATATATAGGCTACCCCAAGTCACCCCAAAATCATAGACATCTCATAACTCATTACTGGACACTTCATTGCACTCCAGAGAGAAGAAATCCAGCTCCATCTACCAGAACACCGACACAAGCTTCCCTAACCAAGAAACCTTGACAAGCCACCTGTACAAACCCACACACAGTGAGGAAACGCCACAATAAAGAGAACTTCACAAACTGCCAGAATACAGTAAGGACACCCCAAACTCAGCAATTTAAACAAGATGAAGAGACAGAAGAATACCCAGCAGGTAAATGCCCACCAAACCAAACAAAAGAGGAAGAAATAGAGAATCTACCTGATAAAGAATTCTGAATAATGATAGTGAAATTAATCCAAAATCTGGAAATCAAAATGGAGTCACAGAAAAATAGCCTGGAGAAAAGCATTGAGAAGATGCAAGAAAGGTTTAACAAGGACCTAGAAGAAATAAAAAAGAGTCAATATATAATGAATAATGCAATAAATGAGATCCAAAACACTCTGGAGGCAACAAATAGTAGAATAACAGAGGCAGAAGACAGGATTAGTGAATTAGAAGATAGAATGGTAGAAATAAATGACTCAGAGGAGAAAAAAGAAAAATGAATTAAAAGAAATGAGGACAATCTCAGAGACCTCCAGGACAATATTAAACGTTACAACATTCGAATCATAGGAGTCCCAGAAGAAGAAGACAAAAAGAAAGACCATGACAAAATACTAGAGGAGATAATAGTTGAAAACTTCCCTAAAATGGGGAAGGAAATAATCACTCAAGTCCAAGAAACCCAGAGAGTCCCAAACAGGATAAACCCAAGGCGAAACACCCCAAGACACATATTACTCAAATTAACAAAGATCAAATACAAAGAACAAATATTAAAAGCAGCAAGGGAAAAACAACAAATAACACACAAGGGAATTCCCATAAGGATAACAGCTGATCTTTCAATAGAAACTCTCCAAGCCAGGAGGGAATGGCAAGACATACTTAAAGTGATGAAAGAAAATAACCTACAGCCCAGATTATTGAACCCAGCAAGGATCTCATTCAAATATATAGGAGAAATCAAAAGCTTTATAGACAAGCAAAAGCTGAAAGAATTCAGCACCACCAAACCAGCTCTCCAACAAATACTAAAGGACATTCTCGAGACAGGAAACACAAAAAGGGTGTATGAGTTTGAACCCAAAACAATAAAGTAAATGGCAACGGGATCATCAGATCAGATCAGATCAGTCGCTCAGTCGTGTCCGTGTCCGACTCTTTGCGACCCCATGAACTGCAGCACGCCAGGCCTCCCTGTCCATCACCAACTCCCGGAGGTCATTCAGACTCACATCCATCGAGTCAGTGATGCCATCCAGCCATCTCATCCTCTGTCGTCCCCTTCTACTCCTGTCCCCAATCCCTCCTAGAATCAGAGTCTTCTCCAATGAGTCAACTCTTCACATGAGGTGGCCAAAGTACTGGAGTTTCAGCTTTAGCATCATTCCTTCCAAAGAAATCCCAGGGATGATCTCCGTCAGAATGGACTGGTTGGATCTCCTTGCAGTCCAAGGGACTCTCAAGAGTCTTCTCCAACACCACAGTTCAAAAGCATCAATTCTTCGGCACTCAGCCTTCTTCACAGTCCAGCTCTCACATCCGTACATGACCACAGGAAAGACCATAGCCTTGACTAGGCGAACCTCTGTTGGCAAAGTGATATCTCTGCTTTTGAATACGCTATCTAGGTTGGCCATAACTTTCCTTCCAAGGAGTAAGCGTCTTTTAATTTCATGGCTGCAGTCACCATATGCAGTGATTTTGGAGCCCAGAAAAATAAAGTCTGACACTGTTTCCACTGTTTCCCCATCTATTTGCCATGTAGTGATGGGACCAGATGCCATTATCTTCGTTTTCTGAATGTTGAGCTTTAAGCCAACCTTTTCACTCTCCACTTTCACTTTCATCAAGAGGCTTTTTAGCCCCTCTTCACTTTCTGCCATAAGGGTGGTGTCATCTGCATATCTGAGGTTATTGATATTTCTCCCAGCAATCTTGATTCCAACTTCTGTTTCTTCCAGTCCAGCATTTCTCATGATGTACTCTGCATATAAGTCAAATAAACATGGTGACAATATACAGACTTGACGTACTCCTTTTCCTATTTGGAACCAGTCTGTTGTTCCATGACCAGTTCTAATACTTATCAATAATTACCTTAAATGTAAATGGGTTGAATGCCCCAACCAAAAGACAGAGACTGGCCGAATGGATACAAAAACAAGACCCCTACATATGTTGTCTACAAGAGACCCACCTCAAAACAGGGGACACATACAGACTGAAAGTGAAGGGCTGGAAAAAGATTTTCCATGCAAATAGGGACCAAAAGAAAGCAGAAGTAGCAATACTCATATCAGATAAAGTAGACTTTAAAACAAAGGCTGTGAAAAGAGACAAAGAAGGTCACTACGTAATGATCAAAGGATCAATCCAAGAAGAAGATATAACAATTATAAATATATATGCACCCAACATAGGAGCACCGCAATATATAAGACAAATACTAACAAGTATGAAAGGAGAAATTAACAATAACACAATAATAGTGGGAGACTTTAATACCCCACTCACACCAATGGATAGATCAACTAAACAGAAAACTAACAAGGAAACACAAACTTTAAATGATACAATAGACCAGTTAGACCTAATTGATATCTATAGGACATTTCATCCCCAAACAATGAATTTCACCTTTTTCTCAAGCACACACGGAACCTTCTCCAGGATAGATCACATACTGGGCCATAAATCTAGCCTTGGTAAGTTCAGAAAAATTGAAATCATTCCAAGCATCTTTTCTGACCACAATGCAGTAAGATTAGATCTCAATAACAGGAGAAAAACTATTAAAAATTCCAACATATGGAGGCTGAACAACACGCTGCTGAATAAGCAACAAATAACAGAAGAAATCAAAAAAGAAATCAAAATTTGCATAGAAACGAATGAAAATGAAAACACAACACCCCAAAACCTGTGGGACACTGTAAAAGCAGTCCTAAGGGGAAAGTTCATAGCAATACAGGCATATCTCAAGAAACAAGAAAAAAATCAAATAAATAACCTAACTTCTACACCTAAAGCAACTAGAAAAGGAAGAAGTGAAGTACCCCAAGGTTAGCAGAAGGAAAGAAATCTTAAAAATTAGGGCAGAAATAAATGCAAAAGAAACAAAAGAGACCATAGCAAAAATCAACAAAGCCAAAAGCTGGTTCTTTGAAAGGGTAAATAAAATTGACAAACCATTAGCCAGACTCATCAAGAAACAAAGGGAGAAAAATCAAATCAATAAAATTAGAAATGAAAATGGAGAGATCACAACAGACAGCACAGAAATACAAAGGATCATAAGAGACTACTATCAGCAATTATATGGCAATAAAATGGACAACGTGGAAGAAATGGACAAAATCTTAGAAAAGTACAACTTTCCAAAACTGAATCAGGAAGAAAGAGAAAATCTTAACAGATCCATTACAAGCACGGAAATTGAAACTGTAATCAGAAATCTTCCAGCAAACAAAAGCCCAGGTCCAGACGGCTTCACAGCTGAATTCTACCAAAAATTTAGAGAAGAGCTAACACCTATCCTACTCAAACTGTTCCAGAAAATTGCAGAGGAAGGTAAACTTCCAAACTCATTCTATGAGGCCATCATCACCCTAATACCAAAACCGGACAAAGATTCCACAAAAAAAGAAAACTACAGGCCAATATCACTGATGAACATAGACGCAAAAATCCTTAACAAAATTCTAGCAATCAGAATCCAACAACACATTAAAAAGATCATACACCATGACCAAGTGGGCTTTACCCCAGGAATGCAAGGATTCTTCAATATCCGCAAATCAATCAACGTAATACACCACATTAACAAATTGAAAAATAAAAACCATATGATTATCTCAATAGATGCAGAGAAAGCCTTTGACAAAGTTCAACATCCATTTATGATAAAAACTCTCCAGAAAGCAGGAATAGAAGGAACATAACTCAACATAATAAAAGCTATATATGACAAACCCACAGCAAACATTATCCTCAATGGTGAAAAATTGAAAGCATTTCCTCTAAAGTCAGGAACAAGACAAGGATGCCCACTTTCACCATTACTATTCAACATAGTTTTGGAAGTTTTGGCCACAGCAATCAGAGCAGAAAAAGAAATAAAAGGAATCCAAATTGGAAAAGAAGAAGTAAAACTCTTACTGTGTGCAGATGACATGATCCTCTACATATAAAACCCTAAAGACTCCACCAGAAAATTACTAGAACTAATCAATGAATATAGTAAAGTTGCAGGATATAAAATCAACACACAGAAATCCCTTGCATTCTTGTACACTAATAATGAGAAAATAGAAAAAGAAATTAAGGGAACAATTCCATTCACCATTGCAACGAAAAGAATAAAATACTTAGGAATATATCTACCTAAAGAAACTAAAGACCTATATATAGAAAACTATAAAACACTTGTGAAAGAAATCAAAGAAGACACTAATAGATGGAGAAATATACCATGTTCATGGATTGGCAGAATCAATATAGTGAAAATGAGTATACTACCCAAAGCAGTTTATAGATTCAATGCAATCCCCATCAAGCTACCAACAGTATTCTTCACAGAGCTAGAGCAAATAATTTCTCAATTTGTATGGAAATACAAAAAACCTCGAATAGCCAAAGCTATCTTGAGAAAGAAGAATGGAACTGGAGGAATCAACCTGCCTGACTTCAGGCTCTACTACAAAGCCACAGTCATCAAGACAGTATGGTACTGGCACAAAGACAGAAATATAGATCAATGGAACAAAACAGAAAGCCCAAAGATAAATCCATGCAGATATGGTCACCTTATCTTTGACAAAGGAGGCAAGAATATACAATGGATTAAAGACAATCTCTTTAACAAGTGGTGCTGGGAAAACTGGTCAAACACTTGTAAAAGAATGAAACTAGAGCATTTTCTAACACCATACACCAAAATAAACTCAAAATGATTAAAGATCTAAATGTAAGACCAGAAACCATAAAACTAGAGGAAAACATAGGCAAAACACTCTCTGACATACATCACAGCAGGATCCTCTATGACCCACCTCCCAGAATATTGGAAATAAAATCAAAAATAAACAAATGGGACCTAATTAAACTTAAAAGCTTCTGCACAACAAAGGAAACTATAAGCAAGGTGAAAAGACAACCTTCAGAATGGGAGAAAATAATAGCAAATGAAGCAACAGACAAACAACTAATCTCAAAAATATACAATCAACTCCTACAGCTCAATTCCAGAAAAATAAATGACCCAATCAAAAAATGGGCCAAAGAACTAAATAGACATTTCTCCAAAGAAGACATACAGATGGCTAACAAACACATGAAAAGATGCTCAACATCACTCATTATCAGAGAAATGCAAATCAAAAAACCACTATGAGGTACCATTTCACGCCAGTCAGAATGGCTGAGATCCAAAAGTCCACAAGCAATAAATGCTGGAGAGGGTGTGGAGAAAAGGGAACCCTCTTACACTGTTGGTGGGAATGCAAACTAGTACAGCCACTATGGAGAACAGTATGGAGATTCCTCAAAAAACTGGGAATAGAACTGCTTTATGATCCAGCAATCCCACTGCTGGGCATACACACTGAGAAAACCAGAATTGAAAGAGACACGTGTACCCCAATGTTCATCGTAGCACTATTTATAATAGCCAGGACTTGGAAGCAACCTAGATGTCCATCCACAGATGAATGGATAAGAAAGCTGTGGTACATATATACAATGGAGTATTACTCAGCCATTAAAAAGAATACATTTGAATTACTTCTAATGAGGTGGATGGAACTGGAGCCTATTATACAGAGTGAAGTAAGCCAGAAAGAAAAACACAAATACAGTATACTAACGCATATATATGGAATTTAGAAAGATGATAACAATAACCCTGCATACGAGACAGCAAAAGAGACACTGATGTATAGAACAGTCTTTTGGACTCTGGGAGAGGGAGAGGGTGGGATGATTTGGGAGAATGGTATTGAAATACGTATGATATGTTTGAAACGAGTCGCCAGTCCAGGTTTGATGCCTGATACTGGATGCCTGGGGCTGGTGCACTGGGACGACCCAGAGGGATGGTATGGGGAGGGAGGAGGGAGGAGGGTTCAGGATGGGGAACACATGTATACCTGTGGCGGATTCATTTTGATGTATGACAAAACCAATACAATACTGTAAAGTTAAGTAAAATAAAATAAAATATATATATATATATATAAAGCTTTTATGGTGACTTATAGCACAAGAGTGAGCCTGTGGCCCCCACTTCATGCGTCCATTGCTCCCTGGCTCAGCGCCCCTGTCCTTGCTCCAGTGTGGGCCTCCTGCTCCTGACCTTCCAGCTGGCCAAGGGCTCACGCCTCCACAGGGCCCTTCCCTGGGGCTCCTCATAGCCAGAGCGGACCACCAGACCTTCAGCCAGAACAAGACCTTCAGCCAGAACCAGACCTTCAGCTAGAACCAGACCAGCTCTTCAGCCCCGCCAGGCAGTGCTGCCCACCCTGAAACTCACTCAGCAGAGCGGTCCCCGCCACCTCCAGGAAATGCTCCCATAGGACATAGGATGGGATGCTCTGGGCACCCGAGTCCTGGGGAACTCCTCCAGGGTGAATGACCCCCACTACGCCTACCCAGGCCACAGGGACTTTCCTGGTGCGGCCCAGTCCATCTCTCATCTCTCCCATCCTCCCATTTCCCCGCCTCCCAGCTGGTCCAGGCACCTACCCCAAATCCCACGCCCCACCTCATCCTCTGGGCCACATGTTGCCTCTGGGCCATAGATGGAGGTGGGCGTGGGGGTGGGAGTAAGCATGCCCACTAGCAAGTACCCCTTCCATGAAAGCAGCTATCTAGGAGTATTTTCAGTCACCTACGGGAAGACTGCCTTGTCTGGTTTACAATCTTCTTCCTAAAGGTTGCCCAGAGAAGCAGGCCAGATGCTCACCTCATTGGCTCTCTTTGGTCGCTTTATCATGCACATCTGTAGCACCCATCACCATGATAAGGTTGCACCCAAAATCCTGGTTATAATCCTTCCAACCATTATCATATCAAATGTTAACACGTGAGCAGCTATGGCCCAGGTATGCACACTCCAGACAGCCGGCCCACAGCTGGGGGGTGTACAGGATTGCTTCGCACCATCTGAGGGTCCTCTCACCAGGAATAGGTTATGAACAGAATAATTTTCCTGTTTCTCATAACAGGAAAACAAAAATATCACTCTCAAAAGAGCATTTCTTGACCAGAAATATTTTAACTCACACTTAGTTACTCAGTGAAAGGTAATTCTAGGTAAAATGGACCTCTGCTTATCTCTGCAAGAATATCTACTGCCTCCTATTACCATAAACACATTTTATTTGATGGGAGGGAAAGTGAGTCCAGTCTGGTCCACCTAAATGATAACCCTGGTTGAAATCCAGCTTGAGCTGGTCTGCAAAAGTGATCTCTTTAGAATAAACTCTCCAAGGACAAGACTCTGACCCTCCAGAGGAGGCAGGACTGTAGCCAGTCCCAGGCCTTTGCCAGAACGGGACCACAACTCTCAGCTGGTGTGTATCCTCCCAGAACAGATGCGTTCGCTTACACTGTGTATGTAGATCATCCTCCTAAGGGACAGTCCCAGCCTTCCTCAGATTCAGGTCCCAGCAAGGTGAACTGACTTGCCCTTTCCATTTCTCCACCCCCAGTAAATCCCTTCCCCACTGTCTACATCATTCATCTGGTCAGGCTAGACTATGTGGAAACAAGGAAACCCCAGTCAGCAGCACGACCAAGGATTCCCTGCATCAGGTCACAGCAGGCGTGGGCCCAGGGGCCTCCTAGGCAACCCCTCCCCCACTGCCCCAGCTCCTTGCATGGAGACACTAAGATGGAAGAAGGGGCCTGAGTTGAAGGCTCACACTGGCTCTTAACTACTCTCTCCAGAATGAGCTTGGGCTTTCCATTCAGCCCAGCAGCACTCATCACATGGCCCAGTAAGACTGGAAGGAGACAAGGAAGGCAAGGGATGCAGAGAGGATTCTGGAAGTGCACTGACCACTTCTGCTGGGACCTGGTCCTGATAAACGCAGGGCCGAGAGATGTGGAGACAGCAGAATTACATCAAAGGGAAAGAGCCTCAAGAAGCTGTTCAGGAGATGCGCTCCCGAGTGTGAGCTTGGGGTGGGTCCTCTGACCAAAAATCTCTCTCCCACATGATGTAAGAACTGTGACCACCTCACTCTGCCTAAAACCCCTCTGATGGACAGAGGCTTAACTGAGTTTCTTCTTGAAGTCTCAGCAACTTTGAGAAATCTAAATTTCGTTCTCTCTCAAAATTAATTTGAAAAGGTTTTCCCCACAAGCACCACCTGTGGTTCAGATGGTAAAGAATCTGCTTGCAATGCGGGAGACCCAGGTTTGATCCCTGGTTTGGGAAGATCCCTTGGAGAAGGAAATAAGAACTCACTCCAGTATTCTTGCCTGGAGAATTCCATGGATAGAGGAGCCTGGCGGGCTACCATCCATGGGGTTCAAAGAGTCAGACACAGCTGAGCAACTAATGTTTTCACTTTCACAAGCCCTAAATGGGGTCAGTGAGAGAAGAGGCAATTTGTTGGGAAATGTGAAGAGGTCATTTTGGAGCAGAGATTATGAGAGAGCAGGCAGGGGGCCAGATGCCAGCTGCCCAGAGGCATGTGGGGAAGCAGGGAGGAAGAACCCAGAGTGGGGAACGGCAGGACCCAGATTTCCATGTCTGCAATTCGGGGCCTCCTGCTGCTGCTCCTTCACCTCTCACCCCCTCCCTCCTACCTCGTCCTCCTCCTGGAACAGTTTTCAGACCTGCTCCACAGGGAAACGTGAATCCCTTTGAGAAACATAGCAGAGCTAATCATTAGACTGGCCTTATATTTTTAATTACTTTGTACATTTTATAGAATTTTATAGTCTTGCCTGGGGATCCAAACAATCTTGACTGTTTTTAGAGAAAATAATGATCTTCCCAGGTGGCGCTAGTGGTAAAGAATCTGCCTTCGAATTCAGGAGATGCAAGAGACGTGGGTTCCATCCCTGGGTTGGTAAGATCCCTTGGAGAAGGAAATGGCAACCCACTCCAGTATTCTTGCCTGGAAATTTCCTAGGACAGAGGAGCCTGGCGAGTTACAGTCCGCAGGGTCACAAAGAATCAGACATGACTGAGCACGCACACACACACACAAAGTTCCAAACACCTGGATTATTTTTCTATTTAATTTTTTCTTCCAGTTTCATTGAGATATAATTGATACACAGCACATGTAAGTTTAAGGTGTGCTGAATAATGATCTGACTTATATACATCATGAAATGATGACCACAAAAGTTAGTGAACATCTATCATCTTATGTAGAAACGAAATAAAAGAAATAGAGAAAAAAAATGTTTCCTTGTGTGGATTACATTTTTTAAATGAGATGTATTGCTTGTTTTCTGATTATAAAAGTAATACATACAATAATGTGAAAATACAAAGAAGAGAATTGAGATCACAGGTAGTATCACTGTAGAAACACATCCCATGCAGTCACTGAGGCAGCACACACTGCTGGCCATGAGCCAAAACTCACACTTTGGCCTTCCCAGCTACAGAACTGGAACTCATTTCATCTATTGCTGTCAGATGTGGCCACATAACTAAATCCCTAGCCAATGAGCATAAATGGAAGCTACGTGTGCCACTTCTGGGCCTGGCCCATAGAAAGCTCCCACACTTGCACTCAGTGTGCCCTTCCTTTCCTGCTGCTGCAATCAAGATGGTCTCTAAGGCAACCTTGGAGACCCTACCAGCCTTGGTCCTGTGGGAGTTTATAGATGAGGGGCCCTTGCCAAGCTGCACGTCACCCAGCAAGGCTAAGTAACCTTCGGTAACCTCCAATAGTACAGTCTCAACTCTGTCCTACAGCTCACCCGCCCCACTGATGTACCTAAGGGCTGTATAACCTGTATAGTAACCTGTCTAGTAACCTGTATAGTCTACCACAGGCCTAGCATAACAACAGGCCCTCAGCAAGCATTCTTGTTTGATCACTGATCAACTGATCGGCTGAATACGTAGATTCTCAATGAAATGACTCCTGAAGAATCCCCTTCTTTCTACAGCTGCAAACCTTTTCATACTGGAGTTGTGAGGCCTTGCTATCCAACAGCCCCATTGCCAGCCTGGCTGGGAAGCCTCTGGTGGGTCAAGCAGTTCTCCACTTCTTTGTTTACCCCACCAGGAAACATGACTTTAAACCTTTCAAAATGGTGGGCTCCAGCAAGGAAAGAGTTTAATGCTTATTTTACAAATCTGGAGTGTCCAGGTGAATGCCATATTATCACATCTAAATTCTAACAAGAATCTGCCGGCAGGAGTTGTGTACAACATGCATGTATGGGTGGGTCAATCTGTACACAATTTTCCCTGCTAAAGCACATGTTGGTTCCAGGCATGCAGACAGGTGTCTTCTAGAACACAGATGATAAAGTAAATGTCTCCCACAAGTAAAGACAATAAGCAATGGAAATGTGAAATTAGAGGACTAGAAATGAAGAGCAAGGAAATATAAGAATGAAAATGCTTAAACTGAAAAAATAAAGATGAACAAATTTATGTTAAAGAAAAATTTTTAAATGATAGTATTAAAAAAAGAAAGAAAGCCTAAGATCCAGGTGAAAGCCCTGAGATTTTCCAGCTTTCCTGTGGCTGCTGGCTGGGTGAGGCTGGTTGGAGCCTGGCTCAGGTGAGCAGGGGCAGGTCTTTCCACAGTTGCTGGATTTAATGGGCATCCCAAGACCCTTTCCCCCACTTTCTCTGCCATAAACATACCTCAGTGTGGAATTATGCTAACTATTGTGGAATTGCCTCTCAAGACCAGTTTAACAGCTTGTTTGAGCCAGAGGGATGTAGGGCTGAGATTCACGGAAACAGACTTGGCCCCTAGTTGTGCAGTGTTACACCTTGTGCCACTCAACAGATGTAAAGGGAACCTTCCAAGAGGACTCACAACCTGGTCTCCTGCATTGCAGGCAGATTCTTTACCATCCAAGCCACCAGGGAAGCCCCACTGCCAACGTACCTGCCTCTATATGTGTCTGTGTGGCAGCTCAGCACTCCAAAGTCTTTCCAGAAGCCCACATCAGGATAGGCCCCTTAGGATAAGCACTGTGCCCACCAGACCCTGAGAACGGAAACAGGTCTGCTCCTGTCCTCTCCCCACTCTGTGTGTTTCCATGCTGTTTTGTGCCCTCAACAAAACTAGCAAGTAAGCAAGGTTTATCTTGCCCATTCTCCCTACATCTGTGCCTCATAACCTCACCTGTGCCATCCTGTCATGGTCTTGCCTTTAGCTGAACGGGTTCCCTCTAAAACGACCAGCTAGTTGATGCTAAAGGGTATGTATGTTTCAAGTAAGGCTCTTAGACATCAAGTGCTTTCAAGATCCATGAGGAAGAAACTATCAGGATAGAATTTCAAGCATTTTTCATATATTGGAGCAATACAGGGACCTGCAGATCCTTCCCAAACCACACCCCATGGATTCTAATAATTTACTGAATGTTTTAGATGGTCTGTGCCCCAGGACATGAGTCTCCAGAGCCAACATGCTTTCCTGACCCCCATCACCTGGCCAGTCTCGCTGTGGAAATGATAGCCATGTGGTAACCCTGGAGTGCAAGCTATTGACGCCTCTTCCCCAGCTGACGAGAGGGTGTGTGTAACACAGCTCTGAAGGCTTCATGCATGCTCAATGAAACCATAAAGAGCTGGAACTCAGAAAATTCAAGCAATTTTTATCATGGCTTCCACTTCCTCCCACCCTGATCAGCTGTTCCCGGAACTATGCCAGCAGAGCACAGTGAACGGACCTGTGCTGCCCACCCCCCATCCCCAGGTTCCGAGCCCTCTTACTGCCACAGGATGTTCCACCACACAAGGAGCAGCAACAATCAAAGAGGAAAAGCAGGAGAAGCTGAGAGCTGGCGGTAGGTGCACAGCACAACCAGCCTACAGGACCATGAGTCCACCCTCCAGGTACAAGCTCTTACAGAACACAAGACATTCCATCATTGTCTCATCTGATCCTCAGGCATCCTGTGGAGGCAGGTGCTACTCCAGGAGGAAACCAGGTGAGTCACACAGTTGCTATCTGACAGCAGAGCACAGACTTTCCAGTTTCTTCTCCAGTGTTCTTTTCACTCTATTGCACTATCCCCTGGGCAAATACCTCTGACTCTAGACAACTATTTTCCCCCAATGAATAGCATAAAGATGCCTATTAAGAAGGTGACTGTTAGCTTCAGACTCTAGCCAGAAAAATGCCACGGGCCCAGAGGCTGGGTGGAAAGGAGCCACCTCTTCCCCCTCATCACCTGCCACTTGGGAATAATAAAGTGGGTTGCCATTTCCTCCTTCAGGGGATCTTCCCAACCCAGAGATCAAACCTGCATCTCCTGCATTGGTATGCAGATTCTTTACCACTGAGCCACCTGGGAAGCCCAGTGGAATACTCAGTTCAGTTCAGTCGCTCAGTCATGTCTGACTCTTTACGACTCCATGAACCACAGCATGCCAGGCCTCCCTGTCCATCACCAACTGCCAGAGTCCACCCAAACCCATGTCCATTGGGTCATTGATGGCATCTAACCATCTCATCCTCTGTCGCCCCCTTCTCCCCCTGCCTTCAATCTTTCCCAATATCAGGGTGTTTTCAAATGAGTCAGCTCTTCACATCAAGTGGCCAAAATATTGGAGCCTCAGCTTCAACATCAGTCCTTCCAATGAACAGCCAGGACTGATCTCCTTTAGGATGGACTGGTTGGATCTTCTTGCAGTCCAAGGTACCCTCAAGAGTCTTCTCCAACACCACAGTTCAAATGGAATACTATTCAGCCATAAAAAAGAAGAAAAATCTGGCCACTTGCAACAATATGGATGGACCTTGAAGATATTATGCTAAGTGAAATAAGTCAGAGAAAGACAAATACTGTATGATCTCACTTATATGTGGAAGCTAAAAAATCTGAACTCATAAAAACAGAAAACAGGTTGGTGGGTGCCAGAGTCAGATCTGGGTGGGGATGGGAGAAATGGATGAAAGGGTTCAAAATGCATAAATACCCAGTTATACAGTAAATAAGTCATGTGGATGTGATGTATAGTGTGATGACTATAGTTGATAATACTGCACTGTGTATTTGAGAGCTGCTTAAAAAGTAGATCTTAAAATTTCTCATCACACAAACACAAAAATGTTTATGTTGGATGATGGATATTAAGTAGACATGTCACAGTATACACAAATAGCAAATCACTATGCTATATCTGAAACTAATATAATGCTGTGTGTGTGTGCATGCATGCATGCTAAGTCACTTCAGTCGTGTCCAACTCTTTTCGATCCCATGGACTGTAGCCAGCCAGGTCCCTCTGTCCATGAGATTCTCCAGGCAAGAATACTGGAGTGGGTTGCCATGCCCTCCTCCAGGGGATCTTTCTGACCCAACGATTGAACCTGCATCTCTTAGATCTTCTGCATTGGCAGGCAGGTTCTTTACCACTAGCACCACCTAGGAAGCCCTGTTGTTTATTCTGACCACTTTTAAGTAGAGTATTCTGAGTCACCAATCATGTATTTAATTGATTAATGTAAATATTAACAATTTCTAAACAGTAGAACATAATACATAAATTCAGATAAAATCTGATATCTAAGTGGGTGCTTCCAAAGATTGCATGTGCAGGTCTCTGAGGAAAACTTAATTTCTTAATAAAGTGATCTCTAAAAGTATTTTCTCACTAATTGCCCACTGTTTTCTATTATAAACAGTGAGGAGTAGAAGGAATAATATGCTAATCTGAAAATGTTTTCTCTAAGACTACTAAAAAGTGTGTCATGGAAATCAAACAATTGAACACTAACCAATGATTCTAGTCGCCCCTTCGGTCTGAGTTTCCCACTCAGCAGCCATATTGGCGGCTTGTCTTCCTTCTGCAACTGCAGATTTCCCATGATGCCCAGCTCTACATCCACTGCTTCCATCTATGTGGCTTACCCGCCTCCATTACTTGATAAGGCTGGGTAGTACCCTCGAGCCTCATAGCCTAACACAGAGCACTTTAATTTTGAGGGTGGTGAATACATAAAATGAATTATTCCCCTGCTTTCTTAGGCATAGAATGTTGTGTGTTGTGTTTACTTTAAAAGACATCATCCAAAAATATCATACAGAAAGAGAAACACAGGAGTTCCGGTTAAGATGGCGGAGGATTAGGACGGGGAATACACTTTCTCCTCCACAAATTCATCAAGGGGACATCTAAACGCTGAGTAAATTCCTCAAACAGCTTCGGAATGCCGGCAGAGAACATCGGACACTGAGAAAAGCAACTCACTCCCCTCTAAAGGAGGTAGGAAAGAATATAGAAGCCAGAGAGGGACAAAGAGGACCTCTGTCCAGGGAAGGGAGACTGGAAAGGGAAAGAAAAGTTTCCAAACACCGGGAAACTCTCCCTGTAGAGTCTGTGCCAACCGAGAAAGCACGGAGAATATCATAACAGGGAAGAAAACAATTGAACAATTAAGACCCACAGACTACGAGCCCTGCGGTAGCTTCCTCGGCGGGAAGGCATCATCGCAAACACCCGCTTCCGCCAGTAGCAAGCCGGGGCTGGGCGGGGAGACGCTGCGGGCTGCTCCCACGCCGCCGGCCGCTCCCCCGTGGGAAGCACCCCCGAGGAGCGCTCCCCTCCCCCTTGCCGCCAGCCGCTCCCGCGCGGCCGCGCACCCACCCCCCTGCGCCGGAGGCTCCCGAGCGGGTCGACCCCCACCGCCAACCGTTCCCCTGCGAACCACTCCATCCCCTCACCGCCGCTCCCCCGCCAGCCGTTGCCGCGTGGGCCGTTTCTGCCGGGAGTGGTTTGGGTCGGCAGACCGGACTGCAGCGCGGACCACAGGAGGGGCCGGCCCGGGCCCAAGACACTGCGGGGCCCGCGCACAGAGCAAGGGACTATAGCGCGCGCCCGCCCCCTGCGCCGGGGGCTCCCGCGCGGGTCGACCCCCATCGCCGACCGTTCCCGTTCCCGTGCGAACCATCCCCTCGCCGCCGCTCCCCCGCCAGCCGGGGCTGCGCGGGCCGCTCCCGCCGGGAGTGGTTCGGGCTGGCAGACCAGACTGCGGCACCGTCCACAGAAGAGGCCGGCCCAGGCCCAAGACACTGCGGGGCCCGCGCACAGAACAAAGGACTATACAGACCAACTACAGAGAAAGGGGCCTATAGATCTTGAGAAACTTAAGCCGGAACAAGGAACTAGCCGAAAATGAACTGAACCCACAGCAATAAAAGAGAAACTCTTATACATATTGTTACTATTTTTACCAACATTATTTCCTTTTTTTTTTCTTATTTTAATATATGTTTTTTAAAAAATTTTATTATTTTTTTATTGAAAGGAAGAGGGGGGAGAGGGGGAAAAAAAATTTTTTTTTTTCTCTTTCCTTTTAATTTTTTTCTTTTTTTTCTTCTTGTTTTTGTTTCTTTTATTTTTATGTTTTTATCCTCTAGTACTTCTTTAATCTCCACGGTTAGATATAACTTTTGCGACCCTGGTTTGGTTTTTTTGTGTGTGTGTGTGTTTTTTTTTTTTTTCTTTTCTTGTTTTTGTTTCTTTTATCTTTATGTTTTTATCCTCTAGTACTTCTTTAATCTCCACTGTTAGATATAACTTTTGCGACCCTGTTTTGGTTTTTTTTGTGTGTGTGTGTGTTTTTTTTTTTTTTTCTTGTTTTTGTTTCTTTTATTTTTATGTTTTTATCCTCTAGTACTTCCTTAATCTCCACTGTTAGATATAACTTTTGCGACCCTGTTTTGGTTTTTTGTGTGTGTGTTTTCTTTTTTTTCTCTTTTTTCTTTTTGTCCTTGGCTTTTTTTCTCTCCTATGTTCTTTTCTTTACTGATTACTGACTGGATCTGTCTCTCTCCTTGACACTCCCTCCTTTTATCCTCCTGACCAACTCTATCTCCCTCCTCCCTTTCTCCTTCTCCGTATAACTCCATGAACATCTCTGAACAGTCTAGTTGTGGAATGCAATATAGAAGACGAACTTTTTGAGACTACTGCAAAAATAAGACAGATAACAGGAAGCAGGAGGCTTAAGTCCAAACCCTGATCCCACGAAACATTAATTGACAGGAGCTCATCAAATGCCTCCATACCTACACTGAAACCAAGCATCACACAAAGACCAGCAAGTTCCACGGCAAGACATACCAAGAAAAACCTATAGAAAAACAAGAACACAGCCCTGAGCTCCAAGTCACAGGCTACACAAAGCGACCTCAAAACCATAGACATCTCATAACTCACCACTAGACACTCCACCGCACCCCAGAGAAAAGAAATCCACCCACCAGAACATCAATACATGCTTCCATAAACAAGAAACCTCGACTTGCCACCGGTACAAACCCACATATAAGGCAGAAAAGCCACAATAAAGAGAACTCCACAAACTGCCAGAATACAGTAAGGACTCCCCAAACTCAGCATTTTAAACAAGATGAAGAGACAGAAGAATTCCCAGCAGGTAAAGGAACAGGATAAATGCCCACCAAACCAAACAAAAGAGGAAGAAATAGCGAACCTACCTGATAAAGAATTCCGAATAATGATAGTGAAATTAATCCAAAGCCTGGAAAGCAAAATGGAATCATGGATAAATAGCCTGGAGAAAAGCATCCAGAAGATGCAAGAAAGATTTAACAAGAACCTAGAAGAAATAAAAAAGAGTCAATATATAATGAATAATACAATAAATGAGATCCAAAACACTCTGGAGGCAACAAATAGTAGAATTACAGAGGCAGAAGATAGAATTAGTGAATTAGAAGATAGAATGGCAGAATTAAATGAATCAGAGGAGAAAAAAGAAAAACTAATTAAAAGGAATGAGGACAATCTCAGAGACCTCCAGGACAATCTTAAACGTTACAATATTCGAATCATAGGAGTTCCAGAAGAAGAAGACAAAAAGAAAGACCATGAGAAGATACTAGAGGAGATAATAGTTGAAAACTTCCCTAAAATGGGGAAGGAAATAATCACTCAAGTCCAAGAAACCCAGAGAGTCCCATATAGGATAAACCCAAGGCGAAACACCCCAAGACACATATTAATCAAATTAACAAAGATCAAACACAAAGAACAAATATTAAAAGCAGCAAGGGAAAAACAACAAATAACACACAAGGGAATTCCCATAAGGCTAACAGCTGATCTTTCAATAGAAACTCTTCAAGCCAGGAGGGAATGGCAAGACATACTTAAAGTGATGAAAGAAAAGAACCTACAGCCCAGATTATTGTACCCAGCAAGGATCTCATTCAAATATGAAGGAGAAATCAAAACCTTTACAGACAAGCAGAAGCTGAGAGAATTCAGCACCACCAAACCAGCTCTCCAACAAATACTAAAGGACCTTCTCTAGACAGGAAACACAAAAAGGATATATAAATTCAAACCCAAAACAACAAAGTAAATGGCAACGGGATCATATTTATCCATAATTACCTTAAATGTAAATGGGTTGAATGCCCCAACCAAAAGGCAGAGACTGGCTGAATGGATACAAAAACAAGACCCATACATATGTTGTCTACAAGAGACACACCTCAAAACAGGGGACACATACAGACTGAAAGTGAAGGGCTGGAAAAAGATTTTCCATGCAAATAGGGACCAAAAGAAAGCAGGAGTAGCAATACTCATATCAGATAAAATAGACTTTAAAACAAAAGCTGTGAAAAGAGACAAAGAAGGTCACTACATAATGATCAAAGGATCAATCCAAGAAGAAGATATAACAATTATAAATATACATGCACCCAACATAGGAGCACCGCAATATGTAAGACAAATACTAACAAGTATGAAAGGAGAAATAAACAATAACACAATAATAGTGGGAGACTTTAATACCCCACTTACACCAATGGATAGATCAACTAAACAGAAAATTAACAAGGAAACACAAACTTTAAATGATACAATAGACAAGTTAGAACTAATTGATATCTATAGGACATTTCATCCCAAAACAATGAATTTCACCTTTTTTTCAAGTGCACACGGAACCTTCTCCAGGATAGACCACATCCTGGGCCATAAATCTAGCCTTGGTAAGTTCAGAAAAATTGAAATCATTCCAACCATTTTTTCTGACCACAATGCAGTAAGAGTAAATCTCAATAACAGGAGAAAAACTATTAAAAATTCCAACATATGGAGGCTGAACAACACACTCCTGAATAACCAACAAATCACAGAAGAAATCAAAAAAGAAATCAAATTCTGCATAGAAACGAATGAAAATGAAAACACAACAACCCAAAACCTGTGGGACACTGTAAAAGCAGTCCTAAGGGAAAAGTTCATAGCAATTCAGGCATACCTTAAGAAACAAGAAAAAAGCCAAATAAATAACCTAACTCTGCACCTAAAGCAACTGGAAAAGGAAGAAATGAAGCACCCCAAGATTAGTAGAAGGAAAGAAATCTTAAAAATTAGGGCAGAAATAAATGCAAAAGAAACAAAAGAGACCATAGCAAAAATTAACAAAGCCAAAAGCTGGTTCTTTGAAAGGGTAAATAAAATTGACAAACCACTAGCCAGACTCATCAAGAAACAAAGGGAGAAAAATCAAATCAATAAAATTAGAAAAGAAAATGGAGAGATCACAACAGACAACACAGAAATACAAAGGATCATAAGAGACTACTATCAGCAATTATATGGCAATAAAATGGACAATATGGAAGAAATGGACAAATTCTTAGAAAAGTACATCTTTCCAAAACTGGATCAGGAAGAAATAGAAAATCTTAACAGACCCATCACAAGCACGGAAATTGAATCTGTAATCAGATATCTCCCAGCAAACAAAAGCCCAGGCCCAGACGGCTTCACGGCTGAATTCTACCAAAAATTTAGAGAAGAGCTAACACCTATCCTACTCAAACTGTTCCAGAAAATTGCAGAGGAAGGCAAACTTCCAAACTCATTTTATGAGGCCACCATCACCCTAATTCCAAAACCTGACAAAGATCCCACAAAAAAAGAAAACTACAGACCAATATCACTGATGAACATAGACGCAAAAATCCTTAACAAAATTCTAGCAATCAGAATCCAACAACACATTAAAAAGATCATACACCATGACCAAGTGGGCTTTATCCCAGGGATGCAAGGATTCTTCAATAGCCGCAAATCAATCAGTGTAATACACCACATTAACAAACTGAAGAATAAAAACCATATGATTATCTCAATAGATGCAGAGAAAGCCTTTGACAAAGTTCAACATCCATTTATGATAAAAACTCTCCAGAAAGCAGGAATAGAAGGAACATACCTCAACATAATAAAAGCTATATACGACAAACCCACAGCAAACATTATCCTCAGTGGTGAAAAACTGAAAGCATTTCCTCTAAAGTCAGGAACAAGACAAGGATGCCCACTTTCACCATTATTATTCAACATTGTTCTGGAAGTTTTGGCCACAGCAATCAGAGCAGAAAAAGAAATAAAAGGAATCCAAATTGGAAAAGAAGAAGTAAAACTCTCACTGTTTGCAGATGACATGATCCTCTACGTAGAAAACCCTAAAGATTCCACCAGAAAATTACTAGAACTAATCAATGAATACAGTAAAGTTGCAGGATATAAAATTAACACACAGAAATCCCTTGCATTCCTGTACACTAATAACGAGAAAATAGAAAGAGAAATTAAGGAAACAATTCCATTCACCATTGCAATGAAAACAATAAAATACTTAGGAATATATCTCCCTAAAGAATCTAAAGACCTATATTTAGAAAACTATAAAACACTGCTGAAAGAAATTAAAGAGGACACTAATAGATGGAGAAATATACCATGTTCGTGGATTGGTAGAATCAATATAGTGAAAATGAGTATACTACCCAAAGCAATTTATAGATTCAATGCAATCCCCATCGAGCTACCAACAGTATTCTTCACAGAGCTAGAACAAATAATTTCTCAATTTGTATGGAAATACAAAAAACCTCGAATAGCCAAAGCTATCTTGAGAAAGAAGAACGGAACTGGAGGAATCAACCTGCCTGACTTCAGGCTCTACTATAAAGCTACAGTCATCAAGACAGTATGGTACTGGCACAAAGACAGAAACATAGATCAATGGAACAAAATAGAAAGTCCAGAGATAAATCCACGCACATATGGTCACCTAATCTTTGACAAAGGCGGCAAGAATATACAATGGATTAAAGACAATCTTTTTAACAAGTGGTGCTGGGAAAACTGGTTGAACACTTGTAAAAGAATGAAACTAGAACACTGTCTAACACCATACACAAAAATAAACTCAAAATGGATTAAAGAGTTAAATATAAGACCAGAAACCATAAAACTCCTAGAGGATAACATAGGCAAAACACTCTCTGACTTACATCACAGCAGGATCCTCTATGACCCACCTCCCAGAATATCGGAAATAAAATCAAAAATGAACAAATGGGACCTAATCAAACTTAAAAAGCTTCTGCACAACAAAGGAAACTATAGGCAAGCTGAAAAGACAGCCTTCAGAATGGGAGAAAATAATAGCAAATGAAGCAACAGACAAACAACTAATCTCAAAAATATACAAGCAACTTCTACAGCTCAATTCCAGAAAAATAAACGACCCAATCAAAAAATGGGCCAAAGAACTTAATAGACATTTCTCCAAAGAAGACATACAGATGGCTAACAAACACATGAAAAGATGCTCAACATCGCTCATTATCAGAGAAATGCAAATCAAAACCACTATGAGATACCATTACATGCCAGTCAGAATGGCTGCGATCCAAAAATCCACAAGCAATAAATGCTGGAGAGGGTGCGGAGAGAAGGGAACCCTCTTACACTGTTGGTGGGAATGCAAACTAGTACAGCCACTATGGAGAACAGTATGGAGATTCCTCAAAAAACTGGGAATAGAACTGCCTTATGACCCAGCAATCCCACTGCTGGGCATACACACTGAGAAAACCAGAATTGAAAGAGGCACGTGTACCCCAATGTTCATAGCAGCACTGTTTACAATAGCCAGGACGTGGAAGCAACCTAGATGTCCATCCACAGATGAATGGATAAGCAAGCTGTGGTACATATACACGATGGAGTATTACTCAGCCATTAAAAAGAATACATTTGAATCAGTTCTAATGAGGTGGATGGAACTGGAGCCTATTATACAGAGTGAAGTAAGCCAGAAAGAAAAACACAAGTACAGTATACTAACGCATATATATGGAATTTAGAAAGATGGTAACAATCACCCTGCTTATGAGACAGCAAAAGAGACACTGATGTATAGAACAGACTTTTGGACTCTGGGACTGGGAGTGGGTGGGACGATTGGGGAGAATAGCATTGAAATATGTATAATATCATATCTGAAATGAGTCAGTCCAGGTACGATGCCCTATAACAGATGCCTGGGACTGGAGCACTGGGATGACCTGGAGGGATGGTGTGGGAAGGGGGGAGGGAGGAGGGTTCAGGATGGGGAGCACGTGTATTCTGGTGGCAGATCCATCTCGATGTATAGCAAAAGTAATACAATATTGTAAAAAAAATTTTTAAAAAAATAAAATAAAAAAATATATATATCATACAAAGGCCCTTATCAAATTTATAAGGCTTTCCTTATATAGCCAAGATCATCATAAAATGTTTTTGTGAAGTGAGGACATGAGGACATTTCCTATCTGGTCAATGCTGTTTCTGGTCTCCACCAGGCTTTCAGAAAAAGATAATTTTCTACACTAAACACAAGAATGGATGCTCCTCATTAGAAACAATGATTTGTTCATCAGTGATTGATGCTACCAAAATGACAGGTTAAGAGCCATGGATTTTCCTTCTTTACATTTTAGTGAATTGGTCAAATAGTTTAACTTAAAGGATTATCCCACTACTTTCAAGAGATAAGAAAAAATGGTACAGATTATATCATTTTCATATACTTGCTAAAATAATGGAAAAACCCCTGCTCATCATAAAGCTAAATTCTCCTTTCTTAAAAAAAAAAATTTTTTTTATTTATTTTATGTGGTTGCATTGGCTCTTAGTTATAGCATGTGGGATCTAGTTCCCTGACCAGGGATCAAACCCAGGGCCCCCTCCACTGGGAGCACAGAGTTTTAGCCCCCGGACCACCAGGGAAATCCCTAAATTCTCAGTTCAGTTCAGTTCAGTGGCTCAGTCGTGTCTGACTCTTTGCGACCCATGAACTGCAGCATGCCAGGCCTTCCTGTCCATCACCAACTCCTGGAGTGCACTCAAACTCATGTCCATTGAGTTGGTGATGCCATCCAGCCATCTCATCCTCTGTCGTCCCCTTCTCCTCTTGCCCCCAAACCCTCCCAGCATCAGAGTCTTTTTCAATGAGTCAACTCTTCACGTGAAGTAGCCAAAGGACTGGAGTTTCAGCTTCAGAATCAGTCCTTCCAAAGAACACCCAGGGCTGATCTCCTTTAGAATGGACTGGTTGGATCTCCTTGCAGTCCAAGGGACTCTCAAGAGTCTCCAACACCACAGTTCAAAAGCATCAATTCTTCGGTGCTCAGCTTTCTTCACAGTCCAACTCTTACATCCATACATGACCACTGGAAAAACCATAGCCTTGACTAGACAGACCTTTATTGGCAAAGTAATGTCTCTGCTTTTGAATATGCTATCTAGGTTGGTCATAACTTTCCTTCCAAGGAGTAAGCATCTTTTAATTTCATGGATGCAATCACCACCTGTAGTGATTTTGGAGCCCAAAAAAATAAAGTCTGACACTGTTTTCACTGTTTCCCCATCTATTTCCCATGAAGTGATGGGACCAGATGTCGTGATCTTCATTTTCTGAATGTTGAGCTTTAAGCCAACTTTTTCACTCTCCACTTTCACTTTCATCAAGAGGCTTTTTAGCTCCTCTTCACTTTCTGCCATAAGGGTGGTGTCATCTGCATTTCTGAGGTTATTGATATTTCTCCTGGTAATCTTGATTCCATCTTGTGCTTCTTCCAGCCCAGCATTTCTCATGATGTACTCCGCATATAAGTTAGATAAACTGGGTGACAATATACAGTTTTGATGTACTCCTTTTCCTATTTGGAACCAGTCTGTTTTTCCATGTCCAGTTCTAACCGTTGCTTCCTGACCTGCATATGATTTCTCAAGAGGCAGGTCAGGTGGTCTGGTATTCCCATCTCTTTCAGAATTTTCCAAAGTTTGTGATGATTCACACAGTCAAAGGCTTTGGCATAGTCAATAAAGCAGAAATAGATGTTTTTCCAGAACTCTCTTGCTTTTTCGATGATCCAGCGAATGTTGTCAATTTGATCTCTGGTTCCTCTGCCTTTTCTAAAACCAGCTTGAACATCAGGAAGTTCACGGTTCACATATTGCTGAAGCCTGGCTTGGAGAATTTTGAGCATTACTTTACTAGCGTGTGAGATGAGTGCAATTGTGAGAATTGTAAATTCTCAGGAAATCCCTAAATTTTCCTTTATTTTTAAAGGAGGGATGATCATGCTAATCACCATGTTATAAAACTCAAGAATTATTTTAAAATTATCCAGAGGTCCTCCAAGACCCCCTTTCTTCAGGATATTGACCATCAGGCCTGGACCCCACAGGACATCTACCTGCCTTTGAGGCAAGCAACGGTGAAACGTTGTCTCTGAGCAACCCCTCAAGAGCCTGTGTTGCCCTCTGAGCATGGAGCAGGGAGGGGGCTGGACACATAGTTTCTAGCATTTCAGAGGCAGTTCTACCAGCTCTCGTAAAACTTCATATGGAACTTTACGAAGAAGGTTCAATGAGGCCTCCCTTCCCTTTTGCCCCGAGTCAGAAAAATGAAGCCAATGCTGCATAGCAGAGATAACTCCAGGCTGCAGGTCTGGATCGGCCTCATCACTCACTGGCTCTGGGTTCCCCGTGTTTCCATCTGCCATCCTGAAAGTACTTCTGGCAGTTCCCAAATTCAACCAGAGGAACAAAGCCGGTAGGAGACAGATGAGGAAGAGAACTGGCTCACAACGTTGTGGTGGCTGGTAGGCCAAGTCTGAAGGCCATCAGGGGGTGGGTTGGTGTCCGTAAGGCCTTCAATCTGTTTGTATGGGGCCCAGTCAGATGACCGAGGCCCATCGCCCTTGCCTAAAGTCAACCGAGTATTGACTGCAGTTACCTCTTCCAAATACCTCACAACTGTACCTGGAAGGGCGTCAGATTGAATAACCAGGGACTTCAGCATTGCCAGGTGGACACACCGAACAGACTGTAGCCCCAGACATATGAAACAATGACCCCCCAACTTCAAATACTCAGGAGGTTTCCAATTTGCAAAAAGAGTAGGTAAAAAGAACCCCATGAATATCACATTCTAAACTACCAACCTCATTCAAATTCTCTCATATTTGAGAACATGAAGTGAAGTGAAAATCACTCAGTCATGTCCAAGTCTTTGTGACCCTATGAGCTATACAGTCCATGGGATTCTCTAGGCCAGAATACTCGAGCGGGTAGCCTTTCCCTTCTCCAGGGGATCTTTCCAACCCAGGGATTGAACCCAGGTCTCCTGCATTGCAGGCAGATTCTTTACCCAGCTGAGCCACAAGGGAAGCCCAAGAATACTAGAGTGGGTAGCCTATCTCTTCCCCAGCAGATCTTCCCGACCCAGAAATTGAACTGGGGTCTCCTGCATTGCTAGTGGATTCTTTACCAACTGAGCTATCAGGGAAGCCCATTTGCTAACGTACATACATATAATTCCATAGAATTCCATTATTATTACAATAATGGTAATCATTGTACACATAGCCTATTTTCTGCTATTTTCATCTAACTTTATTTAAGCATGTCCTTATACTGATATTTTCTACATGATGGCCATATTTTGCAATTAATTCATAACATTCATTCATGTTACTATATTGTAATTTTAAGTTGTAGCTCCTTTTCTGACATCCATATAGCTCCAAATGTTTAACATTTAGAAATCACCACTGTGGATATTTTTTCGCAAATAGTTTTTTAAATGTTTAGACAAAAGCACTCCTGTCACTTCTTCATTTCCTCCAACTCATCAAGCCTACTGCAGATGTCACACTAATACCTGCTCACACAGCACCAGTGGAGGTGAAGTAAGGGTTCTCACCTCAGTTCCCACACTGGCCTGTAGGACCAGGTCCCAAAAGAGCTCTGAGGGCAGCTGGATCCATGGAGAAGTGTTCAGGCTTGAAGGAAGGAAGAAGGATCTTCCCAACC
Organism: Tragelaphus eurycerus; assembly: GCA_935064755.1. Classification (NCBI taxonomy): domain Eukaryota; kingdom Metazoa; phylum Chordata; class Mammalia; order Artiodactyla; family Bovidae; genus Tragelaphus; species Tragelaphus eurycerus. Next base: position 39,672,000 of record CAKXYN010000007.1, on the reverse strand, counting down.
TAGGGATCCAACCATATCTCTTATGCTTCCTGCATTGGCAGGCGGGTTCTTTACCAGCAGTGCCACCTGGAAAGCCATCAGTAGTTTTTCCCCATATACCCCTTTCTGAGAGGCAGCCTGCCACACACATCTCCTTTAGGCTGTGGACGAATAACCAAAAATAGCCCCTGACACTGGGTTTCTTCTCCAGGTGCTAGAAGCTCTCTGTGAGGTTTGCTAGGCTGATGAGCTTAAGAAGTTTGCATTAGCTCAGGATTCCCCAAAGATACAGAACCAAAAGGATGTTTAAATAGAGATTTACTGTAAGGAATTTTCTCACACAATTAGAGGGGCTGACAGATTCAAAGTCCACAGGGACGGCTGGCAGAGTGGAGACCCAGGGAGGAGCTGATGTTTCAGCTGAAGTAGTCCAAAGGCATCTGGAGGAAGAATTCCCTCTACATTGAAGAAATTCTTCATTCCATCCGTTCACTTTTAGGTCCTTCAACTGATTGGACGAGGCCCACCACATTATAGGAGTAACCTATTTTACTTGAAGTCTATTGATTTAACAGGCAATCACATCTTTTTTTGGGGGGAGGGTGCTCCCCAGGGGGCACTAGTGGTAAAGAACCTATCTGCCAATGAGGAGATGTAGGAGAGGTGGGTTCAATCCCTGGGTTGGGAAGATCTCCTGGAGAAGGGCACGGCAATCCACCCCAGTATTCTTGCCTAGAGAATCCCATGGACAGAGGAGCCTGGCAGGCTACAGTCTGTGGGGTCACAAAGAGTCAGACACAACTGAAGTGACTTAGCACACACGCACATCTTTTTTTGCCAAGAAGCATGCAGGATCTTAGTTCTCTGACCAGGGATCAAATCCGTGCCCCCTATATTGGGAGCTGGGAGTTTTAACCACTGGACCACCAGGGAAATGCCAAAGTTTGCTTGACTGCTTCTTTGCAGTAATTATTATCTGAGTTTTGTTTCCTTTCTTTTACTATAGTTTTTTTTTTTTTTTTTTTCTGGTTTATTAGAGGGTTGTCTTTTACCAAGTTGTCTTTTGCTCTGTCGGAAATGAACTATTGGCACGAAGCAGCCAGGCCTGCGGGTGTTCTGTAAATTGTTGGTGCCTGAGTGACTGCAAGTGGCCTGCAGGTAGGTAAGGTGATCGTCTCACCCGGGATGCCGTGTCCAGATGTGGTTGTGGAATGTGCGCCCTCTGCTGGCTGCCTCTAGAATTGAACGTTGATCTTGAGACCGTCTGAATTCCCTCAGATTCGAAAACATGACCTCTGCACAGTGGTAAGAATTTTCTGGCTAAAGTGATATTTTAATTTAAAAAAAAAAAAAAAAAACTACTTCCAGGCTTATTCAAGTTTACCATCTTAAGAGAAACACGGTTCATATGGGCTCTTGTGGGGGGGAAGCTGTGGGGACTGGTGGAGAAGGACGTGGCAACCCACTCCATGGGGTCACAGAGTCAGACTAAAGCAACTTAGCATGCATGCATGCATTGGAGAAGGAAATGGCAACCCACTCCAGTATTCTTGCCTGGAGAATCCCAGGGATGGAGGACCCTGGTGGGCTGCCATCTGTGGGGTCACACAGAGTTGGACACAACTGAAGCGACTTAGCAGCAGCAGCAGCAGCAGCAGGGGGAACTGGCATGCAAAAAGAGAAAGTCTGAACATTTTATTTTCATGTTTAGGGGAGCAGTGGAAGATGGGGAGCACTGAGGCCAGGGTCCCTGGAAGTGCTGACGAGCAGTAAAGGGCCAGCCACATGGCACACAGAGGTTGCCAATGTCCACAAATGACATCTGGTTAAATTTGCACTTTAGCTCAACAATGAATAATTTCAGTATAAGTATGTCGTCTGTGGTATTTTGTTGTTGTTGTGTTAGTTGCTCGGTCAAGTCTGATTCTTTGTGATGTAGTCCGCCAGGTTCCTCTGTCCATGGGATTTCCCAGACAAGAATACTGGAGTGGGTTGCCATTTCCCTCTCTATGAGATCTTCTGATCCAGGGATCTAATCCCAGTCTCCTGTATTGCAGGCAGATTCTTTACCACTGCACCACCTGAGAAGCCCTGTAATATTTGAGACATACTAAAATTTTTAAAAAGTATTCATCGCTTAACTGAAAAGCAGCTCTGAAGGGAGCTTGCATTTTATTTAGCAACACCAAGAGGAAGGAAAGAGAGACTAAGATGAAAAGAAAGGCCTGCCCACAGTCTAAGAAGGCTGGAAACTGGTGGCAGCGGAGTCATCAGACCAGAGAGGCAGTGAGCCCCAAAGAGCCTGCTCCCCTGCTGACATGCTGGTGGCAAGTCCATCCACACAATATGAGCTTTGGCAGCCCGTGGCCTCCTCTCCTCAGGGGACACCAGTAGCCACAGTAGGAGCCGCACAAACGAGCCATGTTCCTCCTGCCTCCTCATTTCTCTCAGGGCCAAGAGGCCCAGAGGCCCTTCACCGCACAACTTTGACCCCTCCTGCCCCCTGCATGACAACTTCAGAACCTCAGCTGCCCACTCGCCTGTTTGGGGAACTTCCCAGAAGAACCTGCAGCCAAGCAGCTGCCAGTTTTCTCCCGCTCATCCCCAGAAAGCAGTTTCTTAGCCTCTTTACTTGCTTTTCTTCCCTGAGGCTTGCGTACAGAACATCCAGTGTCTGGCATCGCAGTGAACTCTGCACTGTGTTGTAGATGGCCCACTCCTGTGCACCCTTCTGGATCCTCAAGATTTAAGTTGGGCCCTATTGTGAATGAAACTAGGGATGCGAGCTGTGTTCCTTCTTTCTCTCTCTCTCTTTCCCCCCGCCCCATCTACTTCTAGAGTAAATTTTTGGAATTTTGAAGTGCTGACCTCAGGATAGATAGGTTCATAGAGTTACACGAGCTTACCTCATGCTGACTTAAGACAGTGGGTTATCACAGACAAGTATTTAAAGTACATCAGAGAGAACAACAGACACCAAGATAACAAAGCAGCTGTTCTCTGTGCCTGAGTTATATGGACAGTGACTCCATAAGGACCAGGTTGTTCTTCTCACCCCAAGACCTGGCATCTCACAGGGACAGATCAGGGAGGAAAACTGGGGGAGATGAACACAGTTCTCTTAACATCACTAGGAATAGGCCACACTCTTTTTAAATTAACTTAGGTCTTTGTAAAGGATGACATCCCCTCATCACATTATGAGATCGAAGCTGATCTTTGTGGGTGAGATGAACCACATCTCTTACGATATTAATTCCATGGTTCCCCTCCCCCTACAGCTCTGGGAACAGCTCAGTTTAGCCTGGAAACACAGGATAAATGTGTATTTGTTGGGGGCTCCCAGAAGGGAAACCCTGGAAACTCCTCTAACTTAGATGAAATGACCATCATCTGCTCTTCTTTCTCTTGTTTCATTTCAAAGACTTGAGATAGAACAAATAAATTGTACCTGAATGAACACCTGCTTGGGGCTTAGACAGGTTCAGGCCCCTCCTTGTCAGGAGGCTGGTGGAAACGTACAGTGAAGCCTGCAAGCCTGGCCCCACTCTGGGCAGAGGACCCTCCACTTTTGCTGCAGAATCTCTCACCGTCAAGGTCTCCAAGGCTTGAGGATGGAGCCCACCCTGACAGCCCGCCCCCCTGCTACTCCCTGAAAGGATATGCCCCCCTTGGAACTCCTGCCCCAACTCAGGCCAGGTGACCCAGCCTTGACAGGGCACTTGTCCTGGACCCACTTCAGGAAGCGCCTGTCATCCCATCACACCGTTCACGCCTTCCTCGGCTGTTCTGGAAGTGGCTTCTGCCCATTGACTTAGTGCTGGTCTTCATCAGCCTTTGACTGTCTGCTGTGGATATTCTTACCTGGGCTGCTGTATCTTCCACCAGGTGGAAAGCTGTTTCAGAGGAAGGGCCTGGTGTGTTGCTGATATGCATAGTACAAACCTCCAATAAGTATTTCAGGAATAAATACTGAGTGTCTGCATTCGGCTCCCTAACTCTGAAGAATGTGGGAGCTAGTAGCCAACAGAACATCACTTCACTCATCAGAAGAGGCAAATTCCAGCAAAGTTAACCCAGCATATTTGTATGAATGACATCCTTCATGTCATACATATTATGTGTCATACGTTTTACATGTGTATATGTTATAACTTCCATGACAAAGATGAAGACTCAAGCATCAAAAATCTGTGTGCCCCCTAAAATTAAAATACAAAAATCAAAGACTTCAGAAATGAAATTAATATTTTCCAACCACCTATTAAAAGGAAAATGGTAATTTTCTGAAAAAAAGGATCTTACTACTGAGAATTAGTCACAGAACAAAGGCCATAGTGCTCTCACATCTAGGGGAACATATCCAGGAGGAGAAAGGTGAGTGTGGCTGCTGTGGCCACCTGAGCCCCACACCCTCTCCCAGGGCACCGTGCCCACCTGGCCCTGGGCACCACAGGCAGGGCCATTACCACATCACAGGTGCTGACTTCTGGAAGCCAGTTTCCTTCCTGCAGGATGTTCATACGCCCATAAAAATGAAGAAATGAGGAAACAGTGCTGAAGCAGGGCCAGCCGAAGTTCTGTTTGTTTTTGTTTTTTAATTCTGACTCAAGGCGGCCCTCGCGGGTGGGGAAACACTGCCCAGTCACAAGCTTGCAGGACGGGCAGGTGTGTGGAGCTGCCACACCGTGGGGGAGGGCGGTGGATGTGAGGCCAGAAGGAAACAGCCTCTTCCTCCACCTTGGAGCCAGAAGACAATGTCCTCTCCCCCCTCCGAACTGCACCAGGAGGGGCCTCTCAGGGACCAGGAGGAGTAACCAACATGCACAGACCCACCTGCTTCTCTCTCACCTTCCATGGAGGTTGCTAAGGGAGAGAAGAAACCTGGAAAACTAACTCAAAGTAATAAAATCTCCCCATGTTCAAAATCCTGAAGCACGTAGAGCTTAGATCCTTTAGTGCTAAATTCTGTCTTGGCTCATTTACAATTATTTACAATTTGTTAATTTTGCCTCTTCAACTCAAGTTTAACTTCCCCCAGGGCAGAGAATAACATAATTTTAGTACTATTTCTCCCCTATGTCTAGTGCAGTCTCAAATATGTTGTGTATTAATGGACTAAAATAAGCCAGGAATAGTTACATGTATCACAGTAGCATGTCCTAGTATGTAATATCTGTCACTCAGATCAGCCCACAAGGAGACCCAATACGTATGGGCTTCTTTTCAAGGACAGGAGACCACCACTTCACTAGAAGCTGCTACTACAGTCCAGGGCTGAGAATGTGTCCCAGTTTGGACATTAATCTTTCCAACCAGCCCAAGAGAGCTCACCAGAACTGGGTCGAGGTCAAGGTTGATAGCCCCTGGGACCTGAGAGTGGTGAGCCTGTGTCTCTAGCAGGTGAGGACTGCTGTAGGTGCCTGCATCACATGGGCCTGGAGGCCACTCTCCTCCAGGAGCAGAGGGGCATGGAGCAGGAGTTAGGGTATTAGGGTGGGCATAAGGGGAGTTGCAGAGGTCATACCCAGGCATCAGAGGCTGCCACGAGGGCAGAGCAGCAGTAGCCAGATCTGTGCAGGACAATGTTCTCTGCCATCCAGTTGGTGGCAACTGAGACTCTTCCAAACTTGACAGTGGCAAGACTAACAGCCATCTTCTCAGAGGGGTTTGCGCCAACTTACTCATTTTTAACCGCGGCACCCTCCCTCCCCACCTCCTTCTCTCCCTGACCCTCTAAGTGAGTCAGTGTGAATCAGGCTTGCTCCTGAAACTTGAACTCCAGGCTTGAGCCCAGGGGCCTCTCTCTGGGTGTCCTGATTCTCTACTCTGCGCCTGCAGACCCCTTCTCTTGGCTTCCTGGCAGAGTGGAAGCAAGTTTCATACTGAGTCTGTGTCTCCTCACACAGACTCCACAGAAGAACGCAGTTGCTGGAGGTGGGACGCTAAGGAACCTGTGATAGGTATCTGTAACTAGATCTTGCTGGAGTCTTCCTGTCCCTGAGGACTTAGTTATGACTCATTGCCATTGCCCCCGCTCCACAGGGTTAGGGGGTGGAGACTGAGTTCCAACTCTGCCCTTTTGGAAAGAAAAGAAGGGAAGGAAGAGGAGGGGAGGGAGAGGGAGAAATAACTGCGGCTGTGGGCATCCCTCTTTAGAGAGGGAGAGGTCTTCACCCCCATCTGTGGAGGGTGGGTGCTGATCCCTGGCCCAGCGTGCCACTAAAGCACCTCGTTCAACCCTCGGGCCTCACACCTCTTCATCCTCATCTGGGTCCTGAAAGTAACTGGGCTGCTTCTGGGGGTCGCGAGGGGGCTCTCGTTTACTCCCCACTTCGCTCTGACCCCAAGGCGCCCATCGAAGTCCGCTCTCGGGTCGTCCAGGGCCTTTCGATGCCAGGACACCCAGAGAATGACCAATGCGGGGAGCTACAATTCCCCCCACCCCCACCCTGTTTAAGACTTTTCACAATCTGAAGTCTCAAGGGGAAAGGCGGGCGGGGTCTTTCCCCAGAGCCTTCCGGCCGGACCGCACTGCCCACTGGACCCGACGCCCACCCGGCGCTCTGCCCTCGGCCGGAGGCGGGGGCGGGGCTCGGGGCGGGGCGCGCTGGCGGGGGCGGGGCCGGGCTTTTAAGGCCGAGCCACCTGCAGGGCTGCGCTGGCGCTCCGCACCCGAAGGAGCGAGGACCCCGCCGCCAGCCCAACGCGACCCCGCACCCCGGTCCTCGCTCGACTGGACCCCCGCCACGTGCCCGGCCCGCCCTCCGGACGGGATCCCCCCCCCACCCGCGCCATGAACCGGGTGCGTGCCGCCGGGCCGGGAGGAGGGGCGGGTGGGCTCTGCTCGGTTCCCTCCCCTGCCGGTCCGGAGGCGGTGGAACTCGGGCTGGTGGGGTGAAGAAAGATGCTGACCCAAACGCGGGAAAGGACCGCGGAGCCGGAGGAGGGCGGCGTAGGGCTGGTGACGGCGCGTATGCTCTATGGTCCCGACGCCGTCCTGCCCTCGGCGGTTCAGGAATTCAGTGGGTACACCCTCCGAGACATGGGGCGCGCTGGAGTGTCCCTCGGGGATCAGGCGTGCCCACCGAGACACGGAGCACGCTCGAGTGTCCCTGGGGGACCAGGCGCCCCCTCCGAGACACCGGGCGCGCTGGAATGTCCTTCGGGGACCAGGCGCCCCCACCCAGACACGGGGCGCGCTGGAGCGTCCCATGGGGACCAGGCGTGCCCACCGAGAAACAGGGCGCGCTGGTATCCCGTGGGGACCAAGCACTAGCGAGACCCTGCCCGTCCTCGGAGGGATCTTGTCTGAGTCGGGGAAATGAACTTCCTCGCCCAGGGAGGGGTCCTCTGAGGAACCCACCCAGCCAGCCCCTCCTCAGAAGAGGAGAGCAGAGAGAAGGCGCTGCAGGCGCTATTTGGAGGAGCTGTAGAGATCTCCTCGGAGGTGGGACCGGGAATGGGAGATGGGGGGAGGGCCCCTTCCTTGTAAGTTCCACCCACCATGAGGGCCCCTGCCTCGCCTTAGAAAACCCATCTACCTTGGGCCAACATTGCACCTCTGCTTCTCTTTCAGAAAAGAGAAATTTACTCAGTGGAGCTCAGTGGAACCAAAGACATTGAGAAAACAGACAAGGAGGATGGCAAGGAGAAGTCCAGGGGCCTGAAAAACAAGTGCTTGGAACTCAAAAAGAACCACCAGAAAGAGGAGCTTAAGAAAGAACTTGATCTGGTCAGTAGATTTGGTCCCTGAGCAAATGGGTGCCCTTGAGCACTGTCCGCCCTGGTGACAGCTTGCCCCTATAACCCACTTCTTACAAAAGAAAATTTCAGTCTTAAGAATTTCAAAATCCCTGACATGTGTTTCCTTGTTTTAAGAAAAAAAAAAAAAAAAAAGGTGTGATTGTATCTGCCCAGGGGTCAGGCCCTCTAAAGATTCCTGCATTCAGGCTGTAGGCACGCCCAGGGAGGGCTCCTCTGAGGCCAGTCGCCACAGGCACTACCCAGACCTCTCCCCTGCTGGTTCATTGAGATATTAGCCTATGAAATTAAACTATCTCATCAGCCAGAACCACCCAGGAGGAAAACTGAAAGCCCCTAAACTTGCTAGGTTTCTGGGTATATTTGCCCCATGAGAAAGGATTTCAGTAGTAAGTAAGAGCTGGTCTTGGCTTCAGGCAGCCTTGGGCTCAGCTGAGGTTCCAGTTCAGGGAGTAAGCTACCTAGCTTCTCTGAAGCTAAGTTTTCTTTATGTGAAATGGGAAACAAACCATTTTCGTGGGTCTGTCAGGGGGAAAGTGAGGTGAGAGTCTCTTGTAATGGCAGTGCTTTGTGGATGTGAAGCCCTGTTACTACTAGAGCTGGCCACCCTGGGAAAGAACATCCCCAGAACTGAAATGTGGCTGATTACATCTCAGGAATGCCAGTGGAAACCTGCCCTGAGTCTGAGATTATGCGGGTTGTTCTGCACTTCACTGCAGACTTTAGAGCTGTGGTTCTCTGAGCAGCTGGTAGTGCTGTGAGCTCTTGTGTGCCACAGAGCAGGTTGTTAAATGTTCCGGAATTCAGGCAAGCTGACTGGTACTGTATTAGTAGCTTGAGATGTGACTGCTGCAAATCAGAGCTCTTTTATTTTACCTGGAGAGCTCATTAAACAACACATGCCACAAGGTGTTTGTCCATGTATGTTCTGATGACCCTGGAATTGGATCTGAATTCAAATCTGTTTCCCTGAAGTTCAGTTTCCTGTTTTGAAAAATTGGAATTAAAAATGGTACCTACCTCTTAGAGTTGTTAAGAGAGTTACAGAGAAACTGGAGAAAGGCTAAGATAGTCATTCTTATTTCCTACATGTATCTAGCAGTTAGGGATGAAAATATAACTAGTCTTACTTGAAATTACTGTTTATAACATGAATATATATCCATTCCATCACATGCCTGTTAATTACAATGAGAACCTTCCTTGAAATTTGAGCCTTTTGGGAAAATATAGAAAAATAATTCCATGGTGTTGACTGGAGTATTTCCTTGCTTCTTTGCTGAGAAACAGCTTTCTTTCCCCTCTTTTTCGCAACCTTCTTACAGGAATCCTGTAATTTGTGACTTCGTACTTGGGTGCCCTTGCATCCCAACCCCTCCAGAAAATTAGAACCTTGATGAGTAATGCAGTGTCCCTGGCTTCTGAAGAAACAAGCAGGTGACTCAAGCCTGAGGCACCTGGTGCTGCCCTGTGCTCTTCCAGCAGAGTTCACACCCGCACCCTCCCAACTCTCATCCCTAGAGAGTCAGGCTAATGGGGAGGATGGTGCAGTATGGCCCCTTAGAGTCTGAGATCCGTCCATGAAAGCAACGATTTTAATCATGTTAACTCTTCTCTGCCCCGAACTTGGCATACTATGCGCAGAACCATGTCTTAATCCTATGGCTCCCCAGAAATGTCATATTCAGTGGGTACTGGTACAGTGAATGGAAGAGCAGGGCCAATCTGGCTAAGCACAGGACAAAACCCTAACTCTGTAACATGAAACATTTTTGCTTTAAAAAAAGAGACGGTTCTGGTACCACAGCATAAATTTTTGTCTCCGACAGTCAGAGTTTTAGGATCCCAAGTGCTGTGTTTTTTGCCACAGGAAGAGATTTCTAGCCCTTTAGCCCAGAGATTCTGAAAGGGACAGGACGGACAGGACAGGGGAACTTGGCTCCCTGGGTGCCACAGCAAATGTCCGGAGATATTTATGGGTATTGCTTCTCAAAGGGAGGGTGCTGGTGGGCAGAAGTCCCCACAACAGAGTTATTGACCCAAAATGTCAATAATGCTAAGGTTGAGAAGCTCTGCTTTAGTTTAATAATTCTGTGGCAGAGTTAGCAAGTGTGCCGCCCCCCCACCTTCCCCCTCCGATACTTATTTCGCAGGTTTTTAATCTGAGGGCTTGTCTGATAGCGAGCTGAGCCTCAAGTGCTGAAGGAAGGAAAGGCCCATTTCTCTCTCCCAGATGGCCTGCCTGGTGAGGGCTGTGTGGAACTGTCAGGACACGTGGAATGGTTTGGCACTGCTGATCGCTCCCCGTTAATCCCGCAGTTCAGGTCTGAGTCGAGTTTCCAGATCACTGGTGTCTGGATGACAAGTGTGCTAGGATCTGCATGTGCTGGAGACCAGACTGAGGTGAAATGCATTGCTTTACTTATAAAAACTAAGGACGGCTACCATGTGGTAAATGGCAAGTTAAGTCTGAACTCTCCAGGGATGGCCAGAAAATCTGCTGGCCAGTGAGCTCTCCTGCAGCAAGGTTCTCTTCTCTCACTGCAGGAACCCCTGGGACAAAGGTTCCTTTTTTCTACACTTCCTGGGCCCTCTCCCATCCTCAGTGTTTCTCCCAGATTTCATGGGCTTGTCAGGGTTAGGGTTCAAGTCTTTTGGAATTATCTAATTCACTCTGTTCTTTTCATGGACTTTAGCATGACCACAAACTCAGCAAAGAGGAACTGGAGACAAAATATAATACAAACATCATTACGGTAAGTCATCAGAGAACCAGTGACAGGGGAGGGGATCGGGGACCATACAAAGAGAGAGGCTGTGTGTTTGAGGCTTGTGAGTGATCTGCCAGCCCCCCACGTGCTCACCTTGCGAGAGGAGGCTCATTAACCTCAAGAGTAGCAGGCCTGAGCCGCAGGCCTGGCAAGGCCCTCTGCTGGACTGTGTGTCTGGTCACAGACAGTTCTTTGACTGTGATTGCAGCTGAGCCGTGGTCACCCCTGGAAGGTTTGAGTGCCTACTCACTGTCATGGTCCAGGGTTGCTTTCAAACCCTGTGCCCAGGAAGTATTCAGGTCGTGTCCAGGTCTCCTCCAAGAAGGGGGGACACCTCATGCCTCCTAAAATCTCCCATTGCAGAAGTGCTGCTTCATTCTGTGAATTCAAACTCACAGATGTGGTGTCTTAACACCAGGAGATTTGGATACATCTGTTCTGAGTGAACAGAAATATGTGACTCACTGGCCTACAGAGAGGGAGGCAAAGAGGAGCAGCGGAGCCTGGGCTCAAAGGACGCAGGGGCAAGGGAGGGACACTGGTGGGAAGGTGTCAGGGCATCCACCCTGTCCCACAGTTTACAGGATGTGCCGGGAGAATGGTGGAGTCCATCCAATGAGACCCCCAGATGGCACAGTGACTGAGCTGGGATATAGTCACAGCTGTCCACAGTCTGCAGAAATGTGACATCCAGCCTGAGGAGGGAAAAATGTCTAACTCCTGTTTCTTTTCCCTCTGCTTTCTCAGGGTCTTTCCAGTGCCCAGGCTGCTGAACTGCTGGCTCAGCATGGGCCCAACAGCCTCACACCCCCCAAGGAAACCCCAGAGATCATCAAGTTCCTCAAACAGATGGTGGGGGGCTTCTCCATCCTCCTGTGGATAGGAGCCATCCTGTGCTGGATCGCATACGGGATTCAGTATTCCAATGATCACGCCTCCTCCCTGGACAATGTATGGTGCTGGGAGCTCCTCCTGGGTTTGCTGGTGATGGGGGTTGGGGGGTAGGGTGGTGAGGGCCAGCACTATAATGCAAGGCCTTCCCTGGGCAGAGCATTGGGCTGGGGTCAGGGGTCTACCACTGACCAATCACTGCATAAGTCGGAGAAAATCAATAACTTCTCCAGGTATAAAATAGAAAGTACATCTGACTCTCTAGTGTCTCAGAGCAGTGTGAGCATCAATTTTTAAAAGAGCAATTCATGATTGATTCCTATGTGGGGAAAAGAAAATTGACATCCATGTGAGGTGTTTTGGGCTTTATCTCCTCAAAGCTAATTCTCTCCCTTTACTGTGGAGAATTTGTGTGTCTAATAGTAAGGTAGGACCAAACCACAAAGCTAGGGGTCACAAAGCTGGGCTTCCCTTGTGGCTCAGCTGGTAAAGAATCCACCTGTAATACAGGAGACCTGGGTTCAATCCCTGGGTTGGGAAGATCCTCTGGAGAAGGGAAAGGCTACCCACTCCAGCATCCTGGCCTGGAGAATGGACTGTATAATCCATGGTGTTGCAACAGTTGGACATGACTGAGCAACTTTCACTTTCAAACCACAGAGCTAGAGCAGCCAACATGATGCTGAGAGAGAAGCCAGGTGCAAAAGGCCGTATTCTGTGTAATTCCATTGGTGTAAAATGTCCAGAACAGGCTGGCGCTGGATTCAGACAGCAGATCAGTGGCTGCCCAGGCTGGGCTAGGGCGGGAGAGTGACTGCCGTGGGTACAAGGGGTCTTACTGGAATGATGGATTGTGGTGATTGTTATACAACTGTGTTAATTATTAATAGTCATTTAGTTATAAACTTCAAATGGGTGAATTGTGTAGCCTGCAAGTTACATCAGGACACAACTGCCATCTCTCTGATTGGCCCGTGGAGCAGCCTGGCCCTCAGGTCGGGCTCATTCCTGATGCTGCTTCTCTGATTGATGCCTGTCCTCCTCACCCAGGTGTACCTGGGCTCCGTGCTTGCCCTGGTCGTCATTCTAACCGGGGTCTTTGCTTATTACCAAGAGGCGAAGAGCACCAACATCATGTCCAGTTTCCGCAAGATGATCCCGCAGGCAAGTGTGACAGCCTCCCTGGTGTCTCCAGGCTTGAGACAAGCAAGCATCAGATGCGGGGGTGGGGGGGACCAGTAGGAGGGCGTGGCTTGGCGGCCTAAGACCCCTCCCTGCTGTCTGCAGAGTCTTGGGCAACTGGCCTAATCTCTCTGGAGCTCCCATTCCCTCCTGGGTGTGGTCAGTGAGGCAAGGTGGAGGAAGATGCTCAGTCAAGAGCAGAATGGGACAGAAAAACGAGCCACTGCCAGCATCTCCTGTGGCTGCTCCTCAGCTCAGTGAACTATTCAGACAGAAGTCATTCAGGTTGTTCCAACATGAGCCAAGGGAGCCAACCTGTGATTCTTTAAACCATCAGTCTTTTCACTCCCATTTCTGAGCCTTGCTGCATGTTGCCCCCGAATGCTGCCAGTGTGGGAGGCCTCAGATCTCTCCTCCTGCAGCAACCTGGGAGGGGTCCTCTGGGGACACCACTGTCAGCACACAGAACCACACCCTCACTGGGCTGCAGAGCTGCTGGGAGGCATGATCTCTGGGTGGAATCTCTTGTGTTAGGAAGCAGAGACCCATCTCTCACTCCATTAAAGGCTTTATGACCTGAGCGAGATCATTGATCCCTTTGGCTCAACCTCAGGACTCTTCCTGGACTTCCCAGCAGGATGATTCATCCTAATGGTCCCCCTGTCTGTCAGGCCCAGAGCTGTGGCTTTGCTATACCTCCCATGGCAGCATTTTCTGAGTCGAAGGCTATCTCCTTGAGCTCCAACTCAAGAAAAATAGTTCTTAGGGTCTTCAGGACCTGAGTAGAAGCCTTGGCTTCATTGTCTGCTATTCTGACAGCTATGCACTCCTGTGCCTTCCTTCCTGAGCCTGTGGGGGACAAGGGGCATGCAGGAGGTCCAGCATCATTCCCGGATGGGATCTGAGGCCTGGGTCATGATTTTCTTCTGCAGCAAGCACTTGTCATTCGAGACTCAGAGAAGAAGACAATTCCTGCTGACCAGCTGGTGGTGGGGGACATAGTGGAGATTAAAGGTGGAGACCGGGTCCCTGCGGATGTCAGAATTCTGTCCACTCAGGGGTGTAAGGTCAGTGTCATGGGTGCCCTGAGGGTCACGCTCATGGTGCTATGGTCTTTCCAGGTCTCAGTGTAACCAAAGAAGGGAACAAATTGCCTGACCTTGAACTCTTTTCAAAACTCCTTCTAGGTGGACAACTCATCTGTCACCGGGGAGTCAGAGCCCCAGGCCCGCTCCTGTGAGTTCACGCATGAAAGTCCCCTGGAGACCAAGAACATTGCCTTCTTCTCCACAACCTGTCTGGAAGGTAGGTCTGGTAGCTTGCAGGACTGCAGGTTCCTCTCATAGCCTTTCTCCTTTGTCAAGCTTTATGTTTCTCTCTCTCTACCATCTCTTGCTGCTAAGCTTTTCCAAGAGAAAATGTGGAATTGAGGAGTCTAGAGAGCTGGTGTTTGGCCTTTGTAGTGTCATGTGCTGATTGGCCATGTGAGCCACCAAAGAGAGGAGCGTGCAAGGCCATGGTCCCTCCTTGCTGAGGACTCCTGGAATAAAATGTCTGCTCCACCTGTAGGCACAGCAACTGGCATGGTCATCAGCACGGGTGACCGCACCATCATTGGGCAGATCGCCTCGCTGGCTTCAGGAGTCAAGGACTTGAAGACGCCCATTGCCATCGAGATCGAGCACTTTGTTCATATAGTGGCAGGAGTGGCAGTCTCCATCGGCGTCATTTTCTTCATCATCGCGGTGTCCATGAAGTATTATGTCCTGGACTCCATCATCTTCCTCATTGGCATCATTGTGGCCAATGTGCCTGAGGGTCTCCTGGCCACTGTCACTGTGAGTCTGTGCTGCTAGTGGCCATACCCTGACCCTGCTAGTGCCATCCTGCTCTGCCACAGCTGAGTCTGCTCTATCAGGGCCAGTCATAGGATGTTCTATCTCTTAGAGGTACAAAGAGAACTGTCATCAGTTAGTATTTGAATGAATTGTCCTTGAAAACTTGTGTTTTCATTTTCAGAGATCTATCTGCAAATCCCATATGATACTTTGCCCCTTAAGATCTAGACAAAACAATCTTGAACCACCACTTAGAAATTTTCTAGAAGCCTGACACCTTCCCTGCATTTCCACAGTTTTTAAAAGGAAAAAAAAAATACTTTGGCAGTTTCTACAGCTGAGGGATGTAGGTACACTTTCACATCACTTCACCCTCTCAGAGGCAGTCTGAGACACAAACTCCCTGTCTGATCCTGTAGAGCAGTTCAGCACTTTCTGCTCTGCCCCCTGGTCTAACTTTGGTTCTCCCTGTGTCAGGACCCAACTCATCCTAAAACAAGGCCCCCAGGTGGGGAGGATTCGTACCTCCACTCCTGGCACCGTGCTAAGCAAAGACAGACAGAAGTGCTTCCTCTGACTCCAGCAGACAGTAATTTGACCAAGCTGGAGCCTAAAGAACTCCAAAGAGCTAAAGAACTAACTCTAAAGAATTCCTAAAGAGCTCCAAGCTGGAGCCTTTTGAGATCTGGGGGCTTCAGAGAGAGCCAAGAATCTTTATTAACATTTGGAGATCCTAAAGTGAAACAAGTGTTTCTTGATTCCCCAAAGCAACAGGTAAGCCATTTGGGGCAAGTTTTTTGGCACATAGTGGCTGAAGTCTGTCTTACAACGCTCTTGCTTGTGATCCACGGGCGCTCAGCAGCCAAGCCCCCTTTGTATTGACTTGACACTTGCCCGGCTTTGCTACCTTTGGATCACTTAGGATCATTTTCCTCAAGGAGTAAAGGGACATGAGAGAGAGAGAGCACATGCAAGCTTTATATGCCTTCTCAGCCACTGGGTCTGGTGCAGTTTTACTGCATCTGTAACTATACCTGAAACTAGTCCAATTATAACTGTTCCTACATTACTGAACCCAAGTTCAGCATGGTGGTTTTTCTCAAAGTTTCTCTCTCTCTCCTCTGTCTAGGTGACTCTGTCACTGACAGCAAAACGAATGGCCAAGAAGAACTGCCTTGTGAAGAACCTGGAGGCAGTGGAGACTCTTGGCTCCACCTCCATCATCTGCTCAGACAAGACTGGGACCCTGACCCAGAACAGGATGACGGTGGCCCATCTGTGGTTCGACCACCAGATCTTTGTGGCAGACACTAGTGAAAATCAATCAAGTAAGCCTTGGGGTGCATCCAGCCTGGCCCTGCATGGTGGGCTCAGCACAGCTGGTCTGTGGCCGTGGGTGAACAGTACTGCTCACTGGCACAAGCCCGGCACCCTCGGCATCCATGGTTCTTCTTTCCAGATCAAGTCTTTGACCAAAGCTCTGCGACCTGGGCCTCTCTGTCAAGGATCATAACGCTGTGTAACCGCGCTGAGTTCAGACCTGGACAGGAGAGCATCCCTATCATGAAGGTGAAGCCCCACACACAGTCTCAGCCGCAGGCACTTTGCAGAGCGAAGTCACCTTCTTTGTTCTGATCTGGTGCTTTATTTAATCTCTGCAACTGAGTAGCATTTGTTCTGTGAGAGCGAATCTAACCACAAGACCTGTAGGAACCCTTTTCACTGTCACTAACTTCAAGAAATCTAAAAGTTCTCAAAATATTCATTTAGGTCTTATGAAAAGTCTCTTTCTTGAAAATGATTATGCCTTTAAGTTACTGTACTAAATTCTTTACCAGCTAAGAAGATACAATCAAAGTTCCAGGGAACACCCCCTGCCCCTCTCCAAGACCAAGTTCATTGCTTTTTTTCCATGAAAACTCCCACTCTCAGGGCTCTAACTTGTCTGAACTCCCCTATCGCCAGCAGGTGGCACCCTGCAGTTAACAGTTGAAACTGAACCTTTTGTGACCCCCTGGACTGTAGCCCACCAGGCTCCTCTGTGCATGGGATTCTCCAAGCAAGAATACTGGAGCAGGTTGCAATGCAAGAGACTCAGGTTTGATCCCTGGGTTGGGAAAATCCCCTGGAGAAGGAAATGACAACCCACTCCAGTAGTCTTGCCCAGGGGATTTTCCTGACCTAGGGATCAAACCTGGGGAAGGCAATGGCACCCCACCCCAGTACTTTTGCCTGGAAAATCCCATGGACGGAGGAGCCTGGTAGGCTCCAGTCCATGGGGTCGCTAAGAGTCGGACGCGACTGAGCGACTTCACTTTCACTTTTCACTTTCATGCATTGGAGAAGGCAATGGCAACCCACTCCAGTAGTCTTGCCCAGGGGATTTTCCTGACCTAGGGATCAAACCTGGGGAAGGCAATGGCACCCCACCCCAGTACTTTTGCCTGGAAAATCCCATGGACGGAGGAGCCTGGTAGGCTCCAGTCCATGGGGTCGCTAAGAGTCGGACGCGACTGAGCGACTTCACTTTCACTTTTCACTTTCATGCATTGGAGAAGGCAATGGCAACCCACTCCAGTGTTCTTGCCTGGAGAATCCCAGGGACAGGGGAGCCTGGTGAGCTTCCGTCTATGGGGTCGCACAGAGTCGGACACGACTGAAGCGACTTAGCAGCAGTAGCAGCAGCAGGGATCAAACCTGGGTCTCCTGCATTGCAACCCACTCCAGTATTCTTGCCTGAAGAATCCCATGGACAGAGGAGCCTGGCGGGCTACAGTCCCGATTCAGACACGATTAACACTAACAGTAGTAAATCTGTCACTTACGGGATAATTGTTCTCTCCCTCTGGTACTTGGTAAACTTAGGTTGCATTGGTTGGTTGAAAATAACCACAGAAGAACCCGATTATGTGCTGCAACTACTTATATCTTTTGATTCACAGAAAATTGTGGTTGGAGATGCCTCAGAAACTGCTCTTTTGAAGTTCTCAGAGGTCATGCTGGGTAATGTGATGGATATTAGAAAAAGAAACCGCAAAGTAGCTGAAATCCCTTTTAACTCAACCAACAAATTTCAGGTGACTTTCCCCTCACAACTGAATCTTTTGGTTTTCAATTATAGTTGGCTGTGCTGGGTCTTTGTTGCAGTGTGCAGGCTTCTCATTACAGAGACTTCTCTTGTTGAGGAGCACAGGCTCTAGGGCTCATGGGCTTTAGTAGCAACTGAATCCTTATCATCACTAAAGCAGCATTTCCACTTGTAGGTATCCTTTAGTCAGTATGCGTTTTGAATGACACTTGACTTTAAAAACAGTCCTCAGAGATGCAGAGCCTGGACATCTGGTAAACACAGAACAAGTAGAGGAGAGAAAAGATGAAGGTTTCTATGGGGCCTGCCATTTCCACACGTGGCCTTTCTGTATAACATGCACACAAACGCACCACTGCCTGCCCTGGTGACTTGGGCACAGGGAGAGGCAGTAGCCACATCCCCCAACATAACAGGCTGAGTGAGGGGGGCAGTGAGGAGAAGCCAGCTGCCCCATCTGTGTCAGGCATTCTCCGTGCTTGGTCTCATGTAATCTTCACCATAAGCCTTGAAGGTAGGACCAGGTGAAGTCCCAACTGCAGGCAAGGAAATGAGCCTTAGAAAGTGTTGAGGTGACCGGAGCCACCTAAGCATCTAAGTCTTCACATGTCCGTCTGATGCCTGAGTCTATGCTTTTTCTACCACAACACAGAGACCAGGTGATCAGTTCAGGCCATTTGGGTGAACCTTGCCCTTTGTGAGGACCAGTGAGGACCCAAAGCATTGCTTTCCATGTCTGCCCTGCCAGCAGTGCCCAGGAGTCTCCACCCTTTGTTGCTCAGGGGAGACTGGCCACCCTTGCCTGGCTGTCTCCCCTCCCACCAGGGTAGCCAGCAGGCAGCCATGTCCACCGTCCTCAGGTCAGGCAGGGAACAAAGTGCTGCTACAGGTGGAGTTCCCTGGAGACTCCAAAGCAAGAGTGGGATGTTTTGACTTGGTCTTTTGTTGTTGTCGTTTAGTCACTCAGTTGTGTCTGACTCTTTGGACCATGCCAACCAGGCTCCTCTCTCCATGGAATTTCACAGGCAAGAATACTGATGGGGTTGCCATTTCCTTCTCTAGGACTTAGTCTTTGCATAGCATTAAATTATGTAAGTAGGATGACCACGTTTGTGTGCAAGTTTCTAGTGATTACGCACACATTTTGTGTGGAAGGAATTTAGGACTGGAAAATAACTGTGGAGCAAACATCTTTGTGGATAATTAACCAGTAAAGAGTCATGGTTAGCAAAGCAGACAACTAACAAAATGTATGGTGTAAGATGTAGAGGAACTTAGATCTCTGTTCAAAACATAAGTGAAAATAGAATGACTAGCAATCCTAAAATAACAGTAGTAATCATGGCTATCAACTGCTGATTTCCACACTCCTCACAATTCTACTAGGTAGTCAAGAATGAGGAAACAGAGGACACGGCCAGAAAGGGCCAGAGCCAGGACTTGGGCAGACCCCAGGGGTGTGCTCAGCCTAGGCAGGTGGCCTTCCAACCACCGACAAGACTCAAATCCTGCTGGGGCTCCGTCTTCTTTGGGGAGAGGAAGAGCAGGTTCTGTGAGGCCTCCTGTACAAAGCGTTGATGGAGAAAGTAGGCTCCCTGGAGTTGCTAGAAAGGAGTGGGTCCCACAGAAGAGGCCAAGGAGCTCTGAGATGCTTTAGAGTCACCTTATATCCACTCAGCACTGAGCAAGGTGGTTTAGGAGGAGGCCTTGGAAGGTCTCTGGGGCATCATTCAACTCGAAGAAACAAAACAGCTCTGGCACGTGAGCTCTTTGAGTTGTGACCTGAGGGATCTAGTTCCCTGACCAGGAATGGAACCCAGGCCCCCTGCATTGAGAGCTCGAAATATTAGCCACCAGACTGCCAGGAAGTCCTTCAGTCTCTGCATATTACTTGGGCATGAAGTAGAAAGGACAGAACATGCCTGCGGAGAACACTCTTCGTTTACATATCACGGAGAGTAGAAACAGAAACCACAGAGAAAGCAATGTTTTTCTCATGAAAAGCTCTTGGGCCCTTTGTAGTAAAGACGGTTCTTGCCTGGAGAATCTCAGGGACAGAGGAGCCTGGTGGGCTGCCGTCTATGGGGTCGCACAGAGTCGGACACAACTGAAGCGACTTAGCAGCAGCAGCAGCAGCAGTAAAGACGGTGTCCTTACCCGCCAATGCCTCACTGAGCATGCGCGATCCCTCCCCCGCAGCTCTCCATCCACGAGACTGAGGACCCAGATGACAAGCGCTTCCTCATGGTGATGAAAGGGGCCCCCGAGCGGGTCTTGGAGAAGTGCAGCACCATCATGGTCAACGGGCAGGAGCAGCCTCTGGACAGGAGCACGGCCGAGGCCTTCCACACGGCCTACATGGAGCTGGGCGGCATAGGGGAACGCGTGCTGGGTGAGAGAGCCGGATCCCCCTGGCAGGCACAACGAGTCAGGCTTGGGGTATAGCGTGGTAGCCCTGGTGTCCACTCATATCCTAAAGGAGAATGTGGTCAGCATGCAGGGGATACTGTGTGATGGTGTAGGGGGGTGGGGGCCCTTGCAGATCAGAAGTCTGGAAAGATGTTATGGGAAGAGTTACATTTCAGTCTGGACCTTGAGTGATAGATGTGAAGGGTTGTGAGGGGAACATACTCACATAGAGAGAACAGCATGAGACAAACGTGGGAATGGATGGAGGGGACCCTCTGGGCACAGCTCCCCATTCTTCATCTCTTTATGTCTCTGTCTCTACCCCCACACCACTTGTAAACTGCAACCTCCTCAGAAGTACAGGCTGTCCACTCCTGGGCTTTCTGTCTCCAGAGCATACCTAACAGGCACAGAGTAAATGATTTGGGGATGAAACATGTCTTTCCTAAAACAACATGTTATGGAACTGAAGGAACTGAACAATTACGATAAACTCTAAAGTGTGTGAGTCACTCAGTCATGTCCCACTCTTTGCAACCCTGTGGACTGTAGCCTGCCGGGCTCCTCTGTCCATGGGATTCTCCAGGCAAGAATACTGGAATGGGTGGCCATTCCCTCCTCCAGGGGATCTTCCCAACTCAGGAATCAAACCCAGGTCTCCCACATTGCAGGCAGATTCTTTACCATCTGAGCTGCCAGATTTACTGACATCATTTCTCTTAAACTGATAAAACACAAAGGACTGAAAGTGTATGAAAATGTTCCCTCTTTTTTCCATCATTTTTTTATCCTAGTTTCACCAGCTCCTAAATTCATACCCATTTCAGGTTTCTGTCACCTCTACCTGCCAACAGACGAGTTTCCAGAAACGTATTCATTTGATGTAGACACGATGAACTTCCCTACATCCAACTTCTGCTTTGTGGGCCTCTTGTCAATGATTGACCCGCCTCGGTCCACGGTACCTGATGCTGTCACCAAGTGCCGGAGCGCAGGGATCAAGGTGGGACTTGCACATCCCTGACTTCACACATCTTCCACAGATGCTGAGTTCCTTTCTAGGAACGTCTGTCATAGGAGAGTCAGTATTTAGGTCTCTTCCCCTAAATGTCATAATTCCCCTTTTTTTAAGTCTCTACTTTCACTGTACTAAGATTTCAGTAACTGTCCCATAAAAGCATAGTCATTGTGTCTGTGTGGAATAAACAAGTGCAATTGCAATAAGCAGAAAGCCATGAAGTAACCACATGTCACCCTAGACCATGACAGACAATAAAAGGTTTTGTTACTTAATCTTGAGGTCCAGCTCCCATATTCCATTTCCCTCATGATAAGCCAAAATTTGAACTCCATTATTGTGTTAATTCCAAGGCCGTGGAGCATCATGAAGATGCTGAAGAAGATATGCGTCAGCCCACTCACAAAGTTACACCAAAGGGAAGGACTTCCTCTAGGTCCGAGGAGGAAATGTAAGGTTTAGAAACAAGGGTAGATCCAGTGGGATCCATGTGTCCTTCTGAGACAGGTGATTCTGACCTAAAGATCAAGGACTGCAAGCCACAGTGACCCCTTGCCATGGTGGAGTGGGCAAAACCAAGTCATCCCTGCTTGCCTGAGCAGCAGAGTCCCTCACCACCCTCATGCCTGTCTCCTTGCTTGTGTTCTAGGTTATCATGGTTACAGGCGATCATCCAATCACAGCCAAAGCTATTGCCAAGAGCGTCGGTATCATTTCCGCCAACAGTGAGACGGTGGAAGACATTGCCAAACGCCTCAGACTTCCTGTGGAGCAAGTTAACAAGCAGTGAGTTCAGAACCCACACAGCAGAACTCAGGCCTTTACCACAGGCCCTACTGCCTCTAGGGCCTTTTGCCAAACGTGATCTACTGGTTTACTCTATAATTTCTGGCTGGTTTACTCTGTAATTTCTACATCCAGTCATTACTCAAAATTTTATCGAATACCTGATATGTGCCAGCCACTGTATTGAGACCATGAAAATGACCTATATTTCAGCCCAGTGAAGTAGATCTGAAAACTTCAGTGATGAATTTAGAGTGAGGAAACTGAAGCAGAAACTTTATAGGAAATTACCTGTCGTTGGTGCAGTTTATAATCAGGAACACTGAGAACCCTTTGTGCTCTCTGAGCCCCTAGTCTGCATCTTGAGTATTTATTCTGTGTTTAGTATTTAGGCTTCATAATGTGTTGCTATGGAAACATAGTTCTCTTTGCTTTTTATTTGGTTGTAAATAGAATGGAGGACTTCTCTGGTGTCTACTGGTAAAGAACCCACCTGTCATTGTAGCAGACACAGGAAACATGGGTTCCATTCCTGAGTCTGGAAGATCCCCTGGAAGAGGAAATGGCAACCCGCTCCAGTATTCTTGCCTGAAGAATTCCATGTACAGAGGAGCCTGGCAGGCTGCAGTCTGTGGGATCACAAAAGAGTTGGACACAACTTAGCAACTAAATAGCAATAAACAACAAACTCAGTTAAATAAGCACAGGCACAGAGGTGCTGGCAGTGGGAACCTGACTGTTGATCATTTAATCAAAGTCTCCAAAGTCTTAGTTGGAAAATAAATATCATTGCTTTATTATACTTTGATGCATGTGGGTGAAAAAGACCCAAGAACATGTCCTAGTTTACCCAAACAGTTATACCTGTTAGGAACACAGAGCTGACAGGGGATAAGTGACTGCCAGGGCAACAAATTACCAGTTAGGACACCAAGCAGGTAAACAGCCTCTGGGCACACATTTGTGTCTGGAGCCTAAGGTGGCCCAGTGCTCCTTTGTGTAGATAACATCGGTGATAACGTCCGTCTGTGAAAACAGCTTCAGAGGTTGTACTTGTTTTGTTTTTTGAAATAGTAGGATTTTACTTTTTCCTACAAGTCACCACACAGGAGAGAGGGCTGGTTACTTTGTGAATGTTTTCAATTGTCCACTTTATCAACTGCAGCTTCATGATCAGGGAAAAACTTTTTGTAGCTAGGGGAGGAAGGGAAACAAGCCTTTCCTTCTTGCTTCTTCCTCCCCCTCTTTTTTTTTTTTTTACCAGAATATAGGAAAATCTATAGTTTGAGTCAAGTGCTAGAATTTCAATATTTAGCACCAATAGAAAAAAAGAGAAGCAGACCTAAAAAGAGCTCAAACTTTAAAAAGGTAAACAAAAAAGCATGCAGTGTTTTGTGCTTAAAAATGTTTAAGCTGAGATTTGAAGGCTGAAATGTTCACCAAGGGAAGGGAAGGCTAGAGGCCCCCACCCCTGGCAAAGGTAGTAGGATCTGTGAGGGCTTGCGCAGAGTCAGGGGTTCAGAACTAAGAGCCGGGGACTCAGAACTGAGAGCGTGGGTGCTGCGGGGGAGTCAGAGGGGCCGTATGGCACAGGCTGCCCCTAGCCCTGCAGACTAAGTGGGGATCTGGGGTTTGCTGGATGTTCCTTTGGACAGTGCTCCAGGGAACAGCGTGGTCAGGTCTGCAGTAGTTCCTAGAACCTCACTTTTATAAGCAGCAAATAAAAGCTTTCCTCAGGAAGACCTCAGTTAACTTTTCTCCCTACATAGCTGGTTGCATAGTAGACACTGTGAGTCTGAAATAAACAAAGAGCTGTCACCCATGTGTTCAGGCAAAAGCTGGATTCTTGGATTCAAAGTGTACAAATAGGCAGTTTTTTACCTCCTTTTCTTTTGAGTAAAGCTTTGCCCTGAGAAGTGCCACCTCTCACCCATGCCTGTAAGAAATGGCTACTTGACTTGTTTCTACTGTCATGTGACACAAGGAAATGCCTGTCAGCCTTAGTTCACTGTCTTGAAAAGAGACTCACACACCCCATCATCCCACCAGATGATTCAGATGAGTCAGGACTTGGGGTTCCAGGTAAAACCAAAAAGGTTCACCCCACCTCCTGCCTAGAATAGCATTTTAACCTCAGCTTCCACCTAGGCCCTCACCCAGTTCCTCCTGCCCATCTAGGGATGCTAAGGCCGCTGTGGTGACTGGCATGGAGCTGAAGGACATGAGCCCAGAACAGCTAGATGAGCTCTTAGCCAACCACTCGGAGATCGTCTTTGCCCGGACGTCCCCCCAGCAGAAGCTGATCATCGTGGAGGGCTGTCAGAGGCAGGTGGGTGAATGCAGCACCCGGGGAACCTTCTAGGTCTGTCATCATTCTGTGGGGAGAAGCAACACTGAGCCTTAGCCCCTCCTTAGGGCTCTGGTGAGGTCACCACCCCACATTTCCACCTGTCAGGGCTGACCCTGCCTACCTAGGGACCCTCCTGCTTGCTCCCCAGGGGCCTAACTTTACAATTTGGATTCATATGGTTTTGATCATTCAAACACATCTTATTTGGAGCTTGTTCTTACTTCTGGTATTTCCCATCTTAATCTTTTTCTTCCAACTCAAAACGGGCCTTTGTTTTGGTGCAGCAGACCTCCAGACTGCTCACTAACCTCCTCCACCCCTCTCCCACAACCTTCTGCCATCCCTGCAGGATGCTGTGGTCGCTGTGACTGGGGATGGAGTTAATGACTCCCCAGCTCTGAAGAAGGCAGACATTGGGATCGCCATGGGGATAGCAGGTTCTGATGCAGCCAAAAATGCAGCTGACATGGTCTTGCTGGATGACAACTTCGCGTCCATCGTCACAGGGGTGGAGGAAGGTGAGTGGGGTCTTGAGTGATCTTAGCAAGGGCCCATGAAATGAGGCGCAAGTCCTATAGGGAGAAATGTCTTCTGCTTAGGTCGCCTGATCTTTGACAACCTAAAGAAGACAATCGCGTACACGCTGACCAAGAACATCGCCGAGCTGTGCCCCTTTCTCATCTACATCATTGCTGGGCTTCCCCTGCCCATTGGCACCATTACTATCTTGTTCATCGACTTGGGCACAGACATAGTAAGTAGCCATAAAGGGAACAGGGTCTGATGAGTTCCCCAAGTGAGGGAAACCTCAGTGTTTTAATCAGTGCTTCTCAGACCTCAACGTGATGGTTTCTGACAAGCTCTTAAGTGATGCTGAGTCTGCTGGTCCACCAACCCCACTTCAAAGCACAGGACCAGAGAGATCTATCAAGTGTTTGAAAATTAAACCACTTCACTCCATAAAAGAACTTTTCAACACATGAGTTCTTCACCTTTCCAAAAAAACAGGCCATTGGTCTGTTCCAGCTCATGTGCCTCCCCCCCCCTTTTTTTTTTTTTTTGAAGAGCTGTCACCAAAATAGTCCCTGTACTGCTTCGGGCCCAGTGGCCGAAGTGATAAACCACAGCTGCCCCTTGTTAAGTAAAAGAATCTGTGACCTGGAAGCCCCTCACCAAACACAGTAAGAAGCAGCCATTAATAACACTGTGAAGCCTCACACAGACCTACAGTAATATCACCTAAAACTTTCCCTCTGCTAGAATGAATCCCCTTAGGAAGCTTTGTGACAGTCACTCCCATGGCTCTAGCTTACAGAGGCTTTGGGGAGCAAGAAAAACTCACAGCTCTGCGGGTCATTGCCTACCCCCCATTTCACATGACACCTGGGCAGCCTCCACAGTCCAGGGATATTAGGGCATCTCTAATATCAGAGGGGAGCTGAAGCCCCAGAGCCTGCAGCAAGCTTGCTCTTTTTATCTCCACTGCCATGGTTCTTCCAGGTATCACTAGGGAACTTGTTAGAAATTTGGGTTCTCTGCCCTCCAGGGGGAGGACCTGGGAGAGAACCACTGGTCAGTGGTGGGAAGGGAAAGTGCTTTATTACTAGATCGTTTAGAGATGGCAGCACAGGGTGATGATCAGGCAATCAGACACAGGTGGATTGTCTTCTCTGCAGACAGCACACCCTGTTGTCTGCTCCCTGGATGGACCAGTTCCGTAATGCCACCAGCACCACTGCCACCACCACCGCCACCACCATCCCCCTACATCGGGCCCCTGGCTGTGCTGCCACTCTTTCCTTCCATCTAGCATTTCAAGGTCGGGCCTCATGCTGCTCTCTCCCTCTAGATTCCCTCCATCGCCCTGGCTTACGAGAAAGCTGAAAGTGACATTATGAATAGGAAGCCTCGCCACAAAAAGAAGGACAGGCTGGTGAATGCGCCACTCGCCTTGTACTCCTACCTGCACATCGGTGCGAGGAAGGGCTGCCCAGAGACCCACCTTCCCCTGTGGGGTGGGGTGGGCTGCTGGGGGAGCCCAGAGGAGAGTGAGGCAGAGCACTTCTGGGGTCTGTACAGAACCTCTCCTGTTCTTCTAGGCCTCATGCAGGCCCTGGGGGCCTTTGTTACGTATTTCACCGTGTACGCGCAGCAGGGCTTTCTACCCAGCACTATCCTCCACCTGCGGGTGGAGTGGGAGAACGACAATGTGAATGACCTGGAAGATAGCTACGGACAGGAATGGGTAAGGGCCAGGTTGCTGGTGGCATCCTCCCTGGATGGCTGTAAGGGGAAGTGATAGTTTTTCTTGAGGGCCCTGTGGTCACAGTGGCTTGCCTCTGCTGGGCTCGGCTCATCTCCCAAGTTGGAGATCTAGAGCTCACCTGTTTACATTAGCTTGCATCCCGGGTGGCTCAGATGGTAAAGAATCTGCTTGCAATGCAGGAGACCTGGGTTTAATCCTTGGTTTCAGAAAATCCCCTGGAAAAGGGAACAGCAACCCACTCCAGTATTCTTGCCTGGTAAACCCCATGGGCAGAGGAGCCTGGTGGGCTACAGTCCGTGGCGTCTCAAAGAGTCCGACACGATTTAATGATTAGCACACTTCAGGTGTGGAAGAGGAGCAGCTAGCAGTGCCACAGCTGGGCCAAATCTATTAAAATCCATAAATCTAATCCATAGATTTCTTTCCAAACACAGAAAGTGACCCTCTCTCAATCATGGGGAGGGGAAAGAGAGTGGAGGCTCGTAGACAGGCACCAACACCTCCCTGAGGTGTCCATCTGGGGCGTCATGGTCTTCTCTTCTCTGGCCATTGACAGACAAGGTACCAAAGGAAATACTTAGAATGGACGGGCTACACAGCATTCTTTGTCAGCATCATGATTCAGCAAATAGCAGATCTGATCATCAGGAAAACCCGGAGGAATTCCATCTTCCAGCAAGGTCTCTTCAGGTACTGGTGCAACTATCTTGGGGGTTCAGCCTGGGCCTTTGCTGCCCAGATGACTGCATGTCGGCATGTGAGCCTGGGGCTGGGAGTTCAGAATTTGTTTGCTTTTTGTGTCTTACAGAAATAAAGTCATCTGGGTGGGGATTGCCTCACAGATTATCATCGCATTAATCCTCTCCTATGGCCTTGGAACCATCCAGGCCCTGAATTTCACGATGCTCCGGTGAGGTTCCCTGCAATAACGGGGAGGAACCTGCCCCAATCTGGTTGTCACAGCCTAACAAGTCTTTCCCCTCAAGTCTTTCCAAAGAGAGAAAGTGAAACTTTTTTTTTCTTTCTTTTAATTAGTGTGAGGCTTTGACCTGCTAGTTTTTTTCAGAAAAGGAGGTGGGTCTTCCATCCCTCACCATCCCATCTCTACCTTCATCCAACAGATCCCTTCTCAGGCAGACACTGTTTCTAGTGGTCACTGTCCAGTTAATAAGAAACCTTGGGGTTCTACGCTGTGTGACCCAGTGGGGTTGCTCTGTCCAGTCTAGAAAGGGGAATGAATGAGGCACTCAGCCACTTAGGGTGGGTGTGTGAGTCTCACGCCACCCCCTCTCTCCCTCCAGGCCTCAGTACTGGTTTGTGGCTGTGCCACACGCAGTTCTGATTTGGGTGTATGATGAGGTGCGGAAGCTTTTCATCAGACTCTTCCCTGGAAGTGAGTACTAATGTATGGGGGACTTGGGGGCTCTTGATCTGCTCCAGCAGACCTTCCTCTGTTTCTCACTTACTGCTTCCTCCTTCTTTAGGCTGGTGGGATAAGAACATGTATTATTAAGACGCCTGCTTCCCAAGCCCCCCCAGCTGCACATGGCGATGTTCTTCACCTTCTGGCCCCAGCTGGGCGACTGCTGCCATGGGGATGTCGTTGGAATGTGTTCAAGAAAACAAAGAACTGTAGGAAAGACACTCACTAATATTTTGTAATTTAAAACAGAGATTTCAGTGTTTATATGTGATTTTAATTTATACATCAATGTCCTTATTTAAAAATACATGAATTTCAAGGTAATGGTGTAGGGAAGAATGGAGTGTTTAAATATCTGTAGAGCTCATTCATGTTAAACAATGTCAGGTAATCCAGACATCTGCTGGATTAAGGGTCTCCCTGACCCTTAGGCTCTAGATAGCACTGCTCACACCTCCATTCCACACTCTATTAAAGCGCCCTCCCTTCCTGTGAATTCCCAGATAATTTATTATTTCAGTCACGCTCAGAAAAGGCTAGTTCAGCTAGAGGTTTGCAAAAGAATGAGGTGACGGCAGGTTTACATCACAGCAACTTGGACGACATCAGTTTGACCCTGAGACATCCTTAAGAGTCCTCATCCCGCCTCTCAGCTCCTCACAGTCCTTTGTTGCCCTCCCTCCTCCACGGTACCCTCCACCCACCACCAGTTCCAGAATGGAGCTCCAGGTGCTCCCCTGACCCAAGGGGGTTTTCATTTACCAGGACTGAACCTCAGTGGAGGAACCTTGTGGTTTAACACATAATATTTATTCTTTATTAGACAGTTCATAGCACTCTGCAACACGTTTTTTGTTTCATGCTGTTAAGTTTCTTTATTCATGTGTAACATATGTGACTACACCCATATTAGTATCCCAGAGAGGCCTCATTTTTAAGTAAAAGATCTTTTATAAAACCAGGCCTGAGAGTGGTGTTCTAATTAATTTGAGTTTGTCTAAAATGCAGAGCAGGGCTTCCCTGGTGGCTCAGATGGTAAAGAATCCACCTGCCAATGTAGGAGACATGGGTTTGATCCCTGGGTTGCAAAGATCCCCTGGAGAAGGAAATGACAGCCCACTCTAGTATTCTTGCCTGGAGAATCCCACAGGCAGAGGAGCCTGGTGGGCTACAGTGCATGGGGTCACAAAGAGTCAGATACGACTTAAGAGACTAAACAACAATAGCAACAAAATGCACAGCATAGGACAGGGGAAAAAAATGAGATGTAATTTCAGCATTTTTTTTTTTTACTTCTTTGGTCCTTTCATTTTTCCAAGGAAGGTCTGAACCCTTCCCTCACAACATCCCTGCTCTGCCCCCTCTCTGATGTGTGCACACATTTAAGTCAGAATTTCTTTGGAGGGTCCAGCAGCAGAGAGAGAGAGGAAGCCATTTTCATAGGCCTTCCATCATCACCTGATACCCAGCACACACTCATTTAACAGGAATGACACTTGGTAAACTTTTTGTACTCAGTGGGCTGCCCCATCGCCTCTCCTCCATCGTTCACACAAACAAGGACGTCCTGCTGCTGATGGTGCTGAGTTGTGTCTCTAGGTCAAGCAAAGGGAGTCTTAGGGCCACAATTCACTGCTGTGTTCTCAGAGCCGTCATTGTAACCTCATGTAAATAGATGATAATGCACTGTGTCATTGTGTGTGTGTATTTAAATTAAAATAATGAGTCTAATCTCAAGGGTTTTGATCTCTGTGTTCAGCCACAATTATCACATGATTATCCCTGGACTACTATGATGATGTCAGTGGTTCAGTGACCTGGAACCCTTTCCAGGCAGTGTCAAGACAGCCTTCTCATTCCAGTCCTGACAGGGCAGTGATGGTCCCAAAACTTAAACTATGAACCATTTGTCCTCACTTTTCTTCCTGCCAGGCTGTCTGAGGGCCCCCTGCTGTGATGGCTGGCAGCTTGTTGTCCTGCCAGAGCCAGTGAAGGACACTGCAGATAGAGTACAAAGCCACAAGAGGTTTATCGTGGGGTTGCATTAAGCTTGAGAGGAGTTCAGTTTGAAGTAGAAATCTCTTCATAGCAGGAACCCTGTCTGGAATAACTTTAGTATTGTACATACCTATCTTTGTAAAAAATTGACACTCAAATATTTGTGAAATGAGTAAATAAAAAATTTAAAGAATCACAGAAATGAGACTGGTGTATCAACTCACTTTATTGAGTTGTAAACAGAAAAGAGGCAATAAAACCTCAGAGGGTTTTGCTTTGTGTTGTTGTTTTGGAGGGATGACTTCATTTACCCACCAGGGCCTGGATACTTTTTAGAGAAAGTAAGAGTTAATTTAAATCTGATTGATATGGCAGAGTAACTCAGATGTAGAGATAAGGCTAGGTTTATAGAGTATTTTTTAAAACAATGTTCTGTCCTGACATTGTAATTCATTTTAGAAAATTTGGAATATCCAAGAGTAAAAATAAAATTAAAACCATCAAGAATCTAACTACCAAGTTCTATAACTAAACAATAGAGTAGTTATTTCTTTCAGTTCAGCTGCTCAGTTGTGGCCAACTCTTTGCGACCCCGTGGACTTCAGCATGCCAGGCTTCCCTGTCCATCACAACTCCCAGAGCTTGCTCAAACTCATGTCCATCAAGTCTTTTTTCTAAACATATACTTATTTCTAGGCAGAATTGAAATATAAAGCTTTCCATTCTGCTCTTTTAGTTAACATTGAGGATGTGAGTCTAATGACTATACATTATTCCATACTGAGAGTGTTTTAACTATATCCCCTCTGTGCGATGGCTTATCTATTTTCTACTGGTAATCATTTTTGTTTTAAGGTTTCATCTTGTCACTAAATCTTATACAGCATCTCATTATTTTATAATAGATTCATCAAAATGGACTGAGGCATTAAGAGCATTTTTAAGGCTCTTGATAAATTTATTTTCATATAAGTTATATCAATTGATATTCCTACCAGCAACAATAAAGTGAATGTCTTGGCTGTCAATAGGGTATTAAAGATCTGTCAACTATGTTGTTCGGTCACTAAGTCATGTCCAGCTTTTTGTGATCCTATGGACTGTAGCCTGCCAGGCTCCTCTGTCCATGGGATTCTCCAAGCAATAATACTGGAGTGGGTTGCCATGCTCTTCTCCAGGGGATCTTTCTGACCCAAGGATTGAACCCATGTGTCCTGCCTCTTCTGCATTGCAGGCAGATTCTTTACCACTGAGCCATGGGCTTCATATATATACATATACATACATGCATATATATAGATAGATATAGATATATATAAAAGAGGCTTAGATGGTTATCAGATGCGGTGGTGGGTGAGACCCCTTTAAAGAGGTGGTCAAGAAAGTCCTTTCTGAGGTGAATAAGCACAGAGAGGAGAAGACCAGGAGGAAGGGGTGGTGCCATGTAGCAAGAACAAGAAGACTGGTTAATCAGGCAGCTGTTGAAATAGGCAAAAATATAATCTTATAGGGTCTCAGGCCATGGGAAGCAGGCTCGGTTTCATTACAAACACAACACCAGGCTGTTGAAGATTATTAGCAAAGGCGGAGACTTGCTCCAGTTCACTTGTTCAGATCAGTTTGGCTTCTCTGAGGAGGTTAGGAGGATACCCAGGCAAGAATAGACACAAGGTGAGTTAAGAGGTGAGGGAAGCAATGATAGACTGGGCAGGGTGGTGACAGGGGTGAGGCCCAAGTGTGAAGCTGTGTGTGTGTGTATACCTTTAGCTTCCAAGGAGGAATGTTGTATGGAAGGTTACCTGTTGATGATATGGATCAGGAGTGCTCAAATTAGGGCCCTAGAAAGACCACCAACTTCCCTAACTGACAACATTGTAATGAAGATGAAGGAGATACTTTCCCAGGTGACTTTTTAAAATACAGCAAGTGCTCATATGCTGGTTGTTCTTGACTCTGTGTTTACAAAGACTGTCAGATCTCCACATTCATTCTGCAGTCATCACTCCACCAGTGGACTTATACTATGATATGACAGTATCAGCAGCTGGTAGTTACCAATTCCTTTTACGTCCTGGTTGATGTGATGACCTCCTAGAAACACTGTCTCATTAATACTAGGACCACCCATCAGTTTGTAGTGTTAACCTTGTAGGATCGTCTAGCACATAGAGGCTCTGCGCTTAGTCGCTCAGTCATCTCCTACTCTTTGCCACCCCATGGACTGTAGCCCACCAGGCTCCTCTGTCCATGGGATTCTCCAGGCAAGACTACTAGAGTGGGTTGCCATGCCCTCCTCCCAGAGGACTTTCCCAACCCAGAGATTGAACCTACGTCTCCCACATTGCAGGTGGATTCCTTACCATCTGAGCCACCAGGGAAGCTCCTAGTGCTCAGTTTCCCTCCACTAATCAGGTCAACTTTAGAATCTGTGAGGTCGAGTCAGGGGAGTCTGTGCTTGGACAGAAATCTGCACACGACACTGAGCACACCCTTCAGGTGGGTTTTACCAATCTAAGGCTATGGAGAACCGAGTGCAACTCAGAATAGTCCAAGTCTGTGATATGCAAACATGAGGAACAACACTCTCTCCTCTGGAAAAGCCAGTTTTGCTGCATTTGCACAATACTCTGGCATCCTTGACTCCAGATAAACCTGTGCATCTCTGCTCCCTTGAACCGGTTCTAACTGCCTAGTTCCCACACCCAAATATGAGCAGAATAAACTTAACATTTGTTCATTTTATACCTAGAGGAGAGCCATGATTTTAACTTTTCTTTGAAAAGTATCCTTTCACACTGAAAATAAGGAAAAAACACATTTACTCCTTCCAGGGGCACCAGGCCTTGGCACAGTTAGGTAACTATCTGCTCTAGCTGCCATGTGGGATCTGGGCTCCACCATCCAGTGCTCACGTGAACTCCAGGGCCAGCTTTGTTCTGTACTTTTGTCAGTGCCACTGTTTCCACTTCAGACCAGATCTCGGGGCAGGCTGTCTCTCCTCTGTCGCCATTCCTGGGTTCCAGCCCTCCACCTGACATACCAGAACCCAACTCAGGGGATGTTATCTCCTTGATCCAGAGGTTCTAAGATAAAGTTTAATGGAAATTTAAGGCAAAAGCCTGATTCATTTTAAAGGGATATAAACTCCCTTCTACAGACTTGAGGAAGATAAATTGAGGTATTGTGGAGTAAAGCACTTTGTCATGGAGGTTCGTGGCATTGTACAGGAGACAGGAATCAAGATCATCCCAAGAAAAAGATTTGCAAAAAAGCAAAATGGCTGTCTGAGGAGGCCTTACAAATAGCTGTGACAAGAAGGGAAGTGAAAAGCAAAGGGGAAAAGGAAAGATATACCCATCTGAATGCAGAGTTCTAAAGAAGAGCAAGGAGAGATAAGAAAGCCTTCCTCAGTGATCAGTGCAAAGAAACAGAGGAAAACAATAGAATGGGAAAGACTAGAGATCTCTTCAAGAAAATTAGAGATACCAAGGGAACATTTTATGCAAAGATGGGCTCAATAAAGGACAGAAACAGTAGGGACCTAACAGGAGCAGAAGATGTTAAGAAGAGGTGGCAAGAACACACAGAAGAACTGTACAAAAAAGATCTTCACAATCCAGATCATCACAATGGTGTGATCACTCACCTAGAGCCAGACATCCTGGAATGTGAAGTCAAGTGGGCCTTAGAAAGCATCACTACAAACAAAGCTAGTGGAGGTGATGGAATTCCAGTTGAGCTATTTCAAATCCTGAAAGATGATGCTGTGAAAGTGCTGCACTCAATATGCCAGCAAATTTGGAAAACTCAGCAATGGCCCACAGGACTGGAAAATGTCAGTTTTCATTCCAATCCCAAAGAAAGGCAATGCCAAAGAATGCTCAAACTACCGCACAATTGCACTCATCTCACACACTAGTAAAGTGATGCTTAAAATTCTCCAAGCCAGGTTTCAGCAATATGTGAACTGTGAACTTCCAGATGTTTAAGCTGGTTTTAGAAAGGGCAGTGGAACCAGAGATCAAATTGCCAACATCTGCTGGATCATTGAAAAAGCAAGCAAGTTCCAGAAAAACATCTATTTCTATTTTATTGACTATGCCAAAGCCTTTTACTGTGTGGATCACCACAAACTGTGAGAAATAGTTCAAGAGATGGGAATACCAGACCACCTGATCTGCCTCTTGAGAAATTTGTATGCAGGTCAGGAAGCAACAGTTAAAACTGGTCATGGAACAACAGACTGGTTCCAAATAGGAAAAGGAGTACGTCAAGGCTATATATTGTCACCCTGCTTATATAACTTATATGCAGAGTACACCATGAGAAACGCTAGGCTGGAGGAAACACAAGTTGGAATCAAGATTGCCAGGAGAAATATCAATAACCTCAGATATGCAGATGACACCACCCTTATGGCAGAAAGTGAAGAAAAACTAAAGAGCCTCTTGATGAAAGTGAAAGAGGAGAGTGAAAAAGTTGGCTTACAGCTCAGCATTCAGAAAACTAAGATCCTGGCATCCAGTCCCATCACTTCATGGCAAATAGATGGGGAAACAGTGAAAACAGTGGCTGACTTTATTTTTCTGGGCTCCAAAATCACTGCAGATAGTGATTTCAGCCATGAAATTAAAAGATGCTTACTCCTTGCGAGGAAAGTTATGACCAACCTAGATAGCACATTAAGAAGCAGAGACATTATTTTGCCAACAAAGGTCTGTCTAGTCAAGGTTATGGTTTTTCCAGTGGTCACGTATGGATGTGAGAGTTGGACTGTGAAGAAAGCTGAGTGCCAAAGAATTGATGCTTTTGAACTGTGGTGTTGGAGAAGACTCTCGAGAGTCCCTTGGACTGCAAGGAGAGCCTGTCTATCCTAACCAGTCTATCCTAAAGGAGATCAGTCCTGAGTGTTCATTGGAAGGACTGATGTTGAAGCTGAAATTCCAATACTTTGGCCACCTGATGCAAAGAGCTGACTCATTTGAAAAGACCCTGATTCTGGGAAAGATTGAAGCCAGGAGGAGAAGGAGATGACAGAGGATGAGCTGGTTGCATGGCATCACCGATTCAATGGACATGGTTTTGGGTGGACTCCCAGGGAGGCCTGGTGTGCTGCAGTTCATGGGGTTGCAAGTAGTTGGACACGACTGAGTGACTGAACTGAACTGAAGCCTGAAAATACTATAATTTATTAGTTGGTGTTTTGCCCTACATTTTATATTTGCAACATGGGATTTCTCCCTCTTGCTTTCATTGCTCGACAAATGAAGCACCTGCTTGGACAGGGCACAAGGCTACAGTGTTTAAGGAACACTGAGGGTGAGCAATGTGGCATCCCCTCAGAGATAGTATTGGTGGGGCAGGAAAGACAGACTGTAAATGAACTGCCATCCAGGAAGGCCACAGCAGACAGAAGCACTAAGGGTTGGGATTTTCAAGGACCGACAGAAATCAGTATGATGCTATCTCCAAAGTCTGAGAAAAAATAACTGTCAATTTAGAACATTATGTTATTAAATGCTCATTCAAGGATGAAGACGAAAATATTTTCACCCAAATAAAAGCTAAGAGCATTCACCATTAAGATACTCTCACTAAAGACATTTCTTCAGGGTATCCTTTTTGAATTCAGTTGTTGGTTTTTTGATATGAGGTGTATGAGCTGTTTGCATATTTTGGATGTTAACCAGGGATGAGCTTTGAACAGAATACTTCTATTTCCAAAACAAAACACATAGAGAGAAAAAGAAAATGAAGAATATATGCTGGTTTTACTCTTAGCAGCTAAAGGTACCCTGCCATCTCCACGTGCTTCCTCCACAATACACAGATACTTGCCAAATTGCTACCAGATCACCTGGTTTCTTGCTCACACAATTTCCCTAGCACTGGACTGTTTAAAGGATAAGTCCTTACCCAACATTCAAGACTCTCTAAAATTCAATTCCAATTTAATTCTCCAAAAAGCTCACTTAAAGCAATATTAACTAATCCAGGCAAATGGTCTGTAAGTTAAATATCGAATAGGCAACAGCATCTACTCACCTACAATCCCTTGTTTTTGCAGTTCTTTCTCCCTGGAAAGCCTCATTTCCTCCGTTTATCTCTGTAAGTTTCACTCAGGTTTTAAAGTCTAGTGTAAACCTTATATTCTTTACAAAGACTTTTCACACAACGCATACAATTCTTATTTTCTCTAAGTCTCCTCTGGCATTTAATACAAACTGCTTTAGTGGAAGTTACCCGTTTAGGTAGAGGATGACATATCACTCAAGCAGGAACCTGTTAGTTTATAAATTCTTCGTATCCCTAAACGTTCTCAACACAAGGCCTTGTAAATACCAGTAGGGTCAACAATTGTTAGTAATAACGACCACACCTTGGTTTGAAACTGTTGACCAAATCTCCTCACCGGTGGGTAGCTAGACTGGCTTCTCCACTAAAGCCACTATGATCCACTAGGGAAGGGGGACGACGTCGCCACCTGCAAGGTCAAAAGCAAAGTAAGGAGTAATGCGTGAAATCCGACTTATATGCAGTGAGAGTGATAAGGCACTGAGCTTTGGACAAAGGTCAGGCCCCCAAAACGGTCCCGAAGACCACGCGCAATCAGCTTTCAGCATCCGGAGTAAAACAGCAAACAGCCTCCTGCTGGGAGGGTCTGGGGCGGGGGGAATGGGTGGGCTGGAGCTTCCTCGCTGCCGATTGGCTCCCTGGAGCCACCGCCTCCGGCGATTGGTCTCTGCCGCAAGGGATACCGGGTCGGCACGCGACGCGGGCCTGGGATTCGAGGCACGAAGATGGCGGCTGAGGCGTTGAGGGCTAGGCGCCCCTTGTCCTCCTGCGGGCAGGTGGAGACGCACGGCCGGGCCCAGGGAGCCACCGAGGCCCTGTGCAGCCGGTGTGGAAGAAGGGCGTCCAGAGCTCTGGGTGAGAGGCGGGGGGGGGGGGTCAGTCCGCCTGCCGTCATGGGAGCTGAGGAACAGGCAGAGTAGGGAGTGGCTGCGACGGCGAGGGAGCACGGGGCAGCCCAGGCCTCGAGCGCGCAGCCCGCCTTTGAGGTCCTGACGCTAAGGCCTTGAGAGCGGCTTTCCACCCTGCTGCGCACTGACTGCACCACTAATGGGGTCGCAGGTTCGAGAAAGGGGTAATGTGAGAATTTAACCGTCATTCTGTGGTGAAGAAGCAACAAAACTTAATTTTTTTTGCGTAGTTTTGTTGTGGTAACCAAAGGTTCCTGATATTTAAAAACGGATATTGGGGTGGGGGCGGGGCACTTGTTGCTCTTTTGGCTTAAAGCCTTGTTCAGAAGACAGCCCGTTAGGTTTTGTGCATCTTGTGTTCAGTCTTGGGCCATCCAGGGAGAACGCGCGCCCATGCTCCCCTCACTGAGACTCCCCTCAAGTGAAAACAGGTTCAGTTTATTTGACCGTAACCTCACAGGCCTTAGAGTGCTATGTCTCTGCAGGGGTGTGCTGTTGAAACTAAACTCTTGGAGCTGCCAGAGTCTTATTATCACCCTGTGTAACTGTTACATTTTATACTTTCAAAGTGAAAGTCCATTTTCTCAGTCGCTCCAGGATGGACTCTGCTTGGGAGCCCTGAGCGTAGAGAAGGTTGGTTGTGTTTTCTTGGGGAGAGGCAAGTTCTCTTACCCGAATTTCGATTGCTGCTGTTTCATAGAAAATCTCCATTATTTGATGATATAGTATTACGAAATAAAGTTTTAGAACATGACCTTTTAAAATCACCTGTTCTTTCATACATTTGTATTATAATGCTGAGAAGTACTCAGTTGGAAAAATGATGCCTATGCATGTGGAATTATCAAAGTGCTTTGTAAGCTGTAATGCAGCCCACGTTATTTCGACTTGTACAGTATCAGAAATCTTTAAAAGGTAAAACAGTTTTGATATCCTTAGTAACAGTATCTCTGGAATTTAAATTAGAACTTTAAAATTTACCCTGGTTTTAAACAAGTTTTAGATGTTTCATTAGCTTAAAAACTAAATTTCTTTTTTTTATCAAAAGAATGCAATTGTTTTAATATAAATCAGCAGGAACACTACTTTTATAGTAAATTAAGCCTCATTTTATCTAGTTTCTTTTCCCATTTTTTCTTGCAAAATCTTTTTAAATGACTTAAAATGACATAGCTATAACAAATATATTTATTACTATAAACTTCAGATTCTACTTAGAGTATTAAAATGTTGGTATTAGATGGTATTTCCCTTCATAAATGCTAAATTTGTGAAAAATAACCTTTATATGGGTCATATTTGTGTGATAGTAGTGACATCTGACTTCTGTCCTGTCTTCTGTCTTTGCCAATGTCTTAGATCATTAAGAGAGGATTTTTTTAAATTTGAGTGTAACTGATGTACAGTGTTTCAAGTGTACAGTAAAATGAATTAGTTATATCAACACATCTACATATATCCACTCTTTTTCTTTTTGTTTTGTTTTAGTTCTTTTCTCATTGTAGACCATTACAAAATTATTGAGTAGAGTTCCCTGTGCTATATAGCAGATTCTTGTTAGTTATCTATTTTATATATAGCAGTGTGTATATGTCAGTCCCCTTCTCCCAGTTTTCCCTTTCCCATCCCCTGGTAACCATAAATTTGCTTTCTACATCCATGACTCTACTTCTATTTTGTAAGTAAGTTCATTTGTACCCCTCCTTTTTTTAGATTGCACATGTGACTGATATCATACGATATTTATCTTTCTGTGTCTGACTTCACTCAGACACAGGGAAGGCAATGGCACCCCACCCCAGTACTTTTGCCTGGAAAATCCCATGGATGGAGGATCCTGGTAGGCTCCAGTCCATGGGGTCGCTAAGAGTCGGACATGACTGAGCGACTTCCCTTTCACTTTTCACTTTCATGCATTGGAGAAGGAAATGGCAACCCACTCCAGTATTCTTGCCTGGAGAATCCCAGGGACGGGGGAGCCTGGTGAGCTTCCGTCTATGGGGTCGCACAGAGTCGGACACGACTGAAGCGACTTAGCAGCAGCAGCAGACTTCACTCAGTATGACAATCTCTAGGTCCATCCATGTTGCTGCAAATGGCATTATTTTGTTCAAAGAGAAGGGTCTTGCCAGTTTCTCAAATTGACCCTCACTGTCCCCTTCACAGGATGGGAAGTATAAATTCGCAGAGGGCAGTATGATCAAGTAGAAAGAACATTAGACTTGGAAACAGAACTAGATTGGAATCTGGATTATACCATTTATCCCAGATCACCAAAATGTTTATCCATCTCTAGGTTGTCAAATATACTATCTACAGCCTATTTAGCTGTGATAATTATAATGATCAAATGGAATATGTCAGATTTTTATATGATTTTTTTCTTTATATGATTGTAAGAGCTGGCAGATTCAAAATGTTATAGGTATCAAATAACTATCTAAATGAATGCAAGCAATATTAATTATCTCTGCCTGGTTTCTTTTTTTTCTGACTTTTCTCCCTTCTGATTTGTATTGTTTCTCTTGAATTTTAATAAGTCATCCATTTCTAACTAAATATATTTTTCTATAGAAGAGAATCCCTTTTCATTTTCCCCTGTGATTATACTGAATATGCATCATTAACAAACTGAAAAGTTTAATTCACAGAAGAATTTCATCAGTAGGTCACCACTATGAACTTCAGTGTGGACATGCTTTTTGTGACCTGTGCTTATTAATGACTGAAGAATACAGCACCATCACATGCCCTGATTGTGAGGTAAGTTTTATTGTTCATATCGATCACATTACAACATAATGTTACAGGTAAAAATTGTAGAGAAATAAAGCATATTTCTAATTAGGAACTAAAAACTTGAAAATTTGCTGCTGAGTCTTTTAAATAAAGAAACCTAGCAAAAGATAAAGCTTTTCACATACGTTTTTGTAACTATTCAAAGTGATCAAAAAGAATGCAAGCTTAACACTTATCAGTCTACATCTATATTTTTTAAAAAGGTTTTTTGATGTGGACCATTTTTAGAGTCTTTATTGAATTGGCCAGAACATTGCCTCTATTTTATGGGTTTTTGTTTTTTTTTTTTTGGCACCGGGGCATGTGGGATCTTAGCTCTTTGACTAGGGCTTGAACCTTCATCTTCTGCATTGGAAAGTGCAGTCTTAACCACTGGATTGCCAGGGAAGTACTAAAATCTCTATCCCCTTTTTCTAAACTGATATCATGTAAGCAAATTTAGAATTTCCCTCTGCCCCTCAACCTTTGTGTGTCATTAAATTTATACATGTAGAGATGTGTTAAAAAAAAAAAAAAAAGGCAACATCCTAAAGTTAACTTTAGAAGTGCTAAAAATAATGCAGTTGCTCTAAAACCCATGCACTCATGATAATGAGAACAAATTAAGGATTTAAAATTTACTGAACTTTCTTTGCATTTACTACAAATATAAGTGTTGCTCGGTTTATATATGTATGTTCCTAGAAAGTTTTCTTAATCTCTATTTAATTCTTAATGTTCCACTTGAGAGATCAGATTTTGAAGATTTGTATCCATTATTTTCTGTAGCAGTGTGGCAGATAGTTAATACAGAGGCAGAAGAACTGGGATGCAGTCCTAGTTCTTGTTCCCTAATCCTGAGTTTCCTCATTTGTGAGATGGAAATAATACCTGATTTTCTTATAGAATTGTAAAAGTCAAATCTAAATTATGTGAAAGTTCTCTCCAAATTTTAAAATAAGTGTTGTGGTTGACCCTTGATTATTTAGATGTGGATTAACTGGTTTGCAGGTTAACCATGATAAAAATACATATGTGAGTAACGAGTTGCTTCAGTCGTGTCTCATTGTTTGCTGCCATATAGACTGAGGCACGTCAGCCTCCTCTGTCCATGGGGAGTCTCCAGGCAAGAATACTGGAGTGGGTTACCATTCCCTTCTGCTGGGGATCTTCCCAATGCAAGGATTGAACCTGCATCTCTTATGTCTCCTGCATTGGCAGGCTGATTCTTTGCTACTAGTGCTACCAAGAATATATATAATAATGCATATTGTTTTTGTTGTTCAGTTGCTCAGCTGTGTCAGACTCTTTGCAACCCCATAGACTGCAGCACACAAGGCTTCCCTGTCCTTCACCGTCTCCAGTAGCTTGCTCAAACTTGTGTCCATTGAGTTGGTGATGCCATCCAACCATCTCGTCCTTTGTTGTCCCTTTTTCCTCCTGCCTTTGGTCTTTCCCAGAAACAGGGCACAGTCTTTTCTAATGAGTCAGTTCTTCACATCAGGTGGCCAAAGTATTGGCCATTTCCTTTTCCAGGATATCTTCTCTTTGCATGAATCGAACCTGGGTCTCCTGTCTTGCAGTCAAATTCTTTACCAACTGAGCTACAAGGGAAGCCCCTAGTTAAGGCACGTGCCCTTAGTTGTTCTGCAGCCTGTGGTATCTTAGTTCCGCAACCATAGATGGAACTCAAGTCCCCTGCATTAGGAGACAGATTCTTAACCAGTTGACCACCAGGGAAGTCCCTGTTAGTTTTTAAAGTTTACATTTTTGCTGGTATCTTGTATTTGGAAAAAGATAAGGGAAGAATCAAGTCTAAATTAGTGAAAAGTCTGAATTTATAGACTATTTCTGGATTGAAGTTTATTATTTTTAAATAATGTATTTGTTCTAAAAAGTAATACCTATATTCACATTAGACTTATATTTATAATTTATCTTTAATATTGAAGGCCCAGGTGATGCTATTTCAAGCTTAAGCCTAAAATGATTCCATTCAGAGTTAGTGGGTATGCTTGTGTTCTTATTTCTGAGTTTGAGTTCATATGAATCAGTCTTTATCTTTCACAGTGGCATGGGTTTTTTAAATAACATCTCTGTTTTTGACTGATACTCTGTTCCATTCAGTCGCTCAGTCGTGTCCAACTCTTTGAGACCCCATGGACTGCAGCATGCCAGGTCTCCCTGTTCATCACCAACTCACGGGGTTTAACTAAACTCAGCTCCATTGAGTTGGTGATGCCATCCAACCATCTCATCCTCTGTCGTCCCCTTCTCTTCTTGCCTTAACTCTTTCCCAGCACCAGGGTCTTTTCCAGTGAGTCAGCTCCTCACATCAGGTGGCCGTAGTATTGGAGTTTCAGCTTCAACATCAGTCCTTCCAATGAATACCCAGGACTGATCTCCTTTAGGATAGACTGGCTGGATCTCCTTGCAGTCCAAGGGACTCTCAAGAGTTTACTCCAACACCACAGTTCAAAAGCATCAATTGTTCGGCGCTCAGCTTTCATGCATTGGAGAAGGAAATGGCAACCCACTCCAGTGTTCTTGCCTGGAGAGTCCCAGGGATGGGGGAGCCTGGTGGGCAGCCGTCTCAGGGGTTGCACAGAGTTGGACATGACTGAAGCAACTTAGCAGTAGCAGCAGCTTTCATTATATTCCAACACTCACATCCATACATGACTACTGGAAATACCGTAGCCCTACTAGACGGACCTTTGTTGGCAAAGTAATGTCTCTGGTTTTTAATATGCTGTCTAGGTTGGTCATAACTTTTCTATCAAGGAGTAAGCGTCTTTTAATTTCATGGCTGCAGTGATTTTGGAGCCCCAAAAAATAAAGTGATGGGACTGGATGCCGTGATCTTAGTGTTCTGAATGTTGAGCTTTAAGCCAACTTTTTCACTCTCCTCTTTCACTTGCATCAAGAGACTCTTTAGTTCTTCTTCACTTTCTGCCATAAGGGTGGTGTCATCTGCATATCCGAGGTTATTGATATTTCTCCTGGAAATCTTGATTCCATCTTGTGCCTCCTCCAGCCCAGCATTTCTCATGATGTACTCTGCATATAAGCTAAATAAGCAGGGTGACAACATACAGCCTTGACGTACTTCTTTTCCTATTTGGAACCAGTCTGTTGTTCCATGTCCAGTTCTAACTGTTGCTTCCTGACCTGCATACAGATTTCTCAAGAGGCAGGTCAGGTGGTCTTGTATTCCCATCTCTTTCAGAATTTTCCAAAGTTTGTGATGATTCACACAGTCAAAGGCTTTGGCATAGTCAATAAAGCAGAAATAGATGTTTTTCTGGAACTCTCTTGCTTTTTCCATGATCCAGCAGATGTGGGCAATTTGATCTCTGGTTCCTCTGCCTTTTCTAAAACCAGCTTGAACATCTGGAAGTTCATGGTTCACATATTGCTGAAGCTTGGCTTGGAGAATTTTGAGCTTTACTTTGCTAGCGTGTGAGATGAGTGCAATTGTGCAGTAGTTTGAGCATTCTTTGGCATGGCCTTTCTTTGGGATTGGGATGAAAACTGACCTTTTCCAGTCTTGTGGCCACTGCTGAGTTTTCCAAATTTGC
The DNA here is from genome assembly GCA_935064755.1 of Tragelaphus eurycerus. NCBI lineage: Eukaryota > Metazoa > Chordata > Mammalia > Artiodactyla > Bovidae > Tragelaphus > Tragelaphus eurycerus. The sequence continues at coordinate 39,628,895 of CAKXYN010000007.1, read as the reverse complement.
TGGCATATTGAGTACAGCACTTTCATAGCATCATCTTTCAGGATTTGAAATAGCTCAACTGGAATTCCATCACCTCCACTAGCTTTGTTCGTAGTGATGCTTTCTAAGGCCCACTTGACTTCACATTCCAGGATTTCTAGCTCTAGGCGAGTGATCACACCATTGTGATGATCTGGATTGTGAAGATCTTTTTTGTACAGTTCTTCTGTGTATTCTTGCCACCTCTTCTTAACATTTTCTGCTCCTGTTAGGTCCCTACTGTTTCTGTCCTTTTTTGAGCCCATTTTTGCATGAAATGTTCCCTTGGTATCTCTGATTTTCTTGAAGAGATCTCTAGTTTTTCCCATTCTGTTGTTTTCCTCTGTTTCTTTGCACTGATCACTGAGGAAGGCTTTCTTATCTCTCCTTGCTATTCTTTGGAACTCTGCATTCAAATGCGTGTATCATTCCTTTTCTCCTTTGCTTTTGGCTTCTCTTTTCACAGCTATTTGTAAGGCCTCCTCAGACAGCCATTTTGCATTTTTGCATTTCGTTTTCTTGGGGATGGTCTTGATCCCGTCTCCTGTACAACGTCACGAACCTCCATCCATAGTTCATCAGGCACTCTGTCTATCAGATCTAGTTCCTTAAATCTGTTTATCACTTCCACTGTATAATCATAAGGGATTTGATTTAGGTCATACCTGAACGGTCTAGTAGTTTTCCCTACTTTCTTCAATTTAAGTCTGACTTTGGCAATAAGGAGTTCATGATGTGGGCCACAGTCAGCTCCCGGTCTTGCTTTTGCTGACTGTATAGAGCATCTCCATCTTTTGCTGCAAAGAATATAATGAATCTGATTTCAATGTTGACCATGTGGTGATGTCCATGTGCAGAATCTTCTCTTTTGTTGTTGGAAGAGGGTGTTTTCTATGACCATTGTGTTCTCTTGGGAAAACTATTAGCCTTTGCCCTGCTTCATTCTCTACTCCAAGGCCAAATTTGCCTGTTACTCCAGGTGTTTCTTGACTTCCTACTTCTGCATTCCCATCCTATTAATGGTTTATAATAACCATTCTATAGTTATATACACCAATATGACAGGTTTTGTTTAAGAATATGACCATACTTAGATTCCATTACAGAAATACTGGCATTTTATTGATCATTTGGACTAAAGATCGTAAGTCTAAAAATATATTGGACCATGAGAAAAGGACAAATTAACCAATCATAGGTGATTAATATCACATGTGGATTGGAATAACCTACAAATTGAAAATGTAAACTAGAAGAGACTATAGGTAATTGTTTAATCTTGGATGGAGAAGCCTTGTTATTCATCACTGAAGTCAGAACCCACAGAAGAAAGTGAAAGTCACTCAGTCAGGTTGGACTCCTTGCAACTCCATGGACTGTACAGTCCATGGTATTCTTCAGGCCAGAATACTGGAGTGGGTAACTGTTTCCTTCTTCAGAGTATTTTCCCAACCCAGGGATGGAACCCAGTCTCCCACATTGCAGGCAGATTGTTTACCAGCTGAGCCACCAGGGAAGTCAGAAGCCACAGAGAAAATGCTGGTTAAATTTGCCCACTATTTTTCTGTTACATGTAGCAGAAAACAAACAAGCAAAAATACCACCATAAATAAAACTTAAGCAACAAGCTATTCTGGAGTAGGGGGGATAAAATCTTTATTGTATGTATCGGAAGTTAAGACTCTCACAATTTTAACTGAAATCTTTTAAATCAGTTTTATTTAATATTTTCTTAAATTTTCTGGGTGAAATGTCCTGTAACAAATCTGTTGGTAGTAACAATAACCTCTTAACTATGAAATGCCAGGCCAAAAGGGCATAAATGAGGAGGTGGATAGAAATTAAGATTTTAGCCCTGAGTTTTAGGGGGTGCTCTTAAAATGATGCAATCTGTTTTTTTTTTTTTAAGTAACACTTTTCCTTTATTATCTGCTGCTGCTGCTGCTACTGCTGCTAAGTCGCTTCAGTTGTGTCCAACTCTGTGCGACCCCATAGACGGAAGCTCACCAGGCTCCCCCGTCCCTCAACTGTCTTTGGTACATTATACTTAAAAGCTTGCCAGAACATCCTCTTCCCCACCAAACATTAACCCCACTTTAACATTTAGTAGTCTGCTACATTCCTTCCAGCATTAACCTATTGTCATAAATGTCTCTTAACATTATTTTTAATGGCTGCACAATAAACCATAGTACATCAGTGCTATAATATAATCTCTTTATGATAAACACTAGGTGGCTTCAGATTTTTTCACTAGGGTTTTGCATAATTCCTCAAACTCACTCCCACCAAAAAAAAAGTTTCACCAGCAGGTTCTGTTAATTATTAGGTCTAAAAAAATTCATGTTTGTATTTGTCATATTTTTTTAATGTTTGGCAATTTATTGGGCAAAAAATGGGTATCTGTTTTAAATTGAAATTCCCTGAATACTAGTGAAATTGATCAATCTTTCATGTTAACTTCTCAGCTCTTTATGGAAAATCTTTAAGAGATCCTTCCAGGTCCTTTCCATATTTTCCTTTTGAATTGTCTTTTTCCTAAATTGTAAGACTGTTTCATGTGATAGAGATATTAACACTTTGTTCTTTGTATTTTAACTCTTTTCTCCCAGTTTTTCACATTTAATTTTTTTATATTTAACCATTCAGAAATGTTAACTTTTTCATTTGTTTTATCCCCCTCCTTAATGGCTTGTAAGTTTTCTTTGATTAGGCAAAACTTTCATCTCAGAGGTATACATTATTTTATTTTTTTAATACATTTATCTTTTATTTTTTTAGGAAGGTCCCTATTAGATCCCTTTCTAATATATTTTATACAATGTAAGGTGGTTATGTAACTTTCTTCTTCGGAATGATTAGCTGATCCACACCATTTATTGGATTATCTTTTTTTTTTTTAAGGTCTTAGTTTATTCTCTCTCATGAAAAATCTGCACGGTCACCACAGATACAGTCACTGCAGAATCTACTGCTTCTTGCCAGGACCAGCATTGGCCTTTGCATTCCCCCTGACTTTCTTCATTCTATTCTTGCATTCCTTTTGCTGTTTTCTTGAGGTCTTTTTCTTCTCATCTAGGCCGTGTCGTACAAGCCTGTGTTTGGGCTCATTCTTTGTGTAATCCAAGGATTCATAAACCATGCCAAAGCCAGTTGTCTTGCCACCACCAAAATAGATTCTGAATCCAAATACAAAAATGATATCTGGTCTTGTACATTTTGGCTACTCTTTCCTGAATTTCTGTTTTAGTTACTGTTGCCTTCCCAGAGTGAAGAACCTAGATTACCATTTATTTCCGCTGAAGTAGTTGGTTGGTCATGAATTTCCTGGTCTGAATAGTTACTGTGTCATTCATGATGGCAGCTATCTTCAGGCAGCGAAAGAGTTAAAGAGCTTTTTTGTCTATTTAATTGAAATCCAAAATCACTGCAGATGGTGACTGCAGCCATGAAATTAAAAGACGCTTACTGGAAGAAAAGTTACAACCAACCTAGACAGCACATTAAAAACCAGAGACATTACTTTGCCAACAAAGGTCCGTCTAGTCAGGACTGCAGTTTTCCATAGTCAGGTATGGATGTGAGAGTTGGACTCTAAAGAAAGCTGAGTGCCAAAGAATTGATGCTTTTGAACTGTAGTGTTGGAGAAGACTCTTGAGAGTCCCTTGGACTACAAGGAGATCCAGCCAGTCTATCCTAAAGGAGATCAGTCCTGGGTGTTAATTGGAAGGACTGATGTTGAAGCTGAAACTCCACAATACTGTGGCCACCTGATGTGAAGAGCTGACTCATTGGAAAAGACCCTGATGCTGGGAAAGATTGAAAGCAGGAGGAGAAGGGGACAACAGAGGATAAGATGGTTGGATGGCATCACCGACTCAATGGACATGAGTTTGGGTAAACCTCAGGAATAAGGGAGGCCTGGCATGCTGCAGTCCATGGGGTCTCAAAGAGTTGGACATGACTGAGCGACTGAACTGAATTGAAATACCATTTATAGTCTTAAGATTGCTGTATAGTGAATCTGTTTCAGGGCTTTGTTCTGTTCATTTACATTTGACCCCTGACAACTCAGGTTTGAATTGGGTAGGTTCGTTTATATGTGGTTATTTTTCAGTAGCAAATACTATAGTAGAGGGTCTATGGTTGGTTGAATCTGAGGATGCAGAAGAACCGCAGATACAGAGTGAAAGTGTTAGTCGCTCAGTTGTCTCTGACTCTTTTGTGTATGGACTGTATGTAGCCCATCAGGCTCCTCTGTCCATGGGATTCTCCATGCAAGAATACTGGAGTGGGCAACTATGCCCTTATCCAGAGATCTTCCCAACCCAGGGATCAAACTTTGGTCTCCCACATTGCAGGCAGATTCTTTACCATCTGAGCCACATTGTGGTCAGAAAAGATGCTTGGAATGATTTCAGTTTTTTTGAATTTACTAAGGCTGGATTTATGGCCCAGGATGTGATCTGTCTTTGAGAAGGTTCCGTGTGCACTTGAGAAAAAGGTGAAATTCATTGTTTTGGGGTGAAATGTCCTATAGATACCAATTAGGTCCAACTGGTTCATTGTATCGTTTAAAGTTTGTGTTTCCTTGTTAATTTTCTGTTTAGTTGATCTATCCATAGATGTGAGTGGGGTATTAAAGTCTCCCACTCTTATTGTGTTACTGTTAATTTCCCCTTTCATACTTGATTGCGGTGCTCCTATGTTGGGTGCATATATATTTATAATTATTATATCATCTTCTTGGATTGATCCTTTGATCATTATGTAGTGTCCTTCTTTGTCTCTTTTCACAGCCTTTATTTTAAAGTCTACTTTATCTGATATGAGTACTGCTACTCCTTTTTTTTGGTCTCCATTTGCTTGAAATACCTTTTTCCAGCCCTTCACTTTCAGTCTGTATGTGTCCTTTGTTTTGAGGTGGGTCTCTTGTAGACAGCATATATAGCGGTCTTGTTTTTGTATCCATTCAGCCCGTCTTTGTCTTTTGGTTGGGGCATTCAACCAATTTATGTTTAAGATAATTATTGATAAGTATGATCCTGTTGCCATTTACTTTGTTGTTTTGGGTTTGAGTTTATACACCCTTTCTGTATTTCCTGTCTAGAGAAGATCCTTTAGCATTTGTTGAAGAGCTGGTTTGATGGTGCTGAATTCTCTCAGCTTTTGCTTGTCTAAAGCTTTTGATTTCTCCTTCATATTTGAATGAGATACTTGCTGGGTACAATCATCTGGGTTGTAGGTTTTTCTCTTTCATCACTTTAAGTATGGCCTGCCATTCCCTTCTGGCCTGAAGAGTTTCTTTTGAAAGATCAGCTGCTATCCTTATGGGAATCCCCTTGTGTGTTATTTGTTGTTTTTCCCTTGCTGCTTTTAATATTTGTTCTTTGTAATTGATCTTTCTTAATTTGATTAAAATGTGTCTTGGGGTGTTTCACCTTGGGTTTATCCTGTTTGGGACTCTCTGGGTTTCTTGGACTTGGATGACTATTTCATTCCCCATTTTAGGGAAGTTTTCAACTAATATCTCCTTAAGTATTTTCTCATGGCCTTTCTGTTTGTCTTCTTCTCCTGGGACTCCTATAGTTCGAATGTTGGGGCGTTTAACATTGTCCCAGAGATCCCTGAGGTTATCTTCATTTCTTTTAATTCTTTTTTCTTTTTTCTCTTTGCTTCATTTATTTCTACCATTCTATCTTTTACATCACTTATCCTATCTTCTGCCTCTGTTATTCTACTGTTGGTTCCCGCCAGAGTGTTTTTGATCTCATTTATTGCATTATTCATTATTGACTGACTCATTTTTATTTTTTCTAGGTCCTTGTTAAACATTTCTTGCATCTTCTCAATCCTTGTCTCCAGGCTATTTATCTGTAACTCCATTTTGTTTTCAAGATTTTGGATCATTTTTACTATCATTATTCTGAATTCTTTTTCAGGTAGACTCCCTATCTTCTCCTCATTTGTTTGGTTTGGTGGGCATTTATCATGTTCCTTTACCTGCTGAGTATTTCTCTGCCTTTTCATCTTGTTTAGATTGCTGTGTTTGGAGTGACCTTTCTGTATTCTGGCAGTTTGTGGTTCCTCTTTATTGTGGAGGTTCCTTCCTGTGGATGGGGTTGGACGAGCGGCTTGTCAAGGTTTCCTGGTTAGGGAAGCTTGCGTCGGGGTTCTGGTGGATGGAGCTGGGTTTCTTCTCTCTAGAGTGCAGTAAAGTGTCCAGTAGTGAGTTTTGAGATGTCTCTGGGTTTGGTGCAACTTTGGGCAGCCTGTATATTGAAGCTCAGGGCTATGTTCCTGCATTGCTGGAGAATTTGCATGGTATGTCTTGCTCTGGAACTTGTTGGCACTTGGGTAGTGCTTGGTTTCAGTGTAGGTATGGAGGCTTTTGCATGATCTCTTATCGATTAATGTTCCCTGGAATCAGGAATTCTCTGGTGTTCTCAGGTTTTGGGCTTAAGCCTCCTGCCTCTGGATTTCAGTCTTATTCTTACAGTAGCCTCGAGACTTCTCCATCCATACAGCACCGATGATAAAACATCTAGGTTAATGGTGAAAAGATTCTTCACAGTGGGGGACACCCGGAGAGGTTCAAAGAGTTACATGGACAAGAGAAGAGGGAGGAAGGAGATAGAGGTGACCAGGAAGAGAAAAGGAGGAGTCAAAAGGAGAGAGACTGATCTAGGCAGTAATCAGTTCCCTAAGTGTCCTCCATAGCCCAGAACACACACAGAGATTCACAGAGTTGGGTAGAGAAGAGAAGGGGGAGGGAGGAGATAGAGGTGACCTGGGAGAGAAAAAGGAGAGTCAAAAGGGGGAGAGAGTAATCATGCCAGTAATCACACTCCTAAGTAAAAATGGGTACTGAAGATTTGATTCTTAAAGGTACAAAATTGATAACAAATACCAAAAAGCAAAGATTAAAAAATCTAGAGGTTAAAGTCTCAAAAATACAATATTAAAAAAACAAAACCAGAAAAATTATAAAAAATATATATGAAGTTTGCTTTAAAATTGGTGTCTTTTTTGCAAGGTAATAGGTTATAAAAATGAAAATTAAAGAAGTAATAGAAGACTTAAAAATAAAATTAAAAAAAAATTTTTTGTGATAATAGTAAAAATATATGTAGGAATTTCTCTGGAGCTGTTGTGGGCAGTATGGGGTCAGTTCAGTTTCAGATAGTTCCTTGTTCCAGCTTATACTTGTATCTCAAGATCTGTAGGCCCCTTCCAGTGTAATTGGTGCTAACTACAGGGTTTTAATCTATTGCATCTGTCACTTCCAGAGCCGTTCTCTGTTTATTTTGGCTTCTTCTGTTTGCAAGTCTCTTCAGTGTCTAATTTCCGCCCTCACACAAGGGGGTGAAGGTGGTCCTTATTTAGGCTCACTTGTTCAGTCGTGCTGTGGGGAGGGAGGAACACTGCAAACAAATATCACTGGCTTGTGTGGGGAGGGCTCACAGTGTCTGGGCCACACTGGGTTTGTCCCTGCTCATGGCGTGTGTGCTTTTCCAGTCTACACTGCTCAGGCTCCAGGTGGCTCTGCAAGGGAACTGTCTAAAGCAGGCCCTGGGTTGCATGCACTTCTCAGGTCTAAGCCACTCAGGTTCAGGATCTCGGGTACTCCACAAAGGCGCAGACTTGGTTGAGCCTGCATGTTGTGCCCTTCCCAGGTCCGAGCAGGTCAGGTGACCAGGTGCTTGGCGTGTGCACTCTCCTTAGGTGTGGTGCGTCTTATCACCTCCCCAGTTCCAGCCACTTGGTTTACTGGGTGGCAGCTGGCGTGCCATCTCAGGTATGCCATGTGTCTCTTCTGGGGAGCTGATCTCTGGCTGTGACCCTCCTGGCGGATGTCAACCATCCAGAATCCCAGGAAGTCTTGGTTAGCAACTTGAAGCCTGCTCGCAGTTTGGTAGGGGATGCCCTCTCTGGGGCCGAGTTTGCCTCTTTCTGGCTCTGGCTGCCGCTCACCTGCCTCCGGCGGGGGATGTGCCGGTCCGTAGCCGGCTAGCTCTTCTCTGGTATTCTCTCAGTCCTTTGTTCTGTTAGTGGCCGGCAGTGCCTTTGGTTAGGGCTTTTCACAGGATAGTTCTCTCTCTTTTTTTCTTTCTCTCTCTCTGGCTATCACACAGTTTGGGTTGCTATCTCATGTTAGCTCCCTCAGATTGCCCTCAGGGCATTCAGGCCTGGTCCTTACCCTAAGCAATGCAGCCCGCTCCTCACTGTACATCCCCCGCTTGCTGGTGGCAGATGCAAGGTTTTGGGCTACTTCTCTGCTGGAAGTTGCCATTAGGCACGTAATTTGTGGGGTTTATTTATTTTTCCTCCCAGTTATATTGCCCTCTGAGATTCCAAAACTTCCCACAAAACTGCTGGTGAGAGGGTTTCCTGGTGTTTGGAAACTTCTCCTCTTTAAAGACTCCCTTCCCGGAATGGGTCTCCATCCCAAACTCTTTTTGTCTCTCTTTTTATCTTTTTATCTTTTGTCCTACATCCTTTTGAAGACAATGGGCTACCTTTCTGGGTGCCTGATTTCCTCTGCCAGCATTCAGAGGTGGTTTTGTGGAATTTGCTCAGCATTCAAATGTTCTTTTGATGAATTTGTAGGGGAGAAAGTGATCTCCCCATCCTATTCCTCCACCATCTTAGGACCACCTCCAATCTTTTTCTTATTAAAGTTATTCCCAAGTATTTTAGAATTTTGGACATACCCTAAGATAGCATTGTGAAAAACTTCACAGTAAAATTTTAAAGTAATGCTCCCAAGAATTTCCTTTAGAAGTATGGTTAAGTATAAAGAAAGCTGAGCACCAAAGAATTGGTGCTTTTAAATTGTGGTGTTGGAGAAGACTCTTGAGAGTCCCTTGGACTGCAAGAAGACAAACCATTCAGTCCTAAAGAAAGTCAGTCCTAAATATTCAGTGGAAGGACTGATGTTGAAGCTGAACATCAGCTTTGGTCACCTGATGCAAAGAACTTACTCATTGGAAAAGACCCTGATACTAGGAAAGATTGAAGGCAGGAGGAGAAAGGGACGACAGAGGATGAGATGGTTGGATGGCATTACTGACTTGATGGACGTGAGTTTGAGCAAGCTCCAGGAGTTGGTGATAGACAGGGAAGCCTGGTGTGCTGCAGTCCATGGGGTCATAAAGAGTTGGACATGACTGAGCGACTGAACTGAAAATATTTTAGTTCTGTTTATTTTTTATTTATTTTTAGTTCTGTTTATTTGATAATTGCCAAATTACTGATTTCCTCAAAAATTAAAATAGGATATAAATGTCACTTAAGTATATTTTTCTTTGACTTAAAGATGATGTAAGGATCTTTTCATTTTTCTGTGAATAGCACACTAGTTTTTTTGAATTCTGTATAAACAATTTACTGAATGATTTTTTGGTTTTTTGTTTTTAATCTTTTGTCCTAAGGTTGCTACAACTATAAATACAAAACAAGAGTACTGCCCAGTAGATGGATCTATTAAAGAAGATTGTTTTATGGAAAAATTGCCGCCTAAAAAGTATGTTCCATGTGCACTTTTTTTAGTATTTAAAATTCATTGTATTTCTGAAAGTTATTTTAGAGTTATTGATAAAAGGTCATTCTTATATCGTATCTCTAACCCATTGTTTACAGAAAGCTCTTTAAGAATATAATTTGTCTGAGCTGTTAATGAAGTGGAGAATCCAACTCCTAAAGAAGCAGCATTAGTATGTCCTCATTTGAGGGGAAACAGAATTCACAATTACCATTTCTTCACCCTACTTAATTCTTTTAGTCTCTTTTGCATACCTCAGCTCTTCCAGATTCTTTGCTGCTCTATAGTTCTTTATGGCCTAGCCAATAAAATCCAAAATTCTTTAGGTGAGCATTCCTGACTTTTCACATTACTGCTGCAGGTCCTCTGTCCAGGTTTAAATGTGTGCTTAGAAACCAACAGAACAGTTATTTAGAAAATAAAACCACTTAGCTAAAGTCTACTTATGGCTTATTGATAGAGCCAGAGGTAGAACTCAGGCTTACTGAATGCCAGTACTGTTCCCAACTCCTCTATTTGTATCCCATCAATCACTTCCTCCATAACCTGAGTGGAATGATTAGAATAAATCTTTAGGAATCTTTGTGGCTCCATGTGAGTCAGTGACGATAACAACTGGGACATCTTCAGGAATCTAGCAGTTGACTTACCAGGTGAGGGAGGCTGACTTTTTTTAAAGAGTGCTAAGGATTGTGCCACCCCCCTGACCTCGGACATGGGGTAACTCCTCTTGGCCACCACCCTTTGGGCATGGGGTCCTCCAGGCTTCTGCCCCTGACCTTGCCCCAAGCCCGAGGCCGCAGGCAGCGGGCGGGAGGACCTACCACATGCCTCCGTGCCCGAGGCCAGGGGCGGTGGCCGGGAGGACCAACCCCAGGTCCAAGGAGCCGTGGCTGCACTGGCGCAGGAGGGCCTAGAGGAGCTATCCCATGTTGAAGGTCAGGAAGGGCGGGGATGAGGAGATACCCCTCATCCAAGGTAAGGAGTAATGGCTATGCTTTGCTGGACCAGCCGTGAAGAGATACCCCACGCCCAAGGTAAGAGAAACCCAAGTAAGACGGTAGGTGTTGCAAGAGGGCATCAGAGGGCAACACACTGAAACCATACTCACAGAAAACTAGTCAATCTAATCACACTAGGACCACAGCCTTGTCTGACTCAATGAAACTAAGCCATGCCCGTGGGGCAACTCAAGACGGGCAGGTCATGGTGGAGAGATCTGACAGAATGTGGTCCACTGGAGAAGGGAATGGCAAACAACTTCAGTGTTCTTGCCTTGAGAACCCCATGAACAGTATGAAAAGGCAAAATGATAGGATACTGAAAGAGAAACTCCCCGGGTCAGTACGTGCCCAATATGCTACTGGACATCAGTGGAGAAATAACTCCAGAAAGAATGAAGGGATGGAGCCAAAACAAAAAGAATACCCAGCTGTGGATGTGACTGGTGATAGAAGCAAGGTCCGATGCTGTAAAGAGCAATATTGCATAGGAACCTGGAATGTCAGGTCCATGAATCAAAGCAAATTGGAAGTGGTCAAACGAGATGGCCAGAGTGAATGTCGACATTCTAGGAATCAGCGAACTGAAGTGGACTGGAATGGGTGAATTTAACTCAGATGACCATTATATCTACTACTGCGGGCAGGAATCCCTCAGAAGAAATGGAGTGGCCATCATGGTCAACAAAAGAGTCCGAAATGCAGTACTTGGATGCAATCTCAAAAATGACAGAATGATCTCTGTTCATTTCCAAAGCAAACCATTCAGTGTCACAGTAATCCAAGTCTATGCCCCAACCAGTAACGCTGAAGAAGCTGAAGTTGAACGGTTCTATGAAGACCTACAAGACCTTTTAGAACTAACACCCAAAAAAGATGTCCTTTTCATTATAGGGGATTGGAATGCAAAAGTAGGAAGTCAAGAAACACCTGGAGTAACAGGCAAATTTGGCCTTGGAATATGGAATGAAGCAGGGCAAAGACTAATAGAGTTTTGCCAAGACAATGCACTGGTCATAACAAACACCCTCTTCCAACAACACAAGAGAAGACTGTACACATGGACATCACCAGATGGTCAACACTGAAATCAGATTGATTATATTCTTTGCAGCCAAAGATGGAGAAGCTCTATACAGTCAGCAAAAACAAGACCAGGAGCTGACTGTGGCTCAGACCACGAACTCCTTATTGCCAAATTCAGGCTTAAATTGAAGAAAGTAGGGAAAACCGCTAGACCATTCAGGTATGACTTAAATCACATCCCTTATGATTATACAGTGGAAGTGAGAAATAGATTTACGGGCCTAGATCTGATAGATAGAGTGCCTGATGAACTATGGAATGAGGTTCGTGACACTGTACAGGAGACAGGGATCAAGACCATCCCCATGGAAAAGAAATGCAAAAAAGCAAAATGGCTGTCTGGGGAGGCCTTACAAATAGCTGTGAAAAGAAGAGAAGCGAAAAGCAAAGGAGAAAGGGAAAGATATAAACATCTGAATGCAGAGTTCCAAAGAATAGCAAGAAGAGATAAGAAAGCCTTCTTCAGTGATCAATGCAAAGAAATAGAGGAAAACAACAGAATGGGAAAGACTAGAGATCTCTTCAAGAAAATCAGAGATACCAAAGGAACATTTCATGCAAAGATGGGCTCGATAAAGGACAGAAATGGTATGGACTTAACAGAAGCAGAAGATATTAAGAAGAGGTGGCAAGAATACACAGAACTGTACAAAAAAGATCTTCATGACCCAGATAATCACGATGGTGTGATCACTGACCTAGAGCCAGACATCCTGGAATGTGAAGTCAAGTGGGCCTTAGAAAGCATCACTGCGAACAAAGCTACTGGAGGTGATGGAATTCCAGTGGAGCTATTCCAAATCCTGAAAGATGATGCTGTGCAAGTGTTGCACTCAATATGCCAGCAAATCTGGAAAACTCAGCAGTGGCCACAGGACTGGAAAAGGTCAGTTTTCATTCCAATCCCAAAGAAAGGCAATGCCAGAAAGAATGCTCAAACTACCGCACAATTGCACTCATCTCACACGCTAGTAAAGTAAAGCTCAGAATTCTCCAAGCCAGACTTCAGCAATATGTGAACTGTGAACTTCCTGATGTTCAAGCTGGTTTTAGAAAAGGCAGAGGTACCAGAGATCAAATTGCCAACATCTGCTGGATCATGGAAAAAGCAAGAGAGTTCCAGAAAAACATCTATTTCTGCTTTATTGACTATGCCAAAGCCTTTGCCTGTGTGGATCACAATAAACTGTGGAAATTTCTTAAACAGATGGGAATACCAGACCACCTGATCTGCCTCTTGAGAAATTTGTATACAGGTCAGGAAGCAACAGTTAGAACTGGACATGGAACAACAGACTGGTTCCAAATAGGAAAAGGAGTACGTCAGGGCTGTATATTGTCACCCTGCTTATTTAACTAATATGCAGTGTACATCATGAGAAACGCTGGACTGGAAGAAACAAGCTGGAATCAAGATTGCTGGGAGAAATATCAATAATCTCAGATATGCAGATGACACCACCCTTACGGCAGAAAGTGAAGAGAAACTAAAAAGCCTCTTGATGAAGGTGAAAGTAGAGAGTGGAAAGGTTGGCTTTAAGCTCAACATTCAGAAAACGAAGATCATGGCATCTGGTCCCATCACTTCATGGGAAATAGATGCGGAAACAGTGGAAACAGTGTCAGACTTTATTTTTCTGGGCTCCAAAATCACTGCAGATGGTGACTGCAGCCATGAAATTAAAAGACAATTACTCCTTGGAAGGAAAGTTATGACCAACCTAGATAGCATATTCAAAAGCAGAGACATTACTTTGCCAGTAAAGGTCTGTCTAGTCAAGGCTATGGTTTTTCCAGTGGTCATGTATGGATGTAAGAGTTGGACTGTGAAGAAAGCTGAGCACGGAAGAATTGATGCTTTTGAATTGTGGTGTTGGAGACTCTTGAGAGTCCCTTGGACTGCAAGGAGATCCAGCTAGTCCATTCTGAAGGAGGTCAGCTCTAGGATTTCTTTGGAAGGACTGATGCTAAAGCTGAAACTTCAGTACTTTGGCCACCTCATGGGAAGAGTTGACTCATTGGAAAAGACTCTGATGCTGGGAGGGATTGGGGGCAAGAGGAGAAGGGGATGACAGAGGATGAGATGGCTGGATGGCATCACTGACTTGATGGACGTGAGTCTGAGTGAACTCCGGGAGTTGGTGATGGACAGGGAGGCCTGGCATGCTGCGATTCATGGGGTCGCAAAGAGTCGGACACGACTGAGCGACTAATCTGATCTGATCTGAAGGATTGTGCACCCACTTCAGAGGAGGGAGCCCTTACTCAGCTCTTCCCAGTTTCTGCTATGTGTTAAGATATCCCAGTGGTGCCAGGTTATCCTTTTCAAGACAAAACAGAAATCTGGAATTTCTTTGTGAACCTTTCTTATTTTTTAAACATCAAAGCCAAATCTGATTGTACTTTTGTCTAGATGCATGTAGTATTAAGTATGTTTGCAAAGTGAAATTTTACTTTCATAAGTAGATGAATCCATTTTAGGTATCTCAATTTTTTCCAAATTGCCAGTTTTCAAATTAATTCTCCATGTCAAGTATACTTAGGTTAAAAATCCTATTTCCTAATTTCCGTAGAGTTTGGTTTAAATAGATGCTTTAAAATAGAAGTGTTCCTTGATACATGATGCATTGCCTTCCTGATTTTTCTTTAGTATTTTGAAACAGGAATTGAATGATGGACTCCTTATGGCTAATGCATTCACATTTTTTCAAGAACATGGATATCCACTTTTTAAGTAATCAAATGTTTAAAAATTACTTTGTGTATCATTTCTTCCTACGAGACTAACATTCAGTCATCATAGTTTCTTCTGTAAGCTGTTTTAGGCTATGATTAACTTATTCTCACTAGCCAGTGTAGGGATATAAAGATAAAAAATAGGCAAAAACTCTATCATCTGTGGACAAGAAATGCAGCTTGCTTTTCATTTGAAATTACCTAGTAAATTTATTACCTCATTTGCCAGGCCTGTAAGTACACTTTTTAATAGCTGGCATTTGTTTGTATACTTACTTACTTACTTTAATTGAGCTTAAGACAGTTGAGTGATTATCTCTACCAAAAAAAATCAGGGAAGGAGAAAGGATTAAGAAATTAAAGCACAGTTTATACTATAAGCTATTATTTTCAGGCATTGGTTAAGAAGTTGAATTCTTGATTAAAGTTAGCTTTTATATGAAAACCTGTCTAGTCATGATTTTTCTCTCTTTGCTTTTCACAGATAATTGAGAACTCATTGTAAATGTCCTTATAAGTCGTCATAAGAATTATTTTTAATAGAGGGTAAAAATCAAAATAGAAGATTAAAACCATTAATGTTGATACTTAAAATAATGTACTTGACATTTTCCAGAATGAGGAATTGTTCTCAGGACTTTGAAAAGACTGCTCATCAACAAACTGTTAGTTTAGAACATTCAGCCTCCACACCCAGGACTGTTTTGAACCCATCAGCTGTAATAGAGGTATGAAAAATGTAATTCATGAAGTGAGATAAGGCCAGACATTTTTACTTTTCTCTAGTAGCTTGACTTTCCTGTGCTCTCAAGGGTCCTATAATTCAGATTCTTTTGGGAAGTTTAAAGGTAAACCCTTCATTTCTTGCTTCAGTCTCTTATTTTATTCTAAACTATGCCTCAACATAGTTTGATGCTGAAGCTGAAACTCCAGTATTTTGGCCACCTCATGCGAAGAGTTGACTCATTGGAGAAGACTCTGATGCTGGGAGGGATTGAGGGCAGGAGGAGAAGGGGACGACAGAGGATGAGATGGCTGGATGGCATCACTGACTCGATGGATGCGAGTCTAAGTGACCTCCGGGAGCTGGTGATGGACAGGGAGGCCTGGCGTGCTGCGGTTCATGGGGTCGCAAAGAGTCGGACACGACTGAGCGACTGATCTGATCTGATCTGATCTGATGCCTCAACAATTGTTTTCTTTCCAAGTCAACACATTCTGCTTTTGATCAGCTGTTAGTGCTGTTGATATTTACCTGTATTCCCTTTGAACCTAGTTATTGAATTCAGATTTTATGAAACTTGTATAAGATACAAGTTTCCAAATTCTAAGTATGATTTTCCAGTTATTTTAATGGCAACTAAAAGACCTAGTGGCACTTACTGATGATGATGTAATTGTTGTTGGAAGATTGAATTTTATCAGTTATGGCTTTTGATAACTTAAAATAATATATTCTTTTAATTGAAGGTTAGAAACAGAACAAATTCCAAAGTGCTGTTGAGTAGAATATTAAGTCGTTTTGTTAAGGAGATTATTGGTGGGCCAGGGGAGGAAAGAGCACTGTCTTCCGTGTTTAAATCTTTTTTTTTCCCATAAGAATTTTCTTTTGTTTTTATCAAGGGATTTCTGTACATTAATTTTAGTGTTATTTATTTTTTTTCTTTTCTGGCCATGCCACCCGGCATACAGAATCTTAGTTCCTCAATCAGGGACCAAACCCTCACCCCTTGCATTGGTAGGTAGCATGGACTCCCAACCACTGGACCAGCAGAGAAGTCCCCAGTGTTTAAATCTTAACATAGCCTGATTATAATCTTTATTTTCTTAAAAACTGTTACTGTTTACATGTATTATTTATGATCATGATCATTTTTTTCAGGTAGTTTTGAGTCGCAAAATGGTTATAGTACATAATCCCGTTTTTTCAAAAAGATACCTAAAAAAAATCTGGAATACTATCAGCAGAACTCAAATGTTCATTGTTGCATGTTTTCAGATTGCTGTAATGGATCTAGGTTGCTTTTGTAAACAAAATGGTAGCTTGATGTTTTTGCAACTGTTACAGTCTTATCTAAGCATCTGCTTTTATATTTTGTATTCGTATGTGATTTCTCTCTCCCTTCTTAGGAAAGTAAAACTGTGGAAGAGATTGATGAAGCATTGAAGATAGCAGGCCAAAATTTTGAACAATTAAGTATTGCTGTAAAAGTAAGCTTTCTGTATGATTACACTTTATCCTAAATTAAGACATGTTCCCTTTTAATGTATATCACTGAAGGTAGTAGAGCTTAGCATGATAGGTAGAGCTTACATATGATAATCCAGTGAGAGAGAAACATAAAAAAGAATGGAAAACTCATGGCCTCCTAGGAGTAGCTTCATACCATTTGTGTTGGCAACCTGCTGAAATTGAAGCTCTGTTAAGGAGCTATAATTTCTGTTTGCTGTGAGCTGAATTTTTTGTCTTGAAAGCATTGCAGATCACTATTCTGATACTGCTCATTATTTGGCTGTATACTGTTACACAGAGTTTTAGGTTCTTTTCTTTCTTGGCCCAACCCAAGAGAGAGACTTCCCTCATTCATTGACAGAGAACAAGCTCCTTGCACCTACCAACAGCAAATTCACCACCAAGGCATTCAAAAGATTGCAGCTAACGTAGAATTTAAGAGTTCAACATATGTGTTTGCAGAATACATTTACTGCATCTCATATCCCCCAAATTTTTAACCAATTTTGGCATCAAATCTAAGTCTAAAATCTCATCTAAGTATCTCCTAAATAAGGTATGGGTGAGATTCAGGGTATGACTCGTGCTGGAGCAAAATTCCTCTCCAGCTGTGAATGTGTGAAACTAGTAAATTATCTACTTCTAAAATATTAATGCATTTGTTGAGTAGGCATAGGATAGACATTACCATTTCAAAAAGGAAAGATTAAAAGAAAAAAAAAAGGTCACAGATGTTAAGCGATGAGTCTTTGTTTAAAATACAAGGAAATTTGTGGAATAGTTAACATTTTAATTAAAATATGTATGTGCGCATATATATATATATATGTATAGGGTTTTTTTGTCCTTAGTGTGTGGCATGCAGGATCTTAGTCCCCTAACCAGGGATCGAACCCATGCCCCCATGCATTGGGAGTGCAGAATCTTAACCACTGGACCACCAGTGAAGCCCCTAATGTTGTATTTTAAGTTTTTATAAATTTAAGGAATCCTGCCAGAGAGAAACTCAGCTATCCAAAATGATCCATTTCCTGTACTGAGTAAAAGTGATGAGAAGTTCAGGAAACTTAGTGGCTTTTCTAGTCCTTTCTGCTAATTTTATCAGTACAAAGTACTAACAAAGATGTGATCTTGCTGACAAGAACAAAGATTTAAAGTTTAACCATGTGATTTTTCCCATTTTTATCATCTGGTCTCTTCTGTTGTTATTTTGAAAAGAGTCCAAAAAGTACCTTTTACTTTTAAAAATTATGTTGAATAACACAATTCCCACAAAATAAAAATACCAAATTAGGTCTTTGTATTATCTTTTTCCCAGATGCTTGAACACATACACAGTCAAACAAAAGAGGAGACAGTCTGTCTTAAAGAGGTTCTGGAGAAGCAGTTTGATCAGCTTTTCACTTCTCTTTATTCCAGGTAATATGTTAAAAATATAGACTCAGTGCAACTGAAGCTTTTAATATCAACTTGTCATTTTATTTCTCTGCATAGATTTAAAAAAATTAGTAGATTTTAAACAAGTTTAGAAGGTAATGGGTGATTCCCTTACAGGCTGATGTTTACAGCTTCAAAATGAAGAAAATGTATTTATTTAGGCTATTTGCCTTCTGTTCCCAAAGCTGTTAAATAATTTCTATCTTAAAGCAGTTAGCACAGAAAAATGCTGTCTATTTCTGAATCCTGTTGTAGAATTCAGTATACTTGGGAAAATGCAAACATACATTTTCATGTACATAATGCCATCATTCTTTTATGTGTTTATTTGCATCAAGAGCAAATAATAATGATTTTTTTAAACACATACCATACTGTTACATATCCATCCTTTTTAAAAATGTTGATATATATGATCTCAAGTAATCTTTCATCACATTTTGCATTTTAAGAGACAAACTCATAAAAGTTGTGATTAATTGGTATTTAGAAATGGTGCTTGTCTATTTGACTCTTGTTTCTTTTTTTAATTTCTAATTAGAATGCCCAGAACACAGGTTCATCACTCTGAATGAATCAGTTGATATTCTTTATTCTTTGATATTTATGGTATCTCACATTTGGTATTTATAGTATCTAAGTGATAGGTCAGTTCAGTTCAGTTGCTCAGTCATGTCCAACTCTTTGTGACCCCTTGGACTGCAGCACACCAGGCTTCTCTTGTCCATTACCAACTCTTGGAGTTTGCTGAAGCTCATGTCCATCGAGTCAGTGATGCCATTCAGCCATTTCATCCTCTGTTGTCCTCTTCTCCTCCTGCCTTCAATCTTTCCCAGCATCAGGGTCTTTTCTAATGAGTCAGTTCTTCGCATCAGGTGGCCAGAGTATTGGAGTTTAAAGGTGATAAGTCATGTGCATGCATTTTAAATGTTTTTAATAGTGGTAAATATACATCATAAAGTTTACCTTTTTAACCGTTTAATAAGAGTGTACAGTTTAGTGGTGGGTGGAGGGATGAATCAGAAGTTTGAGATGAACATACACTATTATTATATGTAAGATAAATAAGAAACTACTGTATAGTACAGAGAAATGTATTCAGTATTCTGTGATAACCTATATGAGAAAAGAATCTAAAAAAAAGATTATATGTATAACTGAATCACTGTGCTGTATACCTGAAACTAATATTAATATTAGTTAATAATATTAAACAATATTAATATTAGTTAATAATATTAAACTAATATTAACATAACATTGAAAATCAAATATAGTCCAATAAAATTGAAATTTAAAAATGTATAGTTTAGTGGCATACAATACTTTTATGTTTAACTTTTTAAGGACTACCAAATTGTGTTCTGTAATGGCCACACATGTTACTTTTCCACCAGCAGTGCTCAAAGTTTCCAGTTTTTCCACGTCCTCACCAACATTTTTTTTTTTTTTTTTGAAAAGAATAACCATTTTGAGGATATGAAGTGGTATCTCATTTTGGATTTGATTTACATTTCCATGAGAGCTAGTATTGTGGAGTACATCTTTTCATGTGCTTATTAGTTGACCATTTATGTATTTTCTCTGGAGAATTATGTATTCCAGTCTTTTGCCCATTTTTGTATTGTTTATGTTGTTATTGATGGGGTAGGAGTTCTTTATACATTATGGATATCAGTTCTTTATGAGATGTATCGTTTTCATATATTTTCTCTTCTTCCTGTGGCTTGCTTTTTGTTTGTGGTTTAAAATTTTTTTATTGAAATACAGTATTAGTTTGAATTTGAATTATGTTTGAATTACAGTATTAGTTTCAGGTGTATAGCAGAGTGATTCAGTTATACATATTCTTTTTCATTATAGGTTATTACAAGATATTGCATATAATTCCCTGTGCTGTACAGTATGTCCTTGTTTTTTATCTACTTTATATATACACGTGTGTGTATGTTAATCGAAAATGCTTAATTTGTCTCTTCTACCCTTAAATGTCTGTGGGTCTGTTTCTGACTTGTAAGTAAGTTCATTTATATTCATTTTATTCCATATAAAAGTGATATATGACACTTGTCTTTCTTTGTCTGACTTTAGTAAGTATAATATTCTCTAGGTCCATCCATGTTGCTGCAAATGGCATTGATTCATAGTTTTTTATGGCTGAGTCATATTCCATCATGTACATATATCACATCTTTTTTATCCATTTAAGTTATTTCCTTGTCTTGGCTAATGTAAATATTGCTAATTTGAGTACTTTGAACATTTAAGTGCAGGTATTGAGTTTTAGAGTTTTCATCTTTTCTGGATATGTGCCCAGGAATTGGATTGCTGGATCGTATGGTTACTGTTTTTAGTTTTTTATAGAACCTTCATACTATTCTCCATAATGAATGCACCAAGCTTCCATTCCCACTGACAGTATAGGAGGGCTCCCTTTTCTCCACACACTGTCTAGCATTTATTTGTAGACTTTTTGATGATTACCATTCTTATTTGTGGGAAGTGGGAAATCTCATTGTAGTTTTGATTTCCATTTTTCTAATAATTTGTGATGTTGGATATCTTTTCATGTTCCTGTTGACCGTCTGAGTAATGGTCTTCTTTGGAGAAATGTCAGTTTAGGTCTTTTGCCCATTTTTTAATTTTTTTTGAGCTGTATAAGCTGTTCGTATGTTTTAGAAATTAAGCCTTTGTTGGTCACGTAGTTTGCAAATATTTTCTTCAAGTCTGTAGGTTGTCTGTTGTTATTCTTGAACTAAATTATTTAGCTGTGCTAGGTCTTAGTTGTGGCATGTGGGATCTAGTTCCCCAACCAGAGATTGAACCCAGGTCTCCTGAATTTGGAGTCTTAGCCTTGGACCACCAGGCAAATCCCTTCTTTTCACTCTCTTGATAGCATTCTTTGATCCAAACATGTTTTTAATTTGTGAAGTCCAATTTATCTATTTTCTCTTTTGTTGCCTGTGTTTTGGTGTCATATCCAAGAAATTGTTGCCAAAGCTTCAATCATGAAAATTTCTTCAACTGTGTTTTCTTCTAAGAGTTTTACAGTTTTAGCTTTTACATATAGATCTTTGACGCATTTTAAGCTAATTTTTGTATATAGTGTAAAGGAAGGGTCCAGCTTCATTCTTTACCATATGGATAGCCAGTTTTCCCAGCACTATTTGTTGGAAAGATGGGTCTTTTCGCCATTGAATGGTCTTGAGACTCCTGTCAAAACTCAGTGACCATGTTTGTGAAGATTATTTCTGGGCTCTCTATTCTCTTCCATTGGTCCATCTGTCTGTTCTTGTGGCAGTAGGACAGTGTTTTAATTACTGTGGCTTTGTAGCAAATTTTGAAATCAGAATGTGTAAGCTCTCCAACTTTGTTCTTTCTGAAGATTGTTTTGGAAGTTTGGGGTCCCTTGAGATCTCCTGTGACTTTTAGGATGGGTTTTTCTATTCTGCATGAAGCGTCATTGGAACTTTGATGTGGATGGCTTTAAATTGTAAATTGCTTTGGGTATTGACATCTTAACAAATATTAAGTCTTCCAGTTCATGATTATAAGAGATCTTTCCATTTATTTTGGCTTCATTAATTTCAGCAATGTTATGTAGTATATAGCAAATGTATAAGTCTGTTGCATCCTCAGTTACATTTATTCCTGAGTCCAGTCTTCTTTTTATTCTTTCGTAAAATGAATTGTTTTGTCAATTTCTTTTTCGGACTGTTCACTGTTAGTATGTAGAAATGTATCTGATTTTTTTGTGTTCATTTTGTATCCTATATCTTTGCTAAATTTACCTATTAGCCCTACTACTATTCTTGTGACATCTTTACCTATAAGACTTCCCTGGTGGTTTAAACAGTAAAGTATCTGCCTACAATGTGGAAGATCCGGGTTCAGTCTCTGGGTCAGGAAGATCTCCTGGAGAAGGAAATGGCAACCCACTCTAGTATTCTTGCCTGGAAAATCCAATGGTCAGAGGAACCTGGTAGGCTATTGTCCATGGGGTCGCAAAGAGCCCACACACAACTGAGCGACTTCACTTTCTTCTCTTTCTTTCTTACCTATAAGATCATGTCATCTGCAAAAAGACATCACTTTCTTACTTTTTGTCAATTTGGGTGGCTTTTATGTCTTTTTTTGACTAATTATTCTGGCTAGAACTTAAAATAGTATATTAAATAGCAGTGGTAAACTCTCACACCCTTTTCTTACTACCATCCTTAGAAGAAAAGCTGTCAGTCTTTCATCATCTAGTGTAATCTTAGCTGTGGGTTTTTCTTATGTAAGTTTTATACGTTGCTGTAGTTTTCCTCAATTCCTCGTTGGAGTATTTTTATCCTGAAAGGGTGTTGAGACTGTCATATCCTTTTTCTCTATAATTTGAGAGGATCTTGTGGGGGGTTTTCTTCTTTCTGTTAATATGCTATATAACATTAATTGGTACTCATACTTCATTTCAGGAATAAATCCCACTTGGCATGATGTATTATTCTTTCACTGTTCTGCTGATTGAATTTGCTAGTATTTTGTTGAGGATTTTGACTTAATGCTCATAAGAGACACTGATCAATAGTTTTCTGGTAGTGTTTTCTTATGGCTTTGGTATGAAGGTGATGCTAATCTCAGAATAAGTTGGAAAGTGTTTCCTGTGGCTCTTCAGTGTTTTGGAGGGGAATTGATTTTATTTATTTATTTTTTCTTTGAATTTTTGGTATAATTTACCAGTGAAGTCCTCTGGTCTGGGCTTTTCTGTGGGAGAAGCTTTTGATTACTAATTCAATCTTGTTACTTTTTATTGATCTCCTCAGATTTTCTATTTCTTCATGATTCAGTGTTGGTAGGTGGTGTGTTTGTAGGAATTTGTCCACTTCATCTAGGTTATCCAATTTCTTGGCATAGTTATTCATAGCATTGCCTTCAAATTTTTTTAGTTTCTGTAAAATTGATTATCCTATGCCTATGAACAAAACTAGTGGAGGTGATGGAATTCCACTTGAGCTATTTCAAATCCTAAAAGGTGATGCTGTGAAAGTGCTATACTCAGTATGCCAGCAAATTTGGAGAACTCAGTAGTGGCCACAGGACTGGAAAAGGTCAATTTTCATTCCAATCCCAAAGAAAGGCAACGCCAAACAATGCTGAAACTACTGCACAGTTGGCACTCATCTCACATTCTAGCAAAGGAAGGCTCAAAATTCTCCAAGCCAAGCTTCAGCAATATGTGAACCATGAACTTCCAGATGTTCAAGCTGGTTTTAGAAAGGGCAGAGGAACCAGAGATCAAATTGCCAACATCCAATTTGCTGGATCATCAAAAGAGCAAGAGAGTTACAGAAAAACATCTATTTCTGTTTTATTGACTATGCCAAAGCCTTTGACTGTGTGGATCACCACAAACTGTGGGAAATAGTTCAAGAGATGGGAATAACAGACCACCTGACCTGCCTCCTGAGAAATCTGTATGCAGGTAAGGAAGCAACAGTTAGATCAGGACATGGAACAACAGACTGGTTCCAAATAGGAAAAGGAGTACATTAAGGCTGTATGTTGTCACCCTGCTTATTTAACTTATATGCAGAGTACATCATGAGAAATGCTGGGCTGGAAGAAGCACAAGCTGGAATCAAGATTGCTGGGAGAAATATCAATAACCTCGGATATGCAGATGACACCACCCTTATGGCAGAAAGTGAAGAAAAACTAAAGAGTCTCTTGATGAAAGTGAAAGAGGAGAGTGAAAAAGTTGGCTTACAGTTCAACATTCAGAACTAAGATCATGGCATCCAGTCCCATCACTTCATGGCAAATAGATGGGGAAACAGTGTCAGACTTTATTTTGGGGGGCTCCAAAATCACTGCAGATGGTGACTGCAGCCATGAAATTAAAAGATGCTTACTCCTTGGAAGGAAAGTTATGACCAACCTAGACAGCATATTCAGAAGCAGAGACATTACTTTGCCAACAAAGGTCCGTCTAGTCAAGGCTAAGGTTTTTCAAGTAGTCATGTATGTATGTGAGAGTTGGACTATAAAGAAAGCTGAGCACCAAAGAATTGATGCTTTTGAACTGTGAGTGTTGAAGTAAACTCTTGAGAGTCCCTTGGACTGCGAGGAGATCCAACCAGTCCATCCTAAAGGAGATCAGTCCTGGGTGTTCATTGGAAGGACTGATGTTGAAGCTGAAACTCCAGTATTTTGGCCACCTGTTGCAAAGAGCAGACTCATTTGAAAAGACCCTGATGCCGGGGAAGATTGAGGGCAGGAGAGGGGGACAACAGAGGATGAGCTGTTTGGATGGCATCACCGACACAATGGACATGGGTTTGAGTGGACTCCAGGAATTGGTGATGGACAGGGAGACCTGGCGTGCTGCAGTTCATGGGGTCACAAAGTGTCAGATGTGACTGAGCAACTGAACTGAGCTGAATGCCTACTTTATTTTTTATTTTAGTAAATTGATTCTTTTCTTGTTTTTCTAGGCAGTGTATCTAAAATTGGTGAATTTTAATTTCAAAGAACCATCTTTTCATTTCATTGATTTTTCTCTGTTTTTGCCTAGCTATTTACTTATTTCTGCTCTAATCCTATTATTTCTTCCTTCTGCCAGCTTTGGGTTTAGTTTGTTATTTTCTAGTTCCTAAGGTGTAAACATAAAGATTGAAGGCAGAAGAAGAAGAGGGTGGCAAAGGGTGAGATGTTACAGAGCATCACTGACTCAGTAAAATGAATTTGAGCAAACTCTGGGAGATAGTGAAGGACAGGGAAGCCTGGTGTGTTGCAGTGCATGGCGTCGTAAAGAGTCGGACATGACTTAGCGACTGAACAACAGCTGCTGCTGCTGCTACTAAGTTGCTTCAGTCATGTCCGACTCTGTGCGACCCCATAGACGGCAGCCCACGAGGCTCCCCTGTCCCTGAGATTCTCCAGGCAAGAACACTGGAGTGGGTTGCCATTTCCTTCTCCAGTGCATGAAAGTGAAAAGTGAAAGTGAGGTCGCTCAGTCGTGTCTGACTCTTAGCGACCCCATGGACTGCAGCCTATCAGGCTCCTCTGTCCATGGGATTTTCCAGGCAAGAGTACTGGAGTGGGGTGCCATTGCCTTCTCCGTGAACAACAGCAAAGGTGTAAAATTAGGTCGTTGGTTTGCAATGCCTTTTTTTTTTTTTGCGATGCCTTTTTTAATGTACTTACAGCTATATATTTATTTCTCTCTCAGATCCAATTTAATTGCATCCCATAAATTTTGATATTTTGATTTTTCATTTGTCTTAAAATACTCTCCTTGTGTTACTTTTCTTTGATCCATTTGTGTTTAGGAGTATGTTCTTTAATTTCCACATATTTGTGGAATTTCCAGTTTCCTTCTGTTACTGAGTTCTAGTTTTCATTCCTTTGTGTTCAGAAAGGATACTTTTACATTGTCTTTTAAAAGTATTAAAACTTATTTTTTTTAATCTAACATGTGGCCTAACCTGGAGTATGCTACCTGTATGCTTGAGGAACCTTTCTGCAACCTTCTTGGGTGGTCTTCGTTCTTCTTGCTGCCTGAGTGCCAAATTAAGTGAAAGGGTTCTTCAGGCAGCCCCCCTTCCCTTCTGCCCCCGCCATCTCCTCGCTCCCCCTGCATCTCCGCCACAAAGTAGGACATTGCAAATAAGGCAATGGCACCCCACTCCAGTACTCTTGCCTGGAAACTCTCATGGGCGGAGGAGCCTGGTAGGCTGCAGTCCATGGGGTCGCGAAAAGTCGGACACGACTGAGCTACTTCACTTTCACTTTTCACTTTCATGCACTGGGGAAGGAAATGGCAACCCACTCCAGTGTTCTTGCCTGGAGAATCCCAGCCTGGTGGGCTGCTGTCTATGGAGTCGCACAGAGTCGGACACGACTGAAGCGACATAGCAGCAGCAGCAGCAGCATGCTCCCTTTGGAGGGAAGGAATCAGGAAATATGCTGCTGCCTCCAGACCAGGACTGCACCACACAGAAGAAAGGTCTGGGAAAGGACAAGAAATGAAATGTCCTGCTGATAAAGAATGTGGGTTTTTTTCCACTGCACATTTGTGTCATTGCTGTATACTTTTGTCCATTCTCCAGTTCTAGAAGGTTATTATAACCAATTCTTAGCTGTCATTTGACATCACCATTGAAGAACAAGGACTTCAAGTCTCCTAGTCTGCCATTTTGCTAACATCACTCCGTGGGCATGAATTTTGGGGAGAATCATCTGAAACTTAGCAAAATGACCATTTATCTCCTAAATAAATGATTTTCATAAATTGTATATGTAATTACTAAAAATTTTTTGGAATACTTCACCTTCACCTGCAGAGCATGTGTGTATGTTAGTCATTCACTTGTGTCCAACTCTTTGTGACCCCATGGACTGTAGCCCACCAGGCTTCTCTGCCCTTGGAATTCTCCAGGCAAGAATACTGGAGCGGGTTGCCATTCCCTTCCTCCAGGGATCTTCCCGACCCAGGGATTGAACCCAGGTCTCCTACATTGCAGGCAGATTCTTTACCATCTGAGCTATCAGGGAAGTCCTTGTAGAGCCTGTGGCACATTCTTATTACTCTTCAGTGTGGCAAACTCCACTTTTTTGAGGCCAGATTTGATTTGAGGAAATCATTTTATTCATTTACAAGATGAATAAAATGAGCAATAATTTTTGGTACAAAATATCTTAATTTCCATAATAAAGTAATTCCAGTATAGGTAGAATTTTTGAGTAATGAAGGAATAACTCTTCAGTTTCATAACTGATAGCTTTGAAGATTATAGTTATTTGATATCCAAGTTTTGGTTTGGTGAAGTCTATTTTAAAGTCTTCTTTCAAATTCATATTATATGTATCTGCCTATGAAATTTTAAAATGTGCATATAGATCCTTGTGAAAAATGAATACAGATATGTCTTTATAATGGCACAAGTGACCGCAAGATAGCCAGGATTCTCTTTTAAAAGTGGTAGATTCGTCTAGGGTTTGTCTTACCTCTGCAGTTCTGTGACACCTGTATCTGGAACATAACTATTCTTCTACAAAAGTTACTTTTTCTCTGGTTACATATACATAGCTTTCAACTATAACAGATTTCAGTTCAGTTGAATGTCTCATTAACCATATTAAAATTTAAGTTCATGAAACTGAAATTACCTTTTCAGTACTTTTGAGTTATGATAAATTTGCTTTCATAAAATTGTTTATGAAATATTGAAAAATAACTTAATTTTAAATGAAGGAAGAAGAGCCTGTGTGAAGAATTAGTAAGAAATACAGACAATTATTTATCAAAAATAATAGTGACTAAAAGCTACATTGAAGCAAAAAAAAGTGATTTGGATGCAGCTATGAAGATAGCAAGAGAATTAAAATCTGCGCCTTCTCTAAGGATATATTGTGACCTAAGCCAGGTAATTTTAATAGTTTGTAATGTGAATTATTTCTGTAGTAGCTTACTTTACCTGTTTTGGAATATGATATCTAAGACTTAACTGCAAGAATTTGCTTTTCAGATTATCCTAACTTTATTGGCATCAATTTAGAATTCTTAGGCATTTAAATTCTAAGATAAACATTAATAACTTTGTTTGACCTTTTATTATTATTTACCACTTAGGGAAATGGTGCAGTAAAGTCTTTATAACACACATCTGAGAACAAGTAGGATGATATTAAGTTGAAAGTTGTTTCTAGGACACTTGAATAAAAAACAAGAACAAATAAGAGTATCAAAATAAATAGGACTCTATTTTTATAGACAGGTATGACTATCAACTCTTAACTTAAAAATTTATCAAAATGCTGTTTAAGTTTTTCTCCCAACCCCCAACTCTGTGAGTCAGGATACAAGGTGCTTCAACCCTGTCCTGTCATCTAATCATGTGCCTGGAGTTGGGCAGAAATAGAAACATGTTTCTTGTGCCTCAAGTTGGGCAGAAATAGAAACATGTTTCTTGCTAGATTGTTTGCTGGGAAAGAGTTACCATCAGTCCTCTTAGCTAATTTCTATCTTGTTCCCTTGAGGTATAGATCCTACTCTGTTGTCTTGGAATCTTCAGGACCTCATTCCCCATAGATAATCAGATGTTTGGACTGAACTGAGGTGTAAAATAGAAGCTCTTGGTTTACATGCTTCCAAAGTCTTGAACTTTTAAAGTTTTTGCACTGTCTTACTTGACCAGGCCTCCATCTAGCTGTAGTTACAAGAACAGTAGTAGTCTATTCCTGTGTATTACACATGAAACTTTAGGAGGTGAAAAAAAGTAAAATTTGGTCTTCACCCTAGTTAGCCAAGTTAGGAAGATGGGGCCAGAAAAAGAAACATTTGAGGACAGCAGTGCAGGCGCACAACGAGTGTGATCAGAATTTGCCCTGATCGTGTAGCTGTATCCCATGTATTAATTAGTTGTTATCTTTTGTTGTTATATCTTAACACACATCTCCAAAAGATTTTAAATTTCTTTGGGGAAATTTGCATCCCTCCCTTTGCTTGCCTAAAATCAGACCCTAAGCACATTAATGAAATACGTAAAGAGTATAGTTTTCCCTCTGAAATCTTACTCTGTTTCAGCAGTATTTGTAACAAAACAAAATGCACATGTAAGCAATACTTCTCTTTTGATTCTAGATTATCCAGACTTTGAAGTTAACATTTGAGAGTGACTTGTCACAAGTCAGCTCTCTAAAACTAAGGAACTCTCCCAAGTAAGTAATTGTAATTCATATAAAAGTAATCTATAATTCAGAAGAGTCTGATAATTAAGTATAAATATGTATTAGAACCTATATTTATTAAAATAACAATTATAAATTGAAAATTTGGGTCAAAAATATTTCCCAGATTAACAACCAAATTAGGTGTGATTTATGAATTAAGAACTTGTTTAAATGCTCTTTTAGAGTTTTTCAGTTCAGTTCAGTCGCTCAGTCATGTCCAACTCTTTGCAACCCCATGAATCACAGCACACCAGGCCTCCCTGTCCATCATCAACTCCCGGAGTTCACTCAGACTCATGTCCATCGAGTCGGTGATGCCATCCAGCCATATAATCCTCTGTTGTCCCCTTCTCCTCCTACCCCCAGTCCGTCCCAGCATCAGAGTCTTTTCCAGTGAGTCAGCTCTTTTCATGAGGTGGCCAGAGTATTAGAGTTTCAGCTTCAGCATCAGTCCTTCCAATGAACACCCAGGAGTGATCTCCTTTAGGATGGACTGGTTGGATCTCCTTGCAGTCCAAGGGACTCTCAAGAATTTACTCCAACACCACAGTTCAAAAGCATCAATTCTTCGGCGCTCAGCTCTCTTCACAGTCCAACTTTCATATCCATACATGACCACTGGAAAAACCATAGCCTTGACTAGATGGACCTTTGTTGGCAAAGTAATATCTCTGCTTTTGAATATGCTGTCTAGGTTGGCCATAACTTTCCTTCCAAGGAGTAAGCGTCTTTTAATTTCATGGCTGCAGTCACCATCTGCAGTGATTTTGGAGCCCAAAAATATAAAGTCTGACACTGTTTCCACTGTTTCCCCATCTACTTCGGAGTTTTTAATGTTAGCTAATTTTTATTAGGGAAAGTAATGAACTTACATTAGAACACTTTTTATGCTAAGTATTTAATTTTAGGTTGAATATGAATTGCAGTGAGATCATCTGTATGTTCAACAGAATGGGAAAGATTGAATTTGAGGATTCAACAAGGTAAGTATTTATAAGAATGGCAACATGCCATTAGTGTCTGATATGGCCTAAGGGACAGAAATATTAGATCAAACAAAAAAATTGATCTTTAGTATAATGTTGATTCAAAAGCTGAAAAATAATGTAAGGGCAAAATGGTTTCTGTAAATTAATGCTACATAAAATATTTAAGAATTAAAAGACCTAGAAAGGATTAGTATCCAATGATGTATGTGTCATCTTTGAGATCCATTTACTCAGCCAGCGTTGAACACCGATGTGCTAGCCTCTGCTGCTGCTACTGCTGCTAAGTCGCTTCAGTCGTGTCCGACTCTATGCGACCCCATAGACGGAAGCTCACCAGTGTTGAAAAGTGAAAGTGTTTACTCAGTCATGTCTGACTCTTTACAACCCTGTGGACTGTAGCCCTGTCAGGCTCCTCTGTCCATGGGATTTCCCAGGCAAGAATATTGGAGTAGGTAGCCATTCCCTTCTCCAGGGGATCTTCTGAACCCAGAAACTGAACCTGCATCTCCTGCATGTTCTCCATTGGCAGGCAGATTCTTTACCACTGAGACATAACACCCTAGATATTGAGATTTATGCAGAGAAGTTACAGTAAATAAAGAATGACATATGTAAACAGTAAAGCACATAATTGCTTTGATAGTAAAATGTGCAGTCTAATGGAGATGCAGAAGAAGGGAATGATCAGTTCTTTGCAGGGTACCAGGGGACTTGGAAAGAGCAGATTTTTATTTTCCCCCATTGATGAAAAATGAGTACCAGTTAAAAGAGAGAACAGTAGGGAGGCAGCATGTTAGCAGAAAGAAATTTATGGGTAGTGAGATAGTATACTGTGTTCAGGAACCTGCCTGTAGAATTTTGTTTGACAGAGGATGCATAGAGGCTGAATCCTAAAAACTTTGTATGCTCTGGTGGTGTTTGAACTTTACTTCCTAGACCTTTGCTACCCAGTATGGTAGCTGCTAACCATGTGTGGTTATTTAAATTTAAACATAAATTAAAACTAAATAAAATGAAGATTTTAGTTCTTTGGTTGCACTAGCCACATTTCAGGTGCTCAGTAGTTATATTTGGTTAGTGACTATCATATTGGACAGTACAGCATATTTTCATTATCACAGAAGATTATGTTGGATAGCACAGGTGTAAGTAATAGCCATTAAAAGATTTTCAGAATGAATGTAAAAGTACTTAGGTTACATTTTTAAAAGGTAACTCTAGTGACCCAAGAGAATTTTTTGGAAGAATATGAGGCTGGAGGCTGAAGGATGGCTTAGGTTATATATGACCTAGCATATTATATTATATATTTTATATATATATATATTACATGGCCTAACAAATGATGAGAAACCAAATATAGGTAGTAGCACTGGAAAGGAATAGGTAATGACAAATGCTAAATAAGGAAAAGTGGTGAAACTTAGTAATCATTTCAGTGTGAGGAATGAGGAAAAGGGAAGCATTCCAATGATTTCTAGGTGTATCTTTGGTGACTGAGGTGATGAATTGTGGTGTTACTTACCAAGATTGGAAATATACAAAGAAAAGTTGGGAGGGGAAGATAGTGGGATATGCTGAGTTCCTGTTGTTACTAGGTATCTGGGGAGAAATCTCTGGAGGGAAGTTACAGGATTTGATTCTTGGTTTAGGAGTAGTCAGAATATAAATGGTTTAGAAACCCCCAAAAGAAAATAAGTTTATTCATTTGAAGGTGGTATGGGTCCTCGGGAAATCATCCCTCAAGAAGCATCACATTCATTACTTTGGGGAACTAATGAGGGCCTGGCCCACAGCATTACAAGCTCAGAAACAGACATGAGCAGATCTACTCTAAACCAGGTAAACTCATGTAAGCCAAGTTCACAAAACTAACACATGATCCGAATGCTAGTTTATTAACTTAAGGGGCAGATAGTATTATCACAGGGACTATTAATAGAATACTTATGTTGGCATTCCTTTCTAATATCCAAACAGACACAGAAAGCCAAATCATCAGAAGTTGCTTCATGATGTTTTTGGAATAAGGGAATAAGATATATCAAATAGCTGTGAAGAGTGTTGGTACTAGTTAGCCTGCTGTGTTCCTTGACCCCACAGGGAAGACCTTGCCAGAGGCCTCAAGTACCAGGCCTTTGGCTTGAGTCATCTTGCCCACACATGGAGCCCTGGCCCCTGTATACCTCTGTGACTTGACTTTCTGCATTTTCATGGATGATCATCCTTTCCAGTCAGTACATTCTTCTAGATGTTTTCATAACTTGAATATGGTTACTGTCAAATACTTTTGATACCAAAAGGTATTATCTCTAAGTGTCTATACTGATCTTGCCATGGTTTTAAGTTTAACTCAGAAGTCTTTTAAATTTCTCCCTAGATTTTAGGGAAAGTATCACTGTAGCCTGCCTCTACTGATGACAGGTGGTAATTAAAGAATGGGTTTGCATAGTGAAAACATATTCAAGTGGGTCAAGGACAGCACCCTAGAAAAATATTAAATTTCAAGACAGGGAAAGAGTAACTTGCAAACCAAAGGAAACAAAGACGGAGCAGGAGAGACTGATACTCTAGAAGTCAAAGGAGGAGAAGTTTGTGAGGCAGGAGTTGGTTGACAATGTTAAATGTAAGGTCAGATAAGAGTTGTGTAAAAAGAAATGTTTTAGATGACAAAGTTGTGTATGTATATGTATACTTAGGAGGTGTTTGGACCTTTAGTCAACATGTATTAAGAGACAGATAAAATAGGTCTGCTGAATTCAGTTGGCTTTGTAGGTTCTTATTTCTGATTTCATTTGGCTTCTTATATGGTGATCTGTGAACAAACTAAAACTTTCATGGGTTAACTAGAATAAAGGCTTCTGAGACTCAATCTCATTTCTTTGATAGAATTTCTATACTTATAGATTTGATAGCTTTTATCTGTGTGGATTTGTGAAGATAGAAAAATATGGAGTGAAGTGAATAATCAGCTGCAGGTTAGTGGCTGTTGAATAATCATACCCAAGGATTCAGACTAATCATCGTTTTAACCCTCTATGTAGGTTTCTAGAAATTGTCTCAGGATTGTACCTCTCAGTGCTTCCTACACTTTATTTTTAAGCTAGTGAATTGAGAGAAATAATCTTAGCATAATTTAAAATCAAACACCAAAGCCAAATCAAAGTTTGAACAATTAAAATTGAAAACCATATCCACTGTTCTTTTAGGATTAGATAGTTGTGACATGACTATGGCAAGTTCTTTCTTCAGCTTCTCATTGATTTTCTGTTGTTGACCTTTTAAAGCTTGTGGACTTCTTGGGAATGGGCAGAAGTTTCTTTTGGGATAATAGGAATGTTGTAAAATGAAGTTATAGTGATGGTTACACAACTCTAAATTTAGTAGAAATTATCGGATTTTGTAGTATGTAAATTATTTCAGTGTTGCTGTTTTTAAAAATACCCATGGGACACCTGTACAACTTTAACTCTTTATATGTATGTGTTGCAGTACTGTCATGTGGAAAGGAAATGGTTTTAAAGTAGATCTAAAAAATTATGATTTAAAGTAGCCTCTGTATTTTTAAACAGATGTGATCCTCAAGAAAGTGAAATGGAAAAGAATGGTCAAAAGAAATACAATTGTAAAAAGGAATTTTCTTATGGTGATACATACCTATCACTAGAAAAGAAAAAGGCTGACATTTCTGTCCTAACTAATGAAGCCCCACTGACTTCTTCACAATGGGAAAACAATGACATGCATTTGGAAGCTGACTTCCAGCCACAGAAAGAGGTTGTTGCAGCAACACTCCCTAAAACCATTGCAGCTCTACCTCAGGTGGGATCTAGCCCTGATGTGATCATTGAAGAAATTATTGAAGAAGAAGAAAACCTGGAAAGTGAGTAAAAATACAAAAACAGGGAAACAATAAATCATGTCTGGAATTGGAAACAAAATTAATACCTGTTTGTCCCTGACCTTAACAAACATATGTCTATTATCTTACATCTCATTATGAGTAAAGCTGTTGATCCCATCCATGCCACTCCTTTCACATTTTCCAAAGTTAGGATAATTTTTAATTTTAATGCAATAACACAGCTAAACTCTAATATTTGGTTTAGTGAGTGTATTTGACTTTTTAGCATTCCACATCATGAAGTCATGAAGTTGCTTAGTTGTGTCTGACTCTTTGTGACCCCATGGACTGTAGCCTACCAGGCTCCTCCATCCATGGGATTTTCTAGGCAAGAGTACTGGAGTGGGTTGCCATTTCCTTCTTCAGGGGATCTTCCCAACCCAGGAATCAAACCCAGGTCTCTCGCATTGTGGGCAGACGCTTTACCTTCTGAGCCACCAGGGAATCAGCATTCCACATACAAACCTCTATAAAAAATGAAAATACTATAAGTAAATGGTGTTAGTAGAAGCATCTGATGACGTTGTCCTTAAATTTAAGGACAGAATATCCTAAATTTTGTCCTGAGATGCAATCCTTTATAAAAATGAACTATCATGAATATTGGGCTTTGCTGATGGCTCCAATGGTAAAGCGGGAGACCCAGGTAACATATAGAAGCATCTATTTGGTAACGTTTAAATGTATCATGATTGTTTGATTAGATTTCTAGTGTTGGTATTGTCACCATCAACGTCAGTGAGATACTGCTAGGTGTAGTTACACTGTCAGTTGTCTTTAGGGCCACTTTTAAGAATCAGCTTTGGTTTTCTCCTCCCCCCCCCACCCCCACTCCCAATCTGTTCCATTGGTTGACTTCCCAGAATGATACAAAAAAAAAAGACAAGCTGTTTTTTCTGCTATATTATTATTATCATTGGTTATCTCGGTAAGTTAAGAGAACTAACAGGACTTTGCTTGCTGATACATAAGGGTCTTAACCAATCCAGTATTTTGCCAAATTCAAGTACAGCTTCTTATGCAGTGTGTTAAGTATGCTGTTATCAACATAATAAAACTAACACAGTTGCCTTTATTTCCTATTTTGATGAAGCACGCTTCACAGATTATTTTGTTGAGACACCTAGATACCCAACAAAGCCTCTTCAGAAAAAGTCATCTGTTTCTTTTGGATCAAAAACAGGTACTTTAACAACTCTGAACTTGATGTAGCAGAGTTTGGTGTATATAAAAAGTATTCTGTTATATATAAATTTATATAAAGTATAAAGTTATGTAAGTAACTTACAGAGAGTGAAACAGTGAGTAAAATGAATTTTATTAATAACTAAAACTTTTCTCTTTTTTTTTTTTGCTGTGCTGGCTTGTGATATCTTAGCTTCTCTACCAGGAGTTGAACCCAGGCCTATGGCAGTGGGAGCTCTTAATTGCTAACCACTGGACTGCCAAAGAAATTCCCAAAACTTCTTTTTTAATGTTAAAAATCCTGGCTGTTATTGGCAAAAACATTTCTGAAATTTATAACACTTCCCTCAGTTGTCTCCCCAGTAACACATACTTATTGCTTTACCTTATCCTCAGTATGGGTGTTATTCTTCATGATCTGTATTGGATAGGTAAAATGACCTATTTGTTCAGTTTTTTATCTTGTATCTATACTTCAGTTCCTCTTAGTCATTTTGACTATATTTATTAGAACATCTGCATTGTTTAAAAATTAAATATATTAAATACCCTGTGACCCTTTTCCCCTAATCTACTCCCATTCCATTTAGTCTATTCCTCCTTTCTAGAATTTCTTTATGCATATTTGAACAAATACACATATATTATTTTTCCGACTCTTAGCTTTTATTTTTGCACATAAAACATAGCTTGCCATACACACTGCTGTGTTCTTTCCCTTTCTCTTTTTTCTTTCTTTTTTTCTTTTTCTGTTTTTGGCCATGCCATGCAACACGTTGGATCTTAGTTCCCTGACAAGGGATAAAACCTGTGCCTCTGGCAATGGAAGCATGGAGTCTTAACCACTGGACTGTCAGGAAAGTCTCCTAATTCCTTCCTCAACATTATACTCTGGAGATCTTTTCATATCAGTAAAAACACTTGGCTTAATTACTACTGTATGAAAAAAGTTTCTGTCTTTTTTATTCTACCCCATCCTTACTTCCATCAAAACATACACATCTCCCTCTAAATGCTGCTCACTATGTTGTTTTTCCAAGACATTTTTCATACTTGTCTGGCCTGATAAAATCTAGGAGTCAAAGCAGCCATGAGCTAATTATTGGTTCCTTCAGTTTAGTGTAGTTTATACAGGATTTTTGTAGCAATACTAGAAACATCATTGTCATTGGGGTTCTGAAGCTCTAATTATGTTTATGAATAAATTCTGAGGTTTTGATGTAATGCTGTAGGTTATAGCATGTACTCTGTCTGGTACCTAACTAACTTAGGTACCTACGTGAACTTCAATTCCACTTATTTAACATATTTTGCAAATGTTTACAGTTCAGGTTGCTAAAGAAATCATTGTGAAAGTGGAATTTATTTGTCAGTTTGGTTACTATTTGGGATTTGGGTTACTCTTTTATGAGGCCTAAGTATTCTAGAGTTTGCAGTGCTACGGGACACATTGTTTTAGAAGATACTGCATTCAATTTTTGTGAATTCTTTCCTAACTTTTGGTTTATTAATGTGGTTTTAAAATTCTCATCTAGGTTCTCCAGAGCTAGTTTTTGTAAGCCATGTAATACATCCTTGCCACTTCTACATTCGGAAGTATTCACAAATAAAAGATGCAACAGTGTTGGAAAGGAAGGTGAATCAATTTTGCAATAAGAATTTACACCTTGATCCTTCAGATGTTTTGGAGCTAGGTAATGAAATATTATTTCAAGTTAAAATATAAAGCTTAGTTAAATACTTGGCAACTCATGTAGACTTTTTATAATACAGATTTAAGCAAGCATAATGCTTTTGGAATTATTTAACATAAGCTAAATTTTATTTAGGTAAATGAGCTAAATATTAATTTTTTTGCTCAGAGATATCATAGTAGTAATACTATTATGGTATACAGTATACATAATTCAAATGTTTTTAATACATATCATTTGCCAAGTTTA
Organism: Tragelaphus eurycerus; assembly: GCA_935064755.1. Taxonomy (NCBI): domain Eukaryota; kingdom Metazoa; phylum Chordata; class Mammalia; order Artiodactyla; family Bovidae; genus Tragelaphus; species Tragelaphus eurycerus. The sequence continues at coordinate 39,592,103 of CAKXYN010000007.1, read as the reverse complement.
ATTGGAGTCATAGTAATTTGGAACTTGCTGTCTTTTTTTCATATTCTTTTCCATTATGGTTTATCACCAAATATTGAATATAATTGCCTGTGTTCCCACTAGGACCTTGTTGTTTATACATTCTGTATGTGATAATTTGTATCTGTTAACCTCAAACTCCTACTTCATCCCTCTCCCAGCCCTCCTCTTCCTTGGTAGTCACAAATCTGTTTTCTAGGTCTGTGAATCTGTTTCTGTTTCACTAGAGTTCATTTATATCGTATTTTAGATTCCACATATAAGTTATATATATCATGAGGTATTTATCTTTGTCTGACTTCACTTAGCATGATAATCTAATCTGACTGTGTTGCTGCAAATAGCATCATTTTGATCTTTTTATGGCTGAGTAGTGTTCCATTGTATATATGTACCACATCTTTATCCATTCATCTGTTGATGGACATAAAATTGACTGTTGAGTGAAATATACACAAAAACTCCATTATGGAGTATGGTGAGATTTTTTTAAGTTATAAAATCCATAATGGGTTAAATAATTTGTCCCCTTATCTCTAGAGAAAAGTATTTCTCTAAGTGTTTCTTATAGTATGCATATCATCCCTTGCTATCCACATGTGGATGTTGAAGATGTCATTGAACAACTGAATGAGATAGATGCAAGGCAGTGCATCTATTTCCTAGTGCCATACAGAAGGTAGCTGGTAAATTTAATCAGTGCATCTTAATTCTGTGTATAATTTGCCATAAATTAGGCTTTCAGTGGTAGCTCAGCTGGTAAAGAATCTGCCTGCAATGCACGAGACCCTGGTTTGATTCCTGGGTCAGGAAGATCCCTTAGAGAAGGGATAGGCTAACCACTCCAGTATTCATGGGCTTCCCTGGTGGCTCAGATGGTAAAGAATCCGCCTGCAATGTGGGAGACCTGGGTTTGATCCCTGGGTTGGGAAGATCCCCTGGAGGAGGGCATGGCAGCCTAATCCAGTGTTCTTGCCTAGAGAATCTCCATGGGCAGAGGAGCCTGGCGGGCTACAGTCCATGGGGTCACAAAGAGTCAGACATAACTGAGTGACTAAGTACATTCAGTACAGGCTTTCATTACAAATATCTTCTTTATAGTTGACTAAATATGATTATACTCTAATGAAGCTATGATTTGATTTATTAGTAGAGCATTTTCTCATTTTATTAATATCATTCAGTGCCTGTATATAACTGATATCAAAAAGTACTATATTATCTGTTCAGCTTTATATTTGTTGCTGTTGTTTAGTCGCTAAGTCGTGTCTGACTTTTTGAGGCCTGATGGACTATAGCCTCAAGGCTCCTCTGTCCAGGCAAGAATACTGCAGTTAGTTGCCATTTTCTTCTCTTAGGGGATCTTCCTGACCAAGGGATTGAACCTGCATCTCTTGCATTGGCAGGTGGATTCTTTACCATTGAGCCATCAGAGAAGCCTCAACTTTATACTGGTAGTTCTTTAAACATGTTGCTAACTCTCAGCTGATCTTTGTAGCTTATCAGAATATCAGAAGATTAGAATCATCATATACTTCTGATAAAATGAATAATAATTTTTAAAGTTAAAAAACAGGTTTTAAATTATGAATGTCTAAAGAGGGAAGTATAGTGGTAAACTTAAATATAGTTAAATTTTTAATGACTGCAAATAATTCTCTAAATTTAATATATATAAAAAAGAGCTCAGTTTAGTTTCAGAAAATATTCTAAGAAAGTCAAAATATCATTAAGTTGTCACAGATAATTATTTCAAGGTAGATATACATAGTTTACATACTCATTTATCTTTTGAGAAATTAGTGTTAAGGGAAGAAATGTAATACAGTGCTTTAGCTGAGTATCCTCTTGTTCCCTTTTTCTGTCTGAGCTTTTCATTATAAAAAACAACAAAAGGCTTCAATAGGCTTTTATCTCATCCATTTCAACAAATAGTTTAATAGAATATAGTTTAAATCTAAGAATATTGGTTATATGATGTATCAACATAAGAGGAGGGTTGATGAAAGTCTCAAGGCCAAGTACAAGTTTTGGTAGAACTTGAAAGGTTACCCTGTGTGCCCCTGAGCTATCCTGTTCTTATTAGCAAATGGAGAGGGGATTTTGCAGCCTCTCTCTATAGGGTAAATGAACAAATCTTACCAAATGCATCTCTGATCAGATCAGATCAGTCGCTCAGTCGTGTCCGACTCTTTGCGACCCCATGAACCGCAGCACGCCAGGCCTCCCTGTCCATCACCAGCTCCCGGAGGTCACTCAGACTCGCATCCATCGAGTCAGTGATGCCATCCAGCCATCTCATCCTCTGTCGTCCCCTTCTCCTCCTGCCCTCAACCCCTCCCAGCATCAGAGTCTTCTCCAATGAGTCAACTCTTCGCATGAGGTGGCCAAAATACTGGAGTTTCAGCTTTAGCATCATTCCTTCTAAAGAAATTCCAGGATTGATCTCCTTCAGAATGGACTGGTTGGATCTTCTTGCAGTCCAAGGGACTCTCAAGAGTCTTCTCCAACACCACAGTTCAAAAGCATCAATTCTTCGGCGCTCAGCCTTCTTCACAGTCCAGCTCTCACATCCATACATGACCACAGGAAAGACCATAGCCTTGACTAGGCGAACCTTTGTTGGTAAAGTGATGTCTCTGCTTTTGAATATGCTATCTAGGTTGGTCATAACTTTCCTTCCAAGGAGCAAGCGTCTTTTAATTTCATGGCTGCAGTCACCATCTGCAGTGATTTTGGAGCCCAGAAAAACAAAGTCTGACACTGTTTCCACTGTTTCCCCATCTATTTCCCATGCAGTGATGGGACCAGATGCCATGATCTTCGTTTTCTGAATGTTGAGCTTTAAGCCAACCTTTTCACTCTCCACTTTCACTTTCATCAAGAGGCTTTTTAGCCCCTCTTCACTTTCTGCCATAAGAGTCGTGTCATCTGCATATCTGAGGTTATTGATATTTCTCCCGGCAATCTTGATTCCAACTTGTGTTTCTTCCAGTCCAGCATTTCTCATGATGTACTCTGCATATAAGTTAAATAAACATGGTGACAATATGCAGCCTTGACGTACTCCTTTTCCTATTTGGAACCAGTCTGTTGTTCCATGACCAGTTCTAACTGTTGCTTCCTGACCTGCATACAGATTTCTTAAGAGGCAGATCAGGTGGTCTGGTATTCCCATCTCCTTAAGAATTTTCCATAGTTTATTGTGATCCACACAGTCAAAGGCTTTGGCATAGTCAATAAAGCAGAAATAGATGTTTTTCTGGAACTCTCTTGCTTTTTCCATGATCCAGCGAATGTTGGCAATTTGATCTCTGGTTCCTCTGCCTTTTCTAAAACCGGCTTGAACATCAGGAAGTTCACGGTTCACATATTGCTGAAGCCTGGCTTGGAGAATTTTGAGCATTACTTTACTAGCGTGTGAGATGAGTGCAATTGTTCGGTAGTTTGAGCACTCCTTGGCATTGCCTTTCTTTGGGATTGGGATGAAAACTGACCTTTTCCAGTCTTGTGGCCACTGCTGAGTTTTCCAAATTTGCTGGCATATTGAGTGTAGCACTTTCACAGCATCATCATTCAGGACTTGGAATAGCTCCACTGGAATTCCATCACCTCCACTAGCTTTGTTCGTAGTGATGCTTTCTAAGGCCCATTTGACTTCACATTCCAAGATGTCTGGCTCTAGGTCAATGATCACACCATCATGATTATCTAGGTCTTGAAGCTCTTTTTTATACAGTTCTTCTGTGTATTCTTGCCACCTCTTCTTAATATCTTCTGCTTCTGTTAGGTCCACACCATCTCTGTCCTTTATCGTGCCCATCTTTGCATGAAATGTTCCTTTGGTATCTCTGATTTTCTTGAAGAGATCCCTAGTCTTTCCCAGTCTGTTGTTTTCCTCTATTTCTTTGCATTGATCACTGAAGAAGGCTTTCTTATCTCTTCTTGCTATTCTTTGGAACTCTGCATTTAGATGTTTATATCTTTCCTTTTCTCCTTTGCTTTTCGCTTCTCTTCTTTTCACAGCTATTTGTAAGGCCTCCCCAGACAGCCATTTTGCTTTTTTGCATTTCTTTTCCATGGGGATGGTCTTGATCCCTGTCTCCTGTACAATGTCACGAACCTCATTCCATAGTTCCTCAGGCACTCTATCTATCAGGTCTAGGCCCCTAAATCTATTTCTCACCTCCACTGTATAATCATAAGGGATTTGATTTAGGTCATACCTGAATGGTCTAATAGTTTTCTCTACTTTCTTCAATTTCAGTCTGAATTTGTCAATAAGGAGTTCATGGTCCGAGCCACAGTCAGCTCCTGGTCTTGTTTTTGCTGATTGTATAGAGCTTCTCCATCTTTGGCTGCAAAGAATATAATCGATCTGATTTCGGTGTTGACCATCTGGTGATGTCCATGTATAGAGTCTTCTCTTGTGAGCTCAATTATTAAAAGAATGGGCTCCAAGATTGCCTAGGTTCTCTTCCTCCCTCTTCTAAGTAGCCATGTGGCTTGGGCTGGATTTGCAGCCTCTCTTTGCCTGGTTTCCTTATCTATGGGCTGGAAGCAGCATATCTGTGGGGTTGTTGTGGGGAGAAGGTAAATTCAGACAAAAATTACTGAGAACATTGCTGAGCTGATAGTAAAAGTAAAAATTCAGGCTTCATTCTAACTTGATTTTTTTTCTAGTTATTAATTTGTAATTCATCTGATCCCTCCATAAGGTCTTCTGATATTCAATCCTTGTTCACTTTCCCCTTTTCTGAACTCCACTGTGTATTAATTTCTTAATTTTTGCCTTTCACGCTCTGCCTTTCTTGGTTCCTTACTTTTACTCCCCTTTAACCAAGAGAAGGTCATTGCATCTTCCTTTATGCTACCTAAGTACTTTATAGATTTCAGTACATCTGTATCTATACATGTGTGTGTGTACATGTACAAGGATGATCTTTACTGTTGTAAGTACAGTGATTGATAGTCACTTACTTGCATGTCTCCTCTCCTTTCTTTTTTTTGTTTTTAAAGAAAAAATTAGATTTCTTTTTATTCTTTTTTTTTTTTTTCCTCTGTCTTTTACAAACCCTTATGTCGAGGGCTGACTTTGAATAGATTACAGCAAGAGAACTGCTCTGCTACATTGGAAACCCTGTCCCAGAGGCAGGTCATCTACGAATGGTTTAGTACCAGGTTCCTCACGAATGTGCCATGCATGACAGGTGAGTGAGTGGCCACCTTTCCAGCCAGGCCCCATGTCCCAGGACGAAGGGCTCTCCACACTGAAACCCAGTCCCGACAGTCCCGATGTGCGGTGGGGTGCACCACACCGTGCCCCAAGGGATTTGGGCTCCTCTCTTTTCCTGAGCAGGACAGTCTTACTCATCTTTATTATAGTTCATAAAACACAGGTCCTCAATAAAGGACTACTGGCTTGATACTCTGTATTTTCACCTTCCTGTCTAGGTCACAAGTTTATGTATAACAGAAATTGCCAAAATATACTACCTTTGATCTCTCTCATAGCACTGACTCAGTAGTATATCACCAGTTAATAAGTGAATTAAGACTTTTTTGTGATAGCATGTAATATACTTGTTTGTAAATTAGAGGTAATTAGATATTTTCTTTGTAAACATTGATAATCATTTGTCTCCATTATGTAGGTGCAAGAATATTTATCAACAGTATTGAAAATGGAATGTGGTGTCGAGGAACTATTACTGAATTAATTCCAATGGGAAGTGAAAGTACTAGAAAACTTTGTAGTCCAACCAAATTCTCAGTCCGTGAAGTTGCACTAATACAAATATTCATGGTAGATTTTGGAAATTCTGAAATGCTGATTGTTGCAGGGTATGTTATAAGTATTATATATTCCTTGCCTGCTTAGAAACACTTGTGATGGGGTAATACTAAAGAATAAAGAAAAATAGGAAGAGGTAGAAATAAGTTATCCTTCTTCACTTCCAAGTCATATACTTTTTATTTTGCTCCGAAATTTGTCTTACTCATTACTAAATTAGCAAAGTATTATACTTTATCAGTGCTACTAGATGGGGAGCTTAGAAAAAGAACTTTATGATGTTTCAGACTTAAATAATCTTCTACATTGCTTCAGAGCAGAGAATGAAGCACAAAAATTTTTATTTTAAATAAATTGTTAGTTGCCAGATGATTGAGTAAAAATTTTAATCATATTTCTTTAATTTCATTATTGCATATTAAAGTGGCATAGTGTCTAGCTCATTCTAGGTGTTCAGAAATATTTCTATTAGTCTTACAGCAAAATAAAGCAAATTGAAGAAGTTCTTGTAGTAAGAACCAGTATTAACTCTTGCATGGTCATTTTATTAAATGGTCATAACTTTATAAACAAATATATTGCTGTTTGGGTGTGTCATTATGCCTTTTAAGTTTAAACTGAATAGGTATATGAAAGATAATCCAGATAAAGGCTGTTGAGATTTATTCTGTAGGTAGAAATAGTGTCTGTGGTTTTAAAAGATAGATTGAATCTATATTATGAGATAGTATGGATCAGAATATAACTTTCTAGAAGATTTAACTTAAAAAGAGAATGTGTAGAATTCTAAGGTATTCTAAATGCATACCTTTTGTGGGCTAAGGCAAGCTTGGGCTTGAAGCATTATTTTAATTAACTATTGCTTGAATTCTTCCAGAGTTGGTGACTCTCATGTGAGATCAGAGCACATTGCTAAGCAGCATATCGTACTGAATGACTTATGTCTGGTTCTGAGAAAGTCTGAGCCATATATTGAAGAACTGCTGAAAGATGTCCAGCCACTAGCACATCCATGCTCCTTGAAAGACATTGTTCCACAGAATTCAGTAAGTGAGACTTAAATTATCTCTTGTTTGGGGGCCAAATAGTCCAATTTTAACTATGCTTTGGGGTTTAGATTACTAAATGTAGGTTCATGGCACCAGTTCACTTGTTAAATACCTTTTGCATAATAAACTATTGGTGCAAGTGAAAAAGGAATTAAACTTCCATTTCTACAATCAGACTTGATCTTAATGGGAGATTATACTGAATATGTATATATGAACTTATTGAGGGGTGAATATCTGAGTAAACCACTAAATTTTAGAGTCAAATATGGAGAGAAAAAAATTTGACGTGGTATGGCATATGTTTCCATACATTTCTTCTCTATTTGCATGACCCTTTGCTCACTACTTATTAATTACATTGCATTCTGCTTTTGTATTATTTATGAATATTTGTTCCCCAGAAAGATTTGAAACTCCTAGAAGACAGAAATTGTGTGTAAGAATACGTGTTAAACAGTTGTATTATTAGAAAGTCAGAAAGCAGGAGTCTGTGCCTTTGTTCATCTTTCTATTCTAGCACTTAGCAAATCACCTACCACACAGTAGGCATTCAACAAATATTTGAAAGAATGAACAAATGAATAAAGAAATAAAAGGAAACATATGAAAATATTAGCACTGATGTTTTTCTCAAAATTATTGTGGTTTTGATTTTATCCTATAAAGGATAAAACTTTTTTTTTTTGCACTTACCTATTCTGAGTAGGTTTTACTTTTTTATGTTCATAAAATTTTTAGAAAATTTTTATTTTTAAGGAATATGTGGTTTTGACCCGTGAAATGTATGCATACTTAAAGATTCAAAGATTAGTGAACACAGTTTTTTTTTTAATTTTTTTCAATGGGTGAGTATTTTTCCTTATTATTTAAGTAGCATGTGCCTCATATATTGCTAGTAATGGAAACTAAGCATCTGATGATGATTATAAATATCTAATGTATTACATGGCTTCCATTATACTTTTAGAATTACCTTTTGGATCTCATCATTTAAGGGGAAAATTTGTATGTCAATACTTCTTTTATCTTTAAATTTTTATTTATTATTTTCATATTAATATTCACAAGTAAAACTAAGTCCTGAAGTGCAACAGCTTATGGTCACCTTGAGACCACGTTTATAAAATCCAAGTATGATCTGTACATTGTACATACATAAAGACTGTCCTCCCTGGGTTTGTGGGCCCAGTTGCTTCTATCTTCTTCTGTCTATGGTTGGTTCAGTGCCTTTGCTCAAATTTACTGTTAGAAAGCTAAATCTACAATATTGTACCATTTAGAATTAATTATAATTACTGAACACATTGAAATTTTACTTTTACCACAGAGTGAAGGCTGGGGAGAAGAAGCTAAAATAGAATTTTTGAAAATGGTAAATAAGAAGGCTGTTTTAATGAAAGTTTTTAAAGAAGAAGATGGTGTGCTTATTGTAGATCTGCAAAAACCACCAACAAATAAAATAAGCAGTGATATGCCTGTGTCTCTTAGAGATGCATTAGTTTTTATGGAACTAGCAAGGTAGGTGACTTATTAAAACATAAATATCTTCAAGGTTATAGCTATAGATCAGAATGGCAGATTTTTCCTTTAAAAAACATGGGCTCTAAAGTGAGCTATAACATACTCTTAAGAGGGAGCACCCAATCCTAAGCACTAGACTATCAGGAAGCACACTGTAACATATTCTGAGAATTTAAAGGTATCTCTGTCAGAGTTTTCTAAGTACAGTTGTGTGAAAATTGGATTCAGATCATTTGATTTAAGGAAATAGGGATATTAAGGTAGCTCAAAATAGAAGTTACTTGTAAGATAGTGAACTTTTTTTTTAGACTCTAGCTAACCTTACAAGTAGCTCCATTAGGGTTTCAAAAATTAGTGTTTAACAGTTCCCTATTTAAATTTTCTACGCTTTGGAGTAAGATCATGATCATTACTGTGTATTAATATATGAGTCTAGAGTAGATACTTATATTTCTTTTCTTTCTTGTCTCTGATGAACAAAGATAAAAAGTAACCACAGAGATAATGGAAGATACTTTCTGTCCTGAGCAATAACAGGAGTCTGGAAGTGACCCAAGTAGACTGCATTCTGTAAAACTTAAGTAGGCTATTGTAGCTGGAAGGGGCCACAGAAAACCCTCAGCTGGCCTTCCTTGAGTGCTGCCATAGACCATGAGTATCACGTCAACCAAAAGAGTAGAAACTTTGAGTACTAAATGTAGGCCCAACTCAAAAATGCTCCAACACAAACTTAAAGGTTAATTATTGAGTTTTGAGACTTGAGCTCTTATTTATGCTCATTTGATAATTAAAGATAATGCCACAAAATATTATAAATTAGAAGATAAAAGTTGGGAACAACATTCTTAGTAGATAAATCAGTATATGTGCAGGTCTTTTCTTCAGATCAGTTCACTGAGAGAAGAGAGACCTTAGGAGAATGGCTCTTGCTTATGCTTTTAATTGTGCTTTTAATTAGGTTTAGGTCTCAAACACCAAGAAGTCATTCTGAAAAAAATACGACCTTACACTATCCTCCACCTATTTTGCCTAAAGAAATGACAGATGTTTCAGTTATGGTTTGTCATATAAATAGTCCTTCTGATTTCTATCTTCAGTTGGTAAGTATATAATGGTCCTTTGAGACAATGTATTTTTTCAAATACTAAGTAAAATGTATAATGGAAATGAGTGCCCAGTATGCATTCTAGAGTAAACTGCTGTCAGCCTTCCATAAATTTTAAGTTTCTTGGTAGCTGCAACTTTAAACAAGAAACTCACATGATTCATAGTAAATTGAAGGAAATCTTCATCCTGCAAGTTAGTGAAAATAGGAAGGGGAAGGAAAATGAAGGATCCCTAATGTGTAAATATTTCTTGCTACCTTCTGAAATCTAGAAACCAGGAGAGCATATAGAACTGGCAGATCAAAATAAAATAACACCCATTTCTGATAATGTATGAAGATTTATTTATTGCTAGGTAATGTTCTGAATTTGAACATTAATAGATTCCAGTTAAAGGCATTCCATTGTCTATTTGGATATATGATTGATGGGTTTGTTTTAGATAGCTACCAGCATTAAGGTTCGTCATTATTGATCTGTGTCCATGTTCTATATGAATTAATGCATTGTAAGGGCCATAATGTTTGGTGTGAATTAACTCATTAATCTTTACATTAGTCTTAGGAGGAGGATACTAATACGTTCATTTAAGAAGTGGAAACTCTAACCAAAGGCCTGAAGCAACTTGCAGAGGTCATGTGGCTACAAAAGAGTAGAGCCAGGACTGAGCTGGACTCACTCAAAGCCTGTCACCTGATCATATGCATGTGTATATATTTCTGGGCTCTCTCTTCTGTTCCATTGATCCATATGTCTGATTTTTTTACCAATACCATACAACTTTGATTACTGTTCAGTCAAATTCAGTCGCTCAGTCATATCTGACTCTTTGTGACCCCATGGACTGCAGCATGCCAGGCCTCCCTGTCTATCACCAACTCCCAGAGTTTACCCAAACTCATGTCCATTGAGTCAATGATGCCATCCAACCATCTCATCCTTTGTCGTCCCCTTCTTCTCCCACCTTCAATCTTTCCCAGCATCAGGGTCTTTTCAGATAAGTCAGCTCTTCATATCAGGTGGCCAAAGTATTGGAGTTTCAGCTTCAGCATCAGTCCTTCCATTAATTACTGGAGCTTTGCAGTATTGTTTGAAATCTGGATGAGTTATGCCTCTTTTTTTCCCTCAGGGTTACTTTGGCAGTTCTGGGTATTTTAAGGTTCTATGTAAGTTTTTGGATTATTGTTCTAGTTCTATGAAAACTGTCATGAGTAATTTGATTGTGATTGCATTCAATCTATAGATTGTTTTGGGTAGTGTTGCCTTTTAAACAATATTCTTCCAGTCCAAGAACATGGTATTATCTTTCCATTTCTTTGAGTCCTCTCTAATTTCCTTTATTAATATTTTATAGTTCTCAGCATATTAAGTCTTTCTCTTCCTTGGTCAAGTTTCTTGATAGCTGTATTTTTTTTGGTGCAACTTTAAAAGGTATTGTGTTTTTACATTCCCTTTCTGATATTTTCATGGTTAGTGTAAAGAAATGAAACTGATTTCTGAATGTTAATCTTGTGTCCTTCTGCTTTGCTGAGTTCATTTATTTTTGAACAGTTTTTTTGTGTGTGTGGTGTCCTTAGGGTCTTCTATAGGATCACGTTATTTGCATATAGTGACAATTTTAACTCTTCCCTTCTAAGTTGGGTACCTTTTGTTTCTCATCTGATTGCTGAGTGGCACAGTTTTACTTACTGTGGCTTTGTAGCAAGTTTTGAAATGAGAATGTATGAGCTGTCCAACTTTGTTCTTTTTCAAGGTTTTTTTTTTTTTTTCATGGATGAACCTTGAAAACTTTATGTTGAGTGAAAGAAGTCAGTCACAAAAGATTACATATTATATGATTCTATTTATATACATGTTTAGAAGAAAGCAACTCTGCTGCTGCTGCTAAGTCGCTTCAGTCGTGTCCGACTCTGTGCGACCCCATAGACGGCAGCCCACCAGGCTCCCCCATCCCTGGGATTCTCCAGGCAAGAACACTGGAGTGGGTTGCCATTTCTTTCTCCAATGCATGAAAGTGAAGTTGCTCAGTCTGACTCTTAGCGACCCCATGGACTGCAGCCTACCAGGCTCCTCTGTCCATGGGATTTTCCAGGCAAGAGTACTGGAGTGGGGTGCCATTGCCTTCTCCGTCAAGGTTGTTTTTGAACTTTGGGGTCCCTTGAGATCTCATGTGACTTTTAGGATGAGTTTTTCTCTTTTTAAAAATTTTACTTATTTTTTTTATGGCTGTACTGGACCTTCACTTCTGCGTGTGAGCTTTTCTCTAGTTGCGGCAAGTGGGGGCTACTCTCTAGTTTTGGTGTGAGGGCTTCTTGTTGTGGTGGCTTCTCTTGTTGTAGATCATAGGCTCTAGGGTGTGTAAACTTCAATAGTCACAGCACACGGGCTCAGTAGTTGTGGCACATGGGCTTAGTTGTCAGACAGCATGTAAAATCTTCCCAAATCAGGGATCAAATCCATGTCCCCTGCATTAGCAAACAGATTCATAACCACTGGACCATCAGGGAAATCTCTAGGATGAGTTTTTCTATTCTACATGAAACATCATTGGCATTCTGATAGGGATAGCTTTGAATTGTAAATTGCTTTGGGTACTGACATCCTTTTTTAAAAGATTTTATTTATTTATGACTTTATTTGGGTCTTCATTGTTGCAAGGCTTTCTCTAGTTGTGGCAAGTGAGAGCTACTCTTTGTTGCTGTGTGCAGGCTTCTCACTGTAGAGACTTTTCTTGTTGCAGAGCATGGACTCTAGATGCATGAGCCTCCATAGTTGCAGCTCACAGGCTCTAGAGTGCTGGCTCTAGAGTTGTGGCACACGGACTTGGTTGTTTCATGGCATGTGGGATCCTCCAAGGCCAGGATCGAATCCATGTCCCCTGCATGGGAAGGCAGATTCTTAACCACTGGACAGCCAGGGAAGCCCTGGGTATTGACATCTTAACTATTAAATCTTGCAGTTCATGAACATGGAAGGTTTTTCCATTTATTTTGTAGCAGTGCTGTGTACTGTACAACAAGTATACAAGTCCGTATCCTCAGTTATATTTATTCCTGAGTATATTCTTTTTATTCTACTGTAAAATGAGTTGTTTTCTTAATTTCCATTTGGACTGTTTATTGTTAGTGTGTAGAAATGCATGTGATTTTTTGTAATCATTTTGTAGTCTACATCTTTATGTGCTTAATCGTGTCCAACTCTTTGTGGCCCCATGGGCTGTAGCCCGCCAGACTCCTCTGTCCATGGAATTCTCCAGTCAAGGATACTGGAATGGGTTGCCGTGCCTTCCTCCAAGGAATCTTCCCAACCCAGGGATTGAACCTGTGTCTCTTGTCTCCTTATTAGCAGGCGGATTCTTTACCACTAGTTCCACCTGGGAAGCCCATTTATTAGACCTGCTAGTATTTTTGTGGCATCTTTAGGGTTTTCTACCTAGAAAAGAGATCATTTTCCTAATTACCATAAATGCCTTTAGAAAGCATCACTAAGAACAAAGCTAGTGGAGGTGATGGAATTCCAGTGGAGCTATTCCAAATCCTGAAAGATGATGCTGTGAAAGTGCTGCATTCAATATGCCAGCAAATTTGGAAAACTCAGCAGTGGCCACAAGATTGGAAAAGGTCAGTTTTCATCCCAATCGCAAAGAAAGGCAATGCCAAAGAGTGCTCAAACTACCACACAATTGCACTCATCTCACATGCTAGTAAAGTAATGCTCAAAATTCTCCAAGCCAGGCTTCAGCAATATGTGAACTGTGAACTTCCTGATGTTCAAGCTGGCTTTAGAAAAGGCAGAGGAACCAGAGATCAAATTGCCACATCCGCTGGATCATGGAAAAAGCAAGAGAGTTCCAGAAAAACATCTATTTCTGCTTTATTGACTATGCCAAAGCCTTTGACTGTGTAGATCACAATAAACTGTGGAAAATTCTGAAAGAGATGGGAATACCAGACCACCTGATCTGCCTCTTGAGAAATCTGTATGCAGGTCAGGAAGCAACAGTTAGAACTGGTCACGGAACAACAGACTGGTTCCAAATAGGAAAAGGAGTACGTCAAGGCTGTATATTGTCACCATGTTTATTTAACTTATATGCAGAGTACATCATGAGAAATGCTGGACTGGAAGAAACAGAAGTTGGAATCAAGATTGCCGGGAGAAATATCAATAACCTCAGATATGCAGATGATACCACCCTTATGGCAGAAAGTGAAGAGGAACTAAAAAGCCTCTTGATGAAAGTGAAAGTGGAGAGTTAAAAGGTTGGCTTAAAGCTCAACATTCAGAAAATGAAGATCATGGCATCTGGTCCCATCACTACATGGGAAATAGATGGAGAAACAGTGGAAACAGTGTCATTTTTTTCTGCTCCAAAATCATTGCAGATGGTGACTGCAGCCATGAAATAAAAAGACGCTTACTCCTTGGAAGGAAAGTTATGACCAACCTAGATAGCATATTCAAAAGCAGAGACATCACTTTGCCAACAAAGGTTCGCCTAGTCAAGGCTATGGTCTTTCCTGTGGTCATGTATGGATGTAAGAGCTGGACTGTGAAGAAGGCTGAGCGCCGAAGAATTGATGCTTTTGAACTGTGGTGTTGGAGAAGACTCTTGAGAGTCCCTTGGACTGCAAGGAGATCCAACCGGTCCATTCTGCAGGAGATCAGCCCTGGGATTTCTTTGGAAGGAATGATGCTAAAGCTGAAACTCCAGTATTTTGGCCACCTCATGCGAAGAGTTGACTCATTGGAGAAGACTCTGATGCTGGGAGGGATTGGGGGCAGGAGGAGAAGGGGACGACAGAGGATGAGATGGCTGGATGGCATCACTGACTCGATGAATGTGAGTCTGAGTGACCTCCGAGAGCTGGTGATGGATAGGGAGGCCTGGCGTGCTGCGGTTCATGGGGTCACAAAGAGTCGCACATGACTGAGCGACTGATCTGATTGATCTGATCTGATATATATATATATATTTGCCTAATTACTCTGGCTAGAACTTATAAAACTATATTAAATAGCAATGGAGAAAGCATGCATGCGTTCTTATCATTCTTGGAAGAAAAGCTGTCAGTCCTTCATATACAAAATTTGCTTTGTTAACCACTTCAAAATACACAGTTCTGTAGTATTCACTAACTCACATTATTGTACAGCATGCTGATCTGTAGAATTTGTTCATCTTGAAAAACTGAAACTTGGTAATCCCTGAACAGTAATTGCCTGTTTGATTCTACCCTCAACTGCTAACAACCACAGTTCTACTTTCTTCTATGAATTTGAATGTTTAGATACTCATATAAGTGGAATCAAACAGTACCCTGCTTTTAAGAAGTTTAGTTTACACAAATCTCATTTTTCTGAAAAACCTACATTGCTCTTACCGAAGAAAAGTCAGCCTCTTTGCTTTACTACATTTTGGCTTACAAAAAATTTCATAAGAACACTACTTTCAGATACCAGGGATACCTGTATTTGTCCTTTTGTCACTGGCTTGTTTCACTTACCATAATGCTCTCCAGGTTCATCCATGTTGTAGCATGCAATAGGACTTACTTTAAGGCTAATTAAATATTCCATTGTATGTGTATACTACATTTTATTAATTCAGTCATCCATTGATGAACATTTGGCTTGGTTCTACCTCTTGACTATTGTGAATGATGCTGCAGTGAACATGGGTGTGACAAAACTGTAGTGTCATTTGGTTCCTTTTGTATATCTGTGTTTATTGTTACCTTGAGGTTTACACATAACATCCTAAAGTTATATGTCATTATGTGTAAAAATTATGTGTAATTAAAATTATGTGAAACATCCTACAGAAATCTAATCTGAATTAATATCAGCTTTAACTGCACAAAACCCAACTTCTGTATAGCTCCATTTCCTTTTTAAATAATACCAATCTCAAAAATTAATCTTTGAAAAAAATTAATCTTTGTACATCAAATACTAAATAATGTAGACTTATAATTATTTGTGTGCATTTGTCTTTTAAATCTTATAGAAAATGAAAGTAGAGTTAGAAACAAAAGTTAATAATACTGGCTTTCATATTTGTGTGTTTATGTTAATCACAGATATGTATATATCTTAATGTGAATTTATGTTATGCTCTAGCATCCTTTCGTTTCCTTCTGAAGGACTCCCTTTAGCCTTTTTTATAAGGCAGGTCTAGTGGTAGTGAACTTCCTTACCTCTTGTTTATCTGTGAATGGCTTATTACTCCCTCATTTTTGAAGGATAGTCTTGCTGGATCTATAATTCTCAGTTGACAGTTCTTTCTTTAGCTCTTTTAAGTGTATCTTCTGATTACATTCTGACCTCCAAGGTTTCTGATGAAAAATCTGCTGATCATCTTATTGATGATCGCTTATATCTGACAAGTCACTTTTCTCTTACTGATTTCACAGTTCTCTTTGTATGGCTATTGATGGTTTGTTCATCATCCATCTAGTGTGTCTCTCTTTGAATTTATCCTAACTTGGGTTTTTTGAGTATATTAACAGTCTAAGTCTGCTATAACAAAGTGCAACAGGGAATTCCCTGGTGGTTCAGTGATTGATTAGGACTCTTCTTTTACTAGCAGGGGCTGGATTCAATCCCTAGTTGGAGAACTAAGATCCCACAAGCTGCATGGTGCCCCCTACCCCCCCCCCAAAAAAAATGCCACAAAGTAGGTAGTTTTAAAAGCAGAAATGTATTGACTCCCAGTTCTGGAGTTTACAGGTTTAAGGTCAGGGAGTCATCAGAGTTGGTTCCTTCCTTCTGAGGTTGGTGGGGGAGGGGGGTGGGGGCAAGACAGAGATTTATCCCATGTCTCTGGACTAGATTGGTGATTTGCTGGTGATCTTTAGCACTCCTTGGCTTCTGCTGCATCATCACAGTCTTTGCTTCCTTCACGTGGCAATCTCTCTGTGTAACTTGTCTGTCTCAGCTTTTTAATACAGACACCAGTCATATTGAATTAACTCCAACCTAAAACTTTTATTTTAACTTGATCCTATCTGTAAAACTCTATCTCCAAATAAGGACACATTGAGGTCCTGGGGGAGGTGGTTAGAACTTTAGTATATTTTGAGGGGAGGACACAAACCAACTCATAAGCAATCCACTCTCTGCTCTATCAAAAATTTCCTCCTCACATGCAGTCAGCCCATCCCAATGTTCCAAAAAATCAATTATCTTACATCAAGTCTAAGTCCAGAACCTCACATAAAATCACCAAATTCTGATTAGCTCAATCAGGTATAAGTAAGAATTCTTTAACTGAAGCTAGGCCAGAACTCCCCTCTATCTCTAAATCTGTGAGAATAGACAGTAAGTCCAAATCCTAGCAGGAAGAATTCCATTAGAATCTTACGACTTTAGAATAATCCTTGGCAGCTGGATGTTCTGTCCTCCAGTCCCCCTTGAGTGTGGCCCTTCCCCCTCAACCCTGCAGCAGCCTCATCCGTTGGCATTGAGTTGTCCTAACTCTGAAACACAGAGGAGGCCCCATCCCTGGAACAGAGGAGGAGACAGCCCTGCCTTTCAGGTCTGTGTGCTCTGGGCCTGCAGTAGCAGTGGCACATACTCGAGCCTCTGAATCACCTTCAAAATGACTCCTCTGTTTTCTTGAAACATATGTTCATAACCAGATCACTCTGTCAGCTCTCTTCCTGCCTATAGAATCTCACAAGCCCACCACCCCTCTCTGCTTCATTTCTTCTCACCTCTGTCCCCTTCAGTTCAGGCTGGCAGTGTTTCTGCTGAGATGATTGATTGGCTTCATAAATCATAACATCCATATTCCCTTCAGCAGACACTGTCCAGCCATACCCTTGATGTTCTCTCCAGAGCTCGCTTTCTCATTTTTTGAAATACAAATAGGCTAAGAAACTTCTAAATCTTCAGATTCTGGTTCCTTCAGTTTAAAAATTTATTCTTCAATTTATCTTTGTCTTCTCACATTGTATTATAAGCAGCAAGGAGAAACCAGGCTGACACTTTGACACTTAGCAATCTCCTCAGCTAAATATCCAGTTCAACTTTCTACCCAGTGCAGTATAAATCAGCTGAGTTCTCTACCCCTGTGTAACAAGGATTTCCTTTCCTCCAGTTTCCAGTATCATATTTCCTCATTTCTCTGTGAAATCTCACCAGAAGCACCTTTACTATCCATATTTCTACCAATAATCTTTCCAGGGTAATCTGGATTTTTTTCATCCAGGTACCTCATAATTCTTCCTCTTCTTTCTGCTCATAACCCAATTTCAAA
Source organism: Tragelaphus eurycerus (assembly GCA_935064755.1). Lineage (NCBI taxonomy): Eukaryota > Metazoa > Chordata > Mammalia > Artiodactyla > Bovidae > Tragelaphus > Tragelaphus eurycerus. Next base: position 39,574,349 of record CAKXYN010000007.1, on the reverse strand, counting down.
GCTTCTCCCATAATGTTAGGTATTTGTTACAACAGCACCCTGCTTTCCCATTTCAAAATCTATATTCATTCCTTAGAGTATCATAAGAAAGTTCCACTGATTAAGTTGCTTAAACAGTGTAAGTTTATTGTCTCACGGTTCTGAAGTCTAGAGGTATTGAGGTCAAGTTGTTAGTAGTGTTGGTTCCTTCTGAAGGTCATAGGTGAGAATGAGTCTATTTCCCTAATTGCTGGTGGTTAGCTGGAAAATATTGGTGTTCAGTGGCTTCTACTTCACTCTAGTTTCTACCTTCACCTTTATGAGCATTCTACTGTGTGTGTGTGTCTCTTTGCCCAATTTTACTCCTTTTTTCCAGCCATGAAATTGAAAGACTCTTGCTCTTAGGAAGAAAAGCTATGACCAACCTAGACAGCATATTAAAAAGCATAGACATTACTTTGCTGATAAAGGTCCGTCTAATCAAAACTATGGTTTTTCTAGTAGTCATGTATGAATGTGAGAGGTCGACCATAAGCAGAAAGCTGAGCACCAAAGAACTGATGCTTTTGAACTGTGTTGGAGAAGACTCTTGAGAGCACCTTGGACAGCAAGGAGATCAAACCAGCCAATCCTAAAGGAAATCAGTCCTGAATAGTTATTGGAAAGACTGATGCTAAAGCTGAAACTCCAATACTTTGGCCACCTGATGTGAAGAACTGACTCAGTGGAAAAAGACCCTGATGCTGGGAAAGATTGAAGGCAAGAGTAGAAGGGGACAACAGAGGATGAGATAGATGGCACTACCAACTTAATAGACATAAGTCTAAGCAAGCTCTGGGAGTTGGTGATGGACAGGGAAGCCTGGCGTGCTGCAGTCCATGGGGTCACAAGGAGTCAGACACAACTAAGTGACTGAACTGAATAAGGAAACTAGTCATACTGGATTAAGACCTACTTTCAGTTCAGTTGCTCAGTCGTGTCCGACTCTTTGTGACCCCGTGGACTGAAGCATACCAGACCTCCCTGTCCATCACCAACTCCCGGAGTTTACTCAAATTAATGTCCATTGAGTCGGTAATGCCATCCAACCATCTTGTTGGAACAGAAAGATTATATGAAGAAATAATGACCAACAACTTCCCAAATTTGATGACATACACACATCTACAAATCCAACCAGTTAAGTATTACAGGATGATTTATGTCTCCCCCTAAAAGATACATTGGAGCTGTAACACCCAGAAACTCAAAACATGACCTTATTTGGAGACAGAGTATTTATGGAGATAATCAAGTTAAAATGAGGTCATTAAAATAGGTCAAAGAAAGGCAATGCCAAAGAATGCTCAAACTATTGCACAATTGCACTCATTTCACATGTTGGTAAAGTAATGCTCAAAATTCTCCAAGCTAGGCTTCAACAGTATGTGAACTATGAACTTCCAGATGTTCAAGCTGGTTTTAGAAAAGGCTGAGGAACCAGAGATCAAATTGCCAACATCCGTTGGATCATAGACAAAGCAAGAGAATTCCAGTAAAACATCTATTTCTGCTTTATTGACTATGCCAAAGCCTTTGACTGTGTGGATCACAACAAACTGGAAAATTCTTCAAGAGATGGGAATACTAGGTCTGGTATTCCTTCTTGAGAAATCTGTATGCAGATCAGGAAGCAACAGTTAGAAATGGACATGAAACAACAGACTGGTTCCAAATAGGAAAAGGAGTACGTCAAGGCTGTATGTTGTCACCCTGCTTATTTAACTTATATGCAGAGTACATCATGAGAAATGCTGGGCTGGAAGAAGCACAAGCTGGAATCAAGATTGCTGGGAGAAATATCAATAACCTCCACAATTGCACTCATCTCATACACTAGTAAAGTAATGCTCAAAATTCTCCAAGCCAGGCTTCAGCAATATGTGAACCGTGAACTTCCTGATGTTCAAGCTGGTTTTAGAAAAGGCAGAGGAACCAGAGATCAAATTGCCAACATCCGCTGGATCATGGAAAAGGCAAGAGAGTTCCAGAAAAACATCTATTTCTGCTTTATTGACTATGCCAAAGCCTTTGACTGTGTAGATCACAATAAACTGTGGAAAATTCTGAAAGAGATGGGAATACCAGACCACCTGACCTGCCTCTTGAGAAATCTGTGTGCAGGTCAGGAAGCAACAGTTAGAACTGGTCACGGAACAACAGACTGGTTCCAAATAGGAAAAGGAGTACGTCAAGGCTGTATATTGTCACCATGTTTATTTAACTTATATGCAGAGTACATCATGAGAAATGCTGAACTGGAAGAAACAGAAGTTGGAATCAAGATTGCTGGGAGAAATATCAATAACCTCAGATATGCAGATGACACCACCCTTATGGCAGAAAGTGAAGAGGAACTAAAAAGCCTCTTGATGAAAGTGAAAGTGGAGAGTGGAAAGGTTGGCTTAAAGCTCAACATTCAGAAAACTAAGATCATGGCATCTGGTCCCATCACTACATGGGAAATAGATGGAGAAACAGTGGAAACAGTGTCAGAATTTATTTTCCTGGGCTCCAAAATCACTGCAGATGGTGACTGCAGCCATGAAATTAAAAGACGCTTACTCCTTGGAAGGAAAGTTATGACCAACCTAGATAGCATATTCAAAAGCAGAGACATCACTTTGCCAACAAAGGTTCGCCTAGTCAAGGCTATGGTCTTTCCTGTGGTCATGTATGGATGTGAGAGCTGGACTGTGAAGAAGGCTGAGCGCCAAAGAATTGATGCTTTTGAAGTGTGGTGTTGGAGAAGACTCTTGAGAGTCCCTTGGACTGCAAGAAGATCCAACCGGTCCATTCTGAAGGAGATCAGCCCTGGAATTTCTTTGGAAGGAATGATGCTAAAGCTGAAACTCCAGTATTTTGGCCACCTCATGCGAAGAGTTGACTCATTGGAGAAGACTCTGATGCTGGGGAGTCTGAGGGCAGGAGGAGAAGGGGACAACAGAGGATGAGATGGCTGGATGGCATCACTGACTCGATGGATTCGAGTCTGAGTGACCTCCTGGAGTTGGTGATGGACAGGGAGGCCTGGCGTGCTGCAGTTCATGGGATCACAAAAAGTCGGACATGACTGAGCGACTGATCTGATCTGATCTGATCTGATGTAGATGACCCCACCCCTTATGGCAGAAAGCAAAAAAGAACTAAAGAGCCTCTTGATGAAAGTGAGAGGAGAGTAAAAAAGTTGGCTTAAAGCTCAGCATTCAGAAAACTAAGATCCTGGCACCTGGTCCCATCACTTGATGGGAAATAGATGGGGAAACAGTGGCAGACTTTATTTTTCTGGGCTCCAAAATCACTGCAGATGGTGACTGCAACCATGAAATTAAAAGACGCTTACTCCTTGGAAGAAAAGTTATGACCAACCTAGACAGCATATTAAAAAACAGAGACATTACTTTGCCAACAAAGGTCCATCTAGTCAAGGCTATGTTTTTTCCAGTGGTCATGTATGGATGTGAGAGTTGGACTATAAAGAGGGCTGAGCACAGAAGAATTGATGCTTTTGAACTGTGGTGTTGGAGAAGACTCTTGAGAGTCCCTTGGACTGAAAGATCCAACCAGTCAATCCTAAAGGAAATCAATCCTGAATATTCGTTGGAAGGACTGATGCTGAAGCTGAAACTCCAGTATTTTGGCCACCTGATGTGAAGAGCTGACTCATTTGAAAAGACCCTGATGTTGGGAAAGATTGAAGGAAGGAAGAGAATGGGACGGCAGAGGGATGAGCTGGTTGCATGGCATCACCGACTCAATGGACATGAGTTTGGGTAAACTCCGGGAGTTAGTGATGGACAGGGAGACCTGGTGTGCTGCAGTTCATGGGGTCACAGAGAGTCGGACATGATAGAGTGAACTGAACTAAACTTTGTTACTTGGAATGAGCCATATTTTCATATTTCTTCATATGTCTTCTGATTTCTTGTTGAAAATTAGGCATCAACTATTATAATACAGTAAACCTCTGAAAATCAGATAGTCCCCACACACATGCACCCATGCATAACTGGATTTGTTTTAAACTTGAAAACTGTGGTAGTTTTTTTCTTTGAGACTTTTTCAAACTGTTCTTATAAATACTGTTGCTTGTGTGTGATCACTGAAGTGTCTGTGTTCTTTTAGCTTGTGTTTGGCAAATGTTTATGTTGACTTCCTTGAATGTTGAAAGCTTAATTGGGTGTTTGCTTCAATGCTGTAAGCCTTAACTGTTTTCCAGAGCCCTAACAAAGTTGGTTCAAAGTTCAAGCCCTAACAAAATTGGTTCAGATGGTTTCTCGTTTTATCAGTGTTTCTATGGGGAAATGAGAGCTTGGAGCTTCAGAGTCTGG